>CM060731.1:91694182-92994551 GCA_030704615.1 Takakia lepidozioides | reverse complement strand
CTAACCAGTTATCTGCACTTCCCTGCACCTCCACTGCAAATAGACTCGCATCTGGTAATTGATCATCTACTCCCGTGGCTGGTTCTCCTGTTGATAACCTTGACAAGTGATCCGCCACAAGATGCAGCCTCCCAGGCTTGTAAACAACCTCAAACTCAAACTCGTGCAAGATTATCAACCATCTTGCTATTCTTCCGCTTATCAGAGGTTTGTTTACCAACACTACAACAAAAAGCGGCTTTTACGTCTCTGTGTTATGACTGCAAATGCAGTCATGGAAGCCATTTACGACTTCTTGACTCTGAAGACGTAAAGACCTAGTCAGTTGTGACATGGCAGATATGACTCTCCAGGCTGGCTGTCACGTGGCGCCAGAGCAGCTGTGGGGGTAGTCATACACGCTGGCATTACTGAATGACTGAACGGACAGTGTAGTCCATGTCAGCCGCGGTGTCAGACAGACACGTGGTGGCTACAGAACATGCCACGTGTCAGACTACGACGCCAGCCCTCACTGCCAGCTATGACAGCGGACGAGGGAATTAAACGACAGCACGTGTCGCGTCATAGAAGAAACGCGTGGTGCGACATATCATTGCCACGTGTCACTGTGGGGGACGGGGCTTCGCAGTCACATGTATGTCTTCATGGGGGGAAATTTGGGGTCAACACGTGGCAGCATCTGGGGACACCATATGCCACGTTCGTGTGTGCCCACGTGCTGGACTTTCGAGAGCTGTGGTGGATTCTTGCCAGTCATACCTACGACTGGCGCAGTACGGTATATTCCATGAACAGGGGATTCCATGAGGACGTTGTAGTCCCAGGTGGTGCCACGTGCACGATCCTCTAAACCTCACGTGCTGCTTCGTAGACATACATTTGACTGGACGTTCTGCATATGGAGTCATAGGACCAACTGCGCGGGGACCTTAGGGGGTCACGTGTCGGAATGTAATATGCTCATACGTATCATATTGGGTTCGGTACTCATGGTTATGACTCTAGACGGACACGTGGATATGCCACAGAGGCAGCCAATAGGGTGCCACGTGCATGTGCCATACAACATCACAATCATGTATACAGCAAGACTTTAGGCACAGAAGTGGCACAAAAGTGGCACAGACGTAATTCTGAAAGACCACAATAGCAGCAACACATCACCATCCAGCATCACCATTATCAACCACATATGAACAGCAACAACATAACCAACCATAGTGTGTGCAATGGGGACATACCACCTACCACCACATTGCTCATTAATGAGGCATAAGTTTGCAACAACATGCATGAGAAAATCCAACATGTGATTGCTATCAAAATTGGACAGTCAATTCAGAGAAACTGTCACTACTATAAGTTACCGTAGTTGCCAAATCCGGATGAGGCACAGGTGGAAATCCCCAAGAAATCCACAATGCTAGCCGACCTGCCTCATCTCTTTGTCTGCAAGGTCTTCACTAGTTTGTCACTCCACACAGTAATGTAACCTACAGTGTCTCCCAACTCAGTGTGATGAGGCTTCATGGATTTGTTGTGATATGGTAGAGGGGCATTGGGAATGCGGACATCATCAATGTGGATGGCCACATAGCCTTCTGGCACAACAGGGTACCCTTCACTCACCTCCATCCCTTGGAGACCAGCAATGCGGCCAGATCCGGCTGTTGATCGCGAAACAGTGTCTATGAGCTTGACATGGTCCCACCACGAACTGCCATCCCAGCCCAAACATGGCAGATTGCATGAGAATTGTGGAACATGGATCGTGGAAACGTATTGTGTCTACAAGGTCTACAAGGAGCTAATAACAATTTGTCTATCCAGGTCGGGAAGGGGAGAATAGCAGATGCATACACTTACCCCATTCTGCGAATCAGGGATCAGTGGTGTCGGCTTCCTCAAAGGGTGAAGGTGTGCTGCCCTTTGATTTGGGGGGCCTCGTTCGTGGCCAAGCACCTACAACCAACCAACAAGCACCAAAAATGTATATTATCTACACTGGGAACTCAAATTACACTAACACAATAAGATGCACCCAAACTGTCAATGCCTACAGTTGACACTGCGACAGTAATTTGACAAACTCTATCACAACATGTTTTACTGCCACAACTTAAGCACAAATGAGGCTGGCAATGGCACAAGGGAGTCACACAAAAATGCCTCTAATGTCTGGCACTGTGTACCACACTACAAAGTATGTTACCTGGCGAGGCTGAATGGCTCGAGGGCTGATAGCTTGTTGCCCAAATGTGGGTTGCCCTTTGAGATATTCTGGAATGCTCGGAGCCTTAGCTGCCCCCTCCAAGAAGGGCCATAAGCTGGTCAGAAGGAAATTATCATTGTGCGCCTCTACAGAACGACTTCTCCAAGGCAGTGGGAAAATGGCGCTGTATGCTGGATTTTTTGACCCCTTGTGCGGTGTGTCGTCAACAAGAAGAGTGGTTTCAGGATTCCAGACACAGTTGCCCGCCACACTGTAGATAGGTTCTTCAGAAACCGTGGTTTCATGGGCAGGCTCCCATCCATGTCAGTGGACTGCTCACAATATCCCCCATCCCACTTGAATGCAAGGTCACGGTGCCCATGGAAAAGCCAGTCCACTGTGGGTAGGAAGTTACGTGGTTGCATACAAGACCATGCTGCCACTTCAAAGTGTTCGAAACACTTGTCCAAAAAAGCTTTGCAACCAGGCCTTACAACGACCATCTTGCTACCACATAATTTGTGCTCAAGGCCATTTGGAACCACAAACGCATTACCGCTCCCGACATGGACGCACTCACACAACAATCCATTAATATCTAGGATGAGCAAATGCTTGCCCTTCTCCACTATTGTGTGCACGACATTCTCCGACATTAATTGAAGGTTGGGAGTGGAAGTGACAACCGTGGGTTGCTGGGTAATATCTGCCCGCGGGGAAACAAGGTCAATGTCCAGGGTTGTCTCAGATGCCCCCACCGCGACAGCAGCAGGCCGGAGTTCTGCATGCGCCTCCACTACCGCACAGTGTGACAGAACTGCACGAGGACGCGTAAGTTCCTTGGTAGGGGTGTCGTCCCCTCCACCTGGCCAACATGCTCCACCTGCACATCATCCTCGAATGCATCAACGGGAGTGACGTTACCTGGTGACATGCCAGGCAAGTCAAACCTGTCCTCCAGACGTCTTGAGGCTGAAGGGCCAGCGATGCACGAGCTGTTTGCTATGGATGAGCCCACTAAGGCAGGTGAGGAAATGCTGATCCCAAATTTCTCAGCCATGGCCTTCTGGTACATCATCACATGCGATATTGTAGCCTTCAAATCCATCATATCTTTGTGTTGTGCACCCTGTGCTCTTTCCATATCCTCCACTTTGCGAGCAATTGCTGAATACCCAGAGGTCCCCTCCTGCCAGGTCCACGCAAGTCCATGAACAACATGAGAACATCATGCCGTTGGTAGGGAAAATGCCTAGAACAAAATAATCGACAAAAAATGGGAGAAAGAATGATCACGTGGATCTCACCATCCGCTCGCTGGTCAATGTTCTGCTTACTGAACCTTCCTGGATTTCATGCAACGATGGACTTCGGCCTCGCTCCTTTGCCTGCATTTGTCATGTACCAGCTCAGTATGCTAGCATGGTCAACCTGACGAGCGACATACCATTCTGTGACAACAGTGATTGAACAGAGGTTTGTCAGACATACTGTTGGGATGCAACCAATATTGGTATCCCCGCGCCCACTAACCTAGTCACTATGTCTGCAGTAATACAGAGAGCTGAGTGACAAATGCAGCTAATGCAGAAGAGTAATCACCAGCACAACACTACCCTATGTTAATGACCACAAAAAGTCATGTTAACACTCACACTCACTCTCACTATTGCAGTTTCAAATACTGCCCTGACATCATCATTGCACGACAACTCTGATCAGACCCTCCTCTATCCACACTTACAGATTGGTATGTAAAATGAGGACCCCACCCACTTCACAACTTTGCCAGGTTCGGGTAATCCGGGTTTTCTAGTAATCCAATAATCCGGGTTTTCCAGATATCCTCTAGAAAACCCTTCACACAAGCATCAATCTGCTGTGTGTGATTTGCCCAAAAACTAGGCCTCAGGAAGGCCTGGGCTTTTGGCTCAGCCTCTCAACTTTCAAAGTTGGTGAACAGGGGTACAGGCACAATTCCCTTGATTGAATGAAGACAACGTCTTTGGTGAGAGAACCCCGGACAGTGTATCAGAAAATGAATATTGTCTTCAGATTGCCCACACAACGGACAATTGCACTCTCCCTTTCCTCTCTGCTTCTGTTTGCTGTTCAAAGGTAGGCTTGCTTCCTGCCCTGAGTTTAAATTTCAGTCTAGTGCCGAGAGTGGGTAGACCCTTGAGGTCATCAAGATGTCCACCCCCATGTCACTGACTAGAAAGAAGTTCAGGGAAGTTCTCCTAACTTCATTTCATCAGACAATCTCATGGCAACAAACATGGCTTCAGACACTACAGCCTCTAAGGCAGATTTATCCAGCAGGGTCAAGACTTGCGGATCCAGGTCCAGTCCTTGAGAATCTTTTCTACTGTCTTCTGCCAGGACTTAGCCTGTTTGACAGGGCGGTCCTGTTTCCAAGATATAGAGTCGATCAACTTAGGATATCTGGTGTTGGGCATATGTTGCAGCTGACCCCACCATCTGACCTTGAATTCATCTCGTCGGGAGCTTAAGGATGGAATGCCAAACTCACCCCGAACAACCACATTGGCTGTTTTGGAGCATGCTGACATACACTCCTTAAGCACCCCCACTTGAATGGATTCTAGAGACTTACCCTGGTTGGAGCTATCAACCCATATAGCAGATCTGTACTCCAAGGCAGGTCCCCCCTTAAAGAAAAGCCTACAAGCACCTTGCGACAAGGTGAATGAACACTTTAGGACACTCCACAGGCAACACCCCTTCAAGAAAAACCTGATTGCCGGGGACATAATTTGGAGAATTCAATGACAAAGCCTGGTGGCACTTCGTACTTCCCTCCTAACATGGTGTAAAATGGGGGAAATGGACACCCCATTATACATTGTACTCATAAGACGTTGTTTGCCGTAGCCTTCTGGCCATTGACCCCACGCCCAGTTTGAGCGGGAACAAAAGGAACAGAACCTACCTCAGTCAGGGGTTGACGTTGGTAGTAAGACTTACCTTCATATAAAGATTTAATCCGGGTTTTCCAGATATCCTCTAGAAAACCCTTCACACAAGCATCAATCTGCTGGGTGTGATTTGCCCCAAAACTAGGCCTCAGGAGGGCCGCGGCTTTTGGCTCAGCCTCGAGAGTTTCAAAGTTGGTAAAAGGGGTACAGGCACAATTCCCTTGATTGAATTGAAGACAACGTCTCTTTGGTGAGAGAACCCCGGACAGTGTATCAGAAAATGAATATTGTCTTCAGATTGCCCACACTACGGACAATTGCACTCTCCCTTTCCTCTCTGCTTCTGTTTGTTGTTCAAAGGTAGGCTTCCTGCCCTGAGTTTAAATTTCAGTCTACTTCCAACTTGTGGGTAGACCCTTGAGGTCATCCAAGATGTCCACCCCCATGTCACTGACTGGAAACAACTTCAGGGAAGTTCTCTGCCTAACTTCATTTTCATCAGACAATCTGATGGCAACAGACATGCCTTCAGACACTACACCTCTAAGTCAGATTTATCCAGCTGGGTCAATACTTGCGGATCCAGGTCCAGGTCCTTGAGAATCTTTTCTACTCTCTTCTGCCAGGACTTAGCCTGTTTCACATTATAAACAACAATCAGCTAAGGCAAAGAGGGCAAAAAGGCTGGTGTGTGAACTTACAAGCCGAGCCTCAACAGATGCCTTCCCACCACGTCCTGTTTTTGAAGGCTTCTTGATTGATGAATTTGCAACCTTCATGAGGGCACTTTTTGCGTTGAATCCTGCTGTCTGCCAATACGATACCAGCCTGTCCCAATGAGCTTCCTTCAGATGCGCAGGCCTCCCCTCGCCTGCCTTGTACATTGCATGGATCTCGTGTCTTTGGGTTTTCAAGGCAATGCCAAGTGTCTTCCTCATGTGCTCATAGTCAAGACCACGTGGCGTGTACGCAAATGTAGAGTTTAGAATCCTATATATTTCTTCAATGACAGATTCATCCTGTGCTGCAATATGCATTAACATGTCACACAAACGCCACATCTGGCCTTTGAGGGCTGCATGCCAGGTATTGCGTGCTGGTCCAATGGGCTCTCCAGCTTTGTCAACCGGAAGCACTTGAGGCGGGAGTCCATCTTCGTCTCGCGCATCATGGTTTCGGATTGCCTCTGCCCTGGCACGCCTGTTCGCCCGCCTCAAAGCATTAGCTCGCTCCTTCTTGGTCATAGGGGTCTCTTCCTTTGCCACCTCAGGTGGTGGGGCAGCTGGGGGTTGCCATGGGGAATGGGGGGCGGGATAGTATCGCCCACCGTATGGCCCAAAAGGTTCGTATGGTGGACGTGTAGATGCCGGGTAAGCATGTGGGTCTAGGAGGTAAGGGGGAATAGGTGGAGGAGAATGGGCATATGGCTGCTGTGGGTAACCACCTGGAGGGGGCTTGTATTGGATGTGCGGGTTGTAAGGGCCCGCAACGCCATACTGATCGGGGGTGGGGTAGGCATGTGGGTAATGTGTGTACGGAGGGTACTGTGGAATAGGTCGTGGAGGTGGTCGTTCTGCGCTTGGGGACTTGTTTGTAGCAGGGTTGACTTGTTTGAACAACCCCCGCCCCGATGGACTGCCCACCACAGCTGCAGCGCCTTCGATGGAAGCTCGCCTCTTCCTGGCCTGCACAGAATAAAAACCAATTCAAACATTAAAGTCAATCAAAGCATTCAAATGAAATCATGGCAACTTAGAACAAATTAACGCCGTGCACCTGCCATTTTATAGCTTTGATTGTACTCATCCTCCTATGAGCAGGTCCTCATCCCCTCAGACTCATCAGGTGCCCCACACTTCTGTTTACCCATTCAGAAAAGTGGGGGCTGAGCCAAATCTACATGGCCAATTCCAAAGCCTACCTAGTGGGGAGACCTCAAAAACCATTGGCATGCTTGTATCAAAGCGTGCATACAAGTACTTGCATCAGTGGGTAGATGGACTCATTTGAATGGACATTGCATTTTAGTTGTAAAAAGAAACATCACTATGTATCAACCTCTTAGTAAGAGCCTTTGACTTTAACCCAAACTATGTACACGATGAAGATATAGCAAAAGGGGTTGATTTCCTATCCCATTGTGGGGTTTCACTGCCTATATGCTCGGGCATGCGCGAGACATGAGACCTGCTCCACATACAGTGACAGCCACCGAAATCAAGGAGCATGCACGACATTACAAACAATGGATTGATGATGGTGGGACTGTAGGCGCACAGAACGATCCCTCCAAGCTCCATGGCGTAAAACGATTGTCCATTCTGTTTGACTTGCCTTACTGGGAGGTGCGATTACCACACATGTGTTTTGGGAACAAAACAGTGCATTGGTTTTTCATTGTGCATGATTGTTTGTTTATTGAACCTGTGCTGTAAACATCATTCATGACTGCATTGCAATGTGCCTAATTTGTTAGACACATGGTGCAGCATCTTATCATCCGCCACACTTTTGATACCATGCATTGCGAGAAGAACGTGACGGAGAACATAATCAAGACTATTTTCGGCGAGAAGGACACGATGCAAGTTCGCCGCGATATGGAATTGCAGGGCATTTGAAAGCCTCTTTGGTTACGACGCCATCCCACCAGAGTGGATACATTGGTAATGCCTGATGCGCCATATGTGCTCACAAAACCAGAGCAGCGGGTGTTCTTGGAGATTATCACGAATCTGAAAGTACCCACTGGCTATGCCTCTGCTTTCAAAAACATGTGGTCAAACAAAAGTTGAGCCAATTGAAGTCACATGATTATCACGTGCTAATGCAACAGATCCTCCCACTTGCTCTACGTGGGTTGATGGCGCCTGGGGTTCGCAATGCCATACTAAGAGTGTCCCGTGTGTTTCGCAAGCTTTGTGCAAAATTCATTGATCCCACCGAGCATGAGGAATTGAAGAAGGAGGTGGCAGTGACTCTTTGTCTTCTGGAGAAAGAGTTCCCACCCTCATTTTTTGATGTTATGACACATTTACTTATCCACTTGGTGGATGAGGTGGATTTGTGTGGACCTGTAGCTTCTCGGTGGATGTACCCGGTGGAGAGAGCAATGAAAGGATTTTAAAGGGTATGTGCGAAACTTGGCGAAGCCTGAGGGCAGTATGGCGGAGGGCTACGTGTTTGACGAGGCATTGGGATTTTGTACAGAGTACTTGTCTTCTGTTGATGCTACTAGGCGGAGAGTGTGGGATGCAGGAGAGGAGGAATCAGTGTCGGGCTGGGTATTGGAAGGAGTTGGTCGACCACGGAGGTTGACCCTCGAATTGTTGCAGCTTGTCCACGACTACGTCATTCACAACCATCCCAGTTTGAGCATTATGTTGGGGTAAGTGGCAAACGTTCTGGTACCTGCTATGCATGGGTATGCTTTGTATAGGTGTGTGTGCAGTAGTTCTTCCATCAGCTGCAGGGGTTGCACTAGATAAATTTCTGTGGTTGTGCGTGTGTTGGCAGGTCCTATGAGGTGGAGAAATGCAGGTTGGAGACTGAAAATGCTACTAACCAGAACAAGATCCGTGCTCTCCCTCACTTTGCAGAATGGCTGGTAAAAGTAGTCCGCCAGCATGTGTCAAGTGTTGCCAACCATGCTACTGATTCAGCCTGCAAGGAATTGTTGGACATGTCCAAACCCCCATCAGTAATCGCAACATCATACAAGAGCATGTCGGCTTATGGAAACCACTTCAGGGTTACTTCAGATGGACTCAACAGCCCCTTTGTGACATATGACTCGGGGGTCTCTACTGTTTTCCAGCATGACAATACTTGCATTGACCGTGAGCAGGTGGTGGAAAGCGTACGGTATGTGGGTGTCATAAAGGAGATTTAGAATTGGATTATGGCTCCACAAACACCACGGTGCTATTGTGTTCATGGGTACGTGCACGACGTGTGGGCTCTCAGCCTGTGTCAATGAAGCAGGATGAGTCTGGCTTCACATTGGTGAATTTCTCCCACTTGTTGCCTCCACTTGAACAGCCTTTTGTGCTCCCATCACAGATCGAGCAAGTTTTTTTCTCTGAGCGTGTGAATGAACCGAGATGGAACGTGGTGCTGGAAAAAAACCCCAAGTCACGCAGGGCTGTTTCTGATGTGAGCATTTGCAACGATGATATTGCAAGTGTATCAGGCCTCTTAGCCCCCAATCACATTGAAGAGACCAATGTTGCTAGTGACAGGGTGGGCCAGACCATCCAAGTGACACCTGAAGAGGTTGCTTCACTTTACAGAGACATGCGATCTGAGGAAGCACATCCATGTCCCAAGGAGGACAGTTGCGATGGAGATTCAGAGTCCAGTGATGAGGAGTTGGTTGATGTGGATGGGTACTAGTACCTAGAATGAGGTATGACTTTCCCCCCCAACTGCCTTCCTCTATCTCAAGTATATGAAGGGTGGTATTGGGCAAAATTGAATATGTAATCCCGGTTGATTCATGAATAATGTGGGATTCATAAGACTGGCACTAAGGGTTGCCCTTGGGGTGACCTTTTTGCAGGGTGTTGGAGGTGTCCAACTTACATGGCGTGTCTGTCTGGCAACGTGTCATGACATTTATGTCACTATAGACTTTGGAACGGCATGCAAATTTACACATCAGTTCTGCCTTTGGGTACATTGTTGACAAAGTGCATGTGCCTTCCAGTTTACATTACATAATTGCCCCAGTGATTTTGTGGGTCTTATATTGGGCAGGCTCGTGTTTATGGACCATTGAATACCAATGGAGAGTGCTTTTAAGCTTGGTCCCTACTTATCATATTTTCATTTTCCCCAAAAGAATCTGGCAATCCGCATAGATGATGCTCTGGCTGGTTGAGTGGGTTATTTGCGATGCATTTTATGGGCAGTTTCTCTCATGCCCCAGCTAACACCATGTGACTCACTTGTATAGTCCCCCATCTGTGAATGGCTCAAGCAGGGTGCAGTACATTCAACACTACAATGTTGCTGCCCTGCAGGTGTTCCATGCCTTGCACCACATCATTATTCCCTGATGTCATCCTGCTGCTGTTCTAGCTTGGGGCAGGTCATTGGGGATATGTACATTAGAGAGAACACATGAGCTGTTATCTCAGTTGTTTTATTATACAAGAAGCTGAATTCATGGGCTCTCCCATTCTTAGAAAACCCCCCCATGGCAAAGTGGGTGGATCGGAACAGACCGTATTGCCAAGCTTCTATTCCAGTAGCACACGGCGTGGAGCTCCAGGATGGCCTACTACAGGGACGACATGCACAAGGCGATATGTTAGAGTGTATTGGATTTCATATTTTGTTGGTGTTCTTGGTCACTGCCCAAAGACTTTTGTTGAGCCCATGTTTTGCATCACTGTCATGAGTGAATTTTTGATTTGCATGAATTTATCTATCCCCTGAATGCATCATTTGTTCGTCTGTCATTCCGCAGTATGAGGCTTGCTTTTGATGTTGTTGGCGATCAACAAACACTAAAATGCACGCCGCCATTTGAACGTAACGTCACAAACAGATGCGGTTCCAGATCGCCTCTCTAGCATGTTGGCTTCACGTTCCATTCTTCTCCACAAAGCGCCAACGGCCTACTAAGCTGCTTCGTGTGCAACCGTTCCCTTCACTTGCATCCCCCGCACCACAATATCAAAGCCACTTAACCAATCATATGTAGACACCTCATAAGTTGTTCCATGTCACAGACTCTCCATGTCATGACGACATGTGATGATCTGGCAGAATACATTAGAGTGGCAGTCATGAAGTCATATGTCCGTCTAGCAATATGCACACGTCATTCACGTATGGGCATGACCCTGACTGGTAGTCATATCCACCATGGCAATATTCCTGGTCAAAGGGTGTTTGACCTGTGTTGCGCAAAGTTCGGAGTCATACAGTCGCATAACCGGCTTCGTCGTGATCTATGTTATGACTTCAAAAGGCATTTACGACTGCAAATGGCATTTCTGCCACAAATTGGTCGTGACTGCGCACCCATGGGAGTCATAAAAGCCGCAATCTGTTGTAGTGCAGGTATATCAGAGCCCGGTGATCCACATAGAACATAAACTTCTTGCCCAACAGGTAATGCCTGAATTTCTTCACTGCATAGATCATTGCCAATGCTTCTCTTTTCGTTGTGCTATAATTTCTTTCGGCATTGTTCATCAATCGGCTAGCATAGTACACAGGTGAATCTATCCTTCCTGTAACATTTTGGGCTAACACTGCTCCTAGTGCTTCTCCAGAAGCATCACAGTGAACATGAAATATTTCCTGCCAGTGAGGATTAATCAGCATAGGTGTAGTTGTTACCGACAATGTAAGTTCCTCAAAAGCCTGTTGACATTCAGGTGTCCATGCAAATACTGCATCTTTCTTCAGAAGTTTGCTCAATGGTGCTGATATCTGTGCATACCGTCTGACAAATCTTCTGTAATAGCTGGTTTGTCCAAGGAATCTCCTTAGACTCTTAACATTCACTGGTGGTGGAGAGGCTTTAATGGCCTTTGTTTTCCTGGGATCCACAAGAAGTCCCCTCTTACACACAATATGTCCCAGAAGCACCCCTGAGTTCACACAGAAAGTACACTTCTCTGGATTCAGGCCCAGACCTCTCATCTTGCATCTGGCTAGACATAACTCCAATTTATGCAAGTGCTCATTCTTAGAGCTGTACACACTGAAATCATCCAAGAACACCTGCATGAAATCATCCAGATACTCATGAAAAGATTCACTTATCACTCTCTGAAAGGTTGCTGGTGCATTACAAAGTCCAAAGGGCATGACTTTGTATGCATAAGCACCCCAGTCTGTGATGAAAGTTGTCTTTCCTTGGTCTTCTTCTGCCACTTGCACTTGGTTATAACCACTGAAGCCATCCATGAATGAGTACATCTCATGGCCTGCCACAGTGTCTAATACTGCTTCTGTGAATGGCAAAGGGAAAGGATCTTTCTTCGTACAAGCATTCAGCTTCTTGTAGTTCACACAAACTCTTAGTTTACCATTCTTCTTGGGAACTATCACAATGGGTGACAACCAAGTTGTATACTCTATTGGGTATATAAACTTAGCCTCAGCCAACTTCTTGATCTCTTCTCCAACCTTTTGTGCGTAGTTGGGATTCATTCTGTACCTTGCCTGCTTGATTGGTACTGACCCTGGTTCCAGTTCAATCTTATGCTGACAGATTTCAGGTGGTATCCCTTTTAGATCCTCATAGCTCCAAGCAAATACATCTCTGTATTTGATGAACAAACTCTTAGCTTCTTCAAAGAATTCTGGCTCCAAATCAGCTCCTACCTTCACCATCCTCGGTTCCTCTTTAGTTCCCACATTCACTTCCCTCACTTGCTCATTAGCTGTGATTGTCCAACCAGTCACCACTTCATCCTGTAAACTCACAGTGGCTGGTTCCTCTAGGATTTCCATTTCTCCTTCTTTTTCTTAATAGAAATGTGATGGGTAACTGCTGGTTTCCTCGTCAATTGGTGTTGCTGACACTACACCCCAGCAGATACCCTTTAAACAACTTAGGCCTTCCAGCCGCATCTCTGCAACCTGCTCCCACTCTGGGTGTGCAGCAAACAGGGTAGCTTCCTGCTCCTCATCCAGTCCTCCTCTCCAGTCATACTCTCTGACCCCTCGAGGTCTTCTCGTAGCAGGTAATCTACTAGATTTCTTTGTGGTAATTTGTATCTCGTGCATCCCATTATGCACGGTTAGTAACTGAGAATTCCAGTCATGGAATACCCTGGCTCGTTTCAGCCACGGACGTCCCAATAATAAGGAGTAAGCCTCCATGACTTCATCCATCTTCAACACAGTTACTGTGATCATAAAGATCATCTTCCATATCTGTATCTTAACTCCTCTTATTAATCCCAATGGCTGTACACTTCTTTGATCTGCCATTGTTACTATAAATGGGGCTGGTTTCATGTTACTTAGACCAAGCTTCTTTCTTAATTGGTCTGTCATGATATTTACTCCTGAGCCTCCATCTATCAGTACATTAGTTAGTTCTGTGTTTCCAATTCTCAATTGGATTACTGGCATAGAATCATCAAAGTCCATGACTGTTTCTCGCCCTTCCGGCTTCACATTATAACTGGTCACATTGCTGTTCAGGTCTGTGTTTCCTGTCTCCTGGGCAATTCGATTGATTGCTTGATACAGCCTGTGTCTACAATAAGGTGCCACAGCCAATAGCTGTCCAATGGTAATCTCTGCTTTGGTCTGGCATATTACTTCAGCCAAAGTCCTTTCATTACTCTGCATGTCTGCATCTTCTTTCTTCCTTTCATCCTCACTCACTTCTTCTTCTCCATCAGAATCAGAGGAATCTGCCACAGGAATATCAGTACTCTTCTGCATTTCCCTTATGGTATCTGCCACTTCATTGTGCAGTTCCTTCTCATCTCTCCATGCCTCTTCATCTTCAGGCATATCACTGCCACCTTCATTATCATCCTCTTCCTCAACTACTGGAGGTATTAATTTGGCTTTGCTTCTTGTTACTATCATTGTACTTACTTCTGGTACAACACATGGCCTAACCATGTGAGCTGCCACCACTGGGCCCTCATTCACAGGAGCTCTCATCTCATTCTGGTGTCTAATCCAGAATGAACAGGCTGCCTTGCGATGTCCTGGCTGATTACAATAGTAAACATAGTTCTTCACCATTGGGTCCTCGCCCTTGGTCTGTTCTTGGATTATTTCTGTAATCCTGATTCCCGGGCTGGTAATTCCCCCTTGGATTACCCTGATATTTGCCTCTGGAATTTCCTTGGTAATTCCCTCTTGAATTACCTCTCCCTTCCATGCCATTGTTATAACCACCAGACCTACCATAGTGGTCCTGATCATTGTTTCTTCTTGGCTGGGGCTGCACCTGATGCACCCTTACTTGCCTAGGTTCTCTTGCAACTGTCCTTCTGTTGTAGTAACAATTCTCAGTAGAATGGTTATCCATTTTACAGATAGTACAGTGTTTCTCCTTCATGTGGCATTCTGTGGTGGTATGGCCTTCATTCTGGCACTTTGCACACCATACACCCTTCCTCCAATGTGTTGCAGCCTCTGTGGCAAACTTCTTCAAGATTTCTTCCAATCTTTTCTCATAGTTATCCCTCTTCAACTTCTCCTTTCTCTTACTCTTCCTTTTTAGTTCTTGCTCTTCTTCTTCATCTGACTCATCCTCAGAGTCCTCATCATCCCTTTTCTCTCTCCTGAGCATTCCCAATTGCTCAATTCTGTTTGCAGTTTCAAATGCCTCCTCCACTGTATTATGGGGTAACATATCCACTTTCTTTTGCAACTCCGGTCTTAGTCCACTCACAAACCAAGTCTTTTGTAAACCTGGTGCTGGTACTGCAGCCAGCTTTTTCATCATCAATTCCATCTTTTCCATATACTCCTCAACAGTTTCATGCTTCTTTTGCTTTAACTTGTAAACTTCCATACACTTCATCCTCAGTTTTACTTGTCCTGAACCTATTTCGGAATGTTGTATTCAAGCCATTCCAGGTTAGGAAATGATTATCAGGGAATCTGCATACCATTCACTTGCTTTCTTGATAAGTGAACAAGGAAACAATCTCATCTTGGCATCATCGCCATTCTCATTGTTCACTACACATGTGCTCAAATTGGCTAATGTGTACATCGGGATCCCCTTTTCCTGAATATATTGGAAAAGGTGGTTTTGCCCGTGTTGGTTGTAACGCCATCTGTGGCCCTACCTTCTGCCCACTGACAGGTGCTGGTCCTTCAGGACCTGTTGTTGTTGTGGTGGATCTTCCACCAAGTGGTGGCCCTTGAGCACTCCCTGCTACTGGCCCCAAGATATTCACAGTATTCCCAGCTTCAGTTGCACTACTTCCCACACTCCCTGTCCCCCCAGAGCCAGATCCAGGCAGCCCGCCTGATCCCCCTGAGCCGACACCTTCGTTGGCCTGTGATCCAAGTGCTCCACTTGATCCAGGTCCAACGGGTTGGGATGTCCTGGTTGTAGTCTCAACCTCAGCTGTTGGGTCTACTTCTTCATACTCTTCCTCTTCCAATTTCTTCTCTCTGTTTTCATCCTCCAAGTTCTGCCCTTGGGTTTCTTCTTCACTCATGTAACTCAACTGCAATGGTGTTGGAGAGTCTGAACTCTCCGTTGGCTCTGCCACATCCTCTCCTCCTTTTCACCTTCTGTTTCAGAAACCGGAGTTCCTGCTTTTGGTGTTCCATGCCAACTCTTATCAAAGATTTATGTCAAATCTTTTATCCAGGGATGTACCTCAGATCTTTCACCTCGTGATTGATCTTCTTCCCCTACCAATTCCCTTAATCTTTCTTGCAAAGAAAAAGAAGGAGTGGCATCCAACTCTAGTTCTTCGGTATGGGTGATGTACTCTTTGATCTTAATGGTGTGAGAGGTCCAGATGATTCCCCTGTGTCTATTCCTCTCTCCCAAAGATATGGATAATTAGCTTTCAGATAGCTTTCTCTTTTTGCTGAATATCTCTGGCGGCTAGCTTCTCTTTCATCACTCATGTCCCATGTCTTTCATTTCTTTTAATGTGGCAATAACCAAAACTCTCTTCTGTAATATCTCTCGTATATGCTTGGGTTTCTTTCTAGCTTTAATGCACCCTTGGCTATACTAGAAGTCTCCGTTACCATATAACCATATGGCAAACAAGTCTGGAAAGTTGTTCTTGGTGTGAGTTTGATCCAAAAATATCCTTTGGAATCCAATTCTTTACCAGTACAAGCTCTTCATGCATATGAGTATACACATTCACCTTTCTTTCTTCCCAGCCTTCAAACTCTATTCGCTTAATGGATAGCAATGCTATCACATAAACCAGTGTTGGTAACCAACGTGCTCTTCCTCTACAGGCCACCTGATAAATCTTTATCACTCCTTTCTCCAGTCCCCATTCAGGGTCAGCATCATGCACTCTCTTAAGAATGTTTTCTTTACTACCGTCTGGCAATTCCAAGAACCTTTGAAAGAATCGTTTGGATAATCTTTCCTTCTCAGTTTCACAAGGAATTTGATTCACATCAAATTCTTTAATTCTCCAACCACCATGATCCCACCAGATGCCTGTCACATCTGGTTGTTCATGACCCAGTTCTCCCAGTACGGTCGCCAAATGTCACGGGCTTTTGCTCACCCATCCCTTCGCTATCCGAGGCGGAAACTCCAAGATAGAAGAGTTGGAAATCTCTAAGCACTCAGCCCGCTCAGAACAATCAGTCATGACCTACAGCTAGTGTATCATGGGGGTGTTTCCTATTTTCTTTCCTTCCCGCATTCATGTTAGCTAGTTACCTTACTGTTGGTAATTAAGTATCAGCTTGCTTCAGCAATCTATCGGATCCCATCAACTCATCCATTCATTCCACAACTTCACTCAGATCTCTCTACACAATGTGAATATGAAGTATGTATCAGATTAATATCTATCGAGTATCAGGCTGAAGCCATGGAGTCTCTAATCTGCTCTACATTACAACTCTACTGCTTGCATTCATTAAGCATCAACAGATCGTCCTCCTCCTACTCTGTGCTCTCCCTCCTTCCGCTCAGAGATGCGCTCTCTCCTCCTTTCCTCCCGTGATGTCCGAAGTCCCCCCCAACCGTGATCCCTCGCCTCATCTCCCAGAATTCCCCAAGAAGTGATCCTTCTCCCGTCCTCGCTCATGGCTTTATCTTCCTACCCGTTGTTCTAAACGTTTCCCTCACTAACGTCATCGTTGTACTAACATGTTCCATTCGCAGATGTTGTTCCCCATAGTCGTTCCCTGTCCTGCTATCCGTTCCCCCGGTCGTGACAACTGTGTCAAGCTGTGACCTGGCTTGGACTGGGCTGTCGACTGTGTCGACTGTGTCAAGCTGTGACTGGCTATGACGGCTGTGTCTGGCTGTGTCGGCTGTGTCGGATTGTGACGGGCTGTGTTGGCTGTGATGGGCTGTGTCGGGCTGTGACGAGCTGTGTCGGCTGTGTTGGACTGTGACGGGCTGTGTAACCCCCCTCTAAAGTGCGCTGCTGTCACCCCTAAGGCTCCTGTTGGTCTCAGTCTGTGCAAAAATTAAGGGTACCCCACAGATCCCGTATAAGGAGGTTTACTATTTCATGAGCAGAAACCATGAGCCGCATGAGCCGCATGAGCGGTGAGCCGAAGTCTAAGATATGCGGATTTCATGAGCGGACTCCTCCAAATTTGGAAATGCGGCAGATTAAACAAGTATTAAAATAATAGTTTTTTATTTGACCTTGCCGTTTTTGGACGTTCCAGATCATGTAATGCGGCGAAGATATGTCGTCAGTAACAAGTCCGCTCATGGTTTTATAGATCCGCTCATGGAAATAAGTGACCGTGCAACGGGAAATCCAGTATACCACTGCAAAAGGACGTCGCATACTGGCCTGTATAGAGTATTCCGCGGTTTTACATGCCTTAACATTGGAATGAAGCTGACCCTTTTGCCGCGATTGAACCAATGGAGTCTGCACCAATACAGTCTGCAGTACTTCACAATTCTGTCTTCTTCGGGTATTCGGCGGGAAAGGTTTGCAACTGAACTGGGAAATAGGGTGCCGCATTAGGGTTCGCACGTGTGAAATTTCGGAGCGGTTTGGTGTTGGCGAAGGCCGCCTCTGGGGGTACCTACGACGATACTTGGAAATTCGGCGCCGCATTTCCTTGTCGGAGGTCGAATGAGGAGAGCAAGTTTTCGGAAAGCAGAAAAACATGAACCCTCCAACATACAAAAATACATGCACGTGGAAACAAGTGAACGATATAGTAATATCTTAGTTCGATCAAAACAAGTTACTGGTAGGCAAGACATATGTCGGACCTTTGTGTGGCCAGAGTCTGAGGTACTGGCAGCAGTACAGTTCTACTATCCGATGGGCGTACCATTGTATGTGGACCGCAAGCCAAGCTCACTGGTCCCCTGGATCCATATTCAGAAGAGTGTGAACCTCCTGGGGGCTCAACCCTGGTGCATGTATGAAGTGATGAGTTGTGGAATTACAACGGAGTCTCTTTAGGTACACGTAGTACAAATGCTTGCAAGGGCAGTATGATGCCCCCTTGTTCGCCATGATCTGGAAGTCGGTGCAATTGCAGGTGGGTAATTCTGAAATGGTGATGGTGTACACCTCATTGCGAACAGCTGAGCCCGCCGTGGCCATCTGATACACACGCCCGAATCCTGGTGGGGGCACTTCTGTCGAGCTCTGGATTGTACAGTTCATCCGAAGTGCATTCCCCATCCTTGTCTCGTTCACTTTTGAGGGAGGTCGCCGCCTCTTCGGTTTCCCCCAACGGTGTGTAGGATGCTTAGAGCTGTCGTGTCCCATTGTTCTTGCTCTCACAGGGGTCGGTGGTGGAGGCTGTGGAAGCGGAAATGGTTGTCTGGGCACGTCAGTGCGCTGCACCATCCGAAATCCTGCGGCGGTAAGGGCGTCGGCCTCAACCTGACTCAGATCGCAGCCTGGTTCCACCGGCCACACCGGGGGAGCCTCTGGCATTGTCTGTATGCCGTACTTGGGCTTTCCATACACGCAAGTCATAATGTCGTGCCTGCAGAACCAGAACTGGGTGGTTGTCGCCTCCGCAAACTTTGCATGGACAAATCTTCCTGTAAAAGTAGGAGCAGGGACAGCCCCATCTGGATTCCTCCTTATCATCTCTAAACAACGTTGCCGTGTATCCACACGAATTGCGGAACACCTTCCTCGAAACGACGGCTTTGTGCGAGCAATTCTCCACTGTGAGGCAGACACAGTCGTCTCCACAATGGCTTGGCCATACTGCATAACAGCGGGCGGAATGTGGGGCAAGGGAGCGGTGGGAATTTGTTGCACGAAATCCCCGGTTGAAGGCGACGGCGATCTGGAATTTCTTGGGCTTCCACTGCTGGAAGACACATTGTGCGGCAACATGACGGGACCTCGAGGTGCTGTCCAAATGTTCCTGTCGGATCTCCAGGAATCCTCTTCGCACCCGGGTTCCTCTTCAATCCTCCGCCTGACAGGGCGAGTCCAGACGTCCCCCTCTAGGTGTTCACCTCTGCGGTGCAGAGGCGTCCCTTTGATCTTCTCTCGCAATGCTGTCGCCCATTTCACTGGATTCTTGGACCTCGAAGCTGTTCGTACCAACAATTCCTCCCTGTCCGGCCCAAAGCCCCATTGTTTGCCGCTCAGGAACTTGTAGTACGTGGCTTGCTGCATGATTGCTCTGTCGATGTCCTCCGTTGTGGCCGTCACTACGTCCACCAGATGTGCGGCAGAAGACGCTCGCCAGGAGGAGTGGACCGATTCTGCCATATTCGTGTTCGGCATGTCCGTGTCGGAATCCAAGCACCGCTCCTAGAATGACACAAACAATGGTGAGGGACCAATCGAAATGTCCGTAACAGAAAGACAAATGAACGAAATTGACAGCAGCCTACCTCCCGCATGTACTGTCCGAACTGTCGATACCGAAAATGCCACCACCCCAACCAGCTGTGCAATGCTCCCAGATTGGTTGTCTCCACTGCACCTGACGTGTTCCACCAAGCCTCGATGATAGCAAACTTAACCTCCGCGTCATCAAATGTGGGTGCTCCTTCCACGCCGTACAAAGGACACGGTGTTCAGCCTGGAATGAGCTAGCAACAAATTTGGTAGTGTAGTGGGATAGACTCTGCATCCAATGGAATCCACATGATCTCTCTTTCCCCTCCATTGGAACATTGGGGTCCTCACCGTACACACGCCGCACCGCTGCCCAGTTGGCCTGAGCGTTGTCTGCCATGAATCCCCTGAAATTGGGCTCTGGCAATCCCGCCCTTGCCATCTGCTCGTTTATGCCCTCCCACAGATGCATCTCGGACTGTGTGTCCTCCCCTTTCATCTCGCAGATTGCAATCGTCATGAGCCTCTTGGAGTGATAGTCATAAACATGCGCACCATAGTCACCCACTGATGGTTTGTAATTCGCTTGATGTGATCAAACATCACCCAAGCATTCGACAAGTTTCCAGTTGTCATGCGAGTGACCAAGTCGACTCCACTCCCAGGCCCACACGTCGACATTTTGAAAATGTAACAACGATCGGATTCGCTGCCTTGCCCTGGAAACCTGCTACCTTGGATGTAGTCATATCCAGTCATTCGTTTCACCTCCAGGATTGAGTACATGTCCGACCCCCTGCCGAACTCCTGCTTGCAAGATACGATGTGATTCCGCACATTCGGACTACAAACGTGCGAGACGGACTCCAAGAGGTCACGCATCTCGTCTTCGGTCAAGGGCTCTCGGTCGGAACCATCTTCAGACATGATTTTGCCAAGAGCAATCTTGTGGGCTGCCTTCAGCTGAATCTGCTTTGGTCTGCTCCGGGGCTCAATTTCACCTCCTCTTTTATGATGTCGTGTGCTTCCTGCACAGCCTCACGCATGTTGCCTCTCGCCAAGGGGTGGCAGTGGACCCCAACGTGTATGCAAGCTCTAGTCAAGTCCGGGAGCAAATGGATTACGTAATATTGCTTGGCTCTGCACATGGACATGCACGTCGGTGGTTCTTTGCAATGTGCACACTTGAAAGAACCCGCAGGAGCTCTTCCAGTGTATGGAGACATTCGGCTGAGTTGCGAAGACGAATCGCACGGGCACATGAGGCCCACAGTGACCTTGTCAATGTATGATGGTGGTATCATTGATGGACATGACATTGTCGTCGGCTCCAGCAAGGGCAGCAGAACGACCGAATTGCAGTTTACCTCGAGGTGCCGCAGCAGTGATGAGCTTGTTTTGAGGGGTATCGAAGTTCCGTCGACTTGGTGAAGCCCATGTAGAAGGAGGAAGGCTTAGTTTTGTCTGCAGTTGGTAAATGTGAGACATCGTGTCCGATCAATAAACCCATCGTACCTCACTTCTGTATGATTGTGTTTCATTCTGTTGAATAACTGTCGGAATTGGCCCACTGTTTACAATTTGATGTCTCATTTCTACAATTTGTCTGTCCGGATGAATATACCAGAGTAACCGTATGAGAGTCATGTGTCAAGAATATACCAGAGTAACGCCATGTCGGCATCGAAATGCGACACCGCATTTCCATGTCGGACATTGGAATGCGGTGCATCATTTCCGTCCAAGTACACGAAATACCAACACGGGTCTATAAATTGGACAGACAACGAGGTTGGCATTGCAAATGCGGCGACGCATTTCCAGCTTGGCAATGGAAACTTCTTTTTGGACAAGGGAATGCGGTGCCGCATTTCCGTCCAACACTTCGAAAAGTGCACCCATTTCCGACCAGCTCGATGGAATGCGTTACCGCATTTCCGTGAGAGGGTCTGCAAATGGACAAATTGCGATGTCCGTTCTGGAAATGCGGCGCCGCATTTCCATGTCCGTCATCGACTTTTTTTTGACAATGGAATGCGGTGCCAATTTTTGCTGATGGGCCTGCAGTTCAAACAACGACCATCCCCAATATGGAAATGCGGTACCGCATTTCCAATTCCGCCATCTCGACCTCATTGTTCGACCTCCTTGTTCGACCTCTGTAAGCGTGGTGGCATCCATGCAATGAGCGGGAGAAGCCAAAACTGGCGTGTGGACAAAGGAAATTTTGGAAATGCGGCACCGCATTTCCAATCGGCCGATTACTTTTTACTATGCCAACATTGAAATGGAAAATTTAGTCCCTCCCTTGTTTTGGAAATGCGGTGGCCGCATTTCCAAAAGAGGTTTTAGAGTTGCCAAAATTTTGGAAATGCGGTGCCCCATTTCTGATTTTGGGAGCGTCATGGTTTGGGCGATTGTGTGGCTGGAATGCACACTGGAGAGGGGTCACGAATGTCGGGGAGATTTTCCTTTATATACTCTAGAAGAGAATTTACATTTACAGAGACTTCATTAAAATTCTATTAATCTTGAAAATCATCCGAATCCTCATCCTGTTCTAGACTGTCCTGCTCCGCCTCCACCCCCTCAGTGCCTTTCTCATCTCCAGCGGACTGCTCATTGGCCAGGCTTTCGAAAATCCCATCTTCCCCTTGCGGAACTGTCCATCTCACCTCCGTTGGGTCGTCTTCCTCCCTGTCTGCGTCGCTCTCATCCGCTGAATCACATATGTACTTTCGTACCCGTCTACCTGTCTGAGCTGCTGCCAACTCTTTCCTTATCCTTCTGTCCCCCTAGCCCTCTCCAAAATCTGCTCTACTTTACTGGGATTCTCACTTCTTCTAATCGCTGTATTTGCGAGTTTAGCTGCATAACTAGGAAGGGAGTAGTCCCTCACCGGGCTCGTCATGAAGTCGGCCCTCGCAAAGAACGGGACATTCTTCCTGGCAGGAAGTGTAGGCCCTACATTTTCGACCCGGACCCTGCAATCCTGCACATGACAATCATCAACGAGACTAATGAGAACCACAGTCGGGAAATTCGTTTGACAAAAATGACCCAAAGGCTTTGCAAACTTACAATGTTTGCACTCACTCGTATTCCGGGTTCTCCTCCGCATCAATGTCCACTGTGTCTTCCTCGGACTCCGACGAATCCGAGGAGACTTCCGCTCTGTTGGAAGCCTTAACATTCCGTTGCAGCCCTTCCAGATGGGATCCCCACAAGGATGAATCCTCCTCGTAGGCAAAGAGGTGCCGGTCGGAAAACCGCCCAGCCCACATTGAGGCACCTGTTACAATGCCATCCACACATTACCACATGGCGCTTCAGATGTTGCGAACTACATCCTAACGAGAATTTGCAGAACAGCATAGATCAAGATTCTGCATACCTGTCCCACAGATGAGGTCGAGCACTGTGCCCTCCACGTCTGTGCATGTCTCCATAATTGTCTGAATGAAGGCAGGGCTCCGAGTCCGTGAGTACCGCAGGGGTTCCGTTGAAGTGAGGCTATGAGGGAGAAGTTCCTTGGGAACGTTGTTGAACAGAACGTCGTAATGAGGGGTCGCAGTTCGGGTCAACCTTTCCTCCCTCCTTCCGGAAAGCAAAGGTGGAGTTCTCCTTCACAAAGCAGTATGCATCGAACTGCTTCGTCTGCATACACAGGGGGGAACGATTAGAAACCGAATGCGGCACCGCATTTGAAAACACCCAAGCAAATGAATGGACGAGTGCCAGTGTCGTAATCACCTTCTTCCCTTCCGACCGAAGGCCCGTGTGTTGATGCACGTCCACTTCTTTTCAGAATCGGGACGGCGCTCTTGCGGGTCCACTTCGCAATTCCTGTCTGAGTGTTTTTTCTCCTCTGCCAGGACAACCACACAGCCTCTGTCGTCCAACACCATGCGGGCAAGCCCGAATCCTTTCTTCCAAAAGTCCTCCGAGTACCTGTTCCAAGATGGCAAAGCTTGCAGTCCTTCCACAGGCTCTCCGTCCGGAATATCCAAGATGATCATATCGCAAGAACCACTCGGTGGCATTTCCGCCCCTCCTACAATCCTTGTCTGCACACACCCTCTCAAAGAACGAGACCATATTCTGAAATCCTGGGTGTCGGAAGGCTCTTCGGCAGTCGCCTTCTTCAGTGCTCTGCCCTTCAGACCCTCCATGGTCTTCATGTATGCCAACTTGGCTGCCCGTCCATCCAAAGCCCCAAGAAACTCTCATTTACACACTGGACTACAGTTTCGGGAGCCACTTTCGGCCTCTTCATTTCCACCGGCTCGAAAGGGTGCCCCCCTGGGGGGTTGAAGAGTGCTTCTTTGCCGAGCCAGTTCTCGTGCCTCTCGTGACAACGGTGGGCACAGGGGAGGCAGCCTGCGTTTGGGGGGGTGGGCTGGTTGCAAAGTCTCCATCGGAGTCCTCTTCCTCACCCTCTTCCTGAACAGGCTGTTTCTGCTTCTTCGTTTTGGCGGGTGTCACAACAGCTGCTCCTTGCTGGCGAGTCCTCTTCTTCGACCCCTTCTGTTGGGCCTGCACAGCTGCATCCACCGTCTTTTGTGCCATCTCAGCTGCCTTTCTGGATTCTTCCAGAGCAGCAGATTCCTTTGCCGACTTTGGCCCAGCAGGGACACGTCTTTCCTTTCTCTTCTCTTCTGCCAAGGCGTGCAGATCTTTCTCAGACTCGTCAACAATACCGCCAGACATATCCAGGTACCAGGGGCATCCAACGAGATGCGCGGGATGCCATTGTTTCTGCATCTCGGGTGTGTAGACACAGCTTGGGCCCGCCACGGTCCAAGCCATGAAGAACGGGGGCTCTTGAGCCAGGGCCCCTGTCTGAAGGAGCACGTATTTCATATACCTGCAAGGCAGTCAGCATGCGTGAGCATAAGATTGGACGAACCTACTCGCAGAGTGCCACCGAAAACAAAAATGCGAATGCGGTGCCGCATTTCCGAGACAAACCTCGTAACCAGGCTTCGCATACAAGGGCAGCTGTGCTTCACCTGTAAACAATTCGCATTGCAGCTTTCCCCGCTCCCTCCTGATGTGTAAACTCCACGCTCCTTCTTGCTGTCTGTAGCTCTCTGGCGAAAAGGTTGTCCTTGTACGCACATCTGAAACGTGTCACGTAGTCTTCCAATGTCTGTGTTCCATCCCATTTGACGTACAAGCCGAACGAATTTGTGTGCATTACGACTTGCTCCTTCGCATTCGACATTACCTGCGATTCCCAAATGCATTGTCACGTAGCAGTTCAGGGAATTCATTTCAGAAAAGCAAATCTGGGGAAGTACCTTGAATTACCTGGAACCACCAAGTCATGCGGTTGAGCCACACATCCACTGCAGGGTCGGAAACTTCCAGTGGAAAAGACCACATTGTCCTTATGCTCTCGGATGCATTCCAGATCGACAGCCACCGTGTCTGCCATTTCCGATCCAATGTCAGGAGCTGGAAGAGAGTGGCTATTGCTAGGAAGGAACTTCAGTGCATTGAAACCTCACCTTCTCTTTCGCCTCAACACATGCCGTTGAGAGGTGATGCAGTTTCTCCAATTGCATGGTCGGCTGCATGGCCCGAGAATAGTGTTTTGCAATCTCGGGGATGAAGTCCTTTCCAAGTGCCGGATCTGCAATTGCCACCAGCTTCACAAGCTTTGACTTGTATTTGGTTCTGGACTTGACACCGGCTTCCTTCAAGTGCTCAGTCAATGACTGCAACGTTTTGACCTGCCCCTCACTTTCCATGAAGAAGCGTTTGGCATGGGCCAAATCCAGCTTGATGTTTGACTGCCAACAAAAACATGCAGAAGCGTTACATTCGATTCATGTGGAAAGATTACTGGAAATTTCAATCTGAAGGATGAGCAGAGGGAAATCGGAGGACGACTTACTTCGTATATCACCTCCACCATTCCATCCATAGTGAGACGATACCATGTCCGGTCAGTTTTTGCCACGGCTTTCTGAATGAGCTCGGGCTCCAGCATTTCCGCGAACATGTGCGGATCAGTGAGACCAGTTTTCCTCACCCTGTACAGCATATGTGCCATGTGGGTATGCACGTACGCATTTTCAGTGACCCTGCAAGGCACACTCTCCAGTTCAGTCCACGAAAGCACGGAAACAAAACAGATTGGAAACCGAAATGCGGCACCGCATTTCGAACGTGCTTGGGAGGGTATGAGTATCTTACGAGTTGAGGTCCGCCATGGCATTCTTGAGCAAGGAGGAGTCTGCCGCCTTCACCTTGAGGATGACACACTCCACCATGTAATGCCAGCCAATGTGCTTGGCATGGTTCTGCTTGATGTACTCCCACCAGGCGAGAAGTCGGTGATTCCTGTCCCACACAAAGAACATTTTACCCGACATATGGCCGAAGTCTGGATCACCCTTCAGCGTCGCCTCGAATTCGTTGTTGCGAGTGTGCTAGTGGGTATCCCATGTTGACAATTCATCGGCAGTGGGTCCACGAGTTTTGCCGTCCTCATTCTCAATGGAAACGTAAAACGCTGCCGATCCCAGACGGTACCCTTCTCGAAATGCAAACTTGAGCTTATCCACATCTCCGGGAAGGGCCTGCCTGACGATGGGAAGGGAGACCATGCGACAGAGTGGAGATTCGAAGAGTCCGCTGGAATACCCTGCTGCCCAGAACTCTGCCAATGCTACTGTGTGTCTCCTCCAACATTTTATCCGCTGCACTTTTGAAATCCTTCGGAGACATGTCTGTAGGTGCCGGTAGTGGCTGAGCAGCTGGAGCATCCTCAACTGGAGCTGCACTCTGGGGCCTGTCTGCGGGCAATTCTGCCATTGCAGAGGCCTCCTCCGGGCCTGCTTGCTCATCGGTGGTGAGGTCTTGCTGCGAACGTTGAGCGGCAGCACCCTCCTCCGGTACCAAATCGACAGAAACGGTCGATCCCATTGCCTTCGCTGCAGCAGAGTCGGCCCCAACATCTGCAGGCGGGAAATCCTCCAGGAACTGAGCTTCAGCTCGTGGAAGCGGTTTTGCGGGAGATTGTTCGGCCGTCGCCCTGATTGCCTTCTGCTTCCTCATCCTTGCAGGTGAAGGTGTCTGCTGCAATTGAATCTGTCTTTTACCAGGCTGCTTCATTCGCGTTGGTGGGGGTGAAGCGGCCTGAGCCGGTTCAGAAACCAGTAGAGGGACGGGCTGCTTCTTCCTTCGACTTTGCTGGAGAAGGGCCCGACCCCTGCTGGCGATTCTCCATGACCGAAGAACGCGAGTCGATCTCTGGGGCTTTGAACTTGCCCTTCGAAGCCGCGTCTTTGAAACGCACAGGCTAGGCCCGGCAGGAATACCCGCGCTCAGGGATCGGGTGGGTGTACGTGCTGCAGCTAGCTCCTCGGACTCTTCCTGCGGCTCTTCGGATTCCTGCGATCCCTCCAGCACGTCCACCTTTCCTGTTAGGCATGCAAACATGTTCTGCATTCAAGTCTCCTAGCATTCAGTCTAAGAATTACAGAAGCAAAATGGGGGGTTCGGTGCTCGATCAGCTGCGCGCAGCCCGATCGCATGGAGCTCTCACTGGTGGCTGGGTTGCCTGAGTGGCCTGCTGCTCGGAGATGGCAATCTCCTCCTGTAGACGCATCTGCTTCCTCCCCTTTGGCCTACGTCCGAAGTATAATTTTCGGAGCTTGCGACGAGGTCTCCTGTATGGTGCACAAAATCCCCCCCTCTCAGGTTCGAGCATAAGAAGAACAGAGACAGGGAAAAGGGGCAAAGAGTGCAGATGGAAAGGGTGCAAGAGGGGTGACTGAGGAGACACGACAAAAGTAGATGAAACGGCGGTGATGCACCACTTGGGTTCGAAAGGGTTGGACGAAAGTGTCTCCTCGTGGACTTTGCGTCATTACAAAATTCGAATCGTTCAGGGTACGCCTGCCGTCCGAAAAACAAACATCATTATCCAACGGTCAGGCCGCGCCGCCTCATGCCACTTCAGTCAGATAGAGTGCAGACATGTGCCGCAATTCCGTTGCTCCACGTGTTCACATTTCAAGGCATTTCCGTCCCAGCGTCTGATGAGTTGGAGTGAAAATGCGAATGCGGCGCCGCATTTCCGTTAAGTACCATCACGAAGCTACACATCCGTACTTGTTGGAAGAAAATGCGGCACCGCATTTCAGTTCCACCTTCACATACCTTAGTTGTTGAACGGAAATACGGTGCCGCATTTCCGTCCCACAGCTCCATGTATGAGATACAAAAGGGAAATGCGGCGCCGCATTTCCGTTCAGGAATGTCGAAAGGTGCGATTCGGACGGAAATGCGGCACAACATTTCAGTTCCCGTGGTTCATGATTTTCAATCTGAATCGAAATACGGTACCGCATTTCCGTTCCCCCTTCACATACCGCAGTTGATGAACGGAAATGCCGTTCCACATTTCCGTTCGGGAAAGTATAGAGGTCTCACCTGAACAGAAATGCGGTGCCGCATTTTCTGTCTGGAAAGTTTGAAGGTCTCACATGGATGGAAATGCGGCACCACATTTCCGTCCCACAGCTCCAGGCCTCGTATACAAAACGGAAATGCGGCGCCGCATTTCCGTTCGAGAATGTCGGAAGGTGCGACTCGGACGGAAATGCGGAGCCGAATTTCTGTTCCCGTTGTTCACGATTTTCAGTCAGAACGGAAATGCGGTACCGCATTTCCGTTCTGTAGAGTATTAAGGTCTGACCCTGGCGGAAATGCGGTGCCGCATTTTCGTTCCACAGCTCCATGCCTCACATACAAAACGGTAATGCGTCGCCGCATTTCCGTTTTGGAATGTCGGAAGGTGCGACTCCGACGGAAATGCAGTACCGCATTTCAGTTCCGATGTTTCACGATTTTTCATCAGAACGGAAATGCGGTGCCGCATTTGCGTTCTGGAATGTTGGGAGGTGCGACTCGGATGGAAATGCGCTGCCGCATTTCAGTTCCGATGGTTCACGATTTTCAGTCAGAACGGAAATGCGGCACCGCATTTCCGTTCTGGATAGTATGAATGTCTCAAGCGGTCGGAATTGCACTCGGCTCGCTGCATCAGATACAAAATGGAAATGCGGCGCCGCATTTCCGTTCTGGAATGTCGGAAAGTGCGACTCGGACGGAAATGCGGTGCCGCATTTCTGTTCCCGTTGTTCATAATTCTCAATCAGAACGGAAATGCGGTACCGCATTTCCGTTCCACCTTCACATACCGTGCTTTCTGGATGGAAATACGTTATCGCATTTCCGTTCTGGAGAGTGTTAAGGTCTCACCCGGGCGGATATGCGGTGCCGCATTTCTATTCCCTTTGTTCATAATTCTCAATCAGAACGGAAATGCGGTACCGCATTTCCGTTCCACCTTCACATACCGTGCTTGCTGGATGGAAATGCGTTACCGCATTTCCGTTCTGGAGAGTATAAAGGTTTCCCCCGGACGGAAACTCGGTGCCGCATTTCCGTCCACCAGCAATCGAAAGAATCACTCGGGACGGGAAATCTGGAACCTGAATGGGTTGCATTGTTCCGAAACAACACAATTGCGGCCAGTCTTAATTAGCACAACTTGGTTGTCTCACCGTTTTAACTAACAGTACTGGCACTTGTCAGTGCGAACGTTCCTGTCTGCACCGAGAATACTGCTGGATCCACCCTCAGGAGAAACTGTCAGGAGATGTTATTTCGTCGCCGAATCGGCCATCATTGTCTAACTTACTGGCTATGGAATCACACCTCCCACCTTCATGCATGTAGCTTGAAACAATACTTTCCACTTCAATGTGCGACTTCCAATCGTCGATGGACTGCACATGGTGCCTGTGAGCCTTGGTCTGTCGCTATACTGAACCTCGCACTTGCCAACTTCGTGCGGTCTTCGATGGCTCCGAATTCCTACGCTATAGTTTGTTGTCCTCCGCAACTTGGGAGAGCCTGGATCCCAAACGAGGGAGGACTTTACAGAGTGACTGAAACTTACCTTTGTTCCAAATTCAAGCTCAAACCGGGCACAGTTTATTTGGAAGAAGAAAGGAAGGATGTTCCTGGACAGGTTGACGAGACCATTGTCGTGCTAGGTAACGACGGAGGTTGTGGAATCGAATGGCACGTACCCCCATCAGACACCATCCTGTACCGAGCTGTGGGAATGCCCATTCCCTTTCCGAATCAGTCGCTGCCCACACCATCCACAAAGGAGTCCGGAAACCGATAGGCGGCCACTGCCAACAGAGAGGTGTGCAACGATAATCATTCCCGGCCTGGACCGTCAAGACCCTCCATAGCTTCTCGTGTGGATGTATTCGACATTTCCGACGAGGAAGATGATTGCATTGAGGTACCCATGTCCTCCACACGGTCGTTCAAATCCGGCATGGACGTCTCTGTAGGTGCTACGCATGTGCCCTCGAGCATAACTCCAACCCGGTCCATTGTGCAGCTCCTACGACAACATCACCTTGATGGTTCTCGCTCCGAGCTGGCTGCTCTCGACTATGCCAAATTCCCAGTCAGAAAGGTAACGTTTCTGCCTCCCGAAGTCGATGGCAATGTCATCTTCGAGTTTCCACCTGTTTCTTCGTCAAAGAAAGCCTCCGGGATGTTAACAGACATGGATCGAAAGCATGACGGACACCCCTGGTGTGTGACGAAGACCAGTAGCACGACAATTGCTGATGGTGTTCGTGTACAATATGTCCTCTGTGCGGGGAAGCTGAGGTGCCTCAATCCCACCTGCTTCCACTTTCTCTCCAAAGGATGGCGGAGAAACGAGACGGATTGGACTGGCACAACGCATCATCCATTCATTGTCTCCAGCCAAGCTCCTGCGGGTTCTTTCAAGTGTGCACACTGCAAAGAACCACCGACGTGCATGTCCATGTGCAGAGCCAAGCAATATTACGTAATCCATTTGCTCCCGGACTTGACTAGAGCTTGCATACACGTTGGGGTCCACTGCCACCCCTTGGCGAGAGGCAACATGCGGGAGGCTGTGCAGGAAGCACACGACATCATAAAAGAGGAGGTGAAATTGAGCCCCGGAGCCAGACCAAAGCAGATTCAGCTGAAGGCAGCCCACAAGATTGCTCTTGGCAAAATCATGTCTGAAGATGGTTCCGACCGAGAGCCCTTGACCGAAGACGAGATGCGTGACCTCTTGGAGTCCGTCTCGTACGTTTGTAGTCCGAATGTGCGGAATCACATCGTATCTTGCAAGCAGGAGTTCGGCAGGGGGTCGGACATGTACTCAATCCTGGAGGTGAAACGAATGACTGGATATGACTACATCCAAGGTAGCAGGTTTCCAGGGCAAGGCAGCGAATCCGATCGTTGTTACATTTTCAAAATGTCGACGTGTGGGCCTGGGAGTGGAGTCGACTTGGTCACTCGCATGACAACTGGAAACTTGTCGAATGCTTGGGTGATGTTTGATCACATCAAGCGAATTACAAACCATCAGTGGGTGACTATGGGTGCGCATGTTTATGACTATCACTCCAAGAGGCTCATGACGATTGCAATCTGCGAGATGAAAGGGGAGGACACACAGTCCGAGATGCATCTGTGGGAGGGCATAAACGAGCAGATGGCAAGGGCGGGATTGCCAGAGCCCAATTTCAGGGGATTCATGGCAGACAACGCTCATGCCAACTGGGCAGCGGTGTGGCGTGTGTACGGTGAGGACCCCAATGTTCCAATGGAGGGGAAAGAGAGATCCTGTGGATTCCATTGGATGCAGAGTCTATCCCACTACACTACCAAATTTGTTGCTAGCTCATTCCAGGCTGAACACCGTGTCCTTTGTACGGCGTGGAAGGATGCACCCACATTTGATGACGCGGAGGTTAAGTTTGCTATCATCGAGGCTTGGTGGAACTTGTCAGGTGCAGTGGAGACAACCAATCTGGGAGCATTGCACAGCTGGTTGGGGTGGTGGCATTTTTGATATCGACAGTTCGGACAGTACATGCGGGAGGTAGGCTGCTGTCATTTTCGTTCATTTGTCTTTCTGTTACGGACATTTCGATTGGTCCCTCACCATTGTTTGTGTCCTTCTAGGAGCGGTGCTTGGATTCCGACACGGACATGCCGAACACGAATATGGCAGAATCGGTCCACTCCTCCTGGCGAGCGTCTTCTGCCGCACATCTGGTGGACGTAGTGACGGCCACAACGGAGGACATCGACAGAGCAATCATGCAGCAAGCCACGTACTACAAGTTCCTGAGCGGCAAACAATGGGGCTTTGGGCCGGACAGGGAGGAATTGTTGGTACGAACAGCTTCGAGGTCCAAGAATCCAGTGAAATGGGCGACAGCATTGCGAGAGAAGATCAAAGGGACGCCTCTGCACCGCAGAGGTGAACACCTAGAGGGGGACGTCCGGACTCGCCCTGTTAGGCGGAGGATTGAAGAGGAACCCGGGTGCGAAGAGGATTCCTGGAGATCCGACAGGAACATTGGACAGCACCTCGAGGTCCCGTCATGTTGCCGCACAATGTGTCTTCCAGCAGTGGAAGCCCAAGAAATTCCAGATCGACGTCGCCTTCAACCGGGGATTTCGTGCGAGAAATTCCCACCGCTCCCTTGCCCCAGATTCCGCCCGCTGTTATGCAGTATGGCCAAGCCATTGTGGAGACGACTGTGTCTGCATCACAGTGGAGAATTGCTCGCACAAAGCCGTCGTTTCGAGGAAGGTGTTCCGCAATTCGTGTGGATACACGGCAACGTTGTTTAGAGATGATAAGGAGGAATCCAGATGGGGCTGTCCCTGCTCCTACTTTTACAGGAAGATTTGTCCATGCAAAGTTTGCGGAGGCGACAACCACCCAGTTCTGGTTCTGCAGGCACGACATTATGACTTGCGTGTATGGAAAGCCCAAGTACGGCATACAAACAATGCCAGAGGCTCCCCCGGTGTGGCCGGTGGAACCAGGCTGCGATCTGAGTCAGGTTGAGGCCGACGCCCTTACCGCCGCAGGATTTCGGATGGTGCAGCGCACTGACGTCCCCAGACAACCATTTCCGCTTCCACAGCCTCCACCACCGACCCCTGTGAGAGCAAGAACAATGGGACACGACAGCTCTAAGCATCCTACACACCGTTGGGGGAAACCGAAGAGGCGGCGACCTCCCTCAAAAGTGAACGAGACAAGGATGGGGAATGCACTTCGGATGAACTGTACAATCCAGAGCTCGACTGAAGTGCCCCCACCAGGATTCGGGCGTGTGTATCAGATGGCCACGGCGGGCTCAGCTGTTCGCAATGAGGTGTACACCATCACCATTTCAGAATTACCCACCTGCAATTGCACCGACTTCCAGATCATGGCAAACAAAGGGGCATCATACTGCCCTTGCAAGCATTTGTACTACGTGTACCTAAAGAGACTCCGTTGTAATTCCACAACTCATCACTTCATACATGCACCAGGGTTGAGCCCCCAGGAGGTTCACACTCTTCTGAATATGGATCCAGGGGACCAGTGAGCTTGGCTTGCGGTCCCAATACAATGGTACGCCCATCCTTTTCGGATAGTAGAATTGTACTGCTGCCAGTACCTCAGACTCTGGCCACAGAAAGGTCCGACATATGTCTTGCCTACCAGTAACCTGTTTTGCTCGAACTAAGATATTACTATATCGTTCACTTGTTTCCACGTGCATGTATTTTTGTATGTTGGAGGGTTCATGTTTTTCTGCTTTCCAAAAACTTGCTTTCCTCATTCGACCTCCGACAAGGAAATGCGGCGCCGCATTTCCAAGTATCGTCGTAGGTACTGGTAGAGGCGGCCTTCGCCAACACCAAACCGCTCCGAAATTTCGCACGTGCGAACCCTAATGCGGCACCTTATTTCCTAGTTCAGTTGCAAACCTTTCCCGCCGAATACGCGAAGAAGACAGAATTGTGAAGTACTGCAGACTGTATTGGTGCAGACTCCATTGGTTCAATCGCGGCAAAAGGGTAAGCTTCATTCCAATGTTAAGGCATGTAAAACCGCGGAATACTCTATACAGGCCAGTATGCGACGTCCTTTTGCAGTGGTATACTGGATTTCCCGTTGCACGGTCACTTATTTCCATGAGCGGATCTATAAAACCATGAGCGGACTTGTTACTGACGACATATCTTCGCCGCATTACATGATCTGGAACATCCGGCAAGGTCAAATAAAAAAAACTATTATTTTAATACTTGTTTAATCTGCCGCATTTCCAAATTTGGAGGAGTCCGCTCATGAAATCCGCGTATCTTAGACTTCGGCTCACCGCTCATGCGGCTCATGCGGCTCATGGCTCATGGCTCATGGCTCATGGCTCATGGTTTCTGCTCATGAAATAGTAAACCTCCATGGATTGCATGCATACTTTTGGCTTCCCTCAGTTTGTGAGGGCATGCATACTTGTCACAGTTCATTATTAATAAAAATGTCTCCTTTGAACCAAAGTTCCACTTTTTGTGCAATGTTGCATTTTGTTGAATGTTGACTTTTGGCAGCGAGGGTCTCGCACTCAATCTTGCAATCAGACCCACTGGAATGCCACCTCTGTCAGTTCCCTCTGTCCATGGGGAAGGTGCTTGCATGCTCGCCCCCCCATGTCAGACGCCACAATTATTGGTTTGTGCAGCGCATCTGCACTGGTCATATACCTTCTGGCTGCATACCATTGGCAGTTATTGCGCAAAGGCCAGGGGCCGCATTCCTGGACTACAGCAAGTTCGCAATTAAATCCGTTACATGCCTTCCCACAGACGTCAACGGTAATATAATCTTTGAGTTCCCTCCTCAAACGGACTATTCGAGGGCGTCCGGAATGTTGACAGATATGGATAGGAAACATGACGGTCATCCTTGGTGCGTCACCAAAACCACCAGCATGAAGATGCTCGATGGTGTGCGGGTGCGCTACGTTGTTTGTGCGGGCGCGTTGCGGTGTTTATCTCCAACATGCTTCCACTTTAAATCCAGAGGTCACAGGAACGAGACGGATTGGACAGGCAACACTCATCAACCATTTCGAGCTCAGGAGAAGGTTCCAAACTCCACATTTAAGTGTGCGCATTGCAAAGAACCACCACATTGCATGTCTATTTGTAATGCCAAGCAGTTCTATGTGTTGCACCGTTTCCCTAACCTCACACGAGCTTGCATACACGTTGGTTCCCATTGTCACAAATTGGCGAGGGGGAACTCGTGGGAGGCTGCCCACGAGGCAGAGCAGCTCGTGCTGGAGGAGGTTAAGTTGAGACCTGGTGCCAAACCCAAATAGATACAGTTGCAGGCCGCCCATAAGATGGCATTGGCCAGAATTATGTCGGTAGACGGCTCCGATAGAGTTCCTCTCAATGAGAAGGAAATGGAGGCATTGCTGGAGTCAGTGTTCCACGTCTGGTCACCGAATGTCCGAAACCACATTGTCTCCTGCAAACAAAAAATTGGGCGTGGCTCGGATATGCACTCCATTCTGGAGGTGAAGCGACGATGTGGATATGACTACATTCATGGAAGTAGGTTTCTAGGACAAGGGACTGAGGCAGATCGCTGTTTCGTATTCAAAATATCAACGTGTGGGCCTGGCAGCGGCGTCGAACTGGTCCACCGGATGACGAGTGGGGACTTGTCAAACAGTTGGGTCATGTTCGACCATATCAAGCGAATTACAAATCACCAGTGGGTGACAATGGGTGCACAGGTCTACGACACCCACTGCAGGATGCTAATGACAATTGTTATTTGTGAGATGAAAGGAGAGGACACACAATCGGAGATGCTTCTTTGGCAGGGAATAAACGAACAGATGGCCAGGGCAGGATTGCCCCCTCCCAATTTTCGTGGTTTCATGGTGGACAGCGCACAAGCAAATTGGGCTGCCATCTGAAGGGTGTACGGGGAAGACCCCAATGTTCCGATGAAAAGCAAGGAGAGATCTTGTGGGTTCCATTTTCTGCAGAGCTTGTCGTAGTACACAACCAGGCTCGTGGCGCCAGCTTTCAGAGAGGAGCACCGTTCCATGTGTCTTGCGTGGAAGCGTGCTCCCACCTTGGATGATGCAGAGACACAGTTTGCTTGGTGAACAACGTCAGGTGCTGTAAAGAAATCAGACGAGGGAGCAATGGTCAGTTGGCTAGCATGGTAGCATTATCGTTTCCTCCAGTTCGGTGACTATATGCGGGAGGTGAGTTGGACGAATTTGCGTCCCGTTGAATATTATGCTACCTACTCATTATTTGTAATTTGCTTGTAACCTCAACATGTGCATGTGCAGGAAATGTGTCTCGACTCCGACACCGACATGCCAACAACAAACATGGCCGAATCAGTACATTCTTCCTGGCGTGCCTCCTCCGCGGCGCATCTGGTGGACATCCTCACTACCACAACGGAGGACATTGTGAGGTCAATTATGCAGCAATGCAGGTACAACGAGTTCTTGAAAGGGAAACAGTGGGGCTTGGGGCCGGACAGGCAAGAAATGCTGATGCGGACTGCCTCCAGATCAAAGAATCCTCGCAAGTGGGCGGCAGCCTTGCGAGAGGGCCTTCGGGACACGCCATTGCTTCGAAGTGGCCAACACTTGGAAGGAGATGTTCACACCCGTCCAGTGAGACGAAGACTTGGCGAGGCACCTGGCGGAGAAGAGGATTCATGGCGAGCTGACAAGAATATTCGCACGCTCCCTCGTGGTCCCGTGATGTTGCCTACTTCCTCCCACACTCGCCAACCAATGGTTTCTCCCAGACACATACCGGGTCCTTGGAAAAGAGAGAAGACAATCAGCTAGATCAATAGTTACCCCTGGCACTGCAGCATCGGTTGTGCAGCAGAAGGGCACAGTTCATGTGAAACAAGAGGTGAGCACATCCACTACATTCGTGACTCTTTCAGACTCGTCTTCGGAGGAAGTTTCTGATATTCCTCCGCCAGTCCAGACTCCATTCTTGGATGATGACAAATTGCAGGAGATAACGAGTGTCATTCTGAAATTGAAAGCCCTCGCAGGGGTGCCTGGGTGCAAGAGCGAGCTGCGTTTTGTTGATTGGGAATCCCTTTGGGTACAGCAGGTTCAATATGTGCCAGCAGAGTTTGACGAAGACATTTTGTTTGAGCTCAACCCTCCCACGTCTTCCAGTGGACTTGCTGGGCTTCTACAGGGCATGGACAAGAAGAAACATGACGGACACCCTTGGTGCAGGACAAAAACATCGAACATCCACAACGACATTGGATTGAAATTTCGAAGGTCGGTTTGTGTTGGACATTGCAAGTGCGTGAATACTTCTTGCCATCGCCTGAGAAACAGCTCTAAACCAAACGAAAGGATTTAGATCCTGAATCCCAAATTTGGGGTGCCCCTGAATCATTTCACACCAGGGCTTGCCCCTCCAAAGACCAATACTTTTGTGTGCAGGTTCTGCAAACTTGTCCCGTCCTGTGTTTCTGTGTGTCACACTTGTATGTACCAGGTGGCACACCGGTGCAAGACAATAACTCGTGCCTGCATTCATATGGGTATACACGAGCATCCTGTGTCAAAGGGAAGTTGCAGGGATAGCGTAGACATCGCTAGAAATCTTCTGAAGCAGGAGTTCCACAATGCCCCTTGTGTAACACCTTCTGCTATAGCCCTTGCAGCTAGCAAGGCATTCCTGGAAAAACATATACTGGGTGAAGGGGATGCGACACAACCAATGTTGGATGCAAATTCGCTTGATACAGTGATGGACCATTTGTCTATGTTGAGCTCTCCCAATATTCGAAACCAGGTGAATGCACTCAGAATGGGCACATGCAGTACTGGATTCATGGACAATATTATGGACCTCAAACGGAGGAGTCACTATGAATTCATTCAGACGATATGGCACGATGCGTCAAGGGAACAATTTGTCCTTCGGTGATAATGAAGCCCCCTCCGCCCGCAATTTGGCCTGTGAAACTTGGGACGTCACTGTCATCAACCGAGATAAGCATGCTGGAGGAGGGAGGGTTCCGTCTTGCACGGTCCCGGGTGGTGCCCCCATGCACTCTGGGGAGGTTAGCTATTTCATGAGCATGAGCGGCATGAGCGGAGTAGCAAGACAATCGGTTTTCATGAGCAGAAGTACAAATTTTGGAAATAAAAAACATTAAAAAAATATTATTTTAATGGAATGTGTCAGAAAAACCAATATAATATTCATTGTTTGAAGTAAAAATTATAGTTTTGAGAGCCGTGCTCATGATATTTTGTCTTCCGCTCATGCGAATTCCGAGCGACATCTGCAAAAATGGCGCCGAATTTCGCGGTAATAGGTTCCGCGAAGCATCACAATTATTGTCAATGTGCAAGTACTGTTCAAAATTCGACTTGCGACAGATCTTTACGGCACTGCTCAATTTCCATGAATGCAAAAAGCCTTTCGTGTACTGGCAGCCAGCGAAGTACATCTGACATATCCCACAAGTAGACGGAACGGAAATTGAAGTGCCACCACTTAGTTTTTAGGATAATTGAGAGACGGAGAAATGGATGAATTCCGTTCGCACATAATGATGACACCCGCATCCAAATACGGTTAACAATGTCCAAATTGTATTTTCGATACATGCCAAAGCAACCGCTCCAAGCAAGCACCTTAGGCATGACAAAATAGATTGCAGCAGCTTATCGTACCGTTGTTGCAAACGTCAAACTGGAGAGCTCTAGAGGCAGCGTGGGGAGCGTTTGTTTCCACAAGAGGAAGAAAAAAAGGAAGTCGATATACTTTACCAGCACTAGGGATAGGAAGAGAGCCAGAGATAGAGTGAGGTTGGAAAGAGTAGACGAAGAGGGAAAGGAGGAAGAAGAGGGCAATGAGGAAAGATTGGCGATGCAAGAGCAGGATTTTGGAGAGGAACAACAGCCCCCCATACTGCCGAGAACGGGTGAGGAGGAGACTGCATCCGAGGGAGAGATGGACGCCGAAGAGGATATTGATGTTGGCCTCATGAAGAAGCAGTTAGTGGAAAAGAGGATGGGGGAGATGCTCCAAAACATTCTCGCCCAGGTGCGGTGCGGCACAATCTGTATGCTCCGTGTGTATGCAGAGGATTGTGGATGCAGGAGAGTGTGTGCGGTGCCGCACACTGTCAGTCTCCCCTCTGAGACTATGAATTTTGGAGTGAGATGGAAGCTTGAAGAGTGTGCACCACCGCACAGTGTTTCAGGCCCTTCAAATTGGTTCAAAATTGTGGTTAGCTGAAATATGTGCAAGCATAAACCATTGTGCAGTGCCGCACACTGTTGCTGTAGGTCTTTCAAGTTGTTTAGGGTTTGCTGGTCGCAATAATATATCCCCTCTTCTTTGCTTCATTTTCATGTGAAAATGCTCCATTACAGGAGTGTCTTGCAGGTATCAAGCACACATAATTTGAAGCATGAAACAGTGTGCGGCACCGCACACTGTTTGTGCCCGTCATCTTGTTTTTTTTTTATGTCAAAATGTACCACACCAGCAGTGTCCGCCAGTTACCAAACACACCTAATTCGTAGCACCAAACAGTGTGCGGCACCGCACACTGTTTGTGCCTCGCTTTTCTTCTTGTTTTTTCTGTCAAAATGTACCACACCAGCCCAGTCTGTCATGTATCAAACACATCCAGATGGAAGCACGAAACAGTGTGCGGCAACGCACACTGTTTGTGCCCCCCGGTTTTGCTTGTTTTTTATGTCAAAATGAACTAGACCAGGCCAGTCTGTGAGGTACCAAACACAACGAATTTGAAGCACGAAACAGTGTGCGGCAACGCACACTGTTTGTGCCCCCCTTATTTGCTTGTTTTTTATGTCAAAATGTGCCATACCAGGCCAGTCTGTGGTGTATCAAACACACGTAGATGGAAGCACGAAACAGCGTGCGTTGCCGCACACTGTTTGTGCCCCTCTACTTGGTTTTTTTTCTATGTCAAAATGTACCACACCAGCAGTGTCTGTCAGGTACCAAACACAACGAATTTAAAGCACGAAATAGTTTGCGTTGCCGCACACTGTTTGTGCCCCCTGTTTGGCTTGTTTTTTATGTCAAAATATGCCACACCAGCCCTGTCTGTCATGTATCAAACACACCTAGATGGAAGCACGAAACAGTGCGTGGCAACGCACATTGTTTGTGCCCCTTTTTTTTTGTTGTTTTTTATGTCAAAATGTGCCACACCAGGCCAGTTTGTCATGTATCAAACACACCTACATGGAAGCACGCAACAGTGTACGGCAACGCACACTATTTGTGCCCCACTTTTTTGGTTGTTTTTTGATGTCAAAATGTGCCACACCAGGCCAGTCTGTCATGTATCAAACACACCTACATGGAAGCACGGAACAGTGTGCATTGCCGCACACTGTTTGTGCCCCTCTACTTGGTTTTTTTTCTATGTCAAAATGTACCACGCTAGTAGTGTCTGGCAAGTACCAAACACAACGAATTTGAAGCACGAAACAGTGTGCGTTGCCGCACACTGTTTGTGCCCCCCCTGTTTGGCTTGTTTTTTATGTCAAAATGTGTCACACCAGCCCAGTCTATCATGTATCAAACACACCTAGATGGAAGCACGAAACAGTGTGCGGCAACGCACACTGTTTGTGCCCCCTTTTTTTGCTTGTTTTTGATGTCAAAATGTGCCACACCAGCCCAGTCTGCCATGTATCAAACACACCTACATTGAACCACGAAACAGTGTGCGGCAACGCACACTATTTGTGCCCCCCTTTTTTGGTTGTTTTTTGATGTCAAAATGTGCCACACCAGGCCAGTCTGTCACGTATCAAACACACCTAGATGGAAACATGAAACAGTGTGCGGCAACGCACACTATTTGTGCCCCCCTTTTTTGCTTGTTTTTTAGTATCTGCTATGTTCAGAACACACCTAGATGGAAGCACGAAACAGTGTGCGGCACCGCACACTGTTTGTGCCCCTCTTCTTTGTTAATTTTTGATGTCAAAATGCAACGTACCAGGCTAGTCTGTGGTGTATCAAACACACCTAGATGGAAGCACGAAACACTGTGCAGCACCGCACACTATTTGTGCCCCTCTTCTTTGTTTTTTTTAATGTCAAAATGTACCACACCAGTAGTGTGTGCCAGGTTCAAAACACACCTTATTAGAAGCACCAAACAGTATGCGGCACAGCACACTGTTTGTGCCCCTCTTCTTTGTCAATTTTTTGATGTCAAAATGTAACATACTAGGCCAGTCTGTCATGTATCAAACACACCTAGATGGAAGCACGAAACAGTGTGTGGCGCCGCACACTGTTTATGCCCCTCTTCTTTGTTTTTTTTTTTATGTTGAAGTGTACCACACTAGCAGTGTCTGCCAGGTTCAAAACACACCTAATTGGAAGCACCAAACAGTGTGCGGCACCGCACACTGTTTGTGCCCCTCTTCTTTGCCAATTTTTGATGTCAAAATGTAACACACCAGGCCAATCTGCCATGTCTCAGCCCTTTTGTATTTTATTCACCCAACTCCGTCTGTCAGGCTTCAATCAACCTGTAAGCACTGAATAGTCACTCTGGGCTACATTTTTTGTAACCCCTGTCAAGTGTTCTTTTTTTGTTTGGAATGAACCCATTCAGTTGTCTCTCTTGCTTTAACAGAGACAAATGGTAGCAAGAAACAAAGTGCGGCACAACACACTGTTTCTTGCCCCTCTCTTCATTTGGGGGTTGAGAAGTGTGGACCATGCCCTGTTCCTTAAACATCCATCAAGGTGAAATGGCAGCACGGAACAGTGTGCGGTGCCGCACACTATTTGTGCCCCTGTACTATGATATGTTTTGATGTAATAGGAAGCCAACTTGATTCTTTTTGAATCTTTGAAGCACATTTGAATTTTTGTGAAAACACGGAAAAAGGTATGTGTTCGAAGCTCTGTACAGTGTTCGGCACCGCACATTGTTTCTGGCCTCTCTCTTATGTCAATTTGAATGAGCATCCCTATAGGAGAAGATGCAAAGGGTGGAGGATGAGAACCCTTCAGGGTAGGAAAAGGAGATCATTGTTGATGTGGATGATGAGTTCTATGAAAGCAAAGCCGCGGAGATGTTGGGGGGTCAGAAGGTAAATTCTCAGCTTGTGGGTGCAAAGTATGCTTGACCCGGGTGGGAGGTTGAAGATTCCCCTGTGTAGGTTGGTTTCCATGCGTATCGTTTGTCCACCCCTCATCAATGACATCCTGAAGCTGGAGGCCGAGTTTGTTCATGGGTATTTGGATGGATCCGCAGTCTTTTACGTTTCTACTAGGGATTCCAGAGGCAAAGAGCTCCTTGTGGATGAGTCAAATCATGGACTCTTGGGACCCATTGGGAGACAGGTGAACGAATCCTTCGAACATCTTCTCTCCAGGAAACCTTCGACCCAAGCATTCTCAGGGAAGATGTTTCACGTATGGGATGGCAACCACCGGTTGCTTGCATGGATGGCTGTCATTGGGAGGCTGCACTCACAGGAGAAAGAGTGGCATTACTGTGTTCGAACGATGGTGCTGGATTGTGACGGGAACATGATGGGTCTTCTGACGACAATGAATGATGTGAACAGGTTGGTTTCTCATTCTACATGTTCCAGTTGTGGTTCCGTGGTTCTTTGGTTCCAGTCCTCTGTTGTCGGTTCTTGAATTTCATTCTGATTTTCACACATCATTCTGCAGAGGGACGGAGACATCACATGTGAAAACGAGTCTGGTTCACACTCTGTACAGGATACAGAGGATCAGCCAGATGCCCTTGATCAACTTCAAGACCATCCTTTCAGCAGAGACATACAAGAAGTGCAAAAGCTCCAAGACATCATAAACATGGTACTCGTTGACCCATGAGGCTTTCATGGAGTATATGTACGCGGTGAGATACATCTTCCATCATTTGGCCTTTGGATATTCCTGCTTCCAGATCTTTGTTTATGTTTCTTTCCCTTGCCCTTGTGTTAATGCATCTGTCGTGCATTCTCTTACAGCAAGACATTGCAGATGCAGGACAGCGTGGCAAACTAGAATACTACAGCTCTACCCCTGAAGAGAGAAGGACAGCAAAGGGGGTTGAGAGTCACATCAAGTAAGAGATGACAGCCACAAAAAAAAAAATTATGAGTGCTTTTGTGAAGCAGTTGAGAATTGCCGACCCATCCTTCGGACCACAATTTCTTCAAGAGGTGAAAAACGATCTGAAGACACAACGGCGGTAGACAACCTGTGCAACTTCTCCTGGGCCATCTCCGGCTTGCCTGGCTTGTTGAATGACATCACGCTCACGCCACGTCAGTGTAGGTGCATGCTCACGCCAAGTCACTCCTGCGTGAGCGTACGCTCATGCGCAAGGCTCACGCCGTTGCGTCATTGAGGAGGTCACATACCCTGACTTGACGTTTCAGAAACTCAAAACGTTCTAAGTGGGGAGTAAGTCGGAGGGCTCTAGCATAGAGAGGAGTGTCAGCGCCATAGGAGAAGATGAACTCTCTATTTCACAACAGACCGAAGAGCGTAGGAGAGCTCGAGAAAGCATGAGGGGAAAGAAGTTGCTCATGGAGCTTGAGAGAGAGGGTAGCTTACGACAGGGCTTCCACTGCCATCAAGAGGGGGAGCTTGTTTTTGTGCCTATCAAGGACCCGCCTTCAGAGGGGAGCAAAGAGAGGGGGACGCAAACAGTAGGGCCTGCAGAACAGCAGATTGCTTCGGAGGAGGAGGAAGGGGAGATTAGCGGGGAAGATGCAGGGACTGAAGAAGCAACCTCGGAGGGTGTGTTGGCTTCCCCAACACCTGCATTGAGGGCCACACACGATCAGAGCGCGGATGCGCTGGTGAGGCATTACATCTCTTCCTCATCTCCTCATTTTGTCTTTGTTTCCTTTGTTTCCTTCTATCATCCTTCTGTCTTTCATTCAAAGTGCACTCGTTTCATTCGCATGTATGTGTCCGCAAAGGAGAAAGTTGCAATGGAGAAGGGCAGGAAGAGAGACGGTGAGGGATCATCAGGCCCCAAACAGGCTCCAGCGGAGGTAAGGTTCGTGCCCCTTTACACCTTTTCGAACCCTATCTTGCTCTTTCAAGCCACTGCTCTCCTCAGGTGCGCTACATGCTTGTGTCAACGCAAGCACTGAGCAGCTGTCATATAGCCTGCAGTACATAGCTGGGCAGAGCTGGAAACGCGAGGGATGTGCGCCTTAGTGAGTAGTGAGATGGTTGCGCCAACGCAACCATCTTTTGTGCACAGAGGGTGAGGTCATTCTTCCAATGCTTGACGCTAAGAACCCGCGTTTCGTTTTTCCTTTCATGTTCAAGATTAGGTGAGGATGCAGTGTCTGCACGTCGTCTAGAAGATGCTTGCGTTGATGCAAACTTCTTCTGGAGGACGAGAATGCAGATGAAATGGGGGTGGGAGAAGCTGCAGATTGATGTTGCAATCTGTGGCTGAAAGATGATTGCATCAATGCAATCATTTTTCGAATGGCATTTCAATAGAACATCAGACAGGCAAGTGAATGACTTTTCTGGCAAGGCAGACAACAGCTCTCTTGAAACCATTGGTAGTTGAGGGGGGGTTGACGCAAGCATCTTTCTCCCCTTTGTTGTTTTCATACAGACGCCATCTTAATCTTGTGTAAGTGATGTATCCATGGACGGATGGTGGAAGTTTGCGTACAGTAGTGCTTATAGATGATTGCGTTAACACAATCATCAATCACTCCTGTTTGAGTTGTTGTCTGAAGTAAGTATCTTTCATACTGGCTTCCCCCAAACAAGGAGGGCCTCACTTTCTTCTTGTTGTTGTCTATTCCATGTTTGCGTTAACGCAAGGATCTTTTCTGTGTGATCTTTGTATGCAGAAAAAGAGAAGTAAGGGGAAGGAGCATGAAGTACCTCCGTCAAACCAGGATGAGGACGATGATGATCTGGATTACGAGTTCAGAGCCAAAGAGATCATGTCATCGTCAAAATTGAACTCCGCCCAGGTCATCCGGGCCATGCTGGTCATGGAGGGAAACCTCATGATCCCCCTTTGCAGAATGCTATCCATGCCAACAGTTTGTCCTGCACTCACACCAGACATAAGAAAGCTGCAGGGGGATTTTGTGCACGGGTACCGCTTTGGTACCCAGGTTTTCTACGTTCCTTGGGCAGATACGGACGGGAATGAGAGGATGGTTGACGAGGAAATAATGGATCGGTGCGACAACTGCTAGAGAGAAGTGAATTTGTTATTTGAGGAGTTCTTTGCTGACAATGGTGCTTTGCTTATCCTCCAAGCAGCCAATGCAAACACTAGAAGCATTCGTGTCTTTTCCAATTCGACTGCATGTCCGCGACCACTCCGGGAACCACTTGGTAGTAAACGAGACTACTGGAGAGTCGAAACAGACAATGTGGGCCCACGGGGGCATTTCAGACGGCGGACAGAAGTGGGGTCAACGACTCCGGAGTCGTAGCAGAATTCCGGGCTATTTTACGAATTGCGTATATACATAAAATTTGAAAAAGCCAAAATTACAAGTGGTTGTAATTACTGCACATGCGACTACAAATTTTCTTTCCTAATTCGATTGATGGAATAAAGATATTTATTCATTAAAGTGAATATGTAGTCGACTCAACGACTCCATGAACCACTGCGCATTCATTGCACCCATGACTCGGCAGCACATTTGCTGACGTGGCTTTCACAAAAAGAGGTAAACAAAATGTGGCCTTGGGGAATAGATATTTTAATACGTGCTGCCTCCACCTGGCAGAGACAAGGATGCAAGTGCTGCGTCGGACATGGCGGGACGTGGGAATGGAAATCCTGACACGACAAGGCCTTCGTATACTGTGAGCGCGCGTAGTGGCTTCTCAGAACGGTGTGACATCGGGGTCTTGGTCATTCATCATTTACAGAATCTACTGGATGGAGGCACGATGGAGCGCGCATACGGGCATGCCCTTCTGGCATCAATTCCCAAGTATCCACGCAAGGTGAGGCTGCTGAATTGGGTTTTTGCCCGTCTAGTTTTCTGACAGCATGCTCGAAACGTTCATAGTGCCATTGATTGGCATCGCAATAATTTGATGTGTAGCTGCTTTTCCATTTCACAAGTTATGCAGAAGGCGTCACAGAAGAAGATCGCAAAGACGTCAAGGCTGAAGAATATGCCCTTTGGTTGTGAACTACAATCATATCATGCCAAACCCCATTTTCCCCACGCAGATGAGGGAGACATTCTGCATTTGCGAGTGGGACTTAATTCCTCTAAACCCAGCTTAAAGGCAGTTGTGACACCAGAGAAACTGGAAACTACCTCCAAGAAAGTTGAAACTCGCAAGATAGTCATGTATTCATCTCATTATCTCCAATTGGGATTCCGAGTTATCATCCGACCCTTTACATGTGCGCTGGAATGGAGTATAATTCTGGTTTAGGCAGTTATTGCCACCAGACGTTCGCTTCTCCAATTTTTACATTTAAGGATGTGTCTGTGTTTATGGCACTCTTTCTCCCAAGGAGGCCTGAGTACCCCCCTGTACTTGCAAGAATTTGATGTGTAGCTGCTTTTCCCTTTCATAAATTATGAAGAAGCAGTCACAGAAGAAGATCGCAAAGAGGTCAAGGCTGGAAGCGTTCATTAAGGTTGTGAACTACAATCATATCATGCCAAACCAGCGGCGGCAGATGGTGTCATGAGACATTCTGCGATTTGCGCATAGGTGGACTTAATTTTGATGTTGACTTGACGGCAGTTGTGACACCAGTGAAACTGGAAACTACAGGTTAGATGATGGCGTGTTGCATCACGACATAAACCTGCATTTGACATTCAGGCTTAGGATTCATGCAATTTGGTGCTAGTCAGGCCTGCACAGTTCCAGAGCACAAGTGGGAGTCCATCCGAAGGATGGGGACCTCGTAAGTGCTTCTTCATTTTGTACTCACCTTGTTTTTGCATCGCACTTGTGCTACAAGGGGCAGAGCCATTCATTTGGCTAGAGGTTCAATTCCTCTACAAGTGAGCTATTCCCGTGTCACTACAATCAGTTAGATGTGTTTGTGGTGGTTGCTGGATTTGCGGCTCTGGGGTGTCTTGCCAAGTGCTTGCAGGGATCAACGTTAATGTGGACGTGGCAGTACATGTAGCAAAAAAGCTCATTCGCTGGTGAAGAAGACCATGTTGCAACATATGTCATGCTATTGCTTCGAGAGTGCTGCTGTTGGGCAGGTGGGAGAATGCAACAACGGTGAGAAGGAAAGCAAGGGAAGCACAAAAAGGTGTCGTTCGGTCCTGCTCTTTTGGAGACACCCCCCATTCCACTGGTCTTTGTTCCTGGAAAGCATGTAGCTGGGCCAGAAAATGCATGCACACATTCACGTCTACTTCCCGTACATGAAGACGATCCTCTCCTCACATGTCAGAAACAATATTGGCAGAACAAAAAAAGGTTTGTTCACAAGACAGTACGGACCACATATCGGGACATTATCGATACTATTAACTGTCTCGCCCTTGCGCGCTTGCAGGACTGTACAAAATGGGTTCTAAGGACAGTAAGAGTCCTTAGCATAGCTCTCGTCTATGAGCTGCTGGCTTAATGGACACTGAGATTCAGCTGGGCTCACTATCTATATCCAAATAATCTTCCCCTTCACTACCCACATCTGCAATAATGCATCAAAACCATATTTTCAGCTTAGAATGCAGGTCAGTTGGAAACTCACACAAACCACTACAAGTGCTCATTTTTCGTGCTTTCCTACTGTAGTGCAACCAACTAGCACAGTGGCAGCGGAGTTGGCCAAAGTAGTCCCGAGATGGCACAGGCACTCTGCGTCTTTCCACTAGCAGTCGTACCCGTCACTGCCATTGCGTGGGGACGACGCCACGCGTCGACCCACACACTCTCCACGTGGTCCCCGTGGATTCGTCTACCGGAAGTTGTGCAGTTGACTTCGCCAGTGGCTGTTGCGACGTCACATGCAGCACTCCAAGTGATGTGGCCGACTGCGATGTGGCGTCTTGGGGCCGTGGCCACGCGGCAGCATTGCCGCTCGTCGCGGCGCCGCCACGTCCGCATCCACGTCCGCGTCCATGTGTCACCGCGCCCCGGGTGAGTCAGTCCACTCATCCGGAGGGAAAAGTCAAAGTCAGCCCAAAAGGTCAGACACACGGGCGGCCCGCCTGGTTACGCCACGTGGTTCTTCAGCATTAATCGCATTAATCGCTGAGCAGTTGTTCGCGCGTCTACGTCCTTTACCACTCCAATCATTGGATGTCCAACCCAACTACCACGTCTGTTGTAACTTCCAGTTGATCCCAGTTTTTTGACTTTTACGACTCAAAATGAGTCGTTACCCCAGTGGTAAATGACACGAATGCTTCTAGTGAAAGTGTCGCCGACAGCTTGCCAGTTTCCTCAAATCGGCAGACATGAAGATTATAAAGACGTGGAATGGGTTCGCCCTTGTAATCAGATTTCTTGGACTCCATCATGGCAAGGAACCTGACGTTGGCCATCTCCAACCTGGTAGGGCGAATGACCCTCATGGGATGCTCCACTGCATGGTACGGGTCCTTAGGATCAACCACACCCTTGTTCTTTCTCCCGGATCCCCTACCATGCGGTGGAGTCTCTTTGGTCGGCTGGACATCCGCCACAGGGCTAGTTTCTGCAACACTTCCCTGCCCACCTACCTGCCCTTGCGCTCCCTTCCTCCTACCCCTTCCTTTCCCCACACCAACAGCAACATCCTTTCCCTTTGCCTTTCTACCTTTACCCGGGGTATCCTGAGCGGACGGCTCCTTCTCTGCAAGTGTCCTCAAATTTCTATCATGAATCTCGAGGTCGGCAGCTGCGGCGGTGGCTGCTACACGCTCATTCTCTCTCCTCAAAGACACCTCCTGCGCTGGGGTCTCATAAACAGGGCAATCCAAATACCAACCACAGGCAGAAAGATGGTCTGGGCCCCAGTCCTGCAAGATCCCCGTAGTAAACATGGTCTGGTTGCCAGCAGGAACAAGCCACAGGTCCACGAAATCAGGATGTTTGTCCAAGCAGTTCTTTGCCATGAGAACATAATTTATGTACCTGCAGGCACAGAGACAGCCTCATTATGCAATGCAACTATTGTCTCCCAACTTTTCTACCACATCACGAAGACCCCCTAAAAGAGTATGCGTCACCGCACACTGTAACCACCGCACACAAAATAGCCTGAAGGGCCCAGGGTGTGCACGTTGGTGTTACTACACACGGATAGAACAAATGAGTGTGCGGCACCACACACTCATATGAGCTAGCACAAAACAGGTTGGATGGAGGAGAGTATGTCTTTGCAAAACAAAGAAGCATGGTCCATTTCGCACCTGTAAAGGCATCGTTTCCAGGCTTCCTCTCCTTTCTCTTGCTGCTCAAGCTCATTTGTTTGACTGATGCCACCCTCCTTGTTGAACTCCCTGAAGAAACAAGATTGCCACACTGTGGCTCTCCATTTCCGCATGTATGCTTGGAAGGAGACCTTCGGTGCTGTCATGGTGATGCCATAGTTAGCCAGTTGCATATGTAGAACAGACTGGGCCCTTTCCTCCAACTGCAAAACAATTCGAATGCAAGAATGAACCTGAAAACAATCACAGCCAATGTAACATGGAAAGAGAATGACAGTAAAGTGAAATGAAAGTGACACAACAAAGGACATCATACCTGGCTCCAGTAAGTGGCCTTGTGAAGCCATGTGTCCATCATATTGTCACTGACTGGAATGACACGCCAGGTTTTCTTATCTTTCTCCAACCTGGGGAACATGTGGGTATCCCTAACAGTGGGATCGGAGTTCCATATCTGTAGCCACTTAAGATGGCGACAAATGCTAACGTGGCGCTGCGTCGTCATCTGCCACATCAGCATATACATGCGGCACCTATAACCGAGGATGATCCAATGATTGTGGGATTCATGTAGGGAATCGTTGGCTGAATACAATGAAGTCTACCATGAAGCCTACAACTGTGGCATCCAACATTGTGCAATTATAATTGTTTGTTTCACTATTACAATTACAATGACGACAAAATAACCTCACAACGTGAGTGCCATAGAGGCTACCACGGGAAGACCCTGCTCCCTCCCCAAATAACAATGAGAGTTGGGATCACATTCAAAAGATGATTGCAGTACATAGCGACAGGAGCACATGTAGACTTCGAAAGGTGCAATGATGCATGTGCTTTTAAAAGTTGCCACTGAGACTGAGTATAGTTGGAAGCATAATGGAGGGATAAGGGATGCCATATCATTGCACCGCCGACGATGTTGCAAATGAATTGAATTGAATTGAATTTCAATGACAATGTTGCAAATTGCACATTACACAACATGGTCGTCCACATACCACATTGTATTCTCACAGTCCATATAAACCAGATTTCAGATTGCAGATTCCAGATACATGAAGTGATAGTTGATTCTACCTATGTGTTATATCCCGCTGCAATAGAGTATTGACCTCGTTGAAACTCAGAGTGGCCTGGTGAACAAAGTTGTCACGCTTGGGATCGCAAACCATCATCTTCAAAAATATGAAATACAAATGTTTGCAGGGTATGAATTTACCTCTCTTGCCCAAACTGGTTGATAGCATATTCACAAAATCAGGACAGGTGCAATTGGGGAAATTGGAAACTGTGATGTCGTACGCCCTGTCATGAACAACAGATGTCGAAGTGATCATTGTATACACCCAACCATACCCTGGATCGGGCACTTCCGTGGTGCTTGCAACACAAGCTTGGAGGATTCTTGCGGACTCCACCTTACCGAAGTGTTCTGCGGTTGGAGGGAATTGCCGAACCAGCTTTCCATCTCGTTTGGTTGGCCACAAGTGAGAATTTACCGGAGGGACCCGACAAGACACGGAACTGGAAGCAGATGCATGCAGAGGGGGTTGTCTTGCAAGTGAAAAACCTGCCTCCTCCAACATTGCAATCTCTTGACTTGTGAGATGTGTTCCCACCTTGACGGGCCAAACGGTTGGAGGAGCTGGCTTCATCGCCACGGAAGGTCGCACAGTTCCATGCACACATCTACCACAATCGTCTGCGCAAAACCAGAACTTGTGGTTCTTGGCTTCTGGTTGGCCGTATGGACGCATCAAACCAGTGAAAGTTGGAGCAGGACTCTGGGCACCGCCTCTGGATATAGATGAAGTGCATTTTTTGAAATTAGTTGCCCTGATCGTTGTATATTTCACACGAGACCCCCAGGTCTGCACTTGTGCGTTATATGTGTCAAACGTGGTCGGGGCATGCAAACTCCAACACATCAGGGAGGAAGTTTGTCTCCTGTACCATTTCAGTGGTAGTATTTGATGTTGGAGCCTGCCGTCGTGACGGAGGTTCCTCCAGAATGGAGGTTCTAGACATGGATCTGTCATGCAGGGGAACACGAGGCTTCGAGAAGTTATCACGGTCTGCCCTATGCGAATTGGAATCCGAACCAGGTGGGGTGTTCAATTTCCTCTTACAGGAGCCGAATCTCTCCTCCCCTTCTAGATGTGGAACTCTAGACACAAGTGGCGTTCCCTAGGCATACATGCTCACCGCCCATGCTATCTTGCTTGGATCCCTAGATCTGCTTGCAACACGCAACATCAACTCTAGTTTGTCCGGACCCTTGCCACCAACCCCACCTCGCAAGAAGTCACGGTATCTGGTTTGTTGTTGCAAGGCACGTATTAGATCATCTGTTGTTGCCACATGCAAATCCGGACCTTGTTTCCCAGACTGTTGCAACCATGCGTTGTGCTCTGTCTCTGCCAAATTGCAAGATGGCATGTCTACCATTTCCTCGATGGACATGTTCTGCAAAGTGGAAAACCACACTTCAGAACAGCGGATAGGCAACAACATAAAGAAAGCAAGCAGAGCAAAATTTGGAAAGTAAAGTTATGAATAAAGCAAGCAATAGAAGCCACGCACCATTGATATGGCTGCTCCCCACTGTCTGTACCGGAAGTGCCAAAACGTCAGCAAATCTTCTAATGCTCTCAGCGATGCAGCTCCAGAAGAGAACCACCAGGCACGAATTGTCTGGAACAAAGTGTTCGCCTCCTTCATTGTTCTAGCATCTTTATACTCTTTGCACAATTTACGATGTTGTGTCTGCATCTCTGGTTTGATGTCCGACTTTGTATGTTTCTCCAGAGATTGTGTCCAATGGAACAGACATGTACGCTCTCTTCCCTCCACTGGCACTTTTGGGTCGCCTGATCCGAAGACAATTCAAACAGCATTGAAATTCGCCTGAGCACTATCTGCCATGAAACCAGAAAAATTTGGAGGTGGCACCCCATGGCAGCCCATAACGCGAATCAGCGAATTCCACATTAGCTTCTGGGATTCCGTATCCTCGGATTGCATGTCATACACTGCAATTGTCATAACTCGTTGGTACACAGGATCGTACACATGACAAGCCATTGTCATCCAATCTTTCACTTGTTTCCCATGATCAAACATAAGAAAACAATTCTGCAGGTCCCCACTCTTCTGCATGCGCTTCACGAGGCTAACCCCGCTGCGCTCCCCAGCAGACGACATTTTGAAAAGAAATACTTTGGCGGCACCTTGACCTGGAAAAACATTGTCCTGGATGTAGTCGTACTTGCTCCGTCGTTTCAATCCCAAAATGTCGTCTATGTAGCCTCTGATCCCAGAGCCCATTCTCAATGCATTGATCTGATGCCGAATGTTAGGTGAACTCAAAGTGGAAAAATAATCCATGACAATGTCCAATGTTGGACCGTCCAGTTTAGTGCCCACAGAATATTTTCACTCAAAATATGGCTCTCCAAGAAAGACTTGCTCGCGGCAAGAACAATTGCAGATGTTGTTGCGGATGGGTTGCTCTCGTACTCTTGTTTAATCAACCTGGAAACTGTCTCAACACTCTCCCTGTAATCCCCCTTCGAGACAGGATGGTTATGAAAACCGAAATGCACACAAGCTCTTGTCATTGTTTTCAAACGATGGACGACATAGTACATTCTTTCTCCACACACTGTCAGGCAGGATGGGACAAGTCTGCAGAATTTGCAAACGAAAGTGTTTGCCGGTGGAGGAGCAGCCCCAGGCTTAAATGGATTTTCCGCGAGACCCTCCCACTTGCTTTGATTATGAACCCCAGACTGAAGAAAGTGCCTGCAATTCAAATTGTCACACCTAAGGTGTCCATTGCAAACTGTTCTCCTGAAAACAAGCTTGTCATGATTTTGAATATTCGATGTTTTTGTTCTGCACCATGGGTGCCCATCGTGTTTCTTGTCCATCTCGTGCATCAGGCTTATTATACCTCCAACTCGTGGAGGAGGAGGCAGCTCGAAGAGGATATCCCCATCAAAAGTCTCTGGCAGGAACTTCACTGGCATCTGCTTGAAAGATTCCCAATCAATTCCCCGCAACTCACTTTTGAAACCGGCCATTCCTCCCATTGCCCGTAGTTTTGGAATGACACTACAAATCTCTTCTTCATCCGCTTCCACAACTAGCGTAGTATGCACTGGAGTGGGAATTTCACTTATGTGTTCATCGGACGAATCTGAAAGCTCAACGATTGGAGTGGAGGACGTTTATTCTTTTTTCACTATCACCTCCCTTTTGTCTTCAACGACTGAAGCAGCAGTCCCCGGATGATCCAAGGGACTTTTGCCGAGGCTCTCCAAGTACTCTGTATCTCCCAGGGCGCACTCTCCACTGGCTGACATGAGCTGTCTCATCACGGTTTTGGAACAAATATTTCAACAACTTCCCATCCAAATCGTACACCTCTTTCTCCAAGTAGATGGAGCCATTCTGGAGCTCAAACCGGGTGGCCAAGACATGTTCCAGAACAATTGCGAATCCATTGTCAAGGGATTCTTTGGAGAAAGGCACTGGTTTGTTGTCAGAAAAGAACTTTGCTTCAAAGGAAGCCATGTTACCTCCTCTCGCGGGGTGTTCTCTTTCCTGAGCTGCTCCTTTGCAAAGTCAGATGACTCAGGTCTGCACCACACTGGGCAAGCATGCGCACAGCAAATGCGGCGGAAGTTTGTGCATATATTCTATTATTCCATACAGTTACCTATCAAGTTGCGAGGATACGGTTCTTGACAATCCGCCATCAGATTAACGTGTCAGACCTGGAATCTGCATTGTCTTCTGAGCAAATTTGACAGATGATCAACCCAATTTCAAAAAGTCGGCCCAAAACAATAAAAACCCGTCGCCTTCCTTGAAGCCTGCCAGTGGAGCTGATGCAGGGATGATGGCAATATAATTGATGTACATACATCGTCTATCCGCCCATGACTACATTCACATCGCCTGATCATCTTGAAGGTTTAACAATTATGCATCAAATTGCCCAGAACTCTCCACGCACGCATATTGCCTGAAATCCTAGGTAGGCCTCATCCTAAGTACTTTAAGAATCCTCATCTATGATGATGTACGATGAAATTAACGAAGTCGTCCAAAAAAAGACACGTGTTTATTTTATGTTTGCACACGCCAACAACCCAAAACTGCTGCGCAAAGGAACAGCTGTCCCAATTAGGTTACGCCATTTGCACTTAAGTTGTTCATTCACCTAACGGACACGCGAGAGGCAATCGAACGGTGCCAGAGACACTCCAAAAAAGACGGAACCGCGCAAGACACCGAGTCTTAGGTAGTCAAGCTGGAGAGGGTTCCTTGTTCGGTTCGGAAGAGAAGGAAGTCATTGTATTTTACTTCCCTTAGAGAGAGGCTCAGATCAAGAGAGCAAATGATGAGGCGTCGCTTGCAAGATGGTGCAGGGCTTCGGCAGCATGTGAATGTGGAGACAGGTCCAGCAAAAGAGCATTTGGGAAGTGAGAGTGAGGTCGCCGCTGTCATAGCAACAGAGGGAGCAGTGAGCGTAGGTAACCAGACAGTGCCAGCCAAGTTCTTGCATGAAGAAAAGAGAACAGGAGGAGGAGCAAAGGACGTCATACGGGGAGGAAGTCTGCGAACCCTACATCAGACAGAAATGGTGAGCACTCCATATCCACATACTACTGTTTTCATTAGCCGTGGATGCTTTCCCTTTGATGTGCAACTGAAGAACATGGTTGATCTTGTGTTCAGACCGATGGAAAAGGGAAGAGGAAAGCAGAAGAGGGCGATCCAAGCGATGTCGCCACGAAGCCGAAGAAGGCGAAGGGATGTTCAGCTTAGACTAGCAATGGCGTGGTTCACGACGAAAGTGATGATCAGTGCCGACCATCACATTCAGACCTGGGCAGTTGTGCATCCCAGGGCAGTCTGAATGTGATGATCGGTACCGATCATCACTTTTTGAAATGATTGGGTATTACCCCAGAATCCAACAGAGCAAACCAACCCTTTGTAAACTAAAAACTTTTATGATGTACAAGGTCCATTCCACTTAATTGGAGGAATTGCAGTGACAGAAAAGTGGTGATCGGTGGCGATCATCGCTTCCAAGTCCATTCCTAGACTGAAAAGCTCATATAGTGAGTGGCCTACTTCTGCAAGAAAGTGATGATCGGTGCCGACCATCACATTCAGACCTCACTGGTGTGTGCATCCCAGGGCAGTCTGATTGTGATGATCGGTACCGATCATCACTTTCTGAACTGATTGGGCATTACACAAGAATCCAAACGAGGAAACCAACCCTTTAAGGTTGTAAAAGGTCCAGGGAACCTAATTGGAGGAATAGCAATGTCAGAAAAGCGATGATTGGTGGCGATCATCGCTTCCATGTCCATTCCTTTGCTCAAAAGCCCATACAATGAAAGACGGGATTCTTCAGAAAACTGATGATTGGTGCCGACCATCACATTCAGACCTCCTGGGTGTTTGCATCCAAGGACAGTCTGGTTGTGACGATCGGTACCGATAATGATTTTCTGAAAGCTCGGGAATCTGTATAGCATGCAACTGAAGAACCAATATTGAATAACAATTGAATCCTGAAGAGAAGAAACAGGGCTAGAAAACCTTGCATGGTTGCGTCATCCTTGTCATCCCGAATCAGATTAGGAGCTTTAGGGTTTGTTGTTTTCAAAGGCAGATAGTGATGATCGGCACCGATCATCACGATCAATTCAAATGTTTAAAGGAGAACAAGATGGTCACCCTTGGTGCAGGACAAAAACATTGAACATCCACAACGACATTGGATTGAAATTTCGAAGGTCGGTTTGTGTTGGACATTGCAAGTGCGTGAATACTTCTTGCCCTCGCCTGGTGAGGAGAACGCCGCCCATGAAGAGGAAAATGAGTGATGTCGGTGAGGTAGAATTTATTGACATTGACAATATGTGTATTGCCACACATGGACCCACACCCGGACCTGGACCTGCTTCTGCCAAGCGTCCGCAGGGGAACAAAGCAGCCAAGGAAGATCAAAAGGACCAGAAAATGAGGGACTATGCAATCAGAGCCCAGGCTCGTGCCACAGCCGACATGGCTGCAGCCACATTGAAAAAAGCAGGTATACTAGAGGATCAAGCACATTCAGATCATTGTTTCCACCTGGAAGTCCAAAGTATGCATGCCAAATGTGCAAAGATTGATCTGCCACAGCTTCCAAAATAACTGATTGTTCCCCATCTTTGTCTGTGAATTGCCCCTGCCAAGCAACGGGACAATTCTTCCAACAATGCATACAATCCAAGGAGCCAAACATCCTTGGAAATCCCCTGGCGGCATTGATATTCAATTGTTTCTGGTAGTCATCTCTGGTTGGCAACCTCAAATACACACTCTCATAAATTTCTCGGATTGCCCTTGCAAATTTCTTCAAGCACAAGGTCGTAGTACTCTCTGCCAATCGACAATATTCATCACAAGCATCGGCTGCTACACCGTATGCCATCATACGCAAGGCTGCAATGATTTTTTGAATAGAACTCAAACCCAAATGGCCTGCACAAGCATCTGGGGTCTGTGCCCCCAACCCAGCCACATGCGCTCTCCAAAAATCCAATTCAACGCTCAAAAAACTGCGATCGCGCTTGGCAGTGATCGGCACTCTCTGTGCTGGGTCTTCTACCATCCCAATTGTGGAGTGCCAACCAACCCGTCCCTGCAAAAAATACCGTCGCCCCTGTAACCAGGGCATATAGCATTTGACGTGTCGTGCTCATTGTGGAGATGCTCTTAATTGAGGACAGAGCCCCCGTGGGTATCAACCCGGTTATATATGCACTTCACCGTCGGGGGCAACTTTTGGAAAACCCTGTTACGGAAGGAACCGACTGTTCTGAAGTGGGCCGAGTACCCGCCCCCGCCATTTTGAAGAACTCTGAAAGATCACACCCGGATCCGGCAAAAGCTTTGAATCTCCTTCAAGTTATTTGCATGAACACCGACTCATACCTGTTTATACTTAAATTTGTGGTGGTTTTCAGCAGTTGATAGGAAGAACATGAAGGTGGCGGCTCTAAGTATATGCTTACCATGTTAGCAACAAGTGAATGTTACTTGTGCAATTTTTGTTAGTCTCCTAAAACTGATATGTCTTGTCAAGACATAGACAAGACAAGTAATGTCATTGTCAAATAAAGACAAATCAGCCAAGGCACTATCTAACGTCACCTCCCACAAACAACAACATAGAATGATTGTATGAGGGGGCCTTAAACTAAATGCAGAAGGGGTACGAAAGAAACGAAAGAGACGAAAAAAAAAAAAAAAAGTGGCACAAACAGTGTGCGGTGCCGCACACTGTTCCGTGCAAACATTTCAGTGTGAATGACTGGAAGAGTGTACTAAGTTTACAGACTGGAAGAGAGTACTAAGTGCCTACATTTGAAGGGAAATAAGAACATTCATGACGGGCTCACACAGAGTGCGGTGCCGCACACTATTCCAAGCTTGCATTTCAATATGGTTCAAGCCCTGTTTCCATCATGCATTTCTATATGACTCAATGGGGATAAAGAGAGGTGACTCGACTCAAACAGAGGAGCTGGGGGCCTTCTTTCAAACGAATACGATTGTTTCAAGGGGGCCCCAAACAGTGTGCGGTGCCACACACTGTTTCGTGCTTCCATTATGGTTCTTTTCATCAATTGAAGTGCTGACATTTCAGTGTCAGTGTAGCCCTGCTATAATGTGCTAAGTGCCTTCATTTCAAAGACTTAAAGACCAATGATGATGGGCTGGAAACAGTGTGCGGTGCCGCACACTGTATTAAGCTAGTATTGCCATATTATTGAAGCCCTGTAGAAAGAGGTCGCTGGATGAAACAGAGGATCTAGGGGCTACAGTGCAAATACATACACCGGAAATCGGGGGGGCACAAATAGTGTGCGGTGCCGCACACTGTTTGGTGCTTCAAATTAGGTGTGTTTCATACCTGGAAGGCACTCCTCCAGTGGTACATTTTGACATCAAAAAATAGAAAAACGCACAGTGTCGTGCTTCGAGTTAGGTGTATTTGATACCTGAAAGACACTCCTGGAGTGGTACATTTTCACATAAAAAACAAGCAAATAAGAGGGGCACAAACAGTGTGCGGTGCCGCACACTATTTGGTGCTTCAAATTAGGTGTGTTCGATACCTGAAAGACACTCCTGGAGTGGTACGTTTTGACATCAGAAACCAGCAAAGAAGAGGGGCACAAACAATGTGCGGTGCCGCACACTGTTTCGTGCTTCCATTTTTCTATGTTTGAAGTTTGGGGGAACGGATATAGATAGCGATATCTCACACGCATAATGCAAATCCGTTCGAACCATCAAACGACGGACGTAAAATGCATCCTCAGCACTGTCCGCAAGTTCAGGTTCCAAGGAGAAGGGAGGATGCCTCAAGGATTGGACGTGCTTCTCAAGATTTTGCATTAGTAACCATGCCTTGCCCATTACTGGTGGCTTTCCATCAAACTCCCGCAAGACGATTAACACCGGCTCTACCATATAAACAAAGTTTTCACATTTCTTCCAGAAATCATCGTTATTTCGAACTTTTCGACTTTTGCCCAATGCCTTGGCTTTTCTGGAGTCCCGCAATGTCCGTGTGTACGCATCCCATTGAGGATCGATGATGGTGTGCTCGAGACTGCTCTTCACCGTCACCAACCGATCCACCATCAAGAAGTTGGTGGCAAAACGAGTTTCGCCTGGATTGCGGAGGCTGTATTTGGGTTCGTGCCTCCTATATATTGCCAAAGGGATATGGTGTGTGCGGATGAACGACACAACAGTCTTCGCTCGCTTGACAAGTTGTTTCACCCACTGTTCTTTTCCCCGATCTTCCAAAAGGAGGTCAAGGATATGAGCAGCACAACCTTGATAGTACATATGGGGATAACGTGCCAACAACATGTCTACAGTGTTTCTCATGTTAGCGGCATTGTCTGTGCATATTTGCACGATTCTATCACTTCCGATCTGTTCAATGAAGTCCGTCAATAGTTAACATTGATAACGTCCATCTTTCTTCTCGCCGCTAGTGTCCACCGATCCCAAGAATTGTTCCCCAGCTGGACATACGAGCATGACATTGAACAACGGTCTGTTTGTGACAGAACTCCAACCATCGGCACATATAGTGCTTTCATATTTTCTGATGCACTCGCCCGTCCTATCGTTGACTTTTTGGGTAAACTCGGTCATGGCGTCTTCTAGCAATCCTGTGCGGAGATTGTGATAAATCGGAGGCACGTACGTGGATCTAGACTCCGAGGTTGTTCTAACGGCAGAAACAAATGCCGGAAGCCTTGCCACATTAAATGGTATGTTGGCCTCAAAGAAAAACTGCGCCCATTTTTTATCCAACTGTTTCTTCGCAGACAAGTTAAGACCTTCTTGCATGGATTGCTGCCGTAATCCTCTACTCCGTTGAAGTGTAGGGGTACAAAGAGGTGTTGAAGCAGGTGTTGCTCCGGCACAACCCACTTGTCCAAGGACACCCGAAGCCTCACAAGAGTCGCCCTGGGTACTAATCGGGGCATCTTGACGGAAAGATGAAGTGTTCTGCTCAGAGGTCATGTCCAGATCCAAAGACATTGAAATATTGCCTCCACACTGGGCAAAATGGCTTTTTACCCGCATAGATGCTTTGGGGCATAAACCCACCCCAGCGCTCTTCACACCTTTATAGCCGAGGTGAGCGAGCAACCGATCCTTACGATAAGAAAGCTTTAATCCACATAGGTTGCACTCAACACTACCAGTGGCACTGACAGTGTTCGGGATTGCCGTATACCAAGGGCTCAATTCCTCCCTCATCTTCACCCAATATCCACTTCCCTGGGACCTAGCGATGCAAGCAACAAAAAACAGTCACCTATAAATGAACGTGTTGTGAATGTAGAGTGCAATACGATAGCCCAACACTTCTACACATGTCAGCAACCCAAGTGGGTCGATGTGGGTGTAGTGTTGAGGTTATACACAATCTACTGAAGTGGTTTTGGTGGAAGCCACAACGACAAAAGGTGCGCACCCTCCTCTTGGGCTACACTCTCGTTCAATGGAAGAGAACATCCAAAGCAACCTCAAGTGTTTGCGCCAAAAGAAGTGAGGAGCTTGGTGACCCTCCTCCCTTATATATGATCCAAGAGGGATGAAAGTGAAATGAAAGTGAAATGAATAAATGACGAACCAATAGCGCCCATCCGAAAAAGACTATACAACCATATTTGTTGTAATTTTGAAATTAAGCGACCGCTAATACTACGGTCGCTATTTTTATTTTTTATGAAAAACAAGTGACCGCCACTACTGCGGTCGCTTTTATTTCCTTTCATTTTGTGCAATATTGCGGTCACTTCTATTTTGTATATTTTTAAATTTAAGCGACCGCCCGTATGGCGGTCGCTATTGTTTTTTATTTCAAAATATAATGCGACTGCCGGTATGGTGGTCGCTTCATTTGTTAATATATTTAAAATAAAGCTACCTTCAATATGGTGGTCGCTTTTATTTTTATTATTTTTAAAAAAACGCGACCGCCAGTAAGGCGGTCGCTTTTAATCTTTATATTTTATGGCGGTTGTTTGTTTTTCTATATATTTTTTAAATTAAGCGACCGCACAATGGCGGTCGCTGTTTTTTTTTTAATATTTTTGAAATTATCCGCCCGTCGCTTGTTCTGTACATATTTACAAAATTTTGCGACCGCCAATACGGCAGTCGCTTGTGTTCTTTTTTAAATTAGGCGACCGCCAATCTTGTTTTAAAAAAAAAAAAAAGTGAAGCAACCGCCAAGATAACGGTCGCTATTTCTTTTTTTAATTCGAAAAATAAATTGACCGCCAGTGCAACCGCCAATCCTGCTTTTTTTTAAACAAATTTGAGCGACCGCCAATATGGCGGTCACTATTTCCTTTTCTATTTCGAAAAATAAAGCGACCGCCAGTGCGACCGCAAATCTTGCTTTTAAAAAAAATAAAAATTGAAGCGACCGCCAATACGGCGGTCGCTATTTCTTTTTTAATTTCGAAAAACAAAGTGACCGCCATAATTGGCGGTCGCGTTCATTTTGTTAATTTTCAAAAATGTATTTGTCACCGTGCGACCGCCAATACGGCAGTCGCTTGTTTTCTTTTTTAAATTAGGCGACCGCCAATACGACCGCCAATCTTGTTTTTTTTTTTAAATAAATTGAAACGACCGCCAACATAGCGGTCGCTGTTTGTTTTTTTAATTCGAAAAATAAGGCGACCGCCAATCTTGCTTTAAAAAAAAAAACATTTGAAGCGACCGCCAATATGGCGGTCGCTATTTCTTTTTCTATTTCGAAAAATAAGGCGATCGCTTGTGCGACCGCCAATCTTGCTTTAAAAAAAATAAAAATTGAAGCGACCGCCAATACGGCGGTCGCTATTTCTTTTTTAATTTCAAAAAATAAAGCGAATTGGCGGTCGTGTTCATTTTATTAATTTTCAAAATGTATTTGCCACCGCCACCGTGTCGGCGACGTGGCTGCTTAAGTGGCAATATTTTACCTGGTACTATTTTTACCAGAATATTCCCCGAACCTGACGTGACGGACGTGACGCTGATAACCGGGCCTGCAGGTTTGCGGTGCATGTTGTGTGGGTCTGCCAGAGGGGCAGTCACCATGCTGGTGTGCGATCGATGCTCAAGAGGTTGGCACATGGGATGCTTGACGCCACCTCTCGATATGGTTCCTGATGGGGATTGGTTGTGTCCACGTTGCATTTAATAGTGACAATGGATATAACCTTGGGAGACTAACAAGAACCACAAGGCCAAGCTACTATGGGACCAATACACGATATCTCTGGCTTAAGTTCACAGATTGCAAGACGGCGAATAACGATGAGGCTACTCTTGTATCCGACCTCTTGGTCTATAGAGTTTGAGTACAATAGGGACAGTGATAGAGGACTTAATAAGGTTGTGGCTATTATCTCTTGTAGCTATCTGGAGTTAGAGGGACCTAACCACCAGCTAGGGGGGCGATTGTGGCAGACTGATTTGTGTGTGTGTATATGTTGTGTGGTTTGGACAGCAATGTAGTTGTGTAACGAGGTGCATGCGCACGACAGCTGTCAAGTAAAGTTTACTAGTAGTGTGAAACTAGCCAATAAATAACTAGTTTTTATATATGACACTTGGGCTTGATCCAAGTGTCAACCCAGGGATCAAGATATTTGTTGGCCCCTGGGCGTGGCTTATCTTAACGGTGAACGCACGGTGACGCTCATCTCTCTCGAGTTGAGCCTCCCGCGTCGGCTATGGCGCGCGTAGTGCAGATTACCCATAGTTTTTGGGGTGTGTTTGGCTTGACTCGTAATGCATGAGTGATGGTGGCTAGTTTTTATTCATCTATTGTGGCAGACTGATTTGTGTGTATGTATATGTTGTGTGGTTTGGACAGCGATGTAGTTGTGTAGCGAGGTGTATGCGCACGACACATCCTTGGCGCTGAAGACTATTCGTTGATTTCTAGATCATACCTCCATACCATGTAGCCTCTAGAGTACTGTCCGCAAACCAAAAGCTACATTCCTGTAACTGCCGACTCTTTGTCAGAAACTTCAAAGGTATAATCCACAGGGTAGTCTGGCAGACATCGCCATAACGGAATCAAACGCCCACCACTTCCGTGCACTTATGAGAGGCTGTACATTGTGTGCAGGCCCAACCAGCATGTATAACCATTCTTCCTTGATCTCCATCCGTTTTCGAGTCTCAAGGACGTCGTTGCAGCCTTCGTCATCAACCACCGATAGCGCATTCTGTCATTTCTTACAAACCCTCTTCAAAGGTAGATAATACAAGCGAGGCGCCTACGCAATGCAGTCTAGTGCCACATGGTCTGTTAACCCCGACATCAGGGAGCTGTCATTCAACTGGTCCTCTAGCTCTGTAATTGCTAGAATTCCATTTTATTTATGATTTCTTACTATGATTTCGTACTAAACTTCATAAAATATATACTAATGTACATAAAATGTGCTATTCTAAATTATGATCCGAAAAATTGATCGACACTCATACATCAACAAACTTTTGCAAAACTACTCTCGTACGACACCTCCCTAACTGCATCACAATGCCTTCGACGTCGCTCTGCCCCATATAGTCATTCTCGTGGTGGCGTGGCACTCAGTATTCTTCGAACACACCACTCCCCCAGCACCACACTTAAAATATCCGTACCTACCCCCCTCCGTTCTTACTTACAAATCCTCCAAATCCACCTACCCACCCTCAACCCCATTACCTTAATCCATCTATATATGCCCTCGCACACTGAAGACCTAGCCTTGATACCAAACATATTACACACTATCTCTGATACTGTTTCCCAACCCGAACATCAACACTTTCACTGCATACTAGCTGGTGACTTCAACCGTGACATTGCCCTTCTAGGACACATATTCAATGGCCTACACAAATCCCCAACCCCACTCGACCACGACTGGGCTAACTTTATACAACAACATCAATTCTCCTACATCCCAGCCGACCACCACTACTCACGAGAGGGTGGGCTCCACTACTCATCTTTAAGCCTTATTGACGGTTTCTACCTCCGGACCAGCAACCAAATCCCTACGTAACTCATGAGCCACATCCACACTGACAATCTATGTAATTCTGACCACTACTTGGTATGCATCTCCCTCCCCCCATCCTTCATCCCCATTCGACCGATCCCACTAGCCCCAAACCCCTCCAACCTGCCCCGGATCCTCTCCCCGCTACCACAACGCAACATTGTTGCATTCCAAAATCACTTCCATCGATCCTCACGCTTCAACTCTCGCACATCCTTTCTCGTACTAACTTATTACACTCTCATGAGACCACTTGGTATGATGCAGAGTGCACACTATCATCCTTAATACAAGAAATGACAAATAGTGTCACTGCCACATGTTCTGCCCCACCTGACATTCCTCAAACCACCCGCTCCAAACAAAACGGTGATTACCTTACTAGATCACAAAAATGTGCTTGGAACTCCTATCTCAATATTTATCACACCGTCCGACGGGCCCTCACTATCGTTCCCAACTCGTCGTTACCATCACTTTACAATAACTGGAGATCTGACCACGCATCCCAGCCTAAACACCCTCTCTGCCTGTCGTGCCCTCATGTCCTATCCTGACGACCCTACCACTCTCCCCGCCTGGATTGTTGCCCTATCCAAACTGGGCAGAGAATTAAAAAAAAAAACAGCCTACATGATCACCAAACAAAAAGCTACGGACAATCACAAAAAGATTGTTGCCTCCTTCATCAAGCTATTACATGACCATCCCAAAAAAGCTCACAAAGCTATCTTCAATCATATACTAAACCCACCTATTGACTGCCTCAAACATAGGCTTGGCCACTTATTAGCTTTACCTGATGACATCAAGAATGAGATATGGACCCAAGCTTCAGCCTCATACACGCCCACTACCACTAACTGTCTACACCCAAACCATCACAACCAAACTGCTTGTGTAAAGTCAAGCTATCCGTGGCATGACCTAGATGGTTTTACACTCAACAATGCCCCAAGGAATGTAAGTAGGGCAGCCTTATGAACCATGAAAACGCCTATATACAGATGCATAATGCGAACAATTACTACTCAACAGAGGCTTCTCTCTCTTAGAACTGGCAACAACTATACATAGCTTTAGACTGTAGGCATACCTGAAGTTCATTCATGACCTCGGCAACCGTGTCGGTAGTTATCTCAACATCCAGGGCAGAAAAAGGTCAACTCTCTCCGAGTTCTTCTCCATCAAAGTTCGCACCTTCACGAAAACCCCTATCTTGCTTCATCTTGACTGGGCAGCTGTTTTAGCGAGTACCAAAAATAAATTCAAAATACTCTACGTATTTATTGGCTCTATTGTGGAAAGAGACTAGGCATCATATACTAGAGAACGGGCCGCACACAAGGCAGAGTTGGCCAAACACGGCCCGTTCACTGGCCTTAAAAGCAGGTGTGGTGTATTCTCGCCGCCACCTGGTGCAATACGATTGGGGGTTAGTTATCCCATATCGATTGCCCAGATTCAGAGCCCCTGAGACGATATAAACGGGGCGAGCCACAAAGGGAAGGCGGGCAGGATGATGGCTACTGGCTGATGACATGGGCCTGGTGGTTGCTTTGCCGTCCTCCGTGCATAATCGGCCATCCCTGCCGATTCTGCCTGCCGAATCGGCAGTAGACCCTGGGTGGCCGATTCGGCCTGAGAATTAGTCTCAAAAGTGGCAGAATACGCCACATCTGCCTTTAACGTTCAAATTAACGGAGAAAGGTGGTCAAAAGACCTTACACCGTGTCAAGACTCCGTGTGTTGCGTTGGGTCGTGCCCCTTACTCTCACCTTCCTCAAGAGAGCCCACGCCTTTTGAGGCCTATTACTATATGGACCATATATGCAAGCAAGTAGCCCAGGGACCCTAGGGCCGGGCCTAGGATAAGGAATATTTCTAGGTATCTATCGTAGGCTCAAAAGATTCCTCACATACCCTAGACCCAAAACCCGAAGCCACGTCATCTTTATCCAAGGGCCACAGAATAACTTGGGAATCTACCCCGGCATATTGGAATCTATCCCCAGGCCAAGTTCTTTGTACAGGGTAATGCCATGAGTGGAGGGCATTCCCGGATAGGGCTTGACGCCGAGGGCGGTATCCCGAGGGGAAGGCCCGAAAATCCGGGAATGCCCCATACGAGGGGCATTACCCTGCGTAAAGAAATGGGATGATTTCCTTATCTTTTCATCCTTCCTTTATGCTTTCTCCCAGCTAGTAGCTGCCTGTAAGAAAAGATCTTGGAGGTAAAGACAAAGAAATATCACAGGTGTGCACTACGCAGGTGTGTAATGCACTGGTACTTGTGTGGCTGGCTGCTACGCTGTATAATATGCAAATACAAACAAAGAGAAATCAGCCCTAGTTCTTTAGGACAGAGCATAGCCTTTATTGGCTCTCTTGTAGAGAGAGACTTTGTGGAGACATGCAAGTCAATGGAGAAAATGTGATCAAAGTACCTTACACCATGTCAAGGCGCTGATTGGTGTGTTGTGCTGAGTCATGCTCCCTAGTCTTACCTTCCTCTTATGTTGTGCCAAAGCAAAGCAAGAGAGCCAATAGACGTTTTGAGGCTTGTTGTATTCTGTAGCTGGGTCCCATCCCCATGCTGAAACAGAAAAAGGTTAATTTTGTGGGTTACATAGTACTCTGGTAGGAAAGTTCCCTACAATAGTGGTGAAGGGTCCAAAACTGCTGAAGCCTATGTTGGAAGTTACATTGCATGCACCACCCACCTGAGAGTGGGGGCATTGTCTCACTGGACTGGTAACTGTGCCTCTATCCAAAGCCTAGTCGTAGTGGTACCAAATCCTATCCACTGACTGGGGATACCTCCTAAAACAGGTGTAACTGTGGCCACAAGGCATAAGTCAGATTGCATGATGTGACAAATATCAAAAGGGTTCACATTGAAACGTTCCCAGCTGTAAGATTTGATTGTTCAAATGTGCTTGCAGGTGTATTGCAGCAATCAAATACACCTCCAGTTTCCACAGCAGATATGGGAGCCATGTGCCAGCCACCCCCCCCCCAAGATGGGTTTCTGACAATTTTTCCATCCTCAGCATTACTTGTGATGTGAATAAAAGTGCTTGCTTTCCTCCTCCACCTAAGCTTTGGTCCATGAGTATCTGTCTCACAAGATTGGGTCTCAGCACCTCACTCAATAACCAAACTTTTCATTTAGTGATGTTCTTCCATCTCCTGTTTGCCCTGCAACACCAGACACATGTATTGTCAGTGACCCAAGTTTCAAATACCAGGTACCATGGCTTCTTCCATCCACAGAAACCAAGTATGAGCTGTGCATCCACACATATATGGACACACATTTTCTGTGTGTTTTCGCCTGCAGCCGTGCATCGAAAAGCTTACTTGAACTGTCTGATTTGCTTGGATCTCGCCGCAAAATATGGCCAGTTTGGAATCCATGGTGGATCATTGACTGGTCCATGCAAACATTGGCCATGACAGACCCTCAAGGACTCCACCTCCAGGATATCAACCTTTCAGACGACGGGGTTCGTACCCACCAAGACATGGAAACTATGGCTGAACTTTCTATTTACTCACAAGACAATCACGTTATAGTTTGAGCAAGGACTAATGTAGTCAAACACCTCATTACTTCCAGCACCAAATCATTTAACCCCAATCTGCGTTGACTAATATCTTTTGTGTGTGGCAGAACTACAATGCAATTTTTGAGTATCTGAACAACCTCCAAAAGAGAGATCTACATGAACTCGACATTGAAATTGTACGACCTGATATTCAATTGGATACAGTAATCTCTACATTCATTATCCCTGCAGCCAGCTGCTACCTTGAGACATATTCTACCACCCACCTAGATGTGCTATTTGAATGCTAAAATAATTTGCTTTACTTGTGGGTGCACAAGGTGCGCATGCCACGCCCTCTAATTTGTAAAATTGCATCATACAAGCTTGAGGTTTCCCGACCCTTTTCCTATGCGACCATACTCATCCTTTTCGGACAAGTACCAACATCCCATGACTTCAGCAAGGGCGTCAACCCCAAGCTTAGGGTAGACTTGGAGAGGGATTTTTGCCTTGGATGGGCTGGCGAATGGGCAATCATAATGAGCTTGGGGAGGTCATTCAAAGATGCAGCTGACTCTGTCCATCAGCTCTCTACCGTGCAATTCGAGGAGGAGATTGGGTGGAGCTTCTGTGGCTTCGAGTTGAAGGAAGAGACCTGGGAAACTGACGTCGAGCACAAAATTGGGGCTATCGTTCGGGGCCATCTCCTCAAGGGCAGAAAAGAAATTGGAAACGCTATGCGCGAAGGGTTTAAGACAAAGAGTGAGAGTTTGGAAAGACCAGAGAAAGAAGGGAGACCTACCTAGAGGGGGTAGCCAGGCTTCAAAGTCAGTCTCCTCATTTTCTGGTAAAAGTGGCCTCTCTGGACCATACTTCCGCTTCTTCTCCCCAACTTTATCATTTACTGTCAGTGCTGAAACCTCTGCTGGAATGCCACTCTCCAGGAACTCTTCCCCCGCACGGTCACCTGCAGCAGACATCCTAAGCAAAAGGGAAACTGCCTCTATGGCCGCTGTTTCAGCTCCATTCCCATCTCTTTTGCCACTGGACTCTAGCCGGATGCTCGAGTCCTCGTCAGAACCTGGGTTTTGTCGAAAACCAGCAGTTACTGCCGGAAACAACTCTCCTGCCGGTTCTCCTGCAACCTTCAATTTCTTCCTATCCTTGTAGCCTACAAACTCACTTCCACTCACTTCCAACCCTCTACTCAGAACTGCCTCCCCTGCATTTTCTGGCACAGCCTTTGGTCGAGGTGCTCCAAGGAGAGGTGGCTCTAGAAGGTGAGACAACTCCTCACTTTTGTCAACTGTAGTATGTTTCAAAGCACTATGCACAATCAGTGGTTCTATCACTGCAACTTTCTCTGTGGCATCTTCAACTTTTGGTTGACTATGGGTAGGACCTTTGTTTTGGTCCATGTTAGGGGATGCAAGCTCTCTAGCACTCTCATTCCTGGCATGCCACTGGCTGTTGTTGTGTGTGGCCTGTGATTGGCTATACACCTGGACTTTGGACTCCCATTTCTGTGCAGCTTCTCCTGTTGGATCTGCGATCTTTAACAATCGCGCAACCCTGTCGGCTTCCCCCCGGAGACTCTCAAGTTCCTTTGAGAGGCGCATTGCTCGATCCTTCACTGTAAACCCAGCTCCATTTAATGCCCACCACCATAAATTCAGCCATCGGATATCAAGTCAACACAACCAATATTTTGCAGTGTGACAGAAAAAGAAAAGAGGATAAGGGTATCAATATAGCTTTTGGCAAAACGCTTCAAAACAAAAACCTACCCATCTTTGAAGAAACGTTGGACATGAAAGCATCCAAGGGATCTACAGACTCTGCCTTTGTCCCTCCCTGCCCTCCTAAGTCACTTGTCCTGTCTTCCTCAGCTTTCAACTCGGCTGATACCACCTCCATTTCCTTTGCAAGTGTTTCTCTCGTTTCTAGAAGAGATTCAGCTGTTTCAACCTTCTGCACACTTTCCCTCTTGTTTTTGTTCTTGAGAGGCTTGCTTGCACGATCGTAGAACTCATCACCACTGCAAATAGAACAAGAGACACCGAGTGATGGATTCATTCAACTTATGCCTCCTGAAGGGGACGAAGGACTCTAGTAGTCTGGGCCCATGATATCCAAGCTCAGTCATGACAATGACAATGAGTCCTTTTTTCTGAGATCAACAAACAAAGGTTAAACTTCCCACAGCTCTGCCTCAGCTATGGAGGTTTCAAGGCCTACCAAAACTGGGAAACAAGGAGCAGTAATGTAACACCATTGTGGCAACATAAACAACATAATCCTCACCAATGTTGCACAGAAGCATCAAATCCAAATCCGGGCTACTTAGGGAACTCTGAAAGGTGTACCTGACATCATCTTCCTCTTCCTCAAATGTGGGTTTCTTCTTTGGAATGACTTTGCCTGACCGCGCACCAACACTCTCCTGGATGCTCTCGTTCAGCATCTCCTCCAGGCTTTCCAACTCCTCCATTAGCTGCAGGCCATTAAAGAATTGTAACTTGTACTCCCCATTCTGCAATGAACGGTGGAGTCGCGACCGAGGATTGTGAGATGAGAGAGGAAGAAATCTCACTGTAAGAAATTCCAAACAAACCTGTTCTATGCGTTGCTCATTGCGCGCCATCTGTGTCTGTTGGCCTTGCGTGAGACCCCCTTGTCCTATCTCCTTGGCTTGGATAGCATCAATCTCTTTCTTCAGATTTGCCATCTGTGCAATCCACATAAACATGCACAATTACTACTTAGAAACAAATAAAATTCCCACAATGGCAGTATTTAGTGGTTAAATTAAATCTGATGCAGGTTCCTGACGACAACGATTGCATCAGTTCCTTGCTTATTGCCCACTCCAATCGACCACAGACTGACTACAAGGAAAAGAGTAAGTTTTGGCCCAGCTTCCACAAATGGCCAAAAAAGCTGTGAACGTGATACCTTTTCATGGCGTTTGTGAACTTTTTCAAGGGTCTTTTGCTGCTTGTCTGTGAGGGGTCCCTTGTATGTCTGCCATGTCACTTCATCTGCTTCCCCCTGCACAAGGCCAGAATGATCAGGAGCAAAAGAGAAGGAGAAAGAGGGGGGAGGGTTCAACAAATCTTGAAGAACTTGAGTATACTACAAACAAGACATTTTAACATGGCCAAAGCATCAACATCCAAACATATCCCCTGAATGTTTACTCTCAGGGAGGGTCCTCTCCATCCAAACACACAGCACGTCAAATTCCACCACATCATCTTCATTTTAACCATTTGCCCAGTTGATGCACCTTGTGCTGCAGCAATTCACCAAGACTACTGCTTGGTATATCATAACATTTTCATGCTTCCATTCTAGTGATACTCAGGGTTCATTAACATGAACAAAAGACTAACGGTGCCAACGGTGCCAGAGGACTCTGGGTTCAGCAACTGCTGTAGGGAAATTGAGGAAATTAAACCTCCTCCTCCTCCTCTTCTATGGCGTCCTCCTGCATTCCCCAGCTTGCACCATCCATAGCTGCTGCCTCCATCTTTGCACGTAGCAATGATGCTTGGCGCGTGGCCCGCTCTTGAGCAGCATCGAGTTCTCTCAATACCAGCTGCTCTGCCCTAGAAAGTCCTTCCTGCTTGCCAGCCCACAGAAGAAGATGAATAGCTACTTCTTGAAAGATATGCTAATCTAAGACAAACTCTGTCTGTACCCAATGTGTTCCTACACCCCCTCGCCCAGCCTGGGGTAGGGGCTTCCGAGATTGTGCTCAGGTTCTTAGACGTTGTTTGCTGTAGCCATGTGGCCATGGACCCCGCGCCCAGTTTGGGTGGAACAAGTGGGAACAAACACTACCTCTGTGAGGGGCTCACTCCAGTAGTGGGACTTACCTTGGTATTAAACAATTGGCTTTCCAGATTTCCTCTCGAAATCCCTTCACACAAGCATCAAACTGCTGTGTCCGCAATTAGACCCCAACAGGGTGAATAGAAGTGCAGGGACTATGTTCGTGATGGTCTTGAAGAAGGTGGCTCACTGATGAGAATACCCCAGACATTGTGTCAGAAAATGGATTTGCCTTCAGGCCATTGAATCTCCTTTTCCTCTCTGCATCTGTTTATTGTTCAAAGGTAGACTCCTTGCCCTGAGTTTGAATTTCAGTCTAATGTCGAGGGTTGGAAGGCCCTTCAGATCATCCTTAGGTCCTCACCAACGTCACAAGCTGGAAACAAGTTCAGGGAAAATTTATGCCTAACTTCATTTGGTTCTGATATTCTTTGTGCTTCCGACATGCCCCTAGACAATACAGCCTCCAAGTCAGCTTCATCTAGCAGGGTCAGTTCTTCCTGCCTAATATTCAGGTACTTGAAAACCTCCTCTTACCTTTTTCCGCCAGGACTTAGCCTGTTTTACAGGAGGATGTTGCTTCCAAGAAATAGGGTTGATCATCTTAGGGTATCTGGTAGTAGGCATCAATTCAACTGACCCCACCATCAGACCTTGAACTCATCACGTCGAGAGCTCAAGCATGGTATGCCAAACTTGCCCTGAACAGCCACCTTAGCTGTTCTAGAGCATGGTGACATGCTCGTTTTGAGCACCGAACGCTGAATGGATTCTAAAGTTTTAGCATGGTTGGAGTTGCCCTCCCACACAGCAGATGGGTACTCCAAGGTAGGCCAAATAACATTGCAAAGCACGGTCCTTTTAACTTCATTATTAATCCCTGTGCAGTGGAAAAATTGAATGAGACCCAAAGCTTTGCATTTTGCTGTTTGAACCACCTTTTGTATATGCGCATCCCAGTTACAACTGGAGGAAAACTCAACACGAAGATATGTGTAGGAAGGGAGCACAGGGATCTCTTCACTGCCCCATGTCCATTTGAGATCCCTCCTCCGTCCCCACGATTGTTGAAGGCCACCACCACACATTTTCTAACATTTTCTAGCCTCCACAGGTCAAAAGTATCTCTTCGCACAATCAATCAACTCATGAAGATTGGATGCGGATTCGCCTCTGCCCGCTTAGTCATAAGAGCTGGTATGGTGACATCACCCCTCTTTAACCTAAATCCCTCACTTTCCACATCTTCAAGGAGCTGATTAATGAAAACATTGAAGAGCAGTGAGGAGAGGGTACAACCTTTAGCTACACCTTGGTGGATGTCAAAAAAACTAGATCTCTGACCATAACACAACTTTTGGTGTTTGCATACCGGTTGTGAACCATCCTCCACATCTTTTCCCTGACGCAGAAGACCACACACAGAGAGAGAGAGAGAGGAGCATAATAATATCCACCATCAGAAGAGAAAGAGAGCAGAGCAGTATACCTCTGGCATGAGCTCACAGGGACCTTGCAGCACATAGAGACGTGATGAGCTGACCCACAAACAAAGCAAGAATGTGGTTCAGTATGCTTAATAGCTGTCCCCCAGATACAGCTAAGAAAAGAGTAGAGTCTCCTTCCATAACAAAACCTCCGATCACAACTTTCCAATGCATCAATACCCCAGGGAAGATCAAGGGTCATACTGGCCAAAACGTAACATGTCTCCGACTTGCAGTGGTGCATACACTTTGGCCTTCACCTGCCCTTCCCAGCCATTATGAGGAGTCAGGACATTTGTTTCTATCAGAAAAATCTTTCTGAGTCTACTCCATCAAGGCCAGAGCAGGCAGTTGCACCTTACATCCCATTAGGTGACATGGCAGTTCACAGGGAACAATCAACGAGTAGATCCTCTATATCTCTCTCCATACCGCCTGCCTTTTTCATCCTGGTTCCTTTCTTCTTTCTCTAACCACAGCATTCATCAAACAGTCATACAGCATCAGTTTAAGCCCAACAGTGTACATAATCCTGCCATACTACAAACTAGTTTGCACTTGTGCAAAGCTGCAAAAGCCAACCTGGCGCTTGTTGATGAAGGAACCATGGGTACTTCCAAGGTCAAATATGAACGCTTCCCCCTTCTTGTTGTACTGCAATACTGAACCCTGACACAAGGCCATCTTCAGACACTCTCTCGGTTTCATTTTGTTCTACCATGTCCCATGGACCCTTTGGCCCTCCTTCTACTTTTGTCTCCACAACCTCTGTATAATCTTGTATCTCTGCAGTTCTAATCAGCCCGACAGACTAGCCCAATCCTCTCCCTTACCTCAAATCTGTATTACTGTCCAGGATAGCTGTCTCATATTCAAATGCATCCTAATTCATGATCCATACACAAAAAGGATAGAAAGGTCGCAAGAAAACAACAGGAGAGAATGTACTCATAAGACATTGTTTGCCGTAGCCTTGTGGCCTTTGACCCCGCGTCCAGTTTGAGCAGAACACAAAGGGACAGAAACTACCTTTGTCAGGGGCTGATGCCAGTAGTAAGAAGACACAGACTGAGAGATACCCTTGCCTGCATGGTATCGAGAAACAGTGGGATGTTCCAACACAAAGTCACAACGATCACTACGACCAAACATGTAAGCCCCCCTGCTTGACCTGCAACCCACATATATATCGACAGGTTATTTCAACTAGGGACTTCACCTAAACTCCCCCGGGACCAGACAAAAAGAGAGCACAAGCTTCAGCTGATCGACAATTCAACCCGTGCCAGTTCCAAAACTGATGTATTTGCTTCACATTCATTTAACCCTGGTTAATACATCTGCCAATTAGACATCAATAGTTAACCTAAGTCATCCATCCTGAGGCTACCTGTTACTAAGACTTCAGTAAGACAAGTCTGAGGGGAGATTCGGTTCTTCACGGGATCAGAATAATTAAACCTGGTTACATTTCAAGTGTTAGCTGTAAACTCTAAACCCACTTTGTATAACCCATCTGCAAAATCTGACTTTAGTTTGATCTCAGATGCAAAATATGGAGTCCTGTTCTTGGGTTCTACTTTCATCAACAGCACTTTCACTTCAATTCTTCACGAGCGGCAAAAGCTATTAACTTACACTCCAAGACTGTCCACTATGATCCCATCTTTTACAACTTCGAGTCGGAAGGGCTGCCCTGGGGCACTGCTCCAAGCAGGCTTTGTGTAGGGTACACTTGAAGATACTGCCTCCACAGCCACGTTTTCTTGGCCTGCAGCATCTGTGTCTCCATTTGTCTTCAGACTACCCGTTGTGACTCTCATCTTTTCGTCTGGATGTTCTGAATCCAACTGCATCGCTGTAATTTCTGGCCCGAACTTTGATCTGTCTGCATTTCCAACATCTGTAAAGAATGGACAAAGCTTGTCACATTGGATGTAATAGGCATGATAGCAAGTAGCAGTGCTCACCTAAACAGGTTGGAGGCTGTCAACTTAGCTCCCTGCCAACCTACAATCATTGACTGATTCCTGTGACTGTGTGATAAATATCCTCCCCCCTATTCCCCTGCAGGTTCCTTACCCTCCTGAAGCCATGTCTGCCCACTTAATCAGCTAGGGTACAACATCTCCCCCTGCAGTTTCTGCAACCATTGTGGGAATGACAGGCAAGGAGAAAGGGTGAAAGAGGATTAGTAAATGTCAACCCCCTAAAAACGGCATGCACATGATAGCATAATCCTTCTGGAAGCTGATTGTAGGGTTAGAATGCCCGGGTATTTGGAAGCTCAGATTGAAAGTGTGGCGCTTGCTCACAGCCGATGTTACAGGGAACTGACTAATGATTCACAGGCTGGCATTGTGCTAGTTGTAGAAAGCATGATGTTGATATAGGGAGACACTCCTCTGAGAAAAATGTAACAGTTGCTTCTGTGGTTGCAGTGCCAGTCACAAGACTAGTAACGAGAGAGGGGAGAGGAAGACACGGTTTCTTTCTAGAAAACGTGTAAGCCAAGGTGTACTCCCTGACACCCATTGCACGATCAATGAAGGACTAACTTGATCTTTCTGAAACGTGGGTGGAATTGCTTTCAATTGGCAGAATCCCACCTTGTCCTTTCTCCACTAAATTACTATGGTGGCTTTCCTACAGATCCACGAATTTTAAGAAATACTTTTCCCCCACCCGCAGCTGGTGGAAATCAAAACACTCCGAGCAATGTATTGAGTAGGTTACCAGTTCCAATCGAAAGGACACTCAAGTCTCTGGTGACCACAGCTGCAGAACTTACTTCTGCATCCTCGCCTCCTTCCTCCGCCTTCTTTGTGGCCTTCAACCGGGGAGGCGGGGGACCCATGGCCACTGATTTGGCGCCCACCATAGTCGCAGTTGGAGGCTCCGCTGCGCCTGGCGGATTACCTTCAATACTCTTGGACGGAATCTTTGGAGGCGGTGGTCCCATTGCGTTCAATTTCTGGGAATGCCAAGATGACGGAGCCGCCGTTCCTGGTGTCCCTGGTAGAGACGGACTTGCAACAGTGGGATGAGATGAAGTAATATTAGGCGATGGCATTGGGAATTCGGTGTGCTGACTAGGGTTTAAGTCTAACCCGGAGCGAGGAGCTTCCGTGGCCTCGTCAGTTGCCGTATTTCCATCAGAATCTGTTCCCAAGCCCTGGTCACCATCGCTGGAGCCAGGGCAGGGTGGACAAGCCATGCTCAAGTGAACACTCGCTTGTGGGCACGATTACAAACAATCCGAGCGGGCACGGAGAAACAGAAGGAAGCATATTTGCAGGACGTTCGTCTAGCGATAAATACTTAGATGATTTTATTCATCCATGCTTCCATCCAAAACCCCCCATCCGTTGCTCGGACATAGGCAGCGTGCGTCCTATACTCATTTTTGCTTATCGCACTTCAGTTCATTCCAGCACTAGGATCTCATCTTTTGAGTTGTCATATGGCATGGCAGGGTGGCTCGGACTCCCCTTCACGATGTTCTTCCTATTTCTGATCCTCCAGATTGGGATCAATTCTTGGTCAACATGTGTGCCAAACGGCAACGGTCGGAATGTCGGGCCAAAACTAACTTTGCTGCTTCACAGGTGATTCAAGCTCGTAACTACAACAAACGGGTTTCTTACTCAAACGAATTTGTGCAGGGTCAGATTGTATGATATGAAATTGCAGCATGGCAAGATTACTTCCAAAGCTACAGGGATAGTTGCAGAAGGACTTACTGTTGTCATGAAAGCACCCCATTGCCGGTATCTGAAATGCCAGATCCCAGCCAGTCGTCCAGCTCTTTTGTTCCCTCTTCACAGCCAGTGAAGAGAACCACCATGCTCGGACTGTCTGGTACATGGAGTTTGCAGTTGCAGCATTCTTGTGTGACGCTGAAGAGATTGAGTCAAGTGGAAAAGACAAGTACGCTCCATGTCCGGCACTTTCGGATCCCCAGATCCAAACACACGGCTGACAGCATTCAAGTTTGTTTGTGCGTTGTCACCCATGAATCTTGCAAAGTTGGGGTCCTCAACACCATTTGCTCGCATAACAGCTACCAACGACCTCCACATGAGAATATATGATTCTGTGTCTTCGGACTGCATGTCGCAAACTGCAATTGTCAAGACTCGTTAATTACCAAGATCATACACATGCCAAGCCATGGTTGTCCAGTTTTTGACACGTTTGTATTGATCAAACATGAACCATGATTTCTCCAAATCCCCACCAGGTTGCATTCTGCGGACCAGACTCACCCCACTACCCTCCCAGCCCACTGTGGACATCTTGAACAAGTACACTTACATGGAACCCTGTCCAGAAAAGACAACATCCTGAATAAAGTCATACCGGCTTCTACGCTTCAAGTCAAGGATGTACTGGAGCAGAGGAGCAGGAGCTACACAAGTTTGTGCAATCAGACAGCGTTGCAGCCGGACACACTCTGCACAAGGTAACCACGAGCGGGGGTTCATTAGCGAGGACAAGTTTGTTCTGTTTGAAGGAGATGCAGTCATTCGTCCATGGACCCTCTGCTCCCTGGCCCCATCCTCAAAGCGTGGATTTGATTTTGAATATTGGGCGAACTCAATGTCGAGAAATGATCCATGACAACATCAAGTGACGAACCCTTAAGCTTTTTTGCTGATTCATCTTCTCCCCCAAGAATATATTTCTGAAGAAAAGACTTGTTTGCTGCAAGTGCAATAACTGAAGGTGATGCCGTTGGCGCATTCTGGAATTCATCTCTAACGAGTCACCGGACTGTCTCTAAACTTTCTCTGCAATCTCTTTTTGAGACTGGATGAGCATGAGTGTCGAAATGGATATAAGCTCGTGTAAGAGTCTTGCAACGATGGAGAACGTAGTACATGCGAGCTTTGCACTCGGCCACGCAGGACGGGGCCAATTTGCAGAACTTGCAAACATAAGTACTGCTCCCGTTGGATAGGGCAAAGCCTGGTTTGAAAGGGTTGTCAGAGAAACCATCCCACTCTGTCTCGTTTGGAACACCCAAAATCTTCAGATGCTTGCAAGACACATTGTCATATCGAAGGTGACCAATGCAAACCGATTTTCTAAACTTCAAACCATGTGGGTTGTTGATATTGGAAGTCTTTGTCTGACACCAAGGGTGTCCATCGTGCTTCTTGTCCATTCCAGACATGAGACCTGTAAGACCCCTAGAAGCCACTGGCGGCGGCAACTCGAAGAGGATGTCGCCAATATCAAAAGCAGGCGGAAGAATTTTAGTTCGTTGAATCCGGAGTGTTTCCCATAGTATGCCTCGAACATCGCTCTTGCATCCCTGCAACCCTCTCAGAGACTGTAATTTCCAATGACTATCCCATGTAGAGATGATATCAGGACCTACATCTATAGTAGATCCATCAATCCTCTCAACAGAAACATAGAACACGGCTGCTCCTGGATGGTATCCAGAATAGATGTCTCCTCTAAGCTTTAGGATGTCGTTGGCAAGGACGGGCCTAACAACCTGCATAGAAATCATGCGACACGATGGAATGTCCATAACTCCATCCTCAATGAGGAGGGACCTGAAAGTTACATTCAGATCTTGTTTCTTTTCCAGAATAATTGTCTGTTTGGCATCTAGAGAAAGAGGATCACTAGATGTTGTATCCTCTTCATACTCATCTGCCCCCCAATTCCCTGCATCAATGTCGTCAATAATGGTTGCAAGCGTCCCGGCCTCCACAGCTTCAGTTGTAGTAGTAATTTCCTAATTCCATATACCAAAACAGTTCAAGATGTCAGTGTATGAGAAGAGCACATGTGTGAATGTATAATATGTAAAAAGAGCAGTTCAGTGTCATGGTTGCATGAAGAAAACAAATGAATTTGGATAGTCAACTAATTCCATGAATATCCTTGTCTTTCAAAGCTTACAACTTGGAGCAGAATACAGGCCTGAGCATCCCGACAGAGGACCTCCGACCACCTACGCCGGCGCATATGACACATATGTGCAACCAACTCAAAATTTGACAAGATTTGAGGCCCTTGAAGAAATTTTTGCTCAAGGAGCTCCAAGCATATGCGTCGGCGCATACCATGGAAGGGAGGTTGTAGCCAAACATACAGGAGCACCTTGAAAGATCAAACTAGGCCTATGGAAGCATGTGGAGTTGTGGAGGTGGCAACGTAGAAGCTTTGAGATACTTGAATACTGTGATCAACCAAAATAGGGAAGGTTCCCCAAGCGTTTGCGCCGACGGAGGTGGCAGCCTCGACACTTTGGAGCTTACGTAACACAAGGAATATACAACAAAAAACCAAGCTCCAAGCATCTCCGCCGGCGGAGATGCTTGCATGAGGTTCCTGAAACCTAGGAGCTAAGCAAAAAAAGATTGTGCTCAATGGGTATGCGCCGGCGGATATGGCAGCCCAGCCCACTCGGAGCATCAACAACTTATGAGAATGCGGAGAAACAAAAGAGATGGAAGGGGGGGAGAACTTCCTGAAATATGTGAGCAGCCCTGCTGCACGGGTCTGTGTTGACAGAGGTGGCAGCCTTGGCGCTTTGGAGCTTCCGTAACACAGGGAATATGCAAAAAAACCAAGCTCCAAATGTCTCCGCCGGCGGAGACGCTTGCAGGAGGTTCCTGAAACCTATGAACTGAGCAAAAAAAAATGTACTCAATGGGTATGCGCCGGCGGATATGCCAGCGCAGCCCACTCGGAACATCAGCAACTTTTGAGCATGCGGAAAAACAAAGGAGATGGAAAAGGGGAGAACTTCCTGAAATATTTGAGCAGCCCTGCTGCACAGGTATGCGCCGGCGGATACGCCAGCCCAACCCGCTCGGAGCATCAGCAACGTATGAGCATGCAAAAAAATAAACGGGATGGGAGTAGAGGAGCACTTCCTGAAACATGTGAGCATCCCAGCTCCAACGGTATGCGCCGGCGGAGGTGGCAGCCCAGCCCTTCCAAGCATCAGAAAAAACCAAGGGGAATGAGCTGTCTCCGCCAGCGGAGACGATTGTGTGTATGTGTGGATATTCGCAAACTTGTGAGAGTTGAAGTGACTTAGGCATCTGCGCCGGCGGAGGTGCTAGATTAGGAGCAGCTTGGTGGGGCTTATGCGATGGCGCATATGCCTAAGTGCAGGTCATGAAAAAAAACAAAACTACAGCTTACCTTCTCCGTCCGCAGCTTACCTCTACCACCACCACCACCAGCAACGCCTCCCCCTCGAGTGTCCTTCTTCCTCCCCATCGCCGCAACAGCTCGTTGCCTCGGGGTGGTATAGTATAAGGCCGAGATGCGGCGCCTCTGTCTCCTCTTCGCAACGGGAGTCTCCAGGGTGTAGAGACTAGAGACGTGTTAAGTGCTTGTGTAGTTTGTGTGTGTTTGTTTGGGGGAGTGGCAAGGGATAATGTGCAAGTATACTAGACTACGTTAGTGTAGTAATGATACCGGGTTAGTCATGTAGTAATGGAAACAAGTTTAACTGAATAGAAACAGTTTATTAACAAAAAAAATAGAAGTTGTTTCATTGAATAGAGCATGGCTTGTTGGTAAGGTTGTGGTAAATTTTCCACAAGGTTGCGGGTTCAAACCTGCCCCCGCCAAGGAGAGCGGGGGGGAAGGGGGGCGAGTTAGCGAAGGCTAAGGCCTTAAAAAGGCCAAATTGGCCAAATCTGAAATGTGAACTTTTTTTATACACTCTGGCGTTAGTGCTTTTTGGACTACATGGGTTACACGTGGATCCTCAGAAGATGGTTGTACGATTGACATGTTACTTTGTGGCGGCGTCTTCATAATACAATATAAAGTAAGTGATAAAGTAACTAAATATTTTGTTATGGGTGTCTTAATCAATTTATTGGTTTTAGAGTCAATTGTCGCCACAAATACTTGTACTCATTACTCATACATGAGTAATCAAAGAACAAATCAACATACATGTCATGGGATTTGATTGTAAATAAATTGTCCCATCTAGTGTGTCAGTTCATAGTTGGACGATTAATCAACGATTGGTTGTAAAATAAATGGAAACATGCAGAGCATTTATGTTTCATATGCTCATAAGAAGAAGGCAGTACATTGGATTCTAAGATCTCAACAACGGCGCCGTCGTCTTAAAAATAAGGGATAGTCCATTTAGTTGTTTCTGTCAGAGAATAATATGGATGGAGCACATGCCTCAAAAAATTTGGACCTTCTGGATTGATGATACACATAAGTAATGTAAGCCATTTAATGTATTTGCATAAGGTCTTGCAAGATGTGCGCTTTCATTCATTTTGCATCTTCTCTCAAACTTTGAGGGCATTGCCAAATGTCTACACCAAAATATGCAGTGCTTTCATGTCCACCTGATGCAAAGTGGTTCGTTATCCTTGCAATGGAAACAAGTGCATTATCCCAGAACCTTGGTTATGCAATAGATTCAAACTTGTTCCGGGTTCAGTTTTTTTGGAGGATGATGGAGATGATGATGCCTCCACAGTGTTGCTTCCAGTTTTCAATGACGGCCAAAAGCAATGGGAGTTGTTTCCAAACACTTTCTCCAAGTACCGTGTCACAGGTACGAGCTATACACAGTCACATGATGAGAGGCACACTTCTATTGCAAGAAAGAACGATCAAGCTGCAACAAATGGGAGTTGTAAATTAAAGGAGGAGGTTGCAGATTCGGCGAGCTTGGGGTCTCATAATTCGGATTGTGTTGAGGTTTCTAAGAGTGTATTTTGTGGATCTCAACCTTCCTCATCTGCTCATATGGTCTTGCTTCACGACATGAAGCCTCGGAAAACTCCATTGGACAACACCACGTCTGATTGTTGCGAATCTGCGAGGGGTTTATCTTCATCTCCACGACTAGCAGGGGAGGCTACATCTGCATTTCCTTCTGGTGTGTTGTCCATTTTGAGTATCTTCGCCACTGCTCGGAGGAATGGATCAAAAGGAGAGCTTTCTACCTTGGACTATAGTCACATTCCAGTGCATCGTGTTCGGTGTCTTCCTCGAGCTTTTGATGGAAAAGTGATCCACGAACTCCCCCCTGTGGTCAAACTACGTACGGACCGTGGTTCACAGTCCCTCCAAGGCATGGACCGCAAGTTTGATGGTCATCCTTGGTGCAAGACCAATACCTACAATATGTCTGGTGTTCCAGATCATGTGAAATGTAGTAAGGTTCTTTGTGTTGGAAAGCTCATATGTCAAAGCACACTTGCCCCTTCTTCAAGAAAGAAGGAGAACGGAATGACCGCTATTGGGAAGGCAATGCAGACAAGGTGTTCATTGCAGGAGCCCAAGTTCCATTCAACCAGTTCAAGTGTAGTTTCTGCAAAGAAAGACCTTTCTGTGAGGCGCATTGTGGGGCAAGAATGTACTATGTCACAAGTTCCCTTCCAACATATACATGTGTTGCAGTTCACGTTGGGTTTCATAACCATCCATGTGCCAAGGGCGAGAATAGAGAGGCTGCGGAAAATGCATCAAGCATGATTCAAGAGCACGTTAAGATGAAGCCATGGTCGACCCCGAGAGCTATTTCCTTGTCAATGGCCCAAAAGCTCTTGATTGATCGAGTTCTTGTGGCTGATGGCACAGAGACAGTACGTCTTGAGGGAGAGGCTTTGGAAGATATTCTTGAAGAGTTTGCCCATGTTTGTAGCCCCAGTGTGAAAAACAAGGTCGCATCTGCACGTGTCAATTCCATCATGTCCATATTGGAGTTGAAGCGTCTGAGTTTATACCATTTCATTCACAGCAATCCCCTTCCAGGCCAGCATACTTCTCATCTCCCCCATGTTTTCAAGATTTGTTGCTGGTCCCAGGAGTGGTGTTGATCTTGTGCGTCGCATGAGTGAGGGGGATCTACGCACAAGTTGGGTAGTATTTGACCATGTCAAACGCATCAAGGATTGGACAACTCTTGCGTGTCATGTCTATGAACCATATGTCAAGCGAATGATGACCATTGCCATTTGCGATATGAAAACAGAGGATGCAGATGCTCAGGTGTTATTCTGGGAGATGATCAATGAACAAGCAAAACTTGCTGGCTTGAACAAACCAAATTTTGCTGGCTTCATGGCGGATGCAGCAGGAGCGAATTGGGCTGCTGTTCGAAGGGTTTATGGATCTGATCCCAATGTCCCAATGGAAGGTAAAGAAAGAACATGTTTATATCATTGGGCTGAAAGCCTCCGAAGACACACCAACGACTATATCTTGGAGGACTTCCGTGAAAGGCACACTCAGCTCTGTTATGAATGGAAAGATAGTGCTACCTTGGAGGATGCTACAACCACATACATTGCAATTCGGGCTTGGTGGCTCTCTTCAGGAGCATGCACAGAAAAGAGTCTGCCAAAACTGGATTCATGGCTTGCATGGTGGCACTACAGATATCGAATGTGGGGCCAATGGATGAGAGAGGACATGGATGTGGAGGCAGATGCAGATATGCCTACCACTAATTTGTCTGAGGCAGTCCATTCTGCTTGGTGGAAGACAGCAGGCAATGGGAAAAAAATGAAGGTGGATCTATATGAGGCCACCATGCATGACATGTCACGAGCTCTTTTGCAGCTGGCAATATTTTACAGGCACACCACAGGAAAGACATGGGGGACGGGGCCCGACAAAGAGGAGCTCATGTTGCGTCAAGCAGCTAGATCTAATAGCCCAGCAAAAATGGGTAAGGTTGTACGTGGCATGGTAGCTGGAACACCCATGCACACAAAGGGGGTTCAATTGGAGGGAGACAATCGCACTATTCCAGTCAAACGCAAGTTAGGCAATGAGCATGGTGGGCCAAACGAATCTTGGAGGTGTGATATGAATGTAAAGACTGTTCCAGTGCGCGCCACTGGGATGCCCAGTCCACACCAGTCATCTAGGTTTGTCAGCTCCAAATCAAGTCATGACATTCCTGGTTCTTCAACTTTCTGTGAGACAAATCCACATGTTGCTATCCCTCCTCAGCCAATGCAATGGGGAAATCCAGTGAGAGAAACACAAGACTTTTCCGATGCATTGTTCAGGATTCAGCGGACAGGTCCTGCTTCCATGGTTCGTTGTTCTGCCTTGGTTGGAGTTTCCAAAGATAAATGCAAAGCGCTCATCAGGAAAGGTAAAGGAAGTCCTGCACCTTGCTTCACTGGCAAGTTACTAGCACCGAACATGAAAGAACCAAACTGCAAGTTTTTTGGTTTTGCCCCACAGATGTTTTGTCGTGTGTTGGAGGGACCGTGCCATCCTATTGCTTGGGAAAACTGGGTATACCTAACGTGTGGCCTGTGAAGGTTGGAACCAACCTTACACAAGAAGAGGTGGACATCTTGACCCTTGCAGGTTTTTGACTAGTCCATCCTCCCAACGTTCCTGATCCGAATTTTCTTGTGGGACCACTTCCAGTGGAACAACATATGTTGTCCTTCCTGTGGGTAAGTATCCCACTACACGCTATGGGGTGCGCATTCGGCGTCGGGATCCGACTCCTCGACACTTGAGTCGCCAAAGTCAGCGGAGACTCTTATTGCTGAGGTTCGTGGATTCAGAAACGTGCCTCAGCCAGGTTATGGGAGAATTTACCAGCTACAAACAGAGGGATCTACCAGAGCAGGATTGGTTTACAATGTATACATTGGTCAGTTTCCATCTTGTGATTGTCCCGACTTTGATGAGCTATCTGTCAAGAAGAAAAAACAAACATATCTACCTTGTAAGCACATGTACTTCATGTACAACGTGTATCTAGGATGCGCCGGGGCTTATGAGATCCACCAACCTTCCCTTAGCTAGTTAGAGGTTAGGGCTATGCTAAAGAAGGACCCTAGTTCAACTTCTTAGTGACACATGAAATGCACAAAAAAAGAACCTCTAACTTGTGCCGTTCATTTTCATGCATTTGACATGTAATTATCTTGTTACTACTTTATTCCAAACATGACACATAGCATTTGTTAGTACAGAAGTTCCTATTTTGGTTAAAATGGAACTTATGTACCTGTCATACAAGTTTTCAAATTATAGAACTGCTTGGCATTACAAACAGACATGCAATGTGGTGGTTCCAAACATGACACATATGCATTTGTTAGTACAAAAGTCCATATTTTGGTTAATATGAAACTGTTTTCCTTGAATACAAGTTTGCAAACTATTACTTTGGCCAGGGATCTTGTATTCTCTTCAGTTTAAGGTGGTGCATTAGTTGGAGTTAGTGGTCACATGCATCTTTGACCATTGACTACTGATTTTGTTAGCTAAGATTTTTATTTTATTTTATTCTATATACATATGATGTAACATTTGCATATGCAATAAATACGTCGTATTCTATGTTATATAACTCCGGGAATCAGGATTACAGAAACAATCCCAGAACAGACCAAGGGCGAGGACCTAATGGGGAAGAATTGTGTTACTATTGTAATCAGGCAGGACATCACAAGGCAGCCTGTCCATTCTGGATCAGACACCAGAATGAGATGAGAGCTCCTGTGAATGAGGGGCCAGTGGTGGCAGCTCAGGGGGTTGCTATTCCATATGCACAGGTTGCGTGCATGCATGCACAAAATCCCTTATTATATATGTATGTGACAAATTTGTATGCACACATTGTAGATTGTATGCAGTAGCTGGTAATTCCCCCTTGGATTACCCTGATAGTTGCCTCTGGAATTTCCTTGGTAATTCCCTCTTGGATTACCTCTCCCTTCCATGCCATTGTTATAACCACCAGGCCTACCATAGTGGTCCTGATCGCTATTTCTTCTTGGTTGGGGCTGCACTTGATGCATCCTTACTTGCCTAGGTTCTCTTGTTGCTATCCTTATGTTGTAGTAACAATTCTCAGTAGAATGGTTATCCATTTTACAGATAGTACAATGTTTCTCCTTTATGTGGCATTCAGTGGTGGTATGGCCTTCATTCTGACATTTTGCACACCAAACACCCTTCCTCCAATGTGTTGCAGCCTCTGTGGCATACTTCTTCAAGATTTCTTATAATCTTTTCTCATAGTTATCCCTCTTCAACTTTTCCTTCCTCTTACTCTTCCTCTTAAGCTCTTGCTCTTCTTCCTCATCTGACTCATCCTCAGAGTCCTCATCATCCCTTTTCTCTCTCCTGAGCATTCCCAATTGCTCGATTATGTTTGTTGTTTCAAATGCCTCCTCCACTGTATTATGGGGTAACATATCCATTTTTTTTTGCAACTCTGGTCTTAGTCCACTCACAAACCAAGTCTTCTGTAAACCTGGTGCTGGTACAGCAGCCAGCTTTTTCATCATCAATTCCATCTTTTCCATATACTCATCAACAGTTTCATGCTTCATTTGCTTTAACTGTTGTAAACTTCCATATGCTTCATCCTCAATTTTACTTGTCCTGAACCTATTTCGGAATGTTGTATTCAAGCCATTCCAGGTTAGGTCTAGCATACCATTCACTTGCTTTCTTTATAAGTGAACAAGGAAACAGTCTCATCTTGGCATCATCGCCATTCTCATTGTTCACTATACACATGTGCTCAAATTGGCTAATGTGTACATCAGGATCCCCTTTTCCTGAATATATTGGAAAAGGTGGTTTTGCCTGTGTTGGTTGTAACGCCATCTGTGGCCCTACCCCCTGCCCACTGACAGGTGCTGGCCCCCTTGCTGGTGCTGGTCCTTGAGGACCTGTTGTAATTGTGGTGGAACTTCCATCAAGTGCTGGCCCCTGAGCACTCCCTGCTAGTGGCCCCACTATATTCACAGTATTCCTAGCTCCAATTGCACTACTTCCCACACTCCCTGTCCCCCCAGAGCCAGATCCAGGCTGCCCGCCTGATCCCCCTGAGCCGACACCTTCATTGGCCTGTGATCCAAGTGCTCCACTTGATCCAGGTCCAACGGGTTGGGATGTCCTGGTTGTAGTCTCAACCTCAGCTGTTGGGTCTACTTCTTCATACTCTTCATCTTCCAATTTCTTCTCTCTGTTTTCATCTTCCAAGTTCTGCCCTTGGGTTTCTTCTTCTTCACTCATGTAACTCAATTGCAATGGTGTTGGAGAGTCTGAACTCTCCGTTGGCTCTGCCACATCCTCTCCTCCTTCTTCATCTTCCGTTTCAGAAACTGGAGTTCCTGCTTTTGGTGTTCCATGCCAACTCTTATCAAAGATTTCTGTCAAATCTTTTATCCAGGGATGTACCTCAGATCTTTCACCTCGTGGTTGATCTTCTTCATGTACCAATTCCCTTAATCTTTCTTGCAAAGAATAAGAAGGAGTGGCATCCAACTCTAGTTCTTCCGGTATGGGTGATGTACTCTCTGATCTTAATGGTGTGAGAGGTCCAGATGATTCCCTTATGTCTATTCCTCTCTCCCAAAGATATGGATAATTAGCTTTCAGATAACTTTCTTTTTTTGCTGAATATCTCTGGAGTCTAGCTTTTCTTTCATCACTCATGTCCTATGTCTTTCATTTCCTTAATGTGGCAATAACCAAAACTCTCTTCTGTAGTATCTCTCGTATATGCCTGGGTTTCTTAGCTTCAATGCACCCTTGGCTATACTAGAAGTCTCCGTTACCATATAACCATATGGCAAACAAGTCTGAAAAGCTGTTCTTGGTGTGAGTTTGATCCACAGAATATCCTTTGGAATCCAATTCTTTACCCGTACAAGCTCCTCATGCATATGAGTATAAACATTCACCTTCCTTTCCTCCCAGCCTTCAAACTCTACTCGCTTAATGGATAGCAATGCTATCACATAAACTAGTGTTGGTAACCAATGTGCTCTTCATCTACAGGCCACCTGATAAATCTTTATCACTCCTTTCTCCAGACCCCACTCAGGGTCAACATCATGCACTCTCTTAAGAATGTTTTCTTTACAACCGTCTGGCAATTCCAAGAACCTCTGAAAGAATTGTTTGGACAATCTTTCCTTCTTAGTTCCACAGGGGATTTGATTCACATCAAATTCTTTAATTCTCCAACCACCATGATCCCACCAGATGCCTGTCACATCTGGTTGTTCATGACCCAGTCTCCCAGTACGGTCGCCAAATGTCGAGCGGCTTTTACTCGCCCATCCCTTCGCTATCCGAGGTGGAAACTCCAAGATAGAAGAGTTGGATATCTCTAAGCACTCAGCCCGCTCAGAACAATCAGTCATGACCTGCAGCTAGTGAATCATGGTTGTGCTTCCTATTTGTATTCCTTCTTGCCTTCATGTTATCAATTTACCTTACTGTGTATACTGAAGCATCAGATTGCTTCAGTATCTACTAGGTTCCAATTAAACATGCATTCATTCCACAGTTTCTCTCGTGTCTCTCTACATAGTATGTTTGTATCGATTCAGTATCGGATTAAGATTAATCATGTATCATGCCTATGCCATGGTGTCTCTAATCTACCCTATTGTATAATTTTACAGCTTGCATGAATTAAGCCTCAATCAAGTAATCATCTCATCTTCACTGTTTCCGCTCTCCGTTACGTCTTCTTCTCTCCTGAACAAGTCCCCCTCCTCAAGAAGTGATCCCCTTCCTGTTGCCGCTCTGCCTAATCTACCCGCAAGCTGTTCTAACCACCTAACTAACTAACCGTCACCCCTGAAGTAACACGTTCCTTCTGCAGATGTCGTTCCCACACAATCGTTCCATGTCAATGATAATTGTTCCCCATGTACTGTGACAGGCTGTGTCAAGCTGTGACTGGCTGTGTAAAGCTGTGTCGGGCTGTGACTGGCTGTGCGAAGCTGTATCGAGCTGTGTCAGACTGTGTCTGGCTGTGATAGATTGTGACGGGCTGTATAAAGCTGTGTCGGGCTGTGACTGGCTGTGTCTAGCTGTGATAGACTGTGATAGGCTGTGTAAAGCTGTGTCGGGCTGTGATAGACTGTGACGAGCTGTCTAACCCCCCTAAAGCCTGCGCCTGCCACCCCTAAGGCTCCTGTTGGTCTCAGTCTACCATTCATAAGTCTGCGCGAAAATTAAGGATACCCCACAGAACCCGTAAAAACGTCTAAGTCCCAAGCAGCCCTCTAACGGTTACCGTGATCTATCATAATTTACCATAAGTTACCATTAGTCATCAAGTTACCAAATGTTTACCAAATTACCGAGAGTAACTTGGGAAGCTGCTCAGGAAGCTTCCTTTGGAGGAAAATTCTCCATCAAGATACCTCATTTGTTTAAGGAAATTTCTCCATCAAGATACCTCTTTTGTTTAAGGAAACTTCTCCATCAAGAAACCTTCTGTGGGGAAGCCTCTTAGAGAACCTCCTAGTAGCCAATATATATAGGAGGCGAGACTTGACACTCTTCAGTCTTGCCAACACAAGTTTAAGCTACTCTTGTTTCCAGTTCCAGTACTCCAGTCCAGGTTCCAGTACTCTAGTTCAGTTCTAGTACTCTAGTCCAGTTTCCAGCATTCCAGTATCCAAATCAAGTTCCAGTATCTTGTACTCTTGTCCATTGTTATAAAGATCATCTTGATTCATACCCATCACATGCATACCGATCTTGACTTCTTGTCTAGTCTTGTACCTCTAGTTTGATCTCTTGTTTGAATTCAGTCATGCTCTCGACCTTGACAGTTTGGCGAGACTAAAGTTTGTTGTTTAGTTAGTTAAGATGGAAGGCACATCTGCGGAAATGGTCGCCACATTGCAGAGTCTTCAGCTCCAGATGCAAGAACTTTGTACCTCTACCGCCCAATTACAAGCTGATCAGTCTCAAGATCTTGGCAACGCTCTCCACAATTTGCAACAACAAATTTCAGAGTTAAAGGAGTCGAACAATGGATCTTCAACCAATGAGTCTCTACTGCAACAGCTCCTACTGCAACGGTTCCTCTTCAACAGATTACGAGAGAACCAAAGATCAGCCTGTCCGAGAAATTTGATGGGACAAAAGCAAGATTTCCCGGTTTTGTTCAACAAATATGATTGTTCCTACGACTACATTCACAGCGCTACCCTGATAAAGATATTCAAGTGGGATTCGTGGGCACCATTCTATCAGGCACTGCCCTATCTTGGTTTGCACCACTATTAGAAAAAAATTGCATTTACTATATAATTTTAAAGCATTCACTGCAACATTTGGAGAAAATGATAGGGAGAGAATTGCAGAGACAAAGATGCGAAATCTTCGACAAGGAGCACGTCTTACTTCCGTTTATGCTGCCGAATTTCGACAACTTACGTGCTACCTCGACTAGAATGAGAAGAGCCTCATTAGTCAGTTTCGATGTGGACTAAAAGAGGATGTAAAAGATTTGTTGCTGACAATGTCAAACGTGAGCACACTAAGCAAATTCATCACCCAAGTCATTGCATGCGATAATCGTTTGTTTGAAAGACGTCAAGAGAAACGATCTGGATGGTTGACGACGCATCATGTCGCTGCTACTACGGCACCAAACACAACAATCCATCAGACATCTGATACTGATCCTATACAGATTGATGCTGTCTGATTCAAGCCATTGACGCCACAAGAAAAACAAAGACGGCGCTCGAATTGATTATGCCTCTATTGCGGAGAAGAAGATCACATAACATTAAACTACCCCAACAAGAGAAGATTCAAAGCTCGGGGCGCAACTCAAGTGTTCGATATGAAGAGGTCGGAAAACGAAGATGTCCAGTCACAGTAGGAACCATGCGGCTGGACACCACAAATTCCTCACAAAAAAAATCTTTTTCTACCTCCAGACCCTGCACCTTGCTTCAGAGTTCCGGTAAAAATCAGAGTGCAAAATTGAGATATCTCTGTAGAAGCACTTTTGGACTCAGAGGCTTCAGCATGTTTTATTGACAAAAACTTTGCGAAGCAACACAATTTAACGCTCGTAAAGAAGAAACTCTCGGCCCCCGTTGAAGTCATCGATGGACGACCGTTAGCATCAGGAAATGTTGACCATGAAACTCGACCACTTGAAGTGAAGCTTGAAGATCAAACATCACATATTGTTTTCAACATCATTCCGTCTCCAACGAATCCTATGATCCTTGGACTTCCCTGGTTCCTTGGAGCTACAGCTTTCATGAGAGCTACCAAAAAAGATGCGGTATTTGTATTTTATGCGACTCCGATTAAAACCACAACAAACAAAAATACTTCGACATTACCCCACTCAATATCAAGATTTCAAGGATGTCTTCGAGAAGAAAAATACAGACATATTGCCAGAACATCGACCTTATGACTGTGCAATTGAGTTACAAGAAGGAGCCCAATCACCATTCGGCCCAATCTATAACTTATCCCAGACGGAGTTGGCTGCATTACATGAGTATATTGATGAAAATTTGTCGAAAAACTTCATCCGACATTCAAAATCACCTGCAGGGGCGTCTATCTTGATTGTGAAAAAAAATGACGGATCATTACGTATGTGTGTGGACTATCGCGGTCTCAACAAAGTCACAATTAAGAATCGTTATCCGTTGCCGCTGATTTCTGGGCTTCTCGACCAACTGAGACCAGCGAAGATTTTCACCAAAATTGACTTGAGATGAGCTTATAACCTTGTACGGATAAAAGAAGGAGACGAATGGAAAATAGATTTTCGAACAAGGTATGGACATTTTGAATACAGTGTTATGCCTTTCGGTCTTACAAATGCTCCAGCAATTTTCCAACATATGATGAATGACATATTTCGAAATTTTTAAATGACTTTGTTGTCATCTATTTGGACGACATTTTGATATTTTCACAGAATGAAGAAGAACATGGCCGCCATGTACGCCTTGTCCTTGATAAATTAAGAGAAAGAGGACTATATTATGCCAAGTTGAAAAAATGTCTTTTCCATCAATCTGAGGTCGAAAATCTGGGCTACATTATTTTCGACAAAGGCGTCTTTATGGATCAGAAGAAAATACAAACCGTGATCGAGTGGATTAAACCAACTTCGGTCCGAGATGTACAATGTTTTCTGGGATTTGCAAATTTCTATAGAATCTTCATCAATGACTACTCCAAAATTGCTGCACCATTGACACGACTCACAAGGAATGACAAATTTGTATGGGACGAGAAGGCTGACCAAACATTTAAAAGGTTGAAGCAGACATTTATAACGGCTCCAATACTGGTACATGCAGACCCATCTAAACCATTCTTTTTGGAAGCAGATGCATCGGACTTTGCACTTGACGCAATACTCTATAAATACGGTACAGATGGCCGACTCCACCCTGTTGGTTTTCGTTCTCGCAAATTTTCCGCTGCGGAGATCAATTATGAAATCCATGACAAAGAACTTCTAGCGATTATCGATGCTTTTGAAGAGTGACATCATCTATTGGAGGGAGCTAAACATCAGGTCACTGTCTATACCGATAACAAAAACCTCGAGTATGAGTGTTCGTGTTTTGAATCGATGTCAAGCGAGATGGAGTATGTCACTAGGAAGGTTTGATTTTGTTATTACCTACCGTCCCGGACATCTTCAAGGAAAACTAGATGCTCTTTCTCGACGATCGTATCTTGCGCCAAAAGAAAGGGATGCAGCTTTTGACCAACATAAATCCATCATCTTAAAACTAACAAATCTCCAATTGAATATGCTATCTATGTCCACCTATGACGATGCAGAGATCATAAAGGAGATTCAGAAAGCATTGAAGAGCGACCAATTTGCTACGACACTACGAAGTCAACTAAATCAACCTCGAAACAACCCACATGTTACAAACGACTTCGAATTCAAAGATGACTTACTTTATTTCTGTCAAGGACGAGAACATGACTGAACACAAACAAGATATCAGACTAGAGGTACAAGACTAGACAAGAAGTCAAGGTCGGCGTGGCCGAATGCATGCTGGTTAAACATGAATCAAGATGATCTTTATAACAATGGACAAGAGTACAAAATACTGGAACTCGACTCGAATACTGGAATGCTGGAAACTGGGCTAGAGTACTGGAAGCTAGACTGGAGTACTGGGACTAGGAACAAGAGTAGCTTGAACTTGTGTTGGCGAGACTGAAGAGTGTCCAGTCTCACCTCCTATATATACTAGCTACTAGGAGGTTCCCTAAGAGGCTTCCCTAAAAGAGGTTTCTTGATGGAGAAGTTTCCAAGGTTAAACAAAGGTTTCTTGATAGAAAAGTTTCCTTAAACAAAGGAGGTATCTTGATAGAGAAGTTTCTTTAAACAAAAGAGGTATCTTGATAGAGAAGTTTCCAAGGTTAAACAAAGGTTTCTTGATGAAAAGGTTTTCTTAAACAAATGAGGTATCTTGATGGAGAAGTTTCTTTAAACAAAAGAGGTATCTTGATGAAGAAGTTTCCTCCAAATGAAGCTTCTTGAGCATTTTCCCAAGTTACTCTCGGTAATTTGGTAAACTCCCGATAACTAATGGTAACTTATGATAAATCATGGTAAATCACGATAATTTTTGGTAACTTGGTAATTTCTGGTATTTACTCCTGATAAGTTTCTCTAGGCTATGTTCGTGACATCACCCCCTCTTCTAGCGCCGAGTTCCTCGAGGAGCGGTAAAATCTTGGACTTGCTTAGAGGTGGGGAACCTCCTTCCTTAGTGTGTATCAGATACATTGAATGTAGAGTCTTCACCTTGAAGCTAACTTGGCTGACATCATCGTTGTGACGTCTTATTGACGTGTAGCTCGGGGCTTAGCTAGATATCGTTGATGAAACTCTTGGACTTTGTCAGATGCATTGGCAAGGTTGGATGAAGGTTCTCACGTTCGTTCGCTGATGTCGTAGCCTTTCCAATGTACGAAATACTCAAGACGTTTATACTTGATGCGAGACTCTAGGACTTCATCGACTTCATACTCGATTTCCTGATTGACTTCGATTGGTGGAGGTGGTACGGAAACTCTCCCTGGAATATTTGATGGATAATACAACTCCAATAATGAAACATGAAAGATTGGATGGATGCGCATACTTCATGGGAGTTTGAGCCGAAAACTGACCGGATTTATTTGTCGAATAATTTTGAATGGTCCCAGGCGTTGATAATCCAACTTCTTTGATGGTCGCGAGGTTTGTATATCCCGTCGAAGAAGCCATACACGATCTCCGACCTTGAACTGGGGTTGGAGTTGGCGATGTTGATCTGCATACTCCTTGTATTGTTTTTGAGCTTCTGCGAGGTGGAATGTAAGCTCCTTGTGAATCGTAGCAAGATGAGTAGCAAGGTTTTCTACAACAGGACTTCCAACAGTCTTCATGTGGAAAATGTTTGCTCGAGGATGATGACCATAATTGGAGAAAAATGGAGTTTGTTTGGTCGAAGAATGTATAGTGTTGTTGTAGGCAAACTCAGCCAATGACAGAAGGTCCGTCCAATTATCTTGGTGATAATTTATCGTACAGCAAAGATACTGCTTCTGGTTTACACGTTCGGTTTGACCATCAGTCTGTGGATGATTAGCTGTAGAGAGATTGATCTTAGTATCCAATATGTGAAATAATCCCCTTCAGAAATTTGATATGAACTGTGGTCCTCGATCAGATACGATGTCCTTCGGGAGTCCATGAATGCAGTAGATATTATTGAGGAAGAGTCTTGCAGTTTCCTCGCCGTTAACCGTTTTATTACATGGAATGAAATGTGTCATCTTTGTAAAACGATCTACAATAACAATGATTGAATCGGTGGTCTTGGAAATCAGAAGGTCCGTAATAAAGTCCATAGATACAGACGACCATGGACCATTGAGAATGGGTAATGGTTGAAGAAGGCCGTAAGGTTGATGTCGTGGTCTCTTCGCTCTAACACACGTGTCGCAAGATCTTATAAATTCTTTCACGAGTTTCCACATCTGCGGCCACCAATAGTCCTTGGATCAATTCCATTGTTTTGTTGAAGCCGAAATGTCATGCAGCCGGAAGATCATGATATGTTTGAAGAATTCGCAGTTGTGTAGGTCCTGGAGGTACACAGAGAAGTCCCTTGAAATAAAGTAAGTCATCTTTGAATTCGAAGTCGTTTGTAACATGTGGGTTGTCTCGAGGTTGATTTAGTTGACTTCGTAGTGTCGTAGCAAATTGGTCGCTCTTCAGTGCTTTCTGAATATTTTTTATGATCTCTGCATTGTCATAGATGGACATGGGGGATCATCTTGGCGACTGAGTGAGACTCGTCAGGAAATGGAGACAGACATAGAGTGTCCAGAAGTTACACCAGGGTGCAAGCCTACAGCGAGGGAGGTAGAACGAGCAAAGCATCAAGCGGAGAACAAGGCATTCTTCGCACGACTGAAGATCTACGACATTGCAAAGAGGTCCGAACTTGCGTTTTTTCATATGCCCTACCTAGCCCTAGCCATGAAACCGCATTAAAAGCTCCAAACCTGCAGAGAGGATATGTTAGGGTTTTGCTGCTGCTGACATTGTCTTTCTTCTTCTTCTTTGCAGCGTCGAAGCGAGATTGAGTCGCCCTAAACGCCTCGTTGAGGAAATCCTCAAACACACAGGTCCTCCTCGCCGAAGTCACAGAGTTCAACTCCTGCACTCTGCAATGTCACAACGGGAGAAAGAGGTAGAGCAAGAGGAGGAAGCGCAGGTGGTAGCGGAGTCAGACACAGAGGAGGCACGAGAGCAAGAATTGCAGCGAGACCAAGATTATGCCGCACATGAAGACTTGAATGAGACCAGCTTGGAGTCAGAGATGGAAACGATGAAAGAAGCCCCAAAAAAGAGAAAGCGCGCAAAGCACCCTGCAAACTCCCCAACCCATCAGCAGGTTTGCGATCTGCACCAAAGTTCCGAGTTTCAAACACTATATAATTTGTCCCAGTATAATTTAGGGTTCTGAGACCTAACAAGCTGATTGATATCTTTACGGAGCTGGTAGTACCTCGCCCACAATTCTCTGTTGGTTTCCAAATTGCAGCACTCTTTATAGAGGGCTCGTCTCTCAGCTATCTTGAGTTTAATCTCATTGGTCCACCAATTAACAGCTCTAGCACAGACAATTAGTTTCATCCCAATGATCTTGTCAACCACGGAGGAAACGAAACTCTCCCAAGAGTCCCATGCTCTTTCGACTTCATTTCTTGCGTTATCAGAGCGAGACTGAAGTTCTTGGAGCGATTGCATCGAGAGGGAGAGCCTCTTGCAAGGCCTGGACATACTCAACCTTGACCTCCTCATTATGAAGTTTTTCTATGCGCCACTTCCGAATCGAATGTTTCACATATCTCTTGGTGTTGGGAAAACACCTTTTGATCTCATTCCAAACCAGGAACTGGTCAGAGGTAGCAATATCAGTTCTGTCGATCAACACATTCGCACACTGGGGGAACAAATTTTTGTCCATTATGATATAATCCACAATGGAGCGTTCCCCAGTTTGGGATTTCTCACGAGTCCACTGCACTTGGTCACCTCTTGTCCTGATATTCAAGGTGAAAAGCTGAAGATCTTCTAGACAGTTAATTAACTGTCTGCCATTAGAATGAGGGGCTCACTCCATTAGTAGGACTTACCGTGTTATAAACATTAGTTCAGGCTTTCCAGATTCCTTTTAGAAAGCCCTTCACACGTTCATCAGTTTTGTTGTATGTGGGCTACCAAGCAATGAGACCCCAACAGGGCCCACCGCTTTAGACTCAGCCTTGAGATATTGATAGTTGGTGAACAGAGGTGCAGGGACTATGTTCTTGATGGTCCTGAAGAGGGTCGCTCTCTGATGAGAATACCCCAGACTTGTATCACAAAATGGACATTGTCTTCAGGCCACCCACACCAGTGAGCATCGACAATCTCCCTTTCCTCTCTGCATCTGTTTATTGTTCAAAGGTAGACTCCCCATCCGGAGGTTAAATTTTCAGTCTAGTGCCAAGGGTAGGTCTGCCCTTCAGATCATCCTCAAAGTCCTCACCCATGTCACAAACTGGAAACGAGTTCAGGGAAGTTTATACCTAACATTGTTTTGTTCGGACATTCTTCATGCTTTTGACATGGCCTTAGACACTTCAGCCTCCACGTCAGATTCATCTAGCAGGGTGAGTTCTTCCTTCCTAATATTCAGGTATTTATCATAGGTTCGCTGGTATGAGGCATGCGATTCAGCTGACTGTACCATAGGTCTGACTGACAGGGTCTTCTTGCATAGGCCTTTGGGCTTGGCTTACCCACGTGGTTTGCCATCCCTAGTAGTATGGTCGTATTGTTTCACATGTTTCTGTTGAGCAATGTGTGCAGAGTTCAGTAAAAAAAAGGAAGGGAATTGCAGGGAAGGATGCGAACAAGCATAAGTCTCTTACTCCAGCAAAGTGTGCACCAACTATTGCGCCAACTGCTGTGATGAGTGGCGCGGTTGTTTCCCCTTACAAAAAACCAGCCCCGCCCACTCCACAGACTGACGTTCCAGCTCCCTTGTATCCACCAGTATCGGCTCCTCCCTCGTATCCGCTTATGTACCCACAGTATCCTGCCATGTCAGGGTATAATCTGCATGGGCACATGCCGTATCCTCACTATCAACCTCCAAACAATGATTCTCAGTGCCAGAATTACAATTCTTTTGCTCCACCTGCAGGCGCTCCAATGCATGATCCTAGTCAAGGTGGGTATTCCATTTACCACCATTATGGAATGCATCCCCATAGTATGTATCCTCCTCGGCCTATGTACAACCAACCTACTTCCTCCCTCTATCCTACCAGCCCTGCAAGACCACACCAGGGGCAGGTCCAGTATGGTGGCCACCAACCTTCAAGATCCAACTACAGTGGAGTACAATTGCCGGCACCTTCGAGCTTCACTGCACCGCGGCCACCTCTTTATCCAACATCTCCAGGTACACCTAATACCCTGAAAGGGAAAGGCATTCTGAAACAGACCGAGGATGCATTTGCTCCGCATCATCCTGTGGGGTGGGAGACAGCAGTCCAGCCCCAACAGAGTGAAGGTGGTAACATGCATGGTACTGCTGAAACCTTGCAGGATTCCAGCCTTAGTCCTGGGGGGACATCAGGTGTGACTCCTATAGAACGCAAAAATGCTTTAAGGAGGGAAAGAAGGGCACTTGCAAAAGATCTGAGAGACCAGGCTGCTCAGAATGTGGCTGTAGGGAGGAGGAAATTTTTCATTTCTTGTGATGAACTTGGAAACCCTGAAGGTCCTGCTCGGAACCAGTGGATGACAGCTCTGCGAGGGCAGTGTCAACGTTTGTTGGACTGGTCATTGTATGCTCAGGATCAACCATTACACTTAATTGAAAAGATCATGGAGATCCTGGCTTCAGATTGGGAATACGGACCTCCTGGTCTTAACATAAAGGCTATTACAAAAACAATTTGCGGGCAGCTCAAGTACCAACGAAATAAGCTGTTCAAAAATTACTATAGTGTGGGGCTGCCCAAACCCCATCATGTGCCAGACAAGACATGGGCACAACTAGTTGTTAGTTGGGGTTCCACTGATTTCAAGAAATTTCAGGCAAATGGTGTCAAGGCGCGGGGATGTGTGAAGGTCGCAGTGGAATCAGCGGTGTTGTAGCACAACTGGTATACTTCTCTTACAACATAGGAAGTTCCCACATTGTTTTGCATTGACAAACTTTATGTGTTGGGTTTTTTTGGCTGGAGCTCAGAGTCTATTCCTATCACCATTGAATTAGTACACATTGCTACTACTTGGGGGCCTTCTCAGAGTTGGGCGCCAGCAAGAAACTAAGCACTCTTATTGAGGGGGAGTCATTGACGCTATCCTAGATAATTCTTTACTGTTGGCAGTGTGCTAGTCATTAACACTTGCAAGTTTGTTGCAATCACAGGACAAGGAGACTGGACGTACACCAAGTTTGCAGGAGATCGCCGGTAGCGCCAGGAGTGACAAAGGCTACGGCTCGGGGTGTACAGGCAGTGCAGCCACAACGGTATATAAACTCAGTACCAATTCTGGTGTGAATTACATATTCGTGATTTCCATGCCATTGCTAGTTGCTGTTTGGTTCTGTTTTCTTACTAGTTCATCAGTCAGTGTAGTGAATTGTTACTTTGGAGGTGTTCTATGTGATGGGGCAGGGAATTGGTTCACTAGCAGCTCGCCTCGATGCTATGGAAAACAAACAAGTGCAGATGGAAGCCAGCTCCAAGGCAGCTTTGGAAGCAGTCCAAGGCCAACTGGAGGCAACAGCTGCATTCAACATTGCGCTCACAGCTAAACTTGGCATGAATGTGCCAGATTCGGAACCTACAGGTCCACCATGCACCACCTTTGCGCCACACACAACAAATGAGACTATTTCTCATGTTATGGGCTCACCACTCAACCTGTTCAAGGCAGTTTCTTCACCGCCACCAAAGCCAAACACAATAGGCTCATTGTTTGGGCTTTCAGAAATGGAGGGGGATGATGACATGGAGGGTTGGTCTGAAGGTGAACTCAATCCATCCCCCCATATTGTTGAGGCAACTGCAAAGTGTTCATCCATTTTGTTGTCCCCTACACCAGTAGCACTTCCGGCATATGTACTACCCTCTCAATATGCCTGTGAGGTCTCCATGAATTTGCAGAGTGCCCCACAGAAAGGTGTGTCTTTTGTACATGATAATCATGTACAAGTTGTTGGTAATTGCCCTTCGGCAACTGAGAGGCAGAAACACATCCTTATAATTGACTTGAATGGATTGTTATGTGAGAGCAGACTACGAACAAGGGAACACCTAGAGCCCACTGTCACCTCCAGACCTGGGTGTCAGGAGTTTCTGGACCGATGCCTTCAGATTTTTGATGTAGGTGTATGGTCTTCCATGTCATTGAGTAATGTCCTTCCAGTTGTGAAAGCATTGTTTCCTGGGAAGCAACCAAAGATGGTGCTTCACCAAGACTATTGTGACCAACCTGTGGGAATGGTGGACCCTCTCAATCCTTCTAAAACTGTCATGTACAAGAACTTATGTAAGTTTTGGAAGGACTACAGCCATTACAATCCAACCAATACTTTGCTGGTGGACGATTCCACACTCACTTGCTTACCCAACCCTGCAAATAATTGCATCTTCCCGTATCCATGGAAGTTGAGGGATCAGCCAAACTGCAAGAGGCTTATGAAAGAATTACTGCCTTGGTTAGAGGGTGTATCCAAGGCTGCACACATCCCTGAGTATGTGTCAGGGCACCCATACAGATATGGGCAGCCCAACTACTTGTTCAATACTGCAGCCATGGGTAGTGGATCACAACAATCTGCAAAGGCATCTGAACCAGGGCTTCCTGCTGCCAGAGTTCCAACGACTTTGCCTCCCGATGCAACAACAAAGCATAATCAAAGAAAGGTGAGAGCAAAAGATTCAATGCTTGGGCGCGTGGGTGGATTTGTATTGTTAATGCTACTTCACAATGTGTGTCATTCGTGCTATTCTCATTTTTTGATCATGTGTCATTCAATATGCAGATGGTGAAACCAGTGAAGCGTTCAATGGGCAGGGAAAGCACAATATGTGCTATCAATCAGACTACAACCACAGTGGATGTAACTGAACCATGGGGTGACCAACAAAATCCGCACAGTGTAAGTACTTCCTTTGTCCTCTTTGTTTTCTTGTCTGATGCTGGATCAATACACCCCCTATGTATCGCTGTGTAGCTGCAGGATTGACAACCTACAAAGGTAGTTTTGTGACATCGTCCTACCACATCCATGTTGACCATGCAGAACCTGCTATCAACTAGGTATGGCACCGTTCCACCTTTGATCATGTCAGCATGGAGTATAGAGACAGGCAAATGCAATTCAGAATTGGAAGTACTGCAATAGGTAGGGTTGGGGTGTTTGCTGGAAGAACGAGGATGCATTTTGCAGGAGTGCCAAGCTGTCAGTCTCTGTTCTCCAGGGTTCATTTCTGATATAGGAATCTGGTTTTTGTTGCAGTTTCAGATCGGCGACAAGGTGTTATTGTTTGATCCTTGTGCACCAAAAAGAAGGGCAGGTGTGGGATATATTGCTGGATTTCCGAAAGCAAATGTGCCAGACAACTATTACCGTATCCATGTGAAATCGGTCATGATTTCAGAGGTTGTGTTGCCGTACCCGGACTACTCTGTTACCCCTAATCATACCACATTGGGTGACACGCAGGGAAGTGCCACCTTATGGTCTGAAAAGTTTATTAAACACGCGTGATATTGAAGATGCTACAAGTTTAGTTTAGTTTTCTTTATGGATTGAAGGTTGCTGAGACAGGTGAACAAAACTGCTCTTCTGACATGAACAGTATTTTTTGAATTGATGCTCTTGCTATTCTCATGTATGATCACAAGATCCCCTTGTTCAAAGGCAACTTCATTTTCCCACATCAAGCCAAATTAAACTTGTGTAGACATGAATGTGGTATTTTGCTGGTTGTTTGCTATATTTAATATTAATAACATTACTACTGGTCAATGTGGTTCATAATACAATTATTATCCATGTTTTAAATAAGCTTTTGTTTAAATGAAACAAAACAAATCAAAATTCTAAAACAATAATATATTACATATTAAATCAAGCAGCCAATGGCTTTTGGGGTGCTATCCCATTTATTATAAGAATAATAATAATAATAATATGACTATTCATTTTGGCATTTGTCAACAAATAATAATTGTTTACTTTTCATCCAATAGGAACAAAACAGTGGATGTGACAGTATTCACACTAGTGTCATTGCGATCACACCACGACTTGAACCTGGTGTTAAATCTGTGTGAGAGAGTCCGTAAGAAGAGCCCTTAATATCTATTATTTATTTAATAATTCTGATGGACTCTATTACGTGGCATTCCCTTTGACATACATGTGGCAAACATGGTGGCGCCGAGGTGTAATAAGTACCGTAGAAAGACCATTAAGATTACTTAGTCAAAATAGTAGTTGAACTAACCAGTCAAAACGACCGTCAAAATATCCGTCAAAAGAGCCACCTAAGCCTACTGCCACATCAGCCACATCAGGTGCAAGTTTGGTGTGAGATGGTTTTTTTCACAGGACCAAGAAAGTTCACATGTGGTGCAAAGGACTAGGTTAACCTAACACCAAGGGGGGGTGTGAACTTGCGCTTTTTTCACACCAAAATGTGTAAGAAGAGCCGTTAAAAAAACCAGTTTCTGTACTAGTGCCACCACCTTCATTTCCTTCTCATGCGTAGGTCACCGTCGCTCTACTTCATTCAGTTTCTTACTTTTGTAAGCCACTAGACGTCCATCTTGCATGATTACACCCCCTATAGCGAAGTCCGACGCATCCGTATGAATCTCAAATGGACGGTCGAACTCCGGGATTTTGAGGACTAGAGCTTCCGCCATCCGCTTCTTCAACTCGGCAAAAGCTTGACCACAAAAGGTGTTCCATACCCAGACTTTGGATTTACACAGAAGGTTTGACAGCGGCCCCGCGATCTTGGCGAAATTTCTCACATACTTCCGGTAATAGGAGGCGAGTCCTAAGAAGGATCGCACTCCCAGGGGCTCCCAATCCAAGATCGCCCTCACCTTTCTGTTATCCATTTTGATCCCATCCTGTGTAATCACATGCCCCAGGAACTCCACTTTTGTGACCCCAAATTCGCACTTTGAAGCTTTGGCATATAGCTTCTCTTCCCGCAATTTCTAGAACACCCTTTTGAGGTGCTCCAGGTGCTCCTCCTTTGTTTTCGAGTATACCAAGATGTCGTCGATGTACACGATCACAAAATCATCTAGCCACTCATGGAAAAGGCTGTTCATGAGCGTGCTAAAGGTCGCGGGTGCGTTGGTGAGTCCAAAAGGCATCACCAAGAACTCATACGAACCATATCTTGTCCTGCACGCGGTTTTCTCCTCATCTCCTTCCGCCACTCGGATTTGATGGTAGCCGGAGCGCAAATCGATCCGGCTGAAATACTTCGCTCCTGCCAACCGATCGAAGAGGTCATCGATTCTTGGCAAAGGGTACCGGTTCTTGATAGTCACCTTATTCAGAGCCATATAGTCGACACACATCCGCAGCGTCCCATCCTTCTTGTCTGCGAATAGCACCGGGGCTCCATAAAGTGACTTACTCGGCCGGATGTACCCCTTTGACATTAGATCTTTGAGCTGAGTCTTCAGCTCGACCAACTCTCTGTGGCTCAACTGGTAGGGCGCCTTGGCAGGTGGCTCCGATCCCGGTATCACCTCAATCTTGTGGTGAACTCCCCTTTGTGGTGGCAAACCGTTTGGTAAATCCTCAGGCATCACATCCTGGTATTTCTCCAAAATCCCCTTGATCCAATTTGGGCTCGGCTCCCCATCGCCTTCTCCCTTCACTTGTCTTACATAAAGCAAAAACTGGGGCTCGTGTGACTCCTCCACGGCCCACTCCCTTGCTGACAGAAGGTTTATTTGCCCTCCCATGGGGTTGGGCGTTTCCTACACTCGTAAAACTTCGCCACCATTCCCACATGGTAGCGTGACTACTCTCTTGCGGCCATCTATGACCGCTCCGGATCTACTCAAAAAGGTCATCCCCAAAATGAGATCCACTCCATCGATCTCGCAAATGGTGAAGTTCTCACGTCCCTCCCAACTCCCGAGCTGAAGAGGAACATCGAACGCCAACCTCGTCGCCAATTGTGGTTCTCCTTTAGCAGAACGCACCTCAATAGAGGCCCCCACATCACTTGTCGGGAGTCCCAGCTTCCGTGCCGTTGCCGGTGTCATGAAGGAGTGCGACGCTCCTGTGTCCACCAACAACGACACGTTAGTTCCGGAGATTATCTCACTCACAAACATTAACTGACTCCCTTTATGCAAGGCGCCAGTTTCCTGATACAACTCACAAGAGTAGTTGCCTACCTTGCAAGTCTTGGCACCGCCTCCACCAAGCGGCTGATGGAAGCTTCAGACAACTCCGTGGTTGCCCGAGTCATGTTCAATTGTCGGGGATTTGTACACTTTTTGGCCATGTGCCCGGGCTCCCCACAATTGAAGCACACTGCATCAAAGGTCGCCTTTTGTCCGCCATAAGGCGTCGCACATGATTTTCCTTTCGGAGCACCGGGTGTCGTCTTGGCGTGTGAAGGCCCTCCCTTCGATTTCCACGTGCCATTGTCGCCGCGTGGCCTATCCCACTTCTTTTCCGGTCGAAAGGAGTCACCCTCCCGCCTGGTCTTCTTGTGGTTCAGCTCCGTATGGCCTTGTCTTTTGCCCCTAGGGACATCCGAGAAACATTCAGCCCTCTCAATTGCCTCGTTCAAAGTCTTAGGTGGCTTCTCCTCCAACTTCCGTCTGGCCCATGGGGTCAGTCCCGCCACAAAGTTGCAGACCATTTCTGGTTCTGCCATGTCCGCGACTTCGAGCAACATCACATTGAAAGCCTGAACATATCCCCGAATGTCATCCGTTTGCTTCAGATTCCTCATCTTGTCCCGGGCGAGCCAGGACGCGTTGAGGGGCACAAACTGTCTCTTCATTAGTTCCTTGTTCAAGGTTTCCGGGTTTGGACCTCGGTCATGAAGGCGTTTCTGCCACCATTGTTGAGCATAGCCCCTCAAATAGGTGGGAGCCACTTCCACCCGATCCTCGTCACTCAACTTGGCCGCCCGGAAGTACTGCTCTAGCTTCAAGAGCCAGGTGTTGAGGGCCTTCTGATTTTGGACGCCCTCGAAGGTGCCGGGTTCCTTAGGCTTCACCTTAAACTTTGCCTTAGTGGAAGTGGCATTAGCCGCCTTCAATACGTCTTTCAACGTCCCACCAAACTGCGCCAACAACCCTTCCCAAAAGGCTGCTGGCATGGGAGGCATCTGTTGGTCTGTCAGAGCTCTCAGGGATTCCTCGGGCTTCGACTCCTCAGATTCCTCCCGTTCTTGAGAGGCCTCATTTTCAAAAACATGCATCGCTTCCTCAAATGGCCGCTTTGGTGACACGTCGCCCCCATCGGGCTCACCATGATCATCATCTTTCGGGCCATTCCGCTTTCGCTTTGGCTTGCCCGACCCCATGATGAGGCCAATCCCAAGGACGATTGCGTACTGAACACTAAGCTCTGATACCAAATATCGCGCACCTCACTTCAGTAAGCTCCCCTTCAAGTCATAGTTACTCGCTTTGATGCGCGCGCCTAACTCCCAACCTAGCCGCCGGGCCAACTCGAAGCTTCGGCTGTTCACCGGGACATAACGGTCCCTCTTTTTCCCCCAACAGACCCTCCACCAATTTGGGCCTAGTGGAAATTCCCTTTGGTAGATGTCAGTCCGGAATAGCTCCCCACTCCTTGGTCGCTTTCCGGCTCGCTCGCTTTGTGTAACATGTACGGTCTTCTTTGCTTTGTTTTGTTTGTTTTGGCATCTTCAGCCTGGCAGCCCTGGAAGTGCATGGTTGCATTGCAAATGCAGGAGTTGGTGAGAAGAATGATGAAGGTCAGAGGGGTTAGAAAGGAGCCAGGTCGTTGCTGCATTGAGATTTGCAACAGGGTGCACACCTTCGCTGTAGATGACAGGTTGCATCCTAGAATTAAGGAAATCCATGCTGAGCTGAGAAGATTGTCAGGGCAGATGAAGTGCCTTCAAAACATTTCACCCTATTTTCCCGCCTTATCGAAATCGTCCTTAAATTTTCATGTTGATTTCTGCAAGTTACTAGTTGAGTGAACCTTTGATAGTTTGCAATGCGTGTGCAAAGCCGGCAGCTCTAGAGAAGGCTGCTTCTGCATATGATTGTTAGGCATTGGTTGGGTTTATTTTCATTGTTGTTCCATGCCACTCCATACTTGGTTTTGTTTTGTTTTCATTGTTGTTCCACGATTGTTGCGATGGTGGTTGCGATGGTGGTTTTCATTGCGATGGTGGTTCTCACGATTGTTGGGGATGACAGAGTGACGACGAGCGCGACACGCTGGTGGTATCATCGACAGCTCCAACTACTCGAGTAGTCACTCCAAAAGCCGCTAGTCATCAATCGCAGTCGGAGAGTCGTCGGCAGTAGATGTCGGAGCTGGTACTTTGCATGTTTGGATCGCCCAACTTGGGGCGGGAGGGCAAACTAAATCCTGCTCCTTTTGTTGGTGGACGGGAGGACCTGCAGCGAGAGTACGACAAAATAGGCATTCGGGAGGTTGGTGCAGGCGGCATGGTAGGTGAAGGGCGTCAGATGGGGACAACAGATCCGGCAATGGAGGAAGCTGATGCACATGCAGTAGGGCCCGCCCATGCAAAGAAGAAGAAGAAAGCCAAGCACATGCAATCCCCGGCGAGAGAGCCGTCACAGGCTGCGGAGGGGGGAGTGAGCAGGGCGCGCGAGGGTGTCAGTTGGCCTCAATCAAAGGTGGTCGTCCTAGAGGCCTCTCCTGCTGCTACCCCTAGTAAGAAACAGAAGGCCCGTGAGAGGGCAAAAGAGAGGGCAAAGGAACAGGCTAGACAGAAGGCTAGCCAAGAGGCAAGAGAAAAGGCCACTGAAGAGGCCAGGGGTGTCAAAATGACAGATGCCCATGTAAGCGAGGGACGCACAGAGACGGTGGATCCCTCTAAGACACCAGAAATAGGCAGTAACACACCGGCTACATCCTTACCGGTTACACCATCGCGGGTGGGAGTAGCCCCCGCAATTACACATACGGTGGAGAGTGGAGGAGGGGAAAGAACTCCACAAAGAGCACGGATTGTGGGAGTTCGAGGTGAAGCCGGCGAGAGGGCAGTAGAGACAGGGAGAGTGCTCGAGGTGCTTCCGCCGGTGGTTGACCATGTTGAGGCCGACGAGAGGGAGCTTTCTGACCAGGATGACATCCTCCCGGACATCCCCAGGCCCCAAACCCGGAGCATACAGGCTGGATTTGGCGGTCCTGGTGGGCTGCAACAGACGTCATGTCGGAGGCGGATATGAAGATGGCCGTTGCCAAGATGTTGGAGGCACTAGGGGGTGAGACCTGCCCTCCCAGGCGATATCGACAAGCTAAAATTCTATTTCCGGGAGGGATATCGAATGGGGTCTGCCGCGTTTTACATTTCCATGGAGAACGACCACGGAGCTTCTCGTGCCCACACTTCCGATGAGGTGGACAAATGGGGTCCCCATTGGCAAAGGCGAAATGAGGAGTTCGAGAGATTGATTGCTACTGATCCTCTTTTCCAGCACTTGTCCGGAAAGATGTTTTACGTGTGGGACGGCAATCATCGCCTCCTGGCATGGATGGAGTACATAGCCCAAGCCCACCCCAACGACCTGGATTGGCATTTTGCCGTGGAGTGTGTTGTGCTGAAGGTTGCGGGGCCCAAAGATCGCAGTCTTCTCAAAGCTGCAATGGCAGACATCAACTCGTAAGTTACAATGCCTCTTGCTTTGGAACTTTGAATTTGAAACAGTCATTTCATTGCCAATCGTCATATTTGTTGCAAATTCTCATTTCAGTATTGTTTAATGGAAATGTGGCATTGCAGGATGACTGAGAATGCCTTCATTGCCACCAACTTGTCCCATATGCTCTTCCGAGTGAAGGATGTCGGGAAGCAGGGGGTGCAAGAGTTTGCCAATTCGCTCAGTGCCGACCTCCTGCGCAAGTCGGAGGCAAAGGCAGACAGAACCTGGTATAGGCTGAGCATGGACGCCATGGTGGACTACATATTTCGGGTAAAGCTCCTGACTGTTTTGTTCAGCTTATTTGTCTCTCCTCCCCCAATAGAAGAAAAGTGTTGACCAGGATTTCTAATCTTATGTGCGCATTCTTGACAAACAAAAATTCAGTAGGATTTGGCACATGTGCGGAGGTTCTACATGGAGTCAGAGGAGAAGAAACTAACCCTCCCAGCACTGGAATCGTATCTCAAAGCTGCGAAGGCGAAGGCCCGCATAAAGTACAAGTCGCGGATGGTAAAGTACATGGCCATAGCTGATCCCGTGTCACGGCCCTTTGTCTTGAGGGCAGGGGTCCGGGACGTAGAGGGGTTGCCCCTAAGGTGGGGGCGGCGGCAGCAATAGGTATGGGGGCTGAAGCACCCTTGAGTGCCCAAGGCACTCAAGGAGGCGGAGGCATTCACTAGGTGGAGCCCCGCACACCGGGTTGCGATGGCGGTGGCTCCACAAAGGGTGGTGGTAGCTTAGTGGGACTTAGTGGGGGTGGCATAGGACTCACCATGGGGCGGAGACCTTATGGTGGGAGTCGTGGGGAGTCTTGGGACTCACCACGGTCCAATGGGGCCGTGGTGGGTGGGCCAAAACTCACCGCGACTCATCACCGGGAATCGAGGGTCTTCGTGGTGGTTCACCATAAAATGGCATGGTTGTTTGTGAAACCCCCGCGGACAATCACAGAAGTATATATAGGGAGTAGTAACCCCGAGGATGGTGCAAGCCCGTTGGTGACCAATAACTAGTGATTAAGAAAGAGGAAGGGGCTTGCCTGAGAGTGCTCGGCTTCAGTTGGCGCAGGCTGTGAGCAAGACAATGGGATCTCCTGCTGGAGCTTCAGTTTGGCCATGCAAGAGGTTGGACGCCGCCCGTAGTACAAAGCCTTTAGTTTGTGCCGCGGTCTGGATGTGGGGTTTCTCTTAGGAGAGCCACGCCCTTCTCCACGCGGCATAAGTCCCAGTAAAAGAAAAAATCACCCACAGAATGCGTGCGTATAAGCCTCGAGTGGAACTTCATCCACCCGTCACATCAGGTGTCAAAGGCATATCCAGGAAACAACCGGTTCACTCTATAGTCCCACTGGTTCCAACACTTCCTCTAGATGTAGTTTTCTACACGAGTCTTGCTTCTTGCTACAAGGCCAGTGTCGGCATCTTGCCTCGTTGGGCAACTGCAACTCCTCCTATGAATGTCACAGGGAGCTGCACACGCCGGCCCTCCCCTGACTACCATCCAGGCCTATAGGAAGCTGAATCCTCCCAAAATCCAGGGTGAAGCCCATGGGGTACAACACTGCCCCACCAACTAGGACATCGTAAGAAACCGCGTCTGTCACAATGACCTTGGCTCTCATCACTGAGCCATCTGTAGGGTGATCCGGCTGTAGTCTGATAGCCAACTCACGCCGTGTCATGCCCCAAGCCTGCTCTGATCCTCCCAGAGGTATCTGTATCTGGAAAGGGCACGGCTCCATATCCGCCTCCGTGAGGCCCAAGCCTGCAATAGTAGCTTTGCCCAGCATCAGTGGCTGAGCTCCCGAGTCCAACAAGACCCGCAGTGGCCGGTCAAACAGAAAATGCCATCCTGATTGTCTAACATGACAACTCCAGGTGTCACCATGGCGCGCTCAATGGCTGGCCTAGCTGGCAGCTGCAGTTTGCCATGGCGCCGCTGTGGCAGTCTTGACCCTCAAATCCGAGGACTCCGCCACTACACCTTCCACTATCTCCGCAGAAGATGAAGTGACCTCCCCACTCACTACAACAGAATTCGGCTTTTACGTCTGTTATTTTCCAGTCATATCAGTCTTTTATGACTGCATGACTGCCCAGTCAGATAAACCCAGTCAGTTGTGACAAATGAGTCGTAAGCGCCATAGAGTCGTATCTGCCAGTCGTGGAGCTCACTGTTGATGTGGCAACAGGGACACCTAATCATAGTCATTGATAAGACCGTAATAAATGACTGCGAATCCATGTCAGGTTCACGTGGAACGGAAGGGATATGCCACGTGTCACGACAAAGGGAAGGTGACCGGGTCTTCACGACTGGCATATACGACTTCTGAGGATTAACCCCAGGACAACACGTGGAGAATACCGGGAACGACACGTGGCATGACAGGGTGACTTCCGCAGATTAACCCCAGGACAACACGTGGATTAGACTGGACATGACACATGGCGTGACAGGGTGAGGGAGAGGGGTTCTTCCAAGACTAGCATGTATGACTTCCGCCGATTAACCCCAGTGCCACACGTGGCAAAAATGGGACATGACACGTGCCATGACAATGGGCTTCGGGAGGGGCTTTTGTGACTGGCATGTATGACTTCGGACGTTTAATGCCAGGTCCACACATGGAGTCAAATTACGCGGGGTGGGGGTGGTCATTATGACTGGAACATATGACTTCCATGGCGCACTGTGGAGTCTGGATATAGCACGTGGCACTCGTATTGGCGAACACGGGGGGTTAAAGTGGCACGTGCCGGAGGCTCTGTGGATGGGAGGTAGTCCTATACATGAGCGTAGTCATGGGCCTGACTCTAGCAGCATTGAAACATAAAGCACCATTGAAAGCACACGAAAACACCACTGAAACATGAAAGCACATTTGAAATTGGAACATTGATTCAAATACAACCTGAGTTAATGATCAGAGATCATTTCCATAATCTAATCCGGTGCCGCTACAAAACTGCACAAAGTTGCAAAGTCTAAGTAGACTTCCAAATGCCTGAGCAGAAGATGCATACACTGGCATCTCTCGGACTGGTGCAATCCTAACACATGGCAGATGATGCACTCAAAATTCGGGGCAGTCAAACGCTCATCACTTCACTTTCTGGATTTTCACAAACTTGTCACTCCAAACTGTAACATGATCTAGAGTGTCTCCCAACTCTGTGTGCGCTGGCTTCATGCACTTGTTGTGATATGGTAGAGGGGCATTGGTAAGTGTCACCTGTGTGATCATGATGGCCACATACCCCTGAGGCACCATAGGGTATCCGGCACTCGCTTAAGACCCTTGTAGACCAACAATGTGGCCAGATGCTGCTGTTGCCCTCGAAACCGTGTCGATAAGCTGGACTTGGTCACCCACCTTCAACTGCCATCCACCCCAAAAACCCCAGAAGATACATGAGCAAGCATTCAGGCTTTCACTCAACCAGTAACTTGCAGAAATCAACATGAAAATTTAAGGACGATTTCGATAAGACGGGAAAACAGGGTGAAATGTTTTGAAGGCACTTCATCATGCAGCAACGACCTGGCTCCTTTCTAACCCCTCTGACCTTCATCATTCTTCTCACCAACTCCTGCTTTTGCGATGCAACCATGCACTTCCAGGGCTGCCAGGCTGAAGATGCCAAAACAAACAAAACAAAGCGAAGAAGACCGCACATGTTACACAAAGCGAAAGAGGGAGGGGCTTGCCTGAGAGTGCTCGGCTTCAGTTGGCGCGGGCTGTGAGCAAGACAATGGGATCTCCTGCTGGAGCTTCAGTTTGGCCATGCAAGAGGTTGGACGCTGCCCGTAGTACAATCCTTTAGTTTGCGCCGCGGTCTGGATGTGGGGTTTCTCTCAGGAGAGCCACGCCCTTCTCCACGCGGCATAAGTCCCAGTAAAAGAAAAAATCACCCGCAGAATGCGTGCTTACAGGCCTCGAGTGGAACTTCATCCACCCGTCACATCAGGTGTCGAAGGCGTATCCGAGAAGCAAGCGCGGAATCCGTGCGGAACATCCGGTTCAAAACTGACGGCGGAGGACATTTAATGCGCAACTGCGCCCTTAAATGTCATAGGTATGGAGGTCGGCCACAGGCCTCACCTAGCCCACCCCCCCCCACCGAGAATTCATCATTCGCCAGTAGGACGCAACATGGCCCTCCCTCTGCCCGAGACGTTCTCATCCAGGAGCCGTCGGATGGAAAATCACCGACGAATTTCCATCCAGCAGGTAAACCGGAGCGCTGCAGGATGGAAAACCGGCGCCGAATTTCCATCCAGCACGTAAGCGGGAGGAAAAACGGTGCCAAATTTCCATCCGAGGCCCGTTGGATGAAGTCGTCTGGGGGGAGAGGCCGACACCTGGCCGACAGAGAACATCCCCCGGATGGAAAAACGGCGCCGAATTTCCATCCGAGGCCGTTCGGATGGAGTCGTCTCGGGGGGAGAGGCCGACACCTGGCCGACAGAGAGCATCCCCCGGATGGAAAAACGGCGCCGAATTCCCATCCGAGGCCGCACGGATGGAGTCGTCTCGGGGGGAGAGGCCGACACCTGGCCGACAGGGAACATCCCCCGGATGGAAAAACGGCGCCGAATTTCCATCCGAGGCCCGTTGGATGAAGTCGTCTCGGGGGGAGAGGCCGACACCTGGCCGACAGAGAACATCCCCCAGATGGAAAAACGGCGCCAGATTTCCATCCGAGGCCGCACGGATGGAGTCGTCTCTGGGGGAGAGGCCGACAGAGAATATCCCTCGGATGGAAAAACGGCGCCAAATTTCCATCCGAGGCCGTTCGGATGAAGTCGTCTCGGGGGGAGAGGCCGACACCTGGCCGATAGAAAATATCCCCCGGATGGAAAAATGGCGCCGAATTTCCATCCGAGGCCCGTTGGATGAAGTCGTCTTGGGGGCAGAGGCCGACACCTGGCCGACAGAGAACATCCCCCGGACGGAAAAACGGCGCCGAATTTCCATCCGAGGCCGCCCGGATGAGTCGTCTCGGGGGGAGAGGCCGACACCTGGCCGACAGGGAACATCCCCCGGATGGAAAAACGGCGCCGAATTTCCATCCGAGGCCCGTTGGATGAAGTCGTCTCGGGGGGAGAGGCCGACACCTGGCCGACAGAGAACATCCCCCGGATGGAAAAACGGCGCCAAATTTCCATCCGAGGCCGCACGGATGGAGTCGTCTCTGGGGGAGAGGCCGACAGAGAATATCCCTCGGATGGAAAAATGGCGTCGAATTTCCATCCGAGGCCCCCCAGATGAAGTCATCTCGGGGGGATAGGTCGACAGATATCATCTGCAGGATGGAAAAACGGCGCCGAATATCCATCCGTATCGACCCTTCATCAACAATTTTCAGTCGTTGCATCAAGTTTTTCGTGTTTTTTGGTCTAATCAGACACTAAACTTATAGTTTTTTGCCTGCAAGCCACTTTTTGGCACGTTATTCCCACCATTGTCGTCCGCTAGAGACAAATTCGGTGCCGGTTATCCATCCACGAGGTAGACCGAATTTTCCTGCAGGATGGAAATTCGGCGCCGGTTTTCCATCCGGCCGCCCTCCCGCTTACCTCCTAGATGGAAATTCGTCGCCGGTTTTCCATCCGGCCGCGCTCCCGCTTACCTGCTGGATGGAGATTCGGCGTAGGTTTTCCATCCGTCCGCGCTCCGGTTTACTTGCAGGATGGAAATTCGGCGCAGGTTTTCCATCCGGGGATCGTCTCTGTCGGCCAGGTGTCGGCCTCTCCCCCCGAGATGACTTCATCCGACCGGCCCCGGATGGAAATTCGGCCGTTTTTCCATCCGGGGGATGTTCTCTGTCGGCCTCTCCCCCCGAGACGACTTCATCCGGGCGGCCTCGGATGGAAATTCATCGTTTTCCCATCCGGGGGATGTTCTCTGTTGGCCAAGTGTCGGCCTCTCCCTCCCAGACGACTCCATCCGTGCGGCCTCGGATGGGAATTCGGCGCCGTTTTTCCATCCGGGGATGGTCTCTGTCGGCCAGGTGTCGGCCTCTCCCCCCGAGACGACTTCATCCGACCGGCCCCGGATGGAAATTCGACGCCATTTTTTCATCCGGGGGATGTTCTCTATCGGCCAGGTGTCGGCCTCTCCCCCCAAGACGACTTCATCCGGGCGACCTCGGATGGAAATTCGGCGCCGTTTTTCCATCCGGGGGATATTCTCTGTCAGCCAGGTGTCGGCCTCTCCCCCCGAGACGACTCCATCCGTGCGGCCTCGGATGGGAATTCGGCGCCGTTTTTCCATCCGGGGGATGCTCTCTGTCGGACAGGTGTCGGCCTCTCCCCCCGAGACGACTCCATTCGAACAGCCTCGGAAAATTCGGCGCCGTTTTTCCATCCGGGGGATATTCTCTGTTGGCCAGGTGTCGGCCTCCCCCCCCCGAGACGACTTCATCCAACGGGCCTCGGATGGAAATTTGGCGCCATTTTTCCATCCGGGGGATGTTTTCTGTCGGCCATGTGTCGGCCTCTCCCCCCGAGACGACTTCATCCGAACGGCCTCGGATGGAAATTCGGCGCCATTTTTCCATCCGAGGGATATTCTCTGTTGGCCAGGTGTCGGCCTCTCCCCCCGAGACGACTCCATCCGTGCGGCCTCGGATGGAAATTCGGCGCCATTTTTCCATCCGGGGGATGTTCTCTGGCAGGCACGTGGGGCCGTCACCCTCCGATTTGACGCCATGTCGAATTAAATTCTGCCTCTCATTCCTGGGTACGGTTATATTAAATGTTGCTCTTTTTCTCTGCCACTTGCCCGACCTTCTCTCGTGACCCACGCGTTTCAAACCGAGACAGCAACAACACTTCCTTGCTCCAAGCTCCTCTCACTCTCTGCTCCGAGCTTCCCCACACTCCCCCCTCCCTGCGCACCCTCTCTGCTTCCCGGCAGCCCTTTCAATAGTCGGCGATGGCGTGCCGGGATCCTAGCAACTGCCCAAACAAGCATCTCACGCCGTGGGACTTCTCGCCCAAGTCAGGGGATATTTTCATATACCTACAGGATTGGATAGACCACTCTCAGCAGAGGAGGGTGCACCTATCCGCTCTTGAGTACCTTCGTGGCTTCCACGATCAGCCTCGCGGGGACGGGCTTGCGTAGCTTTGGTGCCTGCGAATCGTTGATCTGCAGTATCCGCCTGCATGGAACATCCCCAAAAGCCGCACGGCCTTACTACATCATTGGAGGTGCTGCCAGTGGGCCTACGAGGATTGCATCAGGTGTACGTACATGCCAGAGAGGATTCCATCCCAAACAGTGTATGGGGACATTCTCATAAGCTACGAGGATGAGTCCTATGGACACAGAGTCTCCACAGCAAAGGTCTCGATTTACGATGGTGCATATATCGGAGGACATGACACCGTTGTCCACTACACCAAAGGCGAACGGGTTGCATCCATTGTCTTCACCTACCGACACCCTGTCAATCATGAGCTTGTTGAGAGGCCAATCGAGGTTCCAGCTTCTTGGTGAGAACAGTGCAACACAGGAGCAAATTTCCAACTTACCTGAGCATGGATTGCATGCATACTTTTGGCTTCCCTCGGTTTGTGAGGGCATGTATACTTGTCACAGTTCATTATTAATAAAAATGTCTCCTTTGAACCAAAGTTCTACTTTTTGTGCAATGTTGCATTTTGTTGAATGTTGACTTTTGGCAGCAAGGGTCTAGCACTCAATCTTGCAAACAAACCCAGTGGAATGCCACCTCTGCCAGTTCCCTCTGTCCAAGGGGAAGGTGCTTGCACGCTCGCCCCCCACGCTTCTTGTCAGACGCCACAATTATTGGTTTGCGCAGAGCATCTGCACTGGTCATATACCTTCTGACTGCATACCGTTGGCAGTTATTGCGCAAAGGCCAGGGGCCGCATTCTGGAGACAAGGTTCATTAACACTCTGACAGTGGATTTTTGGGAGAGTGGGCTCCCCGGATTCGTGAATAGGCTTCGTCGCTCGGAAAAATCGGCCCTGCATTCCTTCCCCTCACTGCATCCCCCTTCTCCCAGGGCGCTTGCCTGAACGCCATCCTGGCAGTCTTGTGTGCACATCTCCCATGGCAGAAAACCCGAGCGCTATAGTATACTGCCCTCCACACGAGCATACAGCTACATTTCCGTGCAGAGGGGACATCTGCTGGGTGATGGAGAAATATCTCTGCGTTCGATACCACCTGAAACCGGGGTCGGTATTTTTGGAGGAGGAAAGAACGGATTCAAACGGAGTTGTAGTCGAAAGTATTGTTGTGCTCCATGATGATTTCGGCGACAGCAGGGAATGGCAAGTTCCACCATCGGACAGCGTCATATACAGGGCTGTTGGGGACTTCATTTGCCCGCCAAATGCACCTTCTATCCTGGCGCCTTCTATGAAACAATCCGCAAATCAGAGACTGGGTACCTCAAAGAGAGAAGTCCGCAACGAAGTAAATCCAGAGCCGACCCCGTCAATGAAGATGAGCGAGAACCGGGTTGTTCACAACCTGTCCGACTCAGACAAGGTCATGGAAGTTCCGAGATCATCCTGGAGATCAGGCAAGTTCTCAATGGACATCAGCGGATGAGGGAGTCATATTCCCAGCACGAGCTCGGCAATTCGATCCATTCTTGAAATTCTGCGAGGGCTTCACATGGAGGGACACCACTCGGAGCTGGCTGGGCTGGACTATAGCAAGTTTGCAATTAAATCCGTTACATGCCTTCCCGCAGACGTCGACGGTAATATCTTCTTTGAGTTCCCTCCTCGAACGGACTATTCCAGGGCGTCCGGAATGTTGACAGATATGGATAGGAAACATGACGGTCATCCTTGGTGCGTCACCAAAACCACAAGCATGAAGATGCTCGATGGTGTGCGGGTGCGTTGCGGTGTTTCTCTCCAGCTTGCTTCCACTTTAAATCCAGAGGTCACAGGAACGAGACTGATTGGACAGGCACAGCTCATCAACCATTTCAAGCTCAGGAGAAGGTTCCAAACTCCACATTTAAGTGTGCGCATTGCAAAGAACCACCACATTGCATGTCTGTTTGTAATGCCAAGCAGTTCTATGTGTTGCACCGTTTCCCTGACCTCACACGAGCTTGCATACACGTTGGTTCGCATTGTCACAAATTGGCAAGGGGGAACTCACGGGAGGCTGCCCACGAGGTAGAGCAGCTCGTGCAGGAGGACGTTAAGTTGAGACCTGGTGCCAAACCCAAACAGATACAGCTGCAGGCCGCCCATAAGATGGCATTGGCCAAAATTATGTCGAAAGACGGCTCCGACAAGTTCCTCTCGATGAGAAGGAAATGGAGGCATTGCTGGAGTCAGTGTCCCACGTCTGTTCACCGAATGTCCAAAACCTCATTGTCTCCTGCAAACAGAGAATTGGGCGTGGCTCGGATATGCACTCCATTCTGGAGGTGAAGCGACGATGTGGATATGACTACATTCATGGAAGTAGGTTTCCAGGACAAGGGACTGAGGCAGATTGTTGTTTCGTATTCAAAATGTCCACGTGTGGGCCTGACAACGGCGTTGAACTGGTCCACCGGATGACGAGTGGGGACTTGTCAAACTGTTGGGTCATGTTCAACCATATCAAGCAAATTACAAATCACCAGTGGGTGACAATGGGTGCACATGTCTACGACACCCACTGCAGGATGCTAATGACAATTGCTATTTGTGAGATGAAATGAGAGGACACACAATTGGAGATGCTTCTTTGGCAGGGAATAAACGAACAGATGGCCAGGGCAGGATTGCCCCCTCCCAATTTCCAAGGTTTCATGGCGGACAATGCACAAGCAAATTGGGCTGTCATCCGAAGGGTGTACAGGGAAGACCCCAATGTTCCCATGAAAGGCAAGGAGAGATCTCGTGGGTTCCATTTTCTGCAGAGCTTGTCGCAATACACCCCCAGGCTCGTGGCGCCAGATTTCAGAGAGGAGTACCGTTCCATGTGTCTTGTGTGGAAGCGTGCTCCCACTTTGGATGATGTAGAAACACAGTTTGCATGTATACGAGCTTGGTGGACAATGTCAGGTGCTGTAAAGAAATCAGACGAGGGAGCAATGGTCAGTTGGCTAGCATGGTGGCATTAACGTTTCCTCCAGTTCGGCGACTATATGCGGGAGGTGAGTTGGACGAATTCGCGTCCCGTTGAATATTATGCTACTCATTATTTGTAACTTGCTTGTAACCTGAACATGTGCATGTGCAGGAAATGTGTCTCGACTCCGACACCGACATGCCAACAACAAACATGGCCGAATCAGTACATTCTTCATGGCGTGCCTCCTCTGCGGCGCATCTGGTGGACATCCTCACTGCCACAACGGAGGACATTGTGAGGTCAATTATGCAGCAATGCAGGTACAACAAGTTCTTGAAAGGGAAACAGTGGGGCTTGGGGCTGGACAGGCAGGAAATGCTGATGCAGACTGCTTCCAGATCGAAGAATCCTTGGAAGTGGGCGGTAGCATTGCGAGAGGGCCTTCGGGACACGCCATTGCTTTGAAGAGGCCAACACTTGGAAGGAGATGTTCACACCCGTCCAGTGAGACGAAGACTTGACGAGGCACCTGGCGGAGAAGAGGATTCATGGCGAGCTGACAAGAATATTCGCACGCTTGTCGAGCGGCTTTTACTCACCCATCCCTTCGCTATCCGAGGTGGAAACTCCAAGATAGAAGAGTTGGATATCTCTAAGCACTCAGCCCGCTCAGTACAATCAGTCATGACCTGCAGCTAGTGAATCATGGTTGTGCTTCCCATTTGTATTCCTTCTTGCCTTCATGTTATCAATTTACCTTATCTGATACTAAAGCATCAGATTGCTTCAGTATCTACTTAGTTCCAGTTTATCATGCATTCATTTCACAGCTTCCCTCATGTCTCTCTACATAGTGTGCTTGTATCGAATAAGTATCAGATTATGATTTATCAGGTACTAGGCCAATGTCAAGGTGTCGGGCTGTAATTGGCTGTGTCGGCTGTGGCTGGCTGTGACGGGCTGTGCGAAGCTGTGGCGGCTGTGGCTGGTTGTGACTGGCTGTGTCGGGCTGTGTCGGCTATGACTGGCTGTGACGGACTGTGTCGGCTATGTCGGGCTGTGCAAAGCTGTGGCGGGCTGTGTTGGCTGTGTAACCCCCCTAAAGCCTGCTGCTGCCACCTCTAAGGCTCCTGTTGGTCTCAGTCTGTGCAAAAATTAAGGGTACCCCACAGAACCCGTAAAAGCGTCTAAGTCCCAAGCAGCCCTCTAACATTTACCCCTCCCCCTCTCAAAAAGCCGTGTCCTCACGGTTTACTGTTACGCAAAATTAGTGAACGTCCTGAAGTCCTTATCTGTATAGGTAAGAGGTGTGCCAATGACTTGGGAACAGTGCAAGTATTTCCATGCCTCATGTCCCTTAAAGAAAATATCCTCAGGGCCGAATTTCTGTGTTGTCAAATTGTTCCAAGCCGAATGAAACCATGAACGAAGTTGGGAATCCTTCTGCATCATAACTTTTGCATCATATAGGTACATATGAGGTGGCACTGAAGGTAAGACCCAATGATCCCCACTGGAATAACTCAGAAATCGGGATTGCATCCTCTGCCTCTCAATGTGATAACGTGCCAGAAAACAAGCAGCATAGTATAATCCACAGCCCATGACAATACTTGATACCTCCTTGGTTTTGGTATAAATGTACCCATGTACAACTTGGAAGGCAATTAATTCCTTCAACATGGTACTTGCTTCAGACCAGTACCTCGCAAAGTGATGATCCTCAATGGGTCGATTGTTCGGAAGAACCTTAGTCCTAGTCGCCACTGGCAGCCAAATGCGCATGATCTGGTAGTAATGAGCCAACGACTGTGGCAGACTAAATTCCTTCCAAGCCAAATCCAACACAATGGGAATTTGGTTGAAGGGCATAATCATAGCCCGACTGTACTCCCGTGCAGCAGGAGTCTTAGGTGGGTTAAAAGCAACATCCACCCATACCTCAGGCTGTGGTGTGGCTGTAGTAACAACAGGGTCAGTTACCTGCACAATCACTTACTGTGGTATTGGTACCACTGGCCCTTCTACCACTGACATCTCCTGCACCCCTTACGAAGAAGATTGAAAAATTAGAGTTCTGGCATGTAAATAAGTAGCCATCAGCTGCTCCTCAGGTACAAAGACTCTCTTGTCAATATTTGAACTCAGGTCATCCACCTGAGTCTGTAGGCCTTCTACATCCTCCTGTAGCTCCGCTATTCTACTATAGACATTATCTATAGTAGTTGTGGCAATGTTCTGCACCTGCAGTCTGAGCTCATTCATCTCGCCCTGGGTGAGCTTCCGTGGTGCTTTGCCTTCCACCGGCCCTTGTGCTAACCAGACCTGCATAAGGTGGTTATCCACCAAGTCGTGTATGGCACCCCTAAGAGTCTGCTCCTCTGTGAGCCTGTACACATCTAACTGCTGCTGTAAAGCCTCCATGCGCTTCGCATGAGGTTCAACCAAACTCGCACTAGCTTTGTAGCTATGGCGGATGTAAAGGATTACACACTCGCTTTACTTCTCACGCAGTGGCGCAAGGACGGATGAATTGAGAGTACATTTTCTCTCACTTGATACTTGCAAGCCCCACCGGCTTACACGCATTTACCTGTTCCATTCTGTGCCAACCATACCTTCATGCTCTATGCCCTGCAAGCTTTCCTTCAGCTGTTTCAAACAAAGCCTTTTTGTTTGTCTAGAATGAAGAGAGTGAGGGGAATAGAGGATATCAGGGTGAAGAGCACCATGATTCTGCAGAAGCAAACAATTGCTACACCGCAGGCAGTGCAGCTACTGAGGGAGTTGCGATTGGAGGGGCTGCTACGCAAGGACTGGTCCTTGCATCATCAGCAGTATATGATTCAATTTCTTCAGAACTTTGAGCCTCAGACGGGAGTAACCCAGGTGAGGGGAGTAGATATAGAAATTACTCCCCAGTACCTGCAGCAATTGTTTGATTTGCTATCAGGTCATGTGGATGTGGATGAACACAGGGCAAGATTGCAGATAGGGAATTTGTTCCAAGAAAGGAGTTTTTTTAAGACTCAAGGTTACACTTGTACCAAAGCCGAGTACCCAGGGCTCAAAGAAGTTGGCCAAATATTGAACGTTCTGTTTGCCATGAAACAGAACCAACGGTATTTGAGCAGGTCATTCACAGAGGAGATCTTGAAAGCTTTGAGGGGAGAGGATGTAGCTTGGGCGGAGTTAATGTACAATGGTCTGGTGGACGAGATAAAGTGGTTACAGGGCACTGCTGCTAAGTCTCCGATCATTGTGTCTAGTCCAGTCATTGCCCAAATCATTCTTGACTCTTGCATACTTGATACTCGGGAACGTAAGGAGATGGAAGTGTTTGAGGCAGTAACCACTGCAATTGAAAAGCAGGGCTCTTTACATAGTGAGGGTGGACTGGCAGGGCAACACCAGTCTAAGAGACAGAAGCGGGGTATGACTGTAGTGGCGGATCCACTGGCTTCACGGAAACCACAAGATGATGTTTCCCAAGCTCTTGTGCAGGATGGGGCACAGCAACACAGGGGACTGTTATTATTGGAAGCACGGCCTTCGGAGAGGGAAGAGGAAGTCACTTTGATACCAAAGCCACCACAGCCAGTTGTCTTAGTTGTCTTAGAGGTTCCACAGTTACAATATGCTGTGACACCACCCCCAATTGCTCTGGACGGAGAAAGGTTGGACATTCCCACTACAGAGCAGGTCGTGGCCAAAATTGAGAAGGGTGACCTTCTCTATGAAAACTCTGGCTTGGTAAGGGAATCAGTGGTTCCAGAGGTGCAGCGGTTGTCCAGGGAAAACCCTGTTGTGCATGTAATACCCACACCTGTGACGGAGGTACCAGGAGTAGAATATCAGGACACTGCAGCACCTGTGGAGGTTGAGGTGGTTCAGGAAGAGAATCTGGTGGGGCAATGGCATGAATGGTTGGTGAGGCATCACACTGTGGAGGATCAGGGAGAATAGCAGCAAGTTCACCATGATGACCCTCAGCAGGCCATGCTTATGAATTCCATAAACATGACACTTAATTTGTTGGGCACTTACGTGAAATCCCATGTTCCATCTATCCAATTGGCAGCTTTGAGGGAGGAACTCAGGAAGGAGTTTGAGGCTTGAATTGCCACTGAGTGTGCTAACAAGGTAGATGAGGAGGTCAATCTCAAGTTACAGCAAGAGTTGGAGGACACAAAGGCTGCTTTGCAGTTGGCCAATGGACATTTGATTGAAGCAGGCCTCGAGCAGGACCAGTTGCATGAAGCACATAAGCAACAGTTATACCAATTGCAAGTGAAGCATGAGGGCAAGTTGCAAGAAGTGAATGTACTACATACAGAGTTGCAGGCAGTACATGAGAGGATGACCATACAATGTGCTACACTCACAACTACTCTTGAGCAAACTGCATTAGAAGTTAACAGACAAGGGGAGAGATGTATGAAGGCAGAGGCGGAGATAATCGAGCAGGCAAAACTCATTGTTGATATGAAGAATACAATCTGTCGCAATGAGAATACTTTCAAGCAATACAGACAGGTTGAGGCTGACCAAGAGAGATACATCCTGGAGTTGCAACAAACAGTCATGGTCAATAGAAATGAACTCTCTGTGGCTAACAAGGCTTGGAAGGAAGCCAATAATCTGGCTGCTGCCTATGCGAGTTTGGTTGAACCTCATGCGAAGCGCATGGAGGCTTTACAGCAGCAGTTAGATGTGTACAGGCTCACAGAGGAGCAGACTCTCAGGGGTGCCACACACGACTTGGTGGATAACCACCTTATGCAGGTCTGGTTAGCACAAGGGCCGGTGGAAGGCAAAGCACCACAGAAGCTCACCCAGGGCGAGATGAATGAGCTCAGACTGCAGGTGCAGAACATTGCCACAACTACTATAGACAATGTCTATAGTAGAATAGCGGAGCTACAGGAGGATGTAGAAGGCCTGCAGACTCAGGTGGATGACCTGAGTTCAAATATTGACAAGAGAGTCTTTGTACCTGAGGAGCAGCTGATGGCTACTTATTTACATGCCAGGACTCTAATTTTTCAGTCTTCTTCGCAGGGGGTGCAGGAGATGCCAGTGGTAGAAGGGCCAGTGGTACCAATACCACAGCAAGTGGCTGTGCAGGTAGCTGACCCTGTTGTTACTACAGCCACACCACAGCCTGAGGTATGGGGGGATGCTGCTTTTAACCCCCCTAAGACTCCTGCTGCACAGGAGTACAGTCAGGCTATGATTATGCACTTCAACCAAATTCCCCTTGTGTTGGATTTGGCTTGGAAGGAATTTAGTCCTCCGCAGTCGTTGGCACATTACTACCAAATCCTGCGCATTTGGTTGCCGGTAGCAACTCGGACTAAGGTTCTTCCGAACAATCGACCCATTGAGGATCATCACTTTGCGAGGTACTGGTCAGAGGCAGGTACCATGATGAAGGAATTAATTGCCTTCCAGGTTGTACATGGGTACATCTATACCAAGACCAAGGAGGTATCTAGTATTGTCATGGGCTATGGATTATACTATGCTGCTTGTTTTCTGGCACGTTATCACATTGAGCAGCAGAGGATGCAATCCCGATTTTTGAGTTATTCCAGTGGGGATCATTGGGTCTTACCTTCAATGCCACCTCATATGTACCTATATGATGCAAAAGTTATGATGCAGAAGGATTCCCAACTTCGTTCATGGTTTCATTCGGCTTGGAACAATTTGACAACACAGAAATTCGGCCCTGAGGATATTTTCTTTAAGGGACATGAAGCCTGGAAATACTTACACTGTTCCAAAGTCATTGGCACACCTCTTACCTATACGGATAAGGAGTTCAGGACGTTCACTAATTTTGCTTGCAAGCGCTTACAACAAGTTGTACAGTTTAAACTTCCAGACATGGTGGGATCACATTGTATGCCACACAGGATTCCACTTAAAGTTCAGTCGTTAAAACACCTAAGGGGAGACGAGGATTCTGATACTACTGTTTCTTCAGAGGACTCTTTTGACATGGCAGAGGACTATGCACTTCAGATGGCAGAGAAGAAACGACGGGGATCTCCTATGCCTGAGCGATTACCTCGTTATCAAAGTCTGGTCCCCATTTCTGAAATGGTTCAGTAGGCATCGTAGGATGCAAAGCCATCTTCCCAGATCTCTGCAATGGTCCTAGCCTCTAACACTCATCACAATTCTGACAATACTTGTGTACATCCTTGAACAAAGTAGGCCACCAGTAACTTGCAAGTAGTATCTTTCTACTGGTAGTCTCTTCTCCAAAATGACCTCCAGCCACTCCTTTATGAACTTCCTCCAAAACTTTATTTACTTCATGGTGGTACAAGCATCGTTTAAGTACTCCATCAGGTCCTAGCTTATACATTCTGCCCCCTACCATAGTATAAGGTAAGGCCTTGATAGCGATTCTCTTCCTCTGCTCCTTTCCATAACTAGGTGGGCACTGACCATGAGTAAGGTAGTATCTGATTGGCCACTGCCAATCTAACCAGTCAACTGCACTTCCCTGCACCTCCACCACAAATAAACTCGCATCAGGTAATTGGTTGTCTACTCCTGTGGCGGGCTCTCCTGTTGATAGGCGTGACAAGTGATCTGCCACAAGATGCAAACGGCCAGGCTTGTAAACAACTTCGAACTCAAACTCGTGCAAGATTACTAACCACCTTGCTATCCTTCTACTTATCAAAGGTTTGTTCACCAGATATATCAGAGCCTGGTGATCCACATAAAACATAAACTTTCTTCCCAATAGGTAATTGTTAGAGGGCTGCTTGGGACTTAGACGCTTTTACGGGTTCTGTAGGGTACCCTTAGTTTTTGCGCAAACTGAGACCAACAGGAGCCTTAGGGGTGGCAGCAGCAGGCTTTAGGGGGGTTACACAGCCCGTCACAGCCCGACATAGCTTCGCACAGCCCGTCACAGCGAGTCACAGCCGCCACAGTTTTGCACAGCCCGTCACAGCCAACAGAGCCCGACACAGCCCAACACAGCCAGTCACAGCCCGACACAGTCCGACACAGCCTTACACAGCCAGTCACATCTCGGCACAGCTTGACACAACCTGTCACAGTACATGGGGAACAGTTATCATTGGCAGGGAACGACTGTGAGGGAACGACATCTGCAGAAGGAACGTGTTACTTCAGGGATGACGGTTAATTAGTTAGGTGGTTAGAACAGCTTGCGGGCAGATAAGGAGAGGGGCAACGGAAAGAAGGGGACACACTTCACGGGGAGCGCTTCTGGGTCATGTATGAGAGGAGATCAGGCGGAGAGCAAGAACGAGAGCACGGAGAAGGAGGAGAGATGAACAGTAGATGCTTGTTACATGCAAAGCTGTAGTGAAACTGTAGGGCAGATTAGAGTCACCATGGCATTGGCCTGATACCTGATAAATCATAATTTGATACTTATTCGATACAAGCACACTGTGTAGAGAGACATGGGTGAAGCTGTGAAATGAATGCATGATTAATTGGAATTAAGTAGATACTGAAGCAATATGATGCTTCAGTATCAGATACGGTGAATTGATAACATGAAGGCAAGAAAGAATACAAATGGGAAGCACAACCATGATTCACTAGCTGTAGGTCATGACTGATTGTACTGAGCGGGCTGAGTGCTTAGAAATATCCAACTCTTCTATCTTGGAGTTTCCACCTCGGATAACGAAGGGATGGGTGAGTAAAAGCCGCTCGACATTTGGCGACCATACTGGGGAACTGAGTCATGAACAGCCAGATGTGACAGGCATCTGGTGGGATCATGGTGGTTGGAGAATTAAAGAATTTGATGTGAATCAAATTCCCTGTGAAACTGAGAAGGAAAGATTGTCCAAACAATTCTTTCAGAGGTTCTTGGAATTGCCAGACGGTTATAAAGAAAACATTCTTAAGAGAGTGCATGATGCTGACCCTGAGTGGGGTCTGGAGAAAGGAGTGATAAAGATTTATCAGGTGGCCTGTAGAGGAAGAGCACGTTGGTTACCAACACTGGCTTATGTGATAGCATTGCTATCCATTAAGCGAGTAGAGTTTGAAGGCTGGGAGGAAAGGAAGGTGAATGTTTATACTCATATGCATGAGGAGCTTGTTCTGGTAAAGAATTGGATTCCAAAGGATATTCTGTGGATCAAACTCACACCAAGAACAGCTTTCCAGACTTGTTTGCCATATGATTATATGGTAACGGAGACTTCTAGTATAGCCAAGGGTGCATTGAAGCTTGAAAGAAACCCAGGCATATACGAGAGATACTACAGAAGAGAGTTTTGGTTATTGCCACATTAAAGAAATGAAAGACATGGGACATGAGTGATGAAAGAGAAGCTAGACTCCAGAGATATTCAGCAAAAAGAGAAAGTTATCTGAAAGCTAATTATCCATATCTTTGGGAGAGAGGAATAGACATAGGGGAATCATCTGGACCTCTCACACCATTAAGATCAGAGAGTACATCACCCATACCGGAAGCCACTCCTTCTTGGATACCACTCATTCTTTTTCTTTGCAAGAAAGATTAAGGGAATTGTCGCGCGGCTTTTACTCACCCATCCCTTCGCTATCCGAGGTGGGAACTCCAAGATAGAAGAGTTGGAAATCTCTAAGCACTCAGCCTGCTCAGAACAATCAGTCTTGACCTACAGCTAGTGTATCATGGGGGTGTTTCCTATTTGTACTCTTTCCCGCATTCATGTTAGCGAGTTACCTTACTATCTGCAATTAAGTATCAGTTTGCTTCATAAATCTATCAAGTTCCATCCAGTCATTCCACAGCTTCACTCAGGTCTCTCTACACAGTGTGAGTATGAAGTATGTATCAGATTAATATCTATCAAGTATCAGGCTGAAGCCATGGTGTCTCTATTCTGCTCTACATTACAACTCTACTTCTTGCATTCAGCCAGTATCAACAGATCGTTTTCCTCCTACTCCGTGCTCTCCCTCTTGATGCGCTCTCCGCTTCATTTCCAAGTTCTGATCCCCCCCGAAGTGATCCTCCTCCAGTCCCCGCTCCTCGCTTTATCTTCCTTTCCGTGGTTCTAACCGTTTCCCTCACTAACCGTCATCCGTGAACTAACATGTTCCATTCGCAGATGTTGTTTCCCACAGTCGTTCCCTGTCCTGCTATCCGTTCCCTATGGTCGTGACAGCTGTGTCAAGCTGTGACTGGCTGTGTGAAACTGTGACTGGCTGTGCGACTGTGTTGGGCTGTGTCGGGCTGTATCGAACTGTGACGGCTGTGTCTGGCTGTGGCGGCTGTGTCGGCTGTGTCGGACTGTGACGGGCTGTGTTGGACTGTGACGGGCTGTGTAACCCCCCCCTAAAGTGCGCTGCTGTCACCCCTAAGGCTCATGTTGGTCTCAGTCTGTGCAAAAATTAAGGGTACCCCATAGATCCCGTAAAAGTGCCTAAGTCCCAGACAGTCCTCTAACATTACCCCTTCTCCTCTCAAAAAGCCGTGTCCTCACGGTTTATTGTTTGGGATTTGTAACCCTTTGTGAGCGAGCACCCTTCTGACGGTTAGAGTCTCGTGAAGGACTCCGTGTGCGAGCCCGTGTCCTGTCACTGGTTGAGGGAGATGATTGAACATTACCTGGATATGTCAGTCCCTCTAGAGGCTGATATCGAGGTAATCTTTCAGGCATAGGAGACCCCCGTTGCTTCTTCTCTGCCATCTGAATTGCATAGTCCTCTGCCATGTCAAAAGAGTCCGCTGAAGAAACAGTAGTATCAGAATCGTCGTCCCCCCTGAGGTGTTTTAACTGTCGAACTCTAACTGGAATTCTCTGGGGCATACAATGTTGTCCCACCATGTCTGGAAGTTTAAACTGTAAAACTTGTTGTAAGCGTTGAATTGCGAAATTGGTGAAGACCCCGAGCTCCTTGTCTGTCCAGGTGAGTGGGGTACCAATGACTTGTGAATTGTGCAAGTATTTCCATGCCTCATGTCCCTTAAAGAAAATATCGTCAGGGCCGAATTTCTGTGTTGACAAATTGTTCCAGGCCGCATGAAACCATGAACGAATCTGAGAATCCTTTTGCATTATAACTTTTGCCTCATATAGGTACATATGAGGTGGCACTGAAGGTAAGACCCAATGATCCCCACTGGAATAACTCAGAAAGCGCGTTTGCATCTTCTGCTGCTCAATGTGATAACGTACCAGAAAACAAGCAGCGTAGTATAACCCGCAGCCCATGACAATACTTGCTACCTCTTTGGTCTTGGTATAAATGAATCCATGTACAACTTGGAAGGCAATTAATTCCTTCAACATGGTACTTGCCTCATGCCAGTACTGCGCAAAGTGATGATCCTCAATTGGTCGATTGTTCGGAAGAACTTTAGTCCTAGTTGCCATTGGCAGCCAAATGCGCATGATTTGATAGTAATGTGCCAATGACTGCGGAGGACTAAATTCCTTCCAAGCCAAATCCAACACAATGGGAATTTGGTTGAAGGGCATAATCATAGCCCGACTGTACTCCCGTGCAGCTGGAGTTTTAGGTGGGTTAAAAGCAGCATTCCCCATACCTCAGGCTGTGGTAGCCGTGGTGTGGTTGTAGTAACAACAGGGTCAGCTACTGGCACAGTGACTTGTTGTGGTGTTGGTGGCAGTGGCTCTTGTACCATTGGCATCTCCTGTACCCCCTGCGAAGAAGACTGAAAAGCCAAAGTTCTCGCTTATAAATAAGAAGCCATCAGCTGTTCCTCAGGTACACAGACTCTCTTGTCGATATTTGAAGTGAGGTCCTCCACTTGAGTCTGCAGGCCGTCTACATCCTCCTGTAACTCCGCTATCCTACTATAGACATTATCTATAGTAGTTGTGGCAATATTCTGCACTTGCAGTCTGAGCTCATTCATCTCGCTTTGGGTGAGCTTTCATGGTGCTTTGCCCTCCACCGGCCCTTGTGCTAACCAGACCTGCATAAGGTGGTTATCCACCAAGTTGCTTGTGGCACCCCTGAGAGTCTGCTCCTTTGTGAGCCTGTACACATCTATCTGCCGCTGTAAAGCCTCCATGCGCTTCGCATGAGGTTCAACCAAACTCGCATAGGCAGCAGCCAGATTATTGGCTTCCTTCCAAGCCTTGTTAGCCACAGAGAGTTCATTTATATTTATCATGAGCGTTTGTTGCAACTCCAGGATGTACCTCTCTTGGTCAGCTTCAACCTGCCTGTATTGCTTGAAAGTATTCTCATTGCGACAGATTGTATTCTTCATATCGACAATGAGTTTCACTTGCTCAACATTCTCTGCCTCTGCCTTCGTACATCTTTCCGTTTGACTGTTTATTTCTATTGTAGCTTGGTCAAGCTACACCACGTTGTCTCGTCCCGGTTTGTACTGGATATCCACATCGAACACCGCCAAAGTATCTTGCCACCTAAGTTGTTTTGGGGACAACTTGGGCTGCGTGGCAAAATACTTCACCGTGACATTGTCCGTGAACACCTTCACTGGGTTGGAACCAACATAGTGGCGCCAAAGCTCAAGACAGTGCACCACCGCCTTCATCTTTTTTTCGTGCGTCGGCCACCGTCGCTCCACTTCATTCAGTTTCTTACTTTCGTAAGCCACTGGACGTTCATCTTGCATAAGTACACCCCCAATCGCGAAGTCCGACGCATCTGTATGAATCTCAAATGGACGATCGAACTCCGGGATTTTCCAGACAAGAGCTTCCGCCATCCGCTGCTTCAATTCAGCAAAAGCTTGGCCACAAAATGTGTTCCATACCCAGACTTTGGATTTACACAGAAGGTCCGACAGCGGCCCCGCGATCTTGGCGAAATTTCTCACATACTTTCGGTAATAGGAGGCGAGTCCTAGGAAGGATCGCACTCCCGGGACCGAAGTCGGAGGCTCCCAGTCCAAGATCGCCCTCACCTTTCTGTCATCCATTTTGATCCCATCCTGTATAATCACATGCCCCAAGAACTCCACTTTCGTGACCCCGAATTCGCATTTGAAGCTTTGGCGTACAGCTTCCCTTCCCGCAACTTTTGGAACACCCTTTTGAGGTGCTCCAGGTGTTCCTCCTTTGTTTTCGAGTACACCAAGATGTCGTCGATGTACACGATCACAAAGTCATCCAACCACTCCTGAAAAAGGCTGTTCATCAGCGTGCTAAAGGTCGCCGGTGCATTAGTGAGCCCAAAAGGCATCACCAAGAACTCATATGAACCATACCTTGTCCTGCACACGGTCTTCTCCTCATCTCCTTCCGCCACCCGAATTTGATGATAGCCGGAGCGCAAGTCGATCCGGCTGAAATACTTCGCTCCTGCCAACCGGTTGAAAAGGTCGTCGATCCTTGGCAAAGGGTACCGGTTTTTAATAGTCACCTTATTCAAAGCCCTGTAATCGACACACATCCGCAGCGTCCCATCCTTCTTGTCTGCGAATAGCACCGGGGCTCCGTAAGGTGACTTACTCGGCCGGGTACCCCTTTGACATTAGATCCTTGAGCTGAGTCTTCAGCTCGACCAACTCTCTGTGGCTCAACCGGTAGGGCGCCTTGGCAGGCGGTTCCGATCCCGGTATCACCTCAATCTTGTGGTCAACTCCTCTTCGCGGTGGCAAGCCGCTTGGTAAATCCTCCGGCATCACATCTTGGTATTTCTCCAAAATCCCCTTGATCCAATCTGGTCTCGGCTCCCCATTGCCTTCTCTTTTCACTTCTCTAATGTAAAGCAAAAACTGGGACTCGTGTGCCTCCTCCACGGCCCACTCCTTTGCTGACAGAAGGTTTATTCGCCCTCCCATGGATTTGGGCGTTTCCGACACTCGTAAAACCTCGCCACCATTCCCACATGGCAGCGTGACTACTCTCTTGCGGCCGTCTATGACCGCTCCGGATTTGCTCAAAAAGGTCATCCCCAAAATGAGATTCACTCCATCGATCTTGCAGATGGTGAAGTTCTCACGTCCCTCCCAACTCCCCAGTTGACGAGGAACATTAAACGCCAACCTTGTCGCCAACTGAGGTTCTCCTTTGGCAGAGTGCACCTCAATAGAGGCCCCCACGTCACTTGTCGGGAGTCCCAACTTTTGCGCCGCTGCCGGCGTCAAGGAGTGCGACGCTCCTGTGTCCACCAACAACGACACGTTAGTTCCGGATATTATCCCATCCACGAACAATAACTGACTCCCTTTACGCAGGGCGCCAGTTTCCTGATACAACTCACAAGAATAGTTGCCTACCTTGCAAGTCCTGGCGACCACCGCTTCCACCAAGCGACTGATGGTATCTTCCGACAGCTCCGTGGTTGCCCGAGCCATGTTCAATTGTCGAGGTTTTGTGCACTTCTTGGCCATGTGCCCGGGCTCCCCGCAATTGAAACACACTCCATCAAAGGTTGCCTTCTGTCCGCCATAAGCCGCTCCACCCGCTTTTCCTTTCGAAGCACCGGGTGCCGCCTTGACGTGTGAAGGCCCTCCCTTTGATTTCCACGTGCCATTGTCGCCGCGTGGCCTATCCCACTTCTTTTCCGGTCGGAAGGAGTCACCTTCCCGCCGGGTCTTCTTGTGGTTCAGCTCCGTACGGCCTTGTCTTTCACCCCTAGGGACATCCGAGAAACATTCAGCCCTCTCAATTGCCTCGTTCAAAGTCTTGGGTGGCTTCTCCTCCAACTTCCGCCTGGCCCATGGGGCCAGTCCCGCCACAAAGTTGAAGACCATTTCTGGTTCTGCCATGTCCGCGACTTCGAGCAACAGCACATTGAAAGCCTGGACATACCCCCGAATGTCATCTGTTTGCTTCAAATTCCTCATCTTGTCCCGGGCAAGCCAGGATGCGTTGAGGGGCACAAACTGTCTCTTCATCAATTCCTTGAACCCACTCCAGTTCAAGGTTTCCGGGCTTGGGCCTCGGTCGTGAAGGTGTTCTGCCACCATTGTTGAGCATAGCCCCTCAAATAGGTGGGAGCCACTTCCACCCGATCCTCGTCACTCAACTTAGCCGCCCGGAAGTACTGCTCTAGCTCCAGGAGCCAGGGTGTTGAGTGCCTTCCGATTTTGAACGCCCTCGAAGGTGCCGGGTTCCTTAGGCTTCACCTTAAACTTTGCCTTAGTGGAGTGACATTAGCCACTTCAACACGTCTTTCAACGTCCCGCCAAACTGCGCCAACAACCCTCCCAAAAGGCTGCCGGCATGGGAGGCATCTCTTGGTTTGTCGGAGCTCTCAAGGATTCCTCGGGCTCCGACTCCTCGGATTCCTCCCGCTTGAGCGGCCTCATTTTTTGGAACATTCATCGCTTCCTCAAACGGCCGCCTCGGTGACACGTCGCCCCCATCGGGCTCACCAGGATCATCGTCTTTTGGGCCGTTCCGCTTTCGCTTCGGCTTGCCCGACCCCATTATGAGGCCAATCCCAAGGACGATCGCGTACTGAACTCTAAGCTCTGATACCAAGTGTCGCGCACCTCCCTTCGGTAAGCTCCCCCTCAAGTCATAGTTACTCGCTTTGATGCGCGCGCCTGACTCCCAACCTGGCCGCCGGGCCAACTTGGAGCTTCGGCTGCTCACCGGGGCATAACGGTCCCCTTTGTTCTCCCAAAGAACCCTCCACCGCTTTGGAACCAGCGGGAATTCCCTTTGGTAGTTGGCAGTCCGGAACAACTCCCCACTCTTTGGTCGCTTTCCGGCTCGCTCGCTTACTCACTAGTTTTTGGTCACCAACGGGCTTGCACCGTTCTCGGGGTTACTACTCCCTATATACTTCTGTAGCTGTCCGCGGGGGTTTCACAACCAGCCATGCCATTTTATGGCGAACCACCACGAAGACCCTTGATTCCCGGTGGTGAGTCGCGGTGAGTCTTGGCCCACTCACCGCGGCCCCAATGGACCGTGATGAGTCCCAAGACTCCCCACGACTCCCACCTCGAGGTCTCCACCCCATGGTGAGTCCTATGCCACCCCCACTAAGTCCCGCTAAGCTACCACCACCCCTTGTGGAGCCACCCCACCGCAACCCGGTGTGCGGGGCTCCACCTAGTGAGCGCCTCCGCCTCCTTGAGTGCCTTGGGCACTCAAGGGTGCTTCAGCCCCCGTACCTATCGCTGCTACTGCCCCCACAGGGGCAGCCCTCTTGTGTGTCCCGACCCCCCTGCCCTCAAGGCAAAGGGTCGCGACATTGATGGTGTAAGGGACAAGTCATAAGTGGCTGTTTGGCTCTAAGGATGAGGAGACCTGAGTTTTGTTAAAAAAGATAGCCTGATAAGGCAGTGACAGGCCGTTTTCAGACTTGGATTTGTTGTGGAATGGAGCATAGTGAGGTTCTATTTGCAAAACATGGCATTAGCCTCCTGTGAAACAGTGACGGTAAGCTCTAAAGGACTCTGGCCAATGATTATTTACTTTATTTTGCCATATGAACAGCCACCTGCATTTGTATGATTTATCTTGGCCAAGTGGGCTTGGTTGGGCACTCAAAGTGTATGTGTGTCCAGATCTGGATGTTGTGACAGGGCAGGCCTTTCTTCCATGCCAAAACGCCTTACATGATGTATATCTTGGGGCAAGTGTACATGATGTAGAATGAAGTCGCAGTCAATCTTGTCATGCCCAAAGTGATCACTTGGTTGCATGTTTGAAGTCTGATTTACTGCAGGCTGGGCCAGCAAGAGTCCTATGTGCACAGGTCCTGAATATATACAATGACAGACTGTTCTTACATACCCAGAAGGCCTTGCACGATGCATGCTTTGGGGTGCTTACATTTGGCCAAATGTGAAGCGGCAATATGGCTTACCATGCCCAAGAAGTGTACTTGGTGGCAGGCCAGAAGTGTAATTAATTGCCTAGTCGTGTACAACAGATTTTAGACGGGGAAAACCTCAAGAAAATGAAGAAGAGGGAGGAGGCAACAGCTATTAGAGCCTGTCAGGCTCGTAGATTTGTCTTGGATTCTGCTGAAGAAAGTGGGGGAGAAGAGGTAGAATATTCCCAGGAGGTGAGGTGGACAATCCCCCAAGGAGAGGACGGTATTTTTGAGAGGCATAGTGGAACTGATGCATCTCATAGCTCAGAGGATGGGGGGGATGAGGGGGATGAGGAGGAAGGTGGGGCAAGTTCCTCGGAGGGTGTAGGAGAGTAGTGCCCATTCCGGCTATGACAGTTAGGACACACTTGTATAGATGTGGCTTGCCACAAAATTTGCAATAAAATGTTGCATTTCATTGCTATGACGAGTCCACTGGTGCCAAATTCCAACTTCATATGACCCTATTTCCGTGCCTCCTAACCCTATTTCCGTGGACACATAATGGTCCGCTCATGCTTTTTTTTTTTCCGCTCATGCTCATGCCGCTCATGAAATAGCAGCCCCCTTGGAAGGGGTGTTAGAGCAGTGAAAGAGTCACCAGCGAAAGATGACATCAAACGGTGGAGATGCACCGTATGGATTTGAAAGGTCGGGGCCTACGTGTCTCCTCGTGAGGCAGGTGGCCCCTGCGTCGCCGATCTAGTGTCTGTCGGACAGTCAGTGATGATGCAACGGTCCGGCATTGCCGCCTCCGAATATGTGTTGGCAATGACCCCTTCAACTGTCATTTCAGCCTCTATGAGTCAACAGACCGAATGCGATGCCGCATTAGTGGCCGTTCGATCAGGATACCTCCCTACCGCATCACGAAAGAGGATAAAGATGCCAGGGTGGATGGCAGTCAGTGGTAAATGCGGTACCGCATTTCCGTCCCCTTCGTGAACCCTCTTTACTGAAGGCAAGCGTGGAGGGAAGCTGGGACGAAAATACGGCACCGCATTTCCGTCCCCATTCTCAGGAAGGTAAGGCTGGATGGCTGGATTTGCGGCCATCCTATCATGAAGAAAGGGTTGTTTGGCAAGTTCGACGGGAATGCGGTGTCGCACTTCCGTTTTGCTGTCCTATCTGCCAGAGTAAGTGGTAGCGGGCCTGGAATGCGGCACCGCAATTCCGTCAAAGCTGTCATTAAGAAAAGATACAATGACAGTCCAGACAGAAATGCGGCGCCGCATTACTGCCAAGTACGCAAACTGAAGTGGTCTTCTGGACGGAAACGGGGCACTACATTTCCATCCCACCAGAAATTAAGGGATGGTCCACTATCAGTCCGGACGGAAATACGGTGGCGCGTTTCCGTCCAGACTCTCGGGAAAGCAATGTCTGGACGGGAATGCGGCACCGCATTTCCATCCGACCACCTGTTCAAAGATCGTACAGATGGAGCCCAAACGAAAATGCAGCACCGCATTTCCGTCCCACCAGGTATTAAGGGATGCATAGGTGTCAGTTCGGACGGGAATGCGGCACCGCATTTCTGTCCAGACTGTTAAAAAATGCATGGTGGAATCGGAGCCCGGACGGAAATGCGGCACCGGATTATCATCCCACCATGTATCAATGATACTTAGGTGTCAGTTAGGACGGAAATGCAGTACCGCATTTCCATCCACAATGGTAGAAAGGCATGGTCCAGTGGGACCCCGGACGGAAATGCGGCACCGGATTATCATCCCATCATGTATCAAGGATGCTTAGGTGTCAGTTACGACAGAAATGCGGCACCGCATTTCCATCCACAATGGTAGGAAGGCATGGTCCAGTGGTAACCCGGATGGAATTGCAGTGCCGCATTTCCGTCCCACCAGGCATAAAGTGATCAGTAGGTGTCAGTCCGGACAAAAATGCGGCACCGCATTTCCGTTGCCAGGTTCATCCCGCCCACCTCTTTTCCCCAAATGATTATCATCGTGCAAGGGGGGATGTGAGTCGGGACGGAAATGCGGTGCCGCATTTCCGTCTCGACTGCCATCCACCCGTGCTCTTTGAAAGTCGTTTGACGGTTTTTTTTTTTTTTTTTTTTTTTTCCCCCTTTAGTCATCCCCGCTGGATGGGAATTGCAGCGCCACATTTTCAACCAATGGGGGGGGGGAATAACCCCTGATTGTTTTTCCTCTAGTCATCGCCGCTGGATTGAAATGCGGTGCCGCAATTCCATCCAAAGCAGGTGAAAACAAGAAATAAAAATTCTCAGTTTCTGTTTTTTTTCTTTTTTTTTCTCTTGTCATCCCCGCTAGATGGAAATGCGGCACCGCATTTCCAACAACAGAGGGTAGAGGGGGGGGGAAAGCAACCCTAACTTTATTTTTTCTTGTCATCGCCGTTGAATTGAAATGCGGCGCCGCATTTCCGTCCATAGGGGTGGGGACAAGAAAAATAATGTTTTTTATTTGTTTGTTTTTTCCCCCTCCCCCGCCCCCTCTAGTCATCCCCGCTAGATGGAAATGCGGCGCCGCATTTCCAACAATAGGGGGTAGAAGGGGGAAAAACAAATAACCCTAACCGTTTTTTTTCCTCTTGTCATAGCCGCTGTATTGAAATGCGGCGCCGCATTTCCGCCAATGGGGGTGGGGACAAAAATCAATTAAAAAAGTTAAATAAAAGTTAAATAAATAAAACCCTTTAGTCATCCCCGCTGGATGGAAATGCGACGCCGCATTTCCAACAACAGGGGGGAGAAAGGGGGGGAAAAAAAATAACCCTAACCGTTTTTTCTTCCTCTTGTCATCGCCACTGGATTTCAATGCGGCGCCGCCAGGGGTGGGGACTATTTTATTTTATTTTCCCCTCCCCCCCCCCCCCCCCCCCCCTTTTTCTTTTAGTCATCCCCGCTGGATGGCAATACGGCGCCGCATTTCCAACAACATGGGGTAGAAGGTGGGGGAAAAAAAAACCCTAACCGTTTTTTTTCCTCTTCTCTTCGCCGCTGGATTGAAATGCGGCGCCGCATTTCGGCCTATAGGGGGTAGAGAAAAAAAAATCCAAAAAGGTTTTTTTCCTTGTTTTTTCTAGCTCTACCCGTTGGATGAAAATGCGCTGCCGCATTTCCGACCACAGGGGGTGGTGGAAAAAAAAACCAGAACCCTATTTTTTTTTTTCTATAGTCATCGTCGTTGGATAGAAATGCGGCGCCGCATTTCGAGAAGGCAATGGGTGTATGGCAGGTGGGCCGTCCCACTGTCATGGAGGCAAGGGTAACTGGTAGTGACAACTGAAATGCGGCACCGCATTTCCGTCCCACTATTATGGAGGCAAGCGTAACTGGTAGTGGGGACGGCCAAAATGCGGCACCGCATTTGCGTCCCCACTGTTATGAATGCAAGGTCTTTTGGCAGTCGGGACGGAAATGCGGCACCACATTTCCGTCCCCACTGTCATGAAGGTTAGGTCCAATGGCAGTCCGGACGGAAATGCAGCACCGCATTTCCGTCGCCACTGTAGTGAAGGCAAGGTCCAATGGCAGTCCGGACGGAAATGCCGCATTTCCGTCCGTCCCCACTGTAATGATGGAAAGGTCCAATGGCAGTCCGGACGGAAATGCGGCACCGCATTTCCGTCCGTCCCCACTGTCATGAAGGCAAGGTCCAATGGCAGTCCGGACGGAAATGCGGCACCGCATTTCCGTCCCCAATGTCATGAAGGAAGGGTCTCAGGGCAGTCTGGACGGATATGCGAAACCAATTTTCCGTCCCCACTGTCATGAAGGCAAGGGTGTATAGTAGGTGGGACGGAAATGTGGTGCCACATTTCCGTCCTACTATTATGGAGGCAAGGGTAACTGGTAGTGGGGACTGAAATGCGGCACCGCATATCCGTCCCCACTGTCATGAAGGCAAGGTCTAATGGCAGTCCGGACGGAAATGTGGCACCGCATTTCCGTCCCCTCGGTCTTGAAGGCAAGGGTGTATGGCTGTCGGAACGGATGTGCGGTGCCGCATTTCTGTCCCACTGTATTGTTGATGGCAGCCTGGACAAAAATGCATCGTCGGAGTTCCGTCCCCTTAACATCCACCCGTGCTCACTCCTCGGTGGATCCAATTCGGTGTTAGTCTGCGGCACCCCATATCCATCCAGAAGTACACCCAGAAGTACCTCATTTCCGTGCAGGAGTAATAAACGGCAAGTGAACGGCAGTCGACACGAAAGTGCAACTGCCATCCACCCGTGCCCTGGACATAACAACAACCTTTCCTTTTTCTCTTCAACTGTGTCGTCGGCATGGGCTCCACTTTATTAACACAACTTGGTTTTGTGTATGAATTGACTAGCTTGAATGACATTTGTCAGTATGAACATTCATGTCTGCAGCGGGAATATGGCTGTTTGCACCTTAAGGAGAAGATATCGGACCTGGCATTGGTGCGCTGGAATCCCCATGAATACCCGCAATCCCCAAAAAAGAACTGGAGGTCCAATCTTTATGCATCTACATGTAGACTTTATCTCATATCACGAAAGGTATGTCCAATTCAAACTGGAGGTCCCCATCTTGAATACCCTCGGCGACCACACCTCGAGGTCCAGTCATGTTGCCGCATAATGTCTCTTCCAGCAGTGGAAGCCCAAGAGTTTCAAGATCGCCATCGCCTTCAAACGGGGATTCTGTACGTGAAATTCCCTGCCCAGATTCCGCCTGCTGTTATGCAGTATGGGCAACCCATTGTGGAGACGACTTTGTCTACATCGCAGTGGAGAATTGCTCGCGCACTGCCAGCGTTTTGAGGCAAGTGTTCTGCAATTCGAGTGATACACGACAAACATTGTGGATAGCACCACGGAGCGGGAGGCGCTAGGAATGATTTTTGCCGTGAAGAAATATCGGCATTATTTACTTGAGACGCCATTTACTTTTTTTGTTGATCATATGGCACTACGATACTTGATCAACAAGCCGGACTTGACTGGAAGAATAGCCAAGTGGGTTATTCTCCTCCAAGAGTTTGACTACAAAGTAGTCTACAAACCAGGTAGGCTCAATGCACCGGCCGACCATCTCTCTCGGTTGTCAGAGAAGACACGAGACGAGCCTATTGACGATGATTTCCCGGATGCATTTTTATTCTGAATTGAGACAGTTCCTCCATGGTATGAGCACATTGCTCAATACCTTAGGAGGTTTACTATTTCATGAGCAGAAACCATGAGCCATGAGCCATGAGCTGCATGAGCGGTGAGCCGAAGTCTAAGACACGCCGTTTTCTTGAGCGGACTCCTCCAAATTTGGAAATGCGGCAGATTAAAATATATATATTAGTTTTTTATTTGACCTTGCCGTTTTTGGAAGTTCCAGATCCTGTAATGCAGCGAAGATATGTCGTCAGTAACAATTCCGCTCATGGTCTTTTAGATCCGCTCATGGAAATGACTGACCATGCAACGAGAAATCCAATATACCACAGCAAAAGGACGCCGCATACTGGCCTGTATAGAGTATTCCGCGGTTTTATATGCCTTAACATTGGAATGAAGCTGACCCTTCTGCCACGATTGTATGATCCCCATGCACCAATAGAGTCTGAAGTGCTTCAAAATTCTTTCTTCTTCCTGCAATCGGCGGGAAAGGTTTGCGACTCAACTGGGAAATGCGGTGCCACATTACGGTTCGCACGTGCGAGATTTTTGAGGGGTTCGCTGTTGGCGACGGTCGCCTCCCTGAAGACTCGGTGCGACTATCTTACTATGACGAAGGCCGCAACTACCAGTACCTACGACGTTACTTGGAAATGCGGCGCCGCATTTCCTTGTCGGGGGTCGAATGAGGAAAGCAAAGTTTGGGAGAGCAGAAAAACAGGAACCCCCCAACAAACAAAAGTACAAGCACGTGGAAACAGAAGTCAATGACATAGTATTATCTTAGTTCGAGCAAAACAGGTTACTGGTAGGTAAGACATAAGTCGAACCTTTCTGTGGCCAAAGTCAGAGGTACTTGCAGCAGTACAGTTCTACTATAACTGAAACTCCGAAAAGGATGGGCGTAACATTGTCTTGTGGCCCGCAAGCCAAGCTCACTGGTCCCCTGGATCCATTCAGAAGAGTGTACACCTCTTGGGGGCTCAACCCTGGTGCATGTATGAAGTGATGAGTTGTGGAATTACACCGGAGTCTCTTTAGGTACACGTAGTACAGATGCTTGCAAGGGCAGTATGATGCCCCCTTGTTCGCCATGATCTGGAAGTCGGTGCAATTGCAGGTGGGTAATTCTGAAATGGTGATGGTGTACACCTCATTGCGGACAGCTGAGCCTGCCGTGGCCATTTGATACACATGCCCGAAGCCTGGTGGGGGCACTTCTATTGAGCTCTAGATTGTACAGTTCATCCGAAGTGCATTCCCCATCCCTATCTCGTTCACTTTTGAGGGGGGTTGCCGCCTCTTCGGTTTCCCCCGACGATGTGTAGGATGCTTAGAGTTGTCGCGTCCCATTGTTCTTGCTCTCACAGGGGTTGGTGGTGGAGGCTGTGGAAGCGGAAATGGTTGTCTGGGGACGTCAGTGCGCAGCACCATCCAAAATCCTGCGGCAGTAAGGGCGTCGGCCTCAACCTGACTCAGATCGCATCTTGGTTCCACCGGCCACACCAGGGGAGCCTCTGGCATTGTTTGTATGTCGTACTTGGGCTTTCCATACACGCAAGTCATAATCGCTTCATGGAGAAAATGGAATGCGGTGCCGAATTTCCGAGCTTCGGCGTGTACATGTTTCCTACAACTCATACATGGATTTTCTTCACCTCAGGACTGTGATATCGCTGACTCTGGTATATTCATATGGACAGACACATTGTAGAAATGAGACCTCAAATTGTAAACAGTGGGCCAATTACGGCAGTTCTTGAACACGATGAAACACAAGCACACAGAAGTGAGGTACGATGGGTTGTTTTATTGATCAAACACGGTGTCTCACATTTAGCAACTCCAGACAAATCTAAGCCCTTCCTCCTTCTACATGGGTGTCACCAAGTCGACGGAACTTCGATAGCCCTCAAAACAAGCTCATTACTGATGCGGCATCTCGAGGTAAACTGCAATGCGGTCGATCTGGTGCCCTTGGTGGAGCTGACGACAATGACATGCCCATCAATCATACCACCATCATACATTGACAAGGTCACTGTGGGCCTCCTGTGCCCGTGCGATTCGTCTTCCCAACTCAGCCGAATGTCTCCATACACTGGAAAAGCGGAGTGAACTCCACGAATATAGTTTTCCCCGGTGCCGTCCTCCCTGGTCCACTGGCAGCAGTTCCCAGCGCCAAAGTGAGGCCGTGCGTGATCTGTCCGGCATCCCATTCCACCTTGGTGGCAGCTCCCTTTCCTCCGTTGTCGTCGTAACGGAAATGTTGTACAACATTTCATTTCCTGACCTGGCATTACCATACTTCGAATTTGAAATGCGGCGCCGCATTTCCATATTCGACCTTGAACTATCCAAGCATGTCCAGTCGCTAATGCTTGTCCATGTCCATACTTGAAATGCGGCACCGCATTTCCATGTCCGTCATCGAAATTTCGTACCGGACAATGAAATGCGGCACAACATTTCCGGAGAGCACAATGGAATGCGGTCCTGAATTTCCGTCGAAGGGTCTGGAATTGGACAAACAACGATGGAAGTTCTGGAAATGCGGCACCGAATTTCCATGTCTGTCATCAAAATATCGAATCGGACAATGGAATGCGGTGCCGCATTTCCGTCCATCAAGACGGAATGCCCACACGGGCAAATATATTATTCGGCCCCTTGAAGGGAAAATTGCACTTTTGACAGTTGTGCTCATGAAATTTCGTCTTCCGCTCATGCCAATTCCCAGCGACATGTGCAAATATGGCGCCGAATTTCGCGGTAATAGGGTCCGTAACCTGAAAAAAACGGCGACGTATTTCGCGGCAATAGGTCTCTCTGGCGAAAAATGGTGCCGAATTCCACGGCTATAGGTCCCCTCATGACAGGTAATTCGGCGCCATTTTTCCAGTGCATGTTCGGACTTAGCCAGTTTTCGGCCCAAAAAAGAGAAATTTGGCGCCATTTTTCCAGACACGGTACCAGTGCATGTTGGGACTTAGCCAGTTTTCGGCCCCAAAAAGAGAAATTCGGCGCCATTTTCCCAAACACAGGTACCAGTGCATGTTGGGACTTAGCAGTTTTCGGCCCCAAAAAGAGAAATTCGGCGCCATTTTTCCAGAAATGGCCCCACAACTGCTTCTGTTGGATCTCAGTTTGAATGGAATATTGCCTCATTCCAGGAGTTTTGGGGTGCATTTCATTACACTTGCAAAAAAAAAAGTCTGATACAGCAAAATGCATTTGAAAATATCCATATGGAGGATTCCGTTTGCCCCATCAATGATTTCTGGAATCCCTAAGAAGGAGTTTGTGCAGCTCGTTCACGCTCAACGCCGGTGCATGAATAAAGTCATCAATAGTCACGTTCATCCTCAACCTCTTCAGGTAAATGTAATACAGATGCTTGCACGGATAATACTTCGAACCCTTCTTTGCTTCCATCAACGAGAAGTCCGTACAGTTGCAAGTCGGCTCCACTCCAATCGTAATTGTGTATACATCGTCGCGTACAGCCGAGCCGGCCGTTGCCATCCGATACACACGCCAAGGCCGGGTGGGGGTACGTCCACGGAGCTCTGAATAGTGCAAGCCATCCCAAGAGCATTGGCAATCCGAGTCTCATTCAACTTGTTGGGAGGGTGTCGTCTCTTCACTCTTCCGAATCGCATTGTGGGATGTGCAGAATTGTCCAATCCGTCTCTACTGGACCGAGCAGTCTGCAATGGCTGGGTCTGAGGAACCGGAAATGCGTGGGCCGGGATGTCTGTGCGTTGCACCATTCGAAATCCTGCTGCAGATAGAGCATCCGCCTCATTCTGAGAGAGGCTGCAACCCGGTGCAACAGGCCAGACGCCCGGAGGCTCCGGCATTCCCTGAATCCCGTACTTGGGCTTGCCAAATACACAGGTCATTATGTCGTGCCTACAGAACCAAAATGTCTGCGTTGTGGCGTGAGCAAATGTGGGAGTCAAAAATCTGCCGCTGAAACAAGGTGCAGGTACAGCACCGTGTGGGTTCCTCCGAATCATCTCACCACAGCGTGCTCTCGTATCCACCCGGATGGCGCAACACTTCCCTCGAAATGCCGGCAATGTCCTCGCAATTCTCCACTGTGACTCCGACACTCTTGTCTCCACAATGGGAATGTTGTATTGCTTTACTACAGATGGCTCGTTATGTTGCCGGGGCACGCGCCCTGTGCTCAAAGGAGATGGCGATCTTGAACGTGCAGGACTTCCGGTGCTCGACGAGACCTCCTCGGACAACATCACCGGACCACGAGGGAGCGTGCGAATATTCTTGTCAGCTCGCCATGAATCCTCTTCTCCGCCAGGTGCCTCGTCAAGTCTTCGTCTCACTGGACGGGTATGAACATCTCCTTCCAAATGTTGGCCTCTTCGCAGCAATGGCGTGTCCCGAAGGCCCTCTCGCAAGGCCGCCGCCCACTTCCAAGGATTTCTTCGATCTGGAGGCAGTCCGCATCAGCATTTCCTGCCTGTCCGGCCCCAAGCCCCACTGTTTCCCTTTCAAGAACTCGTTGTACCTGCATTGCTGCATAATTGACCTCACAATGTCCTCCGTTGTGCAGTGAGGATGTCCACCAGATGCGCCGCAGAGGAGGCACGCCAGGAAGAGTGCACTGATTCGGCCATGTTTGTCGTGGGCATGTCGGTGTCGGAGTCGAGACACATTTCCTGCACAAGCACATGTTCAGGTTACAAGCAAGTTACAAATATGGCCAAGAATAATATCCAACGGGACGCGAATTCGTGCAACTCACCTCCCGCATATAGTCGCCGAACTGGAGGAAACGATAATGCCACCATGCTAGCCAACTGACCATTGCTCCTTCGTCTGATTTCCTTACAGCACCTGACGATGTCCACCAAGCCCGTATGCATGCAAACTGTGTCTCTGCATCATCCAAGGTGGGAGCGCGCTTCCACGCAAGGCACATGGAACGGTGCTCCTCTCTGAAATCTGGCGCCACGAGCCTGGTTGTGTACTGCGAAAGGCTCTGCAGAAAATGGAACCCACAAGATCTCTCCTTGCCTTCCATGGGAACATTGGGGTCTTGCCCGTACCCTTCGGATGGCAGCCCAATTTGCTTGTGCGTTGTCCGCCATGAAACCACGGAAATTGGGAGGGGGCAATCCCGCCTTGGCCATCTGTTCGTTTATTCCCTGCCAAAGAAGCATCTCCGATTGTGTGTCCTCTCCTTTCATCTCACAAATAGCAATTGTCATTAGCATCCTGCAGTGGGTGTCGTAGACATGTGCACCCATTGTCACCCACTGGTGATTTGTAATTCGCTTGATATGGTCGAACATGACCCAACTGTTTGACAAGTTCCCACTCGTCATCCTGTCGACCAGTTCGACGCCACTGCCAGGTCCACACGTGGACATTTTGAATACGAAACAACGATCTGCCTCAGTCCCTTGTCCTGGAAACCTACTTCCATGAATGTAGTCATATCCACATCGTCGCTTCACCTCCAGAATGGAGTGCATATCCGAGCCACACCCAATTTTCTGTTTGCATGAGACAATGTGGTTTCGGACATTCGGTGAACATACGTGGGACACCGACTCCAGCAAAGCCTCCATTTCCTTCTCATCGAGAGGAACTCTATCGGAGCCGTCTTCCGACATAATTCTGGCCAATGCCATCTTATGGGGGCTTGGAGCTGTATCTGTTTGGGTTTGGCCCGGTCTCAACTTAACCTCCTCCTGAACGAGCTGCTCTGCTTCGTGGGCAGCCTCCCGCGAGTTCCCCCTCGCCAATTTGTGACAATGGGAACCAACGTGTATGCAAGCTCGGGTGAGGTCAGGGAAACGGTGCAACACATAGAACTGCTTGGCATTACAAACAGACATGCAGTGTGGTGGTTTTTGCAATGCGCACACTTAAATGTGGAGTTCGGAACCTTCTCCTGAGCTCGAAATGTTGGTGAGCTGTGCCTGTCCAATCGGTCTCGTTCCTGTGACCTCTGGATTTAAAGTGGAAGCAAGTTGGGGAGAAAACACCGCAACGCGCCGCACAAACAACGTAGCGCACCCGCACACCATCAAGCATCTTCATGCTGGTGGTTTTGGTAACGCACCAAGGATGACCGTCATGTTTTCTATCCATATCTGTCAACATTCCGGACGCCTCGAGTAGTCCGACCGAGGAGGGAACTCAAAGAAGATATTACCGTCGACGTCGGCGGGAAGGCATGTAACCGATTTAATTGCGAACTTGCTGTAGTCCAGCCCGGCCAGCTCCGACGGTGTCCTCCAGGTGAAGCCCCGCAGAATTTCTAGAATAGATCGAACTGCGGTGCTCGTGCTGGGAATATGACTCCCTCCTCCACTGACGTCCATTGAGGACTTGCCTGATCTCCAGGACGACCTCGGAACTTCCATGACCTCGTCTGAGTCGGACAGGTTGTGAACAACCCGGTTCTCGGTCGTCTTCATGGATGGGTTCGGCTCTGGATTACTTTCGTTGGCGGACTTCTCTATTTGAGGTACCCACTCTCTGATTCGCGGATTGTTTCGTGGAAGGCGCCAGGATAGACGGTGCATTTGGCGGGCAAATGAAGTCCCCCAACAGCCCTGTATATGACGCTGTCCGATGGTGGAACTCGCCATTCCCTGCCATCGCCGAAATCATCGTGGAGCACAACAATACTCTCGACAACAAGGCCGTTTGAGTCCTTCCTTTCCTCCTCCAAAAAAAACCGACCCCGGTTCAGGTGGTATCGAACGCACAGATATTTCTCCAATCACGGCAGGGTGTCCCCTCTGCACGGAAATGAAGCTCTATGCTCGTGAGGAGGGCAGTACACTGTAGGCTTGGTTTTCCGCCATGGGAGATGTGCACACAAGACTGCCAGGATGGCGTGCGGGGAAGCTCCTGGTAGAAGGGGGTGCAGCGATGGGAATGAATGCGATGCCGATTTGTCCGAGCGACGAAGCCTGATCCAAATCCAGGGAGCCAACTATCTCAAAATCCACAGTCAGAGTGTTAATGAACCTTGTCTCCGGAATGCGGCCCCTGGTCTTTTGCGCAATAACTGCCAACGGTATGCAGTCAGAAGGTGGGGGGCCGTCCGGATGATGACGGCTGAAGGGGAGAAGCCCGGCACCGTGCCTCACATATACCCCGAATGGAAATTCGGCACCCATATCCAACAGAGGAAGCCCGGATGAAGTCGCCTCGGGCGCAGAGGCCGGAGTGTGTGCGACAGAGAACATCCCCTGGATGGAGATTCGGCGCCGAATTTCATCCGGGCCCCCCAAAGGGAGTCGTGTCGGGGGGTCAGGCCGAAACTGGACGGCATAATAAACATCCCCAGATGGAAAAACGGCGCCGAATTTCCATCCGGGGCGTTCGGATGCAGTCGGGAGGGGGGAGTGGCCTGCATTGGCCGTCACATTTCAACCCCCGGACGGAAATTCGGCACCGAATATCGAACAGGGGACGCCCGGATGAAGTCGCCTCGGGCGCAGAGGCCGGCGAGTGTGCGACAGAGAACATCCCTGGACGGAGATTCGGCGCCGAATTTCCATCCGGGCCCCCCCAAAGGAAGTTGTCGGGGGTCAGACCGAAAACTGGCCGACATAAAAACTCCACAGATGGGAAAACGGCGCCGAATTTACTTGGGGAAAGCCCAAACCCCCAAAATCCAGCATCCCGGATGGATGGAGATTCGGCGCCGAATTTCCATCCAGCCCCGGCGCCGAATTTCCATCCTGCAGGTAATTCCCAATTTTCCATTGAATCCCGAATGGAAATTCGGCGCCGAATTTCCATCCAGCAGGTAAGTCGGAATGGATATTCGGCGCCGAATTTCCATTCGCCATGGAGAATTACCTTCGTGCAGGTAATTCCCCCCAGATGAGAATTACCTTCCTGCAGGTAATTCAATCGATGGTGGGGTGGTAATTCTCATCTGGGAATTACCTGCACGAAGGTAATTTCAGAAATACATGGCGAATGGAAATTCGGCGCCGTTTCCTGATGGAAATTCCGGCCGGCAATTCGCTTACCTGCGAAATTCGGCGCCGAATTTCCCCGGCAGGCTTAATGGAAACCGGATTTCCACGAATTACCTGCAAAATGGGAAAGGGAACCTGGATGGAAATTCGGCGCCGGATTTCCAATTACCTGCTTTACCTGCGCGGATGGAAATTCGGCGCCGGATTTCCATCCGCGCGCTTCCGAATTACCTGCATGAGGGAAATTTCCACCGCCGCCCTACCTGCGCGGATGGAAATTCGGCGCCGGATTTCCATCCGCGCGCTTCCGAATTACCTGCATGAGGGAAATTTCCAGCGCCGCCCTTCCTCCGCGGATGGAAATTCGGCGCCGGATATCCATCCTGCTGCGCTCCGAATTACCTGCAGGATGGAAATCCGGCGCCAGAATTCCATCGTGCAGCGCTCCGAATTACCTCTACGTTGGAAATTCCGGGACTGTTTACGTCGATTTTCATCCGACATGGAGGGCTTCATCCGACATTTAATTGCGCAGTTGGGCAATAAATGTCGACGGCCGTCGGTTATTATTTGGGCTGGCGACGCATGGCTTCCTGGACACGTACCCTAAATCTCATGCTAAACTTGGCTTAACATGGTATTCCAGGCATGTACCCCAAAAAAGGAGATCTCTTTGGCTGGGACTTATGCCGCCTGAAGGGCGTGGCTCTCCTGAGAGAGACCTCACATCCAGACCGCGGCGGAAGTTGAAAGCTCTGTACTACGGACGACGGCCAATCTCTCGCATGGCCAAACTGAAGCTCCAGCAGGAGATTCCAGTGTCTTGCTCACAACCTGCGCCAACTGAAGCCGAGTACTCTCAGGCAAGCCACTTCTGCTTTCGGTTTGTTCGATTTATTTTTTGCTTTCGCTTTGTTTTTGCATCTTCATCCTGGCTTTGCTGTATGAGTGAACTTTAGATAGTTGAGTGAACCTTAGATTGTTTGCAATGCGTGTGCAAATCCGGCAGCTCTGGAGAAGGCTGCTTGTGCATGTCATTCTTAGGCAATTGTTGCATTTGTTTTCATTGTTGTTGCATGGCTCTCCATACTTCCTAAACTTGTTATGTTTTCATTTTTGCTACATGATTGTTGCTATGGTGGTTGCGCTGCTCGTTGCGATGCTGCTTTTTGCACCGATGTTGGTTTTCACGATTTTTGTCAATGACAGAGTGACGACGAGCCCGGCACGCTGGTGGTATCATCGACAGCTCCAACTCATCGCATGTTTGAATCGCCCAACTTGGGGCGAGAGGGCAAACTTAAACCTTTTGTTGGTGGACGGGAGGACTTGCAACGAGATTACGACAGAGTAGGCATTGGGGAGGTTGGTGCAGGCGGCATGGCAGGTGAAGGGCGTGAGGACATGAGGACAGCAGATCCGGCAATGGAGGTTGTTCATGCACATGCAGTAGGGCCCGCCCACGCAAAGAAAAAGAAGAAAGCTAAGCACATGCAATCCCCGGCGAGAGAGCAGTCACGGGCTGCGGAGGGGGGAGTGAGCAGTGCGCGCGAGGGTGTCAGTTCGCCTCAATCAAAGGTGGTCGTCTTGGAGGGCTCCCCTGCTGCTAGCCCTAGTAAGAAACAGAAAGCCCGTGAGAGGGCAAAAGAGAGGGCAAAAGAACAGACGAGACAGAATGCTAGCCAGGAGGAAAGACAAAAGGCAGTTGAAGAGGCCAGGGGTGCCCAAATGACAGATGCCAATGTAAGCAAGGGACCCACAGAGACGGTGGATCCCTACAAGACACCACAGAGAGGCAGTAGCACACCGGTTAGACCATCGCGGGCAAGAGCAGCCCCCGCAATTACCCATACGGTGGAGAGTGGAGGAGAGGATAGAACACCTGAAAGAGCACGGATTGTGCAAGTTCGAGGTGAAGCCAGGGAGAGGGCAGTAGAGACGACGAGAGTGCTGGAGGTGGTTTCGCAGGTGGCTGACCCTGTTGAGGAGGACGACATGGAGGTTTCTGACCAGGATGACATCCTCCCGGACATCCCCAGGCCCCAAACCCGGAGCATACAGGCTGGATTTGGCGGTCCTAGTGGGCTGCCGGAAAACCCCTCTGTAGCAGACGTCATGTCTGAGGCGGATATGAAGTTGGCCGCTGCCAAGATGTTGGAGGCAACCCACAGCAACATTGGCAGGGTGCTGGGGGGCATGGTGTACCCGGCCAAGCTTCGAATTCCCCTTTGCCGCTTGGTGTCATTGCAGGTGGTGAGACCTGCCCTCCCAGGCGATATCGACAAGCTGAAATTCTCTTTCCGGGATGGATATCGAATGGGGTCTGCCGCCTTTTATGTTTCCATTGAGAACGACCACGGAGCTTCCCGTGCCCACACTTCCGATGAGGTGGACAAATGGGGTCCCCATTGGCAAACGCGAAATGAGGAGTTCGAGAGATCGATTGCTAGTGATCCTCTTTTCCAGCACATGTCCGGTAAGATGTTCTATGTGTGGGACGGCAATCATCGCCTCCTGGCATGGATGGAGCACATTGCCCAAGCCCACCCCAACGATCTCGATTGGCATTTCGCCGTCGATTGTGTTGTCCTGAAGGTTGCGGGGCCCAAAGATCGCAGTCTTCTTAAAGCTGCAATGGCCGACATCAACTCGTAAGCTACAACCCCTCTCGCTTTTGGACTTTGAATTTGGAAGTCATTTCATTGCGAATCCTCATATATGATGAAAATTCCCATTTCAGTATTGTTTGATGGAAATGTGGCACTGCAGGGTGACTGAGAATGCCTTCATTGCCACCAACTTGTCCCATATGCTCTTCCGAGTGAAGGATGTCGGGAAGCAGGGGGTGCAAGAGTTTGCCAATTCCCTCAGTGCCGACCTCCTGCGCAAGTCGGAGGCAAAGGCAGACAGAACCTGGTATAGGCTGAGCGTCGACGCCATGGTGGACTACATATTTCGGGTAAAGCTCCTGACAGTTTTGTTGAGCTAATTTGTCTCTCCTCCCCCAATAGAAGAAATTGTGTTGAGCAGGATCTCTAATCTTATGTGCGCCTTTTCGACAGACGAAAATACAGCAGGATTTGGCACATGCGCGGAGGTTCTACATGGAGTCAGAGGAGAAGAATCCAACCCTCCCGGAACTCGAATCGTATGTCAAAGCTGCGGAGGTGAGGGCCCGCATAAAGTACAAGTCGCGGATGGTAAAGTACGTGGCCATAGCTGATCCCGCCCTTGGTGCCGACTTTCTGGTGGAGGTGGGGAAGCACTACTCTCGCGCTCTGAAGCCCACGATGACATTGGAGAAGCTCCATCGTCTAGCCACATCCTGTGTGGATGCAACAGAAAAGGTGATACATTCTTAACCAAATTGTGGTGGCAACAACTCCTTTTTGTGGTGTTTGGCGCTTACGAATATGCTGGGTGGTTGGACAGACCCGGTGGCTCCAAATCTGGAATGGTTCCCAAAGTACCTGGGACATGTGGAGCTTCCCCAAACCGGACAAACTCTCTGACCCCACATTCGACATGTGGATGAACCGCATGACATGGTGGTTTCAGGTACATCCCCACGCTTCGTTTGGGGCTTCTACTCTAGTAGGGGGTGGATTCATTGTATTTTTTGAGGAAAGCGATCTGATGGAGAATCTCCACAGGTGACGACGAATGCGCAAGAGCAGCTGGACACACAAGCACATCAGTTCAAGATGGAGATATCTCCTGCAGTAGAGAGCCTACGTGACTATGTGACGAGGTACTTTCTGCTCTACAAAACCAACCTATTCTTTCGGGAGATAGCAGATGCTCGCCGGAGCCACGAGTTCACCGACCAGCCGAACGCGGACAAAGCAGCAATGCGCCTTCTGTACAGGTACATACGCGCTGCCTTTCTTTCAAGTCCTGGCATTTCAGGATGTTAGAGGCCTAAGTGGTGTTAGGGAAAATGGCGCCGAATTTCCAGTCAGGGCTCCGAAAATGGCAAAGTCCCTAGACTTGCTGGCCCGGAACTGGAAATTCGGCGCCATTTTCCAGTTCCAGGCCCTATTGCCGTTCAGGGACTTAGCCATTTTCGGCCTAAGTCCCTAGTGTGGCTGGCCCGGAACTGGAAATTCGGCGCCGTTTTCCAGTTCTAGGCCCTATTGCCGTCCAGGGACTTAGCCATTTTCGGCCTAAGTCCCTAGGGTGGCTGGCCCGGAACTGGAAATTCGGCGCCGTTTTCCAGTTCTAGGCCCTATTGCCGTCCAGGGACTTAGCCATTTTCGGGCTAAGTCCCTAGGGTGGCTGGCCCGGAACTGGAAATTCGGCGCCGTTTTCCAGTTCTAGGCCCTATTGCCGTCCAGGGACTTAGCCATTTTCGGGCTAAGTCAACAAAGTTCACGTTGCTGATTGGCCGTTGCCTCATTATGTAACTTCTCATTTTTACCCTAATATGTTCATATTCCATCTTGGAATGACCACTAGGACTGCATATGTGGCAAATGTTCCCCTTTGCCGGACGCGTAAAGTGTTCTGTTACCTGTCATCTTGATGCATTAATGGGCTCATAATAAGTTTCGGCGATGTACCGGGTAGGTACTTTGACGGCCCTGTTTGTCTTCTTGTGTGATGACGCTCGTTATGTTATGCAATGCGGAGTGCTTTGCCCCTTAGGCCACGTGTTTGAATTCAAACACTCTCCCGTCTCCCTCTGTCCGCGTGGCACATTCTCCGAGTTTGACTTCCAAACTGTCTTTACACGTACCGGCCACTTTACTGACGTTAACTCGTGTCCATCTGTCACTGCCCCTATGGACTGTGCGACCTGTGTGGGTTGTGTTGCCTGTATTGGGCTGTGACAGGCTGTGACAAGCTGTGGTAAGATGTGATATGCTGTAATAGACTGTGGTGGACTGTGATGGCTGTGTGAACACTTATGTTCTCTGCAATGGCCATACACATTCGGCTTTATGACAAGTGCTTCATGCTCCGCTGGTGCTACTGGTGTAGTCTGTGACTGCATCTGTGTTTCAAGATGCAAATCATGCTGCAATGGTCTATCATGGATACCACTGTATCCCTTCAACTTATTGGCATTGACTCTACCAAGCATCTCTTTGTTAATGGTTTGTAATATAGCTGTGTTGTTATCATACATCTTCTGTATGACATAAGGTCCTTTCCATGGTGATTTAAGCTTAGAAGCTTTAATCTTTCCCTTCTTCTGCAACCACAGTACCAAATCACCTGTCCTAAAAGTCTTCAATTTACCTTCATCAAACTGATCCTTCCTCTTCATCTGAATTCTGGTCATGTTATCTGCTGCATCAGCACGTACTTCTTCCATATGATATAGTTCATGTTTCCTTACTTTAATTGAATCCTCCAATTCCATTCTCCTCCCCCATTCAGTTCTCATGGTAGGTAATAAGAATTCCACTGAAAGTAAAGCTTCCATACCATAAATTAATTGGAATGGTGTATACTTGGTGGCGACTTTATATGAAGTCCTATATGAGAGGTTAGGTATTTCATGAGCATGAGCGGCATGAGCGGCATGTGCGGAGTAGCAAGACAATCGGTTTTCATGAGCAGAAGTACAAATTTCGAAAATAAAAAACATTATAAAACATTAATTTAATGCAATGTGTCAGAAAAAACAAATATATTATTCGGCACCTTGAAGGGGAAATTGTAGTTTTGAGAGTTGTGCTCATGATATTTCGTCTTCCGCTCATGCCAATTCCCAGCGACATGTGCAAAAATGGCGCCGAATTTCGCGGTAATAGGGTCCGTAACCGGAAAGAATCGCGACGTATTTCGCGGTAATAGGTCTCTCTCGCAAAAAATGGTGCCGAATTCCGCGGCTTTAGGTCCCCTCATGATAGGTGTGTAAGCCCAAAATTTGGAAATGTGGCGCCGAATTTCAGTACATGGTGTCGGGGATTGCACAGATGTTGGGCAGTTCTGGGCCATGTAACTGGAAATTCGGCGCCATTTTTCTAGACATCATTCCCGAGCATGTTCGGACTTAGCCAGTTTTCGGCCCAAAATAGGGAAATTCGGCGCCATTTTTCCAGACACAGGGGTACCAGTGCATGTTGGGACTTAGCTAGTTTTCGACCCAAAATAGAGAAATTCGGCGCCATTTTTCCAGAAATGGCCCCACAACTGCTTCTGTTGGATCTCAGTTTGAATGGAATATAGCCTCATTCCAGGAGTTTTGGGGTGCATTTCATTACATTGCAAAAAAAAATCTGATACATGAAAATGCAATTGAAAATATCCATATGGAGGATTCCCTTTGCCCCATCAATGATTTCTGGAATCCCTAAGGAGGAGTTTGTGCAACTCGTTCAAGATCTCTCCTTGCCTTCCATGGGAACATTGGGGTCTTGCCCGTACACCCTGCAGATGGCAGCCCAATTTGCTTGTGCGTTGTCCGCCATGAAACCACGGAAATTGGGAGGGGGCAATCCCGCCTTGGCCATCTGTTCGTTTATTCCCTGCCAAAGAAGCATCTCCGATTGTGTGTCCTCTCCTTTCATCTCACAAATAGCAATTGTCATTAGCATCCTGCAGTGGGTGTCGTAGACATGTGCACCCATTGTCACCCACTGGTGATTTGTAATTCGCTTGATATGGTCGAACATGACCCAACTGTTTGACAAGTCCCCACTCGTCATCCTGTCGACCAGTTCGACGCCGCTGCCAGGTCCACACGTGGACATTTTGAATACGAAACAACGATCTGCCTCAGTCCCTTGTCCTGGAAACCTACTTCCATGAATATAGTCATATCCACATCGTCGCTTCACCTCCAGAATGGAGTGCATATCCGAGCCACGCCCAATTTTTTGTTTGCATGAGACAATGTGGTTTCGGACATTCGGTGAACATACATGGGACATCAACTCCAGCAATGCCTCCATTTCCTTCTCATTGAGAGGAACTCTATCGGAGCCGTCTTCCGACATAATTCTGGCCAATGCCATCTTATGGGCGGCTTGGAGTTGTATCTGTTTGGGTTTGGCACCCGATCTCAACTTAACCTCCTCCTGAACGAGCTGCTCTGCCTCGTGGGCAGCCTCCCGCGAGTTCCCCTTCGCCAATTTGTGACAATGGGAACCAACGTGTATGCAAGCTCGGGTGAGGTCAGGGAAACGGTGCAACACATAGAACTGCTTGGCATTACAAACAGACATGCAGTGTGGTGGTTCTTTGCAATGCGCACACTTAAATGTGGAGTTCGGAACCTTCTCCTGAGCACGAAATGGTTGATGAGCTGTGCCTGTCCAATTGGTCTCGTTCCTGTGACCTCTGGATTTAAAATGGAAGCAAGTTGGGGAGAAACACCGCAACGCGCCCGCACAAACAACGTAGCGCACCTGCACACCATCGAGCATCTTCATGCTGGTGGTTTTGGTGACGCACCAAGGATGACCATCATGTTTTCTATCCATATCTGTGAACATTCCGGACGCCCTCGAGTAGTCCGTCTGAGGAGGGAACTCAAAGAAGATATTACCGTCGGCGTCTGCGGGAAGGCATGTAACCGATTTAATTGCGAACTTGCTGTAGTCCAGCCCGGCCAGCTCCGAGCGGTGTCCCTCCATGTGAAGCCCTTGCAGAATTTCAAGAATAGATTGAACTGTGGTGCTCGTGCTGGGAATATGACTCCCTTGTCCACTGACGTCCATTGAGGACTTGCCTGATCTCCAGGACGACCTCGGAACTTCCATGACCTCGTCTGAGTCGGACAGGTTGTGAACAACCCGGTTCTCGCTCGTCTTCATGGAGAGTTCGGCTCTGGATTTACTTCGTTGCGGACTTCTCTCTTTGATGTAGCCACTCTCTGATTCGCGGATTGTTTCGTGGAAGGCGCCAGGATAGAAGGTGCATTTGGCGGGCAAATGAAGTCCCCAACAGCCCTGTATATGACGTTGTCCGATGGTGGAACTCGCCATTCCCTGCCATCGCCGAAATCATCGTGGAGCACAACAATACTCTCGACAACAACGCCGTTTGAGTCCTTCCTTTCCTCCTCCAAGAAAACCAACCCCGGTTTTAGGTGGTATCGAACGCACAGATATTTCTCCATCACCCGGCAGATGTCCCCTCTGCACGGAAATGAAGCTCTATGCTCGTGAGGAGGGCAGTACACTGTAGCGCTTGGGTTTTCCGCCATGGGAGATGTGCACACAAGACTCCCAGGATGGTGTGCGGGCAAGCTCCCTGGTAAAAGGGGGATGCAGCGATGGGAAGGAATGCGGTGCCGATTTGTCCGAGCGACGAAGCCTGATCCAAATCCAGGGAGCCAACTATCTCAAAATTCCACAGTCAGAGTGTTAATGAACCTTGTCTCAGGAATGCGGCCCCTGGTCTTTGCGCAATAACTGCCAACGGTATGCAGTCAGAAAGTGGGGGGCCGTCCGGATGATGTCGGCTGAAGGGGAGAAGCCGGCACCGTGCCGTCACATTACTACCCCCGGATGAAAATTCGGCACCGAATATCCAGCAGGGGCCGCACGTATGAAGTCGCCTCGGGCAGAGAGGCCGGAACCTGTCCGACAGAGAACAACCCCCGGATGGAAATTCAGCGCCGAATTTCCATTCGGATCCCCCCAAAGGAATTCGTGTCGGGGGGTCAGGCCGAAAACTGGCCGACATAATTTCCATCCGAGGCCGTTCGGATGCAGTCGGCTCGGGGGAAAGGCCGCCACCTGGCCCTCACATTACAACCCCCGGACGGAAATTCGGCACCGAATATCCAACAGGGGAACCCCGGATGAAGTCGCCTCGGGCGTAGAGGCCGGCGTGTGTTCGACAGAGAGCATCCCCTGGATGGAGATTCGGCGCCGAATTTCCATCCGGGCCCCCCCAAACGAAGTCATGTCGAGGGGGCATGCCAAAAACTGGCCGACATAAAAACCTCCCCAGATGGGAAAACGGCGCCGAATTTCCATCCGGGGCCGTTCGGATGCAGTCGGGGAGGGGGGGGGGGGAGGCATGCACCTGGCCGTCACATTTCAACCCCCGGACGGAAATTCTGCATCGAATATCCAACAGGGGAACCCCGGATGAAGTCGCCTCGGGCGGAGAGGCCGGCACCTGCCCGACAGAGACCATCCCCCGGATGGAAATTCGGCGCCAAATTTCCATCCGGGCCCCCTCAAAGGAAGTCCGGTCGGGTGGTGAGGCCCAAAACTGGACGATATAAAAACCTCCCAGGATGGAAAAATGGCGCCGAATTTCCGTGCGGAGCGGTTCGGATGCAGTCGGGGAGGGGGGAGAGGCCGGCACCTGGCCGTCACATTTCAACCCCCGGACGAAAATTCGGCACCGAATATCCAACAGGGAACGCCCGGACGAAGTCGCCTCGGGCGTAGAAGCCGGCACCTATCCGACAGATACCATCCCCCGGATGGAAATTCGCCGCCGAATTTCCATCCGGGCCCCCTCAAAGGAAGTCCGGTCGGGTGGTGAGGCCCAAAACTGGACGATATAAAAACTGAACATGATTAAAAAACGGCGCCGAATTTCCGTCCAAGGCCGTTCGGATTTCCCTCTAGCAGTCAAGGATTCCATGAAAAACGTGTCTAAAAGTGGACTTTAGCCACGAAAAAAACAAGCGGCCACGCTCAGAATTACCTCCAGGAAGGTAATTCGGCGATTCGACTTACCTGGCGAATGGAAATTCGGCGCCGAATTTCCATCCGCCAGCGATCCGAGTAACCTGCTGGATGGAAATTCAGCACCGGATTTCCATCCATCCGGGCTTCGAATTACCTGCAGGATGGAAATTCGGCGCCGAATTTCCATCTTGATCCGCTCCGAATTTCCTGCATGACGCAAATTTTGCGCGCCGCCCTACCTGCCGGATGGAAATTCGGCGCCGGATTTCTATCCATCCGCTCACCGACCAACCTGGCGGATGGAAATCCGTCGCCGGATTTCCATCCATCCGCTCCGAATTACCTGCGTGGCGGAAATTTCGCGCGCCGCCCTACCTGGCAGGATGGAAATCCGGTGCCGGATTTCCATCCATCCGCTCTCCGACCAACCTGGCGGATGGAAATCTGGCGCCGGATTTCCATCCATCCGTTCCGAATTACCTGCGTGGCGGAAATTTCACGCGCCGCCCTACCTGGCAGGATGGAAATCCGGTGCCGGATTTCCATCCATCCGCTCCGAAATTACCTGCGTGGCGGAAATTTCGCGCGCCGCCCAACCCGGCAGGATGGAAATCCGGCGCCGGATTTCCATCCATCCGCTCCGAATTACCTGCGTGGCGGAAATTTCGCGTGCCGCCCCACCTGGCAGGATGGAAATCCGGCGCCGGATTTCCATCCATCCGCTCCGAATTACCTGCGTGGCGGAAATTTCGCGCGCCGCCCAACCCGGCAGGATGGAAATCCGGCGCCGGATTTCCATCCATCCGCTCCGAATTACCTTCGTGGCGGAAATTTCGCGCGCCGCCCTATCTGACAGGATGGAAATCCGGCGCCGGATTTCCATCCATCCGGCTCCGAATTACCTGCGTGGCGGAAATTTCGCGCGCCGCTCTACCTGGCAGGATGGAAATTCGGCGCTGAATTTCCATCCTGCTGCTCTCCGAATTACCTGCATGACGGAAATTTTGCGCGCCGCCGTACCTGGCGGATGGGCATTAAATGTCCACCGCCGTCCGTTTTTATTTGGGTTGGTGACACATGGCTTCTTTGATACGTACCCTAAATCTGATGCTAATCTTGGATTAACTTCTATTCGAGGCATGTACCCCAAAAAACTGAGATCTTTTTCCATTTTGGCTGGGACTTATGCCGCCTGAAGGGCGTGGCTCTCCTGAGAGAGACCTCACATCCAGACCGCGGCGGAAGTTGAAAGCTTTGTACTACGGACGACGGCCAATCTCTCGGATGGCCAAACTTAAGCTCCAGCAGGAGATTCCAGTGTCTTGCTCACAACCCGCGCCAACTGAAGCCGAGTACTCTCAGGCAAGCCACTTCTGCTTTCGCTTCGTTTGCTTTCGCTTTCGCTTTGTTGTTTCGCTTTGTTTTTGCATCTTCATCGTGGCATCACTGGAAGCATGTCATTCTTAGGCATTGGTTGGATTTGTTTTCATTGTTGTTCCATGGCACTCCATACTTCCTAAACTTGTTTTGTTTTCATTGTTGTTCCACAATTGTTGCTATGGTGGTTGCGCTGCTCGTGCAATGCTGGTTTTGGCACCGATGTTGGTTCTGACGATTTTAGGAATGACAAAGTGACGACGAGCCCGACACGCTGGTGGTATCATCGACCGCTCCAATTCATCGCATGTTTGAATTGCCCAACTTGGGGCGAGAGGGCAAACTTCAACCTTTTGTTGGTGGACGGGAGGACCTGCAGCGAGGGTACGACAGAATAGGCATTGGGGAGGTTGGTGCAGGCGGCATGGCAGGTGAAGGGCGTGAGGACGTGAGGATAGCAGATCCGGCAATGGAGGTTGTTGATGCACATGCAGTAGGGCCCGCCCACACAAAGAAGAAGAAGAAAGCTAAGCACATGCAATCCCCGGCGAGAGAGCCGTCACGGGCTGCGGAGGGGGGAGTGAGCAGTGCGCGCGAGGGTGTTCCTTCTCCTCAATCAAAGGTGGTTGTCCTGGAGGGCTCCCCTGCTGCTAGCCCTAGTAAGAAACAGAAAGCCCGTGAGAGGGCAAAAGAACAGGCGAGAGAGAAGGCTAGCCAGGAGGAAAGAGAAAAGGCCACTGAAGAGGCCAGGGGTGCCCAAATGACAGATGCCAATGTAAGCGAGGGACGCACAGAGACGGTGGATCCCTCCAAGACACCACAAAGAGGCAGTAACACACCGGTTACACCATCGCGGACAAGAGCAGCCCCCGCAATTACCCATACAGTGGAGAGTGGAGGAGAGGAAAGAACACCACAAAGAGCACGGATTGTGCAAGTTCGAGGGGAAGCCGGGGAGATGGCAGTAGAGACAGGGAGAGTGCTCGAGGTGGTTTCGCCGGTGGTTCACCATGTTGAGGAGGATGACACCGACCTTTCTGACCAGGATGACATCCTCCCGAACATCCCCAGGCCCCAAACCCGGAGCATACAGGCTGGATTTGGCGGTCCTGGTGGGCTGCCGGAGAACCCCTCTGCAGCAAACGTCATGTCCAAGGCGAATATGAAGTTGGCCGCTGCCAAGATGTTGGAGGCAACCCACAGCAATATTGGCAGGGTGCTGGGGGGCATGGTGTACCTGGCCAAGCTTCGAATTCCCCTTTGCCGCTTGGTGTCTTTGCAGGTGGTGAGACCTGCCCTCCCAGGCGATATCGACAAGCTGAAATTCTCTTTCCGGGATGGATATCGAATGGGGTCTGCCGCGTTTTACGTTTCCATTGAGAACAACCACGGAGCTTCCTGTGCCCACACTTCCGATGAGGTGGACAAATGGGGTCCCCATTGGCAAAGGCGAAATGAGGAGTTCGAGAGATCGATTGTTACTGATCCTCTTTTCCAGCACTTGTCCGGAAAGATGTTTTACGTGTGGGACGACAATCATCGCCTCCTGGCATGGATGGAGCACATAGCCGAAGCCCACCCCAACGACCTCGATTGGCATTTCGCCGTGGAGTGTGTTGTGCTGAAGGTTGCGGGGCCCAAAGATCGCAGTCTTCTCAAAGCTGCAATGGCGGACATCAACTCGTAAGTTACAACGCCTCTTGCTTTTGGACCCATCCGATGCGAATCCTCATATTTAATGTAAATTCTCATTTCAGAATTGTTTGATGAAAATGTGGCATTGCAGGGTGACTGAGAATGCCTTCATTGCCACCAACTTGTCCCATATGCTCTTCCGAGTGAAGGATGTCGGGAAGCAGGGTGTGCAAGAGTTTGCCAATTCGCTCAGTGCTGACCTCCTGCGCAAGTCGGAGGCAAAGGCAGACAGAACCTGGTATAGGCTGAGCATGGACGCCATGGTGGACTACATATTTCGGGTAAAGCTCCTGACTGTTTTGTTGAGCTAATCTGTCTCTCCTCCCCCAATAGAAGAAAAAGTGTTGAGCAGGATCTCTAATCTTATGTGCGCATTCTTGACAGACGAAAATTCAGCAGGATTTGGCACATGCGCGGAGGTTCTACATGGAGTCAGAGGAGAAGAATCTAACCCTTCCGGCACTCGAATTGTATCTCAAAGCTGCGGAGGTGAGGGCCCGCATAAAGTACAAGTCGCGGATGGTAAAGTACGTGGCCATAGCTGATCCCGCCCTTGGTGCCGACTTTCTGGTGGAGGTGGGGAAGCACTACTCCCGTGCTCTGAAGCCCACGATGACATTGGAGAAGCTCCATCGTCTAGCCACATCCTGTGTGGATGGTGCAGAAAAGGTGATGCATTCTTAACCAAATTGTGGTGGCAACAACTCGTTTTTGTGGTGTTTCGCGCTTACGAATATGCTGGGTGGTTGGACAAACCCGGTGGCTCCAAATCTGGAATGGTTCCCAAAGTACAAGGGACATGTGGAGCTTCCCCAAACCGGACAAACTGTTTGACCCCACATCCGACATGTGGATGAACCGCATGACATGGTGGTTTCAGGTACTTCCCCACGCTTCGTTTGGCGCTTCTACTCTTGTAGGGGGTGGATTCATTGTATTTTTTCAGCAATGCGATCTGATGGAGAATCTCCACAGGTGACGACGAATGCGCAAGAGCAGCTGGATACACAAGCACATCAGTTCAAGATGGAGATTTCTCCTGCAGCAGAGAGCCTACGCGACTATGTGACGAGGTACTTTCTGCTCTACAAAACCGACCTATTCTTTTGGGAGATACCACATGCCCGCTGGAGCCACGAGTTCACCGACCAGCCGAACGCTGACAAAGCAGCAATGCGCCTTCTGTACAGGTACATACGCGATGCCTTCCTTTCAGTCCTTGCATTTTTCGCCGAATTTCCAGATCAGGGCTCCGAAAATGGCTAAGTCCCTAGGGTGGCTGGCCCTGAACTGGAAATTCGGCGCCATTTTTCCAGGTCAAGGCCATATGGGACAGCCACTTTCGGGCCGGACCTGGGAAAATGGCGCCGAATTTCCAATCAGGGCTCCGAAAATGGCTAAGTCCCTAGGGTGGCTGGCACTGAACTGGAAATTCGGCGCCATTTTTCCAGTTCTGGGCCATATTGCCGTTCTGGGACAGCCATTTTTGGGCCGGACCTGGAAAAATGGTGCCGAATTTCCAGTCAGGGCTCCAAAAATGGCTAAGTCCCTAGGGTGGCTGGCCCTGAACTGGAAATTCGGAGCCATTTTTCCAGTTCTGGGCCATATTGCCCTTGTGGGACTTAGCCATTTTCGGGCCGGACCTGGGAAAATGGCCCCGAATTTCCAGTCAGGGCTCCATAAATGGCTAAGTCCCTAGGATGGTTGGCCCTGAACTGGAAATTCGGCGCCATTTTTCCAGTTCTAGGCCCTATTGCCGTTCTAGGACTTCTTCGGGCCAAACCGGGAAAAATGGCGCCGAATTTCCAGTTCAGGGCTCCCAAGATGGTTGTCCCTAGGGTGGCAGTCACCGAAAACCGAAATTCGGCGCCATTTTTCCATTTCTAGGCCCAGTCAGATCCGCCCCAACCTGGGAAAATGGTGCTGAATTTGCAGTTCAGGGACCTCATTGTGTTTTTCATGAATGCAGGTACTGCAAGTTCTCCCTTTTGGAGAAAGGTCATCTGTCTTTCGAGCCACCATTCTTCCTGGCATGGAGGAACCCTGGGGCTGACTCCATGTATACTGACGATATTGTGAAGGAGTGGCATCTGGAACATTTGCGTGATTGCCCTTGGTATGTGGACCTTCCGCCCGACATGCTCGACCCATCCGAGTTTCAATTAAAGCTGGATGCTGAGGCCCGACGAAACCGGGCTCCGCTGCCTCCGCTGGGTGCAAAAGAGGCAAAAGCGCTAGCGAACTCCAGGAAAGCGGCAGAGCTTGCTCAGGCAGGAATTCAGGAGAAATTGAATGAGAAGAGTAAAGGCCAAAGGAAAAGGACAAGGAAACAGGTGAGTGCAGTAACACCGAAAAAACAGAAAACCATCGGGGCATCAGAGCAGGCGCAGGAGGGGACCCAAGAGAGTGACTCGGACGACGACTTTGTTCAAGGTCCTGCGACTGCTGTTGCTGCTACCCAGTCACCGGTCGTCCGGGTTCCCAAGTCAGTTCAGAGTGGGACTGGCTCTGCCAAGAAGTTGGCATTTGAGGGCGAGCCTACACGGCGGTATTCGGCGGTGACGTTTACGCACAGGCCAAAGCTAGAACCTCCAACCATCATCCAATGCGTCAATGAGAACTTCCTTGACGCTCTCGCTGCCAGGGCGAAGAAGGTGGCACACAACAAGTCTCTGGCGGAGCAGAAGGGGAAAGCCAAGAAGAGGGCTGCCGGTACAGAGCCTAAAGACACCCCTGGTTTTGAAGCCATGATGGAATTCTTCACGGCTGTGAGCACGGATTGCAAGAGCACTCGGGGGGGGGGGTTGGGGGGTTGAGGTGGAGAGAGCTTGCGACATGATTCTCCTCGACATTCCAGATGGGGAGCTGCTGGAGGGCCTGGATGGTGTGCCCACCTGGAACAGGTTTACTGAGGACTACTGGAAAGCCGGGTTTGGGCTGGCGGGGATGCTTCTGGATGACGGTGGATGTGTGGTTGTCCTTGCCACAAGAGGGAAGACCACAGAGAATGCGGTGGCAAGGTGGACACCGAAAAGTGTCACCCCGGTCCTCCTCAGAAAATGGTTCTGCATCAATACACAGGGGTTGCGAAAAGAGGGCCAAAGTGTAAGTTATCAATCTATTGCATTCACCTCATATTGTGGTGTATCTAAACAAGATCCCGGAGTTGATCCCTATTTTGTTGGATGTGCAGACATTGGTGTTTGAGGCATATTGTTTTGTGAAGAGAGGGTCTATGTTCAAATTCCGCAACGACGGTCGTCTTGTTGATGCCGCTGTGGACCCCGTTACCTACGATGTCCTCTACAACTATGTGCCCCACTCTAGTATGCCGAAGGACACAAAGACAGGCAAACCGTGGCGGTACAGCCGGACCCGGAGCCCTGCTTTCATCCAAACCCTCATGGAGACGTGCTCGGATGTCCAAGGGCGGATTCTGGACCTCACATGCGGCACGGGTAAGCCTTCACGTGCTCAGTTTGTCCCCTGGCCCGATTGCAATTGCATGCCGCAAGTTATTAACCGCCCGCTTTGTTCCTCAGGTGCTTCAATGTGGGCAGGGACGTTGTCCGACAGGCATGTGTTCGCCTTCGAGCCAGATACTGCCCTCCACAACTTGGAACTTGCAGCGGCTGAACGTCTGCCGAAAGAGGAAGAGGCATCCTCAGAGGATGAGGAAAAATCCGAGAAGGAGCAGGGGGAGGAACAAGTTGGGATCGAGGCCGAGGAGCCCCCGGTGTACGAGTGAGTGGTCGCATTGTAAGTTGCCTCCAGATTTCGTGAGGCACCTCCCTTCGCTCTCTTATTTCATTGAAAACCCTTTCTGCTTCTGCTGGTGCTGGTATTGACATTCTTGAAGTAGATTTGTTCTTACTGTAGGATGCCAAGTACGGCAGGAGGGACGTCTACACCGGAGTTCATGGGCAAGAGGAACGTGCCTTTTTTTGCCAGGGGGGATTTCATGCCTAGTCTAGAAAAGGACTACATCCTTCCTACTTATGCTGCCCGGCTTGCTTCGGTGTCCATTAGGAGGTGTTCCAAACCTAATCGTGTACAACATATTTTAGACGAGGCAAGCCTCAAGAAAATGAAGATGAGGGAGGAGGCAACAGCTATTAGAGCCCGTCGGGCTCGTAGATTTGTGTTGGATTCTGCTGAGGAAAGTGGGGGAGAAGAGGCAGAAGATTCCCAGGAGGTGAGGTGGACAGTCCCCCAAGGAGAGGACGGCATTTTTGAGAGGCATACTGCAACCGATGCATCACAGAGCTCGGAGGATGGGGGGGGTGAGGGGGATGAGGAAGAAGGAGGGCCAAGTTCCTCGGAAGGTGTAGGAGAGTAGTTCCCATTCCTGCTATGACAGTTAGGACACACTTGTATAGACGTGGCTTGCCACCAAATTTGCAATAAAATGTTGCATTTCATTGCTATGACGAGTCCACATGACCCTATTTCCGTGCCTCCTAACCCTATTTCCGTGGACACAATTCGGCCCGCTCATGCCTTTTTTTTTTCCACTCATGCTCATGCCGCTCATGAAATAGCAGCCCCCCCCATATGACCACAAAGCTGTCAACAGCTTTGTATCCCAGTCTGTCCTGTTTGCATTGACTATCTTACTCAAGATAGTGCATAGTATTTTGTTGGTGGCCTTTGCCTACCCATTGCTCTGTGGGTAATAGGTTGTACTCTTCCTGTGCACGATCATGATTTCCTTAGTCAATAGTTCAATGGTCTCATTAATGAAATGACTTCCCTGGTCACTGATAAATTCCAGGTGACAGCCAAATCTTGTGAGAATGTTCTCATATAGGAACCTTGCTATGGACTTAGCTGTGTTGTCCCTCAGAGCCTTAGCCTCCACCCATTTTGTGGTATAATCAGTGGCTGTGATTATATATTTGTTCTGTGTATTCCTGGCTGGTGGATTAATTGGTCCAACAAAGTCTAATCCCCATTTCTGGAATGGTTCAGTAGGCATCGTAGGATGCAAAGCCATCTTCCCAGATCTTTGCAAAGGTCCTAGCCTCTGACACTCATCACAACTCTTGCAATACTTGTGTAAACAAAGTAGGCCACCAGTAACTTGCAAATAATATTTTCCTACTGGTAGTCTCTTCTCCAAAATGGCCTCCAGCCACTCCCTTATGAACTTCTTCCAAAACTTTATTTACCTCATGGTGGTACAAGCATCATTTAAGAACACCATCAGGTCCTAGCTTATACAATCTTTCACCTATCATAGTGTATGGTAATGCCTTGATAACTATTCTTTTCCTCTGCTCCTTCCCATAACTGGGTGGGCACTGACCATGAGTAAGGTAGTATCTGATTGGCCACTGCCAATCTAACCAATCATCTGCTCCCTGCACTTCCACTGCAAATAAACTCGCATCAGGCAGTTGATCGTCTACTCCTGTGGCAGGTTCTCTTGTTGAAAGGCGTGACAAGTGATCTGCCACAAGATGCAAAGTCCAGGCTTGTAAACAACTTCGAATTCAAACTCATGCAAGATAATCAACCATCTTGCTATCCTGCCACTTATCAAAGACTTGTTCACCAGATAAATCAAAGCCTGATGATCCACATAAAACATAAACTTCTTTCCAAGTAGATAATGCCTATATTTCTTGACTGCATAAATCATTGCCAAAGCTTCTCTTTCAGTAGTGCTATAGTTCCTCTCAGCACTGTTCAACAATCTGCTAGCATAGTACACAAGTGAATCTATGTTTCCTGTGACATTTTGGGCTAACACAGCCCCCAATACTTCTCATGAGGCATCACAGTGTACATGAAATACCATATGCCAATGAGGGTTAATCAGCACATGTGTAGTTGTTACTGACAACGTGAGTTCCTCTGGGCATAGTTGGGATTCATCCTGTACCTTGCCTGTTTGATTGGTACTGACCCAGGTTCCAGTTCAATCTTATGCTGACAGATCTCAGGTGGTATACCTTTCAGATCTTCATAGCTCCAAGCAAATACATCTTTGTATTTGATAAACAGGCTCTTAGCTTCCTCAAAGAATTATGGCTCCAAGTCAGCCCCAACTTTCACCATTCTTGGTTCATCCTCAGTTCCCACATTCACTTCTCTCACTTGCTCTTCAGCTGTGATTGTCCATCCAGCCACTACTTCATCCTGTAAACTCACAGCGGCTGATTCCTCTAGGATTTCTATTTCTCTCTCTCTTTCTTCATAGAAATGTGGTGGGTAACTGTTTGTTTCCTCCTCAATTGGTGTTGCTATTATTGCACCACAACATATACCTTTAAAGCAACTCAGGCCTCCCAGTTGCATTTCTGCAACCTACTCCCACTCTGGGTGTGCAGCAAACAGAGTAGCTTCCTGCTCCTCATCAAGCCCTCCCCTCCAGTCATACTCTCTGACTCCACGAGGTCTCCGTGTAGCAAGTACCCTACCAGATTTCTTAGTGGTGATCTGTATCTTGTGCTTCCCATCATGCATAGTCAGTAACTGGGAATTCCAATCATGGAATACCCTGGCCTGTTTCAGCCATGGTTGACCCAACAATAAGGAGTAAGCTTCCATGTCATCATCCATTTTCAACACAGTCACTGTGATCTTAAAGATCATCTTCTGAATCTGTATCTTTACTCCTCTTATCAAGCCTAATGGTTGTACACTCCTTTGATCTGCCATTGTTACTGTGAATGGGGCTGGTTTCATGTTATTCAGTCCAAGCTTCTGCCTTAATTGGTCTGTCATGATATTCACTCCCGAGCCTCCATCTATCAGTACATCAGTCAGGTCTGTGCTTCCAATTCTCAATTGGATTACTGACATGGAATCATCATAGTCCATGACAGTTTCTTGCCCTTCACGCTTCACATTATAACTTGTCACCTTGCTGTTCAGGTCTGTGTTCTCTGTCACATGAGCAATCTGATTGATTGCTTGATACAGCCTGTGTCTACAATGCGGCGCCATAGCCAATAGCTGCCCAATTGTAATCTCAGCTTTGGACTGGCATTTTACTTCAGCCAAAGCCCCTTCATTATCCTGCACCTGTGAAGCCTCTTGCTTCACTTCATCTTCACCTTCTTCATCTTCTCTTTCAGAGTCAGAAGAATCTGCCATAGGGATATCAGTATCCTTCTGCATTTCCCTTATGGTATCAGCCACTTCCTTGTGTAGTTCCTTCTCATCTCTCCCTGCCTCATCATCTTCAGGCACATCACTGCCATCTTCATTTACATCTTCCTCCTCATCCACTGGAGGTATTAGCTTAGCTTCGCTTCTGGTAACTATCATTGTACTGACTTCTGGTACAAAACATGGCATAACCATGTGAGCTGCCACTACTGGGCCTTCATTCACAGGAGCTCTCATCTCATTCTAGTGTCTGATCCAGAATGGACAGGCTGCTTTGCGATGTCCTGCCTGGTTACAATAGTAACACAGTTCTTCACCATTGGGTCCTCGCCCTTGGTCTATTCTGGGATTATTTCTATAATCCTGATTCCCTGGCTGATAATTCCTCCTTGGATTACCCTGATAGTTGCCTCTGGGATTGCCTGGGTAATTCCCTCTTGAATTACCTCTTCCTGCCATACCATTGTTATATCCACCAAGGCTACCATAGTGGTCCTAGTCATTGTTTCTTCTTGGCTGGGGTTGCACTTGATGCACCCTCACTTGCCTAGGTTCTTTTACAGCTGTCCTTCTATTGTAATAACAATTCTCAGTAGAATGGTTATCCATTTTATAGATAGTACAGTGTTTCTCCTTCATGTGGCATTCAGCTGTGGTATGGCCTTCATTTTGGCACTTTGCACAGCAAACACCCTTCCTCCAAATGTGTTGCAGCCTCTGTGGCGTACTTTTTCAATATTTCTTCCAATCTTTTTTCATAGTTGACCCTCTTCAACTTTTCCTTCTTCTTGCTCTTCCTTTTGAGCTCTTGCTCTTCTTCCTCATCTGACTCATCTTCAGAGTCATCATCATCCCTCTTATCTCTCCTGAGCATTCCCATTTGTTCAATTTTGTTGGCTGTTTCGAATGCCTCCTCCACTGTATTATGGGGTAGCATATCCATTTTCTTTTGTAATTCGGGTCTTAATCCACTCACAAACCAAGTCTTCTGTAATCCTGGTGCTGGTATAGCAGCCAGCGTTTTCATCATTAACTCCATCTTTTCCATATATTCTTCAACAGTTTCATGCTTCCTTTGCCTCAACTGTTGTAAACTCCCATACACTTCATCCTCAATTTTTCTTGTCCTGAACCTATTTCGAATTGCTGTACTAAGGCCATTCCAGGTTATGAAATGATTATTAGGAAACCCGTGTTGGAGGTACCACCATCTGTGGCCCTACACCCTGCCCCTTTGACAGGTGCTGGTCCTCCTGTTGGTGCTGGTCCTTGAGGACCTGCTGTTGTAGTGGTGGAACTCCCACCTGGTGTTGGCCCCTGAGCACTCCTTGCTACTGGCCCCCCTGTACTTGCAGTACCCTCAGCTCCAGTTGCACTACTTCCCACACTCCTTGTCCCCCCAGATGCCAGATCCAAGCTGCCCGCCTGATCCCCCTGAGCCGACACCTTTGTTGGCCTGTGATCCAAGTGCTCCACTTGATCCAGGTCCAACAGGTTGGGATGTCCTGGTTGTAGTCTCAACCTTAACTGTTGGGCCTACTTCTTCATACTCTTCATCTTCCAAGTTCTTCTCTCTGTTTTCATCTTCCAAGTTCTTCTCTTGGATTTCTTCTTCCTCACTCATATAACTCAACTGTACTGGTGTTGGAGAGTCTGAACTCTCCGTTGGCTCTACTACATCTTCCTCTCCTTCTTTGTCTTGTGTTTCAGAATCTGGAGTTCCTGCTCTTGGTGTTCCATGCCAACTCTGATCAAAGATTTCTGTCAAATCTTTAACCCAGGGATGTACCTCAGATCTTTCCCCTCGTGGCTGATCTTCTTCCTGTACCAAATCCCTTAATCTTTCTTGTAAAGAATAAGAAGGAGTGGCACTTCTGGTTCTTCCGGTATGGGTGATGTACTCTCCGGCCTCGATGGTGTGAGAGGTCCAAATGATTCCCCTATGTCTATTCCTCTCTCCCAGAGATATGGATAATTAACTTTCAAACAACTTTCTCTCTTTGCTGAATATCTGTGAAGTCTAGCTTCCCTTTCATCACTCATGTCCCATGTCCTTCATATCTTTAATGAGGCAATAACCAAAACTCTCTCCTGTAGTATCTCTCGTATATGCCTGGATTTCTTTCAAGCTTTAATGCACCCTTGGCTATACTAGAAGGCTCCGTTACCATACAACCATATGGCAAGCAGGTCTGAAAAGCTGTTCTTGGTGTAAGCTTGATCCACAGGATATCCTTAGGAATCCAATTCTTTACCAGTACAAGCTCTTCATGCATATGAGTAAAAACATTCACTTTCCGTTCCTCCCAGCCTTCAAACTCCACTCGTTTAATGGATAGCAACGCTATCACATAAACCAGTGTTGGCAACCATCTAGCTCTCCCTTTACAAGCCACTTGATAAATCATTATCACTCCTTTCTCCAGACCCCACTCTGGATCAGCATCATGCACTCTCTTAAGAATGTTTTCCTTGCAACCGTCTGGCAATTCCAAGAACCTCTAAAAGAATTGTTTAGACAATCTTTCTTTCTCAGTTTCACAGGGAATTTGATTCACATCAAATTCCTTGATTCTCCATCCACCATGATCCCACCAGATGCCTGTCACATCTGGTTGTTCTTGACTCAGTTCCCCAGTATGGTCGCCAAATGTCGAGCGGCTTTTACTCACCCATCCCTTAGCTATCCGAGGTGGAAAACTCCAAGATAAAAGAGTTGGAAATCTCTAAGTACTCAGCCCACTCAGAACAATCAGTCATGACCTACAACTAGTGTATCATGGGGGTGCTTCCTATTTGTATTCCTTCTCGTATTCATGTTAGCAATTTACCTTACTGTCTATGATTAAGTATCAGATTGCTTCTGCAATCTACCATGTTCCAACTACTCAAGCATTCATTCATATCTTTCTACACGGCGCGAATATGAAATAGGAATCATATTAATATCTATCATGTATCAGGCCGAAGCCATAGTGTCTCTAATATGCTCTACAGTGCATCTCTACAGCTAAGCATCATCTCGTCGTATCTCCTCCTCTCACTACAACAGATTGTGGCTTTATGACTCCCATGGGTGCGCAGTCATGACAGATTTGTGGCAGAAATGCCATTTGCAGTCGTAAAATGCTTTTGAAGTCATAATGCAAGTCTAGGGAAGGCGTATATGCGACTGTATGGCTCCGGACTCTGCGCAACACAGGTCAAACATGTTTGACCATGAATATTGGCATGGCAGATATGACTACCAGTCACGGTCATGGCTACACTGGAATGACGTGTACATATTGCTAGACAGTCATATGACTTCATGACTCTCACTCTAATGCATTCTGCTAGATCATCACATGGATGAATCACTACATGACTGCACGTGTCGACACATGCTTTTCTGGTTATATATATAATATATGAGTATTTATATTTTGAAAAAACGGAGACTCTGACCACTTGAATGAATTAAAAAATAATAAAAGAAAAACAAAGTGCAAAAAGATTTAAAAAAAAAACACATCGGCTGGTAAGTGGCACAGTGTGTCGCCTTGGTGGTTTGGGGTTCAAACCCGCTGCCCTTATCCCGTGTGTGGGATTGTTCGTGACGGTATGTCTGGGCATTGATCGTCATGTAGGTCTTATGGCCCATAAATGAAGGCGGGTGAATTTCCCCCCCTCCTCAAGGGCCTGTGGGTTCCTTTAAGAAAAGAACAAAAAGGAAAAAAATCAAAAAGGGGCTTTTAGGGTTTACAAAAAGGTTAAAAAACTTAAAAAGTTGCCCATCACGGTAGCGTGAACAAACTTAGAGCAAGCGGGAGGGAGAGAGAGAGAGGGCTGGGACTTAGAGCGAGCGAGCGGGAGTGAGGGCAAACATGCATGGGAGGCCCGCAGTTGGAGCAACCTTCGCATCTGAAGCAATCAACCCTAGAAACGCTAGGGTATGTGTGGGAGAAAGTGCTTTCGCCAAAGTTCATGGCACATCCTTCTACGAGTGGATGGAGGATGCGGCTGGCCAACATTATGGAAAAGTGTTCCATGGGTCAATGACGGCGCTTTCTCTCACATCGATGCAGGATATTCTGAACACATACAGTTGGTTCAAGGGACTTGGAAGCATTGTAGACGTTGGAGGAGGTGTGGGAGCGTGCATGGAAATGTTGGTGAAAAAGTATCCGAGCATTCAAGCCATCAGCTTTGACCAACCCCATATTGTGGAGCTGGCTCCTCACTTACCTGGTATCTCCATCGCCTACGCGTATTCCCTTGGTTTTTCAAGTTCACTGATTTGAAGATGTGAAATGTGCTCAATTTGTTGTCTTCCTCCTCGGAGGGTTCTTAGTTCTATTGACTAAATCTCTTCCTTTCCCTTGCGAGGCAAAAAATAAAATAAAAATGTGCTCAATCAGTAAATGATGCGGTAAGGATCCCTAGGATTCAGCGACCACCAGTTGTGCTTTGCAACATGAGTAGGAAGACTGCGGACCTCTTTGGTGTCCAACAATTCTGTACCATGTTCTGTAGTCAGGCTGGGCCTTCTTCTGGTGTTGCAGTTAGGGGGTGTTCGAACTTCGAACAAATGACAATCCATGACGCAACGTGTATACATATTGTCGTTAGTGGAATCAGATGTACCGGTTCTATTGAATTGACACTGAGAAGGTTACTTGCGAAAAGAACTTCGGGTATTCAGAGCAGGATTACCATTGGAATAGTTATGAAGAGGCGGAGAGAGAAGCTGAGCTTGGACCACAATCATAACTTGATTCTACGAGTGTGACCAAAAACCTCCTCATATTGTTCAATTTACGTAGGGCATTCTGGGGTAACCATGGGTGCGTTGTAATGGGTGCAGGAGTGAAGCTAGTCGGTGGAGACATGTTCGAGAGCGTGCCCTCTGCAGATTCTACCTTCCTGAAGGTTCGTTTTGCCCTTTACTCTTGGGAATTGTTATAACTAGTGCATCGAATCCATCATAATCGTTCCCGAAGTAAGAGTAGAGTACTTATCTACATTCCAAGATCTCTGGAATCATTCCAGCTTCAACTGTACTGCTGCCATGCACATCTTTTTGCTTGTATAAGTCGTCATACATTTGTGTTGACCTCCCAAGCTTAGCTGCTGCAGGCAACCTCTGAACCTCTAACTTGAGAACCTTTCCCAGCTTGTAACATACATGATATTAAGTCAAATAGAAGTCAACTGGAATTTGCGAGCTCTTGAAGCAAGTGATGTGACAGGTCTTAGGTTTCGGCTAGGAGCTCGCTGTTCTTGGGAGAGTCAGCTTCGTCTTAGCAGGCCGTGTTTCAATCTCTACCCGCTCGGCTCTGATTTTACAGCACGGAGCAGAGCTGGCATGAGTTTCGCAAAGATCCTTCACGATGGTGGGACAACCGCAATCGCAAGGTGTAGCTTTTTCTTAATGTACGATGTGAAGAAGTTTGTCCATCTTGCAAATGTGGGTTGGTGGCTCCTGTTAGTACCATGATTTGGTATTCTTCCTGATGTTTACAAGGTTCTTGGGAGAGTTAGCTTGGTCTTAGCAGGCCATGTTTCAATCTCTGCCCACTCAGCTGCACCGTGGTGGTTCTCACCGACCAATCCGACATTACCTAACTACAGACACAAGTAGCACACACAAGAGGTCCTCTTGGGTTCATGGTCAGTCAAATCCTCCATGGGTCATGACACAAGGTCGAGGACAATGTGGTGAGGGCACCTTCTTCTTCGACCTATTTCAGCCTGTTTTGCCCTCTCATCAGACTCGGCCCTTCATTTGCAGCACGGAGCAGAGCTGACATGAGATTTTTAAGATCCTTCACGATGGTGCGACAACCGCAATGGCAAGGTGTGGCTTTTCCTTAATGTACGATGTGAAGAAGTTTGTCCATCCTGCAAATGTGGACTGTTGGCTCCTGTTAGTACCATGATTTGGTATCCTTCCTGATGTTTCAAGGTTCTTGGGAGAGTCAGCTTGGTCTTAGCAGGCCGTGTTTCAATCTCTGCCTACTCATTTGCACCATGCTGGTTCTCACAGACCAATCCGACATTACTTGACTACAAGACACAAGCAGCACACACAAGAGGTCCTTTTGGGTTGATGGTCGGTCAAATCCTCTATGGGTTCTTCTTCGACCTATTTCAGCCTGTTTTTCCCTCTCATCAGACTCGGCCCTGATATGCATATTGAATTATATGAGTTAGCTCGTTGCTCATTGATAAGTAGGGTTGGGGGTGTTTGCTGGAATGATTGCTGTATGCATGATTTTGTGCAGAGGCATAGATAGCCGAAGGAGCAGGGATAGAGTGTGGAAGAGGGCCAGATTTCAAGCTCCAGATTATCTATGATTCCATGTGGAAGGATAGATACAAGAAACCTGCATGGGTAGATGGTGAACTGGAAGCCGCAGATGTAGCGGCACAATTGATAAAATCAGGCACTGCTAATAAAGGCACCTTCTTCAACACATTTCACCCTGTTTTTCCCTCTTATCAAAACCGGCCCTAAATATCAATGTCTGCAAGTTAGCTTGTTGAGTGAATCTAGTTTGGAGTGACTTTGACATGATACTGCCAATGTGACAACAGGAAGATATCGAAAAATAGTTAACGGAGATGAGGGGAAGCTGTGGAATGAATACTTTTCTAACCCCAGTCAATGGTGGGACAACCGAGGCAAGAAGGTAAATGCCTGTTGGATTATAGAGAGTAACAGATGCAATTGAGAATAAGAACTAGTGTGATAAGTTGAGTTGGGTGTTTGCTGGAACAAATGTAGGCTGTCATTGTCAGCTATTAACAGCAATGCAAGGATATATACATGATCTGTGCAGAGGCATGGATAGCTGAAGGAGCAAGGATAGAGTGTGGGTCCAGATCATCCAAGAGAGCTGGATTTCAAGCTCCACATTACCAATGATTCCTTGTGGAAGGATAGCTATAAGAAACCTGCATGGGTAGATGGTCATGGGTAGATGGTAGATAGTTTGGAGTGACTTTGACATGATACTGCCAAAGTGACAATAGGAAAGTATCCATAAACAGGTAACAGAGATGAGGAGAAGCTGTGGAATGAACTTTTCTGACCCCAGTCAATGGTGGGACAACAGAGGCAAAAAAGGTGAATGCCTGTTAGATTACAGAGAGTAGTAGACGCAATTCAGCATAGGCACTAAGGCAAACTCTCCTTCCCCGTAAGTGTGTGTTTTGGTATCTGAGCGAATAAATATGTTATCTAAGAATATAATTTCAAAATTCGTTATTTAATAATGTGCCACTGTCCCTGTTGGTCAAAAGTAATAATAATAATAATTATTATTATTATTATTGTAATTATAATAACAATAAATTAAATCCCCAAACCCCCCCCCCCCCCACAGCGACGCGTGTCAATTGATATGAGGAACCACGTGTCAAAATCGCGATGCGACATGTGCTGACGTCTGATTCCCTCCTCTGTAGTTGGGATGGCGTCGCAGTCTGACACGTGGCGTGTTCTGTAGAGAACACGTGTTTCTCTTACACAGCGGCTGACATGGACCCGTTCAGTCATTCAGTAGAGCCAGCGTGTATGACTACCCCCACAGCTGCTCAGGCGCCACGTCACAGCCACGCTGGCGAGTCATATCTGCCATGCCACAACTGACTAGGGTTTTACGACTGTAGAGTCATGAAGTCGTAAATGGCTGTCATAACTGCATTTGCAGTCATAACACAAAGTCGTAAAAGCCGCAATCTGTTGTAGTGTCTGTGTAATCTCCATCCCTGTGCTCTAAGATCGTGCTCTCCGCCTGATCTCCTCAAGTGATGTCCAAGAAGTGATCCCAGTAGTGACCCCCTCCATGTCGTTACTCTGCCTATTCTACCTGCAAACTGTTTTAACCGCCTAACTAACTAACTGTCATCCAAGACAAAATGCACGTTGATTCTGCAGATGTCGTTCCCACATAGTCGTTCCCTGCCAATGATAACCGTTCCCCGTGAACGTTGTGACGGGCTGTGCCAAGCTGTGTCGGGCTGTGACTGGCCGTGTCAGACTGTGACTGGCTGTGTTGGGCTATGTCAGGCTGTGATAGACTGTGATAGGTTGTGATAGGCTGTGTAAGGCTGTGACTGACTGTGTTAGGCTGTGTAAGGCTGTGACTGACTGTGATAGGCTGTGTAAGCCTGTGACTGACTATGTGAGCCTGCCTACCACCCCTAAGGCCTATGTCTGTCACCCCTAAGGCCTCTGTTGGTCTGAGTCTACCATCCGTAAGTCTGCGCAAAATTAAGGGTACCCCACAGAACCCGTAAAATTGTCTAAGTCCCAGACAGCCCTCTAACATGCCTCTCGCCAAGGGGTGGCAGTGGACCCCAACGTGTATGCAAGCTCTAGTCAAGTCCGGGAGCAAATGGATTATATAATATTGCTTGGCTATGCACATGGACATGCACGTCGGTGGTTCTTTGCAATGTGCGCACTTGAAAGTATCCGCTGGAGCCTAGCTGGAGACAATGAATGGATGATGGGTTGTGCCAATCCAGTCCGTCTTGTTTCTCCACCCTCCTTTGGAGAGAAAATGGAAGCAGGTGAGATTGAGGCACCTCAGCTTCCCCGCACAGAAGACACAAACACCATCAGCAATTTTCGTGCTACTGGTCTTCGTCGCACACCAGGGGTGTCCGTCATGCTTTCGATCCATGTCTGTTAACATCCCTGGTGCTTTGTTTGACGAAGTAACAGGTGGAAACTTAAAGATCACATTACCATCAACTTTGGGAGGCAGATACGTTACCTTCCTGACTGGAAATTTAGCATAGTCGAGAGCAACAAGCTCGGAGCGAGAACCATCGAGGTGATGTTGCCGTAGGAGCTGCACAATGGAGCGGGTTGGAGTTATGCTCGGGGGTACATACGTAGCACCTGCAAAGACGTCCATGTTGGATTTGAACGACCGTGTGGAGGACATGGGGACCTCAATGCACTCATCTTCCTCGTCGGAAATGTCGAATACCTCCACACGAGAAGCTACGGAGGGTCTTGACGGTCCAGGTCGGGAATGATTATCGTTGCATACCTCTCTGTTGGCAGTGGCTGCCTGTCGGTTTCCCGACTCCTTTGTGGATGGTGTGGGAAGCGACTGATTTGGAAAGGGAATGGGCATTCCCATAGCGCAGTACAAGATGGTGTATGATGGGGGTACGTGCCACTCGATTCTGCAACCTCCGTCGTTACCTAGCACGACAATGGTCTCATCAACCTGTCCAGGAACATCCTTCCTTTCTTCATCCAAATAAATTGTGCCCGGTTTGAGCTTGAATTTGGAACAAAGGTAAGTTTCAGTCACTCTGCAAAGTCCTCCCTCGTTTGGGATCCTAGCTCTCCCAAGTTGCGGAGGACAGCAAACTATAGCGTAGGAATTGGGAGCCATCGAACACCGCACGAAGTTGGCAAGTGCGAGGTTCCCTATAGCGACAGACCAAGGCTTACAGGCACCACGTAATTGGAACTGCGCAGGCCATCGATGATTGGAAGTCGCACATTGAAGTGGAGAAGAATGTTTCAAGATACATGCATGAAAGGTGGAAGCTCCGATTCCATATCCTGTATGTATGACAATCATGGCCATTTTGGCCAGGAAATAACATCTCCTGACAGTTTTTCCTAAAGGTGGATCCTGCAATATTCTCAATGCAGACATGAACGTTTGCATTGACAAGTGCCAGGACTGTCAGTTAAAACGGTTAGACAACCAAGTTGTGCTCATAAAGACATGCCGCAATTGTGTTGTTTCGGAACAATGCATCCCAGTGCACATCACGGAACGGAAATGCGGCGCCGCATTCCCGTTCGACGTCGTCCTCTCGCTGATTGTGATTGGAAATGCGCCACCGCATTTCAGTCAACGGGGAAACCAAATTAGTGCTGGAACGGAAATGCGGTACCGCACTTCCGTCCACTGTACCTGCAGGCACATGGTGGAACGGTATCGCATTTCGGTCGAATGGGACAAGGAAGACATAGTGGAACCGAAAAGTGACACCGTTTTTCCGTCCACGGGGACACCTTCGATAGGCAGGAACGGAAATGCGGTGCCGCGTTTCTGTCCACTGTACCACCTGGAACATAGTTGAACGGAAATGTGGTGGCGCATTTCGGTCATGTGTAGCACCGGGCACATGGTTGAACGGAAATGCGGTGGAGCATTTTGGTCCTCTGTACCATCGGGCACATGGTTGAACGGAAATGCGGTGCCGCATTCCGTCCCCGATGTTTCGAAATTGTGAAACAGTAAGACAGTAAGAAATAGTAGGACAATAAGAAATCACATGTTTATGGTGAACTGGACGTAAGTTTGATTGAAAACCTTGCAGACTTCAGGCAGACAAGGATGACAACACAAGGAGAACAACAAGAACTGAGGCACAACAAGAACTGATGTGCTGCATTTCCGTCCAACAAGTAAGGCATGTAACATTTGGACGGAAATACGGCACCGTATTTCCGTCCGAAGTCTACCTTTGTATCGTCTTGAACGGAAATGCGGCGCCGCATTTCCGTCTAACATGTAAACCTTGTGACTGTGGAAGCGGTGTACCTTTGTACTTTACTGGACGGAAATGCGGAGCCGCATTTCCGACCAACTAGTAAGGCAAGTAACAGTTGGACGGAAATGCGGCACCACATTTCCGTCCGAGGTGTACCTTTGTATTTTCCAAAACGGAAATGCGGTGACGCATTTCCGTCCAACATGTATGGCCTATAACTGTGCAACGGAAATGCGGCACCGTATTTCCGTTGTGCATGTACTAATCAAACAGTGCAACGGAAATACGACACCTCATTCACGCCTGGGGGAAACCTTTTTACTTTCCAGAACGAAAATGCGGCGCCGCATTTCCGTCCAACAAGTAAGGTATCTAACAGTGGAACGGAAATGCGGTGCCGTAGCCCATTTCCGGCTTCTCCCTCCAAATTGTTGTCGTTCGCAACACTCTCTACACTAGATTCAGCCTCCCTTCATCGTTGGATGTAATGTAGCCCTGTCAACTCAAATGAAATCACAATTGTCTTCTGATGAACACGCATCTTTCAAAACTCCCAAACAGCGAAATTTCATTTAAACAATCTACTGTAAGCAAGCACTTTGAGCAATTGCACTAGTTCAGTACAGGTGAATGCTGCAAGTCTCCTCCGCACTTGCAAAACAGGAGACGAAATTGTGAAGCCACAGACTTGATTTCGAAGCAGCTTGTGGAGCTCAGATACAAAGAAGAACGAGAACTACTCATGTATAATACGGCAAGGTAGGAACTCAGTTTTGAGCGGAAAACAAAGCAAACATACCCTCTATGATAGAGAGAGACATCCCCACACACAGACACCTATCTGCACAGTACCGACAAAGTGAAAGCTCTCATCAAATATGCCCAAGTGGGCAGTGCGTTGAAGGCATGACACATGGCAACAAACTGCCAAAAGTCCAAAATGCGTGAAGGCTTGACACATGGCAGTCAACCGCGACCATGTAGCCATGGCCCTGACTACATGACTCCAGTAGAACCAACGGAAGAACGCCACGTAGTTAATATGTCCATCATCCGCGGTCATGAAGTCATGGACATGACTACTCTGATGCACTCCCGACTACATGACTCCATCACTACGACTCCATGACTCCAATACATCCAACGGAAGAACGACATGTAATTCAGACTCCAGTCACTCCCATGACTGGAGAAGATTAAAAAAACAGCGAAAAAAATGCGGACATGCACGGGCGTGCTACGAGCATGTCAGAGTGTGTGCATCATGCAAGGCGCACCGGGACTGTACACTGTCGAAGGTTTGGGTCCCTGCCATACTTCGGTAGGTGCTTTTTGGCCATCTGTAGAAACTGTGGGATGCCTCCATGACAGACTCTGCAGCTGCCCAATATTTTGCTTTGCCAATGTGCAATGGCATGCGCCTCCTCTAGTCGCCACAGTTTCTCATCTTTCCTGCGCACACGGAGTCATTGAGCTGTCAGCCGAAACCCCGCTCTCGTTCTATACATTGTACTTATATAGGGGGTGTGCAAGGGTCTTTCCAGCTGATGTCAGACTGCCATGGTCAGGCCCTCCCTGTGCGGTCCCCTGACTGCGTATGAGAAGCTAAGGGAGAGCTGCATTGCTCGCAACAAAAAGGTTGAGGCGGAGTTGTTTGGTTCGCACCCACTGTGAGTTCACTGACGGGCGGCTCACCCTAGTGTTGTGGCCGCTGTCTCGCAGGAGAGCATTTTTGCTCAACCAGAGTGCTCGACTGACCGGACTACTTTAGTTTGGGGTTGTCAGACAAAGCATTGCAGGGGCTTCTCATTAGGGTTTTTTAAAAAAAATGTGAGGAGCTCCTCATAGTAGGATGAGTACAATCAGAGCATTAAAATGGCAAATGCAAGGCGTTTCTTTCAAGTTTAAATGATTTCATTTGAATGCTTTGAATGACTTTAATGATTGAATGGGTTTTTATTGTGTACAGGCGAGGAAGATGAGCTTCCATCGAAGGCACTACAGCTGTGGTGGGCAGTCCATCGGGGCGGGGGTTGTTGAAACAAGTCACCCCTGCTAAAAACAAGTCCCCAGGCGCCAAACAACCACCTCCACGACCTATTCCACAGTACCCTCCGTACACACATTACCCACATGCCTACCCCACCCCCGATCAGTATGGCGCTGCGGACCCTTACAACCCGCACATCCAGTACAGGCCCCCTCCAGGTGGTACCCAGAGCAACCATATGCCCATTCTCCTCCACCTCTTCCCCCTTACCACCCAGACCCACATGCCACTACGCCAAATCATGGTTTTTTTTTCACTTTTTGATAGTCATGGTTTTCATGACTCAAACCATGACTCGATGTCGTCATGGTTCAATAATGTCATGGATATGACCAAAAATGACCAAAAAGGGTCGTGTATATGCCTCTATCCCGGTCAACGTCATTTGACTGGAATAGAGTCGTGATCATGTGTCACGCACATGACTCTAAACAATAATGCATATGACTCTAAATTTTTAGATTGGTATAGTCAACTCCATTTGACCAAGATAAGGTCATTTGCATGACTCTTATGAAAATCCATTGATGGATGATTTCATTACATGAATGAATTTTGATTATTTTGGATGATTTCATTACATGCAAGGATTTGGATGATTTCATCCACCTATTTCATTCGATACTTTTCAAGAACGCTCTCACTGTCACTCTTCTACTCAGAGAGCCTAACTAGGGTGGCGATCGAGGGGATGCTCTGGTCAGTCAAGAAGAAAGGCTGTTGAGTAGTCAGGGTTTCGGGCTCAGTGCAGTGTCCAGAGAATTTATGTTGGAATGCTGCATGAAGTAGTTCTTGTTTTTAGCTTGCTGCAAATTGTGGAGGTCATAGCAGGCAGGCCATTGGATCCTATGATGACATGATGCTTACTGAAGCTCACTAGCACCCCTCAGTAAAGGACCTTGTCAAAATGTTGATGCTATCGAGCACAAACCTCTATCTTGGAGCCACGGAGCAGAGCTGGCATGAGTTTCGCAAAGATCCTTCACGATGGTGGGACAACCGCAATCGCAAGGTGTGGGTTTTTCTTAATGTACGATGTGAAGAAGTTTGTCCATCCTGCAAACGTGGGCTCTCGGCTCCTGTTAGTACCATGATTTGGTATTCTTACTGATGTTTACAAGGTTCTTGGAGAGTCGGCTTGGTCTTAGCAGGCCGTGTTTCAATCTCTGCCCGCTCAGCTGCACCATGGTGGTTCTCACAGACCAATCCGACATTACTTGACCACAGACACAAACACAAGAGGTCCTCTTGGGTTCATGGTGTCAAATCCTCCATGGGTCATGACACAAGGTCGAGGACAATGTGGTGAGGGCAACCTCTTCTTCGACCTATTTCAGCCTATTTTGCTTCTCATCAGACTCGGCCCTGAATTTCCATATTGGATTTTGTAAGTTAGCTCGTTGGGTGGATCTGTGGTGTTTTGGAGAGGTTTTGGAGTGACTTTGCAAGTTACTGCCGATGTGGCAGCAGGAAAGTACCCGAAAACAGATAAGAGAGATGAAGATGGTCAACTGGAAGCTGCAGCAGCAGCGGCACACTTGATAAAATCAGGCACTGCTAATGAAGGCACCTTCTTCAACACATTTCACCCTATTTTTCCCTCTTATCAGAATCGGCCCTAAATTTTCATGTTGAATTCTGCATGTTAGCTGGTTGAGTGAACCTTTGATAGTCATCATACAAGAAAAGCGAAGAAAAGAAGAAGGACGTTGGAAGTCCAGCAAAAGTTACGGAGGTAGAAGATACATCATTCATTCATGTGAGAAAATGCTATATGGTGTGTACTGTGATGCGTTGTGGCAGGGACTCGGCATATTTTTAGATGGCATGTGGCACTGCAGCAGGGTCCACCATATCTGCGTACGCTAAGAATATAGATTTGCTTTCTTCTCTTACTCTTCTCCCTTTTACAGATATGTATTGCTGTGTGACGCCATTGCATGACCATTTGTTACATGATGGAGGTGAGAATGTACTCATAAGACGTTGTTTGCCGTAGCCTTGTGGCCATTGACCCCGCGCCCAGTTTGAGCGGAACAAAAAGGGACAAAAGCTACCTTTGTCAGGGGTTGACGCCGCTAGTATGGCTTACCTGGAGGTGCAGAGAGAATATAGGAGTGATAGGCGTCACGCGGGTTGGGAGTCGACGAGTGATGCAGATTGCAACTGCAAACCCGGAAATCCCAAAAAAGGCAAAGGTCAGAAAGTATGTAAGTGTGACAAACCAAGAAGGGAAAAGGAGATCATGAGCAATGGTAGATAAATAAGGTTGTCTTCGAATTTCAAAGAGTGCCTACTGAAGCCCATGTCAGGGTTGTATCATCCGTGAAATGTAGAATACCGAGGTAAGATACTATCGACATATATGGATCAAAGACATATGTAACAAAAAAGTCTCAATTGAGAGATAAAATGAAGGAAAGCAAGAAAAAACACTTTATGATGTCTCCTACAAACTTTTATTTCATATAGCTTGATCACAAAGTTTTCTGGATGTCTGTACACAGGGAAATTCGGAGGGATTTTCGCTTCAATACCTCAGCCAATGGTGGCTGGTGTCTGCTGCATCATGTTTGCGTACCTTGGTCTATTGCATTGCCATACTTGTGTCATTTAAAGTTATGGGTGTTAATTGCAAGTAACTCCATAAGAAAAAAGATCTCCACCAAACCCTGTGTGAAAACCCTTGGTTAAGCCATGGGAATGGGATCTATGGGCTGCTTTTGTGGGGAATGATGGTGAGAAAAAATACGGATTCTGATGCATTGCGGTGGGCATTCTCTCTAGAGAGATGCCATGTTAACAAGCATAAGATGCACCTATTTTGGAGTTTGACAGGCTCAAGATAATGCCAAATAGTTGTGAGTAGCCTTCTGTTTCAATTAAGATTCCATCATATGATTCTAGATTTTTCTGGAAGGCAACAATACAGACAGCCTTCAAAATGGCAATGCACCCATTCTCCATAGCCCTCCCCCACCTCTCCAAACTGGATGTCAGATCTATGGCCACAGGGCTGCCTGACACACAAATTTAATATCTCTCACTCTGATGGAAGGTCCACGGCACTGATTGTGGGACAACGGCAATTGGCATATCAAGTCTGCAGTTCTGCAACATGAATCTGGGGCGCAACATTTTTATCGTTGGATTTTCACTATTTATGGGGTTCTCAGTTCCACAATACTTCAAAGAGTATATGGTGGCAGCAGGCCATGACCCTGCTCATACACATGCACGCTGGGTATGTCACTCATCGTCTTGTTGAACTACTTGGGCAAAACAACTTACTAACTTACAAATGCATTTTGACGATCATTGACAATTAGTGTTGTTCCTCAATGGATCAATTTCCCTTTCTATGTAATAGTGTGTCTCCAGAGATATATGTTTCATGAAGTCTGGAAGTCGTTGGGTAGGTGGGGCAACAGGTAGAGAGCATGACGTTCTGAATTGTCTATTATCTACTCAGCCCAATTGAAGTAAAATAGCTCGATTCATAGATCCAAAGCTCCAAGTAGTTTGACTGCAGCCTTAAAACACAGTAAGAAACAAAACTTTTCACCTTCAATGCCATCCTTAAATGGTTATCTGTCTCAACTTACATATGTGCGTGCTTGATCTTGTTATGAAAATGGCAGCTTGAGTCTACTGTCTTCCCATGTGAAAGCAGTGGTAACTTACTTTCATAAATCGCCACCTTCTTCTGGGGGCTAGCAGCAAACCCCACCAATGGCTGAACGAGATGTGGTGTCGTGGAGTGCGATGCTTGCAGGATATGCACAGCAGGGGCGTGGGATGCGTGGGATGGGGGATGTTCTTCTATCCAGTCACCATCATACTCGTGTCCATTTGCTGTGATCATTCAAATGATCCTTTGCAAACCGGTAAATTCAAGAGTAAGATTGTAGGTATTTTTCTGGACCATAATGGGTGCTGCCCCCAGGAGTTTTGATGAATGTACGTTTTGACTGGCTGGCAAAAATGTCCATGGGCTGAAAATCTAGGCATTGATTTGCGCAATGACAGAGGTTAGTGTTGAAGGGTTGGAGGCATGGCACCTTGTGGAGACCAGTACCACCCTGGTTCTTACCCCAAGTTAGTAGATTGTGAGATCTGTTTTTACTCTTGTCCAGTCAGGAAGTGTGTTGGCTGGTTTGAGCTGCTATGAGGGTCTAGATGCTTATGTTTTTATTATGTTGTGGAGCAGGATGGGTCACTGTGGAGCACTGACAATTGGTGTTGTTCCTCAGGGATAAGGTAGGTCTCTCTGTCTCTTGTTCTTCTAGAAGCCTTATTTGCAGATATTTATAACTTCTGCTTGGTTTTCTCCACCCTTGAACAATTAGTCTTTGTGGTGGAATGTACTGGAAAATCTGCATGCGAGTCAAAGCCCGCGGCTCTTTGCAATGGATTTATGATTTGATTTATCTGTCTCTCTCTTTTGGAGCACATTCTGGTATTGAGTTAGTTGTGTATGGAACTGTTTGAAGGTCTATGAGAACAACCTGGAAATTCAAGTAATGGTGGAGATGTATAATCGTCCCATTCATATCTATTCTTATAGCTCAGGTAGTGAGACCATTTACTCTGATCCGTGGTTTGTCTAGAAGACTGGTTTTGTCAAGGTATTCTTAAAGGGCATTATGCATGCAAGATAACTTTGAGGATTTTGAGATCCATTCATTGTTTGGAATTATTGTGGCAACTGCCATGGAAGGTTCCTGCAGTATCTCTAAAGATGCTTGGGTCAAGTTGACGTGCCTTAGTTTTTGCACCATATATTTGATGAACCTATCTATATACAAATAACAAGAGCCCCAGAAATGATTGGTACCAGGTCTCATGTTGATTCCTAATGAGGAAGATGTATGTACTGTTGGTGATTGTGTTGGTATGTAATAAACGTGGAACCAGTCTTGAGGTTGTGCTTGTTTCACTGATTATAGTTTGTGGTGTCCTCAGCCCATAAACATATTTCACGGGAGCTATGAAACTGACTTGCCACCCATTCGGCTTGTTGTTGATCTGCTTATACATGTATGCATTCAGTAAAAAAATTTTGTTGATATTTCGGCACTATGCACAGACTTTAAACACGTTGTCGTCCTATCATATTTTCCATCAATTGTTTAATCTTTCTTACCCAACTGGCTCATGACACCGGGTATTTGTGCAAAATAATATATTATCCATATTATAAATTAAATATAAATGGATATTTGAATACATATAAACATATTAAATTCAGTAAACATACAATACAAATTATTCCAGTTCTTTGAAAAAATAAAAAATAAATATAAATATATAAATATAAATATAAAAACACTATAAAGTAAATATTAAAAATTCCATCTAGTTATAATATTACATGTGGAGTAGAGATGGGTCATGCCCATGACTCAACTAGGCACCAACAGCCATGCAAAGCGTGACACGTGTCCAGTCATGCTCATGACTCAAATACCTTTCAAATTTCAAATTCACACCATACATTATGCGCCACGTAGCCACTCAAGGAGCCTTGAGTCAGATTCACGACCACCGAAAATTTGAAAAATGGTCATGCTCATGACCAAGGTAGTTTCCCATTCCTACATAAAACCATACAAAGAGCGCCACGTATCTGAGCACAAACGCATCCACAGTCAGATCCATGACACTCGAGAAGTTGCTAGATTCCACCGCGTGGTATTGCTCAACGTCAACACGTGGCTCATTGTGGCATGCGTACGTCCCTACACCTGTCTTCATCTTAAAATGACACGTCGCAATCTGGGGAGAGCAGTGTGTTGCTAGAAAACAGTCACGGACGTGACAAGAACAAGTGTCATGTATCTTGCTCGCTAGGGGATCAAACCCAGAGTCATATTCACGACGCAGATATTAGAGTCATCATAACGACACGGTCTGCAAGACTCTTTGCAAAAGAGTAAAAAATGAGTCAAAATGACCAAAAGAGTCATGAAAACAGTAAAAAAAAATGTCATGAAACCCGTTTTTTGTACTAGTGTGCTTACCCACCATCTACACGACCACCATATCAACCGGTGGGCCATACCGTCCCGCCCCCCATTCCCCATGGCAACCCCCAGCTGCCCCACCACCTGAGGTGGCAAAGGAAGACATCCCTATGACCAAGAAGGAGCGAGCTAATGCTTTGAGGCAGGCAAATAGGAAAGCCAAGGCGGAGGCAATCCGAAACCAAGATGCGCGAGAGGAGGATGGACTCCCCCCTCAAGTGGTTCCGGTTGACAAAGCTGGAGAGCCCATTGGACCAGCACGCAATACCTGGCATGCAGCCCTCAAAGGCTAGATGTGGTGTTTGTGTGACATGTCAATGCATATTGCCCAGCAGGATGAATCTGTCATTGAAGAAATATATAGGATTCTAAACACAACATTTGCGTACACGCCACGTGGTCTTGAGGTGAGCGGTTTTGTTCCACTGGTTTATACAAAGATCGGCGTTCTTCATGAAATTCTTCGTAGACATCCCAAGCAATGCAGCGCATGTTACAACGGTGGGATGCTCCTGGTTGAGCTCGAACCTCCTGTTTTTCCGAACATTTTTTATTTCTAGTACGACTGTGATGATTGTCGTCTTCATCATCTCCCCGGCCACCTGCTTGATGAGCCTCTCCCTATACATCTTGGCACACAACAACAATGCTTGCAAGGCTCCTGGTACAAAAAAGAATGAATGCCAACTGCAAACATAAGCCTTAATATACGATGAGTATAACGCGGGATCGGCATGAACGGGAATGTAATCGTCCAAACTCGCTACCAAAAGTATTGCCCTGCTCGAATCCCCAATTGTCATTCGACCAAAACTATCAATCATTCAATCAGTACTACAAACACAAATTCAATACTCGTTCCACGCCGCACCCTTCTCATTACCAGACATCAAAAAACTTGATAAAAGTATTATCCAGCTAACAAAACGTGTATGTGGTCTACCAACTAGCACCCCCAATGCCCTCACACAACTACCTACGGACCACTATGGCATTGGTTCGAGCCCATTAATCATCTCATATGCTCGTACATCAGGCACCCAATTAAAAGAAGCACTCAACGATCCTGGGCATCTAGGTATCATTTATCAGGGACTTCTCAAATACCTTGCATCTAAATACAATGGCCTATACTCATTATCATCCCTGCACCCATAAGCATGCCTACACTCCCCCACTGCACGCACACTACTCATCCTGCGCCAAATGAAAATTAGCATACAAACTGAGCTGCTTGACTATCCTAACACCTCACCCTTAGAACGCGCATAGCTTACAAGCCCTTCTCTACCACAATTCGACATTTCTTATCCCAAACAAAAGGTCCTCATCCTCACATATTTCAAAGAACGACACATCACCACCCTCAACCAACTTACTACCGCCACTGGCCATAGACTTTTAAAACCTACCGAATTCACTCTTAAATTCTCCCGAGCCACGACCAAAACCAATTGCTACCTACATCATCTTCGTACCCTCTTCTGCCATCCCTCGACCGCCTGCACTCTACAATGTGACCTCCCATATGGCTCAAGACCTGCTCCCCCAGTACCGTTCTACCCCTACTGCCTCCATCTACCAAACACTCAAAACGGCATATGCCACCAATACCCAAACAGACATAGAATCTGATTTCCCCTCTCAAGTAACTAACACACAACACCCTGAACCTATCCGCCACTTGCATACGCCATCCAATCCCTCACCTAATAGGCAAGGATCCCATTCCCCCATAACCACCGCATCGTCCCCCCCATCCTCACCACAATACGACGACAATAACAATGCTTACATCATTGAAGCTATACTAGGAGTTAAAACCCAAACGTCCATTGATGCCTTTGGAGCCACCTGCATTGATACATACTATCACTGTCAATGGGCTGGGTACTCTTCCGCTGGAAGATCCCAATGGAAAATCCTAATATCATGTTGAAGTGGGTTCGTTTTGCAGGCTGGCTGCACACAAATAAACGCAATGGGTCGCATTGTGGGAATGTCCAGTTGCGAAATGAATGATACAGTAAGGGATCCATCGCAATCACAACATCCGATATCTCCTGGACTTGGGTGAGGGATACCTGCCAAAAATCGTGGCGGCTGGCAAAGAAGCAATAAGTGATATTGCAGAAGGTCCACCTTCTTCATTACCTTCCAGTCAGGAGCAATGTATTGAAAAACGGTTAGAACTATGAACTGCTCATTGTCAACACATGGATCACCTCCCTTCATCCATGGTCCCCAATTCTCCCCGGGCACCCCATAAAACCTGCAATGCACAACAACCGTGTTTCCTGACTTCGCAAGTGCATCCACTTCAGCACAATACAACCCTTTGATGCCAATTTGCCCTCCACTTAAATTGAAGACAATATCTCCTGCCATGGGGCTGTCTCTTGGAAGAGTAAGCTTATCCTAGACAATCTATCAGCAACGAGCGGAGTTGTCTTTGCCAAGTCCATGTTTGTGGCGGGGAAAATAAGAGGAGGGCAGACACAATGAGCAGTGACCGCAGCAGCTGTCCGATATCATACAATCCTCCATGTAAGTTAGAGGTCCGCCACATGAATGTGGTGGTGGAGGCAGAGTCATGACACCTTCCATGTCTGACACACCATAGCAATTGGCAAGCATGTCGAGGAAGGGGATTTATGCAGGGTTTATGGCGCTGGAGAATATGAGAGGCAATTCGCAGGCCATGTACTGCAACTATTACTTGAAGGAACCATTGTGGTTTCATTCATCCAATCATGAATTCATTAATTTCATGTGCGGCATAGGCGGCGAAATAGTTCACCAAAATCGATGAAGCTTGCGCTCATTATGCGCTGCTATGCAATGTAAGAGGTATGGTCGGCCATGTGTTCTGTCGTATGAAGGCATTTGACGGCATATTTAGAAATTGGGTTGTCTACAACGTGCCAACGCATTTGTGCTCTGCTAATTCAAAATTGCATTACATCGCCGATGTCAGAGAGTTTCCCGCGAATAAGCTTTCCCTCCTACTTGGGGGATACATTGCTTCTATATGCAGTGTTGTCGACATAGCGTACCATCCAGAGTCCCACCCACATTCAGTAGCTTTTCCAGGCAGGTGCGCCTCAAACATTCGCAACAATGTCGTCTGCTCCGCGTCTTGCACCACAGATGGAGTACTGGACACCCGAGGATGTACCTGCAGTGTCGAACATCTCAATGTCAAGGCTGATCGGCATGGATGCGCTAGTGGAATCGAAATCGCCTCTCCCAGGCAATTTCTTAATCTATGCGAATGCCATTGAGCAGTGCGTTCAGTGGGTTTGTTTCTTTGATTCAAGTAGAGAGGATTTGGCGAAATCCCCCAATTGTGTGATGGTTTGTTTTTTATTCTATGGTGTGCCTGATATGCAGTGGGGACCTGAGATGTTGGGTCTCGACCCAGAAAGACCAAACGACCAGCTTCTAATTGTGTCGCTATTTCATTGGGCAACTGACAAATGGGTTGAGACCAAGATTGTGGAGCGTATGCCTTGTGATCCCCATGTGGACGACCTGCAGGTGTTGAGGCCGAAGACATGCCAAGGCGGGGGGATATGGTTAATGTTACGTTCGCCTCCACCATGCACCTGGAACACAACAAGTCCAGCATGTTCTTTCGTGTCATTCCTCGGTGGAGGGAGAACCCCCTCATTCATGACGTGCGATTGTGGTGATGAGACATGGAGACACGGAGCTGGAAGAAAGGGCTGGGAGTGGAAACAACCATTGTACCAAAGTACGATTGGGACTTCAAGGATATCGACTGGCTGGGAGAGTGATGGTGTTTCCGAGCGTTGCCTGCCTGGTGTCAGCCATGTCCTGGTTAGGTTCATGTAGCATGTCATGTCATGAGGACAATGTTGTTCTCATTTCCTATATTGCATCTGCTTATGAGAATTTCAGGCAAATTTATATGGAAGGTTGTTTGGCACATGCATACGGGGTGTCCATTGCAGACAGGGGGGGTCGCCCCCAATGTTTGAACCATGCAGGAATTTCTATGGAATGTGTGCAGTATCAGAAGGGCTCATGACCATTTGAGGCAATTTTTTAACAAAAGATTATTTGAAACATGCATTACGGGGTGTCCAGTGGAGATGGGGGGGGTGGCCTACCATGTTTCAATCCTTCCAGGTAGTTTTCTGGAATCTCCAGTATTGCAAGTGCGAATTCTTATTTGTGGCAATTTGGTGAGGGCGGGTTTTTTTATTCACAGGGTGTCCAGTGGGGAGAGGGGGGTTGCACCCCATGTTCGGAAAGTTGAGCAGTTGCATGGGATGTCCAGTACTTGCAGACAACTGTAGTCAGGAGCTTTCCACAGCAAGTGCTTGGCCCCCTGCATGGTTCTAGAAACATCATTAATTTAGTGGAGAGAGTTCATTTTGCAAGAACCTTGCGTAGCAGTGCCACGCACGAAGTACCAGTTGATGGTGGTGAAGGTCCCGGGTGTCTGAACATAGAATGTAGATAACGAAGACCACATTAAAGGTATCAAAAGAAAGCTTAGGATAAGCATCGTCTGGCGTTTGTGAGGTTCGTGGGCAGAGCGCAGGGGAGAGCGAGAGGATTGCCTCGGAACAACGGGAGAGACGAGAAGCTGGGGCCATGGCGGCGGCCATGGCTAAGAGTAGAGACCATGGCAGAATAGCGGAATCGCTAAAAAGAAGATTGAATAACACATGTTGGCTAAAAATATAGCGGAACCCTAAATAATAAGTCATGGATAACGAGTTTGGCTACGGAGATGAGGGGAGGGCAGAGCTCCGCCCCCGCGATGATGGGGGAGAGAGTTGGTGGTTACGAAGTATGACTGTGGAGTGCAGATGTTACACATAAAATCTTATGGACTGAAAAAAAATCATGTATACTCATACAATGGCACAAAGGAAAACACACTAGGGGTGCCATTTTTACACCAACCCAAATCCACTTTTATATTGACTAGTTATCTTAGGAATTGAGAGCTACGGACTATTTTGCACCTAAAAACAGGTTGATTTGCTCTAGTCCATAGCATCTTATGTTTTGGGTTTTTGAGGTGTCGTCTTTTACTAAAAAGACATACAAACCTATAATCTAGAGGTGCCAGGTGGCATATGGACAAATGGTTGTAAACTCTAGATTTTGACGTCTAAATGTTTTTTCAAATTAAAGATTAAAACATCTAGTAAAGAATGTTTTCAATATTTGAGGAGGGACTCTACTAAAAATGTTATGTATACTACTATCTTTTTTTTTTTAAATAAACTAAAAGCAATAGACTCAAAAAAATATTTTTCCATGGACTTCCAATGGACTCAACATGTGTCGCTTTTGATCCACCCAATTCCGCAACTGCCCTCATGTACCGGTACTGGGTCCATAGAGTGTAGGAGGCTATGTGCAAAGAGTAAGTAAGATGTAGCAACAAAGTTATGCCGGGGAATTGATTGTGTGCACATAGCAATCCTGGGGCTAGGTGTACATTTAGATGGGTTGTCTGATAGTGGGGCAGCACATGGTGTGTATGAGCAGATTGTTGAACTAGATAGATAAGAGGAGTAATTGACAAGCTAGAGTCCCCAGGGTAGCATTGGGTGGTGCAATCTGGATTGAAAAGACAAATTATAAGTGAGTGATAGATAGCAGTGTGTTCCAAGTCTTTTTTGAGCATTGGGTAGGTAGTTGGGTGTGGAAGAAGTAGCTCCACTGGATTTGGTGACCTGTAGCAGGGAGGAGTTGCCAGTGTTAGAGTTAGTAAGGTCTTGCAGAGGAGCCAGAGCATATAGGTTTCAGAGTGTTGATGTTCAAGGGGACCTATCGAGTATACAGATAGTAATGTAGGATCCAACTTATGTCTATATAACAGAATGTCACAAGGGTCTGGCAATAGAGTAGTAATTTGAGTAGCATGTCTATTCTGGAATCAGCTTAGAGCAGCAATGTTTGAGTGTGCTGACCTAGGGGGAGTTACAGAAGAAATATGAGTGAGAAGTTGGGCAGGTACCATATAGCCAAATTGTAGGTATTGTGATGTTAACTGGCAGGGTGAGTAGGCTGAGTGCAAAGAGCAAGTAATATGTATCAATAGAGTTAGGCCAGAAAATTGACTGTGTACACATAGCCAGCTTGGAGGTGGGTGCATATTTAAGTGAATTGACTGAAAGCTGGACAGTAACCTGTGTGTATGAGCAGAATGCTGATATAGACAAATAGGAGGAGTGATTGACAGACTTAACACCCACAACAACAAACAAACTTTCACTTGCACACTCCCACTCGACTCTCCCCGCGCTCCTTCTAGACTTCCTCACCCAGGGTAGCATGGGGTGGTGCAAGCTGGATGAAAAAGACAAACTAGAAGTGAGTGATAGATAAGTAAGTAAGTATGACGCCTCCCGAAGGGAGCGTAACTTATGGTGTCACTTCACCACAAGGGCTACTGCCTTCTAGCTGAAAGGTGGACACCTTCATGACACACCAGACCGTGGTTGGAACCCACAACCACATCCAACGTGGTATGTGCCCATTACCACTGGGCTACATGCTGGTTGTCGAGTGATAGATAAAATTGTGTTTCGAGTCTTCTTTGAGAGCTGGGTAGGTAAAGCAGCTCCAGTGGGTTCTGTGACCTATAGCAGAAGGAATAGCTAGTGTTAAAGTTAGTGGAGCCCTGCAGAGGAGCCAGAGCATATAGGTTGCAGAGTATTGATGTTCAGAGGGACCAATCAAGTTTACCGGTAATACGATAGGGTCCAGAATATGTCTGGGTAATAGCATGTCACACGATTCGGGTACAAGAGTAGAAAATTGAGTAACATGTCTATTCAGGAGTCAGTTTAGAGCAGCAATGTTGGAATGTACTGACCTAAGGGGAGTTGCAGAAGAGACATGAGTGGGAAGGGCAGGTACCGTAGTGTTGTTTAGGGAGGAGGTGGGAGTAGCAGAGTTTGTTGCACTACAACAAATTGCGGCTTTTACGTCTCTATGTTATGACTGCAAATGCAGTCATGGAAGCCATTTACGACTTCATGACTCTGCAGACGTAAAGACCTAGTCAGTTGTGACATGGCAGATATGACTCTCCAGGCTGGCTGTCACGTGGCGCCAGAGCAACTGTGGGGGTAGTCATACACGCTGGCTTTACTGAATGACTGAACGGACAGTGTAGTCCATGTCAGCGGCTGTGCAAGAGTGGCACGTGCTCGATGCAGGAAATGACACGTGGCAGAGTGTTTAGCTCTCCATGACTGCGAACTATGACTACGGGTGTGCTAATCCGGTTGCAACACGTGGCGCGTTGCAGTTTTTACACGTGGTCCATCAGCAGATTGACATGTGTCATGATGGGTGTTTTTTTGGGGTGTATTGCTATTTTTTTACATATTTGTATTTCTGCCACGTGGTGTAGTACTATTGGAGAGTGAAAATAGATGTAGTCATTATTATGACTATGATAGCAGTCATGTACATGTCTATTACAACAATGAAATATAATATATAATACAAAGAGAACAAGGCAGCAAGACATAACTGCAACAAGCTGAGCAAAACCAAGAGATTGCATACCATCTCTATTTACCAATCTATTTATCATTATCATTTTTGTTGCGATCTAAAAATACATTAAATAGTCGCATGTTCTCATGTGAATTATTTTGTCTAACTATAACACTTTGAAAAGTGTTCACCCAGAATCTTCTAACTACTCATGTATTCCATCAATCTGCAACCCATCAAAAACGGCTTGCATGGCTTTAAGAATTACTACAGCAAGGACATTTGTTTGTTTTCCAAGTTCTTGCATAAGATGCACCAACCAATATTGCATTGTGAGACACTCACTCGCTATACTCCAAAGCGTCCAGGGAAGGTCACTGAGCAACCTGCCAAGGCGGAAACAATTAAGAGAATTATCTAATATCATATATGAAAAACCAATGCCAGTGTTGTTTATGGTAACTTCTATCCCATGTCCTAAACAAACCAAAGCAAAAAGGTTGGTGTGTATTGGCGAAGTCGTCAGATACTTCACAAAGAAACATGCACTAAAAATGAAACCCAGGATGATAGGAAGGTCACTCACGTTTATACAAAGACATCTTGCCCATTGCCCAGCACCCTGCGTCACCCACACTCTATCTCTATTCCTTCAGCTATCCATGCCTCTGCACAAATCAAGCATTCATCCTTGCCTTGCTGCTAGCAGCTGACAAAGACAGCCTACATTTGTTCTAGGAAACACCCAACTCAGCGTAGCACACTAGTTCCTATGCTGGATTGCGTCTGCTACTCTCTGAAATGTAGCAGGCATTCACCTTTCTGCCCCGGTTGACCCATCAGTGACTGGGCTCAGATAAGTATTCATTCCACAGCTTCTCCTCATCTCTGTTACCTATTTTTTGACACTTTCCTATTGTCACATTGGCAGTATCATGTCAAAGTCACTCCAAACTAGATTCACTCAACCAGCTAACTTGCAGAATTGAACATGTAAATTTAGGGCCGATTCTGATAAGAGGGAAAAACAGGGTGAAATGTGTTGAAGAAGATGCCTTCATTAGCAGTGCCTGATTTTATCACTTGTGCCGCTGCTCCCAGTTGACCATCTACCCATGCAGGTTTCTTGTAGCTATTGATCCACAGGGAATCACAGGTAATCTTGTGCTTGAAATCTGGCCTTCTTGGATGAATCTGGACCCACACGAAATCCCTGCTCCTTCAGCTATCCATGCCTCTGCACAAATCATGCATACATCCTCACCTTGCTGCTAGCAGCTGACAATGACAGCCTAGAATTGTCAAAGCAAACACTAGCAGGGAAAACAGGGTGAAATATGCTGAAGAAGGTACCTTCATTCTTTTCTCCATCATTTGCTTTCAGGTGTCCAAAGCCCCATCCCGCGCTCCTGCTCTGCACACCCTTCAAGCATCGCATTCCACGACACCACATCTAGTTCAGCCATAGTGTTGAACACTCCCTTGGCATCCTCAATGCTCCCACATTTAGCATACATGGCCACCAGAGCCATGTTCAGGATGACATCTGGTACAATTGCAGATTTGATGATGTCACCAGGGATCTCTTTGCCCTTTTCCAGGGCTGCAGACGCACTGCAAACGCACACAAACGTTATGTCGGCGGCCTTCACCCCTTCCCCCATCATTTTCTCAAAGGTTGGAGCCTCCATCCCGCACCCCAGCTGTGCATACCCAGCAAGCATCGCACTCCACGACACCACATCTCGTTCAGCCACAGTGTTGAACACTCCCTTTGCATCCTCAATGCACCCACAATTGGCGTACATGTCCACCAGGGCAGGGGCAGTGTTCAAAAGGACATGTGGTAATTTGACAGGTATTCACCTCCTGACTTGGCTATTCCCAACCCATCCTGCCATTGGCAAGAGATTCCACAGAAACTAATAGTTGTCTGTTTGACTGTATAACTATGTATCTCTTACTTTCTTACAGCTTGTACTGTGACACGCGTAATGCTCTTGTTGTGTTGAATCATTTCACGCCTTCAGGTTTCAGAACAAACATTACCGTCTTTCTTTATCAGACATGTGCACCAAGACAGAATCTCACCAAAAGATTGTTGGTGTTCAACAGTACCGTACATGAAGATAACTAGCACCAAAAGGGCATATGAAGCTTATTCTGCTCTCCACTGGTATTAACTTGCACCTGGACTTTCAATGGCTGTCTTCCAGTCCACCCACGGCCCGCTGTAAATGGCTTGCAACCTACAAATTTTCAAGAGAGCTGATTACCATGAAAATTTCAAAACTGGCTTTACAAACCTAATAATTCAAGCATAATCAGCATTCAAGCTAAGGAAGCTTTACAAGCATCGTGTTGCGAGTAAAGCCTTGGCAATGTCACCAGGAAATCCCTGGCTGAATGGATGACACTGAAATAATGGAGCTTGAAATCCGGCCCTCTTGGACGAATTTGGGCCCACACTCTATCCCTGCTCCTTCAGCTATCTATGCCTCTGCACAAAATCCTTCAGCTATCTATGCATACATCCTTGCCTTCCTGCTAGCAGCTGACAATGACAGCCTAGAATTGTTCCAGCAAACACCCCCAACCCTACTTATCAACGAGCAATGAGCTAACTTACAAAATTCAATATGCATCTCAGGGCGTCTGATGAGAGGCAAAACATGCTGAAATAGGTCGAAGAAGAAGGTGCCCTCACCACACTGTCCTTGACCTTGTGTCATGACCCATGGAGGATTTGACCTTGTGTGTGATGCTTGTGTCTGTAGTCAGGTAATGTCGGATTGGTCAATGAGAACCTGCACCACGGTGCAGCTGAGTAGGCAGACTTTGAAACACGGTCTGCTAAGACCAAGCTGACTCTCCCAAGAACCTTGTAAACATCAAGAAGAATATCAAATCATGGTACTAACAGGAGCCAACAACCCACATTTGCAGGATGGACAAAATTCTGCACATCGTACATTAAAAAAAAAACCACACCTTGCGATTGCGGTCGCATGTTAGAGGACTGCCAGGGACTTAGACATTTTTACGGGATCTGTAGGGTACCCTTAATTTTTGCACAGACTGAGATCAACAGGAGCCTTAGGGGTGACAGCAGCACACTGTAAAAGGGGGTTACACAGTCCATCACAGCCAACACAGCCCGTCACAGTCGTCACAGCCGACACAGCCATCACAGCCAACACAGCCCGTCACAGCCGACACAGCCACACAGCTAGTCATAGCTCGACACAGCCAAACACAATCGCACAGCCAGTCACAGCTTGACACAGCTGTCACGACCATAGGGAACGGAGAGCAGGACAGGGAACGACTGTGGGGAACAACACCTGCAAATGGAACATGTTAGTTCACGGACGACAGTTAGTGAGGAAAACGGTTAGAGCCACGGGTAGGAAGATAAAGGGAGAAGCAAGGACGGAGAAGAGGGGATCAATCTTGGAAGCACTCGAGGGGGGAATTTTTGGTCATGGATGAGAGGGGATCGGGCGGAGAGCAAGAACGAAAACAAGCATGGAGAGCACGGGGAAGGAGGAGAGATGATTAGTAAATGCTTGTTATATGCAAAGCTGTAGTGATATTGTAGAGGAGATTAGAGACACAATGGCTTCGGCCTGATACCTGATAAATCATAATCTGATACTGATACGATACAATCACACTGTGTAGAGAGATCTGAGTGAAGCTGTGGAATGAATGGATGAGTTGATGAGCAAACTGATACTCAATTATCAATAGTAAGGTAGCTAGCTAACATGAATGCGGAAAGGAAAACAAATAGGAAACACCCCCATGATACACTAGCTGTAGGTCATGACTGATTGTTCTGAGCGGGCTGAGTACTTGGAGATTTCCAACTCTTCTATCTTGGAGTTTCCGCCTCGGATAGCGAAGGGATGGGTGAGTAAAAGCCCCGCGACATTTGGCGACCATACTGGGGATCTGGGTCATGAACAACCAGATGTAACAGGCATCTGGTGGGATCATGGTGGATGGAGAATTAAAGAATTTGATGTGAATCAAATTCCTTGTGAAACTGAGAAGGAAAGATTGTCCAACGATTCTTCCAGAGGTTTTTGGAATTGCCGGACGGTTGTAAAGAAAACATTCTTAAGAGAGTGCATGATGCTAACCCAGAGTGGGGTCTGGAGAAAGGAGTGATAAAGATTTATCAGGTGGCCTGTAGAGGAAGAGCACGTTGGTTACCAACATTGGTATATGTGATAGCATTGCTATCCATTAAGCGAGTAGAGTTGAAGGCTGGGAGGAAAGAAAAGTGAATGTTTATACTCATATGCATGAAGAGCTTGTATTGGTAAAGAATTGGATTCCAAAGGATATTTTGTGGATCAAACTCACACCAAGAACAGCTTTTCAGACTTGTTTGCCATATGGTTATATGGTAACGGAGACTTCAAGTATAACCAAGGGTGCATTGAAGCTTGAAAGAAACCCAGGCATATACGAGAGATATTACAGAAGAGAGTTTTGGTTATTGCCACATTAAAAGAAATGAAAGACATGGGACATGAGTGATGAAAGAGAAGCTAGACGCCAGAGATATTTAGCAAAAAGAGAAAGCTATCTGAAAGCTAATTATCCATATCTTTGGGAGAGAGGAATAGACATAGGGGAATCATCTGGACCTCTCACGCCATTAAGATCAAAGAGTACATCACCCATACCAGAAGAACTAGAGTTGAATGACACTCCTTCTGTTTCTTTGCGAGAAAGATTAAGGGAATTGGTACGAGAAGAAGATCAATCACGAGGTGAAAGATCTGAGGTACATCCCTGGATAAAAGATTTGACAGAAATCTTTGATAAGAGTTGGCATGGAATACCAAAAGCAGGAACTCCAGTTTCTGAAGCGGAAGGTGAAGAAGGAGGAGAGGATGTGGCAGAGCCAACGGAGAGTTCAGACTCTCCAACACCATTACAGTTGAGTTACATGAGTGAAGAAGAAACCCAAGGGCAGAACTTGGAGGATGAAAACAGAGAGAAGAAATTGGAAGAGGAAGAATATGAAGAAGTAGACCCAACAGCTGAGGTTGAGACTACAACCAGGACATCCCAACCCATTGGACCTGGATCAAGTGGAGCACTTGGATCACAGGCCAACGAAGGTGTCGGCTCAGGGGGATCAGGCGGGCTGCCTGGATCTGGCTCTGGGGGGACAGGGAGTGCGGGAAGTAGTGCAACTGAAGCTGGGAATATTGTGAATATCGTGGGGCCAGAAGCAGGGAGTGCTCAAGGGCCACCACTTGGTGGAAGATCCACCACAAAAACAAGAGGTCCAGAAGGACCAGCACCAGCAAGGGTGCCAGCACCTGTCAGTGGGTAGAAGGTAGGGCCACAGATGGCGTTACAACCAACACGGGCAAAACCACCTTTTCCAATATATTCAGGAAAAGGGGATCCTGATATACACATTAGCCAATTTGAGCACATGTGTATAGTGAACAATGAGAATGGCGATGATGCCAAGATGAGACTGTTTCCGTGTTCACTTATAAAGAAAGCAAGTGAATGGTATGCAAGATTCCCTGATAATCATTTCCTAACCTGGAATGGCTTGAATACAACATTTCGAAATAGGTTCAAGACAAGTAAAACTGAGGATGAAGTGTATGGAAGTTTACAACAGTTAAAGCAAAAGAAGCATGAAACTGTTGAGGAGTATATGGAAAAGATGGAATTGATGATGAAAAAGCTGGCTGCAGTACCAGCACCCGGTTTACAGAAGACTTGGTTTGTGAGTGGACTAAGGCCAGAGTTGCAAAAGAAAGTGGATATGTTATCCCATAATACAGTGGAGGAGGCATTTGAAACTGCAAACAGAATTGAGCAATTGGGAATGCTCAGGAGAGAGAAAAGGGATGATGAAGACTCTGAGGAGGAGTCAGATGAAGAAGAAGAGCAAGAACTAAAAGGAAGAGTAAGAGAAAGGAGAAGTTGAAGAGGGATAACTATGAAAAAAGATTGGAAGAAATCTTGAAGAAATATGCCACAGAGGCTGCAACACATTGGAGGAAGGGTGTATGGTGTGCAAAGTGCCAAAATGAAGGCCATACCACCACAGAATGCCACATGAAGGAGAAACACTGTACTATCTGTAAAATGGATAACCATTCTACTGAGAATTGTTACTACAACAGAAGGACAGCTGCAAGAGAACCTAGGCAAGTAAGGGTGCATCAGGTGCAGCCCCAGCCAAGAAGAAACAATGATCAGGACCACTATGGTAGGTCTGGTGGTTATAACAATGGCATGGAAGGGAGAGGTAATTCAAGAGGGAATTACCAAGGAAATTCCAGAGGCAACTATCAAGGTAATCCAAGGGGGAATTACCAGCCCGGGAATCAGGATTACAGAAATAATCCAAGAGCAGACCAAGGGCGAGGACCCAATGGTGAAGAACTATGTTACTATTGTAATCAGCCAGGACATCGCAAGGCAGCCTGTTCATTCTGGATAAGACACCAGAATGAGATGAGAGCTCCTGTGAATGAGGGCCCAGTGGTGGCAGCTCACATGGTTAGGCCATGTGTTGTACCAGAAGTAAGTACAATGATAGTAACCAGAAGCAAAGCCAAATTAATACCTCCGGTAGTTGAGGAAGATGATGATAATGAAGGTGGCAGTGATATACCTGAAGATGATGGGGCTTGGAGAGAGGAGAAGGAACTGCACAAGGAAGTTGCAGATACCATAAGGGAAATGCAGAAGAGTACTGATATTCCTGTGGCAGATTCCTCTGATTCTGATGGAGAAGAAGAAGGGAGTGAAGATGAAAGGAAGAAAGAAGATGCAGACATGCAAAGTAATGAAGAAACTTTGGCTGAAGTAATATGCCAGACCAAAGCAGAAATTACCATTGGACAGCTATTGGCCGTGGCACCTTATTGTAGGCACAAGCTGTATCAAGCAATCAATCGAATTGCCCAGGAGACCGGAAACACAGACCTGAACAGCAAGGTGACCAGTTATACTGTGAAGCCGGAAGGGCAAGAAACAATCATGGACTTTGATGATTCTATGCCAATAATCCAATTGAGAATTGGAAGCACAGAACTAACTGATGTACTGATAGATGGAGGTTCTGGAGTAAATATCATGACAGACCAATTGAGAAAGAAGCTTGGTCTAAGTAACATGAAACCAGCCCCATTTACAGTAACAATGGCAGATCAAAGAAGTGTACAGCCATTGGGATTAATAAGAGGAGTTAAGATACAGATATAGAAGATGATCTTTATGATCACAGTAACTGTGTTGAAGATGGATGAAGTCATGGAGGCTTACTCCTTATTATTGGGACGTCCGTGGCTGAAGCAGGCCAGGGTATTCCATGACTGGAATTCTCAGTTATTAACCGTGCATAATGGGATACACGAGATACAAATTACCACAAAGAAATCTAGTAGATTACCTGCTACGAGAAGACCTCGAGGAGTCAGAGAGTATGACTGGAGAGAAGGACTGGATGAGGAGCAGGAAGCTACCCTGTTTGCTGCACACCCAGAGTGGGAGCAAGTTGCAGAGATACGGCTGGAAAGCCTAAGTTGTTTAAGAGGTATCTGTTGTGGTGTAGTGACAGCAACACCAACTGAAGAGGAAACCAGCAGTTACCCATCACATTTCTATGAAGAAAGAGAAGGAGAAATGGAAATCCTAGAGGAACCAGCCACTGTGAGATTACAGGATGAAGTGGTGACTGGTTGGACAATCACAGCTGATGAGCAGGTGAGGGAAGTGAATGTGGGAACTAAAGAGGAACCGAGGATGGTGAAAGTAGGAGCTGATTTGGAGCCAGAATTCTTTGAAGAAGCTAAGAGCTTGTTCATCAAATACAGAGATGTATTTGCTTGGAGCTATGAGGATCTAAAAGGAATACCACCTGAAGTCTGTCAGCATAAGATTGAACTGGAACCAGGGTCAGTACCAATCAAGCAGGCGAGGTACAGAATGAATCCCAACTACGCACAGAAGGTTGGAGAAGAGATCAAGAAGTTGGTTGAGGCTAAGTTTATATACCCAATAGAGTATACAACTTGGTTGTCACCCATTGTTATAGTTCCCAAGAAGAATGGTAAACTAAGAGTATGTGTGAACTACAAGAAGCTAAATGCTTGTACGAAGAAAGATCCTTTTCCTTTGCCATTCACAGAAGCAGTATTGGACACTGTAGCAGGCCATGAGATGTACTCATTCATGGATGGGTTCAGTGGTTATAATCAAGTACAAGTGGCAGAAGGAGACCAAGGAAAAACAGCTTTCATCACAGACTGGGGTGCTTATGCATACAAAGTCATGCCCTTTGGACTTTGTAATGCACCAGCGACCTTTCAGAGAGTGATAAGTGAATCTTTTCATGAGTATCTGGATGATTTCATGCAGGTGTTCTTGGATGATTTCAGTGTGTACAGCTCTAAGAATGAACACTTGCATAAATTGGAGTTATGCTTGGCCAGATGCAGGATGAGAGGTCTGGGCCTGAATCCAGAGAAGTGTACTTTCTGTGTGAACTCAGGGGTGCTTCTAGGACACATTGTGTGTAAGAGGGGACTTCTTGTGGATCCCAGGAAGACAGAGGCCATTAAAGCCTCTCCACCACCAGTGAATGTTAAGAGTCTAAGGAGATTCCTTGGGCACACCAGTTATTACAGAAGATTTGTCAAAAGGTATGCACAAATAGCAGCACCATTGAGCAAGCTACTGAAGAAAGATGTAGTGTTTGCCTGGACAGCTGAATGTCAATAGGCGTTCGAGGAACTTACACTGTCAGTAACAACTACACTTGTGCTGATTAACCCTCACTAGCATGTAGTATTTCACGTTCACTGCGATGCATCAGGAGAAGCGTTGGGAGTGGTGTTAGCCCAAAATGTTACAGGAAATATAAATTCACCTGTGTACTATGCTAGCACGTTGATGAACAGTGCTAAAAGGAACTATAGCACAACTGAAAGAGAAGCACTGGCAATGATTTATGCAGTCAAGAAATTCAGGCATTACCTATTGGGAAGAAAGTTTATGTTTTATGTGGATCACCAGGCTCTGATATATCTGGTGAACAAACCTTTGATAAGTGGAAGGATAGCGAGGTGGTTGATAATCTTGCATGAGTTTGAGTTCGAAGTTATTTACAAGCCTGGCCGTTTGCATCTTGTGGCAGATCATTTGTCACGACTAACAACAGGAGAGGCTGCCACAGGAGTGGACGATCAGTTACCTGATGCGAGTTTATTTGTAATGGAGGTGCAAGGAAGTGCAGATGAATGGTTAGATTGGCAGTGGCCAATCAGATACTACCTTACTCATGGTCAATGCCCACCTAGTTATGGTAAGGAGCAGAAAAAGAGAATCGCTATCAAAGCTTTACCTTATACTATGGTAGGAAGCAGAATGTATAAGTTAGGACCTGATGGAGTACTAAAACGATGTTTGTACCACCATGAAGTAAATAAAGTTTTGGAGGAAGTTCATAAAGGAGTGGCTGGAGGTCATTTTGGAGAAGAGACTACCAGTAGGAAGCTACTACTCGCAGGTTACTGGTGGCCAACTTTGTTCAAAGATGTACACGAGTATTGTCAGAGTTGTGATGAATGTCAGAGGCCAGGAACTTTGCAGAGATCTGGAAGGATGGCATTGCATCCTACAATGCCTACGGAACCATTTCAGAAATGGGGACTAGACTTTGTTGGACCAATTAACCCACCAGCCAAGAATACACGGAACAGGTACATAATTACAGCCACTGATTATACTACGAAATGGGTGGAAGCTAAAGCTTTGAGGGACAACACAGCCAAGTCCACAGCAAGGTTTCTATATGAGAACATACTTACACGATTTGGCTGTCCCTTAGAATTTATCAGTGATCAGGGAAGTCACTTCATTAATGAGACCATTGAATTATTGACTAAAGAATTCATGATTGTGCATAGGAAGAGTACAACATATTACCCACAGGGTAATGGACAGGCAGATGCTACCAACAAAATACTATGTACTATCTTGGCTAAGATAGTCAATGCAAACAGAACGGATTGGGATACAAAGCTGTTGACAGCTTTGTGGTCATACAAGATTTCATATAAAGTCACCACTAAGTATACACCATTCCAATTAGTTTATGGTATGGAAGCCTTACTTCCAGTGGAATTCCTGTTACCTACCATGAGAACGGAGTGGGGAAAGAGAATGGAATTGCAAGATTCCATTAAAGTCAGGAAACATGAATTATACCATGTGGAAGAAGTACGTGCTGATGCAGCTGATAATATGACCAGAATTCAGATAAAGAGGAAGGAACAGTTTGATGAAGGCAAGTTAAAAACTTTTAAGACGGGAGATTTGGTTCTATGGTTGCAAAAAAAAGGAAAGATTAAAGCTTCTAAGCTTAAATCACCATGGAAAGGACCTTATGTCATACAAAAGATGTATGATAACAACACCGCCATGTTACAAACCATTAACAAAGAAATGCTGGGAAGAGTCAATGCCAATAAGTTGAAGGGGTACAGTGGTATCCATGACAAACCATTGCAGCATGATTTGCATGATGAAACGCAAGAGCAGTCACAGGCTGCACCAGTGTTACGAACGGAGTATGGAGCACTTGTCGCTAGGCCGAGCATATATGACCAGGGAGGGCAAAACAAGTGTGACACAGCCTATCACAGCCCATCAAGGCGAGCCTATCACAGCCAATCACAACGTGACACAGCCTATCAAAGCCCAGCACGGTGCATCACAGCCTATCACAGCTTACCACAGTGCATCACAGCCTATCACAGCGTACCACAGTATGACACAGCCTGTCATAGCTCAACACAGCCTACTAGGGTTACACAATCCATAGAATCAGTGACAGGTGGACGCACATTAACTTCAGGAAAATGGCCGACGGAAGAAAGGACGGAAACCAGTTTAAAAATAGACACGTGGAAGTCAGGGGGCGACACACAGCTGAGAAGGAAGTGCAAGAACATGTGTCATCAAGAAAGAAGACAAGAATGGCCGTCAAAGTACCTACTTAGCGCGTCACAAGGATGAATGGCGGGCCCATTAATGAATACAGAAAAAGGGGAACGGAACAAACGGCAAGTACAGAAAAGCGAAATTCTTGTCATATGTGTAATCCTAGTGGACAGTCCAATAGGGAAAGTCCACTAAAGAACATTAAATCAAAAATCCAGTCACAGCGGTTACAGCCAATCAAAAGCCAGAGAAGGGATCAAGAAATTGGAGGGGAATTAGGCGCAAGAGCGGCGTCGTTCTAAGTAACGGGCGTCGCGAAGGGACAAACCATCAATGCGATAGCTTTGAAGCTATGGAGGAACTAACAGACTATACGCTTGCAATACTACTTACGCAGTGGCATAGGGACGGATCTTTTCTCTTGAGCGATGCTTGCAAGCCCCACAGGCTTACAAGAAATTACCCATAGCTTTTTGTGGCAACCATACGTTTATGCTTTGTGCACTACAGGCATTTCTTCAGTTGTTACAGCCAAAACATTTCTGTGGGTCTAGAATGAAGAGAGTGAGAGGAATGGAGGAAATCAAGGTGAAGAGCACCACAATCCTGCAGAAACAAACGATTGCTACTCCACAGGCAGTACAGATACTAAAGGAGCTGAGATTGCAAGGATTGCAAAGCATAGATTGGACATTGCACCATAGACAGTACATGTTACAATTCTTGCAGAACTTTGAGCCAAGGACAGGAACAACAACGGTGAAGGGAGTTGAATTAGTAATTACTCCCCTATACCTCCAGCAATTGTTTTGATTGCCAGCAGGTCAGGTGCATGTGGAGGAGCACAGGGCAAGACTGCAAATAGGGAACTTATTCCAAGAAGGGAGTTTCTTTAAAACTCAGGGTTATGCTTGTACCAAGGCCGTGTACCCAGGGCTAAAGGAGGTAGGCCAGGTATTGAACGGTCTGATTGCCATGAAACAGAACCAACAGTATTTGAGCAGATCCTTCACGGAGGAAATACTCAAAGCCCTGAAAGGACAAGAGGTAGAATGGGCGGACATAATGTACAACGCACTGGTAGAGGAGATGAAAAGATTACAAGGTACTACCGCAAAGTCTCCTATCATAGTGTCTGGCCCAATCGTTGCTCAAATAATTCTTGATTCTGGCATACTTGATGCGCAAGAAAGAAAGGAGATGTGAGTGTTTGAGCCAGAAACCACTGCAATGGAAGAGCAAGGCTCTTCACACAGTGAGGGTGGACTAGCAGGGCAACCCAAGACTAAGAGGCAGAGACGGGGAAAAACTGTAGTCGCAGATCCACAGGCTTCACGGATTCCGCATGATAATGTTTCCCAAGCTCATGTGCAGGAAGGGGCATAGCAGCACAGAGAACTGCTATTACTGGAAGCAGGACCTTCAGAAAGGGAGGAGGAAGTTACTTCAGTATCACAACCATCACAGCCAGCTGATCGGCTTGTCACAAGGTTACAAGTTGTCCATGCAGCTCAACCAGAAATAATTGATTTGGAAAAAGAAGGGTTAGATATTCCAACTACAGAACAGATAGTGGCGGAAATTGAGAAGGGGGACCTTCTCTATGAATATTCTGGTCTGGTCAAGGAGGCAGAGATTCCAGAGGTGCAACAGTTGCCCAAGGGAAATCCTGAGGTGCATATAATACACACACCTGTGGCGGAGGTACCACAGGTAGAATGTCAAGACACTGCAGCACCGGTGATGGATGATGTGGTTCAGGAAGAAAATCTGGTGGGACAATGGCCTGAATGGTTCGTGAGACATCACACGGTTGAGGATCAGGAGGAACAGCAGCAACCTCACCATGATGACCCTCAACAGGCAATGCTGATGAGTTCCATAGGCAGGACACTTAATTTGTTGGGGACTTATGTCAAATCCCATGTTCCAACTACCCAATTGACAGCCTTGAGAGAGGAACTCAGGAAGGAGTTTGAGGCTCGACTAGCCACTGAGTGTGCAAACAAGGTCGATGAGGAGGTCACTCTCAAGATGCAGCAGGACTTGGAAAATACAGAAGCGGCTCTGCAATTGGCCAAGGAACAATTGATTGAGGCAGGCCTCGCGCAAGACCAGTTGCACGAAGCACATAAGCAACAGCTATACCAAATGCAGGTGAAGCATGAAAGCAAGTTGCAACAAGTAAATGCACTACATACGGAGTTGCAGACAGTGCATGACAGGATGGCCATCCAATGTGCTACACTCACAACTATGCTTGACCAATCTACAATAGAAATAAACAGTCAAGCGGAAAAAAGTATGAAGGCAGAAGCAGAGAATGTTGAGCAAATGAAACTCATTGTCGACATGAAAAATACAATCTGTCGCAATGAGGATACTTTCAAGCAATATAGGCAGGTTGAAGCTGACCAAGAGAGGCACATCCTGAAGTTGCAACAAACGGTCATGGCCAATAGAAATGAACTCTCTGTGGCTAACAAAGCTTGGAAGGAAGCCAATAATCTGGCTGCTGCCTATGCGAATTTGGTTGAACCTCATGCGAAGCGTATGGAGGCTTTACAACAGCAGTTAGATGTGTACAAACAAAGAGAGGAGCACACTCTCAGAGGAACCACAAGCAACTTGGTGGATAACCACCTTATGCAGGTCTGGTTAGCACAAGGGCCAGTGGAGGGCAAAGCACCACGAAAGCTCACCCAAAGCGAGATGAATGAGCTCAGGCTGCAAGTGCAGAACATTGCCACAACTACTATAGACATTGTCTATAGTAGGATAGCAGAGTTACAGGAGGATATAGACGGCCTGCAGACTCAAGTGGAGGACCTCACTTCAAATATCGACAAGAGAGTCTGTGTACCTGATGAACAGCTAATGGCTTCTTATTTAAAAGCGAGAACTTTAGCTTTTCAGTCTTCTTCACAGGAGGTGCAGGAGATGCCAATGGTACAAGAGCCAGTGCCACCAACATCACAACAAGTCACTGTGCCAATAGCTGACCCTGTTGTTACTACAACTACACCACAACCACCACAGTCTGAAGTATGGGGCAATGCTGCTTTTAACCCACCTAAAACTCCAGCTGCAAGGGAGTACAGTAGGGCTATGATTCTGCCCTTCAACCAAATTCCCATCATGTTGGATTTGGCTTGGAAAGAATTTAGTCCTCCGCAGTCATTCGCACATTACTACCAAATCATGCGTATTTGGCTGCCAGTGGCAACTAGGACTAAAGTTCTTCCGAACAATCGACCAATTGAAGATCATCACTTTGCACAATACTGGCATGAGGCAGGTACAATGTTGAGGGAATTAATTGCCTTCCAAGTTGTACATGGATTCATTTATACCAAGACCAAGGAGGTAGTGAGTATTGTCATGGGATGTGGATTATACTACGCTGCTTGTTTTCTGGTACGTTATCACATTGAGCAGCAAAAGATGCAAGCGCGCTTTCTGAGTTATTCCAGTGGGGATCATTGGGTCTTACCTTCAGTGCCACCTCATATGTACCTATATGAGCCAAAAGTTATGATGCAAAACGATTCTCAAATTCGTTCATGGTTTCAGGCAGCCTGGAACAATTTGTCAACACAGAAATTCGGCATTGATGATATTTTCTCTAAGGCACATGTGGCATGGAAATACTTGAACAAGTCACAAGTCATTGGTACCCCATTCACCTGGACAGACAAGGAGCTCAGTGTCTTCACCAATTTTGCAGTTCAGCGTTTATACCAAGTTTTAAAATATAAACTTCCAGACATGGTAGGACAACATTGTATGCCCCAGAGGATTCCACCAAAAGTTCGACAACCAAAACACCTGAGAGGCGATGAGGATTCTGATACAACTGTTTCTTCGAAGGATTCTTTTGACATGGGAGAAGACTATGCAATTCAGATGGAAGAAAAGAAGCGACGGGGGTCTCCTATGCCTGAAAGATTACCTCGATATCAGCCTCCAGAGGGCCTTACATATCCAGGTAGTGTTCAATCATCTCCGTCAACCAGTGGCAGACCTCGGGCTCGCACACAAAGTCCTTCACGAGACTCTCAACGTCAGAAGGGTGCTCACTCACAAAGGTTTGCTAATCCCAAACAGTAAAACCGTGAGGACACGGCTTTTTGAGAGGGGAAGGGGTAATGTTAGAGGACTGCCAGGGACTTAGACATTTTTACGGGATCTGTAGGGTACCCTTAATTTTTGCACAGACTGAGATCAACAGGAGCCTTAGGGGTGACAGCAGCACACTGTAAAAGGGGGTTACACAGTCCATCACAGCCAACACAGCCCGTCACAGTCGTCACAGCCGACACAGCCATCACAGCCAACACAGCCCGTCACAGCCGACACAGCCACACAGCTAGTCATAGCTCGACACAGCCAAACACAATCGCACAGCCAGTCACAGTTTCACACAGCCAGTCACAGCTTGACACAGCTGTCACGACCATAGGGAACGGAGAGCAGGACAGGGAACGACTGTGGGGAACAACACCTGCAAATGGAACATGTTAGTTCACGGACGACGGTTAGTGAGGAAAACGGTTAGAGCCACGGGTAGGAAGATAAAGGGAGAAGCAAGGACGGAGAAGAGGGGATCAATCTTGGAAGCACTCGAGGGGGGGAATTTTTGGTCATGGATGAGAGGGGATCGGGCGGAGAGCAAGAACGAAAACAAGCATGGAGAGCACGGGGAAGGAGGAGAGATGATTAGTAAATGCTTGTTATATGCAAAGCTGTAGTGATATTGTAGAGGAGATTAGAGACACAATGGCTTCGGCCTGATACCTGATAAATCATAATCTGATACTGATACGATACAATCACATTGTGTAGAGAGATCTGAGTGAAGCTGTTGAATGAATGGATGAGTTGATGAGCAAACTGATACTCAATAGTAAGGTAGCTAGCTAACATGAATGCGGAAAGGAAAACAAATAGGAAACACCCCCATGATACACTAGCTGTAGGTCATGACTGATTGTTCTGAGCGGGCTGAGTACTTAGAGATTTCCAACTCTTCTATCTTGGAGTTTCCGCCTCGGATAGCGAAGGGATGGGTGAGTAAAAGCCCCGCGATATCGCACCCTCGTGAAGGATCTTAAAAAAACTCATGCCAGCTCTGCTCCATGATTCAAATTCAGGGCCGAGTCTGATGAGAGGGCAAAATAGGCTGAAATAGGTCGAAGAAGAAGGTGCCCTCGCCACATTGTCCTCGACCTTGTGTCATGACCCATGGAGGATTTGACTGAACATGAACCCAAGATGACCTCTAGTGTGTGTTGCTTGTGTTTGTAGTTAGGTAATGTCGGATTGGTCAGTGAGAACCACCACGGTGCAGCTGAGTGGGCAGAGATTGAAACACGGCCTACTAAGACCAAGCTAACTCTCCCAAGAACCTTGTAAACATCAGGAAGAATACCAAATCATGGTACTAACAGGAGAGCCAACCCACATTTGCAGGATGGACAAACCTCTTCACATCGTACATTAAGAAAAAGCCACACCTTGCGATTGCGGTTGTCCCACCATCGTGAAGGATCTTTTAGAAACTCATGCCAGCTCTGCTCCGTGCTGTAAAATCAGGGCCGAGCGGGTAGAGATTGAAACACGGCCTGCTAAGACGAAGCTGACTCTCCCAAGAACGGCGGGCTCCCAGCCGAAACCTCCTCGCACACATACCCTAGCGTTTCTAGGGTTGCTTGCTCCAGATGCGAAGGTTGATCCAACTGCGGGCCTCCCATGCATGTTTGCCCTCTCTCCCGCTCGCTCGCTCTAAGTCCCAACCCTCTCTCTCTCTCCCTCCCGCTCGCTCTAAGTCTGTTCACGCTACTGTGATGGGCAACTATTTAAGTTTTTTAACCTTTTTGTAAACCCTAAAAGCCCCTTTTTGATTTTTTTTTTTTTTTTTTTTTTTTTTTCTTAAAGGAAACCACGAGCCCTTGAGGAGGGGGAAAATTCACCCGCCTTCATTTATGGGCCATAAGACCTACAGGACGATCAACGTCAAGACATACCGTCTCGAACAATCCCACACACGGGATAAGGGCAGCGGGTTTGAACCCCAAACCACAAGGGCGACACACTGTGCACTTACCAGCCGATGTGATTTTTTTTAAATCTTTGTTTTTTTTGGGTTTTTTTAATTCATTCTAGTGGTAAGAGTCTCCGTTTTTTTAAGATATAAATACTCATATATTATATATATAACCAGAAAAGCATGTGTCGACACGTGTAGTCATGTAGTGATTCATCCATGTGATGATCTGGCATAATGCATTAGAGTGAAAGTCATGAAGTCATATGTCTGTCTTGCAATATGCACACGTCATTCTAGTGTAGCCATGACCGTGACTGGTAGTCATATCTGCCATGCCAATATTCGTGGTCAAACATGTTTGACCTGTGTTGCGCAGAGTCCGAAGCCATGCAGTCGCATATACGCCTTCTCCAGACCTGCATTATGACTTCAAAAGCATTTTACGACTGCAAATGGCATTTCTGCCACAAATCTGTCATGACTGCGCACCCATGGGAGTCATAAAAGCCGCAATTTGTTGTAGTGTTGTGATCGATTTTCGCGTAGTCAGTTGATTCAAGTGGTCCTGCGCAATTGATTCAGCAGCCGTCTCTGCCTTGCCATTCCCGTGGGTTGGAACTGGGCGCTGGGTTGCCACCTGCAGCTGCTGACGAGCCAAGCCGATCCAACAAACAGTACCTAGTCCAAAGCTAAGTTTGTCAGTCATTGTATAATGAGTCATAGAGCTGGCTGGGGTTAGTATATGGAGAGAATCAGGTATAGTAGACAGAGTTATGCTAGTGTATTGTGTGAGAGTTGTGAGGTAGTAAAATGTGTTGGTGTATGGCTGCAGTACAGGGGGGTTGTAGCTTAAGGGCGTACTCGAGGAGACAGATAAAGCATAGGTATAATTGAAGGTTGGGGGGGGAAGAGCTGACTGTGTGGGTTGGGAGGAGGGATGGGAGCAAGATGGGCATGGAGAAAACTTGTTGAGGACTTCCAAGGTGGGTTGCTGGCCACACGATGTAGGATTCGGGGTGCGTAGTAGGCTGCCATGATCGAGGATGCGCTTGGCGTTTCTTTCAAGGGGGGTTGCTATTCCATATGCACAGGTTGCGTGCATGCATGCACAAAATCCCTTATTATATATGCATGTGACAAATTTGTATGCACACATTGTAGATTGTATGCAGTGGAGTTATATAACATAGAATACGACGTATTTATTGCATATGCAAATGTTACATCATATGTATATAGAAAAAAATAAAATAAAAATCTTAGCTAACAAAATCAGTAGTCAATGGTCAAAGATGCATGTGACCACTAACTCCAACTAATGCACCACCTTAAACTGAAGAGAATACAAGATCCCTGGCCAAAGTAATAGTTTGCAAACTTGTATTCAAGGAAAACAGTTTCATATTAACCAAAATATGGACTTTTGTACTAACAAATGCATATGTGTCATGTTTGGAACCACCACATTGCATGTCTGTTTGTAATGCCAAGCAGTTCTATAATTTGAAAACTTGTATGACAGGTACACAAGTTCCATTTTAACCAAAATAGGAACTTTTGTACTAACAAATGCTATGTGTCATGTTTGGAATAAAGTAGTAACAAGATAATTACATGTCACATGCATGAAAATGAACGGCACAAGTTAGAGGTTCTTTTTTGTGCATTTCATGTGTCACTAAGAAGTTGAACTAGGGTCCTTCTTTAGCATAGCCCTAACCTCTAACTGGCTAAGGGAAGGTTGGTGGATCTCATAAGCCCCGGCGCATCCTAGATGCACGTTGTACATGAAGTACATGTGCTTACAAGGTAGATATGTTTGTTTTTTCTTCTTGACAGATAGCTCATCAAAGTCGGGACAATCACAAGATGGAAACTGACCAATGTATACATTGTAAACCAATCCTGCTCTGGTAGATCCCTCTGTTTGTAGCTGGTAAATTCTCCCATAACCTGGCTGAGGCACGTTTCTGAATCCACGAACCTCAGCAAGAGTCTCCGCTGACTCTTGGCGACTCAAGTGTCGAGGAGTCGGATCCCGACGCCGAATGCGCACCCCATAGCGTGTAGTGGGATACTTACCCACAGGAAGGACAACACCTTGATGCATATGTTGTTCCACTGGAAGTGGTCCCACAGGAAAGTTCGGATCAGGAACGTTGGGAGGATGGACTAGTCGAAAACCTGCAAGGGTCAAGTTGTCCACCTCTTCTTGTGTAAGGTTGGTTCCAACCTTCACAGGCCACACGTTAGGTATACCCGGTTTTCCCAAGCAATAGGATGGCACGGTCCCTCCAACACACGACAAAACATCTGTGGGGCAAAACCAAAAAACTTGCAGTTTTGGTTCTTTCATGTTCGGTGCTAGTAACTTGCCAGTGAAGCAAGGTGCAGGACTTCCTTTACCTTTCCTGATGAGCGCTTTGCATTTATCTTTGGAAACTCCAACCAAGGCAGAACAACGAACCATGGAAGCAGGACCTGTCCGCTGAATCCTGAACAATGCATCGGAAAAGTCTTGTGTCTCTCTCACTGGATTTCCCCATTGCATTGGCTGAGGAGGGATAGCAACATGTGGATTTGTCTCACAGAAAGTCGAAGAACTAGGAATGTCATGACTTGATTTGGAGCTGACGAACCTAGATGGCTGGTGTGGACTGGGCATCCCAGTGGCGCGCACTGGAACAGTCTTTACATTCATATCACACCTCCAAGATTCGTTTGGCCCACCATGCTCATCGCCTAACTTGCGTTTGACTGGAATAGTGCGATTGTCTCCCTCCAATTGAACCCCCCTTGTGTGCATGGGTGTTCCAGCTACTATGCCACGTACAACCTTACCCATTTTTGCTGGGCTATTAGATCTAGCTGCTTGACGCAACATGAGCTCCTCTTTGTCGGGCCCCGTCCCCCATGTCTTTCCTGTGGTGTGCCTGTAAAATGTTGCCTGCTGCAAAAGAGCTCGTGACATGTCATGCATGGTGGCCTCATATAGATCCACCTTCATTTTTTTCCCATTGCCTGCTGTCTTCCACCAAGCAGAATGGACTGCCTCAGACAAATTAGTGGTAGGCATATCTGCATCTGCCTCCACATCCATGTCCTCTCTCATCCATTGGCCCCACATTCGATATCTGTAGTGCCACCATGCAAGCCATGAATCTAGTTTTGGCAGACTCTTTTCTGTGCATGCTCCTGAAGAGAGCCACCAAGCCCGAATTGCAATGTATGTGGTTGTAGCATCCTCCAAGGTAGCACTATCTTTCCATTCATAACAGAGCTGAGTGTGCCTTTCACGGAAGTCCTCCAAGATATAGTCGTTGGTGTGTCTTCGGAGGCTTTCAGCCCAATGATATAAACATGTTCTTTCTTTACCTTCCATTGGGACATTGGGATCAGATCCATAAACCCTTCGAACAGCAGCCCAATTCGCTCCTGCTGCATCCGCCATGAAGCCAGCAAAATTTGGTTTGTTCAAGCCAGCAAGTTTTGCTTGTTCATTGATCATCTCCCAGAATAACACCTGAGCATCTGCATCCTCTGTTTTCATATCGCAAATGGCAATGGTCATCATTCGCTTGACATATGGTTCATAGACATGACACGCAAGAGTTGTCCAATCCTTGATGCGTTTGACATGGTCAAATACTACCCAACTTGTGCGTAGATCCCCCTCACTCATGCGACGCACAAGATCAACACCACTCCCGGGACCAGCAACAGACATCTTGAAAACATGGGGGAGATGAGAAGTATGCTGGCCTGGAAGGAGATTGCTGTGAATGAAATGGTATGTACTCAGACGCTTCAACTCCAATATGGACATGATGGAATTGACACGTGCAGATGCGACCTTGTTTTTCACATTGGGGCTACAAACATGGGCAAACTCTTCAAGAATATCTTCCAAAGCCTCTCCCTCAAGACGTACTGTCTCTGTGCCATCAGCCACAAGAACTCGATCAATCAAGAGCTTTTGGGCCATTGACAAGGAAATAGCTCCCGGGGTCGACCATGGCTTCATCTTAACGTGCTCTTGAATCATGCTTGATGCATTTTCCGCAGCCTCTCTATTCTCGCCCTTGGCACATGGATGGTTATGAAACCCAACGTGAACTGCAACACGTGTATATGTTGGAAGGGAACTTGTGACATAGTACATTCTTGCCCCACAATGCGCCTCACAGAAAGGTCTTTCTTTGCAGAAACTACACTTGAACTGGTTGAATGGAACTTGGGCTCCTGCAATGAACACCTTGTCTGCATTGCCTTCCCAATAGCGGTCATTCCGTTCTCCTTCTTTCTTGAAGAAGGGGCAAGTGCTGCTTTGACATATGAGCTTTCCAACACAAAGAACCTTACTACATTTCACATGATCTGGAACACCAGACATATTGTAGGTATTGGTCTTGCACCAAGGATGACCATCAAACTTGCGGTCCATGCCTTGGAGGGACTGTGAACCACGGTCCGTACGTAGTTTGACCACGGGGGGGAGTTCGTGGATCACTTTTCCATCAAAAGCTCGAGGAAGACACCGAACACGATGCACTGGAATGTGACTATAGTCCAAGGTAGAAAGCTCTCCTTTTGATCCATTCCTCCGAGCAATGGCCAAGATACTCAAAATGGACAACACACCAGAAGGAAATGCAGATGTAGCCTCCCCTGCTAGTCGTGGAGATGAAGATAAACCCCTCGCAGATTCGCAACAATCAGACGTGGTGTTGTCCAATGGAGTTTTCCGAGGCTTCATGTCGTGAAGCAAGACCGTATGAGCAGATGAGGAAGGTTGAGATCCACAAAATACACTCTTAGAAACCTCAACACAATCCGAATTATGAGACCCCAAGCTCGCCGAATCTGCAACCTCCTCCTTCAATTTACAACTCCCATTTGTCGCAGCTTGATCGTTCTTTCTTGCAATAGAAGTGTGCCTCTCATCATGTGACTGTGTATAGCTCGTACCTGTGACACGGTACTTGGAGAAAGTGTCTGGAAACAACTCCCATTGCTTTTGGCCGTCATTGAAAACTGGAAGCAACACTGTGGAGGCATCATCATCTCCATCATCCTCCAAAAAAACTGAACCCGGAACAAGTTTGAATCTATTGCATAACCAAGGTTCTGGGATAATGCACTTGTTTCCATTGCAAGGATAACGAACCACTTTTGCATCAGGTGGACATGAAAGCACTGCATATTTTGGTGTAGACATTTGGCAATGCCCTCAAAGTTTGAGAGAAGATGCAAAATGAATGAAAGCGCACATCTTGCAAGACCTTATGCAAATACATTAAATGGCTTACATTACTTATGTGTATCATCAATCCAGAAGGTCCAATTTTTTGAGGCATGTGCTCCATCCATATTATTCTCTGACAGAAACAACTAAATGGACTATCCCCTATTTTTAAGACGACGGCGCCGTTGTTGAGATCTTAGAATCCAATGTACTGCCTTCTTCTTATGAGCATATGAAACATAAATGCTCTGCATGTTTCCATTTATTTTACAACCAATCGTTGATTAATCGTCCAACTATGAACTGACACACTAGACGGCACAATTTATTTACAATCAAATCCCATGACATGTATGTTGATTTGTTCTTTGATTACTCATGTATGAGTAATGAGTACAAGTATTTGTGGCGACAATTGGCTCTAAAACCAATAAATTGATTAAGACACCCATAACAAAATATTTAGTTACTTTATCACTTACTTTATATTGTATTATGAAGGCGCCGCCACAAAGTAACATGTCAATCGTACAACCATCTTCTGAGGATCCACGTGTAACCCATGTAGTCCAAAAAACACTAACGCCAGAGTGTATAAAAAATGTTCACATTTCAGATTTGGCCAATTTGGCCTTTTTAAGGCCTTAGCCTTCAAACCTCGCCCCCCTTTCCCCCCGCTCTCCTTGGCGGGGGCAGGTTTGAACCCGCAACCTAGTGGAAAATACACCACAACCTTACCAACAAGCCATGCTCTATTCAATGAAACAACCTCTACTTTTTTGTTAATAAACTGTTTCTTTTCAGTTAAACTTGTTGCCATTACTACATGACTAACCCGGTATCATTACTACACTAACGTAGTCTAGTATACTTGCACATTATCCCTTGCCACTCCCCCAAACAAACACACACAAACTACACAAGCACTTAACACGTCTCTAGTCTCTACACCCTGGAGACTCCCGTTGCGAAGAGGAGACGGAGGCGCCGCATCTCGGCCTTATACTATACCACCCCGAGGCAACGAGCTGTTGCGGCGATGGGGAGGAAGAAGGACACTCGAGGGGGAGGCGTTGCTGGTGGTGGTGGTGGTAGAGGCAAGCTGCGGACGGAGAAGGTAAGCTGTAGTTTTGTTTTTTTTCATGACCTGCACTTAGGCATATGCGCCATCGCATAAGCCCCACCAAGCTGCTCCTTATCTAGCACATCCGCCGGCGCAGATGCCTAAGTCACTTCAAGTCTCACAAGTTTGCGAATCTCCACACATACACACAACCGTCTCCGCCGGCGGAGACAGCTCATTCCCCTTGGTTTTTTCTGATGCTTGGAAGGGCTGGGCTGCCACCTCCGCCGGCGCATACCGTTGGAGCTGGGATGCTCGCATGTTTCAGGAAGTGCTCCTCTACTCCCATCCCGTTTATTTTTTTGCATGCTCATACGTTGCTGATGCTCCGAGCGGGTTGGGCTGGCGTATCCGCTGGCGCATACCTGTGCAGCAGGGCTGCTCAAATGTTTCAGGAAATTCTCTCCTTTTCCATCTTCTTTGTTTTTCCGCATGCTGATGCTCCGAGTGGGCTGCGCTGGCATATCCGCCGGCGCATACCCATTGAGTACATTCTTTTTTGCTCAGATCATAGGTTTCAGGAACCTCCTGCAAGCGTCTCCACCGGCGGAGACACTTGGAGCTTGGTTTTTTTTGCATATTCCCTGTGTTACGGAAGCTCCAAAGCGCCAAGGCTGCCACCTCTGTCAACACAGACCCGTGCAGCAGGGCTGCTCACATATTTCAGGAAGTTCTCCCCCCCTTCCATCTCTTTTGTTTCTCCGCATTCTCATAAGTTGTTGATGCTCCGAGCGGGCTGGGCTGCCATATCCGCCGGCGCATACCCATTGAGCACAATCTTTTTTTGCTTAGCTCCTAGGTTTCAGGAACCTCATGCAAGCATCTCCGCCGGCGGAGATGCTTGGAGCTTGGTTTTTTGTTGTATATTCCTTGTGTTACGTAAGCTCCAAAGTGTCGAGGCTGCCACCTCCGTCGGCGCAGACGCTTGGGGAACCTTCCCTATTTTGGTTGATCACAGTATTCAAGTATCTCAAAGCTTCTATGTTGCCACCTCCACAACTCCACATGCTTCCATAGGCCTAGTTTGATCTTTCAAGGTGCTCCATTGGGGGGCAGATGAGTATGAAGAGGATATAACATCTAGTGATCCTCTTTCTCTAGATGCCAAACAGGCAATTATTCTGGAAAAGAAACAAGATCTGAATGTAACTTTCAGGTCCCTCCTCATTGAGGATGGAGTTATGGACATTCCATTGTGTCGCATGATTTCTATGCAGGTTGTTAGGCCCGCCCTTGCCAACGACATCCTAAAGCTTAGAGGAGACTTCTATTCTGGATACCATCCAGGAGCAGCCGTGTTCTATGTTTCTGTTGAGGGGATTGATGGATCTACTGTAGATGTAGGTCCTGATATCATCTCTACATGGGATAGTCATTGGAAAATAGTCAATGATGAGTTTGAGAAGTATCTTGAGTCCAAGCCAAAGTTGCATCATCTTCGGGGGAAGATGTTTCATGTCTGGGATGGGAATCATAGGCTTCAAGCATGGTATCCCTATATCAATGAAGTTCATGGGGCCAACTTGTCAAGACATGTCTGTGTGACAAGTTGGGTGCTCAATGCGGACATTGAAAATCGTGGTTCCCTCAGGTCCATCATGGATGGAGTGAATGTGTGAGTTTCCTTTCTATTCTTCATTTACTTTCATGTTCAATGTTGTCATGTTCTTGCTCAATGGATGTACATATACACATCTTCTTTCTAATGATCATATTTTATATGTGCAGGGCAACAGAGAGGGCACATGTTACATCCAAATTTGTGCACTTGGTTTGCAAGGTCAATATGATTGGCCTTACACCTGTCTCTGAATGGAAGAATGTATTGAGGAAAGAGCAATACGACGAATGCATCAAGAAAGCAGGAAAGACTTGGTATAACCTGACAGTCCATGCAATGACAGAGATTTTGTACAAGGTAACATCATGTCTTAACCAAGTTTCATTCTTTGCATCCATAGACAAGATTCACCTCTGGTTCATGTTATGAACTGTTTTGGTTCTTTTGGCAGCATGATATTGTTGAGGCCCAACGCATGGCGGGGGAAGCTTACAAACTTGCTGAGGGGCCAAAGAGTCAAGAGGGCCTTGAAGATACAATGAGACAGGCTGGATTGAAAGCAAGGGAGCAACACAAGAGTCAGCTTGTGAAGTTGCTTCCTATTGCTGATCCAACCCTTGGAGAGGGGTTTCTCCAAGAACTTAAACTGCATTGGTCACGTGTAAAGGCAGGATCAGAGGAAATGACCCAAGAGAAAATGGTGAACATTGCTACCGCCCGGGTGGATCCTGAAGAAAAGGTGGAATGGCTACATATATGGAATGGAGACCAAACACTTCACGACCGTAATTTTTTTCCACCCGGGCCTATCAGTGGGCCAACACTTGATCCTTGGCTGAATAGAAGGACTTTTTGGTGGCAGGTACATATACAATCACTATCTTCTCAATGCAATTAATTCATTTTGTTGATGACACATTAACATAGTTATTTAACTGACTGTATTTTCTGGCAGCTTCGCAAGGTTGCCTTGGCTCAGTTTGCCTTGTACACCACTCAGCTTGGCCAATTTCATGTTGCCTTGGAGGAAGGAGAGAGTGAGAGTCTGGGAGACTACATGGATACATGGAAGATGACTCATTTCAATGAGTTGTTTCATAGAGAGTTCTCATTGCCAAAGGGGCCATTCAGAGGCAATGATTGGGAACAACAAACAGGTGGGGAGAAGGTGGTGAGACGGATTTTATTCAGGTACCATCTTTCCATTGCATTGTACATGGATAGTGTATACACCTTGTAAGTCAAAAATGTCTATGCTTCAAGTATTTTTCTAGTACATTGGGATATACATGTTTCTTAATGTGCTTGTTCAATTGTTGAACAGGTTGCATAAATATTTGTCTCCACAATAACTTTGAATGTGTTTGTATTTTAGGTACATGAGATTTGTGCTTGTACCGAGTGATCGACTTAAGGCTGAGCCCAAGTTTCTGATGGCCTGGAAGTTTGGTGCTCAACAAGCTTCCATGTACACACCTGCAATTGAGGAAGATTGGGGTGTGGAACACCGGGAAGGGGGGGGTTGGTATTTGGATATGCCCAAGGGTACTATCCCCTATGCAGAAATGGGACTTCATAAGGAATGTGTTCGCAGGCAGTCAGTGAGTGATGAAGGGGGTATCTCCACTGAAGTCCCTGTTCTTGATCTGGAGCATGCAGAACAGATTGCTACACAGGCCGCTGACGCTGTAGCCCAAGTGGTCCCTGCCGTTGTGGGTGTACCAAAACGCAAATCACGAAAAAGAAAAGGTGCGGATGTCAATGCAGGTGTGGCCCCCAATGCAGGTGTGGCTTCTATTGCTGGTCCTATTGGTAGTTCTTCACATCCTTCAAATCAGTTGGTTGTAGTGCCTGCACCTACTACTCGAGGAAACAAGCCAAAGGCAGGCGAACATCCTTACAGTGCAGTGTCATTTTCTGGTGGTGCACCTAGCATGTATCGCATGAAGATCATGCCTACTCATTTCATTGATATGGTGGAGGCCTCAAGTACATCTCCTGATGCGACCTTGAAAGAGCTCATGGAGTTCTAAAAAATGTGAGTTTCCCCCAACAAACAAACTTGAATGTAAGGAATTCTTCGATGTTTTTATATCCTCATCATCCGGCTATTGACTCCTACATTTTCTGTATGTTGTTTGCAGTTGCCAGGAACTTGGTCTAGTGTTGTGGATGGAAAAAGCGTGCATGTGGCTGTGGACATGATCATCGTGGACTGCCCAACAGGAATGCCTGTACAGGGCTGTTTGGATGGTGTACAGGTTCCTCCCTGGAATGCTTTTGATAAACGGTATTGGGAGTATGCATTCTCCATTGCTAATGACCTGTTGGATGACAATGGATGCTTGGTGTTCTTGCAGGGCTCCGATGATTCATTTGCATTGGAGCTTTTTCTTACTCCAGGGGCAGCTCTATTTCCGTATTATCAAGGAAATATACTTGCATCAATACCACCCCTCTACACACTCAGACAGGAAAGGTAAAAATCATCCCTCTTCAATATCTCATTGTTTGATGTTTCATCTTCCTACTCTCATACATATTATTAAACCATCCGGGTGCACTGTTTTTGTGGAAATGGCACGTCTAACAGACCATGTTCTTCCACGCCCATGTCCTCACCAAGCAAGGAGGACTATTCAAACTGCGTGAGTCTGGCAAAGTTGTGGACCCCCTTGCAGACCCTGTTGAGTTGGATGCCATCTACAACCACATTCCAGATGTTGCACTACCCATGCAAACTCCTCAACAAGCCTGGAGGGGTGCGCGAGACCGTAGTCCCGCCTTCATGCAAGTGTTGTTGGAGACATGCTCACCTCCTGGCTCCCGCATTTTGGATCTCACAGCTGGCACAGGTTTGCATTGGTCTCCATTTTGTAATTAAAATCTTCTGAGCTGATTCATGATCATTAACTGTTATCCGATATAATATCATCATTGCATGTTTTTTTCCTGCAGGTTCTACATTTATTGCTGCCCGCGAGTCTGGACGTCACGTATTTGGTCTTGAGGGGGACCAGACGTTGTATGCAGCACGTCTCTCTGCACTTCAAAATACTCAACCCGTTTTGGTTTCATCTGTGGTAACTCCAACCATTCAACGTCCTGTGAGTTTGTTGGAACCCCCCGCTCCTAAGGGCTTGGTCTTCATCTCGGCAGTACTTCCTAGTGAGTATGTCTCGCCTCCATTCCCTTTGTTGCAATCTCTATATTATTTGCAAAGCAAACCATTCCCATTTGATTTGTTAACATAAGTATACATGTATGTGTGATGCAGTGATGGGATTGTGCGGACCATCTACGATAGTCTACCCCAAAGTCCTCTTTCATCGTTTTATCTACCTTCGTATGCCGAGTCCCAAGCTTTGCATTCAATACATCAACAACGTGATGTAGGTCTTTCCAATGATCTCTTGTTTGACCGAAGAGCAGCTATTGTTGGACAATCCGTGGATAGGTTGCGTAGAGTTGAGGCTTTCATGGATGTGTATGCCTCTGAATCACAGGCTTATGACACGGATGATGAAGTATCAGCTGATGATGTTATGTAGGTAATTAGAAATTACATATACAATACATTGTCCTCATTGTCAGTCCGAATTTTTTGTTATTTTTTATGATACATGTATTTCTCTCTAGTGTAAGGTAAAACAAATGGGGCAAATGACATGGTGTTGAAATCAGATTTCATGTTATCTTCCTGTCATTTGATTTATCTATGTAATAGTTTGTACATAGATCTCTACTGCATTTCATAGATCCCTTTACCTTAATGCAAGTTCGACATGCACTTCAGCACTATCAAATTTCATCATTAGTAAGATCAACCCTTATGAGTATTGTGGCATGTTATGTACACACAGGGTGACTATCTTTATCTCATTAGTGTTTCATTTCATTAGTGTTTCAAGTCTGAATGGGTAGTGTAGTGGTATGAACTAGGCTTGATACCCGATAGGTTGTGGGTTCTATCTCTGATGGACATTATGTTTTTGTAAAATAAAAATGTTTCAGAAGATAGATATATAGATACTGCAAAACCTATGTAACAAAGCTCCCTAGCATTGTCAAGCTCCCTAGCATTCCCTTAGCATTGCTCCATTCTGAACTTCAAACTAGACTCCCACCATTGGAAGAGCCCGTACCTTCACCATTTGTATCTAACAAGGAGCCGTGCCTCGTCACTTTTTAATTTTTCGACCTTTTTTCTCATGTTGGAAAGCCATAAAAGCAACATGTTCATCTCCCATTCCTACACTCACCCATGTGGAATAATAATACAATGAATATGGAATATTCTATATAGAATATTCTTATTCCATCCTTTGATATTTTGACTATGGACCCTAAGATTAGATGAATCACAATTATTTATTTATTTTTGGGTACCCTTATTTAAGTGTTGTGCATATAAAATTGTTCCTATGCATATCTAAAATTTGTATGCACGCATACATTCCTCCATATGCATGCATTTGTGAGCGCATATAGTATAGGCTACCTCCTTTCAAGACTTCTTATTGGGCACCAGGGCCAGAAGCGCTCCATGATGCAGAGCAGGCGGATGACCACCAGAGGCTTCTCATGTGCTCTCGAGGTGTGTACGCAGGGTTCAGACGCAGAGCAGTAGTGCTGAGGGTGAATCGCACGCTGGTGTCAATGGGGAGGACATACTTTGCCATTGCGTCAGTCTTGTCCCAAGGGGTCGGCAGAGCGAGTTGCAAGGTTGTCTGTGAGGTGGCGCATGAGCTGCTGCGCCCATAGTCATACACGCTGGCGACATTGAATGACTGAACGGACACTGTAGTCCATGTCATCCGCTGTGTAAGAGAGACACATGCTCTCTACAGAACATGACACGTGTCAGATGTAGGCGCCACCCCTGATTGTGAACTATGACTGCGGAGGACAAAACATAAGTCAGCACATGTCGCGTCGTGTTTCAAACACGTGGTTTATCGTGTGATGGACATGTGTTGTTGTTGTTGGGGGGGGGGGGTCTTCATAGTCACATGTATGTCTGTATGGGGGGGGGGGGATCTGGGAACACCACGTGGCACGTGTACGTGGTGAGTCCGTGAGTGCCCACGTGGTGGACTCGAGGTTTACTATTTCATGAGCCCATGAGCCCATGAGCCTATGAGCTCATGAGCGGGCATCCGCGGAATTGGAATTTTTGTGCCTTTATTGACGGTATTAGGTCCTCATACCTCGATAATAGGTTCTGTTTCTTCTGGTCCAGGATGCGGAATGAGGTATTTCGGCGCCGTTATTCCCCATCACGATTGAAAAACATTGTGCAGGACAGGAAAGAGACAAGCCATTGTACTGCCAGGGTAACATATTTAGGGTCAGAAGACAATTGAACTTGCTGACCCCATTCAACAGAACATCAACCCCATATTGGCATAACCAGTTGGCACTTTCAGATTGGTGATAATGTCCAGGAACACCCGTTGTTCAGGTTTTGTGAGCACATACGGCGCATCAGGCATTACCCATGTATCCACTCTGGTGGGATGGCGTTGTAACCACAAAGGCTTTCGAATGCCCTGCAACTCCAGATCACGCCGAACTTTCATGGCGTCCTTTTCTCCAAAAATGGTCTTCATTATGTTCTCTGTCAAGTTCTTTTTGCAATGCATGGTGTCAAAAGTGTGGCGGATGAGAAGATGCTGCACTATGTGCTGGCCCAAATTAGGAGCTTTGCAGTGCTATCATGAATGTTGTTAACACTACATGTGCTGGAAACAAACAACCATGGACAACTATGAAACCAATGCAAAGCACTCCCCAAAACCCAGGTGTGATATTCGCACCTTCCAGTAAGGCAATTCAAATAGAATGGACAGTCGTTTGAGGCCATAGAGCTTAGAGGGATCATCATCTGCGCCTGCAGTCCCACCATCATCAATCCATTGTTTGTAATTCCGTGCATGCTCCATGATTTCGGTGGCTGTCACTGTATGTGGAGCAGGTCTCATGTCTCGCGACCCATTAAAAAGCCTGGATCTTCTGTAGGCATGGTTTTCGGGAAGATATCGTCAATGCCCCTGGAATATCAATTTCTTGCAAGCTGGGGAATATCTAGAATCAACTTGAGGTCCACATGCTGGACAAGCAATGTACCCTTGGTGAACCTGACCTGATAGCAAGCCATAGGCAGGGAAGTCATGTATGGACCACATGACGACTGCCCGCATGGTAAATGCCCGTTGTCCTTCATTGCCTGCCACATCCATGGCTGGAACTCCCACCCACAACGTTGCTAGCTCCTCCAGTAGTGGTTGCGGGTAAACATCTAGATTCTCACTTGTCACATGTCCTTTCTAGGAATCAGGAGTGTTAACATCACAAAAAAATTCTTAGCAACCAACCATGGAGGCAGATTATAATTGAGCACCAGGATGGGCCACGTGGACCAAGATTGGGATTTGGTGCCATAAGGATTCACCCCATCCAGTGCCAATCCAAGACAAAGATTGCGAGGATCTGATGCAAACTCCGGCCATGTGTTGTCAATATGGCGCCAAGCCTTACTGTCTGCAGCATGTCGGACCATGCCATCTGCACTTCTGTGATTGTTGTTGCTACTGCATAAGCTGTGCGAGCGACTTAGCTCGGAACATCCGTTTCAATCTAGGTATGAGAGGGAAGTGTCGCAGCACCTTCTTGGGCACCTTCCCACAGCCGCTTTTGTATCGGGGACTCTGGCACTTGGGGCAAATTGCTGCCTTCTCGAGCTCTCCATGAAACAATACACATCCATGCTCACAGGCATGGATCTATTTGTATCCCAGGCCCATCATTGCAATCATATTTTTGGCTTCGTAATGAGATTTGGGCAAGGTGTTATGTTTGGGCAAAATCTCCAGCCTCAACAATGAGAATAGCTCATCCACAAATGCGTTTGTGCATCTGTGAGTGGCGCACGAATTGAGCAACACCAATGTGGCTGTCAAATGGCTATGACCGCACCCATCGTATAAGGGGATTTGAGACTCTCGCATGAGTTTTGCAAATCATTTGGCACGCCTGCTTCCTCTCCAACGATATTTTCGCCATCATGCATTCAAGGGATTTACGCCATGCTCAACCCCATCCTCATTCTCCAAGTGAGGGCCATTTGCTGCAGGGGTGGGATTTTGCCTGAGGTTATCTGATATGCAGAAAGCATCCTGCACAGCATGGGCAATCTGGCCCCGTAGCCCATTCCCTGCTTCTCCCTCGAAATCAACATCGTTACCAACATGTCGTACACTACTTTCAGCATCCACTTCATCATCGGATGTTATGTAGCCCTGCCAATTAAAATCACATCACAATTTGTCTTCTGGTGAATACGCATCTTTGAAAACTCACAGACACTTTGGGATTTCTTTTCAATCATGTACTGTAAGCAAGCAATTTCTGCAATTTCACTAGTTCAGTACAGGTGAATGCTACAAGTCCCCCGCGCACTTGCGAATCTGGACACGACATTGTGAAGCCACAGACTTGACTTCGAAGCACCGCGCGGAACACTAGGAAGTACACGTGTTTAATAAGGCCTCATACGAGCACCGTTTTGATCGAAAACAAAGCAAACATACCCTCTGTGATAGAGGAAGACATCCCGACACACACACAATTACCGACAAAGACAACGCCCTCATCAAATATGCCCAAGTGGGCAATGTGTTTGAGGATTGACACATGGCAGCAAACTACCAAAAGCCCAAAATGCGTGAAGGCAATCAACCGAGATCATGTAGTCAGGGACCTGACTACTCCACAGAGGCACTCCTGACTACATAACTTCATGAATACGACTACATGACTCCAGTACAACCAACGGAAGAACGCCACGTAATTAATGTCGAGCGGCTTTTATTCACCCATCCCTTAGCTATCTGAGGTGGAAACTCCAAGATAGAAGAGTTGGAAATCTCTAAGTACTCAGCCCGCTCAGAACAATCAGTCATGACCTACAACTAGTGTATCATGGGGGTGCTTCCTATTTGTATTCCTTCTCGCATTCATGTTAGCAATTTACCTTACTGTCTATGAATAAGTATCAGATTGCTTTTGCAATCTACCATGTTCCAACTACTCAAGCATTCATTCCACAGCTTCACTCATATCTCTCTACACGGTGTGAATATGAAATAGGAAACATATTAATATCTATCATGTATCAGGCCGAAGCCATGGTGTCTCTAATCTGCTCTACAGTGCATCTCTACAGCTTACATGAATCAAGCATCATCTCGTCGTATCTCCTCCTCTGTGTATTCTCCATCCCTGCGCTCCAAGATCGTGCTCTCCGCCTGATCTCCTCAAGTGATGTCCAAGAAGTGATCTTAGATGTGACTCCCTCCATGTCGCTACTCTGCCTATTCTACCTGCAAGCTGTTCTAACCGCCTAACTAACTAACTGTTATCCAAGACAGAATGCACGTTCCCTCTGCAGATGTCGTTCCCACACAGTCGTTCCCTGCCAATGATATCCATTCCTTGTGAACGCTGTGACGGGGTGTGCCAAGTTGTGTCGGGCTGTAACTGACTGTGTCGGACTGTGGCTATGTCGGGCTGTGTCAGACTGTGATAGACTGTGATAGGCTGTGACTGACTGGGATAGACTGTGACAAGCTGTGTCAGGCTGTGTCAGGCTGTGTAAGGGTGTATCAGGCTGTGACAAGCTGTGTCAGGTTGTATAAGGCTGTGACAAGCTGTGTCAGGCTATGTCAGGCTGTGACTGACTATGATAGGCTGTGTAAGCCTGTGTCTGTCACCCCTACGACCTCTGTTGGTCTAAGTCTACCATCCGTAAGTGTGTGCAAAATTAAGGGTACCCCACAGAACCCGTAAAACTATCTAAGTCCCAGACAGCCCTATAACATTATCCCTCCCCCTCTCAAAAAGCCGCGTCCTCATGGTTTACTGCTTAGGATCAACAAACCTCTGTGAACGAATACCCTTCTGCCGGTGAGAGTCCCTCGGAGGGCTCTGTGTGTGAGCCCGAGCCATGTTGCTGGCTGGTGGGGATGACTGTCGACTCGATGGATCTGACTGTCCTGCCTTAGGCTGATATGGAGGTAACTTTTCAGGCATAGGAGATCCCCGTCGTTTCTTCTCCGCCATTTGTATACATAATCCTCAGCCATGTCAAAATTTCCGTCCACAGAACCAGTAGTATCCGAATCATCTTCCCCCCTGTAAAACTTGTGTCAACCTCTTTCGGGCAAGATTAATATATGCCCGTAGCTCATCATCTGTATGGCTGAGTGGTGAGCCAATGACTTTGGAGAAGTGTAGCCACTTCCTGGCTTCATGCCCCTTGGGAAAAATGTGGTCAAGACCCAAGTTCTCCTTGGCCAAGTTCTCCTTGGCCAAGTTCTCCAGAGCAAAAGTAAACCAAGAACGAAGTTGGGGATCCTTCTGAAGCACGATCCTTACATCATACAGATATGTATGTGGTGGAACTGAAGGTAACATCCAATGCTCCCCACTGGATTAAATCTGAAATCTCATCTGCATCTTCTGCTGCTCAATGTGATAACGTGAAATAAAACAAGCAGCATACTACAGTCCACAACCCATGACCAAACTAGGTACCTCCTTGGTCTTGGTGTAAATGAATCCATGAACAATCTGGAAGGCAATTAATTCCTTCAGCATGGTTCCTGCCTCAGACCAGTACCACGCAAAATGGTGATCTTCAATGGGTCTGCCAGTTGGAAGAACTTTAGTCCGAGTTGCCACTGGCAACCAAATGCGCATAATCTGGTAATAGTGTGCCAAAGACTCTGGAGGACTGAATTCTTTCCAAGCCAAATCCATGACAATGGGAATTTGGTTGAAGGGTATAATCATAGCCCGATTGTATTCGAGTGCAGCAGGAATAGTAGGTGGATTAAAAGAAGCATCACCCCAAACCTCAGACAGTGATTGCTGCAGTGCCATGGTATCAACATTGTCGACCTGGTGTGGTTGTTGTGATGTTGTTGCCATAGTCCCTCCTGATGTTGGCAAGTCCTGCACTTCCTGTGCTGAAGATTGGAAAATCAAAGTCCTTGCGTGCAAATAGGTAGCCATGAACTGTTCCTCAGGATCAAAGGCCATTTTGTCAATGTTGGAGCTCAAGTCATCCACTTGAGTTTGCAGCCTTTCTACACCCTCCTATGACTCAACTATCCGACTATAGACATTGTCTATAGTGGTTGTGGCAATGTTCTGCACCCGTAGCCTGAGATCATTCATCTCGTCTTGGGTGAGCTTTCTTGGTGCTTTCCCTTCCACTGGCCCTTGTGTTAACCACTCTTGCAAAAGATGATTATCCACCAAGTCGTGTGTAACACCACGGAGATCATGCTCCTCCTTGAGCCGGTATGCTTCCAACTGCTGTTGTAAACTCTCCATGCGCTTCGCATGAGGTTCAACCAGAGCTGTATAGGCAGCTAACAGATTATTGGCTTCTTTCCAAGCCCTTTCACTCACAGAAAGTTCATTCTCCCGTACTGTGATTGTTTGCTGCAATTCAAAGATGTACATGTCCTTATGGGCATCGACCCGGTGGAACTGTTGAATGGTATCCTCATTGCGACAGATAGTAGCCTTTATGTCAGCAACGAGTTTCCCCTGGTCCATTGACTCTGTCTCTGCCGTTATATATCTCTCAGCTTGGTTCTTGACTTCCAATGCAGCCATTTCTAGATTAGTCGTTAGTGTGGCACACTGCACGATCATTTTCTGATGGACTGCTTCCAATTCTGTATGAAGCAACTTCACTTCATGGAACTTGCCCTCATGATGAATCTGTATCTGGTATAGCTGTTGCTTATGCACTTCATGCAACTTCTCCTGCTCAAGACCTACTTCAATTAAATTTTCCTTCGCAAGCTGTAGGGCAACTTTAGTGTCTTCCAACTCTTCCTGCAACTTGAGGTTGGCCTTCACATCCACCCTGTTTGCACACTCAGTGGAAATTCTTGCCTCAAGCTCTTGCTTGAGCTCCTCCCGCAATGCTGCCAATTGAGTGGAAGGAACATGAGACTTGACATAGGTGCCCAATAGATTGAGAGTCTTGCTTATGGAACTCATAAGCATGGCCTGCTTTGGGTCTACATGGAGAACTTGCTGCTGTTCTTCCTGATTCTCCACAGTTTGATGTTTCACAAACCAGTCAGGCCATGATCCCACAAGATCTTCTTCCTGAGCAACCTCATCCTCCACAGGCGCTGCAATACTCTTGCCCTTTACCTCTTTAACCTCTGTCACAGTTTTGGGCATAACCTGCACAGCAGGGATTTCCTTGGGCAGACTCTGCATCTTTTGTACTATGGGTTTTCCGACCATGCCAGAGTTTTCATAGAGAAGGTCGCCCTTCTCAATTTCTGCCACTACTTGCTCTATAGTGGGGATGTCCAACCCCTCTCTCTCCACAGTAAGAGGCTCCGGTGTAACAGCATGTCCGGTCTGAGTTACCACTGGGGCAATCTGGTCAGCTTGTTGTGCTGGCCGTGACACTGAGGTGACTTCTTCCTCCCTCTCTAATGGCTATGCTTCCAGTAATAACAACCCATTGTGCTGTTGCACCCCATCCTGTGCGGGAGCTATGGAAACATCATCGTGAGGATTCCTCGTGGCCAGTAGATCCGCCATTACAATTGCGTCCCTCTTCTGTCTCTTAGACTGGTGTTGCCTCTCTAATCCTCCTTCCTCTTGTGAAGAGCCTTGCTCCTTAACTGCAGTTGTGGCTGCCTCAAACACCCCCATTATTTTGCGTTCTTGCACATCAAGCAAGCAAGAATCAAAGAGATGATCTGTGCAATAATTGGGCCAGATACAATAATTGGGGACTTGGCAGCAGTAGTCTGTAATCGTTTCATCTCCTCCACCAGATCACTATGCATCATCTCCGCCCAAGCTACATCTTCTCCTCTCTAAGCTTTCAGAACCTCCTCCGTAAAAGATCTGCTAAGATACTGTTGGTTCTGTTTCATGGCAAACATAATGTTCAGTATCTGGCCAATTTCCCTCAACCCTGGATACTCGGCTTTGGTGCAAGTGAATCCCTGGTTCCTAAAGAAACTCATTTCTTGGAAAAGATCCCCTACTTGCAATCTTGCCCTGTGTTTATCCACGCTCACATTACCAGCTGATGGTAATTCAAAAAGTTGTTGTAAGTACTGCGGAGTAACTTGTATATCTACGCCCTTCACCTGGGTGACTCCTGTCCTTGGCTCAAAGTGTCGCGGCCCTTTTGCCTTGAGGGCAGGGGGTCGGGACACATGAGGGGCTGCCCCTGTGGTGGGGGTAGCGGCAGCGATAGGTATGGGGAGCTGAAGCACCCTTGAGTGCCCAAGGCACTCAAGGAGGCGGAGGCGCTCACTAGGTGGAGCCCCGCACACCGGGTTGCGGTGGGGGTGGCTCCACAAGGGGTGGTGGTAGCTTAGCGGGACTTAGTGGGGGTGGCATAGGACTCACCATAGGGGCGGAGACCTCGTGGTGGGAGTCGTGGGGAGTCTTGGGACTCATCACGGTCCATAGGGGCCGTGGTGAGTGGGCCAAGACTCACCGCGACTCATCACCGGGAGTCGAGGGTTTTCGTGGTGGTTCGCCATAAAATGGCATGGCTGGTTGTAAAACCCCCGCGGACAGCTACAGAAGTATATATAGGGAGTAGTAACCCCGAGAACGGTGCAAGCCCGTTGGTGACCAAAAACTAGTGAGTAAGCGAGCGAGCCGGAAAGCGACCAAAGAGTGGGGAGCTGTTCCGGACTGCCAACTACCAAAGGGAATTCCCGCTGGTTCCAAATCGGTGGAGGGTTCTTTGGGAGAACAAAGGGGGACCGTTATGCCCCGGTGAGCAGTCGAAGCTCCAAGTTGGCCCGGCGGCCAGGTTGGGAGTCAGGCGCGCGCATCAAAGCAAGTAACTATGACTTGAGGGGGGAGCTTACCGAAGTGAGGTGCGCGACACTTGGTATCAGAGCTTAGAGTTCAATACGTGATCGTCCTTGGGATTGGCCTCATCATGGGGTTGGGCAAGCCAAAGCGAAAGCGGAACGGCCCAAAAGATGATGATCCTGGTGAGCCCGATGGGGGCGACGTGTCACCGGGGCGGCCGTTTGAGGAAGCGATGCATGTTTCCGAAAACGAGGCCGCTCAAGAGCGGGAGGAATCCGAGGAGTCGGAGCCCGAGGAATCCTTGAGAGCTCCGACAAACCAAGAGATGCCTCCCATGCCGGCAGCCTTTTGGGAAGGGTTGTTGGCGCAGTTTGGAGGGATGTTGAAAGACGTGTTGAAGGCGGCTAATGCCACTTCCACTAAGGCAAAGTTTAAGGTGAAGCCTAAGGAACCCGGCACCTTCGAGGGCGTCCGAAATCGGAAGGCACTCAACACCTGGCTCCTGGAGCTAGAGCAGTACTTCCGGGCGGCCAAGTTGAGTGACGAGGATCGGGTGGGAGTGGCTCCCACCTACTTGAGGGGCTATGCTCAACAATGGTGGCAGAAACGCCTTCACGACCGAGGTCCAAGCCCGGAAAGCTTGAACTGGAGTGGGTTCAAGGAATTGATGAAGAGACAGTTTGTGCCCCTCAACACGTCCTGGCTTGCCTGGGACAAGATGAGGAATTTGAAGCAAACGGATGACATTCGGGGGTATGTCCAGGCTTTCAATGTGCTGTTGCTCGAAGTCGCGGACATGGCAGAACCAGAAATGGTCTTCAACTTTGTGGCGGGACTGGCCCCATGGGCCAGGCGGAAGTTGGAGGAGAAGCCACCCAAGACTTTGAACGAGGCAATTGAGAGGGCTGAATGTTTCTCGGATGTCCCTAGGGGTGAGAGACAAGGCCGTACGGAGCTGAACCACAAGAAGACCCGGCGGGAAGGTGACTCCTTCCGACCGGAAAAGAAGTGGGATAGGCCACGCGGCGACAATGGCACGTGGAAATCGAAGGGAGGGCCTTCACACGTCAAGGCGGCACCCGGTGCTTCGAAAGGAAAAGCGGGTGGAGCGGCTTATGGCGGACAGAAGGCGACCTTTGATGGAGTGTGTTTCAATTGCGGGGAACCCGGGCACATGGCCAAGAAGTGCACGAAACCTCGACAATTGAACATGACTCAGGCAACCACGGAGCTGTCGGAAGATACCATCAGTCGCTTGGTGGAAGCGGTGGTCGCCAGGACTTGCAAGGTAGGCAACTATTCTTTTGAGTTGTATGAGGAAACTGGCGCCCTGCGTAAAGGGAGTCAGTTATTGTTCATGGATGGGATAATATCCGGAACTAACGTGTCGTTGTTGGTGGACACAGGAGCGTCGCACTTTCGCCGGCGGTGGCGCGAAAGTTGGGACTCCCAACAAGTGACGTGGGGGCCTCTATTGAGGTGCGTTCTGCCAAAGGAGAACCACAGTTGGCGACAAGGTTGGCGTTTGATGTTCCTCTTCAACTGGGGAGTTGGGAGGGACGTGAGAACTTCACCATCTGCGAGATCGATGGAGTGGATCTCATTTTGGGGATGACCTTTTTGAGCAAATCCGGAGCGGTCATAGATGGCCGCAAGAGAGTAGTCACGTTGCCATGTGGGAATGGTGGCGAGGTCTTACGAGTATCGGAAACGCCCAAATCCGTGGGAGGGCGAATAAACCTTCTGTCAGCAAGGGAGTGGGCAGTGGAGGAGGCACACGAGCCCCAATTTTTGCTTTACATTAGAGAAGTGAAGGGAGAAGGCGATGGGGAGCCGAGCCCAGATTGGATCAAGGGGATTTTGGAGAGATACCAGGATGTGATGCCGGAGGATTTACCAAGCGGCTTGCCACCGCGAAGAGGAGTTGACCACAAGATTGAGGTGATACCGGGATCGGAACCGCCTGCCAAGGCGCCCTACCGGTTGAGCCACAGAGAGTTGGTCGAGCTGAAGACTCAGTTCAAAGATCTAATGTCAAAGGGGTACATCCGGCCGAGTAAGTCACCTTACGGAGCCCCGGTGCTATTCGCAGACAAGAAGGATGGGACGCTGCGGATGTGTGTCGATTACAGGGCTTTGAATAAGGTGACTATTAAAAACCGGTATCCTTTGCCAAGGATCGACGACCTTTTCGACCGGTTGGCAGGAGCAAAGTATTTCAGCCGGATCGACTTGCGCTCCGGCTATCATCAAATTCGGGTGGCGGAAGGAGATGAGGAGAAGACCGCGTGCAGGACAAGGTATGGTTCATATGAGTTCTTGGTGATGCCTTTTGGGCTCACCAATGCACCAGCGACATTTAGCACGCTGATGAACAGCCTTTTTCAGGAGTGGTTGGATGACTTTGTGATCGTGTACATCGACGACATCTTGGTGTACTCGAAAACAAAGGAGGAGCACCTGGAGCACCTAAAAAGGGTGTTCCAAAAATTGCGAGAAGAGAAGCTGTATGCCAAAGCTTCAAAGTGCGAATTCGGGGTCACAAAAGTGGAGTTCTTGGGGCATGTGATTACACAAGATGGGATCAAAATGGATGATAGAAAGGTGAGGGCGATCTTGGACTGGGAGCCTCCGACTTCGGTCCCGGGAGTGCGATCCTTCCTAGGACTCGCCTCCTATTACCGGAAGTATGTGAGAAATTTCGCCAAGATCGCGGGGCCGTTGTCAGACCTTCTGTGTAAATCCAAAGTCTGGGTATGGAACACCTTGTGTGGCCAAGCTTTTGCTGAATTGAAGCAGCGGATGGCGGAAGCTCCAGTCTTGAAAATCCCGGAGTCCGATCGTCCGTTCGAGATACATACAGATGCGTCGGACTTTGCGATTGGGGGTGTACTGATGCAAGATGGACGTCTAGTGGCTTACGAAAGTAAGAAACTGAATGAAGTGGAGCGACGGTGGCCGACGCACGAGAAAGAGATGAAGGCGGTGGTGCACTGTCTTGAGCTTTGGCGCCACAATGTTGGTTCCAACCCAGTGAAGGTGTTCACGGACAATGTCACGGTGAAGTATTTTGCCACGCAGCCCAAGTTGTCCCCAAAACAACTTAGGTGGCAAGATACTTTGGCAGTGTTCGACGTGGATATCCAGTACAAACCGGGACGAGACAACGTCGTAGCCGATGCTTTAAGTAGAAAGCAGCAGCTCTTGTTGGTGTACAAGGGCAAGACGGCGCTCCAAAGGAAGATCCGGAAGGCTTGCTGGAAGGATGAGCTGGCGAAGTCCGTGATGCAGGATTTAAGGATGGGGGTTAAATCGCAGTTCCACTTGCAAAATGGACTGCTCCGGTATAAGCAAAAGCGTCTCTACGTGCCAAAGGGAGGGATCAGAGATAGCCTCTTGAGAGAATGCCATGATAGCCCGCTTGCGGGCCACGGCGGAGCCAAGCGCACTGCGGCACTCTTGAAGAAAGAGTATTTCTGGCCCAAACTGAGGGAGGAGGCGGAGGAGTATGTTAAGACATGCACCACATGCCAACAAAACCGGAGCGAGTACAAAAAGCAAGCGGAGCTGTTACAACCCTTGCCGATTCCAGAGGGGACTTGGGAAAGCGTCTCGATGGATTTCATGACTGCTATGCCGCTGTCAAAAGGATTCGATGCAATCATGGTGGTGGTGGATAGGTTCAGTAAAATGGGTCATTTCATCCCCACCATGGAGACGGCAATGGCGCAGGAAACAGGGCGACTTTACTTCGCCCACGTCTCAAAGCATCATGGAGTCCCAAAGGATATTGTCTCGGACCGCGATCCAAAGTTTACGAGTAAATTTTGGAGGGCACTTTGGAAGAAGATGGGGACGAGGCTGAAGATGAGCACCGCCTTCCGACCTACGACCGACGGCCAAACAGAAAGAGTGAATTCCGTAGTGAAGCAGATCTTGCGGAATTACGTGTCGGCAGACCAAACAGACTGGGTGGAACACTTAGACGCGGCAAAGTTCTGTTATAATAACACAGAACACTCCGCAACGAGAGTTTCCCCTTTTGTATTGGTCTATGGAAAAGCACCTCTGGTGCCGACAAGTTGGGCCGCCCAGGACGTTGAGGAACCGGCAGTAGCGGCGGTACTAGAAGAACGCGAGCGTTTGTTGAAGCTCGCAAAGTACAACATTGCCAAAGCTAGGAAACGGTATGAAAGGCAGGCGAATCGGAAGCGGAGGGAAGTGAAGTTTGAGGCAGGCACGGAGGTCTGGTTGAACATCAAGAATTTCCGACTACCTCCGGAAGTGAGTTCAAAGTTCGTACCTCCGTATGTGGGACCCTTTCGCATCCGGAAGGTTATGAATGAGGATGTGTATGAATTGGAGCTGCCGGCAAACAGCAAGGTGCATCCAGTATTTCACGTCTCCCTTTTGAAGCCTTACTTCAAAGATGAAGCGCGTCCGAATCGGCATCAAGTGTTGCGTCCGCCACCTGTGTTGTTGGATCATGAAAATGAACCTGAGTACGAGGTGGAGGCAGTACTTAAGTCGAGGAGGATTCAAGAACCGAGAAACGGAGTATCTCGTCAAATGGAAGGGCTATCATCATGTGGAGGCATCTTGGGTGCGTGCCTCAGAAATGGGAAACGCATCCGAGGCGGTTGCAATTTTCGAAGGGCGACCTCAAAAGCGGAAGAAGCGTTGATGGGGACATCAACCTTGGAGCGTGGGGGAGGAAATGCATGCTTAGCCCGGCTTAGCTAGCTCAGGAATCCGATTGCAAAAACTTGTATTGTACAAAAATTTGTTATAAAGGAAATGGGTTCCAAATGTTGTGTGTCCTATTTTGTTTGGAATGGTGATGCATGGTGTGTTTGGCTAGTGTGTAGAATGCATGCTAGCTTACAAAAGTGGGAGAGGTAAATTGGGTTAATCGTGTGTTTGCGCAGTGCCGAAATCGGGTGACTCCCATCCAAGGGGCAAGGAAACATGCGCCTTCTTTGGGAGTTCACGTGCTAGTGCGCACCTGGCGCGTGCGCGTACTATAACTGCGCTACCGAGGTGGTTGCCTTGTAGTGCGGGCTAATGCGGAAGCTATGTGCTTCCGTTCATGTACTATAATCGTGTAGCCTCGGGACGAAGTCGTAGTGCGGCTTCGACGTGTTCCCGTACCTCAGGCCAGCATTCCAAGACGGACCCAATTGTAGTGATTGGGGCGCACGGTTGGTTCAAGGTTATCTTCCTAGTCAAAGGGGGTTCGAGGTGAACCCTTGCGCAAAGTGATGCCAAAAGCGGCATCAGGAGCGATCGCAAGCAATGTTGTTGCAGTAAGGCGATTCGATCCTCGGGGAGGATCGTTCCTTGACCTCGAAGAAGGCCAAGAAGAGTGCATTGGGAGGAGCTTGAGAGGCTCCACCCTGGCCGGGACTTGGAGGAAGTGGCCGAACTAGCTAGTGGAGAGTAGAGTCAAGTGTGGGGTTTGGTTCTTTGCCATGGGACGCCATGGTACGGAAACAAACTCCTTGATGTGGGACGCCACAACTTGGATGTTTGTTTCTACAAAATGGACAAGTCGATGAGGACATCGACTCCCTGTTGGTAGGGGTGTGTGTCGCGGCCCTTTTGCCTTGAGGGCAGGGGGTCGGGACACATGAGGGGCTGCCCCTGTGGTGGGGGCAGCGGCAGCGATAGGTATGGGGAGCTGAAGCACCCTTGAGTGCCCAAGGCACTCAAGGAGGCGGAGGCGCTCACTAGGTGGAGCCCCGCACACCGGGTTGCGGTGGGGGTGGCTCCACAAGGGGTGGTGGTAGCTTAGCGGGACTTAGTGGGGGTGGCATAGGACTCACCATAGGGGCGGAGACCTCGTGGTGGGAGTCGTGGGGAGTCTTGGGATTCATCACGGTCCATAGGGGCCGTGGTGAGAGGGCCAAGACTCACCGCGACTCATCACCGGGAGTCGAGGGTTTTCGTGGTGGTTCGCCATAAAATGGCATGGCTGGTTGTGAAACCCCGCGGACAGCTACAGAAGTATATATAGGGAGTAGTAACCCTGAGAACGGTGCAAGCCCGTTGGTGACCAAAAACTAGTGAGTAAGCGAGCGAGCCGGAAAGCGACCAAAGAGTGGGGAGCTGTTCCGGACTGCCAACTACCAAAGGGAATTCCCGCTGGTTCCAAATCGGTGGAGGGTTCTTTGGGAGAACAAAGGGGGACCGTTATGCCCCGGTGAGCAACCGAAGCTCCAAGTTGGCCCGGCGGCCAGGTTGGGAGTCAGGCGCGCGCATCAAAGCAAGTAACTATGACTTGAGGGGGGAGCTTACCGAAGTGAGGTGTGCGACACAAAGTTCTTGATGAACTAGATCATCAAATCCCGATGATGCAAAGACCACTCTTTGCGCAACAATCCCTCCAACCGCAATTCCTTCAGCAGCTGCACCACCTGTGGTGTGGCGATTGTTTGCCTCTGTAAAATCGTCGTGCTCTTCACTTGGAGATCCTCCATCTCTCTAATTCGCTTCATCCCGGACAAACAAGAAGGCCTTGTTTGGAATAGCTATAGGAAAGCTTGTAATGCGTATAGCATGAAAGTGTGATTAGCACAGAATGAAACAGGCAAGTGGGTGTAAGCTTGCGGGGCTTGCAAATAGTGAGTGAGAGAGAAAGTACTTTCGACCTGTCCTTCCTTGCGCCACTCTGTAAGAAGTAGAGCTAGTGTATACACAGTTCTTCACCATTGGGTCCTCGCCCTTGGTCTATTCTGGGATTATTTCTATAATCTTGATTCCTTGGCTGGTAATTCCCCCTTGGATTACCCTGATAGTTGCCTCTGCGATTGCCTTGGTAATTCCCTCTTGTTTACCTCTTCCTGCCATACCATTGTTATACCCACCAGGCCTACCATAGTGGTCCTGGTCATTGTTTCTCCTTGGCTGGGGTTGCACTTGATGCACCCTCACTTGCCTAGGTTCTCTTGTAGCTGTCCTTCTATTGTAATAACAATTCTCAGTAGAATGGTTATCCATTTTACAGATAGTACAATGTTTCTCCTTCATGTGGCATTCAGCTGTGGTATGGCCTTCACACGACACAACCCACAACAAACACAGCTCCAGCGGAGCTGCTGGCAATCAATCTGTACACTAAAAGAACCTCAAGTGAGTTCAATAGCGATGTTGGGAGCAGTCACTCCGACCCCAAAAAGTCTCGCGGACACATGGCACAAATCCTCTTCCAACAGGGAGACACCTCAAGCACAGAGGACTTGCCGCTGCTATGGCTGGGATACTCGGCACATGAACAATACGCGGTAGATTCCGGTCTCCCGTACATCACAGAGGAGCGATCATCCTTCGAGCTCCAACGACTAGGCCTCTGTGCCTCGGAAATTTACGAAGCGGCGGCACTGCTTGAAATCTTACCCGCATGTCCCTCAACTACTCTTCCCAGCAGCATGCCCTGATGGGCGCGAAGGCCAAGTGTATTCGCTCACACAACTGCCCAAGGGAACCCAAGTCGACTCTGTGTCGGGCCTCCCGCTCTCGCCTCCCCACATCCTGATTCGATTTGACAAAGTCACCGATATGCCCAAGGAGCAGGCCCTGTATCGCGCATGCAAGCCCGTTCCCGTTACATGACGTCATCCAAAAATGGGTTTAACCACAGGTCATATCCATTGACCACGGGTCACATCCACTCACACCCCTTTCCATGCACCACCGTGGAACGGGACCTGTCCGGTGGTTTCCACCGACACTTTTGCACGTGTGTGACCAAAAAAGAAATGTGTCAAGGAAGGTGACCTACTTAGCAGGTCATGGGAGGAAAAATACTGGCTAGTGTAGGTCAACCATGGACCCGTGTGCCCCAATGCCTCACCAAAAGTGAGGGCTCCGTTGCACGGGACCCGGCCAGGCCCTGCATGGGCCTCGACATCCATGGAAGTGCATGGAACTGGGTGCCTGGACCCATTCTCCCTTCGTGTGACACCAGCAGAACCCCAGTAGCACGTTTGCTTGGAGCAGCACGGCTCTTGGCCATGTCCAAGAACACAGGTGGGATTCGTCCTATTGCAGTGTCACATGGAAAGTAACCCTAAGACCAAGAAAACATTTCGGACAGTCCGGGCACGTCCCAACAGCTTGCTAAGACCAAGAAAATATTCCAGGCAGTCCGCCGGGTAGGTCCCAAACAATTTTACGACGAAACGTGGCGACGATGATGTGGTGACGATGACATGGTGACAATGACGTGGTGACGATGATGTGGTAACGATGACAAGGCACTATGGCACCCTATTCCTGTTCTACGCTAAACTAGCTTCCGACCTTCGGTGGTCGCTAGAATTATGCAGTGGCTACAGCGGGAAAATCTCCCCACCGATTAGAAAACTTCCATAGTTATTCAGAGGGAGTGTCAAAGCGTATAAGTTTCATCGCGCATAAGGGATTTCATCTTTTTGGTGCTTGCGTTGATCCATAGGAACAAGTTGCGGGCACAGATTCAGCATGTTCCCGATTCCTTCTTACTTCTTTTGCTTTAGGCTTGTGGATTCTCTACTTACTTACCTTATCTCTGAAATATTTTAATACGGCTCACTTGAATAGGCTGTTTAGAGTTGGACATTTGAAGATAATTTGTTGATGCAAGAGGTCAAATATTATAACCAGCTTCTACACGTAACAAGAGACTCTGTATCTTGAGCTCAAAAGGTGATTGATCCAACTAATGGATTGCAAAGACACCGGCATGTGGGTTTGAACAACTTCAATTTACTTAGCACTAGTAGAAGTCATACAATCTTCAGCATGTTGTGACCATTTTCTTGACAGACTCAAGTTATTTTGTACTCATCATGGGTAGAAATTAAACTATCTATTTCCACATGTTACTTTTGATCTGCAACTGTGAAACGACATAGGCAATGATACTTGAGATTAGCTTTGGAGAGTTGGTGCTAATACCCACCACACCCATCGGAATAGATACTTGGTTGCAAGTCATGTTTGAGGTGGTAGTTTGCCATCGGAATTTCCTCAGATGCTTACCAGGACTGCTCTGGACATCCTTTTGAATTGCTACACACTTGTAGGTTTTTCAATGGTCCTAGAACCTGTTGGCTACACAAGGACACAACTAGGCATATCTGTTGGAAAGAGGGCCACATGGAGATATAAAGAAGGGGGAAGAACAGTACCATCCCCAGAAAAATATGATCACAACGTTCTAGGATATGAAGTTTACGTGGTGAATATGTGTTTGTTGGTTGCGGAGGGGTGAGCAGCGACGAACTACTCCAGAGCTACGAGTGCGCACGAAATGACGAAGAACCCAGGTGCTACAGAGGGAGGAGAGACAACGAGGGCCGGACTGCTGCAAGGACAAAGTACCTTCTTGGGGAAGGACTTCACGCTGCCGTCATCATACAAGGAGCTCGCGAGAAGGAATCTCCGGACAATCATGAGGGAATGATGGCGGAGGATGCGATGCTGGGAAGGGGGGTAGACAACAACAGCAAGGGGGAACATGGGAGCATTATCCAAGAATTCAGATAGAGTAGCGCACAGGGGAGAGAAAAAGAGAGTGTGTGTGGAGGAGAGTTGCTGCAATTTTGGGAGGGAGAGCATTGTTGTGTAGACGTGAATGGAGGACGCAACAGCTAAGGAGGAGAGGAGGTACCAGAGTAAGAGGGGGATAGGGGAGCCAGCAGTGAGAATAGAGGGTAGTTAGGCTGTGGCAACATACAACAGAGAGATGCCAGTCTAGTAGGAGACACTCGGGCTGAGCCCCATTGCATGTATGGGTAGAACGAAGCATTCAGGCACTCAAGATTGGAGTCGCCGTAGTAAAAGAGATACGAAGGGAGATCTTCGGGAAATACTTGTGCAGTCGAGTCGCGTCGTCGTGTTGTCGTTATTGGCTATCTGTTTGGTAGATTCTTGTAACTTGGAATGAGTGATCAGTACTAAGAGCTTGCCCCCAACAAGCCGCATTGTGGTTTCATAGTATAGCCACCGGAGGACAAGGACAAGGATCGCGGCTCTCGTTCATTACACTAGAAACGAACACAACTGCTGGCTCTCCTATATCGGAGCGCTAGGATATGGCAGCTGTGAGATCCAAAATGCGGGAGCCAGAAGCTAAACATGTCTCCAACAACACTTGCATGAATGTCGGACTACGGTCTCATGCATCCCTCCAAGCTTGTTGAGGAGTTTGCATGGGCAGAGCAGTATCTGAAATGTGGTTGTAGTTGGCATCCAACTCAACAGGGTCTGCAAGGGGATCCACAAATCTGTCAGACTCACGCAGTTTGAATAGTCCTCCTTGCTTGGTGAGGACATGTGCGTGGAAGAACACGGTCTGTTAGACATGTGCCATTTCCACAAAAATAGTCCACCCAGATGGTTTAATATGTATGAGTCGAGTATGAAAACGAAACAACAAACAATGAGATGTTGAAGAGGGATGACTAAAACCTTTCATTTCTGAGTGTGTAGAGAGTATTGATGCATGTGTATTTCCTCGATAGCACCGAAATAGAGTTGCCCCTTGAGTAAGAAAAGAGCTCTAATGCAAATGAATCATTGGAGCCCTGCAAGAACACCAAGCATCCATTGTCATCCAACAGGTCATTAGCAATGAAGAATGCATACTCCCAATAACGTTTATCAAAAGCATTCCAGGGAGGAACATGCACACCATCTAAACAACCCTGTACATGCATTCATGTTGGACAGTCCGCAACGATCATGTCCACAGCCATAAGTACGTTTTTTCCATCCACAACACTAGACCAAGTCCCTGGCAACTGCAAACAATATCCATAAAATGTATGAGTCAATAGTCAGATGATGAGGATGTAAAATAATGAAGAATCACTTACATTCACATTTGTTTGTCGAAGGAAATTTACATTCTTAAAAAACTCTATGAGCTCCTTCAAGGTCGCATCAGGAGATGAGGCCTCCACCATTGAGGAAAAAACATGTATGCAAAATGTTCAACAATTGAACAAGCACATTAAGAGATTTGTATCCCAATCTACTACAAAAATACATGAGTCAGAGACATTTACAACTTACAAGGTGTGTACAAAGTAGTCCATGTACAATTCAATGGAAAGGTTGTACGTGAACAGAATCCGTCTCATCATCTTCCCCCCCCCCCCCCCCAGTTTGCTGTTCCCAATCATTGCCTCTGAATGACCCCTTTGGCAAAGAGAATTCTCTATGAAACAACTCATTGAAATGAGTCATTTTCCAACCTTATGAAGTTGTCACAAAATGCGGTCAGTTATATTAGTGTGTTAAAAGATAATGTGTCATCAACAAATGTGAAACAATTGCATTGAGAAGATAGTAATTTTATATGTACCTGCCACCAAAAAGTCCTTCTATTCAACCAAGGATCAAGTGTTGGCCCACTAATAGGCCCGGGTGGAAAAAAATCACGGTCGTGAAGTGTTTGATCTCCATTCCATATATGTAGTCATTCCACCTTTTCTTCTAAATCCACCTTGGCTGTAGCAATACTCACCATCTTCTCTTGGGTCATCTCCTCTGATTCTGCCTTTGCACGTGACCAATGAAGTTTAAGCTCTTGGATAAACCCCTCTCTAAGGGTTGGATCAGCAACAGGAAGCAACTTCACAAGCTGACTCTTGTGTTGCTCACTTGCTTTCAATCCAGCCTGTCTTCAAGGCCCTCTTGACTCTTTGGCCCCTCAGCAAGTTTGTAACTTCCCCCCGCCATGCGTTGGGCCTCAACAATATCATGCTGCAAAAAGAACCAAAATTGTTCCTATCATCATTAAATGTGAATCTTGTTTATGTATGCAAAGAATGAAACTTGGTTAAGACAGGGCATTACCTTGTACAAAATCTTTGTCATTGCATGGATTGTAAGGTTATACCAAGTCTTTCCTTCTTTCTTGATGCATTCGTCGTATTGCTCTTTCCTCAATACATTCTTCCATTCAGTGACAGGTGTAAGGTCAATCATGTTGACCTTGCAAACCAAGTGCACAAATTGTGCTCTTTGATCTGTCGCCTTGCACATACAAAATGTGATCATTACAAAGAAGATGTCTATATTTACAGAGGGGAGCATAGGAACGGGGGAGTGAAACAGGGAGCGTAGGAGCGGTCGAGTGGAGACAAGAAGATCACTCAAATCAGTGACAACGCGAATTTCAGCTAGGAAGTCGTGCCACTGTGAAAATTGTAACGGGGCCTTTCATATCTGAATAAGGTGAACTTTGTGGTCCCTGTAAGGAATGCTTTCTGGTCGTGCGGTGAGAAAGTGAGAGAATGGAGGGAACGAGACAGTGGAGGGGAGCAAAGGAATGGGGGAGTGAAAGAGGGGAGCGGAGGAATGGGGAACAGAGAGCGGGGGAGAGAGGGGAGTGGAGCAGTGGGGGAGTAGAGTGCTAGGGAGCGATAGAGGAGAGCGTAGCAACAGAGAAAGGGGGGTGCGAAATAGGGGAGCAGAGCGCCGAGGAGCGTAGAAGCTAGGGAGTGGAACAAGGGAGCAGAACGCATGGGAGCAAAACATGGGAGCACGAGAACGGGGAACGAGAGAGGGGAGCATAGCAACGGGGAGTGAAACCACATAGCAGAGCACGGGGTAGCGAGAAAGGGGTGCGTAACAACGGGGGAGTGAAACCAAGGAGCAGAGTGCGGGGGAGCGAGATAGGGGAGTTGAGGAAGGGGGGGAGCGAAACAAAGGAACACCGTGCGGGGGAGCGAGAGAGGAGCAGCAGGGGAGCGAAGCACGGGGGATTGACCCAAGGGAGTGAAACAAAGGAGCAACAGAGAGTGAGGGAGCAAGACAGGGGAACGAGGGGCAGGGTCCGGCCCAAGCTGGGCGGGGTGGCAGGGCGGGCAGCTTGTGGAGGGGGTGGGGATTTGACATGAATGCTCTTGCAGGCCACCGGAGGGCTGTACTGTAAGCTCCGGTTAGCGGGGCCCACACCCTGGCACACATGCGTTAAACTCCCATCCTGTGTCGTGGTGAAGTGTGAAAAACAGATAGATTGACATCCTGTGTTAACCTAACATAGCATGTGGTGTGAATGGTACTTAAAAGAGTCCTACGCAGCAGGGTATAGCACTATGGCAGGGTTCCTTCTCTATTGAGAATCAGTTCATACTGAAAATACAAACCTCCACGATAAATTATCAAGCCTTCCCTTTCTTGCCATCTTATGAGGAAGGCAGAAAACAGCCTGGCAATAGAACTGCTGTCATCTCCAAAACTCTTGGAATACATTTGGTAATTAGCTTTCCTTTCGTTCCCATGATGCCAGATCTCCTCAGTCTTAATGATGAGGTGATATTACTTAATTTTAACAAGGAGAGGATTTACATAAATTAGAACTGCCATGGAGATACACTCTTGCATGGACTTCACAGCTCTCTCATATATTGGAGCACAGACTGTGCTGTGCAGTAGGCAATGGCCTGTATAGTCACCATTGGGTTCACCCCAGAAGCAGTCGGGAGCACACTAGCATCTCCCAAAAACAAACCCTCCACTTCCCAGGTCTCACCATGGTGATCAACACCTGAAGTTTTGGGATCTCCACCCATACGGCAACTTCCCATTTGGTGAGCTGATGCCAGTGTCATTTTCAGCATCTTCATCCCCCTGCTGTGGACCCTTGCCATGTAAGCCTCAATCTCTTTGACAGAGGCTCCTGTAAACACAGATGAAAATGTTATACAATATCCATTCATTTCTCATTGTCATTATTGAGTCTACTGCACATTATACACATATATTGTAATTACTGGTCCCTCGCATTAGAGATATTATGTTCTACAGCAATTACAGGTCATGGAAATTCCTACACTATGCATGCACTAATGGGACGACCAGCAATGAAATGACATGGTTTCTACAGCAACCACACTGGGCAGAGTACAAACATGGCAGCTCAGCCTGCTACAATTTCCACCTGTGAATGGTGTAAAACTCAGTACACCCCAGGGAAGCAGCCAAAGGTCCACCTAGAGTTCCTGCCACTAGAGTTGATTGTTTTCAGAGCCCTTGCTGTGTTTTGTACTATACAGAAGAAGCTTCAATTCAGTAACCTCAGCTTTAAAGCCTGGGAAATAACTAAGAGGATTTCTGGCTGTGACTGTTTCCACTGGAAACTTAGTCTCAGGTTGCATCACTAGATGGTCTCCTCCTTTACACAGGCATTAATACCTTCAACCTGAAAGCGCTCTCCATCACACTGGTGGGTGCCAATCTCTGTGGCGCCTGCAGCAATCAGCACTCGAAGTCCTTGCTCTACACCTGCTAACATTGTCTCCTCATCATGAGCAGATAGTTTGTAATCATATGTGGGCTCCCCATTGAAGTCCACCCCCACTTTCCCACTTCCTTTGTCCCTTGTTAGAACACCTAAGTGAGCAGTCCGAGAATATCGAGTCATCCGATCTTTGAAGTCCACACCTGCATTACATTCAAGAGGTTGAAGATCAACAGCAAAGCATAGCCTCACCAAGCCTTTGAGGGCTTGAAGGAAGCAGATCCAGTACATGTTCTACTGAATTAACACTAGATAGCATTGCATCTGCAATCACCTGGCGACAAAAAACGTGTCTGAGTTTGGCAGTGTGAAATTCCCCCAGAAATTTCACACAAGTTGTCTGATCTACCCAAGCCTTTAACGAGAGTCTGCAGTACATTACCTGAGCGCCAAGGTACAAATGCCCCAAAAACTCCAGGATGCAGGCATAACGTCTCCAGGATACCTCCATAACTACTGAGCTCCTGGTGGCCACAGGAGAATATGCAGTCATGATACCCCCTTCATACCATGTCCCTTTGGGGCCAGAACCGTCTGGAAAGTAACCCCAAACTCCATGTGTAGGATGAAGGTGTAGATACTCTCCAATGTTTGGATTGGTTAGTCCACTATTCAGGAGGAGAGGAGGGGTCATAAGGGACCCACAAGCCACTACAGTAGCACAAGCCTCTATAAAAATGCGGTTAGGCCCTTTGCCAACTCCAGCCACCACTCCTCGTGCCTGCCTTGGCCTCTGCCCCATGTTTGGCCAAAGCAAAACTGCTTCAGCTGTACAGTCTGAGAGAATAACTGCATTGTTTGTGGTGATGGCATCCACCAGCCATGTCTCAGAGGTCGACTGTTTCTCACCTGTCCGGCACCCATAGCTACACCATCCGCAGTAGTGGTCAGGGCTAGCATTGCGAGCCAAAGTACCCACATCAAATCCTAGTTTCTTGGACCCTTCCCTGAGTACTGAGTTTTGAAGATTCTCCTTGCTGACTGCAGGCTGCACAGAAAGACGTTGCCACACTGTTTCCATTGCATCTTCATATTTCTTGCTTGCAAAGAGATTGAGCCCAAAAATTTCAACCCACTCCTTTAACACATTTTGTGGAGTCTGGAAGCAGACAGACCAATTCACAGCAGACCCACCACCCACTGTTGTTGCTGTAACAAGAGAGACACCCGCATCATCTGTTGCGAGAGCCCCAAATTTCTCATACAAGGAAATCATAGAAGGTCCTTCCAAAGTTGTGATGTCCTCCTGTGCAAAATACTGCCCCTTTTCTAGGATCACTACTTTGTAGCCTGCCTTGGCAAGAACAGCTGCCACTACTCCACCGCCAGATCCCGACCCCACAACTACCACATCACACCTTATGCCTATGTCTTTCCCTGTCACTGAACCTTGACATTGTTTATCTGCTAGGCTTTTTAGATGACTTATATCTCCCAATACAGAACACCCAGCATTAGCTAGAACTGTGCTAAGGCTCTCTTGTGCAGCATTAACATCAATCAATCTATGTGTGAGAGGTTTACGGGACGTAATTTTGCTGAGGTCTGAGCCTATCGCACAGGAAGCCACTTTGGGATCAGGGCAATAGCCAATATCCTTCCAAGTTTGATTGGACCCATTTGCATCGACCTGTACACCCAACTTATCAGCTTGGAGGAAGACAGGTCCAAAGTTTGTCCCCTCAGCCAACATCTGTGGTTAATCATCAGTGGAACGATGAACTCAGATTACTTCCTCAACAATGTAAACCGGAAGAGTGTCATTTAACATTGAGATATGGACCCAAGCAGAACAAGGTGGGCTGAACAGCATAAATCATTGCCAATGCCTCCCTTTCCGTGGTGCTATAATTCTTCTCAGCTGCTGTCAGTAAGCTGCTGCCAGTAATCTGCTTGCATAATAGATTGGTGAATCTATTGTGCCTGTCACATTCTGAGCCAGAACTGCCTCTAGGGCGATAAAATACCTTGCAGTAGAAGGCCCAAAGTGTGATGGATTTGAAGACCTTGAACAATGCGCGGATTGCCGATAAAGAACTCTGTGACCACCATAGAACCAGCCCGACCGGAAACTGGAAGTAGAATCTTACGTAAGGAAAAAGGTGGAATCGAGGCGCTCTACCGCTGAGCGAACCCTTGACTTCATGGTTCGGAACGCTTTGCAAGACCTTCTCTTGTTGTTTTCTGGGGAGTTGAAAATATTTGTGGAAGAAGGGAAACTTTCTGCTTACACTGGCTCTCCCCCTCAAGAGAAAGGTTCCCAGTCGTGTAGAGAGAAGCCACAGGAGCACACCGATAACTCTGAGCACTGGGGGCTTAAGAACGTTGGAGATAACCTGCGACCTGCCAGTTCGTCATAAGGAAGCAGGCTTCAGTGTGAAGGGAAAGAAAGTGGCATATAAACTGTATGAGATAAGGAGGGAGGACAAAAAGAACGCAACTTCAAGCACCTGTAGATTACTCATTGCTGGTGAGGATATTTAACCATCCAACTAAAAGGCTCAGCCTCATCTGCTGATAAACGTGTGAATACAAAATTTTCCAGCTTGAACAGTCACTGCTGACAGAGTTCGTAAATTGTGACATATGAAGGTAAGGAAGGAATAAAATCAAACAACTCAGTACCACCTACAGTGGTAGCTATGCCCACCTCCAGTATGGCTTCCTGGCTTGCCACCCATCTCCAAATTACCTCAAACTGGACCCAGCGGTAAATTCTGATAAGAGGGTTGCTCGCAACATGCAGCATTGGCTCTATGGATGTAGGCGAGGTGATTGAGCTGACGAGCATGATACAACCAACAAAACGTTTGAAATAAGGATGCACGCAAAGCTTACGATTGCAGGAACCCCTGACTCAGAGACAATCGGTAGAAAGTATCCTCCACAGTGCTTCCTCTTGAAACCTCAGGTTCTCGCGGCTCAATCGACGGAACCAAAGTATCACAAATAGAGGTGAGTGCCTCCATCTGTGCTGCTGGGAAAGAGTGCGCAAGAGGTGGATTCCAGGTCGTCAACGAGGGGTGCCCTGCCATGTAATTCCCAGCTATCTCACCCTGTTCTCGTGGCTCCCCATTGCGAGTGTCCAACATCCTTGCGCTGACTGGTGGAGCATTGTGTCTGTACTGCTCATTTTGACGAGGACTCGCTGATGCGGAAACCTCGGACTCGTCGGGACCTTCAAGATGCCCATCTCTATAGGCCATGAGTGGATAGCTCAATTTGCAAACGTTATGAACACAGCCAAGAAAACAGCCAATTCTTCTAGACACGTAACCACTCAGCTGTACCCACTCTCTACGGCCGGGCACATCCAAACGGTATCTCAAGGAAGCAAGAACGGAAACAGGAAGAAAATCCAAACTTGTGTTCTTACACACTGTCTCCGGGTAGCCGACCTACCTCCTCTCTCCCTCAAGCGCAACGACCCTCACCGTCCAGCACCGTGTTCGGCCCATTATTTACGAACCGCCACAGCGCAGGTAGGTGGGGACAGCAGACTGACACACGTGACACAGGGGAGAGAGGAGGCACAATCGACCCAGGGGTGCCTGGAATTTCTCCTAACCTGACCCTAGTTGACACGTAGGATGGAGGGCAGGTTAGCTGCCTAAAATGGGGCTGAAAACCACGAGTGTGGCAGACTCTAGGTGTTCCACGTGGCTGGGGCCAGGCCCAATGATGAATTAGGAAATGCAACCTCATAGCTGATGCGATTACCTATCCAATGAGCCTAAAGGCCTGGCCGCACAGGGGGGTTGCGAGCCTGAATCGGCCAGCTAACCCCCACTTCCCGCTTAACGGGGCCGCAGAGATTGAAGCCTCCCATGATGCCCTGCTCAGTCTTCCTGTATAGCTCACTGCACTTGAAATGATAAGAATCATGGATGGAGCCCGGGACTCCAGTATTTACTGAGGTGAAGTAGCAGTTGCTGTCCACCACCCCCTGTAGAAGAATAGAGAAAGATTTCATTCTATTCCTATGGTCCGCTGCGACCCTTGTGTTGCTGGGAGCCTTGACAATAAGGTGACTGCCATCGATGGCTCCTATACAGTTAGGGAGCCACTGTTTTTTCTCGAAGTCACGAGTTTATTTGTGTAAGCGTGCACCATGGGGCCAGCTAATGAGGTGTCCCAGCGTCGAACATATTGCTGGCACAACCTCCCTCAATATGTCGTAGACGGTGGCCTTGCCAATCTCAGCCTTGTCAGCAACCAACGCATTTGTATGCCCATGCATGAGTTTGTACTGCGTGACAGTGACTTTCTTCTCGACCGAGATAGGCTGCCTCCAATTTGTAGGTTGTCCCCTTATGAAAGGGCGAAGGTCATTGCAGAGTCGGTAAAAGGTACGTTTGCGCATACGAAGGATTTCATACCACTGGTCGGGGGTGTAAATGTCGAAAAGGAAATGGTCGAACCAGCATAACGAGCGAGGTTTGACATACCACCTGCTTGAGAGGGTTTCTGCCTGCCACAGGATAATGTCAAGTATGGTTTTAACGTGTGGAAGTGGCTCCATGTCAAGAGCTTCATCCCACTTCAGCAACACATCTCTGCTTGATAATTCGTGAGCCTCGTATGACTGTCTTTTCCTCTTCCAGCTTTTCTTCACATGGTCTTTGGCATGGTCTGAGTAGATGAGAATCATGTTTGTTGCACACATAACAAGCTGCAAACTCGAGAGGAGCATGGACATTATGAATTTGAATAAAGGTTGCTCATGTCTGTAATTGTGCATGACTGTGGGCAGGGGCCTTGTTGGTGGCAAATGGGGCCTCCTCTTCAGCTGGTGGGTCGGGGTTCGGTGGGTTCCAGGGTGGTGTGAATGCAGGTCTTGGAGGCTCAGGAGGCTGCCAAGGTGCTGGGAACGTTGGGCCTGCAGGTTCAGGCGGGTTCCAGGGAGGCGGCTCAGGAGGATGCCAAGGTGCTGGGAACGCTGGGCCTGCAGGTTCAGGCGGGTTCCAGGGAGGCGGCTCAGGAGGATACCAAGGTGCTGGGAACGTTGGGCCTGCAGGTTCAGGTGGGTTCCAGGGAGGCGCCAACGTTGGTCGTGGAGGCTCGGGTGGATTCGAGGGCAACATCAACGTCGGTGTAGAAGGCTTCTCAGGCCAGGCACCAATTTGGGAAGCTTCACACCCATACAATGCACGAGGTGACCTGTCCGACTCCGAACGATTGTCCTCCGTGGGTTCCTCCGTATTTTGTGCCTGTATGTAGGAAAGTACTTTACTACATGGAAGCTCGGCTTTTAGAATTCTTTGTGCTTCAGTAGACTAGTGAGTGCAAAGCTGGCCTTATGTAGTTGGCACAGTAACATGTCATGCCACAATAATAGTGCTGTACACAATTTTGAAACTAGGCACTGCTACATGTTTTGAAGGAAAGACAGTGATGGACACAAAATACAGTGGACAAAATCTCCAGCAGTATGATTAATTCTATCATTGTATCAAGCTGTATTTTTGTCAATGGACATTTTGCGAGTGATCATACAGCTGCACTAGCCCGTCCCTTCTTTTAGATACATCAGGACCATGAAAGAGCTTAGCATTGCCAAAATCAGAGTCAGCACTGTGAGATTGGTGGACCATATGACCAGGGAGGGCGACACCAAAGGACCCATCGCAAACGCAAGGGGATCTGCTTTTTGAGATACCATTGTTGCTCCTCAACACATGAGACCACTCAACAGAGGTCTCTCTTTTCACATGGTCATGTCTCCCAATGTGGGACTTACCTTGAACACAACTGTGGTGTGAGGAAGTGTTTTGTCCCTCAGTATAGGGGCCATTAGGGAACTTTCTATGTTGAGAATTGTCCCTCTCATTCAAGGGGAAAATATTGGACTTCTGGGGATGGTTGGCCCTTGGGAGAGTGTAGGTGCTCTCAGTAGACCCACTCTTCCCTTTGTGGCTATGCAGGCGACTTGACAACCCCACATCATCTTTGGATGGGTACTTTTACTCGGTCTCTTAAAATGTCTTCTTGGGAAGGATCTTCAGTGGAGAGCAAGCAACAGGCTGCTTCCCTCTCTAAGCTCTGATGGAATCTGCCATCTAATGGTGTGGGGTACGTTTGTCAGATAGTGCAGTGTCATTCTGCCACTCGAAGGTTCTATGATCTGTGTGAAATTTCTTTCTTCTTGTGAGGAGCTCTGAGTACCCTCACTCAGCTCTATTAGTGATGGTGGGCTCCTGTACAATTTGTCATCCTCCTGTGCTGGCAAGTTTTTTGCTGATTGAGAAGTGTTTTGTTTAATTTTCTCAAATTGGACAAGTAAGCTTTCGCATCGGGCCTGTAGACTTTCAAGACACTCATCCTAGGGGCACTTAGTTGACTGGTTGGGGTTTCAGGGGACTCTATCTCTGGTTCAGATGATTGCAAGCTCATAGACAACTTGCTAACCTCACATAGCCTAGGATATTCACATATATAGCCTAGGATATTCAGCAGTTAACTTCCACCTGGTGATCATGGCTGTCTACTACTTCCAAGCAACTTCATGCGGCTGAATTGAGCATTGTCTAGACACTTCTATGTGATCGCAGGCCTCACCTAGGAGCCCTTATCGTCATGTTATGTTACAACCAAATTTAACAATGTTAACCAGCTCCTGTCTATGTTTGCTGCTCAAATCTCTCTACTCTCACTTATTTCTCCCGAGCTGTGGGCAGCAAGTTCAGATGCATCAAAGCCACAGCCTGGTTCTTAGCTCTTCTCACCCCATCACACACAGGATCAAATCCTTCCATAGTGACAAGCTACAAGCTGGCCATCGAACATTTGAACCATTGTTTGACGAGGATAAACTTGTTGTACTTTACTTCACTCTTCAACCCACAAACCAGAGCACCAAACCAAATGCCAGTTGGGCTGAAAAGAGCAGTAACTATACACCTACACACTTGCTAAGCAATCTCTAGGAATCCCACACGAATATGTACAGATGGAGTAACACACCAAACAACAGTGAGACTGTCAACAGTCTCACATTCATGGACAGCTATGGTTGAATGGGGGCCTGAAATGTTTGCATAATTATAAAACACTGAGCAGTACATCCTCTGCCCAAAGAAAAACGAGGCCAACTCCCGTGGAAAAACTATGTTACTGGTTCAGAACTATTCAACATTTCTCTTCTATTTTGCTTACTTGATGTCGTAAAGTATGCAAGCGTTGGCCAGCAGATGACAGTCGTTCTCTCAACTCAGCAAACGGATCTGGGATTCGAATCTCATGTAAAGGTACCAGTCGAGGCTGCAGGTGCACTCTACAATTGAGTCATTGAAGTTGCACATTACATTGCCACACTTTATGCTGAAAGCTGAGCTAGTTGAGAGTACCACAAATCATAGGGATTCTCTCCCAACTCCTCTTCCAAATACATCTTGACTCTTGGCAGCAGTTCGTGCACAATGTGCTTCATCCTTTGTCTAGACATCACCGGGGTGTTGTCAATGTAATTGCACATTATCCTGCCTGCACACAATGAAATTGATTAGTTTCCACCAATAGCACCTTAGGACAAGACAGATGGCATAAATGAAGGCTGGTGTAAACACACCTAGTTTTGTTTCTCGGAATATGGCCTTCTCCACTAGGTCCATTGAGTAGTACCCATAGCAAAAGTGTTTGTAGCCATGCCAATAATCTTCTATCCTGTGACAATCAGAAAATCAAAAGTATCAAAAAATATCAAGTCTGTAGCATGTTGAGGGGCTGCTCAGCAGAAAGCCCACCCTCGAGGCTATTCTTGGGTGAGGGGGGATGGGATGGGAACGATCTTATTGGAATCATCCTAGGCTTCGATTGTCTTCCTACCATAGGGATTCTCTTGTGCACAGATTTCATTCATGCCGTAGAGACAACACTCTTCATTGGCCCCTTCAATGCAGACTGCCTGAATAAGATAAGATATATTGCTACTACTGCCCTGAAGTCGGTGCATGCACCTGATTCCAAATCTCTTGCATCTCTCTCCTCACATTTGAATAAGACTGGATAAAAAGAAGAAAGAAAAGTGGTTCAATAACAGAGCGTCTCGAAAGGTTCTATCTCCCCAAGCCTATGTAGGGTGTCACATCCTTGCGGGCCCTAATATGAGAGGGCAAACATTCATTGCCATATTTTAATGTCCTTGAAGTTGACAACAATTTTTCTGACTTCTCACCAGCAGACATCTTCAACAAAAGACAATGGAAATTGAACAACAATTCAACTGCAGTTACATGGCTATCCTATTGGTTCTATTGCTTAGGACTGCCGTCTCCAGATACAGGGGATGGACAAGCTCACTCCAGATCATGAACTCCACTGCACATTAGTGCTCAATACCATACGGCAATCAGGGTAAGAAACAATTACAGCATGGTTGTGGGGCATGAGTCTTGCATATGAATTTGGGTGGGAAAAATACTCACTGGGATGTCAACAACCTTTGTCTGCTTTCTGGCTTGCTCTGGATTGTAATGAGGCCAGCAAGTTGTGGGGGTCATACTTATTCTACAACAAAGCCAGACAGAGAGTGCAGCACTAGAGGCACTTGAAGTCCTTACCACCAATGCCTCCAACATCTCTTTCTGAATGAAACTTGTGGGCCCTGTGCCTTGTTTCTTCCACATATGGTTGCTAGAGGCAAATGCTCAGGGTCCTAGCTTTTAAAGAAAAATGCTTGGTTGAAACATAAATCGCATAAGTACTACTCATACTGTGCAAACATACCTACATGAGTGTGAAGAAGAACCCAAAGGAGTACAAATTGATCACATAAAAACCACCGGTAAGAGAGCTTCAAGTGCTTCAAGGTCCTGGAAGAACGCACACAGTACTAACATTCACATCCTTTAAGCAGTAATGAATGAGACAAGTTCTCTGCTCAATCTATGCAATGCTTACCCAAAAGAGAGGTGTCCCGCAACACCTCTTCCATTCTTTGCTGCCCCCCCCAAAGTTCGATGTTGATTGCCCAGCTCCTTCCACGGAGCTCCTTCCTTCTCCCTTCCTTCAGACATGCTCGGTTCTCATCGTAGCAACCGCCGCGATCAGTTCGCATAAAAGTTCGCGATTAGTTCCCAGAAAAGTTCCCATGGATGTAAAAGTAGAATGAAACGTGGGATGAAATTTTATGATATCCCGTTACGTGCTGGCCTGTGCGGCCATTGCGGGGGACCCGCCTCCTGCACGTGGTCTGCCCTCTACCCTCCCCTCTACCTCTAGATTCGTCCGATAGTAAACTTGGTACGGGTCTGTGCTGCCCTGTGCGGCCAGGCCCTAAACATACCCAAATCAGGCTTAACCCCAGTGACACTTTTCTAAGCCTAAGCCTAACCGACCAACAAGTTTGGGTCGCTATGTCCTTTAGGGGTTAAGGTTAAATCGCCTGTAGGTACTTTGATTGCTGCAGGAGTGAATCACCATTTGTTATGAGCAGCTTTGATATGCCACTACGTGGACTTTTCTTGGCATACAATGATGAAACGATGAAACCTACACAGAACACGGTTCTGAAATTAATTATTTTTTAGTGTAATAATCAAGGAACAATCAAAAGGTTGCATTACACCAGTGTAAAGGTTGTCAATTGCATGGCCAAAAAAACCCTACATCCCGTCTCCTGTCTAACCATCTCAAGTATTTTTACTGGTATTATACTTACTTTTAGTATGATGCAGATCTCAGATGGAGCTTAATAACCTGGTGAGCAATCAGCCCTACAAGCGTGAGGAAGGTTTGTTTCATGCAGGGCTTATGGCCCCATTGTTGTGTTATAGCGGAAGTGCTCAGAGGGGCCAAGATACAGCATCATTGAGGATCAGTCAAAGGAATGCTGTCTCATCCATTTAGTAGACGACCACTTTTCTCCCCCTTGCACTGGGCACCCACCATGCAGGCTCATGTCATCTGATGAACCATCCAGCTTCTGCAACTCCCCACCATCCACAGTACAGTACACTGAACAACCTGAAGATCTGTTTTTGAAAATGAAAGTAACTCCTGCCATGTAGAGCAAGACTAGAGCTCAGATTCACAGAGCAGAGAAGATAAGTGCTCATTACATTGCTTGCATAGCCTTGTAGCCTCACATCCCATGCCAGATTGCATTACAGTTCAGAAAAGGGGAGCAGAGGGTGGAGGGAATGGGAGATCAGAACAGGGCCACTACATCATGGGGAAGTAGGACCTCCTTTTCAACAAGTACTTCATACTCTAGATTTCCTCTCACACAGTTGTTATAGCCTTCTACATTTCCTCTTGTTTCGTTAGCATCAATGTGACAAAGAAATCCACCCCAAATTTGATGCCAAGAGTCAAAGCGTTTGCCAAAGACTATGCTTCCTGTAGCATTCCTGCTGTAGAATAGAAACAGACAGACAGAGAGGGGTCAGATGGATCTCCTTCATGACAACGTCTTGATGTCAAAACAATTGCCATAGCTGCTTTGAATACAGTCCAAAGGATGACATCCAACTTCACCGGAAGATAAACCTAGACCAACCCTAGCTCTCTCAATCTATGGCACTACAGATGGTTTCACTTTGTACATTCACAAGCAATCAGCTGACGATACCACTGGAGTGGTATAAGAAATGCATCCTTGGACTCCACATCCCAGATCATGTCATTGAGAGAGCATGAAATTCAAGAAATGATTTTCCATTCATGGGAGGCCCAGAGGGCCTATAAAAGTGGAATTAGAAGAGGCAACCAATCGAGGGAGAGAGGCCCACCATGCTCCAAAAGAGAACGGCGTTGCCCCTCTTAGGCTTTATACAGATGCCTCTTTTCAATTCGCCACCACAGCTACACTCCCTCCCTCCAACCTGCAACGTGCAGGGAAGGGGGTTCTCTCACCAAGGTGCTTGTCACATTTGAAATATGTCCACATAACTCCAGCAACGGAAGTGTTGATTTCATTACTTCAGAAAGTTGGAAATTTGAACATGGCAGCAACTGACATCTGTTGTTTCCATCAGTCTTCGCTAAATTGTATCCTGAAAACATAAACACATGCATGTCAAGGTAGGAAAGAATTACCCCTGGAAAGATGGTCTCCCCACCCTCGTCCACGTCCGTCAGATACATGAGCATTGTGGCCACTCGCTGCCCGCCTCTCTTTAAGTTGAACTGGAGCACCAGTGACTCAAACTTTCGTTACCACTATGAGATTTATGCATATACCAGATTCATTTGTAAACATCTGCAACTTGCTAACCCTCATCATACATGCAAAAGTTGCTGTGATGCAATGAGATACCTCATCAGCAAAATAGTCATGATGTGTTCTGTAATACTGATCAGGTTCATACCTGCCAAAGTCACGGCAAAAGTCAGTCACACACTTGACAATCCATTGTAGCATCTTGAACCCATGGTATAGAGAAACTGCAGGACAACAGTACTGACAGTTGAAACATAGCCCTGTCCTTTCTGACATCGGAATTGAGTTCAGAAAGCATAAATTGAATGCAGGGAAGAGATTGAATAGAGATGATTGTGCACAACAGCCCAGCAATCCATCTTTCATGTCTATGGCTCGCTGTCTACATGTCGCTTTGCCCCTCTAGTCACTGGAACCTCTCCTATCCTTCTTTTAAATCAGGGACAGGGCAAGACTACAGACAAGCTACATTAAGAAACTCCTTCATGAAAAACCCTAGATAGAGCAAAGCTAAGGAAAGTCATAACAGGAAGCAGCCTCAAACAGAGAGTGAAACCATGAATGTAAGAAGCAACGAGCAATAAAAAGGCCTCAAATGAAGGGTCTAATAAAATCTCTTTCTTTCCTTTCCCCATCAGCCCTCTGGGTCCTCCGTGGAGGTTATCAATTCTTTCTGTATTCCTCTCTCAGAGCCCGATGGTAAGACCCATGCTAACCAATCTACAGTGATGGAACTTTGTATTGAAGATTTAGGGTGCATGTAAGGTCAACTGAATGATGATGGTAGGCCATCCTTGTACAACCATGAAACATACCGCAAAATTTGAAGAAGTTCTCCATTTTCAACTGGTATCATAGCATACACTGAAATACGTGTCTCTATTGCCTGCAATCACATACACACACAGAGACGTACTCATTGGTTGTCCCAAACTCTGCCACTCTACCTACCTTTCACAGATGCATCTGTGTGAGAGAGGCAGAGAGAGAAAACAAAAAAAAAATCTGAGAGAAATAGGAAAAGGAAATGTGCCCACAGAGAGAATGTACTCATAAGACACTTTTGGCCATAGCCTTGCAGCCATAAAGACCCCATGCCCAGTCGGGCGGAACAAAAGGGAACAGACACTACCTTTGTGAGGGGCTCAATCCAGTCCATATATATAACAATTTATTTGGGCTTTCCAGATTTCCTCTAGAAAGCCCTTCACACAGGCATCAATCTCCTGTGTGTGATCTGCCAACCCCAACAGGGCCAGGGCTTTAGGCTCAGCCTCAAAATTTTGAAAGTTGGTGAACAGAGGTACCACCCACAGAGAGATAGGGCTTGTCTTGTCATGACAAGAAAGGATCTGTCAAGACTTGACCAGATCAGAAAGTTTTTCTCCTGATTTGTTTCACACTTCTGGGTGATCGGGGTGGGTGGTGGGGTTTGTTAGAAACCCTTCAAAACCCCCAGCTTTCTTCATAGTGACAGACATCAAAGTGAAATTCGTATTCACGGTACTGTCACACTGGGATTTCCAAAAAGCCGAAATTCGTCCTTTTTAGCATGTCATAATTCGGTTTCATCGAAGTAGCGTCAAAACGAATACTTCCCTGAAAATCACATGTCTCAAAACTGAGACAAAACCAAGTCTTCCACCATGGCCCAAAAGGGGTACTTCCATGTCTTAAAACAAAGCAGACACAGTCAAAATGAAACCACTCAGCTGGGCTGTAGACTGAGATTGATCCAAGTCAAGACAGGTCTTCAGAACCTTCTGGTAACAGATCCCAAGGGCAGATTACTTCCGTAAAATACTTCCCTCAAGGAAACCTGAGGCTGTCGTCAAGCGCTGTACCATTCTTCTTAGGCAGTGGCTGCCTCATGCGATAGGTGATTTCCATCATCTATCCAGTGTACTCTGTAGCAAAACTTACACATACAGCTTAAAACTCCATGAATAGTGTAGGACCCTCACCTGCGCCCATCCCAAAAACCACCACATCCAACAGAATGCGTGTTAGTGAGGATGCGCGAGGTAGTAGCAGGTCTTCACACTTGCTATCGCTGTCCAACATGCATTTCTAAGCAAGTGAAAGATTGCAAGAGGTAATAGTAAAGGTGCGATATTACACAGAACCCTTGAAAGTTTGAGGCAGACCAGTCTGCGACGCAGCACATATCCGTTCACGTAACAAGAAGTACTTGCAAAGCATAGGTAAGGGCTAAGTATAACTCCCTGTTCGTGTCAACAACTGAGCCAAAGCCTCCCTATAACTGCATAGGAAGCTTGACCAGCATAATGAAGGCTAGGCTGCGCTTAAATCTTGCTAGCCGCAGCCTTGTTGAAAAACTCTTGAAGGCAGAGCTTGGTGAGCTGTGTGCCCGACACTGTCGTAGTTTCCGGTAGCAGCTTACACAACCTTTGTAAATGAGCACTAAATTGCGGGGTTAGGGTTCTGAAACCCTAAATTTAAACCAGCACATGGGCAATAAATCCCACAAGGCCCTAGGCCAGGGAATGAATTTTGCAGCAAGTGTCTACTTGTCAATTTCAGGACATACATAGGAAAAAATCACTTTATCCCACCTGAAATATTCTATCCAAGATTAAAGAGAGAGAGAGAGAAAATGTACTCATAAGACGTTTGCCGTAGCCTTGTGGCCATAGACCCTGCGCCCAGTTTGGGCGGAACAAAAAGGGGAAGAGAGAGAATGTACTCATAAGACGACGTTTGCCGAAGCCTTGTGGCCATTGACCACGCGCTCAGTATGAGCGGAACACAAAGGGACAGAAACTACCTTTGTCAGGGGCTGACACCGGTAGTATGACTTACCTTGGAACAGACAACTGATCCGAGTCTTCCAGATATACTCTAGAAATCCCTTTACACAAGCATCAATCTGCTGTGTGGTTTGCCCAATAACTAGGCCCCAAAGAGATCCTAGGCTTTTGGCTCAGCCTCGAGACTTTCAAAGTTGGGGGAAAGAGAAAGAGAGAATGAGATGTAATAAGAAGTTGTTTGCCATACCCTTGTGGCCATAGACCCCGTGCCCAGTTTGAGCAGAACAAGACGGAACAGACATTACCTTTGTGAGGGGCTCACTCCAGTAGTTGAGAGGGAGAGAGAGATGTGCACTCAGTAAGCTTTGCAGTCATAGCCCTCTTGACTAGTTTGGATGATGCACAGATAGAGATATAGTAGCTGCCTACATGCTCCAGATATTCTAGTAGCTATGTTTTCATCCAGAGAAACAGCTATGTAAAGCTAAACTAAATAGCTGGATGTGCTGAGTTGCATACCTAACTCTGCCCTAGAGGATTCCACTGACGAGCTCAACGGTAAGAAAAAGAAATCAGAACCTGAATTAAGGGATGCTTTCTCTCTGATGGAGAGAGGAACATTCCACTGCTGGTGCGCACCTTACTTTCAATGCCCTGTACTCAACCGCCCCCATAACACATTAAAGTAAACGCGGACACTTAGAAAACCTTGTCTGTTCCTACCATCCTAGGACACATGTTCCCAGTGAATTGGTGACTGAACATACTCATTGGAGGAGCTGAACTCTCACACTCCATGAAAATTTTCACATACTAAGAGCTCCATGTATATCTCCATTGGAAAAAAGAGGAACGTATCACCTACAAAAACATGGTACTGGAGATTTCTGACCGTGAGAAAGAAGACCGAGTGCAGATGACAAACTACAGACGTTAGGATACCTGCCTTGCCTGTCTGTGCATCCACCACCGTCGACTTCGTAAGCTTGGGCCGTGCAACACTGATCAAGTGATCACACTCCTGCATAACAAAGCCTTTAAATACTTCATTTAAGCAGACGAACAAAGAGAATGAGAGATGCCGCAGGTTGGTACTCTAAATTGGTTCAACCAACTCTTCATCAATGGAGAGACCTGAAAGGAGAAGGATATAAAGGTGCAAGACGAGAAATGGGGCCTCGACGATGAAGAGAACAAATGATTGTTGAACAAAAGGGCATTTGCCAGTTCATATACACAAGGGCAATCACAATACCTCAGCACTTAGGAAGTTGTGGAAGATGATGATTCTTGGGTGCCAACTTATAATCTCTTGTTTCACCTGCATTACATAGACAACAATTCGGGGGAAAGGAAAACCAAGATAACGAATCTGTTTTTAACTATATTTTATGTGAAACACAAGACAGTAGAGGGCTGCAAGTGCTCATGAGAACCCCTCAAATTGTCACACAAAAGTGACGAGGATGGTACAGTATTTAAGGTCTGGATGCAGAAAGTATGGGCGTGCAATAGGGGTTCTTCCTGAAGCCAACAAAGAGACAGCAGCAAATTAATAGATATGTAGACTAAAGGAGTATGTAAGATTACAAGCAAAGCATATACTGACACGTTGGGGTTAACTGTTCCTCAGATATGGTAGGACCAAGATTGGTAGAGTAATAGTCTGCCTGCCTTAGGACTGACTGCCTTTGCAGATCCTAACAAATAAGGAACAGCCAATTCGTCAATGTACCAGTCCAATTCGAAGTATTCTGGCATCTTCATCCTTTTCCCACAGTGAGAGTTCTGCAGATGCCCACCAACAGGCAAATTTCAATTTTGACCAGGAGCCATTACAGTAGATAATGGGAAAAGTGGAAGAGAGAAAGAGTCCCTTGCTGAATATGTCCTTCAAAATGGGAGGACATTCTTTCTTCAGCCCTTATGTAAATCTCACGCTAGCTGCATACAGCAACATTCTTCATTTCACCATCCCCTACGCGTCTTATTATGAATGCTCAAGTACAAGATTCCACTTTTGGAATCATTAACCAAGGTGCTTGTTCAAATGTGAGACAATGCTGCACCAACAATGATGCTTGGGTTTAGCTCACCAGTGGGCAGATGCGAGGTCTGATTGTAATTATTGTCTTGTACCTTTCTCCGAAACATGTGTGGCCCTACTCCTGTTCACATATTGTCAAGATGCCACACATTGTAATATGAGGTAGCAGCAGCAAAGTGGCAATCCATTACCGCCAACTGTATCTAACCTGATTGTCCCCATTATTTAGGAGGTCTCTACACAATATTATAACTCTTGGGACTCTGGAATACTCGGTATGAATGAATGAACGTTCTCAAATGTCCAGAGGGGACCATGGGAGTGGAATATACATGTAACTCATCAGCAACATCCGATGGGACATGCCATACCATGACTATCCACACCATACAAACAGAGAAAGACAGGCTGCTCTCACCTGATGGAAATACTTATTGAAGGTGTCAGATCAAAACCTGGAAACCTCAATTTTCTCAATCTCCTCTCATTCTTCTTCAGCTCCCCCACACTAACCATGTGGAACGAAAAGGATATACTATAACAACATATTCGGGACATTCTTGAGAGTCAAGCTAGTCTACATTATGACAGCTAGTAACAACAGGAAAATGATACCAACAGCATGCATACCACTGGTTTCTTCAAAACGTTTGAGGAAAGCCAGCTGAAGTAAAGCCCCTGCCATGCCACGTCGACCACCACACCTGTAAGGAAACATGAACTAGAAATCCCCCTCCTCTATATCACCAGACACCCAAAAAACAACCTTGGGAGGTTCCCCTCCTCTGTCTCTGTCTGTCTGTCTCTGGCACCCCTTGAACTAATATAAAGCCCTCATGAAAGAGAAGCCTGGGTTTGTTCCAACACGTCCATTGAGTGTAGCCAATAACACTGCAACAGTTGGGGCTTACCGACAGCCATGCCGAAAGTCACAAATGCGAGGAGCACAACCACGTACTTTGAGGCAACCATTTTTGTCTTCATGGCCCACCCTTCAAACCTAAAAAGCACAGTTTTCCATGCCCTTAGACACAATACTGCCTCCACAAGATGTTAGCAACAATTCTACTCGTAAATGCCCACCATCGACGTTTCAACCATGGCATGGCAGCTGCATTGCCAAAGGCCCCCTCTCCAACGTGCCTTCTGGAAATGCTGACATTTCAAGCCTTGCACTATCACACGAATCAAAACCTGCACCCGTGTAACAGTATTAGTCTCAACCTGCCAGATCGAGAGCAGATCGTAGAGTAACATGCTGACCCTGCTAAAAGTGTCAAAAAGAGATGATGGTTTGCAGCTTGGTATCTTGAATATTACTTCCGCCTTTCCCCTGGAACCTCACGACCATACGTAGAGCCGAAATAATTAAGATCCTAGAAAACAGACTTTGATTGACTTTCTCTGATGGCATGTGAACCTCAATCAATAAAGTCAGTGACCGAACTGAAGACGTTAATGTGAAAATACGGTAAAGCAACTCAAAACGGGGCACCGACTGAAGCTTGGAGTGAATATACTCGCCACTCTAACGAAGATGTCTGAATGCACACCAGACTTTGGGGTTACAGTTCTTGTAATGTCTCATTTCCTTGAGAAGGATATAGAAGTTAACATGGGCTGAATTCTAATCTACAAGAACGAGAAAAGAAACGCATGCTGGTGTGCAACCTGGAGAGACATACTAATTGCAAACCTCGCCTGTCGTTGCATTGGATTGATTAATATCCACTTGATCGTCTGTGGACACAGAAAGACAGCGAGAGCATCTTCATTAATCACCTGACTACAAATGCAAGTTTAAAAAAGAATAAGAAAGGTAGACATATTAGAAGTAACCTCAACTGCTTAACGATTTTGAGCTCACACCCACATGGATGGACTGAAGCACAAATGCCGAGCTTGAAAACCCCAATTGCCAGATCGTCGTAAGACGATTCAGCGTGCAACGGCCGAGCCCAGTCAAACCTCCACAGCTGGGTATCGAAGGTTCGAATCCTACGACATCAAGTGGGATGTACCGACATGGGCAAGGCCAGTGAGAAATAGTTGAAGGTCCATTAAAGATGGGCCTGCCATAGTACCAAAGTAGGTGCGTTCTAGGTACCTACCTACGCTATAAATGATGCTGCCTTCGTCGCTCACTCACACCTTGGACGACTATAGGGGTGAGGATCTGTGGGAAGGAAGTGAGGGTCTAGACGATTGTGGAGGTTTCTGCGCTCTCTCCACGTGGGGGAGAGTTGTAGAAGTGTGGTAAAAGTCGTTTGAATGGGAAGCTGGCAGAGAGGGCGAGTAGGAATCGCGGTAAACAGTTGTTGTCGATGAATATCATGATTTTGAGCTCCTGCCGTATTTCATTTTGTGTGGTTACGGAAGGAGCTGGTAGAATAAGAAATTCTGCAATACGAGGAGCGGAAGATAAATGGAGACAGATATTTTGCAAAATGTTGATGATTCCCGACATAAAGAAAGACACGTATGTAGATGCTGTTGTAGGATTGTTTCTCATTAAATTGTTGTAAGTACAGACATGTAGGAACGACAACTTTGCTCAGCAACCAAATGGAGCAAGGGTTAACTAATTTGATGTTGTGTAGCTGAGCAGAGAAAGCGACAACGAAGAGTAATTTGATATTGTACTTTTCGATGTTTACAGTAGAGATCGCAGAACGAGAGAGATGGTAAAAGCTCCATATTATGAGGCATTGACTACCTTCTTCGCTTTTTCCTTACTGTTTATGCTGGGCTGCATGCGCGACTTTGTTCGTGGTCGCGTGAAACCCGAGCATGCTCAGGCAGGTCTCCCTTCCTCTTCCAACATTGTTTTCTCTTTATCGTGTTGTATAATATGTCAAACTCATGCTGATCCAAGCTGTGTGAGAGTGTATCACTCCTCTTGTGATTTTGACGGTTGAGTCTGAGGGCCATGGCTATAACGCCGTGGGGATGAATGATACGATGAGCTCCCCTCTCTCCAAGCTCATCCCTCTCTAATGTTTCTTAGGTGGTTTTCTTGTTGTTCTACTTTGTCCCATGCCCTGGGGGTCCTTGTGAACGTCATAAGTTTCTTTCTTTTCTGTCTCTCACACAATGAGTTCTAACGGTAACACCTATCCAGGATGTCGTTAATCTGACTATTTTGTGCCACTGTCACACAAGTGTCCTGCACCAGATCAAGCAAAACCTGGTCATCAGGTTAAGACACCCTTACGAGGTGTGAAACTGAGATTAAAATTGTCACCTAATCAGGAGGGTATGACCACACATTTATTGTAATGAGCTTAATACTCTCCAACACTAGCAGCATAGCCCGTAGTGATGGTCCACTGTGAGGCCCTGACTAAATTCAGTGAGAGGGAAGGCTCGATTGGATTGTAGGATTGTAGGATGCGGGAGTAAGCTGCAGGTTTTCCTTGTGGCGGAGATCTGTCTGCCAATCCAGAAGAAAGGCAGGTCCTGGAAGTGTAGGATATCTGTCTCCCCCTCTCTTGTACCGGGTTGAGTAGCTCCTGGTGTAGATTTCTGAAGGTGTTTTGTGTTGGCATGTGAGCAGGGGTATGCCCCCCTTTGCAATGACTATGAAGATTTCTTCACAAGAAGGTTGTATCGCCGCATTCAGGTGGTCCCTCAATTCAAGATGGGTATTTCCTGCAAAGCAAACAGTAGAGTGTATGCCCAAAAACTAAGTATTCTGGTCTGTGTCAGGACTGTTTCAACCGACCAATCGCTAGTGCGCCCAATTGCTGGATCGAGGTCGTCGAGCGGGTCTCAAATGACAATAATAAGACCTTCGTGTGGGTGATTTTCCTCAAACTTCGGGCCACAAGATCCAACCATTGTATCATAACTGCAAACAAGTCCTCAAGGACCAAACTTGTCCATGACTTGCTCACTCCAAGATGTTGAAAAGGGTTCCCAGCCAATTAGTTCTTAAGAGTTCCTGTGTGTTTCTTGACTTTTGCCGCCTGCCGATGTGAGTTCTCACCTTCGAACTCCAACATGGAGTATCATGGCTTCATCATTGAGTCCTGCTGAAGCACGATTTGCTCAATGTTGGTACATCTGTTCCAACTTGACCCTGCAAAAGACCACGGGTAATTTGTACTCGAATATTTGACCATGCAAATGACCATGCAATATTGCAGCCGGACAAACAAGACACGTAAATGTCTAAACCTGGGGTCGTACAACTATCTAGGCTTTGCCGCTCAGGATGAGTATTGCACGCCACGTGTGGTTGATTCTCTCGAAAAATTTGCTGCCAGCACTTGTGCCAGCCGTGTAGAAGGCGGTGAGTTTGTCTTTCCTCCGTTCTCTGACATGGTTGAGTTTTGCAGGCTGCGTTGGGATCTGATTGTAGTAGACAAACACGTCACTGATTTGGTACAACTTTTGTGCATGTCTGCAGGTCACTTAAAAGTTGTGAAGCAAATTGAAATTTTCTTCAGGCATTCCTCTGCAGATGATTTTAACTATGCATGGATAGCTTTCCATTTACCATCCTTAATAGAGTGTCTAGAAGAGGCCAGTTGTGGTTTTATGTCTTCAGCATGGTAGGATGGGTGAACTTGGTGAATCCTAGTTGTGGCCATAACAGTGTTGCAACTACTCGTGACAATACATGCAGGTTCAACAGTTCTGCATATAGAGTTGGAGCACCAAATTGCCCAATTTGTGGGCAAGCCAGCAGCCATGGTGTATGGCATGGGGTTTGCCACAAATTCAACAACCCTCCCCGCTCTCATCAGCAAGGTGAAGTCTTCACTATGATTATTTTGTCCTCTAATGAAGGCTCATAGTTCTGAAGGAGCTAACAAAGACAACAGCATATATTGCATGTTAAGGTTTAATCAGAAGTTTTACGCCTTTCTGGCAATGCAGGGTGGACTTATTATCAGTGACTCGCTAAACCATTCATCAATTGTGGCGGGTGCTCGTAGCTCTGGTGCTAAAGTTGCAATCTTTCAACACAATAGTATGACAAACCCCTTACTGCTTGCAGTTTGTTCTCTCTTTTTTGGATCTACTCTCAGTTGTGTCAAAAAAGCGTTCAAGGTGCATGGGTGTGTGATCCCCTGTTCCACTTGGACGGAAATGACCATATGGTATCTTGGGATTTTAGTATTTGGAAGCATCCGCTTTAGAAGACATTGAAGGAGACGAGAAAGAAGGCTGAGGTCTCTTTGAGTGACGAATGGGTAAGTAAGGAAATTCCCACCTATGCAGCTGTGTATCTTTGCAGCACCCTCTCACTTAGAGCACGTAATGCGGGAAGCCATCACCAAAGGTCATCCCCAAACACATAGGCCCTGGAAGAAGATTATTGTTGTGGTGGAAGGGATCTACAGCATGGAGGGTGAACTCTGCCGACTTCCCGAGATTGTGGCTATCACCAAGAGATACAAGGTAATTTTCTCCGTGCCACTTCCCTCTCTGGAAAGTAACAGTCCAACTCAGTGGCACTGCATGAGATGTTGCCTATCCCAGAATCCTGTAGTTGAAAACAACAGGTGCTTGAAAGGGCCGTATTTTTCTGGTAAGTAGAAGTAGCTATTCCAATCCATGTGTAATATGGAATTTTGAAGAGGATAAGCAGTGTGAGTGTAGTGGTACTATGGAGGGGTAATAATGCTTAGTAGTAACTTCAGAATCTTGCACACTCTGTTTCTCTAAGAGTATTTGCTACAGGCATACATCTACTTGGACGAGGCACACAGCATAGGAGCTATCGGTAAAAGAGGAAGAGGTATCTGTGAGCTTCAGGCTGTCAATCCGGCAGACATCGATGTCATGATGGGCACATTCACGAAATCATTTGGGTCATGTGGCGGCTACATCGCCGCGTCTGAGGTTCGCCCCCTTCTTGTGCTCTACTTGTAGCTGCCATGTATTTGATAAGTTGACTGCTTCCACCTCGAGTACTTTGATCATCTGTTGCTTGGTTGGGCTGGAGGTAGCAGGATCTGGTGAAATATTTGAGGTATGTCAGTCCAGGACATCTTTATGCCACGGCAATGTCCCCACCAGCAGTGCAACAAGTCATCTCTGCCCTCAAAGTTGTTATGGGTGAAGACGGCACCGACCGAGGTTTGCGTGTTTGTCCCTCCCATGAGCTAATGATACCCATGAGCTAATGATAGATCAAAGGTTCTATCTTGTACATCTACCTAGTGCCATCCAGCTAAATTGAGAGAAGATACAGAGAGGATCCTCCCTTGTGTTCCCACTTTAGAATCAGTTGAAAATGCTACTGTGACTATTCCATATTCTTGCAGGGTCCCAGAAGCTTCTAGCGGTGCGTGAAAACAGCAACTACTTTAGGGGTGAGCTTCGCAAAATGGGATGTGCAGTGCTCGGTGATGAGGACTCGCCGATTATGCCAATCATGCTCTACAATGCTGCCAAGATTCCGGCCTTCTCCCGCGAGTGCCTCAAGCGTAACGTATACCTCTTTACTTTCTGTGTGGTGTATCTGTAGCAAATTGTATTGGCCCTTACCCTGATTCCTTCTAAAATGCAATAGAACTGAAGCTTCATCTGGTGCCTGCAATTGGAACGTTCATTTTTTATAAAGAAAATTTCTTTCCTTATGACCATAAGATAAGGTCTTCATGGAGTGAGTTTCCAGATGTGCAGGTAGCGGTTGTTTCTGCGTCGTTTCCAGCAACTCCTTTGGTGCTATCTAGGGCACGCATTTGTATCTCTGCAGCACACACCAGAGAAGATCTTCAACAAGGGTTACAGGTCCTGCTTCTTACAAGTCAACATCCAGCTCTTTCTTTCTCCCCTCATGTGTCTTGATCCTTCCCTTTTCCTGATCCTCTTTCTGGCTCATCGGCCCTCATTGGATTGGTAGTCGGTGAGCTGCTGTTATTGCAGGTGGGAAGTACTTTTATATGTCCTTTTTACTGACTGCAGTGTTGTCCTGACTCGTCAATCACTGTTGATGGCACAGGCCTTCGTTATGTTCAGGCAGAAAGGGAGAACTGTTCTCTGATACTGCAAATGCTGTTCAATCACCAGAGAAAGTAGGAAGGAAGAGAGAGCATGAAGCATTAAGAGTCACATAGGATGGAAGGAAAGAAAGAAATGTCATAACATAACAACGCACACAAATGCTTGGAGAGTTTATAATATGAGTTTGTAACAAACAATGCATCAAACCCCTCAAAGAGTGGAGTGTTTATCATGCTGATAAGAAGCCAAGCACTTTGAATATTTAGAAAAAGAGACAACCATCTGGATCCTTTGTGAAATAATTCATTTCAACTTTGACGAAGAAGGAACTGATCAGTGTCAATGAAAGAATAGTGTGGAAAGTGCAAGAAATTTTTTTCTCTATTAGGATTATTGTAACCTTAATTGATCTGGTAGATTTCTGATAGCAAATTCAAGCACCATCACTCGAGAGCCATGCCTGTGGCTATGGTCAGTGATAGCCGTGTTCCGTTGATTTTGCACAAGCTGGATTTTTTATTTCCGAGTTAATTTAATACTGCCTCAGTCAAATTAGGTTAAAACTGAACGTTATGGGGTGCCACATTCTTTACCATTTATAGTCTACCCGTGTCAGCCTTTTTCTGTCCAGCCGACCTACAGCATTTACAATCTATTATGAGGTGGCACGGCCAAAACTGGCTTTAAAGTTTAATCAACAATGATACGCAAAGGCAGCAACATCAAACTCGTGGGTGTTCATGCCGCACAGGTTATTGAGGAGGTATGTGACATGTGTGCGTTGAAGTTTTGGCCGGCTGCTGTACTGACGGACAAGGAAAATTGATGGTGCCAAATGGAAAGACCTCAACCCGAATTGCTTAAACTTTGAATTAACAATGCTGTTGGACATACAGACAATGGACTACGTCCCCAGTGAAGCTAGCAATAATGACCAGCCCCCAGCCCCTTGTTGGGAGTAGGTTCATGGAAATAGATTGAATAAGCAAGTTACTAGAAGAACCTCTCTCTCCACATGTAGCCTTCTATACTATTCTATAGTATCCTAGGTACTTACTGAGTTAATATATAATTTTGTGATGGTGCTTGTTAGATATGCCCATTTTTAAGTGGAGGCCAAGGAATTAGAGGCTAGAGAGGCCCCATACAGCACCCTCCCCTACTTTATATACCATATTTGGCGGCCGGCGGGCGGGCCCGGCCCTAGGAGGTAGCATTGGAGAGACAACAACTCAAGATACTAGTGTGTGAGCAAGGCAATGTGACGCATGGAAATGCGTTGGATTATCTTATCTTTTTTTACATGCAAATATTTGCGTACTTTGATTCTTGCTTATTACATTATGACAAGCCCAATGTTCATGCCTCCAAATATGTCTAGGAGGCAAATTCCTGAGTGAGGTGGTTGTTATGTGATGGGTACTATGTCTAAAGGTGCGAACCAAGGAGATCCAAGTGAAGTCACCAAGCTCCCCTCATTCATCGATGGAAAAGGCCTCCTACCATGCTTGCTATACACACTGGCATGTTATTTGTTGCAGATTTCCAACTATATCCCACAGCGGCATATGAACATGTACATAAGGAGGAAAAAAAAAATTAAAAAAAATCAACTTTGTATGCAGCCAATTGCATTTCTTCATCAGGTGGTGGGTTATTCTTTGTATGGTTGTTGCCCTCCAAGAGCTCACCATTGAAAATGCAGTCAATGTGGGCATCATGTTCCTATGATCCACAGCTACATTATCAATAAACTGCACTAGAAGCAGTGTATGTCGGTCATCCCCTAATTGTCATCCTGGCCTGTAGGATGTTGTTTCTTCCCAGAAGTCCAGAATGAATCCCATGACCTACAACACAGCCCCACCATCAAACACATCATACGACATCGTGTCCATAACAATAGCTTTGGCTCTCATGACTGAGCCATCCGTGGAATGATTTGGTTGTAGTCGAATGAAGATCTCATGGCGTGTGATCCCCCGTGCCTTCTTTGGACCACCCAAAGATGTCTGAATTTGGAATGGACAGGCTTTAAATCCGCCCCTGTAAGACCCCAGCCTACAATTGTCGCTCTTTCTAACATCAATAGTTATGTTCCCAAGTCCAATAAAACTCGTAGTGGCCGATACCTCCTCCCGGTTATGCCACCCAACTAAAATATACCATCTTGATTGTCCACCAAGACTACTCCAGAAGTCACCATAGTACGCTCAATGGATGGCCTAGCTAACAACTCCTGCAACCTTACAGCTGCTACTTGCCGTGGCTTAACTGTGGCTGTCTTCACATTTGAATCCAAAGCATCCATGGACTGCACCTTATTTGATATCCTCACAGATAGTGCTAGTGCATCAACACTCTACAGAATATAGCTGCCAGTCTAAATACTGCAGGTGGCCGAATCCCCAGCATTGCAATTGTCATTACAGAAAACAATAGGGCATCGGTCCTCCAACACTGCCTTGGTTTCCTGTCATCAATGGAACGGCCCCAAGATAAACTGTCATGACAACAAGCAATGCCCTCAACAGTGATGCTTAGTCCCAGAACGGAGCTGAAACAAACAGAAATACTCGCCAACCTCCATGAATACATAAACACCTTGCGAGTTTCAACTTTCTTGAAGCACGTTTCTAGTCTCTTTGGTGTGACAACTACCTTTCTCCTCCCCGGGGGAGTCACTCCCTATCACTTGTATAGGGCACGTGAGATAAATGGGTATTTTGTAGGGGGGTACTCGTTAATCCATTCATGCGCGTCACTAATTAGATGACGAGGCATTTGGCTACCTTAAAAGAGTCATAGTTACTCCCGCCGTTTTTAGTACCCTATAATTACATAATTTTGTAATATGGTGATTTTTTGGCATGCTATTTTAATTATAGTTTTTTGTTTCAAACAAATATTAGGCACCCTATATTAATAATACAATAAAAGATTTTTTTTACAAGACAAATGAATTTATTATTTGGTTGAAATAAATTCATTTAAAGCATTCGCATCATCCGCATTCAAAGTATAAACGTTTTGCGCTCTATCGAAAGTCATAGTGACTGAACTAATAATTAAATCTACATCTACCCACTTGTTGTCGGTATGATCATATTTGAATTTAAATTGTCCTCTAGATTTTGAGAAGTAGTTTAATAACACCATAACTGGTGTGGTTGGTCTATTTAGGAGATCAATAGGCTGTCGCGATATGCTCCACCTGCTCCCTGCCTTCCTTCTCATTTTTTGAATCCTACCTAGCCACTAATTTTTTGTAAGTATTAAGTTTTTTTCATAGATATTTATCTCAACCCTATATTAGTTTTAAGAAAAAAAATTAAAATCTGTCATTATTTTAGACCCTATATTAATTTAAATTCATTGATCACAATATAATGTACCCTTTTATTACTTTTAAATGTTTTCTAATTTTTATCTTTTGTGAATAAATTACACCCTATATTTTTTTGCACGTCGGTTGGAAATTTTTGGAAATGACCTCCCCGGGTTCTCCTCAACAAAGTGTACCTATTGCAAACATAGAATCTGTCATCACCACCATCTCCGTGGGGAAAACCTGGCACTTGCTCTGTAAAGCCAACATGAGAGAATACACACATGTTTGGCATGGTATGATTGTAGTTCACAAGCTTAATGAAGGCCTTCAACCTTGACCTCTTTGCGATCTTTTTCTGTGACGCCTTCTTGATAACTTGTGAATTAGAATTGCAAACAGACATCAAATTCTTGCTGTTTGGCATGATATGATTGCAGTTCAAAACCTCAATGAAGGCCTTCAGCCTTGACCTCTTTCTGATCTTCTTATGTGACGTCTTTTTTATAACCTATGTAATGTAATTGGAACTACACATGAATTTTTTTTGCTCAGACCTGGCGCTTGATCTGTAAAAGCCAACATGCGAGAAAACAGGCACATTTTTGGCATGATATGATTGTAGTTCACAAGCTTAACGATGCCTTCAGCCTTGACCTCTTTGCGATCTTCTTCTGATAACATGTGAAATGAAATTGCAACCAGACATCAAATTCTTACTGTTTGGTATGATATGATTGCAGTTCAGAACGCAGCGTAGCTACGGCGTGAGCCTGGGAGCTGAGCTCACGGTTTAGTCCCAAGCTCACGCTTTGCGGAGCGTGACACAAGTGCGCGAGGAGTAGGCCCTATAGGCGAGAAAGAGGGCCTATAAGCGTGGAATAATATGGCTACCATGTAATTCATCGCAAAAGCGGGAGGGCGGAGCACCGCTCTCCCGCGCTATCGTCTGCTAAATAGCCGGCTAAACTAGCGCTCTTAGGTTTTGCTATTTCTTGCTCTATTTCCCCTGTTATGTCACTCTTTTTCTAGCGGTCCTGCCACTTTAGCCCTATCTCCACATGCAGCCATGGCAGCCGCCATGCTCCCGGCTCCTGCGTTCTGTGCTGCTGTGCACCATTCTTCTTGCGTCCTCTCACGCTTAGTCAACATTCGCTACAGCTTGCTTATGGCGCTTCTTTTAAGATCTTTTTTCTGAATCTTTCTGAGTGGTTGTCACCGGTCAAGGCCTAGCACAATGTATTCACGACCCCCATCAACACCAACAAACCATCGCTACGAATGCGACCGCAACTGCAACACGCCTCAACGAGTGGCCTCCTCGTTGCGCTCTTCCTCCTATCGACATGTAATGCAACCCCCAAACAGCACGAGTTGGTATGTGCTGAGCGTGTTCACTCTGGTTTATCAAATGCCACAGTCTTATGCCTGCTTTCGTCCTCTGCGAAAGACTGCTACCACTTTGAGCTGCCTATTTTGCGTGAGGAGCTTTCTAACAACTACTCCATGCATCTTCCATCCGTCACGTCTGCGACAAATCCTGCTGCATGGCTTTGCGGCCAACCTCTATGGCCGCTCCAATTCCAGCACCTCCGTTATTGTCTTGTGACTGGCTGGAGTCACCATGTTACGGTGGAAATGGCTCGCAGAATTGTGAAGACCGAGGTTACTGCTCTTGCAGTCCAAGGCAGAAAGGTGTCCGACAGGCCACGGTATCCAGCACAGTGGGATGGCATTGCAGAGTATCCTCACAGGCAATCTCCCGCCGCCCGGGCCAGCCATGGCCAACTCTCCAGCACTGCTGCCTCCGGCGCTCTCACAGATGGAATTTGCTACGTGACCCGTCTCAAGAGCACTTCAAGCGCACATATCTTTCGTGGGACTAAGTTTTGCGGAGCTGATTTCAATCTGGTTGTGTTTGATTCTCTCACATTGGAAATGATCGTCCACAACAGTCTGCTGGCTATTATTTTAGAGTCTGCCGTACATGGTCAACTGGATGCAGTGGCAGCTGCACAGTTGTTAAACTCAGGCCCCTGCACCATGACCATAGCTTCCGAAAGAGGACCAAGAGAGGGAGTCTGTCATACTCCTGGCACCTTCGGGCATGTGAGGACACTATGTGAGGTAGGGCAACTGAAAGAGGCTCTACAGACTTCGAGCGAAGGAGGCATTTCTGCAGATTGACATACTTATGTTTGTCTCCTGCACAAGTGCATCAAGATACAAGGCCTGCAAGCTGGAAAGCAGGTGCACTCTCACATTACCCAAACTGGATTCAAGCCCAACGTTTTTCTACTCAACACCCTTGTCAACATATATGTTAAATGCAGGAGTACCATGGCTGCACACCAAGTCTTCAAAAGAATGCCTGAACGAGTACTGGTTACGTGGAATACAACGATGGCAGGATTTACCAAGTATGGGTGTAAGAATGCTTTGGAGACATCTGGGCTAATAGTGCAGGAAGGAGTGAAGCACAACCGCATCACATTTGTTGGCGTTTGCAATGCATGTGCGAGCCTGGCAGCCCAGGAAATGGGCAAGGAGGTCCATGTTAACATCATCAAAGCTGGACCCGTATCAGATGTTGCTCTGAACACACCCCATCAGCCTGCCCACATCAAGCCCCCTTTGCGACCGAGGGCTGCTCTTCTGTCTGCTGATTCAACACACACCAGCATCGCCAATATTCTCTCCAATTGTAACTCGGTTTCCCTCCTGCGTCCCCTCTCGTTTGGAGCTGTAATGGCGATTGTTAGCCAGCCACTCGGGCATCTACGCCAACACTACTCTATGATATGCTGTGGCGAAGTATACAAGCATTTTGGCCACAAGTCATCGAGATCATCGGCCATGTCTACAACGCATCCTGCTACACCGCTTACAATTGCTGCTGTAACCACCCATTCTCCTCCCAACTGGCATGCTATCACCTACGTTGCTGCCCCTGAATGTTGCTGGCTGTGCTAATCTGCACAGCTGTGCGATACCCTCACGAAATGTGGTGTCACAGAGTGCGATGATTGCAGGTTATGCCCAGCAGTCCTTTCTCAAAAAATACTGTAGTCACAAGCCTCTTCATATAGAAGAGGTTGCTGGGAATTTCATACAGGCTGCTGAATTGGCAGATTCAATTAGGGATTTGATCAATGCTGCCAAATTGTTGGAAAAGGCTGGCTGTTATCGGGTGGCAGCTGGAAAATTGCTTCAAGCTGTCTGACTGGAGTTGCTATGGGGCAATGGCAACACGGGGTGGCTTTTCAGGCCTTCTAATGAGGCCCTTGAGGTGCTGAAGTAAACTCAATCCCTGATACAAAGTGGACGGATCAGCATTGAGTTCCAGCCTCTGCAATCAGTGATACTTAGCACACTCCAAGTTGACAAGATAAAGGCAAAGACCCCAAAACCATTCAGGCTTAGACTGATCTCATGCAACCATGCTGCCCCATATGCTATCCAGGTTTCTGAACCAGTGGAGGCACAACACAATGCACAAGCTCTCACTTATCAGGATTTCAAATTAACTGGGTATCACGGTCTCTTTGGGGAGACTGTTTCTTCCTGCACCACTGCATGTACTTGGCGTATGAAGACATGTGGTTATGGCCATGCCAAATGGACTGGGAAATTTTTAAATTCGCCGAGAAGGCTTCTTCGGCTCAAGAAGCAGACCAAGATCTGTACTTGCCTTTCCTTCCTGGTTCTTAGGTTGGAGAGCGGGTGGAGCAGATGCATCATGAAGTGGAGGTTCGGGAACTATGCCGCACAACTAGCTGGTGGTGGTCAGAAACTCGTGTGCAAAAGGTGCTGTTGCACAAAGCAAAGCCATGTGGAGAATATTAATCCTCAGAATAATACGTACTGGGAGCTGTTTGCCTTGATGCCTGCCTTCAACTCAACCACTGTGCCTGCCCTCTCCACCCACTCCAATCAGGCAACTCCAACTATCTACGATGTGTCACCCTTAAGGGAAGCTACTCTCCCCCATATTAAATCTCCTGTTGAATTGTTCTCCCACCTCCACTCTCAGTACCGCATATTTGCATTGCTCTGCCTCGCATTGATAGCGTTTGTTTGTCTTGCTCAATAGGTGGTACCTCTCTGTTCCTGTCCCACCAGTTGATTCATCAGCTACACCCCAATCCAGATGTCTCACTTCTTCCAATCTCTTCACTCAATCCACGTCTGTCCATTTCAGATGATGCTAGCAACATTACCCACGCACCTCCACGCTTGTTCTCATTACCACCAGCACCCGACGCTCAGCTATGTCAAGTTGCTTCGCAGTACCAGCTCATAACTCCGCTATGATCATTGATGCTGCCATCAACGCTGCCAGCCCTTTGTGACTTTGGACAGCCTGCCTACCGAAACAAGGGATGGATGCTGCCCTCCTAAAACTCTACTTCTGCAACTCCCTGGAACTCTACTTCCTTGTACTGAACCGTAGAATACTGAAATTTCGCCAGCCGAATACTACTTTGATATCAGCAGAGTCTCGACTGACTTTGAAATGTCTGCAGACGTGGTATTATTTGTTCAAGGGTCAGTCACGAATAGGTCTGAAAGCTCCATCTGAATGTTGTCACTATCTCAAATTTTGCTGTCCCATGTGCTATCAGGCTTATTACTCTTCAAAAATGGCCCCAGCAGCTGCCCATCATCTTTTCTTTTCCTTCAACCCTCTGGAGCTAACCAATGCCTGCAGATCTAGGCCCCCGCATTGCTGTCTCTACAGACCTAGCCCTGGACACGCCTACGTCAACCGGATAGCTGGCTCGATGAGGTACACTCTGGCTGGTTCACCATTGAAGTCTCTTGCCCCTCCACTCTCTCAACAGCACAGGTACCGTATCCTCACCCTTATTGATGCACATGCCAGAGCTACTTACTACATTGCACAGGCTCAACGGTCAACCTCCACAAAGCAGTCCATAGTTATAGATTGTACTCATAAGACGTTGTTTGCCGTAGCCTTGTGGCCATTGACCCCACGCCCAGTTTGAGCGGGAACAAAAGGGACAGAACCTACCTCTGTCAGGGGCTGACGTTGGTAGTGTGACTTACCATCATATATAGAATTAATCCGGGTTTTCCAGATATCCTCTAGAAATCCCTTCACACAAGCATCAATCTGCTGTGTGTGATTTGCCCAAAAACTAGGCCTCAGGAGGGCCTGGGCTTTTGGCTCAGCCTCGAGACTTTCAAAGTTGTTAAACAGGGGTACAGGCACAATTCCCTTGATAGAATTGAAGAGAGCGTCTCTTTGGTGAGAGAACCCCGGACATTGTATCAGAAAGTGAATACTGTCTTCAGATTGCCCACACAGCGGGCAATTGCACTCTCCCTTTCCTCTCTGCTTCTGTTTGCTGTTCAAAGGTAGGCTTCCTGCCCTGAGTTTAAATTTCAGTCTAGTGCCGAGAGTGGGTAGACCCTTGAGGTCATCCGAGATGTCCTCCCCCATGTCACTGACTGGAAACAAGTTCAGGGAAGTTTTCTGCCTAACTGTTGACTTAGCCTGCCAGGACTTAGTCTGGATATGTGCATCCCAGTTACAGTTGGAGGAAAACTCAACGCCCAGGTATGTGTACGAAGAGAGGACTGGAATCTCTTGGCTACCCCACTGCCACTTAAGATCACTTCCTCCCTCTCCTCTGTCGTTGAATGCTGCCACTGCACATTTGCTGACATTAGCCTCTAGCCCCCAAAGATCAAAGTATCTCTTCGCGCAATCAATCAACTCCTGGAGATTGGTTGGCGTCTCCCCTATGCCTGTGACGTCATCCGCAAACATAAGGGCTGGTATGGTGGTATCACCCACCCTTAACCCAAATCCCTCACTTTCCACATCCTCGAGGAGTTGTTTGATGAAAACATTGTAGAGCAGAGGGGAGAGAGTACATCCTTGAGCTACACCTTGGTCCATGTCAAAGAAGTTGGACTTCTGTCCGTTAACAGTGACACAGCTTTTGGTGTGAGCATACAAGTTGTGGACAACTCTACATCTTTCCCTTGATCCCACAAGACCAGAGGCGGAACCATAGGCCATCTCTCCACACTGTGTCATAAGCCTTTTTGACATCCAGGAAAAAAACATAAGTGGGTTTCCCTTCTTTTTCCCTTCCCTGGATAATCTGGCTTAGAGTGAAGATATGATCCACACAGCCCCTGTTTCGCCGAAAGCCAGCTTGGCCTTCGTGGAAACAACCTCTAGACTCCAGATCAACCTCGAGCCGAGTACTTATAACTCTGCAGAATGTCTTGCCAACAGCATTGAGGAGCGTGATGCCACGGTAGTTCCCCGGTTCTTCTCTGTCACCCTTCTTGTATAGATTGACAATGACCCCCTGTCGCCAGCGAAAGGGGATCATTTCAGTCTTCCAGATAAGGTTAAAGAGGAGAACTAGGGCCTCTATCATGGGATCGCCACCTTGCTTGATAAGCTCGTTGACAATACCATCAGGTCCACCAGCTTTATATCCATTTAAATGTTCAATTGCTTCCACAATCTCAGAAGAACTAATGGGAGCATTATAAGCCATTGAAATATACTCCAGTTCATCAGGGCTGTTTTGAATCATAGGAACAGTTTTTCCAACTGTGTCCCTCCATTCAGCAGAAGACCCCTCACTATTAGACCTAGAAGTTCTGCCAAGGATACATAGTTATAGAAAACGTCACTAGGGCTTCACACTCTCATGTGCTAACTCCCCGTGATGGCAACCTGATCTATGTTCTTGTGACTCAGCACTATACCAATATGCCATCCAGGGAAGCCACTTACCATCATGCTACATGTTTTGTCCATTTTGCATTCCACTTTCACTGTCAACCTTGGATCTCTACCTTTGCCCCAACTCTTGTCGGTCGTTGTAATGCGCTGCCCCCTTATAAATCTACCCAGGGCTACTCTAAATACCAAAATAGCTTCACTAAGTCTAGCAGATTTGCTTGGATATGCTTATCACACACACCTCTTGGTCGTTTTAAAACCAAGTGCTTTTGCTGTTGCAACATATATTTATAGTTTATCTTACCCCTCCTTTGGTGCAGACTGGAAGAGCACCTACATACCGCCACGCACCTGGTCAACACTGATGTCCCGCGTTTCTAGGGTAACTGCCAATGATGAAAGTCATCCTGGGAGTCATCCAGTAAGCATGGATGTAATCCATCCATCCTCTGGATGAAAATATGACTGGTCACGACTTAGCCAGCATAGGGTGCCCATGAAAATAACTTGTAGGCAGGGATGAATTCCATTCATAGCATGTAATGAGCATTTTCATCCTGGCCAAGAGTTCCCCATCATTCCCATGATGTAACCCAAACATGTATGGAATAAATTGCAGGGACAACCCAACCTATTTTCACATTGGTACCATGGCCCTTCCTTTGTAGAAATGCAAAATCTGAGTGAGTAAAGACAAAAATTTTAATTTCACTCCCGTGCATTCATACTACAGCGCCTCATTAACAACTACTTTGGAGTTAACTGCATTAGAAGTTAACATACAAGCAGAGAGATATCTGATGGTGGAGGCTGAAACAGTGGAGCAAGGGAAACTCATTGCTGATTTGAAGGCTACTATCCGTTGCAATGAGGATACCTTTCAACAGTACAGTCGGATTGAGGCTGAGAAGGACAGGTACATCCTTGAGTTGCAGCAAACACTCACATCACGAAAGAATGAGCTTTCTGTGACTACCAAGGCTCGAAAAGAAGCCAATAATCTGACTGTTGCCTATGCAGCTCTGGTTGAACCGCATGCGAAGCGCATGGAGGCTTTACAGTAGCAGTTGGATATGTACAGACTCAAGGAGGAGCAGGCTCTTCGGGGTGCTACACAGGACTTGGTGGATAATCATCTTTTGCAAGAGTGGTTAACACAAGGGTCGGTGGAAGGGAAGGCACCAAGAAAGCTCACCCAGGAGGAGATGAATGATCTCAGGCTGCAGGTGCAGAACATTGCCACAACCACTATAGACATGTCTATAGTAGAATAGCTGAGTTGCAGGATGATGTGGAAGGGCTGCAGACTCAAGTGGATGACTTGAGCTCCAACATTGATAAAAGAGCATTTGTTCCTGAGGAACAGTTGGTGGCTACTTATTTGCATGCGAGGACTCTGATTCTCCAATCTTCATCACAGGAGGTGCAGGACTTGCCAACAATAGGAGGGACAGTGGCGGCCATATCACAATAACCACAGCAGGTCGACACTGTTGATACCATGGCCCTGCAGCAATCTGAGATTTGGGGGGATGCTTCTTTTAACCCACCTAGGACTCCTGCTGCACTTGAGTACAATCGGGCTATGAATATGCCCTTCAACCAAATTCCCATTTTGATGGATTTGGCTTGGAAGGAATTCACTAGCTCCCTCATATCCACCAGCCTAGTGGAGTTTCTGCCTTCTGCCAAGTGCATGTATAACACCGGCGTTACGGGATCCTCTCCATCCACAATGCTGCTGCGAAGAGTTACCTCTACATCTTGCTCCTACAACATCTCCCGATTATGTGTCACTCGGCACTACACAGCTTGTTTGACCCCCACACACACACAAGCAACCAGCTCCACTCGTACCCACTACGTTACCACCAAATCCATCCCCCTCATACACCTTTTTTACAATAACCCTCACGCATCCCTACCCCCCGTTCCCTCAAAATCCAACTTATAACCCATTGCCCACATGAGAGATATCACTAGAAACCTCTCGCATCTAAACATTCCTCTCACCATCCACTGTCCCACTTTAAGTCCTATAAACTTGCCTATGAAACGCTTATACTACTACGCTGCGGTGACATCCACCCAAACCCGGGCCCTTCTACCATCATTAGCATCATCAACAAGCTTTCAAATGAACATAAAGACAGATATGCACTATATTTCCAAACAGACACTGTCTCACTCGTACCTGCATATCAACACTTTAGTGGTTACTTCGCTCCCTTTCTCCGCAACCATTCCACCATTAATCGCAAAGCCACACACCCAATTGTCACCTTTGGGCTCCCTGCCTGCCAACACCCATCTCTAGTCAGTGCATAAACTTAGCACATACCCCATACAATACCTCCTATTCTCACTAATCATCATCATCTCCCCAATACCCTCAATATGCAACGACTACTTTCGAACCCAACCAGACACACACATTTGCTCACTACTACAACAACTGCACGATTTACCCACACGACCTCACAGATATATAGCACCCCCATACTACCTACACAACCTCCACGAATCTCTCAGCCTACTACAAGCCAAGCCCGGAGAAGTCCATAGGATTCTCGGCGATCACCTGGCACACCTAACTGCAACCATACATGAGCTAGATACTATCGCCAACAAATTCCCATTCCTCTCCAAACAAATTCTCACTGCAACCCTTCAAGCCAAGACAGACATCCTTGGATATCAGCCCTTGTCCATGACACCGCTATCCACCACCCCATCCTGCATGCCCAGCTCCACCAGTGACCCACCTCCTACACCCCCTAGACCCCACAATCCCCCACATACCTCCTCCTCCTAGCAAACACACGCACTCAACATACTTACTTGGAATGTAGGATCACTTGCCACCAGCATTCAAAGCCTTATGCATCTCACGGATTCTACACCCCCGCATATGGGGGGTGCTATTCCGTGAGCCTGTGAGCCCAGGAAACCGTGAGCCCAGCACAAGCTCACGCCACGTCAGCATACATACAGGGCCTATTTCCGCGGGTGTCACCTATTTCCGCGGGTTGATCAGCCATTTCCCGGGAATGCAGAGTGGATATGTTACATCCATTGTATCCATTGCATCCATGCAGACGTTATCAACATACCAAGCCCTCACAAGTTTATGTGGGTACGTCGTGAGGAGGTGCACACTGACATGATCTAAAGCGGAACCCTGCGAAATCTTTTCTTACTCACCATCCTTGCGAACATGCCAGGTATGTGCGGGAGCATCATGGATGCTCATTAGATTTGAGAATGCCTCACAGCTCTTTGATGAAGTGGACTTCACCGTGATGGATTCACCAACCATTCTTCTAGCAGGAATGGTTTGGAGACCAACGACCAAATGATGCAAGAATGTTGTACACGAACCAAAATTGTTTGTTTGTTTTTGCAATGCACTCAAGTCTGTGAGGTCCAGAAAACACTAAATAGATTCAAGGAACAATCCGGGCAGTCCATGCAACCCCATCTCCAATAATAGTTTATTCCCATTAATGTGCATTCCACGCACACATTGCAAACAGGACAACAAAGACACACAACCTCCCATTTCAAATTTGGCCCCGAATAAAACCAAAAGAAAACTTCATATCAAGTGTCACAGTCATCAGAATCAGTCTCGACCTCCTGTGCTATGTCATCCACAAAGATTCTGGCCCCAACACCATGTCTTCTACCACGGCCGTCGATGGGTGGACTTCGAGTGCCATGAACGGTCATGCTTGTTGCGAGTGCCTCCGCATAGACAGGTAGCATGCAAGACCGAGGAGGACTGGAAAGAAGTCCAAATAGGTGTGATAGCCCTGGAAGGCAAGTGGAAGCACGCGGACTCCTGCACATGTCGACAAAAACCCATTTAGAACACAATATGCAATACACAAGTCCAACGAAGAGGATGTCTGCCATGTGAACTTTGCCTCAAGAAGAGTGATTCTCGATATTGAAACAACAATGCAAGCATCCACAGGTTGAACTTACTCACAGGCAAAGTCGGAGTCCAGCTCCTTGTCGGAAGTCTCTTCTGTATCAATATCAGCGGGACGGGGCTTCGGAAGGACTTGAGAAGTGTGTCCACCCAAACCCATCAGGAGGTTCTTGTAAATCTCAGCATCCCCTTCAATCCCAAAGAGATGTCGGGCACTGGCCTTGCAAGCGTGGTACGAAGCACCTGCAGTGGAATAGAATGAAGGAAGCAGACATTGAAGACACATATGGAACGGTGGGAAGTACTGAAAATGCAAGTTCAATCAAACCTCATGAAATCCGAATGTTGAAGAGACGAACCTGTGCCCATTGACAAATCCAGAACTCTGGCGTCTGTGTAGGTGCAGCACTCCATAATCGTTCGAATGAAAGCCGGGCTCCTCTCCCTCGCCCCTCTCCAAGGAACCCCATTCCCCTTCGCAAGCAGACATTGCTGTCGACGTAGTTGTGGTGCATGTCATCCGTGGGAGGATCTGTCCTGTCGTCTATGAACTTGCCCCCATGAGTGATGACAAACTCCGAAATGCCGGCCGGAGTCGTTGGTGGATGCACTCGGACGAGACAAAAAGCTTCAAACAAACGAGTCTGCGAACAACACATCCAGAAGGAACTAAGAAGCTTCAAAAATCAGGCCCCTACATATGAGTTCGAGCGACCTACACAACTCCATCCGAGAACCACCAAGAAGAGGAAGAAGAAGACAAATTTACCATCTCTCCCGGACGATCCCCCTTCGTAAGGTACATGCTGTTCACACAATTCCATGTCTTCAGGACTCTCATGCCCGAGGCTTTCAAATAGCTGGCAAGTGCACGGCGACAGCGAACGTCGGCGGACTGTATGAGCACCAAAACACCTGCATCGGACAGGAAAAAATTGCAAAAGAAGAAAACCCACCGCCAGTAGCGCTCATCAAAAGCATTCCAACCCGGACAAGCACCCGATGGAGGGACATCCGGGACTGCCAACCCATCAGGGATGTCCAAGATTATGAGTTCGGCTGCATATTGCTTCTCCTTCCCGTTCACCCATGATTTGGTCATTTTAGCCTGCAAACAAAATTACAATGGAATACTTAAGATGATTGAAACGATCCATGCCCACTGCAGAGAAGAAGCAAAAGAGAACACGCACCGTGCCGAGGAACTCTACAATCCTCTCCCACACTGGTGATGGCTCGCCCTTGTAATCAGATTTCTTGGACTCCATCATGGCAAGGAATCCGACGTTGGCCATCTCCAACCTGGTAGGGCGAATGACCCTCGTCGGATGTTCCACTGCATGGTACGGGTCCTTGGGATCAACCACCCCCTTGTTCTTTTTCACGGATCCCCTACCATGCGGTGGAGTCTGCTGGACATGCACCATTGGGCCAATATCTGCAACACTTCCCTGCCCTTGTACCACCTTCCCTCTACCCCTTCCTTTCCCCACAACACCAGCAACATCTTTTCCCTTTGCCTTTCTACCTCTACCCGGGGTATCCTGAGCGTGAGGCTCCTTCTCTGCAAGAGTCCTCGAATTTCGTTCATGAATGTCGAGGTCGGCTACTGCGGTAGTGGCTGCAATTCGCTCATTCTCTCTCCTCAAAGACACCTCCGGAGCTGGGGTCTCAGAAAGAGGGCAATCCAAATACCAACCACAAGAAGAAAGATGGTATGGGCCCCAGTCATGCAAGATCCCAGTAGTAAACATGGTCTGATTGCCAGCAGGGACAAGCCAGAGGTCCACGAAATCTGGATGTTTGTCCAAGCAATTCTCTTCCATGAAAACAAACTTTATGTACCTGCAGGAACAGAAACAGCCTCATTATGCAATGCAATTATTGTCTCTCAGCTTTTCCATCACACCAGGAAGACCCCCTTAAACTGTATGCGTCACAGTACATTGCAACCACAGCACACTAAGTAGCCTGAACGGCCAAGGGTGTGCACCTGTAAAGGCATCGTTTCCAGGCTTCCTCTCATTTTTCTTGCTGGTCAAGGTCATGTGTTCGACTGATGCCACCCTCCTTGTTGAACTCTCTAAAGAAACAAGAGTGCCACACTGTGGCTCTCCATTTCCTCATGTATGCTTCGAAGGAGACCTTCGGTGCTGTCATAGTGATGCCATAGTCAGCCAGCTGAGTATGCAGAACCAACCGTGCCTTTTCTTCCAACTGCAAAACAATTCAAATGCAAGAATGAACCCAAAAAAAATCACAGCGAATGTGAGAGGCAATGGAAAGAGAAGGACAGGAAAAGAGAAAAGAAAGTGACACAGGAAAGGACGTCACACCTGGCTCCAGTAAGTGGCCTTGTGAAGCCATGTGTCCAGCACATTGTCACTGACATGAATGACACGTTGGGTCTTCTTCTCTTTCTCCGGCCTGGGGAACATGTGGGTATCCCTAACTGTGGGATCGGAGTTCCATATCTGTAGCCACTTCACCTTCTGTTCTGAAGACACAACGGCGGTAGACAACCTGTGTAACTTCTCCTGGGCCATCTTTGGCTTGCCTGGCTTGTTATAATGGTTTTTTTTTATCTCCAGGAGAAACTGCGATCCGAATGATGGGTCGGCAATTCTTAACTGCTTCACAAAAGCACTCATTATAGTCCTTCTTGTAGCGGTCATCTCTTTTTGGATGTGACTCTCAACCCCCTTTGTTGTCCTTCTCTCCTCAGGGGATGACCTGTAGTATTCCAGTTTGTCACGCTCCCCTGCATCTGCAATGTCTTGCTGCAAGGGAATGCACGAGAGTTGTATCAACCCAAGGGCAAGGGAAACAAACAGAAACAAACATGTGGAAGCAGAAATATGGAAAGGGCAGATGAAGGAAGATGTATCTCATCGTGTACATGTACTCCATGAAAGCCTCACGGTTCAACAAGTACCACGTTTCCGATGTCTTGGAGCTTTCGCACTTCTTGTACGTCTCTGCTGAAAGGATGGTCTTGAAGTTGGTCAAGGGCATGTGCCCGATCCTTTGTATCCTATACAGTGTGTGAACCAGACTCGTTTTGACATGCGATGTCTCCGTTCCTCTGCAGAATGATATCTGAAAGTCAGAATGAAATTCAAGGACTTTAATCAAAGAACCACGGAACTACAAGTGGAACATGTAGAATGAGAAACCAACCTGTTCACATCATTCATTGCCGTCAGAAGACCCATCATGTTCCCCTCACAATCCAGCACCATCGATCGAACATAGTAATGCCACTCTTCCTCATGTGAGTGCAGCCTCCCAATAACAGCCATCCATGCAAGCAACCGGTGGTTCCCATCCCAAACATGAAACATCTTCCCCGAGAATGCCTGGGTGGAAGGTTTCCTGGAGAGAAGAAGTTCGAAGGATTCGTTCACCTGTCTCCAAATAGGATCCCAGGAGTCCACGATTGACTTATCCACAATGAGCTCATTGCCTGTGGAATCCTTTGTACAAACGTAAAACACTGCGGATCCATCCAAATACCCATGAACAAACTCGGCCTCTAGCTTGAGAATGTCCTTGATGAGGGGTGGTCGAACGACGGGCATGGAAACCATCCTATACAGGGGAATCTTCAACCTCCCACCCGGGGCAAGCATACTTTGCACCACAAGCTGAGAGTTTACCTTCTGACCCCCCAGCATCTCAGCGTCTTTGCTTTCATAGAACTCATCATCAACATCAACAATGATCTCCTTCCCCAGCCCCGAAGGGATCTCCTCCGCCACACTTTGCATCTTCTCCTGCAGGGTTGTCCATTCAAATTGATATAAGAGTGAGGCATGAGACGATGGTGTTTGAGCATGGCAGACAGGCCATGTGTGGAAGAAAATGTGAGCTCAAACAGTGTGCGTTGACGCACACTGTTTGAGCTGCAAGGTAAGTGTTCATTGAACCTCAAAGACATGCCACGTAAGTGTTCATTGAACCTCAATGAGAAGCCCTTAGTGGCCGATTTTCAGATGAAAAAAAAAGAAAAGATGTGCTCAAACAGTGTGCGTTGACGCACACTGTTTGGGCTGCAAGGTAAGTGTTCAGTGAACCTCAGAGACATGCCACGTAAGTGTTCATTGAACCTCAGAGACATGCCAGGTAAGTGTTCATTGAACCTCAAAGAGAAGCCCTTAGTGGCCGATTTTCAGATGACAAAGGCAATGACAAGGTGAGCTCAAACAGTGTGCGTTCACGCACACTGTCTGAGCTGCCAGGTAAGTGTTCATTGAACCTCAGAGACATGCCCTGTATTGCCAAATTTCACAGGGAAAAAACAGTGACAAGGTGTGCTCAAACAGTGTGCGACAACGCACACTGTTTGAGCTGCCAGGTAAGTGATGATTGATCCTCAAATACAAACCCTATGTGGCCGATTTTCAGATGACAAAGGCAATGACAAGGTGAGCTCAAACAGTGTGCGTTGACGCACACTGTTTGAGCTGCCAGGTAAGTGTTCATTGAACCTCCGAGACATGCCCTGTATTGCCGAATTTCACAGGGAAAAAACAGTGACAATGTGTGCTCAAACAGTGTGTGGCAACGCACACTGTTTGAGCTGCCATATAAGTGATGATTAATCCTCAAATACAAACCCTATGTGGCCGATTTTCAGATAACAAAGGCAATGACAAGGTGAGCTCAAACAGTGTGCGGTGATGCACACTGTTTCAGCTGCCAGGTAAGTGTTCATTGAACCTCAGAGACATTCCCTGTATTGCCGAATGTCACAGGGAAAAAACAGTGACAAGGTGTGCTCAAACAGTGTGCGGCAACGCACACTGTTTGAGCTGCCAGGTAAGTGATGATTGATCCTCAAATACAAACCCTATGTTGCCAATTTTCAGATGACAAAGACAATGACATGGTGAGCTCAAACAGTGTGCGTTGACGCACACTGTTTGAGCTGCCAGGTAAGTGTTCATTGAACCTCAGAGACATGCCCTGTATTGCCGAATTTCACAGGGAAAAAATAGTGACAAGGTGTGCTCAAACAGTGTGCGTTGACGCACACTGTTTGAGCTGCCAGGTAAGTGTTCATTGAACCTTAGAGACATGCCCCTGTATTGCCGAATTTCACAGAGGAAAAACACTGACAAGGTGTGCTCAAACAGTGTGCGGCAACGCACACTATTTGTGCTGCCAGGTAAGTCATGATTGATCCTCAAATACAAACCCTATGTGGCCAATTTCAGATGACAAAGGCAATGGCATGGTGAGCTCAAACAGTGTGCGTTGATGCACACTGTTTGAGCTGCCAGGTAAGTGTTCATTGAACCTCAGAGACATGCCCTGTATTGCCGAATTTCACAGGGGAAAAACAGTGACAAGGTGTGCTCAAACAATGTGCGGCAACGCACACTGTTTGAGCTGCCATATAAGTGATGATTAATCCTCAAATACAAACCCTATGTGGCCGATTTTCAGATGACAAAGGCAATGACAAGGTAAGCTCAAACAGTGTGCGGTGACGCACACTGTTTGAGCTGCCAGGTAAGTGTTCATTGAACCTCTGAGACATGCCCTGTATTGCCGAATTTCACAGGGAAAAAACAGTGACAAGGTATGCTCAAACAGTGTGTGGCAACGCACACTGTTTGAGCTGCTAGATTAGTGTTCATCGATCCTCAGAGACATGCCCTATGTGGCCGATTTTCAAATGAAAAAGGCAATGATAAGGGTAGCTCAAACAGTGTGCGCCAACGCACACTGTTTGAGCTGCCAGGTAAGTGATGATTGATCCTCAAATTCATACCCTATGTGGCCGATTTTCAGATGACAAAGGCAATGACAAGGTGAGCTCAAATAGTGTGCGTTGACGCAAACTGTTTGAGCTGCCATGTAAGTGATGATTGATCCTCAAATACATGCCGTTTGTGGCCGTTTTTCAGATGAAAAAACAATGACAAGGTGGGCTCAAACAGTGTGCGCCAACGCACACTGTTTGAGCTGCCAAATAGTGGAGAATTGAACCAGGCATAGTGGCCCTATCTGGCCATTTTTCACACCATCAACCAAGTAAAATGTGGGGCTCAAACAGTGTGCGTCAACGCACACTATTTCAACATCCAATTCGTGGTGGATTTAACCTGCCGTAGTTCCCCAATTTGGTCAACGCACACTGTTTGAGCTTCTTGTTCGCGGTGGATGCAACCTGCCAGAGATGCCGTGTGTAGACTATGTTCATATCGAGATAGAATCTCAACTTGGGTTCACATCAGCAATGAAGCACAAAGGTGGGTTTAAAAGATTGAACCTTTTTTTTGGCTGCTCCAGAAGACTCCCCAATCGCCGGGGACCCTTGCGCTTCGGACTGCTCTCCACGCCTCGCATGTTCTGGAGCATCTCCCCCATCCTCTCTTCCACTATTAGGTTCTTCGTGAGGCCAGCGTAAACATCATCTTCGTCGTCTGCCTCTCCCTCGGATGCAGTGTCCTCCTCATCTGTTCTTGGAACTATGGCAGACTGCTGTTCTTCTCCGGATTCCTGCTCTTCCATCGCCGAACTTTGCTCTTTTCCCTCTTCTTCCGCCTTTTCCTCTTCGGCCACTCTTTCCATCCTCATTCTATATCTGGCTCTATTCTTGTTTCTAGAGCTCGTGAAGTATAATGACTTCCTTCACTTCCTCCTCCGCTGGAAACAAGGGCTCCCCACGATGCCTCTAGAGCTCTCCAGTTTGACGTTTGCAACAAGGGTTGCTATTGCATGTAACCAAAATCAAAATTGGACATTGTCAACCGTAATTGGATGCGGGTGTTGTTATTGTGTGTGAACGGAATTCATCCATTTTGGCGTCTTTGTATTATTCAAGAAATAAAGTGCTAGAAAATATGTACATCCGTTGCATGTACTTGTGATATATGTCAGATGTACTTCGCCGCCTGCCAATATATGGCGGCCTTCTTGCATGGTTTCAAGTTCGGAAGTGCCGTAGAAATCTAATGCTAGTTCAATTTGGAGCAGTTCTTGCAGATTCGCCATAAATGTTGTGCTTCACATATGCATCCACGTGTGTCGTACTGCCTTCCCTGTGCTTTGCATTTTGCCGTCATCGTCGCCATGGGGTCATTCGGTATAAAGGGTTGTGTCGGAAATGATCTTGTGTTGCACACATCCGTGCGAGGTGACTCTTGGAGTGTCAGTGTTTGTGTTGTGCTCTTCTGGCACGGCACAACCTCATTACATTTGGGGTCTTCATGTTTACTGCTCTCCAGGGTTGTTGCCGTCTTTCCATAAAGGATGGTTTCATGTCATGTTCAGGGTTTGTTTTTCATCCAAAAACAGCACGACTTCTTGTGGCTTCCTGTATTTGAAAACAGTTTTTATAGTTGGTGTCTCTCAGCGTGGTTGTCTGCGAAGTTCAGTGCATGTCATTCCTGCATCCTTTTGATGCATCGCCCACAGCCTTTGGGTTAGTGCTACCCTTGTTGACCTCAATTTTTTTGTGGTGGATCCCCTTTCGAGAATTGCGGGCTATCAGTTCGGGGATTCCGTTGTGAATCGAAAGTTTCGGTCAGCGTAGGAAAACATGTCCAGGGAGAGAGATAGACTAGCCCGATTTCATTCCAATGCAGGTAGTCTTCCACTGACTGCCACTGCAGACGACGATGGGTTTGCAGTTGTTCATGAGGATGAGCTGGTTACAGTGTTCCCACTGGAATTGGGTTCTCTGCTTGTTCAAAAAGAGGTGTATGACAAGGATGGGAATTTAGATTCTGGACATTTGGAGAACTCATTGGTTGGCGAGTGTGGAAGGAAGTGGAGAGTCCTTCCAGGCACATACCGTGTCCTTGGAAAAGAGAGAAGACAATCAGCAGGATCAGTCATTACCCTGGAACTGCAGCATCGGTGTGCAGCAAAAGGGCACAGTTCATGTGAAACAAGAGGTAGCACATCGACTACATTCGTGACTCTTTCAGACTCGTCCTCGGAGGATGTTTCTGAGATTCCTCCGCCAGTGCAGACTCCATTCTTGGATGAATCCGAATTGCAAGAGATAACGAGTGTCATTCCAAAATTGAAAGCCCTCGCAGGGGTGCCTGGGTGCAAGAGCGAGCTGCGTTTTGTTGATTGGGAGTCCCTTCGTGTGCAGCGGGTTCAATACGTGCCAGCAGAGTTTGATGGGGACATCTTGTTTGAGCTCAATCCTCCCACGTCTTCCAATGGACTGGCTGGGCTTTTTCAGGGCATGGACAAGAAACATGACGGACACCCTTGGTGCAGGACAAAAATGTCAAACATCCACAACGACATTGGATTGAAATTTCGAAGGTCGGTTTGCGTTGGGCATTGCAAGTGCCTGAATATATCTTGCCCTCGCCTGAGAAACAGCGCTCGACCAAACGAAAGTGAGTGGGAAGGTGTGCCCTTGAATCCTTTCACCCCAGGACTTGCCCCTCCCAAGACCAATACTTTTGTGTGCAGGTTCTGCAAACGTTCCCTGTCTTGTGTTTCTGTGTGCCACGCTCGTATGTACCAGGTGGCACACTAATGCAAGACAATGACTCGTGCCTGCATTCATATGGGTGCACACGAGCATCCTGTGTCCAAAGGAAGTTGCAGGGATAGCGTGGACATCGCTAGAAATCTGCTGAAGTAGGAGTTCCACAATGCCCCTTGTGCAACACCTTCTGCTATAGCGCTTGCAGCTAGCAAGGCTTTCCTGGAAAAACACATATTGGGTGAAGGGGATTCGACACAACCAATGCTGGATGCAGATTCGCTTGATGCAGTGATGGACCATTTCTCCGTGTTGAGCTCTCCCAATATTTGAAACCAGGTGAATGCACTCAGAGTCGGCACAGGCACTGCTGGATTCATGGACAACATTATGGACCTCAAACGGAGAAGTCACTATGAATTCATTCAAAACAGTATCTTCCTTGGCCAGGGCTCATCCAAGGTGTATTTGTTCAAGATGTCCGCAGTGGGCGAAGGCAGTGGTGTGAGCATTGTCCGCTGAATGCAACCTGGAGGAGATTTGGCTAAATCAACATAGGAGACACACTGGATACATATGAAATGGCACTTGGTCTTAGATTTTAATTCTTCAGACATGGGCCAAAGGGACATGCTACCCTAGAGGTCACACTTGGGCCTGGACATAGGAGAGGCACTGGGATACATAGATGGAATACATAGAAGGTCTACACTTGGGCTTAGATGACAATGGACATTTGGGCTCTACAACGGGAGATGCACTTGGATACATAGACGATTGCACTTGGGCTTGGATGGGCCTTGACATAGGAGACGCATCGGGATACATAGGGAATTGCACTTGGTGGTAGACTCTGTGAGGAAAAAATGATGAGATATGGCTAAAACAAATTTCAAGTACTTTGGGTCGCTGGACAAGGATTGGAGCTTCCACAGGAGAGATAACAGGAAAGGTTTCCGGTTCGAATCTGGTCGTAGGCTCTGTGGAAAAAAAATGATTAGATATTTGGCAAGAAGCTCATCTTCCCTAAAAATATTAGTCAAGCCAAATGGAAGATAACCAAGCACATTGCTAACCAGCTACACAAACAACGTTTGTTTTTTGAAATTGGAAAATATCAGGAGTGGCTACTGAGTTTTCGCCAGAAATAGCCATATTTTCTGTCCATCCACTGAAAATTGGATAGAATCAGCCTCATCTGTACTTTCAGCCATGTATATTCTCCATATTTGGCAAATTCATCCATAATTTATATTTTATTTTGGCGATTTCATCCATGAGAAAATAGGGAATTACGACAAAATATTCCATTTATTTTTTGAGGTCGAAATATTTCGAAAATTCGCCAGAAATAAAACACTGCTACACAATCCCAAAGCTTTGAGCATTATTTGTTTGTCCCCTGTGTCAAAAAATTTAAATTGATTCTTCCAGTTTTTCCTTGTCTTTTTCCTTTTTGGTGACATTGGAAGGATGAAACCGACCCATTCATCCATCCCTGTCATCCTTTCGTTGTCCTTGACCTAAGGGTTGCAAGCAGACCGATGACGGGCCGGTCAGAGATGAGATCGCGGGCTGGTGGTGCCACCCACCATGCCCGGCTCTGCCTTGCAAGGCCTGCTCTTGTGCTTTCTGTGTGTCTATTGTTCAGAGATTGGTGCGTTTGTTTGGCTTAACAGAGATTTCTGTGGGAGCTCGTGCTGTGCTTTAGGTTGTTGTTGAGGGTAAAGTGTAGATCTTTGCTACTCGAGGGTTTGGTACAGGGTAGCGAGGGAGGAGGAAGCTGATGGAGTGGAGAGATGACGACTGATGAGAGATTGTGTAGGAAGGACTGGAGAAGGCAACCAAATTGTGCCTTCAGTTTGAATGTACAAGGTGGGCTGTGATTGAAGGGATAGTGAATAGCCGTGATGGTGTTGAGGGTATCGAAATCAGTTAAAGTTGCTGGAGACTGTTACGTGATAAAATAGGGCTGGTGAGAAAGTATTCTTCAGCTAGTTTGCGGGATTCCACTTTGTACTTTCAGATGCAAACGGGTGAAGGGTTGGACAACCATGGCGTGCCATGTGTATGATCCAGCGTACCAACGTGTGCTTTCAATAGCAATTTGTGATATGCAGTCGGAGGACACTGAATCCCAGATGCTCATGTGGAATTCGCTCCTGGCCGTCATGCAGCGTAATGGAATACAGAACACAAATTTTGCGGGCTTCATGGCTGATAGTGCACAGGCAAATTTCAATGCAGTGCGGCGCGTGTTTGGTTCGGGGGATCCTCAAAAATGCCAACTCAATGGGAGAAGCTGAGAGCACTTACCAAGCAATCTGGGCTTGGTGGTTCTCCTCTGGTGCTGCTACTGGTATCCACCTGAAGGAGTTGGAAGACTGGTTGGTTTTCTAGCACTTCAGATACAGACAGTGGGGAGCTTTCATGATGACGGTAAGCCTCTTGAATCCCAAAATCAGAAATTTTGCATCGTGCCTCTTCATTTGGGATTCTTGGATTGTCGCTTGCAGAACCTCTTCCATTTCCTTTCCTTCCTCACATTTCCATGCAATGCCTCATGCAGGACATGTCCTTGGAGGACTTGGCCGACATGCCATCCTGTAATTTGGCGGAGACTGTTCATAACGCCTGGATGCAGCAATCTACCAAAGCAGGTCGTGACTTGTATGTGGCCACTGCTGATGACATGGTGCGGGCACTTACACAACAAACCAACCAGGGTACCGCAATTTTCTGATGGGACGGGGTGGAGGCAAGGGCCCCGGTACGACTTTGTTGATGCTAAGGGCTGCGAGTAGGTCCGGAGACCCATCCAAGATGGCCAGAGCTCTGAACAGGTGCACTGAAGGCTCCCCTTTGCAATCCAGGCTCCCTCATTTGGAAGGTGAGGAAAGATTGGATCATGCAAAAGGAAATTGAACACTCTTCCAGGGTCAGATGGAGATCCCATCGCCCAGACAGGGTCAATTTCTCGTGCCAAAGGTGTCTCCAGTGCAGACTAAGTCGTGTGCCGGCCCCTTCCCAGGTGGGTCCTCTTCCTGTGGAGCAGGTGCAGAACATGCAAGCACAGCAGCAGGAATCCCATTGGAGGAGGTGGTGGCCATGGTGCAGGAATCTGATTGCATTGATAGTGAGTGGCATATAGAACGCACGCCCACCAGGATCTAGAGTTGCTTGCATGGCAATTCGGACCCCCTCTTTCAAGAAATGCAAATCAAAAATATGCAAAGGCTCCAGGGGGACTCCAGCTCCAACATTCATAAGGTTGTTCCGACCTTATCATAGTGGGGAGTCAAAGGACCACAAGTTCTGGTTCTGCCCAGACGATATGGCACGATGCGTCAAGGGAACAGTTCGTCCTTCAGTGATAATGAAACCCCCCCCCCGCAATTTGGCCTGTGAAACTCGGGACGTCGCTGTCAACAACCGAGATAAGCATGCTGGAGGAGGGAGGGTTTTGTCTTGCACGATCTCGAGTGGTGCCCTTGTGCACTGTCGGCACAGATGTGCCACAAGCTCCGGCAATGCCTCCACCCGGTGCCGACTACCACCCAACAAAAAGAGATGGAAAAACAGTGCGCCGTGTCGCTTCGGGTGCAGAACACGAATGCAAGATGGAATCGGCTAGAATTTTGCAGGCTCGGGTGGCTCGTATCACCGAAGTCCCTGCCCCGGGGTATGGACGGATTTACACAGTGCTGTCTATTGGCTCAGTTCTTCATGGCAAAGAATATCAGGTTACCGTGGGGAATTTCCCTACTTGCACTTGTCCGGATTTTGTAACGATGCGTGAGGGCGCTCTCAGCATGAGAGGGAAGTGGGTCCCCTGCAAGCATCAATATTACATATACCTTGTAATTATGTGTTGCAACGGTAAGAGAGACCAATTCATTCACCAAGCCACACTAGGCTACGGAGAAGTCATCACCCTTCTGCAGCGGGACACCTCACGTAGGGCTCCGCCAAATTCTCTTTGAACACATACGAGCCATGCCCGCTTCCCATGTTGGTTTCCAGGTTACCGTATGAAGACTTTGCATTTAGGACAAACACATACATTTCGTTCACGGAACCAGGGCAAATGCACATGCCATTCATTGTAAGCGTCTATCTGTGAATTGAAGTAAAGTGTGTCAATCATTCTGAGCTCAATTCTGCCATATTTTCATATTCCTCTTTTTGTGCAGGCATTGCAGACATGGTGCATGGTGGCCCCCTTTGTTTTGTCCATGGTAATAGGCCCTCTTCTTGCAATCCTCGCCTATAGGACCTGCTTCTCCAGCAGATTTGTGCCGCTCACGCTCTGCAGCTACAACGTGAGCTCAGCTCCCAGGCTCACGGGGCTGGGCTCACGCCGTAGCTACGCTGCCCGCATATCATCCTATTACAAGAAACTAAACTCAACACACAACCCCAATAGTTCCTATATCAACAAACTGCTTCCAGCCTACTATATGTTGTATGGTAATTCATTCACAGCCGCACAGTGCCTAACTAGACGCTCCACGCCATACCATCCTACCCAGGGCGGGGTGGCTTTTGGTATCCTCCGCACCCATCACTCCCTTTGCACCACGGTCAAAAAACCTGTCACTCTCCCCCTCCGATCGCACCTTCAAATCATCAAACTACACCTCTCCGCGCTCCCCCCCCCCATTATCCTTATACACTTGTACATGCCCTCACACGCCGAAGATCTCCCCCTGATCCCTGATATCCTACTCACCATCTCCAACACACTAACCCACTCCTCCATCCACGCCTGGCAGCCATTCGCGTACCTGACAAAGAAAAAAGATTCTAGCAGGCGATTTCAACAGGGACATTGCCCTCATGGGTCACACATACAACAGTATACACAAAACTCCATCCCCCGCAGATCAGGAATGGGCCAAATTTACTCAATCACACCACCTCCGTTATATACCCACCGATCACCATTATTCCAGACAAGGTGGACTCAACTACTCATCCTTAAGCCTTCTTGACGGCTTCTACCTCAAGACACAAAATGACATCCCAACGTATCTTAACAGTCATATGCACATTAACAGTTTATGCAACTCAGACCATTATCCCGTTTCAATAACCATCCCACCATCCCTCATCCCCCTTAGACCTATTCCACCTATACATGTTCCACCGCCGCAATCTAGAATTTTATCCCCACTCCCCCACAATAACATAGTCACCTTCCTAAAGCACTTTCAGCCAACATCCTCACACCTTATGCTAAAACTCTCCGACATACTCTCCGAAGCAAACCTCGCACAATCCCCTGACAAAGCCTGGATCGAAGCCGAGATCATACTCACAACTTCAATGAAAGAAATGACCAAAAGTGTCATTGCCACCTGCTCTGCCCCTCCTGAAATCCCACAAACTACACGCTCAAAACAAAATGGTGGCTACCTTACCCGTACTAAAAAACGTACATGGACATCACATCTTAACACATACCACACGATCAGACGCGCCCTCACTATTATACCTACCACTACCCCCATACACCCGGGGAATAATTGGACATCGGATCCATGTATCACTTGCCTAAATACCCTAACAACATGTCATGCACTTATGCCTTCACCTGCCAATCCCCAAGATATTCCTAATTGGATAGCTGCTCTCTCCAAAGTTGGAAGAGATGCAAAAAAAGCCGCTTACAGTATTACCAAACAAAAAGTCGCCGCCAATCACAAAAAATTTGTCTCATCTTTTAACCAACTGCTACGCGACCACCCCAAAAAAACTCACAAAGTCATCTTTAACCCTGCCCTCAATCCACCCATCGATTGTCTCAAACACAGGCATGGCCACCTGCTAACCAATCCAACGGACATCAACCAAGAAATATGGTCACAAGCATCCTCAACCTACACACCCACAGTTACAAACTGTTTACATCCCAGTCTCCACACTGCCAACTGTATGTGTAAAGCTAAACACTATCCATGGCATGATATAGATGGCTTCTCGATTGACAACAGATGATCCCCAACGGACCGCATTCTAGACTTATTCACAATAGATCTCTACGAATCATGTCTCAAAAAACTATCTAAATCTAAAGCCTCGGGCCCCGATCTTATACCAAATGCCATACTTCAAGCATTGGACCCTCACCTTCATCACCTCCTTTTTCAATTTTTTCAACTATGTTACAAACTGAAACGAATTCCACACTCCTGGAAGCATAGCCGCACCATTTTACTCTTTAAAAAAGGTGACCCTACAGATCTCAATAATTATAGGCATATAGCCATGGCCAACACCATATACAAGCTATTCACTAGCACGGTCACCACAATGCTCTGAAGCTATGGCGAACAACACCAAATTCTCAGTGACCCCCAAGAAGGATTCCGAGCTACGCATAGTACAACAAGACAAATACAATATGTTCTATCCGCCCTCGAAGACGCTAACTTACAAAGCAAGACATATATCTTTTATGTATCGACTTAAAAAATGCCTTCGGCTCCTTAGATCATGCTAGGTTACTTACTATCATGCTTGATCTTGGGTACCCTACTGATGCCGTCCAACTTGTAGGACTGAATACTTTGGTGCCTACTATGGCTCCACCCCGCCTATCTCCATCCTCCGAGGAACCATCCAAGGAGACACCTTAAGCTCTCAACTCTACAGCCCATTTCCCAAGACATGCAACAGAGGTTGTCCGACGGTATGCTTTCTGAAACGATTACAGAGTAATCGTGTGAAAGATAGCTAAACCTCGGTAGTCGTATGAATCAACATCTCTGCAGGTTGCTTAATCCTATTAATTAAGTCCAACCTGCAGTCTCATCAGCTAAAAAGGTCTTAGTCGGAAAAGTTGGAGCCTCTTTGTTCATACAGTCATACAGTATTCAAGACAAACAAGATCGATCTAAGATGATACACATTCTCACCATCTCATGTTCTCATAATGCACATTCTCTCCATCTCACAATCACTCTACACAGAGATACTTGGAATAGCATGGCTTTACTTCAAAGTTCATCTCATCATAGCATAAGTACACATCGAATCACTCTGAGTCCACTGGATACACACTGATCACTGATACCTTCTAAGTTGTGTGCAGCCCTTTTATACTATGCTCGAAAGAGCCGTTATAGCCTGCAGTCGTTAATGACCGTTGCCTAACTGCCTACGCAACCTAAAGGGTTTGCCAAAAAATGGCTCGTGGTAGTGGTCGTGACTTGTGGTCATGTGCCATAGTGGTACACGGTCCTCGGCCCTTCACTACTTCTTCTATTAGTAAAGCCTATGCTACCGTGGCCGTGTGATATCGTGGTTCACAGCTTATGTCTGCTACAACACCCACTACTGCTCACGTGGTAGTGTAAACCAATCACTACCCGGTATGTCCCCTCGTGACTCTCGCTGCCCGACCCTCGTAGCTGTGTCATACTTAGCCGTTACCACTCCAGCTTGGAATCGTTGGAGCAGGGGCAACTCGTCATGATGCTGAAACTAGGGAAACGCAAATGAATTGAGCCTGCTTGGGAGGGGCCATACACATTCCAGGGGTACAAGGACAAATCACATACTGAAAACATGGAGGAGTCTGATTGAATCTGCATGATTGAGGATGCAGCTAACAAAAGATGGACGCGATCACAAAGGGACCTCAAGCTGGTGCATCAATGAAGTAAGTGTGCTGACTTGGTGAAAATGGACTTTCACTCTAAAAAAAAAGGGAGTACTTTACAGCTGTAAGGGGAAAACAAGTGCCAATAAAACCCTAGGGGTTTATCAAACGAACGATGAACGGACGGAGGTAGGATGAAGTTAGAGGGGATGAATGTGGCAAACGGTGATGAATGCGCCAAGGGCATGTGCGGATGAAGAGAATAGAGAAGATGGATGACGTTGGGTATCACTTATGTGCATCATTACGACAAAGGATGAACGGATTATGAATAATCAGCATCAAAGGCGGTTCATCGGTGGGGGCACACATGCGTGCTTTTACTAAGGAGGGCGAACGAGACTGTGGATGAATGAACAGTGAAGCAGGATGAAGGTCGAGGAGATGGCGACATGCAGGGCGTTGATGCAATACAAATCAGCGGTTGAGGGGGCGCCGCCCTGAATCGACAGGGTACATGACTAAGCAGATGCTGATAAATATGTTTTGAGCTTAAGGATAATATCAGGACCTCATTAGTTGCCACTTGGCCATGTATTAAACACACAGTAGAGAGGTACACCCAAGGCGGGTAATGTGTTTAGTATTAGAATAATTAGTTGAGCGGTGATCAAAGTAGAGTGGCTCCAAGTAAGGGGCTAATCTACTAGATTCTGAAGGGTACAAGGCAAGTAAGCAGGAAGACAATGTAGCATTCATAATTATGGGAATCATGACTATCGCAGAGAGAGTGCAGATGGTAGATTGAGAGCTGGAGAGAGAAGATGGCCGAGAGAGGGTAGTCTGGTCATGATGGAGGTTGATAGCAGGAACTTTGGAAGAGATCAGAGGGGAGACTAGTGTTGTACTCCAGTGACGAGACAATACATACGCACATTTTGGACTCACCCTTGGTCACAGGAAGGCTTAGCATTGTGTTGGTTCTGGTTGTTGGGATATAAAGAAAGATCGTAGTTCATCAAGAGACGGGCCCGCTGTTCCCGCTGGTGACAACAAGTGGTCTTTCAAACCTCATAGTGAGGGTTGCGTGAGTATTCAAACAACATGCATGCTAAAGGTGATGGTGCCGAGAGCGACGTCGTGGACTGCCACACGGGCAAAATGGGAGGGAAGTAAATGAACGATCTAGGACTTGGGAGAGTATAGCCAAAGGGCCATCTGGATGATGTCAATCACTTAGCACGAACAAGAACAAGAGGGCGAGTAGCCAAATTCAGCCAGTTAAGCATAGCCTTGTAGATGCGGATAAGGTGATAACGGGATCATCCGAACGCTGATATGGCTGTGCATACGAAAGGGCTGACAGAGGATTAACACTTCATTCATGGAGGTCTGACATGAACCTCCGCACCACACTGAGGCGCCTTGAAGGTGCGGGTCGACAAAGAGTGCCATCAACTACTGTTGACATGTCTGTAGAGACCTTGGAGGATGAGCTTCCACTACAGAATAGAAAGCCGGTTTTGGAGAGCGCCGTGTCCACAGCATGCTGGCACATCGCTCGGACGTTCAACACTTCATGAGTAAAGTGTTGGGTTATATGGTCTGACAGTGAACAACCATGCAAAGAAGAAATTCGGCCACTGCACAGTTTAGGTGTTCCTGCTCCAAGATATGTTGGTCGCCACCATCCTCCGGCTTTGGCAAAACCAAAGATGATGGAAATGTGGCACTGTCCAACCGATATCGTGTACTACGTCGGTGGTGAAGCGGGGCGATATGTGCTCGACAGACCAGATGTTCCCGACGTGTGGCCTGTGATGGTTGGGACAAATTTAAATCATGAAGAGGTTGACGCCTTGACCCAAGCTGGATTTTGACTTGTTCCTACTGCCGACAAGAACACTGCCCAGGGAGAGGGCGACGGTGTTGCGGATGATAGCAATCACCTGGATCCGGACATATATGCCACCCAAAGATGGGGAAAATATATCGACGAAAGCCATTGAGTGCACAAGCCCGCAAGAAGATCGAGCTTGGACAATCTTTGAAGCCAATTGTACAATCATTCAAAGATGTTCCCCGCCCTGGAATTGGTCGTGTGTACACACTCTGCACACCGGGATCGGCCAAAGCAGGGGAGGTGTACAATGTAGTGCATCTCCAGAAGTCCGGAGTGCACCTGCCCTGACTTTGGAAAAATGAAAGGGGCCAAATCCACTTACACCCATTGCAAGCACATATACTATATATAGTTCCGCCGGCTGAAGATGCGGGAAGACTCGGAGGATATAAACCACCCTAATCTCACCATAAATGAGGTGAAGACAATGTTAGTTCGCAACCCTTGTCCTTGGTTACCATAGTGACCACCCACATATCGTGGCCAACCATGGTGTCATCAGATCCACTACTTAGTGAGCCCCCAATTTTCAGTGAGTACACACTCGGCTTTTCTGTGCCACCTTCAACTATTTGGTATCATCCACTGATGTGCTTCGATTTGAATATTGCGGATTACATTTTGGATTGTACGCTACTTTAACAGCTTCCATGCTCTTCAATGCTGATGTAGTGGTGAAGGCAAACCACACACGTCCTTTGCATGCACTCCAAAACCTGCAGCCATAAATAGGCTCTACGCTCTATGGAGTTTCAAACAGAGAGCCCACTCACTTGCCACATTTCACTTACGTGCATGAAGTCGGTGCCGACTATACTCTGTACCGTCTACAAAGTACCTTCGGTCATCTACGTTGCTCATAATTTTGTGGAGGTTGTTCTCCCAGGTGGGGTCACCTAGTCGGTGCCGACTATAACAACAACCTAGTTATTTTCGCGACATTGTAATTGAACAAATTCGAAGACGTTTACCCCACCCACTTACGCATGCTCTATTGTAGTCGGTGGCGACTACAACACCCAAAATCCGGGAACAAGTATAGGCTACGGTTTCCCAAATTCGCTAGCTATGTTGTAGTCGGTGGCGACTATAACACCCAAACTGTGGGCACGGCTATAGGCATTCTAACACCTATTTCCGTTGACTTTTGTCAAATTCCAAATTGTCCCGTTTATGTATAACGAAGTCAGTACGCGGGGACGTCGGGGACCTCCATTTTCGGTTCTCTTATTGTGGTTCGGTGTAGGTTCGGGTGAGGTTCGGAATACTCCGCTCATGCTCACCACTCACCGCTCATGCGTTTTCAATCCCCCATTCATACATTCATCCAATATGCAGAATGCATTTCATTCGTTCATACATTCATCCAATATGCAGAATGCATTGTCATTCGTTCATACATTCATGCAAATATACAGAAGTTAAATTTGATAGCCACAAATGACACTTCACTAAAAACTGACTACTGTCGATAATGTAGTTGTTTTGTTTCACTAGCCTCAAGTAACCGACGATTATTTTATTGTTAATGTGTTGGGTCAGTGAAATGATAGTTAAAGTTCTTACTGCTTATTATCCACATATATAATGTTACATAATTTATATATCGCATTTACACGTGCCATCGTTCAAATGGTTGTGTCAATTAGTTGATTTTGGTAGTCAAAGTCTCTCACTACAGTGACAATTGTGGCCTTGACATAGTGAGAATATTTCACTATCGTGTACCGTGTCGAATTATTTTAATATTATTTTTTTACTATTGAATGGTTGGAACAGTAAAAAATGACAACAGTAAAAAAAAATAGTTAAATTGAAAAGTTGAGAAACCCAGGGTGTGTTGTAGTGACTGTCCACTTGAGATTCACACAGACGCGTCGGATTTCACAATTGGGATGTTCTGATGCAGGATGGACGTCCAATGGTTTACGAATAAGAAATTGAACTAGGTTGAAAGGAGGTAGTCTTACCCATGAGAATGAAATGAAGGCGGTGGTTCATTGCCTTGAGCTGTGGCGCCACTATGTTGGTTCCAATCCGGTGAAGGTATTCACGGACAATGTCACGACGAAGTATTTTGCCACGCAACCTAAGTTGTCCCTAAAGTAAATTAGGTGACAAGATACGTTGACATCGTTCGATGTGGATATCCAGTACAAGTCGGGACGAGACAACGTAGTGGCCGATGCACTGAGTAGGAAGCAACAGCTCATGATGGTGTATAAGGGTGAGACAAAGTTGCAGAGGAAAATACTAATGTTGGGCGGGTATGACAATTTGGGCATATTGAAAGGTCCGGGGTAAGGCATCTTTGCTTAGAGGGGTATGGAGGCGGTTATATTTTATGCAGGGGTTTGGAAATTGTGGCGGTTACAGGTTATCAATAGAAGGGTCCCAAAAAAAAAAAGGTTCTCGGTTATCAATATGTCATTATCCAAGTGGAACACCACCGGTCCCATACAACGGTTATCAATATAACCTGATTTTCAGTTATGATACATTAAGATTTTAAGAGGACCAGAAAGAAACAAATAATAATAATAAAAAACAAATATGAAAAGTCACAATTTAGTAAGATGATCAGAAAAGAGAGAGATGAAAAAAAAAGAAAAAAAAGATAGGAGTGCAGCAACTCCATATGAGCTTTGAAGGTTTTGGGTTTTTATTCCAAAAGCCTTTGCCTAATCATCCTCTCAAATGCAGACCCTATGCGGCTGCATAATTATTACCCATGAGTGCAGCTGGGTCGTAATAAAATCTCAAGGTCTTGTTCAAAAGTTGCTACTCGGCTCATTTTCAAGGTTCAAGTTAGATTCCATGTAGTAAATCAAGTTGTCCCCACCGGTTCCAGCTTTGGCCGGGTAAGTGGCGAGATGGCCTTCCCCGGTTCCAACTCAAGCCAGGTCCACCACAAATTTGGGTGGCGGGTCTCAATAGTGTGATACCCTGATTATTGCCCGGCCGGGAATATATGTCAACATATATACCCTCCGAACACTGGAAAATACAGAGGGCTTATCGAAAGGACGAGCTGGCGAAGTCCGTGATGCAGGACTTCAGGCTAGGGGCTAAGTTGTTCCACTTGCAAAATGGACTGCTCCCGTACAAACAAAAACGTCTCTATGTGCCGAAGGGAGGGCTCAAAGAAAGTCTCTTGAGGAAAAGCCATGATGGCCCGCTTGCGGGCCACGGCGGGGCCAAGCGCACCACGACACTATTGAAGAATGAGTATTTCTGGTCCAAACTAAGGGAGGAGGCCGAGGAGTATGTTAGGACATGCACCACATACCAACAAAACCGGAGTGAGTATTAGAAGCAAGCAGGGTTGTTACAATAAGTCGTAGGCACCAAAGATGTTTTATCGTAGACCACTTGGAAATGGGGAAGCCCCTGTTGCGGAGTGTTTTGCGTTATTATAACAGAACTCTGCCGCATCCAAATGATCTACCCAGTCTCCTTGACCTACCGAAAAATAATTCCACGGGAGTTGCTTCAACACGGAATTCATCATTTCCGTTTGGCCATCCGTCGTAGGTCGGAAGGCCGTGCTCATTTTCAGCTTTGTTCCCATTTTCTTCCAAAGTGCTCTCCAAAACCTACTCGTAAACTTTGGATTGCACTCCGAGACAATATCCTTCGAGAGTCCATGAAGCTTGAAAATATGGGCGAAGAAAAGTCGCCCCGTTTCCTTGTCATTGCCGTATCCTTGATGGGGATGAAATAAGCCATTTTACTGAACCTATCCACCACCACCATGATTACATCATACCCTCTTGACAACGGCAAACTCGTCATGAAATCCATTGAGACACTCTCCCAAGGCCCTTCCGGAATGGGCCGCCCAATCGACAAAGGATGGGGCCGAAGAGGATGGTGAGAAGCTTCCAGCAGCAATGGCGGTGTTCGGAGGAACACAAACGTTTGTTGGAGCTCGCAAAGTCCAACACCGCCAAGGCACAAAAGCACTATGAATTGCAAGCAAATCGGAGTCGGAGGGAAGTTAAATCTGAAACATGCCTGGAGGTCTGCTTGAACATTAAGTTAGAATCATTGGCTCCCCAAACAAAATTCCTAAGAAGTGCTATGATCTGCTTGGTTTGGGATGGATTAGGCCTCGGTGATGAAGAGAAGAACCAGATGCCAGCCGAATGAATTTGATTGACTGCCATAACTCTGCTGTCAGTGATAGGTGCTTGGACCCCAACACGCAAGTTTTTTTTTTAAATTTCGAGAGAGTCGGTGCAAAGCGTTGCTCATCCGGGAGATCCACGATTTAAGGGTTGGCTGCCGAGGGCGTTACCCCACACATAAACTATAGGAAATTTTTTGATAGGGCTTTATGTCCCCTTAAAATCTTAAGCCCCGGCTCGGGAATATTATCCTTAGGAATCTTTGCGATGTGGGATTGCGTTGCAGCTGATGCGGCCATAGTCTTCAGTACTTGGCCTTGGAGTGTACTACGTAGTCCTCGGATCCATGGAGTCTACCATTACATCACTTGGCTGTTCTGTTTTACTAGTGCTTCAGCACGAGATCAATTTTAGATGTTTGTTCAGGTGGATCTGAGTTGCAGAGAATCAATTTGAGTCCCGTGAAGCTCACCGTGAATTGGACCTTTGTAATTGTTAGTATGTGTTTCTGTGCCAACTGAAAGGTCTGATGCGTGTTTGATCACGCATGCATCTAGTGCAACGGAGCTTGTTTTTTTTTATATAGATCTGGAAGCTAGTGTTCGCCGCCAGGAGGCCGGAGAAGGGTTTGGAGCACTTTCATTGGAAGATGCAAGATGCGAGGTCGGATACAGGGGAGTTGAATAGTTCTTGGAGGAGCCTCGTTACTTGGCGGATATACGTGAGTCTAAGGGTTCGGTTACAGTGTGAGAGAGGGCGATTTGATTTGAAGTCAGGAAAACGGCGTTCAGACCTGAAAAGACAGACAAAACTATGCAGGAGAGGTGCCCAGGGTCGGTGATGCGCACACTTCGGGATTAAAACAAGCTCATCCATTGCGGTTGCACTGGTATATGTCTGTTTCTGAGACCTTCGCACGCTGTCGTGGACGGCAGTAAAGTAAGTGTGGATTGTCTCATCATAAGAGTTCGAACGCACAATAATGTGGAATGGCTCGGTGGCTGTATTGAATGCACAATAGTTGAAAAACATATCAGATCACATATAAATGACAGAGAGGAGGACTTCCATGGATAAATGTGGCCCGTCCCATTGGAATCCCAAAGATGCAGCCATTGCAATGTGCATTGCGGATATTGCGCATATTGCAACACGAACCGATCCATCTGGCTAGGCTTTGAAGCTGGGGCAGCTGTCCAACAGTGAGGAGACGCACAAGCACAAGCACTGCCTTTGCCCATGGGGAAATGTGTCAGGTCACTGCTCTAATAGTCCCACTACAGTGCACTGGGCTAGATTGTACGATTCTGGAGGTGTCTTAGGCTGCGCATCAGCGTCACGCGACCGGGCAATGACGAAGCTTCTTCTTTGGTGTTACCACAATGCAGTTAGTAGAGGAAAGCGCATCTAGGGTTCATTGCAACTCTAGAATGAAGGGGCAGTGGCATCTGAAGTCACACAGCTGCATTTGACGGTGTGGGTGCTGTGGGGCTACTTCTGACTGCCGTCGAGACACGATCAGCGTGCAGACTTGCTTATATCGGTAGTCAGTCCCTCAAAACCTCAGCGGTCAGAGGTTGATCACCGTTGCCTTCTAGCCTGGATCTACTTGACCTAGGGTTTCTCCAATCTAGCCGTGATTGCTACATGTAAGTCTCCCGCTAAGTTGGCCAACAAAGGTGACATTCATGCAAACGTATGTGCGTGATAAACATCTGCAAGCTTCCTACTTGAGGTAAATTAGTGCTTCTGGGTTTTAGCAGACCCTCTTCTTGAAGGAGAATTGCATGAGAAGCGGACAAGGATGACAGATAGTGACAGGCAGTCACTGCTGTGGCCGCCAGCTTCTGATTCAGACTCTGATGCTGAATTTCATGGGGATCAAATAACGAAGATTGTGGATTTTAGCAACCACCCAGAGATTTGCCCCCTCCTCCCCCTTCTCCAGTCCACAGCCGTTGAGGGGAACTCCGAGGTTGTGAATCACTACATGACCTATTGGACACCAGTTCCTGCAATCATTTCTGATGATAGAGACAGACGCTTGAATCTCTGGTCCTCAGCTTCTGAGATCAATGCTGTGTTGGAAAATGTGGGAGAGAGGACAAGAAGCAAGATCTCGCTCGGCAACCAGAACCGACCACTGGTGCAATCTCCAGAGTCTGACACAGACTCGGATGTGGAAGCACAAGGGGAGCTGAGACGAGATAGAAGTAGTGAGGTTAAGACACAAGGAAATGGGATGCATGAGACACATGAATTTTGCGAACCATCAGGAATGGGAGGTACAGAGATGAGGAGCTGGGTGGAAAGCCATGATGCAAGGAGGCAGACAGGCCACCTTAGTGCAATGTTACCGTCAGTACCTTCAGATGGGGATGCAGACATTGAAACTGCACCACGGGAGAGAAGAAAAGTGGCTGAGAGAGTAGTGGAAAGGCAGGAGCCATCATTGACATTAAATCAAACCCAACTACAAAGAAGACCATCCATAGCTCTGCAAGTTAGTGAGAGGGTTCCTCCAGAGTGGGCGCTCCTATTGCTGGGCTGTCTGCTTGGCATGTCTACTGGCATCAGTGTGGTTGTCTTCAATAAGGGGGTAAGTCCACTTCTGACAGGGAATTTGATCTTTAGCTGTCTATATTTGAGCTGTATGGAAAAGACAGGAGAAAGGAGGCACCTTGGGGGTTCTTGGAATGATTCTGTATGCACTGCTCTCATGCAGAGTTTGCAAGTGTGTCAATCAAGGGTCTTTCTCCCTTCTCTTCCAAACTTAGTTTCTCATGTCGAAGCTAGGTGAAGAAGAAGGAGGGTGGGGGAAGCAAGACAGCAAGGGTCGACTTGGTTTGTAAGGGAGGGAGGGAGACTAAAGGAAAGTATCCTGCATTGGCCTCCACAGTTTCTCTAAGCAAGACTGGAAGACAATTAATTTACCGTATTTTCCATGTCCCACTTGCAACACAGGGGAGTCCTGCAAGCCTTTGCCTAGAATTTTTAGTATCTGCCATATTGAAGTTGCACACCAATATGTTATCATCAGATTTACAGAGAAATCGAATCATCTAGTAAAATGGTTCACATTCATGGTTCGCAGAATTGATCGTCACTCTTTACTCGGTTGTACATTTTAAAAGAGGGGCAGATGCAATATAGAGAACACGTTGCCCTTCCATCTCTCTAGCTACCTGTCACGCACCCCTCAACCGCCAAACCAGTCATGGTGCGAGAGACCTGTCTTCCTCTCTTTGATATTAGTGTAGGAATCAATGATGTTAAGCATAAGGTTTGTGGGATAGCAGAATAAGTCAAACCCTTGGTGGCAGTTACATGAGGCTGTATTTCATGCGGAAGGAAATAGCATAAGCCTTATGTTGATTGATGGGTGCAGGTGCATGTAATACATGACTTGGCATGGGCCGGGACTCCTCATGAAGGTGCAGCATGGCTGCGAGCCCAGAGACTTTCTGACACTTGGCATCGAATTCTCTTGATTCCAGTTGTCGGGGGCGTAGTTGTTGGAATGTTTCATGCCGTTCATGGGATTGTGGATCTGGTCCAGGTCTCACGGCCACAGAGTTCAGGCCGCAAAATTGACTGGCTTGCAGCTTTAAAGCCTGTCATCAAAGCTGTGCAGGCAGCGGTGACCCTGGGAACTGGTTGCTCACTTGGGCCTGAAGGCCCAAGTGTTGATATTGGGAAGTCATGGGCTCATGGTTACTCAGAAATCATGAAAAACAGTCGGGAGAGACGGATTGCACTTGCTGCTGCCGGTGCTGCTGCTGGTATTGCATCAGGTTTGCCTCATTCAATCCTTTGACTGTGTCCATCTACAGTTGTAGATGTGTTTAGCAGCTTGGACTTTTCCCATTTTGGAGCTTAAAGGTCCCACCCTTGGTCAATAGTAGTGCATGTAACGGTAGTTTATGTTCCCTTTAGTTCCACCCAAACTGGACACCAGGCCTATGGCCACAAGGCTATGGCAAGCAAAGTCTTATGAGTACGTTCTTTTCCTTGAAAGAATTCAAGGAAGTTCTTTGTAACAACTCTGAAGAATTGCCTGATCCCTTTGGCTCTCTCTCTATCCTTGAATTTGTGTGTGTGTGTGTGTGTCTCTCTCTCTCTCTCTCTCTCTCTCTCTCTTCCCTAAACTTGTTTCCAGTCTGTGACATGGGCTGGGGCCTTAAGGATGATCTCAAGGGCCTACCTACCCTCGGGCACTCGACTGAAATTTAACTCAGGGCGGGAACCTACCTTTGAAGAATAAACAGATGCAGAAGGAAAAGGAGATTGTAATTGCCCGATGTGCAAGCAGCCTGAAGATAATATCCATTTTGTGATACATTGTCACCAGAGAGCGACCCTCTTCAGGAACATCAAGAACAGTGTTCCTGCACCTCGCTTCACCAACTTTGAAAATCTTGAGGCTGAGCCTAAAGCCCTGGCCCTGTTGGGGTCTAATTGCTGGGCAGCTCACACACAGCAGGCTAAATCTTGTGTGAAGGGCTTTCTAGAGGATATCTGGACAGCCTGAACTAATTTTCTTTATCTTGGTAAGGCCCACTATCGGAGTGAGCCCCTCACAAAGGTAGCGTCTGTTCCCCTTTGTTCTGCCCAAACTGGGCACGGGGTCTATGGCCACAAGGCTACGGCTAACAAGCCCTTTGAGCTTCCCACGGATGTTATAAAGTACCATTTCATTTCATTCTCTCTCTTGTTCTGCCGAAACTGGGGGGGGGGGGGTCTATGACCACAAGGCTATGGCAAACAATTTCTCATGAGTACATTCTCGTTTGGGCCTACCTACCCTCGGCATTACACTGAAATTTAAATTCAGGGCATGTCTGTTGCCACTTGTTCCTCCCAGACTGGGCGCGGGGGTCTATGGGCACAAGGCTATGGCTAACAACGTCTTATGAGTACATTCTCTCTCTCTCTCTCTCTCTCATATCACAGTAAGGCTATGGCAAACAACGTCTCATGAGTACATTCTGATATCATGTTAAGTCCCACCACTTAGTGAGCCCCTCACAAAGGTAGTGTTTGTTCCCTTTTGTTCCTCCCAAACTGGGTGCAGGGTCTATTCACCACAGGGCTACGGCAAACAACATCTTATGAGCACATTCTCTCTCTCTCTCCCTCTCATCAGTAGGAGAGTCGGTGGCCATAAGGTTACAGCAAACAACATCTCATGAGTACATTCTCATCAGTAGGAGATCTCTTTTAAGCATTATTTCGCATTGAATATGTCACAGACCTTCAACTGGTCTGAAGGTGATATGCCTGAAGCAGGGACTGATTTGCTGTAGTACTGGGATTCCTATGTTGTGTACATCAGAGGGGCATCAATGTTGGTTCTATCTGAAGGGCGCACATTTGCAAAACCAAAGAAAACGTGCAAAATTATTTTCATTTCATCAGTTACTGCTACTGCTTCAGAATGTACTCATAAAACGTTGTTTGCCGTAGCCTTGTGGCCATTGACCCTGCGCCCAGTTTGGGCGGAACAGCTACTGCTTCAGAGTCAATAACTAAGACAACTAATGCAGTCCATTTCATTTGGTCTCATATGCCAAGTGAGGTGTCAAGCCTCACTTGGGACATGGGGTAGGTTTTCTCCTTGTGAGGGTTGAGGAGGCTCATCTTCTTGTAGTTGAGCCTTCCATGAGTCTCTTTCACCTCCATAGCTCTAGGTATTGAGAGGGAGTGTGGTGAGGGCTTTGTAGGGTGGATTCCTTTAGCAAAGGTGCCCTTGGCGTGATGTAAGTGGTGGTGAGGTTTGTAAGTTTGAGCTTTAACTGCTCAGTCTGCTCATTTCATGCTGTTATGTACGCAGGTTTCAATGCACCTGTTGCAGGAACCTTCTTCGCAATTGAAACTGTGTTGAGACCTCAACATGCTGAAAACTCACCCCCACTCACTACAGCCATGATCATCCTGGCTGCAGTGATTTCGTCCACTGTGTCACAAGTATTGCTTGGTGAGAGGCCCGCGTTCACAGTGCCACCATATGAGTTGCGTTCTGCTGCTGGTACTAACTTTACCTCCCTCCCTCCCCCTGCCCCCTCCTCAACCTAGTTTTGGTATCACTTGCCAAACATTTTCCTTGAAAACATAATGCCTGGATGGATCACTAGCTTTTGAAGGTGATTTTGGGTGTGCAGAACTACCACTGTATATACTGCTCGGAGGCATCTGTGGCATCATGAGTGTGATCTTCACCCGGCTTGTTGCCTGGTTCACCCGGTTCTTTGACTTCTTAAAGGATCGAGTCGGTATACCCATTTCAGTCACCCCCGCGATTGGAGGTCTATGGGTAGGCATTATTGCTCTACAATATCCGGGGGTTCTCTATTGGGGTTTCACCAATGTGGATGAGATCTTGAAGACAGGGTTCACAGCATTGGCCCCTGGCCAAGCCTTGTTGGCACAGCTCACTGTTGCTAAAATAGTAGCTACAGCATTGTGTAAAGGGTCGGGGCTGGTTGGGGGATTGTATGCCCCCAGCTTGTTCATAGGATCAGCAGGTGGAGCTGTTTATGGAAGCATAGTTGGAAAGGCCATCAATGCTGCATTGCCAGGGCATGATGCTGTTGCCCATCCGCAGGCCTATGCTTTGGTACTTGCATGGACTCCATATTTTAGTTATGATCAATGCTCATTGGTTTTTCTTGAATTCAGTTTGAGAGTAACAGAAAATTGGTCAAGGTTTAAACGGAAGTTGTAGCAGCTACTCACTGTTATGCATGATGATGTTCATGATCTGATACTCAGTGAATGACACTTATAATACCGCAGTCTTTGATTTGGTCACTTTTCAAATGTAACTCTGGAGTTAGAATATACTTACATGGACATAGCATTGTCATTTTAGGATGATAATACAAGACTTGAGCTATTTGCCAAAAAACTCAAATAGTTTGGTCTGCTAGTACATGCTATAACAGAATAATTTGCATCCATTTGTAGTCATGTGCAGGGCTAATTCCAGCAGTTTTAGTAGCAAGAATGTTGGATAGGATGTTTAAGTACTCTTTCTTGCCTTGTGGGGTCAAATTTGAAGAGACTACAAATTTTGACCAAGTTACAGGCTACAGGTCTGATTTGTGGATTGGCACAGTTTGGGTCCACCACAACCTGTCTTACTCTCCCAGTGCATTTGGTTTGGTGGGCAATAGGTGGGAATGGCAGCACTTCTGGCTGCAGTATGTTCAGTTCCTCTCACTTCAGTGCTCCTTCTCTTTGAGCTCACCAAGGACTACCACATATTGCTTCCCCTCATGGTGTGCTCTTTCTGACATCTCTTGAGGATCAATTTCTCTTGCATTTATTTATATTTGAATAACTACTCTTTTTATCATGGTAATAGAGTTTGTCAGAACGATACTTAATTGAAAACTCTCTCAGCAATATCCTCCTTGTTCTGGTAGTTGGCTGGAATAGTGTCCCAAGCAAGGGTCATCCAAGTGAAGGTGAGGCTTCCAAAGAAAGTGAGGTAGTCCAATACCTTGAAATCACTAGGATTAAGATATGTATTCCTCAGTAGTGCCCTGGCTAATAGACACACTGGACCATTATAAGGGTTGGCTACATTTGGAAACAGGAAAGACATTTCTATGTTGTGTATGAAAGCACCAGAGGCTTGATTGAGTGAGTTGTCCTCACCCTATTGTTGAGCAGCATTAACTGTCGAGCATGGGGTTGGTCCCACTGTCATCATGATGAGAGCCATGGGATATGCTTTCTTGATCTTCAGATTCCAAACTCCAACAGGAATTAACAATAAACAACCTCTGATTGAATGAAAACTCCTACGTTCTTACTCACTCAATACATGGATAACTGAGAAAAGGGGAAACCCAGGAGCACTGATGATTTGTTGGACTGGGCAGGGAGCTGTGGGACTGGCAATATGGGTGGCTGCTGTTGGAAACCAGAAGAGGCCTGCCCCCAGGGACACTTCTGGTATATTGGATCCAGATGGGGCCCCTCTAAATGTGTTGCAGAGTGGGTGTGTGTGGCGCAGGAAAGGGACCTCTGGGATGGAGGTCAAACTTTGTACATTGGACAGCTTTAATGACCTTGAAGACATCTATATCTCTGACGACACTTTGATGGAGGAGTGCACGGTATGTGCTCTCACTTAGAGATTCTGTTCTGTCTGTGTAGCTACCCCACTGTAGAGCATGAGTAAGCATTTACCATTTAGAAGTAACCAGCAGAACATCAAAGCAGGTGCTCTCAGTTCCAATTACAGCTGCAAACAAGTGAGGAAAACTTGGTCGGAGTCTTTACTTGAGGGCTATCTTGGGGGTTCATTCCCCGCTATATCTAGGGGCTTTGGGGAGGTCGGATACACACAGGCCTCTCCATCATGCTAGAAGTGGCAAAAGTGCCCATCTTCTAAGAGGAGTTGAGAGCTCTAATGGATCAAGGATGATGCTTGAGAATGGTTATTTTCCTCTTAACTGCCATCATCAAGTGCTGAAATTGTGTTCACAAGTGAGGAAAAAAGCACATATGTCCATTGAATGGGAGGGAGTGATCTCAAAGAAAGAGTGGAGAGTGACGATACATTCCTCTCTTTGGCCATGGTCCAATATAAGGATAATTAAAATGAAGTGGCTAGCGATTGCATTTGTTGCCACCACATTCCTGTTCAACAGCTGGTTGGAAAGTCAGCAATGGAGTGTTTGCCTGCAACCACTGGTTGAATGGTGGCGAAGTCAGCTGACATTATCTGTGGGTGATGTTACTTCGTTCTAGAGAATTCAAGTTTTTGGACTTTGTTGAGATGGGTGTGAATGCAGGTGGCTCAGTCAATGTCAAAGGTTTGTGTAAAAGTGCAAGCAATGGCCACTGTGAAAGAAACGATTGGTGTCATTTTGGCAGCTCGGCAACGGTTCGCACTGATAGTAGATGAGAATGATCTGCTAGAGGGGATCGTGACTTTTAGTGATTTGCAGCGGGAAGTCCTCAGGGTTGCTGAGGAGTCTGTGTTTTTGGAGGAGCCGAGCATGCTAGAGGTACTGTTGTTCATTTGTGTAACTCACACTTGAATGTAACCAGAAGTTAGTCATTTGCTGAAAAGATAAACCAAATGAATGGCAGCAAATCATTTTGAAAGAACGTTAATCGCTAGTGTGTAGACCGGCCTGGGGCGGAGAGAAAGTAGGCTTGATGGGTCTAGTGGAGTTGAGTATTTGCTCTTGGAGCAAATTAGGGATTTGCTGGCAAAAGTTCCATGAATAGAGGAATATCCCTTACTTTCTGCACATAATTTTGCAGCTGAGAATCATGTAAGTGCAGCATTTGCAATGTTAATACAATTCCTCCCAGATGATCTCTCTCTCGTCTAGCACAGCCTTCATGTTTCATTTTTCAGGTGTTACACCAAAAATTGACCATGATTACTTAATATCTCCTCCTCACAACCTAGCCAAAGAAATGAACTTGTATAATATCCACAGGAGAAAGAAAGGAATATATTATGGAGGCCCAAAGGGCCCAAGAGATATCTAGGAAAACAAAAGAACCCAATGGTAGAATCACAGAAACCAAAACCAAAGGGAGAGAGTTCTTCCTCACATACTAATGGTAATGGGGCAGGTAGACACAATGCTGGTGGCGGCCATCTGCAGTGGGAAGGGTGCCAACAAAGGCGATAATACCGACCTGGTTGTTTGCTTTCCTGACATGAATCTGCGGAGGGCAGAAGAACTCATGAGAGCCCACGAGCATCGTCAACTGCCAGTTGTTACACATGGAGGCAAGCAATGGCAGAATCAGGGCTGCAAGCTTGTTGGCGTGCTTGATCGCAACTTGATTCGTCACTGTGTCAAGTTTGTTCGTCTACCCTCTTTTTTAAGTGTTGAGTAGATCTGGCTCGTAAGAGTTGGAAGGCATGGGAAGTCTCAGCTATAAGTGCTTTTTGGCTGCTGCAGGAGGTGTTTGGGCAGAGCAGATCACCCTTGAAATAGATGGGGATAAGAAATTGAATCTTCTTAGCTACTAGCTTTTCTCCATTTGTGCATTGGCTACTTCAATCAGCTTTTGAATCATATAAGACAGTTTGCATTGCTGTCAATCCATACTTCACCATTAATTTACGAGCCACGGCCGTTAACGTTATTGCTTTTGTCAACCACAGGACAGAGGCAGCCAAGAGAATCGGGTTGCAGCTTGCTACGAGGGCCAGGGAGGACAATTACAGGCCTACATCTGGTGGACACTGATCAGGACTGTCTCGCTCGTAGCACGTGCCACCCCAACCCACCTCATTGCAACCCACCTCTCGTAATGAGGGTTTCGACTGCTTATGTAGCATAAAGCAAAATATTCCTTGTCATCCATATTTTTCGGGTCCCTGGATTTCTTCCAGATAATGAAATCGATGGCAAGGGGTAGCCCTGCTTTGGCATCTGGACATAGCTTCTTGTGTGCCAATCAAAATCAGTCTTGATTTCTCAAGTAGCTTATTGAGGCTCAAATTTAGTTGATTCGTTTAAGAGGGTGGCTCTGCAGACATCAACCATCCCTGATCCACTGTCCACACAGGTTCAAGTGAAAAGGTTATAACCCCTAGATTGGCCAATTTGTAACCTCTTGGGATACTTTTTGTTGTAATTCTAGCAACCATTCTTGACATAATCCAGGTTCAATAATTCCTAGCAGGGTCCTGACTTGGAGTGGCATGGTGCGTAGCCAGTCCTGGTAAGGAATGTAAGTTGATGGTGGAACTAGTAGAATTGCTGTGGCCAGAAATGTGTGCTGGCAGGTGTTTTACCAAAACCAAGAGTTCAAAATGGGCGAACAGCGTGTGATGGCTCGTATGGAGCATGAAGGGGACTCTCCCTCCTCTTAGAGTAGTGCTCAGAATTGGGGGAGTGTAGTCTTAGAAGAACGCGCGATGCAATGCAGAGACAGAGTCCCGTGCAGAGAAGTGGCCAGCAAGCTTACCAACACCAAGCACTTAGCATAAACAGACATCCACAGAGGAAGTATGCAGAGGCCACTCCTGTACATCAGGTTGTACATATGAGAAACAAAGACCCTTTACTCAGGTAAGCACCAGGTGCACCAGCTTGCATACCGAAACCCTGTGTAGAGAGTTGTAGCGTGAATTTTTTCAACCCTGGGAATATGCTCCTTTCCTCTAAGAGCTCTTGGGTTTGAAGGGGATTTGTCGTGTGTGTAGAGCGGGCTTAACTAGAAGGGAGGGATCCACCGCAAAGCATAGCAGTACAATAACCAATCGCTACAGCATACGCAGCATAATCACAATCACGGCCAAACAAACGTAACATCCAAGGGCACCTTTTTACACACAACACTAGTGAGAGCACAAGCCCCCATAGATTAAGTAGGTAATACCAAGCTAATCGTATTGGCCAGGTGGCCTTGTCCTACAGGTCTGGCAGATTACAAGCCCCTTTCTTCACACATCAGCATATAGGCTGTCTAATCTAGTCACTGCTGATATAAGACAAGGGAGGTTGGTTTTTCCATGATCACAGACCCTGATTTCTGTGGGCAGAGTCTGCCAAACATGGTATAATATTGTGTTTGGAGGAATATTCTCTATCCAAAAAATCCCGAACTTGTGCCGAGCCTGCGTCGAACCAAACTGTGGAAACAAATAAAAATCCCAAAGTTACATAGCAAGTTTGGATCACTACAGGGCATATAGCACTGTTCGGCCCGATCAAGACCGCACCTACATTTTTTGACATTTAATATAGAAATTAAAATTAATTTAAAAACTTTTTTTATTTTTGTTTTTGGGGGCTCTGCATGTGTCAAGTCGGGGGTTGGTATTGCGTGAGCACAACCCACGGTCATCAAGGTTTCATGTTTTTCTAACCTCAGTCATAGGAGTTATATGTTTCCAAAATGGACTTAAACCATAAGCGGGTATAGAGGACCGGTGCATATATACGGTACATCTGCGCCAATTCCGTGGGGCGAAAACTTCAGTAGAGTAGCCAGGACAAGTTTTGCATTGAGGAAGACGTGGTGATATGGGCATAAACCTATGCAGCGGTGGGTTTCACATTGAGAAACCCTTCCTGGTATTTGAGACAGACTTGGTGCTATGGACACAAACGTATGCAACGGTGGGTTTCGCATTTGAGAAACATTTCCTGGTATTTGAGAAATACTATGCAGAAGTGGGTTTCGCTTCGAGAAACTCTTACTGGTATTTGAGAAATACTTTGGTGATATGGGCATGGTTATGGGGACTTTAATAGTGAGCTTCTCATACTTTTTGCTGCAGTTGATTTCTTGTCAGGCTGGTTGGTATAGAGTTTCGCCTTGCAAAATTATCAAAGTTGTGTGGTACATATTCCTTCCGTGAGAAATTAGCTATGGGTGAGGACCTGCAATTTCAGTTGAAGCCTCACCGCACACTCTCGCGCCTGTTATGGAGAAAACGCCACGCTTATAGGGTAACATGCTCATCGGGTATAGGGGCTACGTGTTCTCTATGTGTTAGTTTCGCATAGTTTTTAGTTTCGCCAAATTCGTTTCGCAGTGGAAATTTTACGGAAATTTCGTGCAAATTCGAGAATATGCCTTGTGCTCACGTGAGCATGCTCACGCGCTACCCAACCTCTGTCAAGTCGGATTTGGTGCCGAACCTTAACCTTTTGAGGCGTTTCAAGTTTGCGATGTAGTAAGTACTTCCTATAGTTATGTAGAGGCGTTTAAAGTTTGCGGTTATATGCGGTGCAATTGAAACTTAATGTAGCTATCCAAAAAGAATGTCAATTTTTTCAAGGTCAACGTCAAAGATATCCAGTCAACAAATATGTATCCCGAAAAATTATCTGATCCTCGTGATAGTTTCGGAAGTTGTTAGGTAAATAAATTGTCCACTGTTTAAGCTCACAGTAACCTTGTTCTGTACTCTCTCTCCTCTTTTCTTGTTTTCTCAATGTTTTCGTTCCTCTATTCGTCTTTTCTCAATGCTCCCACTCCAGCGTGCTTAGATTAGACTCCCTTTGTGCAGATGACGAAGACAAAGAGGCAGATGAAGAAGAGAGGTTACGTTGGAGTTCATCTCCAACTCTTATCCTCATAGTATTGTGCCTGCGGCAGGAGATGAGTCCGAACCATGTTTGATTTGCATGGAGTGTGCAGTACCTAGGGATGCAATTCGAACTCTCAGTCTCTACACGCATTGTTTCCACGAAGACTGCATCGACACATGGTTGCAGATGAATGCATCATGCCCTCTTTGCAGACGGGGGTTGTGAGAACAATTTAGTCTTACTTACATTTGGGTGACTACTGATAGATAACATCTGCTCCCTGAAACTGTATAGGTCAACAGATAGCCAGAGCCGACATCTCGTGGCACTCCCAATATGTAAAAAAACTTTGGCAATAAAATAAAAAACAATTTCGACTGAATGTTTGTGGATTGAACATAGTCCTCAATTAGAGAGTTGATCTGCCTTTCCCAAACATGTCCCAAACCAAACTCTGAAAATGAATACAAGTGTCGAGGCTGTAGAGCATGTTCCAAGAACAGCCGAGCCTATATGACTGTTCTGCGCCGAACAGTCAAGTGACAACAAAACCAAAAAATCCACAAGACATGGATACAACCAAACTGGAATAGAACATAAGTTCATATAGCTGCCGAGCGTGTAAGACTGTTCGGCGCCGAATAATCCTACGGCAACAAAAAGAAGCAATGAGAAATGAATGAACGGATCTGCTTCCTAACTAAACTCTGTTCGGCCCGAACAATGCTGGCGAAACTCCAGGATATTCATGGATGAACTAATTTAGTCGCAGCGTCCGTCTATCCGCAACACACGAAAACGAGGCACGCCAGACAACCTCCAACAACCTATCTTCATATTTAAACACAACCGAGCAATTAACGCAAACAATATGGGATAAATGTTTGAATGGTCAAATCTACGTAGGAGTACCAAAAAAACTAGAACTGCTCAAAAATATTTGCTTCGTACTTGGATCACAAGCAACAAATGAAGCCTGTCAAGACACATGGTTTCAACGGTTGGTCATCTTTGTTAATGACGAGTAAGGTCGAGTCTCGAAATGAATTTTCTAAGCATTGTTCACGTCATCCATACATTCATCCGCCTACATAGACGACAAATTCCATTCATTCGTCCGCGTACATAAACGACTAATTCCCAAATTGGGGATACATCCTCATTCCATAGTGCCACTACAACAGATTGTGGCTTTCATGACTGCCATATGTGCGCAGTCATGGTAGATTTGTGGCAGAAATGCCATATGCAGTCGTAAATGCCTTTGAAGTCACAACGCAGATCAGGGGAAGTTGTATATGCGACTATATGACTCCGGACTCTGCTCAACAGAGGTCAAACATGTTTGACCACGAATATTGACATGGCGGGATATGACTACCAGTCACGGACATGGCTATACTAGAATGATGTGTGCATATTGCTAGACGCATATAGGACTTCATGACTCTCACTCTAATGCATGTTTGCCAGATCATCACATGGATGAATCACTACATGACTGCATGTGTCGACACATGCTTTTTTGGTTATATATATATCATATATGAGTATTTACATTTTGAAAAAACGGAGACTCTGACCACTAGACTGAATTTAAATAAATAAATAAATAAAAAGAATCAAAGTGCAAAAGATTTTTAAAAAACACATCGGCTGGTAAGTTCACAATGTGTCGCCTTGGTGGTTCGGGGTTCAAACCCGCTGCCCTATCCCGTGTGTGGATTGTTCGTGACGGTTATTTTGCGAAAATTTAATACTCAATTCTGACACCCGCTTTGGTAAGTGGGAAAGAAAATGAATATCTTCTTGTATGATGTTATCAACTGGAAATCTATTTGGAAAGAAATTTGGAAGAAAGAAAGGTTGGCCAAAATGAGTGCTTTCATCTCGAAAATTACATACCAAACCTTTATTGGTAGCCTGACTACCCTTCTTGTGCCTATCTGAAACCATCAAGCATTGTTTGCTCTACTGCCCGATGGCAATCTGGGCCCTTGTCGACATTTCTTTCTACAATAACCGGGACTCCATCCTCTCTATCTTCCTCCCTTTTTTTTCTTCTTTCAAAGAGAGAGAGATGACTTTGGCATAGGCTGGTGTAATTAAGAGTCACTTCACCTTGCGGCTACTACCCCCTTTTGGGGATGGGAAATCTCTTGTACCTTTCTTTATGAGGGAGGTCGCCAACATCAATTTTGTGTTGCTCAAAATTAACTAGGTATGATGTGATGAATAAGGGGAAAAAAACGTGGGTGGTGATGGGTGCAGCTCTTTCCACATCTTCCAATGGATGGCGCCAACAACTTCTTAAGGACTTTGATATCACCTGGGCCAAGTGTGGCATCATCTACGTCCATGTTTCCAATTTGTGCATTGATGCACTCCGCATAGATTTGGAACTTGCTGGGAAATCAATTGGCTCAATGCCGTACTAGGGATTCGAAGTATAAGGCATTAGGTTTCCTTTTGCCTTGACGCTTCTTGTTTCTTGCATCTACTGTCTCATTACCTCTTCTTGTGCTCTATTTTCCTTCTCTGTCCCCATGGCCCGAGTCCAATTTGGTCTTTCTTTGTGTTTTGGACTTGTTTATTTGGTGTTGGTGGTTTCTCTCTCTAAGTTGAGTCTATAGCCTCTCGTGGTCATTTTTTCCACGCCCCTTTAGTCAATTTTTGGGTCAAGTTTGTCATTTTCTCAAGAAAATTGAAAACAAAAATGTCCATCTCAAAATCAAACTTTCATTTAACCCTTAAGTTCCCAAGCGACCCGAATCAGGTCACTTTGAACTTGCAGTTCGACCTAATTTTTGCAGATCTAATCTGATGGGGCCCACTCCTGAAGCTTTAATGACAAGGGATTTGTCTCGATATGATGCAAAAAAAAAAAAAAAAAAAAAACAAAAGCTGTGACTTACAAAAAATATCTTAGATCTTTAATTTACGTTTTGGGGCCTGAAAAGGGCAGTTGACCGCTGACGTGGCAGGTAAACAAGCCCAAAACAGATTGCACTCCAAAGGCCATTTTTGGCAGAAAATTAGCAATTTTGGAAAAAACACTTCACCTTGTGGTGTGTGAGCATTACATACACACATCCACCGTTAGCTTTTAAAAAATTTGTAGAAAAAAAAATACTTCATTTGGAGGCACATTTTCTCTTGTCAATTTTGAGATTTCAACCCCCATGTAATTGCATGCATAGCAAGCATAGGTGAAAAAATCAGTTGGACCTGCAATTTAGTGGGGTCATGGCCACTCCACTATTGATTTGGAAATGGTGGGTCTTGGGGCCAGCAAAATTGGATATGGTCAAACCAATTTCTTTCTCACTTTTTCTTTGGGACCTGATATTTGAGGTTCGGGCCAACGCTATAATCTCACAATTTCCACGGTGGACTTGGCTCATTTTTTGGTTTTCTGGGCCCATTGCTATAAGGCTGGAATCTGTGGATGATTTTTGGTAGGTTTCTAGGGGCAATTTACTGCAGCTGGGTACCCAAAATTGGTAAAAAGTCAAAAAAGGGCTTGGGAACTTAAGGGTTAATCTCGGTTTTTTTTCCCCTAAGAAAGACAAAAAAAAAAAAACTCTTTTGGAAAAAAATTCCATTCACCAACTATTATTATTATTATTATTATTATTACCAAAAAAAACACCAGGAAGCTACTATGGCTCATAACTCAGGCCCTCAATTTTTAGTGAGAGGAGAAAATAAACTTATTCAAAGTAACCCCAGAGCACAAGGGAAGGAGAGAAGATTATACACACCCCCACAAGACAGCAGGATTTGAGCGAAGAATCACTGGGTGGTGGGCACATATTTTTGGAGTTTTAATTTTTTTCCCCTCATGATTCCAAAAAAGCTAACGTACCGCCACTTTCCATGTAGACCCGTGCTGTTGATGTCATATAGGATCAGTATTTTTAAATCTGGCGAATAATCGCCAGATTTCGACCTCCAACAAGGGTCGGCGACTTGCACAAAGGGTGTGCAGGGTTTTAAAACCCCATTACTCGCCATAAAGCTAGGGGGCCAGGAAATCCCGCGCCAGATTGCGAGCCCCAGATGGGCACATGTCGCCTCCCCAACCCCACATCCCCAGAGAGCCCTTCGCCAGTTTGTTACGTGGCGTGTACACCTAATCGCCTCCTCATCACATCCCAACCGTCCCATTTCGCCTCCATGGCTCCATCTGGGCCACCCATTTCGCCCTGGTTTTTCTCCCGTGAGGGGTCTCCACTTGCCAGCTCCATTCCTACATTTCCTTTCTGCGATCGCCCACTCTCATGAGTCCTGCACCTTAGTACTTAGTGTTTACGCTTAGTGCAAGGCCTTACAATATGCAGTGTGCAGCTGCCACTCTACTTTACACCGTTTAGGCATGGCGCACGGCGCACCGTTTAGGCATGGCGGCTGCTATGACGACTGTAGTAGTACAGGAAATAAAATGTCTTTCAATGCATTCCAGATTTGGGTTGGATCTTACATGCAGATTTGCCGACGCCAGGCCAGATTGCTGGCTCGTTTAGGTATCAGGTGTAAGTGGATATGAATGGGGACTTGGTTGCCCTTGCGATCCTGCGATTCCAGCCCTTTGTTGCTTTCATTTGCATGCACTTGTGATTATTTGGTGAGGGGTACTACATGTGTTTTAATGTCTTTAGGGCTTTGGTGGATGGTGACAGGATGATTATGGTGCCTTGTGTTTATATGCAGGGATTGGGAGCCTCAAGATATGTGGAAAGGTATTGTTGTTCTTTCCTTGATCAGTTTGTTTCAGTTTGTTTTGTCAACCTGCAGCCTTCACTATGCCTCCCCAGTTGCCACAGACTTACAAGTTCAAGTATTTTTATAGCAGCAGAAATCCTGAAACCACAGGGCCTCTACACGCTCAACAACCCCCTAGCAATATGGCATCTTGTAGTCATGACCAAGAGCAGGTTGCCAATACTGAAAACGATTCTCCCCTTGCTGAACCTGATGCACTTCCACATGGACAGAGCAAGAAGAAATGTTATGACAGTAGTAGAAAGTTTCAGGATGCATGGGCTGCAAAGTTACCTTGGGCTGAAATGGTACTTGGATCTGGATGGGTGTTGCATACAGTGAAGTGCAAGGTGTGCACTAAAGTAGATGGGAAGGACAAGTTGATAGCGGCAAAGTGGGACTCGCTCCAAAAACATGCTGGCAGAAGGAAGGCAAATAGGGCAATGGGTGGGGGTGTTAAGAAATGTGACTTCTACTTCACTCATGAATGCAGACACACAAAGAACATGGTCATATATGCCTCCCGCAGTAGAGAGTCTGTCATCGATCAAATGCTAGCGAATGGAGTGGCTGGTGAGAAAAAAAAGAAGCTCATACAATTTGCCACTGTTTTCCACATTTTTCAGCAAGGTAGACCCATGACTGAGTATGAATCTATGCGTGGTCTTTTTCAGTACTTGCATGTTCCTCGGAATCCAAAGAAACATTGGTCTGATAACTCTGGGTGGAGCATGACTGATCACATGCATGCTCAGGTGTTGCAAGTTACTAGGGAGGCTGTGTTGGTAGGTAACTATGTGTGGCTTCGACGTGTGATATCGACAGACAATCTTGGTTGTCAGTTCACGCTTATGTAGTCCAAAATTGGGTAAGGATCCCTATTCTGATTTCACTTGAGCGAGTTACAGAAGGGGCAGGGGTCTGACAACTTGACCAGAGTCATAATGGAAGCACTCATGATAGGAGGGGGCCTCCCACAGGAATCTATCCGTTGTAAGCTGTTGAGTTTTGGTGCAGATGGTGTCAATGTCTTTCAGGGGACTCCGAATGGGGTCACTCGACAGATTCATGACAATTGGGCACCCCACTGCTTAGGGGTGCATTGCATGGCCCACCGCATTGCTACCAACCCTTTGACACGTATGTGGCGAACCGGAACTGCCTCGAGGGTCTTGGTGAATAGTTTTCCAGAGTATATTAAATTGGCAGAGATTGCAATGGTGCAGGTGTTGGGAAGCGTTGAAGACGAGCGATGCTTTAGTACCCTTGCTTTCATGAAATCCAAGCTGCAAAACAAACTCACAACCCACTTGCCATTGGTTGTGAGAATGTTTGCACAACGGTTCTACACGCTGGAAACCTTTCCATATGCTGAATGCATTGACCAGTGGAAGGCCGCTCTTGTGCGTTATAATTTTGATGCGTAGTCTTTGTGGTTCATGTTATGGTGTAGGGCAGACAACTTGTAGATATTTTCCACTTTCGTGGTACATGTTTCAGTGACAAGCCTCTCACTGAGGCTGCATGATCCCCCTTGGAATAAACTCCAATTCTGAGAACCTCTTTGTTTCCATGATCTTGGCAAGTTCTGTGTATTTTATTGTGTTTTGGAGCCTTACCACTTAGCTGGATTCTCTTGCTGTTGTGTGGTGTGTTTTGTGTATGTGTGTGCAGGTCACTCATGCTACAATGGGCAATTTCAGAGGTTCAATTCCCCCATGAGTGTGGGTCCCTTGTGTGGTCTTGGATGTGGTGTGCTTTTAAACAAAGGGCTTGGCGAAGAATCAAGATTCAACCATGAACTTCAGGACAAAGTCCAGACCCTTTGCAAGCTTGCAATTTTGCCCAAAATCCTATATATCATTACTGGTATTCGCCATTTCACTGCCCAAAAAATATCCTGTCACCAAAGCAACCACATCCAGAAATTAAAGGAAGCCAGAACCTTCTCCACATTGTTAAACTAATCGCCTGCTGTAACAACTACACATTTGTAAGCGCCGCCTCCCTGCGACATGCTTCTTCTCGAGGGAGCCACCCTGTTTACACTCCCATAGCGCTGACGTCGCCACATTGGCACCATCCGCCAATCCTAAGGAGCCATGCTGGCTACTTCTCAAAAACCAAAAAAAAAAAACACTGCCTAGGAGGTATAGGGCCCACCCCCGAGAGGGGGCAGAAGCCGTGAGGTGAAGTGGCTCTTAGTTACGCCGATTTTGGCCGGAGTCTTCCCTCACATAGAAGAAGCACAAGTCTACATAGGCATTTCCATGTGCATGCACACCCGTGCAACAATAACCCGGGTCCAGTGCAACGCAAAATGTGAGGCGTTGCTTGGCCGGGTCGAGTTCTCTTTCAGACAATCCTTGGGCAACCAACAATCGCCACATGCAGTCGTGAATACTGGCAGTCATACATTCTCATGCCCACGTCATCCTGTTGTAGTTTTGGCCATGACTCGTAGTCGTATCTACCATCTCCCCTTATCTGGTCAAATATGTTTGACCGGATATCCTGACATGGCGGAGGTACAAGGTGGCATATACGACTTATGGTGGTCACCATTGGCATCCAGGACTACCCCCTTGCATTTTGCAGACATATATGCAACGACTGGGCAAATGTGGCAGACCTTAAAGCCAAGATATGTTGTAGTGATTCTCTTTCTGCTCATTAACACTTTCCAACTCACCCATTCATATTATTCTAGCCCGCTTACATGCCCGATGGGGATCGCAACCTTTGCTAGCCCTCACCCCCGAGACTGTATTTTGGGCGGGGAGTGGATTTGCCCATGCACATAGCAAAACGGGATTAGATATTGGGTTGCACATGGAAGGACCATCTAAAGAGTCAACGGATAGAACATCGATTTCACTTACTAAAGAGGTCACCGATTCCTTATTCAAACTCCATGACACATTCTCATGTTGGTCTTCGACGAGGTTAGCCGATGCACATAGCAAGACGGGTTTAGATATTGGGTTGCACATGGCAGGACCACCCAAAGAGTCAATGGATAGAACGATAGAACCCTTGGTGAACCCCATCTTGTATGATGTCTGCAAATGGGAAAGGGTTCACATGGAAAGTGGCCCTTAGATCTATGGGGCGGTGTCCAACCCCTGTTTTATTTCCGATGTTTTAAAACATACAGTCCCATGTTGTTATGGTGTATTGGTCAGAGCCTGCCCTACCTAAGTGGGATGTTTGAATTAAATATAGATAGATATAGATATAGAGCGATATGTTTAGCGATAGCGATGTGGGCTTCTAAATTAAGAGAAGAGTGAGTTATTATCCCGACGTCAGGAAAGGGAAGGGAGAGTGGGAGGAAGATTAGGCGAGAGTAATAAGCCGCATCAGCGAGGGGCACTTATTTGTGCAAAGTGAGTTAGGGCGGGCGATAAACGAGATGGATTAGCAGTTACGGGGCACACTAAGCACGCTTAGCGACCTCACGCGGGTGCGCTGTGGCGAGAGAGAGCGAGGGGCGGAGGAGGAGGAGCTTGGCGGGGAAGGAGACGCACGGGAGGGAGAGGATACACTTGTAAACAGCAAATGGCATAGCCGTGCTGCAGATCAGCTGGCGGGATCGCCTCTAACGCACTGTAGAGGGCTGGTGCCTCGGGTTGTCTATGGGGTGGCTCCGCTCCTTGGTCTGCTTCTTGTCCCGGTCGTCTACGCCATCGCAGCATCCCGCAACTCGCTCGTCTCTCACATCTTGCGACGCCATGGCACCCTTCACGAGGTCGAGATCAAGGAGTTCTGTGGGGACATTGGACAGCGTGGCTGCCAAATTGGAGAGCAAAGAGAGTGTGACGATGGAGAAGTCAAGGCCTTGTACGCGCGGAAACAAGCGCCAGCGCCTCGAGGAGGATTGTGCTGGTGATGTGGAGAGAAGGCGAGAGATTAGAGGTGAGTGTCTTTAGGGTATTTCGGTTGGAAATGTGTGACAATTGATGTAGAATTGGCTCTCGGGGCGGAGAAGGATTGCGAACGATGCATGGTAGATTAGGTGGATGCTGCAATATATGAAGAATTGAAGAAGAGTACTGCGGCTCTTATCTTTCATCAATTGCCAATTGGCATGGGGGCATGGGTCCGAGTCTCATAGAATCTATTTCTCTCCCTCAAGTACACTGCGGGTCAAGGGAGCATTTCCATCGAATCAAAGGAAATTCATGATCAATTTTTTAGGACAACAAGGTCTCAAGATGACAAGAGGAGGCTGACAATGCCAGGCTAACGGTTGTAGGTAGAGGGAGCGAATTACATTGACGTACGTATTGGAAGCACTTTCAGTGTTAGTGCAAAGTAACTGAAAAAGTACAGGACACCCCTGTTTGGCGGCCAGATATTTTATTTCTGCATTCTCTGTCGAGTATCTCCTTTCATAGGAAGGGGGTGATAAACCCAGTGGAATGACCAACAACATGTTCTGATATATATATGGGAAGCCATGCAACTGTTCTCTTTTGCGCATTTATTTTTGTGAGATAAAGTTCTTTTCCGTGTCATACAAATTTATTTTTGGCGCCTGTTGTAGTTATTGCAAACCTCCCCCTGCAGGCTGCATTAGTGTGACATCATGGTCAATCATGTCACATGTCAGGGGACTAGAAAAACCCTGTTTCCTCTGCAATGCCGGCGCCAGCGCCCTCATTGATTTAACATCTCAAATAAGTCCTGCATTCACCCTTGTCATCTTCAACTTGATGGCTCATTTGCAATTTTCATGCAAACCTAATGTCATAGTCGTGGGATTTGATCCTGGCAACCACCTCAAATATGCTAACATCAGCATCGGCATAAGACAACTATGATTGGAAACTTCAACTTTAAAGTGGCACGGCTTGGACTATCCTCTCCTCTGCATTAGCAAGATACAGCAAACTCATTATGTGTCTTGACTTGGTTAGAGGCCAGTATTTTCCTGGAAAGTGGCAGTGATGGTTGGACAGTTGCAGGCTCGGACAACGTGGAGGAGTGTGGGCTCTGCCGGGATGTAAGACCCAAGGACACCTTTATGACAGGCTGTAGACATCAGTTTTGCCACCGGTGCATCAAAGAATATGTGGCCAAAATTATGAAAGAACAAATGAGTGTAGCGAAGCCTTCATTTACAAGCCTTCTGGTTCGCATCCACTGTCCAAATTCCAGGTAGCACCTTAACTTTATTTGTAATGTATATTGACTGCAACTTGTATCTATAGACTGTAGTGGCTGTTGGAACCATCAACTCCAAAAAAGACCAGTCAGGAAGGTTCACTACCATGCTCAATGTCTTATAATGCTCAGCAACCTCAAGTTAAGTGTTTCTAGCTAATTATTTCTGTCACCATTGCTGCATTATTCTTATCTAGGAAGCTTTGTCATTTTGGCATGGATGGATTCCTGAAGAGAGGGCTCTCGCAACCTGGCAAACTTCGGTCCATGGTGCCTTGCTTGTCTCAGTTGGCACCTCTGTCTTTTAATCCAGCAGAGAAGTGACTGTCCTTGCCAACTGATTTGTCATGGCATTAGCATGAAAACTTGTGCTAACTTTTGTAAGCTGTAGTCTAACTGGTGCTCCTGGAGGGTCTTCAACACAGATGAGATACCCCCATTAGCTCAGCTTGTTTAACTCTTTTTTTCAAATTTTGGGAATCAAAGCAGGCATGCAAAGCAGAGTACTTAGAATAAATTGTAGATTACCTTTGTAGTAACTTTGTGGAGCCATACTCTGTGGGACAGCTGCAAGGAGGAACTCAGTAGAAGTGAGTTGATGGAGCTTCTTGGGTACAAGACAGTGCGGGCCTACGAGAGATGGCTGGTGACTGTCTATGATGGCCTCTATCGGCCATCTTTGAACAGAGACGCACGCATGCTATGTATCAACTCAGGGTGTGACCACAAAAATCCTTCTGCAGTCCTTGCCACCAAAGTGTCTGATCTTGGCCTCATGGAAGGTATGCAGGGCCACAACAAGATGTGCCACATCTAAGCTCATAACAATAGTCATGGAAGTGTTTTGATATAAGTAACACTTGTTTTGGTAACCTCTGATTTGATTCTTGTTTGTGGCTACTCCCTTTCTTTTTGAACAGTTGTAATAGATTGGCTGTCCCGAGCCTTTGCTTGCTTGCTGTTGGGTAGGTTTTGTGTGCATTGGCAGGTTGCCGTGTGGTCTGTAGCGCATTTGTGGATTGGTTCTTCCCACGACTTTTCAAGGGCCCAAGTCATAGCAGTCCCATGTTTACAAGACAACAATGAAATTATATGACCGTCTTGAATCCAGCATAGATGCATGGACTACTCATTTTCTGGTCTTCATTATATTTCATGACAGTGCGCCATGCTCTGGAGGTCCGCGGCCTTGAGAGAAAATGCCTGAAGCAGATCTGTATTCGTCTCCTATTGAGCTCAGTGGGTGTGGAAGAAAAGGAAGGGAACAAGGCCTTTTGGGTATGCACAACATGTGATGCTGCATGGTGTTCTGCTTGCGGAGTTCAGATACCTGTGGTCAGGAGTAAGAGTGATCGAAGCAGAGTGCACACTCATTGTGAGGGGCAACAAAAGCACGAGATCTACAAATCTCTGGTGGAGCTTGAGGATGCTTGCAAGATCTACACTCAGGGCCATGAGGTAAATTGTCAGGTTCCTCCTCTTTTACTTGCTTTGGGGTGACCTTGGGGTCTTCTGAGTGGTTTTCTTGTTCTATTTTGTCCCATGGTCCATGCATCTCTCTCTCTCTCTTCTCTCTCTCCCTGTCCTCTAGGAAGCCTATTGCCATTGGGTGGACTTGATACGGGAGTACATTAATGTCTCTGTGACTAAATGCCGGCCTTGTGACCTCGTGTCCTTGTTTGTTTCGACCTGAAGCGCTTTGCTCCAGGTAAGGTAGTGCATTGGATTTAGTTGGAAAGCTTGGGGCCTTTCCCTCTTTAGAATATGCCTACACGGGCCATTCCCTGCAACTCCCTGGAGTGTGATCTCTGAATGGTAACAAGCGGACTCCTACCGCTTGGGGGCAGCCCCTCCGCCCAAATTGGGCAGTCGTATGCTCTGTTTAGCATACTCGGCACTTGGGCTCGGGTTGGTTCCTGTGCTTAAACTTATGGCCTGCGAAAACAATCAAAAATTTAGCTCCTATCAACATCAACACTCCTCAGGGTGATCCCTGGGAATTGGTTACTTATGCCAAATCTAGGGCTTCATGTGTAGTTTTGGGGTGAATCCCAGGATGGACGATGTGTCCTTTAAAACTACATGCTCTAGCTTAGGCTTGGATTTCATGGCTAATGGTACCATCTCGAGACTTGATAACAGGGGTACGTTGAAGGTTGCAATGACCAAAAGTGCTTCTAATAGAGTCCCACATCAATTCAATCTCAAAGAAGTTCGCCCCTTGACTGGCTGGAGAGCGGTCTTAGACATTGGTGATGCAATGGGGCGCTCTAGGAAGACAACCAAGGGCAATGACTTCAACTTGAGAGTTTCTAATCGGTTTGATGCTCTGAATGAGGTTGAATCCAAACAGCCAGAAGGACAAGATGCCCCTAAGTGTACAGAACCTGAACGTCCTGAATCTGAAGGATTTGGTACTCTGAATGGTTTACCAATCCTCAAAGTCTACACAAGACGAGCAAATTCTATACACGGGGTAATTGTCCCCAAGCAGTCTGATGGACAATATACCCCTAAGTGTGCGGAGCCTGTGTGTCGTGTAACTGAAGGATTTGGTACCCTGAATGGTTTACCAATTCTCAAAGTTTACACAAGACGAGCAAAATCTACACATGGGGTAACTGTCCCCCCTTTGCAGAACGGTTGGCCGTCCAGGAGCAATCACAAGCTACCTAGACGACAAACAATTCACATGCAAAGGGCTGGCTTGCGGCTCGCCACTTTCAACTTCTCAGGGCTTACTAACCAAAGGAAACAACTCGAAGTGGGACAAGTCCTTCGGACTAATGATATTCATATCTGTGCTGGGCAAGAAACATGGGAAACGTCGGATAAATGGTTGGAGATGTCAATGGTTATAAATGGGCAGGTAGGATGTGTACTCTCAAGGCAGCCTCTGCCAAACGCGGTCAAAAAGGGGTTGGATTCTTTGTCCGTGATTTCTTGTTTGATAATTGTGAAATTATCAACAAGGGTTTGAGGTACGAGCATAGTATCTGGCTAAAACTGAATCTGAAGGGCGGCATGAGTATGAAGGACCTCTTTGTGGGTTGTGTTTACATGCCCACAGAGGGGACCCTTAGTGCTGACGCAGACAAAGCCTTCGAAGATGTAAAGCTGGACTGTGCTTCGTTCCTTGCCAAAGGTCAGGTAGTGCTACTGGGTGACATCAATGCCCGGGTGGGCAAAGGGCTCCATCAGGACGATATCATTGGGCCTTTTGGTGAGGACGAGCTGAATTCTAATGGCAGACGGTTAATTAACTGTCTGGAAGAGCTTCAGCTTTTGACCTTGAATAACAGGACAAGAGGTGACAAAGTGCAGTGGACTCGTGAGAAATCCCAAACTGGGGAACGTTCCATTGTGGACTATATCATAATGGACAAAAATTTGTTTCCCCAGTGTGCCAATGTGTTGATCGACAGAACTGATATTGGTACCTCTGACCACTTCCTGGTTTGGACTGAGATCAAAAGGTGTTTTCCCAACACCAAGAGATCTGTGAAACGTTCGATTCGGAAGTGGCGCATAGAAAAATTCCATAATGAGGAGGTCAAGGCTGAGTACGTCCAGGCCTTGCAAGAGGCTCTCCCTCACTTTGTCCAATCGCTCCAAGAACTTCAGTCTCGCTCTGAAAACGCAAGAAATGAAGTCGAAAGAGCAGTGGACTCTTGGGAGAGTTTCGTTTCCTCCGTGGCTGGGAGGAAACTAATTGTCTGCGGTAGAGCTGTTAATTGGTGGACCAATGAGATCAAACTCAAGATAGCTGAGAGACGAGCCCTCTATAAAGAGTGCTGCAATTTGAAAACCAACAGAGAATTGTGGGCGAGGTACTACCAGCTCCGTAAAGATATCAATCAGCTTGTTAGGTCTCAGAAGAAATTATACTGGGATAAGTTATACAGTGAAATAAACTCAAACCACCATGGTGGTAATGACAAGAAATTCTGGTTGGCCCTTCAACGTTTGTACAAGCCTAAAAACGGTCAGCAAGTACAAGCGCTGAAGACTACTAAAGGTGCAGTGGTGACTTCATCGGTTGACATTGTCAAAACCTTTGAAAATCACTACAGTATCCTTGGCAGAACTTCTAGGTCTAACAGTGAGGGGTCTTCTGCTGAATGGAGGGACACAGTTGGAAAAACTGTTCCTATGATTCAAAACAGCCCTGATGAACTGGAGTATATTTCAATGGCTTATAACGCTCCCATTAGTTCTTCTGAGATTGTGGAAGCAATTGAACATTTAAATGGATATAAAGCTGGTGGACCTGATGGTATTGTCAACGAGCTTATCAAGCACGGTGGCGATCCCATGATAGAGGCCCTAGTTCTCCTCTTTAACCTTATCTGGAAGACTGAAATGATCCCCTTTCGCTGGCGACAGGGGGTCATTGTCAATCTATACAAGAAGGGTGACAGAGAAGAACCGGGGAACTACCGTGGCATCACGCTCCTCAATGCTGTTGGCAAGACATTCTGCAGAGTTATAAGTACTCGTCTCGAGGTTGATCTGGAGTCTAGAGGTTGTTTCCACGAAGGCCAAGCTGGCTTTCGGCGAAACAGGGGCTGTGTGGATCATATCTTCACTCTAAGCCAGATTATTCAGGGAAGGAAAAAAGAAGGGAAACCCACTTATGTTTTTTTCCTGGATGTCAAAAAGGCTTATGACACAGTGTGGAGAGATGGCCTATGGTTCCGCCTCTGGTCTTGTGGGATCAAGGGAAAGATGTGGAAGTTGTCCACAACTTGTATGCTCACACCAAAAGCTGTGTCACTGTTAACGGACAGAAGTCCAACTTCTTTGACATAGACCAAGGTGTAGCTCAAGGATGTACTCTCTCCCCTCTGCTCTTCAATGTTTTCATCAATCAACTCCTCGAGGATGTGGAAAGTGAGGGATTTGGGTTAAGGGTGGGTGATACCACCATACCAGCCCTTATGTTTGCGGATGACTTCGCAGGCATAGGGGAGACTCCAACCAATCTCCAGGAGTTGATTGATTGCGCGAAGAGATACTTTGATCTTTGGGGGCTAGAGGCTAATGTCAGCAAATGTGCAGTGGTAGCATTCAACGACAGAGGAGAGGGAGGAAGTGATCTTAAGTGGCAGTGGGGTAGCCAAGAGATCCCGGTCCTCCCTTCCTACACTTACCTGGGCGTTGAGTTTTCCTCCCATTGTAATTGGGATGCACATATCCGGAAAGTTGTTCAAACTGGCAAGGGCAAAGCTCTGGGGCTCACTAAATTTTTCCACTGCAGAGGGGTCAACTCTGAGGTTAAGAAAACCATGCTTTGTCGCGTTATTAGACCTGCCTTGGAGTACGGATCTGCTATATGGGTTGATAACTCCAACCAGGCTAAGTCTCTAGAATCCATTCAAGTGGGGGTGCTTAAGAGTGTATGTCAGCATGCTCCAAAACAGCCAATGTGGCTGTTCGGGGTGAGTTTGGCATTCCAGCCTTAAGCTCCCGACGAGATGAATTCAAGGTCAGATGGTGGGGTCAGCTGCAACATATGCCCAACACCAGATATCCTAAGTTAATCGACTCTATATCTTGGAAACAGGACCGCCCTGTCAAACAGGCTAAGTCCTGGCAGATGAGAGTAGAAGAGATTCTCAAGGACCTGGACCTGGATCCGCAAGTCTTGACCCTGCTGGATAAATCTGACTTAGAGGCTGTAGTGTCCAAAGCCAAGTCTGTTGCCATGAGATTGTCTGATGAAAATGAAGTTAGGCAGAAAACTTCCCTGAACTTGTTTCCAGTCAGTGACATGGGGGAGGACATCTTGGATGACCTCAAGGGTCTACCCACTCTCGGCACTAGACTGAAATTTAAACTCAGGGCAGGAAGCCTACCTTTGAACAGCAAACAGAAGCAGAGAGGAAAGGGTGCAATTGCCCGTTGTGTGGGCAATCTGAAGACAGTATTCATTTTCTGATACACTGTCCGGGGTTCTCTCACCAAAGAGATGCTCTCTTCAACTCTATCAAGGGAATTGTGCCTGTACCCCTGTTTACCAACTTTGAAAGTCTCGAGGCTGAGCCAAAAGCCCAGGCCCTCCTGAGGCCTAGTTTTTGGGCAAATCACACACAGCAGATTGATGCTTGTGTGAAGGGATTTCTAGAGGATATCTGGAAAACCCGGATTAATTCTTTATATGAAGGTAAGTCTTACTACCAACGTCAGCCCCTGACAGAGGTAGGTTCTGTTCCTTTTGTTCCCGCTCAAACTGGGCGCGGGGTCAATGGCCACAAGGCTACGGCAAACAACGTCTTATGAGTACACTCTCTCTCTTCTCTCTTCTCTTCTCTTCTCAAGGATCTGAATCTGGACCCGCAAGTCTTGACCTTGCTGGATAAATCTGACTTAGAGACTGTAGTGTCCAAAGCCATGTCTGTTACCAGAAAATTGTCTGATGAAAATGAAGTTAGGCAGAAAACTTCCCTGAACCTGTTTCCAGTCTGTGACATGGGGGAGGATATCATCTATGACCTCAAGGGTCTACCCACTCTCGGCACCAGACTGAAATTTAAACTCAGGGCAGGAAGCCTACCTTGGGAGAGTGCAATTGCCCGTTGTGTGGGCAACCCGAAGACAATATTCATTTTCTGATTCACTGTCCGGGGTACTCTCACCAGAGAGACGCTCTCCTCCAATCTATCAAGAGAATTGTGCCTGTACCTCTGTTTACCAACTGTGAAAGTCTCGAGGCTGAGCCAAAAGCCCAGGCCCTTCTGAGGCCTAGTTTTTGGGCAAATCACACACAGCAGATTGATGCTTGTGTAAAGGGATTTCTAGAGGATATCTGGAAAACCCGGATCAATTCTATGTATAAAAGTAAGTCTTACTACCAATGTCAGCCCCTGACAGAGGTAGGTTCTGTCCCTTTGGTTTCCGCTCAAACTGGGCGCGGGGTCAATGGCCACAAGGCTACGGCAAACAATGTCTTATGAGTACATTCTCTTCTCTCTCTACCCTCGGCACTGAATTTTAAACTCAGGGTGGGGAGTCGACTTTTGAACAATAAACAGATGCAAAAAGGAAAGGGAGATTTTCAATGCCTGATGTACGGGCAGCCCAAAGACGGATATCCATTTTCTGATATAGTGTCCGGGGTATTCTCATCAGAGAGCGACCATCAAGACCATAGTCCATGCACCTCTGTTCACCAACTTTCAAAATCTCAAGGCTGAGCCTAAAGCCCTAGCCCTGTTGGGGGTCTAATTGCTGGGCAGCTTACACACAGCAGATTGATGGTCTGTGAAGGGCTTTCTAGAGGGAATCTGGAAAGCCCAAACTAATTGTTTATATCAAGGTATGTCCACTGGAGTGAGCCTCTCATAAAGGTAACAGACGGGGTCTGGCTGCAGCAAACAACATCATATGAGTACATTCTCTCTCTCTCAGAGCCTACCTGCATGAGGCACTTCATTATCCAATGTTTTCTGAAGGGGTTTCTTGCTGTATTAAATTGGCCCATGGGCCCCCCTCAGTCCCCCTGTGGATATTATAAGTTTCATTTTTACTTTCTCTCTTTGTTTGTCATGCATTCTGTGACCCAGAAGTCCTCAGGACATATTCGCTTTTTTGCTTGGTTGTTTGTGAACAATGTAAAGTTTTTCTCTGTTCATTTATTTGTTGCATTCATTTCTCTCTTGTTTGGCGTCCTGTGGACATTTTAAAGTTTCTTTTTCTTTGTGTCCTTATTCCTCCTCTTTGGCTTTGTTCTTTACATCCAAAACCGGGCTGGGGTCTGGGGCCAAACGGCTATGGAGAGCAAATACATTCTCTCGTCTGGGAATATACGAGAAGGAATAAATTAGGGTGGTAGATTACTATCAAGACCAATATCTGGCAAGAATTTTGACTCTGCAAAGTAAAATCTCTTGTTTAAAATAATTGAAGGTACATACGGAACGCAAGCTATCACAAAGATCCGATACTAGCACCTCAGCAAAGACCACTTCAGGGAAGACCATTTGGGCAGATGGTACAGGTACGCTTCTTTCCCTTTCAGCACGTGGGCAGAGGTCGATCACGTGCAGCCTTTAACAAGGTCTATCTTGAGCAGTGGGGAGAATCACCACTTTGGTCCCAATTTCTCTAGAAACACCAGCAATTGGTTGTAGAAGTGTTTTCCCTCTAGAATGACTTCCTGGGTCCTTGCACTTCACTTTCCAGACTTCAGAGTGCATCAAATTCCAAGTACTTTTGATGTAACAGGTTTTGGAGGCGACTATGTAGAGAACAAGAGCCAGATAGAACACATGCAGGCAGCGGCCAAAAAGGCAGAGGTTGAAGTTGATTGCAGGGTGGAGAAAGCCTTGGGTTTTTTGACAGGTGTATTGAACGGCGACCTCGGGGGGGTGGAGGAGGGAGGGCCATACTCACCACTGACTGCAGCCACTTGTGCGCTGCTAGGATGGGGAAACATTCTGAGCCGCTTGCTGACGCAGTTAGCCACGAATGACTCTATGCTTGATATCTCCGAGAGAAGCAGCCTCTATCTCAAAATGGTGGGTGACAAAGCACTTGCTCAACTTGATTTCTCAAGTGTGCAATGAAACTCTTCTCTTGAGAGATGTGTGAATAGGACATGACTCGATCTGAACTCAGTGGTTTGCCAATGCAGGTGGCGTTGTTAAAGGCTATAAAAATGCATGGGGAGCTTTTTCCTGTTCTATCAGGGTGCCCCAAGTATGATAAAGGATCAGAACAAGAGGTGTGGGCGGGGGGGAATCCGGTAGCCTTAAAGAGAAGCACCAGTGTTGGGGATAAGTCGAAGGACGACGACGATGATTATGGGGACGACAAGGACAACACAGTGATTAAGAAAATGGAGAACATATACAAGCAGGCCAAGGTAACAAAACTTACATTCGCAGAAATAGACATGTGTGTTTCTTTTGCAGCTTTGATATCTGCTACAAAACAGCCTTACTGTCTGGAACAATTAGCACGCTTAGGACATGGGGAGATTGACTCAATGCAAACACTGAGTGTTATACAAACTGCATCTCCTGCTTTCAGGCTCTAAGTCATTTTGACAAATTTGTCTGTAGGTGATGTTGCACCGGATTCAAACCAATGGATCACCTGAGGGCCAGAACCATGCTGCTGATGTGGATATCAGTCTGGCCAAAGAACTCTGCACATGCTATGAAATTTTGCAAGCGAATGTGACCAGACAGGGTGGCTCTCTCTCTGAGTTGGCCCCTGAGACCCCTGCACTGGGAGTCGCTACTCGATCAAGAGGGAAGAAGCCAGAAGCACAGGCAGAGGAGCCCGGAATTAAACAAGTGATGGCCCTGTACAAAGAAAAACTTAGAGTATTACAGTTTAAGCAAATGTCAATGACTGATGAAAAAGGGGAGTATAAACATCATTACAAGGACCACATATTGGGAAAGGTAGCAAATTCATCGTGTATCGACAAGAGAGGAGTCCATAATCAGAAGCGCATGCTGCATTTGTCCAAAGAGATTGCGTCGCTCACCACCACACTGCCGTTAGAGTGGGAATCGAGCATCCATCTGTGTGTGGACGATGAGCGGCTAGATGTTTTGCGGGCCTTGATTGTGGGCCCACATGGGACGCCCTATCAGAATGGAGTGTTTCTGTTTGACATCTTCCTACCTCCCGGTGAGATTCTTCTTTCTCTTCTATTTCTGACTCTCTGTCACTGCAGGGGCAACATGTTGATAATGTTGAAATAATCTCCAGTGCAACATGTATCACCAATGAGCACTCTCTGCTAATGAAGATGTTCTGGCCCATGCATGTGGCTTTGAATTCCTACATCTATGGTTTTCTTATTGTTGGGTAAGGGGCGATAGCATGGTCCGATGTGACCATAGCAGTATTGCATAAGCATTTTGGGACGTGCAGCCCACTACCGGATTGGTCTCCGAGATCCCGGGACATGGGCTTTCGCCAGCAGGTAGATCTGCACGGCCACAGGAACATCAGAGTTCGTAGTGAAGTACTCCTTGTGGTGCCTGAAGAGAGGTCCCACTGAGACAGAAGAATGACATTTAACATTGAACTTCCCTACGATGATGTATGGTGTTCATGTCAACTTACCAGAGTGATGCGTGCATGCACGTTCAAATTCTGCAGACTATCCTCAGGTTCCACCATTTGTCCACTTCTTGACAACTGGAGGTGGCAAAGTGCGCTTTAATCCAAATCTATACGATTCAGGCAAGATTTGCCTAAGTTTGCTTGGGACGTGGAGTGGGCCTGGTTGGGTTCCGGGGAAGTCGACACTCCTACAAGTGCTAGTCTCCATCCAGTCTCTCATCTTTGTGAAGGACCCCTATTACAATGAACCGGGATTTGAGCAAAACAAGAGCCCTGAAGCAGAAAAGGAAAACCAGCGGCACCAGGAACATACCCTCTCACTGGCTGTGCTAGCTGCTTTGCGAAAACCAGACCCCCTGTTTGCTGACATTGTCAGGGAGCATTTTAGACTGAAGAGAGAGGAGGTGGAGCAGCAATGCGACCAATGGGTGGCGGCAACGTCAGACACCTACACGAAGCACCGTATTGCAAGCACTGTAAAGGACATCAAACTGGAGCTACAAAACTTTTGCTCTTGAAGTTGGGGGGTTTGTGGGTAGGTGCGACCAGTGACATTGAAACTCTCTTCTGGTAGTTTCAATTTTTATTTGTACATAGACATGGCTTAGGTTCAGATATCTCCACTGCTTTGTGGCATATGGGGGTTACTTGGTCATACGACGGGCGATTGCATGTGCCTGAGGTTGCCACCCTTCGGCACCTTTCTTCTTAGAAACCAGCACAGGGCCAAGGGTTCATTAGCTTCACCATTTCACCCTTAGGCTCTTGTTCACTGCAACCATCGAAAGCTGAGTCGGGAGTCAATTGGGTGGGTTGGACGCTAAAAACTGTCTGGCCAGATTGTTGGGTTTATTTGGCAGTGGGTATGTATCCCTTGGTATACATCACATATATGCAAGAAGAATTGCAATTCTTATGCCTGGGAAACAGTAGCACTCACCTCCTGAGTACCCAAGAGGGTAAAGTGTTGAAGTTGCACCAGTCTAATCTCCAACCATCTTTTTCGACTGATGCTTCAAAACAAATCCAACTTGATGGTCTGTGGTATCCTGTACAAATTTTGTCCCAGGCACTTGTGTAAATGCAAACATTTTTAGAGTTCTCGCAGAACGACGGCTCTACCTCTGAATGGATGATCAATAAATAGGAGTTTATGTTGGCCACTGACGGGACTGGCTGCTTCGTTCAAATTTGATAGACTTGGTATGTGCAAGCACAGCACAACTCAAAACAAGCAAATAGGATACAGACACTGTGCTTCAAGACTTCATTCGCTAAGAGGTCTCATTGCAGGACTTTCGAGTCTGCCCACTCCCACGATGTCCTACTACATCAGTACAGAGAGAAACTGTCGAAGGGAGTCCTCTCATCGATGTGTTGTAGTAGCTTCCAAAGCAGCGGGTGTATTGGAAACAACAAACAACATCTCAAAGTAGAGATCATGGCCCAACATTTCTCTGATTACAATCCAATCAGCGAGACTTTTGGCGACTTCTATCAACACTACCAATATCCATCGTGAGGCTCTGCATAAAATCATCCTTTGAGAGGAAAAGAAGTTTGACCTCCTAAACAGTCAAATATAGCCCATCCTCACAGAGTCAGCGGTCAAATTCCTGAACAACAGTTGAGGCGTTCATCCGATTGAGGTTGAGAGTCATGGTGTTTGGATGGCGGGCTGGTGGGCCGTGTGTGTGTCGAGTTGACTTGCATGACGCCCACAAAAATACTGCCCTGCAAGGACCCTGTTTCCAAGATTTTGTCGGATATGCATTTATTCATTTCTTACTAGCCTACAGTCTGCCCTGGATAAATGTTAACAGTCAGGAGTAGGGAAAAAATAACATTTAGACAAGGTTAACACATTAACAGTTATGAAGGTTTAGGGTTAACACATTAACATTTACAGAAGGTAACATTTAACAAATATAAGATTTATGAAATTAACACTTATGAAACAAAGTGTAATTATATAGAGTCATTCAATTAAATATATATATATATATATATAGAGTCATTCAGTTATGGGCAGGAAATATGAATCGATTGTGGTATGACGAGTATCTCTAATATGCATATCCTCGATTTCTTTGTCTAGGCGTTTCATGGCTAAAATAGTTTTTCATAACGTCATAAGGTGTTTGCTCCAAATATTGAGAAATGGTAGCTATGGCCATTTTGGCATCCTTGAATGCTACAGGGGCTGGAATTTCAAGTGCATGTGTGTGTTCTTCCTCATGGTCCTGATCAACTTGACCATATGCACAGCCCCCGAACCCACCAACTCCAACACGTCATCCTCGGTAACTTCATAAGGATTGTTAAGATCAAACTCAACCTCATAATTGACAAATTCTTGGGCATCCATATTCGGTAAATTAGGGAAGTAGTATTTTCAGAGACCAAGGAAAGTTGCCTCAACAAGGTAGTGACCTCATCAGGATCTTCATCATGTGACCTAGGGCCCACCTCATTCAAATCTGGGATTATCAAAAGCCCTGTGTGCTCCAACAATGCCTGATAATATGCCTTTATGCCTGACTATATGCCTGATTATATGCCTTTATCGTGCACTTAACATTTATTGAGGGCAGATTTACAAAGAGGGGAGTACACAATTGTTAACAAATAACAATTAACATTTGCCAGTGTGCACAAGCAGGGGAGTAAGATTTTCTTAACATTTATGGTAGTTTAACGTTTATAGAGGTAACATTTATCCAGGGCAGACTGTACTTGTACACTGACCCTGGGGCCTGGACTGAGTCGTTAATATCTTCTTAACAAAGGAACGAGTGGGGAAAAACACGTCTAGTCATTTAGACAAACTTTACTCCAGTCGTCACCTAAAAAGACTACTGAAAAATGGCCACACAGGGCCCAATGCCTATACCTACGATCGTTTTTTTTTTGGGTGGGGGGGGGGCATTAAGTTCATTTCAAGATGGCAGGAGCCGAAATTTTGCCAACAAAACTACATTGCGTATTTCATCCAGTTTAAAATTTCCCAATAATTGTCTGTTCTATGGAGCTGACCTTTCCAAAATCTGTTTTTGTCTATTTCTTCTTAAACTATATCCGTGTGTGCCCCATTTTAGGATTCTCTCGTAATAAGGGCGCTACAACACGAGTGGCAGTGGAAACAAATTCGACCTGCTGATTGGTTGATGAACTGTAAACTGACACCCTCACCTACCACACGGAGAAATGGCAACGAGAAGGCAATGTGGAGCCTCTCCATGGAAGTAGGATTTCCAAGGACTAGTGTCTGGAATTCCGAAATATTAGGGAACTTATTTGTAGTGATATGCTCTTTCCCGCCGTGGAGCTCATCACCTTGTTCATTACTACTTCTCAACTATATATTCCCGTGCCCAACTGCCACTCTTGTGGAAGCGTTGTTTTGGTTTTGCTGATACTGGCCTACTCTCCGTACCATCACTATGCTACAATCCTAGCCAGGGATTTCCACGTCACTGGAGCTCACTGCCACTCCTGTGGTAAGGCCCTTATGCAGGGCACAAGTTGGAAACAAGTGTGCGGAAGAAGGCAATGTGAAACTCTGTAGCTTTATAAAAGACCCAAATGAGGTGACTGTAACAAGAACCTCTAAACAAAGGGAAATATAATGTCGAAAAGTAACTCATTGGCTTCAAATTCCCCACATTGGTGCTGTTCTCCTAATGTACTTCTCCAATAATTACCCACCTTTTAAGATGATGCCTTCACCAGCTAACACCTTCGTGAAAAAATAATTCCATCATATATTTAAAATTTTATCCATATGTTATCACCCTTTCATGCCTACCCATGGTGAGTGCTATATATATATATATATATTGAATTATTGATTTTTTGTGATAGGGAAGGACGTTCATCCCGGCCATCATTGTGCCATGTTTAACCTTTAACCCCTAAAGGACGAGGCGACCTGAATCAGTTTCAGATTTCATCCATGTGTAGTTTTCGTGGATGATAGTGGATGGCAGTGAACCCTAGGGTAAATGGTGCACATTAGGGAGGAGCACATGTGGGAATATAGCGCCCTAAAATATTTAAAGCTCCACTCTATAGAATTTTTCGAAGTGCAGGGGGTTGGAAAAGCACCGTTGAACCCCCGTGGCAGCAGGACAAACGGCCAATCCCGTAAATAACATATAGGGCTCAGAATTTATTATAATGCCCAAATTTCTGGACAAGGCATTATGTAATGTTACTATGCACGTACTTACTCGAGGAATTAGAAAGCAAATATTACCTTCATGGGTGTATTTGGGAAGGAAACCAACATCTAACAATCTATCCCCCAGATTTCACATACATAGCAATCCATCTCCATTTTGGGAATTTGGGTCAATTTTTGGGGGAGACATTCCTTTAGGTGCCATATAATCAGATTGTGGAGGGCCTGTATCTGGGAAAATCCAACTCGATACTTGAATTTGGTGGTCAAACCAGTTTTTACATGCAATTTTGGAATACATTTAAAAATTGGGGCACATTATTTTACTATAATCTCCTTAATGCAATGGTCAAATTGCCTACATTTTTCACATGGCGCAGATGTAATAGATATGCATATAACTATAAGGTTCATCCCTATGGTTGGGGATAAAAACTTACACCCTCGTCCATGAGGGTATGCAGGGTACGCACCCTTTTGTAGTGAACCCACAAAAAGGGTGCTTGTCATTTAGGGATTAAGAGCATAGGGCATAGGAGACCTGTTTCGGGTTTCCAAAAAGTAGATTTCCTACGTACTTTTTGCAGATGTTAATAGTTTGTAATGGTTCTAACTGCAATTAAACTTCTGACAACATGGCCCAACCTCTCACACTGAAAGCAATAAATTCCCCATAGATTCTGTTGAAATCTCCTACCTGTAGATTTGTTTAGAAAACGTTGGTGTGATGAAATTGAAGCATGTAGAAGGGCACACATTAGAAGAGGCCCGGGAGTTTAATGCGAGCCCAAGGGTCCTGCCTGCATGGCCCCCCGCCCCCAGCCGCACCCTGCCCGCCGGCTCCTGCGCGGCTCGCGGTCGCCGCGGCCCGGGACCCCTCCCCCTCCCCCGCCCTCCCCAGCCGTCACCACATCCAAGGTCGTTTATATAACACATGATTCATGTCTGACATGCACCCATCCATGGCAGATGTCACATGTGGTCATGAACATAACATGTGAGGACCATAATGGGAGTGAAGCCAACAGATGCATGGTTACACATGGCTACCCATCAAATTTGAAATTTCAAATCTAGTATTATTTAATGGACATAATTGTTCAGAACGAACTTGTGCGTCTACTTCTAGGATTTAGGATGGATGTGTCTAGGTATGAGTGGATGAGACTAGGATGGACGTGTAATCAAAGGCGACCTCCAATCGTCACCCTCGTTTCATCGGTGTCTGAAACAGTTCTGTCACCGGGAAAGCATACGTGCAGCCTCTATCAGCCGCGCCTCCTCTGTGAATTGTATATCGACATGTCTATTGGCAAGAAATCTGAAGAAATTGTGTCCCATCTTGTTTTGCTGCTTCGAAACCAAGTGCAAATGTCAAATGCAGGTGCTTTCAACCATCATGTACTGCAGTGGCGTTTCCAATGGCATGGCAAGCCTCCCAGCAAAGACTCAACCCAATTGGCCTACATTCAATGGAATCGCGTTGTTGATTTCATTACTAGGGAGTCATCCCGTGCAGATGGCCCATGCACTTTCCACAGGCACCAGCAAAGAGGCTGTCCGGAGGGATCTCTCTTAGCTCCTTGTACCAATAGTGCTTTGATTATAACAAGGTACAAGTGTATGCCGATCATGTGTTACAAGGACTATTCAATGATTTCCATGCATGGTAGGGCCCACCCCCGAAAGGGGGCAGTAGCCGCAAGGTGAAGTGGCTCTTAGTTACGCCGGCTTCGGCCGGATTCTTCTCTCTCTCTTCCATGCATGCCTGAGTGCCTGAGTCCCCTTGGTGTGATAGTAATGGAATGTAGTTTGTTGTTGTAGGTATCATTGCTCATATGGTCCAGAGGACAGAACGAGGGCCCTCTTGGAGGTTAACCGTCGCGCACCTCACTTTGGTAACTCCCCCCCAAGTCATAGTTACTCGCTTGGATGCGCACGCCTAACTCCCAAACTGGCCGCCGGACCAACTCGGAGCTTCGGCTGCTCACCGGGGCATAACGGTCTCTTTTGCTCCCCCACGAGACCCTCGAACTAATCGGGCCTAGTGAAAATTCCCTTTGGTTGTAGGCAGTCCGGAATAGCTCCCCACACCTTGGTCGTTTTCCAGCTCGCACGCTTGTCCTCTAGCTTTGGTCACTAACGGGCTTGCACCGTTCTCGGGGTTACTACTCCCTACATATACTTCTGTAGGTGTCCGCAGGGGTCTCACAAACAGCCAAGTCATTTTCTGGTGAACCACCACTTAGACCCTCGACTCCCTGTGATGAGTCGTGGTGAGTCTTAGCCCACCCACCATGGCCCCAATGGACCGTGGTGAGTTCTTGCAGCGTCGAAACCGTTGGGAAGTCGGCGCATACTTTACTATCCGCCGCCAAATGGCCGCACAGTACCGGCAATACCTTAACGGCCGCCCGGTGGACAGGTGGGGTCCCGACAAGACGCCGCCGCCGCCTGCACCGAACTACCTTAACGGGCTGCAGTCCCCGCAACGTCCTCATCCAAATTTCAACACATCCTGCGATTGATGCACACATAGAAGTTCATCCGTTTTTGAATAATTCATCCAAATTTAAATTCCTCACCAAATTCACATTCTCTCTTGTTCCGCACCTCCGTCCATGTGGGCATACTTCAGTTCCAAATTTCCATTTATTCCTTGTCCTAATCAACAAAGCTGATGGGGGAAGTCCGCGCACACTTCGCGGACTTCATGTGGACTTTGGTGTAATTCGGCACCGACTTCCATCGTTTTGCGGGCGTTACATCAAAATGTGTTGCAATTCGGCACCGACTTGCATCGAAATCGGGGCGTTCCGATCTTTTTTGAAGGGAATTCGGCGCCGACTTCGGGAAATGTAGGCAATCATGAGCCGGATAGGCGAATTCCGGCAAGTTTTCACTGAAAAGGGGACATTCGGCGCATTCTGGAGGCCTGATGGGGCTTTTACAATGAGGGAATACTGGGAAGTCGGCGCAGACTTCCAACTTTTGATGCAATCACACGCCATACACGATGACATGCACGCACAGTTTATTTCGCAATTCGGCACAGACTTACCACAACCCCCTTCACCGTAGACAAACGTTGCGTGGCTCATATGGTGGACACTGGAGACGTCCTCTGTTCTGCAGCACTTCTCTATTTCATGTAGGGGAAGTCGGCACAGACTTCCCATAACATAGGCAAATCTTGAACGAACATCTGTCGTGTGGGACCGACTGTTGATTCCCAATTCGGCGAAAACTTGCCAGAGAAATTTGAGAGTAAGTGTCCGATTTCCTGACACATATACTACACACTCCAAATCACCTTAACTCTGCACCACATCCTTGCAAATAATTTGGGTAGTCGGCACAGACTTTCATCGGTATCTGCCGCTTTCCACCGAAATTTTGTGTGAACTGGGCACAGACTTCCCTATCTTCATCCTGAAATGTTAACATTGTGTAGCACTTGCCTACGGAAAACATGCAAAGTCGGCGTCGACTTCACGTCCTTCCCCTCAAAACGCAACATTCTGCAGGACAATCTCATACAATTTCCAGCACGTGGCCGAGAAATATGCCTCCACATTCATGCTGGAAATGGTAATGGGCATGGGAATGGCAATGAGCATGCGAGAAGTACGGGAGTCGGCGCCGACTTCAATGCCTGAACATCGTACATCATGCCACTTCTGCGAATTTTTTGAGAAGGTGGCAATACCGTGGCACATGTTGTGCCATGCATTTGTAAGGGGGAGTGACAAACATTCATTGTGGACGCGAAGCATTCCGCACGCCTCGCGTTCCGCTGAAGATGTTCGAGTTTGTTAGAGTCTCGTGCCCACCCGACAAGACCGTGGTGTCGGTACATGCGAGTGATGGAGAGGTTCGATTTACTGACAAACTGCTGAGGTCTCGATGGGGTTTACTCCCGGCATCTGTCGTCTTCGAAGTGGAGGAGGTTCTGCAAGGGAGCAATATTCTTGAAACGCGTATTGTGGAACCAATGCGAGATGATGTTGGAAATGCCTGGGTCATTCCTTATGACGGGGAATGTGGGTATCGTGTCTTTGGGATTCCAGCGGCACCTCCAGCCGCTTCCATGGTACAGACGCCAATGGCGCCACACACGGGGGCGTCCGGGGTGGCCCCCAGAGGTAAAGTGAAGACAGAAAGTATAGACATTTCAAGTGGTGAGGAAGACAAGTGTGTTATCCTTGGATCAAAAGGGTTACCTGTGCCACTTGGCGCGAAATCAAAAAGTGACAGCACGTCTCCTAAGAACAGGCGTTTCTCTTCTGAGGCACCAGTACAGAGGGATCCAAAGTCCATAGTGGAAAATCTTCAGCTCCTTTCGGTCAGCACGACTGCACGAAGTGAACTCTCCAAAATTGACTTCCTTCGCATGCAAGTGGTGAAGGTGAACAGTCTGCCCCGTCGCGTGGACAACGATATTCTGTACGAGCTGCCCCCTGCTGTCAATGGAAGTGCAGCCGGACAATTGGAGGGAATGGACCGGAAGTTCGACGGACACCCGTGGTGCGTCACAAAGACCACCAACGTGAGTTTGCCATTGCTCGAGAGGAAAGACACGGCTGTAAGGTGGGTCCAATTCCATTTACCTCCACACTCGTCATTGTAGCAGCCTGCAGGTAGACGGTTAATACTCAGTATATTTCTCCACTTCCGAAGTTTGTGCCGATCTCCGTTGTCTCCTTCTGCATTTCATTTTTTTAAGGCTTTGCACGTTTGGGAAGTCTGTGCCGACTTCCCGTTTTCCTTCTTGATGTTTATTGCATTTTTGGAGGTCTTCGGAAGTCTGTGCCGACTTCCCATGTTCATTGCCGCAATGAACATTAATTTTTGGGGCACTGGCAAAGTCGGCACAGACATGTCATTTTCATGTCCTCACAACATTGGGTGCCAATGACAGATATGTGACTTGTGTTGGAAGTTTGCGATGTGCCGGATAAAACTTTTGTTTGCGCGATATGCAACCACCCCCCCGCACTGTATCGAGTCATGCCCCGCCAAAATGTACTACATCATGGGCCCAGCAAGCATGACAAGAGCCGCTGTCCATGTAGGCTATCATAACCACAGCAGCGCAACAGGAGCGTCACGGGAGGCAGCGGCGAAAGCCAAAATGGTTTTGGAAGAGGAGGTGAGGAGGTCCCCATCTGCACGCCCAAAAGTTGTGGAGTTGTCCGCCGCTCAATCCATCGTAATGGACCGCATAATGTCGCGTGATGGTGGACAGCGGAGCGAGCTGGATAGCTCCGAGTTTGAGGATCTTCTTGACGTTGTGGAAGCATTTGGTGGCTCGGTCACCAAACAATCTGTGCAAGAATTAAAAACGAAATGGGACGTGGCGAGGAGATGTCTTCCTTGCTGAAAATGAAATCGAGATGTAGGTATGACTACAAGGCAGCAACGACGAGCGGTGTTTTGTGTTCAAGATGTCAATTGTTGGTGTGGCTTCAGGAGTGGATTTGGTGGAGCGGATGAATACTGGCGGGAACTTGGAGGGAAGTTGGGTTATGTTTGACCACATGAAGTGAATAAGTGGATGGAGTACAATGGCCTGCCATGTGTATGAGCCCAACTACCAGAAGCTCATGATGATTGTAATTTGCGAGATGAAATCGGAGGACACGGCTTCCCTTGTAATCATGTGGGAGAGCATCAACCAGCAAATGGTAAACTGGAGGAAGCGCCACAGAATGTCATTCTGCAGGCAATACAAGCATTGGGGCAACTGACAGTTTGTATGGAGAGGGCCAAGGATTACATCAGCCCGGAAAACATGAGCATGATCTTAGACCACATCAAAGAGAAGCACCGAAGGGAATTGGCAACTGCAAGAACAGTATGTAACCGTGAGGTTACAATTGCAGCGTTAGAAGATCAAAAGACGACCTTACTTCGCCAATATAACACTTTGACACAACGCAGAGACGAATGGGAGCAGAAGTGGGAAAGACACAGAGACGAAACACGCCATGTCCAAGCCGACCTCGATGCAGAGCGAGAGAGATCTCGGAAAACAGAGACAGAGGTGGAAACACTCACAGGACAGGTGCAAACGTTAAAGCAGCAGGTGGAGACACTCAAGGGGCAGCTGAGGACTGCCAAAGATCAGGGAACCAAGTGGCTCAACAGCAACACTGCACTGCTGAAGGAAAGGGAGAATGCTGAGAGCAGGCTGTTTACCGCCACCACAGAAAGAGACATTGCCATGGGCAATGAACAAGAATGGAAGCAGCAGCTGGAGAAGCTGACACTGCAAGCAGCATTGGAGGCAGCAGACGTAGCCTTAGCCAAAGCCTGGTTGAATGAAGGGAGTGAATTGGAGATGAAGAAACTAAACAAGGCAATGGTGAGGCAGATGAAATGTCAGTTGGCCAAATTGGTGACAGACATTCATGAGGAGTTCCTGCCACCAATTCCAGAACAAGAGGAGCAAGATCACGAACGAGAGACACCGATACAATCAACAACAACAACACCAACACAAACACCACCAGCAACACAACCACCACCAAGTCAACAGACACTAGTACAAGCCACAACAGGATCATCTACTCAAGAGGTAAACCCTGTAACACTACCAAGTGTCCTGGTAGCATCAACTTCAGTAGCAGTGGATGATTTCCAAATCATGCCATGCAAGCCGGATAGGGAGTGGTTAAAGTATTCAGAGGAATATCTTAAAATGATGGTAGTACCAGCCCACCAAATCCCAGAAATATTGGAGAAGGTTTTCAAAACCTTAACCCCCTGCAGATCATTGGGTCAATTGCATCTGCTCAATCAAACTCTTATTCCTCCGAGATGTAGGATGAGGCCACTAGCTAAGGAGGAGACATGGTTAGGGGCAGAATTGGTTGAATTCTGGCGCCAGGCTCCCCTGGAATACAAGGAGCTGGTAGCTTACATGTGGGCAGTGGGACAATTGAAGATCAACCCTATTCCGGCAGTAACCATTGTGATGGGATGTCCAAGTTTTTATATTGGCCGCAGTTACTTGTACTGAATGTTCGTGACAATGAGGGGAAGCTGGCAGCGCTATAAAAGTATTGAACAAGATACTCACTGGGAATTACCCAAATTCCAGCCACCAGAAAGAGTCACAGGCACTTCAGCATATATGAATAGGCCACTGTATGCTGAAGCATGGTGCCAGGCGAAGGACCACTTTTCACCATTGGTATTGGATAGAGACCACCCTTTCAGAGAAACAGGGGTCCAAGCTGTTAACTGGTTAATGGGCAGCAGGGCGACTAAACACATTATACCTTGGACCAAGGAGGAGCTGCAAACCTACCGAGAAACCTTGACCAACAAAATCGATATGGTACGTGGGGACGGGATAGCAGAACACCCTGACGAAGAAAGCTGGGCCTACTCACGAACCGGAGGAGCAACCAGACAGTGACGATAACAGGAACAAGAAGCTGCCACCACGACAATCCTGGGACGCACTTCCTACCTTGCAGACAGGCATGCCACCACCTTACATCCCCAAGAGATACAGCAAGCACAATAACTGACGAAATTGTGCGGACACAATTTCAAAAGAGGGGGTGGAATAAATGATAACGGCTATGCTACGAGGGACAGAAAACGAGGGTCACAACGGGACATACCGGGTAGTGATGGACGTACACTACCTGAGCCACAGGTAGAGACGGCTAAGTACGCGGTACTTAGCCAATGGCGGGACAAGGGTACATTACCACGAGAGCAGTAGTGGGTAGTGTAGTACCCGTAAGCCGTGAACCATGATTTCACACGGCCACGTTAGCATCGGCTTTAACCAATAGATGGAGTAGTGGACCATTTATCACTATGGCTCACGACCACTGCAACGAGCCATTTTTTAACAAACCTTTTAGGTTGCGTAGGCAGTTAGGCAAACGGTCATTAACGACCGCAGGCTGTAACGGCTCTTTCGAGCATAATATAAAAAGACTGCACGCAACTTAGAGGGTGTGCAGTATGAGTATCAAGGATCAGTGTGTACTTCTATGATGATGTGACGAGCTCTGAAGTAAAGCCATGTTATTCGAAGTATCTCTGTGTAGAGTGAATGTGAGATGGAGAGAATGTGCATTATGAGAGAACGTGAGATGGTGAGAATGTGTATCATCTCATAATAGTTCTTGTTTTGTCTTGACTACCCTCTGTTTGTATGAACCAAGAGGCCTCAGTTCTTTTGACTAAAATCTTAAATAAAGTTTTGGAAGAAATCCATAAAGGAGTGGCTGGAGGCCATTTTGGAGAAGAGACTACCAGTAGGAAAATATTACTTGCAGGTTACTGGTGGCCTACTCTGTTTAAAGATGTACACAAGTATTGCAAGAGCTGTGATGAGTGCCAGAGGTTAGGACCTTTGCAAAGATCTAGGAAGATGGCTTTGCATCCTACAATGCCTACTGAACCATTCCAGAAATGAGGATTGGATTTTGGCCAATCAATCCACCAGTTAGGAATACACAGAACAAGTATATAATCACAGCCACTGATTATACCACAAAATGGGTGGAAGCTAAGGCTCTGAAGGACAACACAACTAAGTCTACATTATCACAAGATTTGGCTGTCTCTTGGAATTTATCAGTGACCAGGGAAGTCATTTCATTAATGAGACCATTGAACTAAGGAGTTCATGATTGTGCACAGGAAGAGTACAACCTATTACCCACAAGGCAATGGGCAGACAGAGGCCACTAACAAAATATTATGCACTATCTTGGCTAAGATAGTCAATGCTAACAGGACTGATTGGGATACAAAGTTGTTGACAGCTTTGTGGTCATACAGGACTTCATACAAGGTCACCACCAGGTATACACCATTCCAATTAGTTTATGGCATGGAAGCTTTACTTCCAGTGGAATTCTTATTACAGGTCTACCATGAGAACTGAATGGGGAAGGAGAATGCAATTGGAGGATTCAATTAAAGTAAGAAAACATGAACTATATCATGTGGAAGAAGTACGTGCTGATGCATCAGATAACATGGCCAGAATTCAGATGAAGAGGAAGGATCGGTTTGATGAAGGCAAACTGAAGACTTTTAAGACGGGTGATTTGGTATTGTGGTTGCAGAAGAAGGGAAAGATTAAAGCTTCTAAGCTTAAATCACCATGGAAAGGACCTTATGTCATATAGAAGTATGATAACAACACAGCTATGTTACAAACCATTAACAAAGAGATGCTTGGTAGAGACAATGCCAACAAGTTGAAGGGATACAGTGGTATCCATGATAGACCATTGCAGCATGATTTGCATCTTGAAACACAGATGCAGTCACAGACTCCACCAGTAGCACCAGTGGAGCATGAAGCCCTTGACATAACGCCGAATGTGTATGGGCATAGCAGAGACCACAGGTGTTCACACAGTCATCACATCCCACCACAGCTTGTCACAGCCAACACAGGCAACACAACCTACACAGGTTGCACAGTCCATAAGGGCAGTGACAGGTGGACACAAGTTAACGTCAGTAAAGTGGCCGGAAAGTGTAAAAATAGAGTTTGGGAGTCAATCTCGGAGAATGTGCCACGCGGACAGAAGGAGACGGGAGAGTATTTGAATTCAAACACGTGGCCTAAGGGGCGAAGCACTTCGCATGCATGTACTACGATAACGAGCGCATCACACAAGAAGACAAACAGGGCCGTCAAAGTACCTACCCGGTACATCAGCCGAAACTTATTACGAGCCCATTAATGCATCCAAAGGACAGGTAACAGAACACTTTACGCGTACGGAAAAGGGGAACCTTTGCCACATATGCAGTCCTAGCGGTCATTCTAAGATGGAATGTGAACAAAAAGTTACCTAATGAGGCAACAGCCAATCAGCAACGTGAATTTTGTGCACGAGACTCCATTCAAGAAACAAGAACAAGAAATTAAGAAGATTATGAGCGGAAGAATAGATGTTATCCCGGATAACCAGTGTCTCAACAGGAGGGGCAATCAAAGCTATAGCTTTGTAGTTATGGCGGATATCACGGACTATACACTAGCTTTACTTCTTACGCAGTGGCGCAAGGGAGAACAGGTCGAAAGCACTTTCTCTCTCACTCACTATTTGCAAGCCCCGCAAGCTTACACACACTTACCTATTCCATTCTGTGCTAATCACACTTTCATGCTATACGCATTGCAAGCTTTACTGCAGTTATTCCAAACAAGGCCTTCTTGTTTGTCCGGCATGAAGCAAATTAGAGAAATGGAGGATCTACGAGTGAAGAGCACGACGATCTTACAGAGGCAAACAATTGCCACACCACAAGCAGTGCAGCTGCTGAAGGAGTTGCGGTTGGAGGGACTGTTGCGCAAAGAGTGGTCTTTGCATCATCGGGATTTGATGATCCAGTTCATCAAGAACTTTGAGCCAAAGACAGGAGTTACCCATATGAAGGGCATAGATATACAAGTTACTCCGCAGTACTTGCAACAACTTTGATTTACCATCTGGTAATGTGAGCGTGGATGAGCACAGGGCAAGATTGCAAGTAGGGGATCTTTTCCAAGAAACGAGTTTTTTCAGGAACCATGGATTCACTTGCTCCAAAGCTGAGTATCCAGGTTTGAGGAAAATTGGCCAGATACTAAACATTTTGTTTGCCATGAAACAAAATCAACAGTATCTTAGCAGATCTTTTACGGAAGAGGTTTTGAAAGCCTTCAGGGGAGAGGATGTAGCTTGGGCAGAGATGATGCACAGTGGTCTGGTGGAGGAGATGAAACGATTGCAAACTACTGCTGCCAAGTCCCCAATCATTGTGTCTGGCCCAATTATTGCACAGATTATCTTTGATTCTTGCTTGCTTGATGCGCAAGAATGCAAGGTAATGAGGGTGCTTGAGGCAGCCACAACTGCAGTTGAAGAGCAAGGCTCTTCACAAGGTGAAGAAGGATTAGAGAGGCAGCACCAGTCCAAGAGACAGAAAAGGAATGAAACCGTAATGGCGGCTCTACTTGCCACAAGGACCCCTCACGATAATGTTTCCATAGCTCCTGCACAAGATGGGGTGCAGCAGCACAATGGGCTGTTATTACTGGAAGCACGGCCATTAGAGAGGGAGGAAGAAGTCACTTCAGTACCACGGCCAGCACAGCAAGCTGACCAAGTTGCCCCAGTGGTAACTCAGACTGGACTTGCTGTTACACCGGAGCCTCTTACTGTGGAGAGAGAGGGATTGGACATCCCCACTACAGAGCAGGTAGTGGCAGAAATTGAGAAGGGCGATCTTCTCTATGAAAACTCTGGTATGGTCGGAGACCCCATGGTACCAAAGATACAGAGTCTGCCCAAGAAAATCCCTGATGTGCAGGTTATGCCCAAACCTGTGACAAAAATTAAAGGGGTAAAGGGCAAGGGTACTGCAGCACCTATGGAAGAAGTACGTGCGGATGCAGCAGGTAACATGACCAAAATTCAGATGAAGATGAAGGATCAATTTGATGAAGGTAAATTGAAAACTTTTAAGACGGGCGATTTGGTACTGTGGTTGCAGAAGAAGGGAAAGATCAAAGTTTCTAAGCTTAAGTCACCATGGAAAGGACCTTATGTCATACAGAAGATGTATGATAACAACGCAGCCATGTTACAAACCATTAACAAAGAGATGCTTGGAAGAGTGAATGAGTTGAAGGGATACAGTGGTATCCATGATAAACCATTGCAGCATGATTTGCATCTTGGAACACAGATGCCATCACAGCCTACACCAGTAACACCAACGGAGCATGAAGTACTTGTCGTTAAGCTGAATGTGTATGGCCTGAGCGTAGAACACAGGTGTTCACACAGTCATCACAGACCATCACAACATCACACAGCCTATCACAGCTCATCACAGCATCAAACAGCCTATCACAGCCCATCACAGCATCACACAGCCTGTCACAGCCCAACACAGCCTACGCGGGTTGCACAGTCCATAGGGTCAGTGACAGGTGGACGCGGGTTAACGTCAGAAAAGTGGCCGGCAAGTGAAAGGACAGTTTGGAAGTCAAACTCGGAGAATGTGCCACACGGACAGGGGAAGACGGGAGCATGTTTAAAATCGAACACGTGGCCACTAGGGCGAAGCACACTGCGGTGCATATATTGCAAAAGTGGGTGTCATCATGCAAGAGGACAAACTGGGCCGTCAAAGTACCTACCCGGTACATCAGCCAAAACTAATTGTGGGCCCATTAATGCATTCAGGGCAAAGGTAACGGAACCCTTTACATGTACAGAAAAGGGGGACCTTTGCCACATGTGATGTCCTAGTGGACATTTCAGGTGGGAATGTCCACTGAGGGGGGTAAAATTAAGAAGTTACCCCAAGGAGACAACAGGCAATCAGGAGATAGAATTTCATGCAGGTGGTTCCCTCCAAGAAACAAGAACAAGAAACGAAGAGTCGGGTGGCTCCGAATAACTAGCATCTCGGCGGGAGGGGCAATCAGCTATGGCGGATATTATAGACTACACATTAGCTTTACTTCTCACGCAGTGGCACAAGGACGGACGGATTGAAAGAACATTCTCTCTCACCCACTATCTGCAAGCCCCACAGGCTTACAGGCACTTACCCGTTCCTTTCTGTGCCAACCATACCTTTATGCTCTATGCCCTGCAAGCTTCCTACAGCTGTTTCAAACAAGGCCTTCTTGTTTGTCTGGGATGAAGAGAGTTAGGGGAATGGAGGATATCAGGATGAAGAGCACCACTATTCTGCAGAAGCAAACAATTGCTACACCACAGGCAGTGCAGTTGCTGAAGGAATTGCGATTGGAAGGGCTGCTACGCAAGGACTGGTCCTTACATCATCGGAAGTATATGATTCAATTTATTCATTGAGTCTCGGACAGGAGTTACCCAGGTGAGGGGAGTAGATATAGAAATTACTCCCCAATACTTGCAGCAATTGTTCGATTTGCCATCGGGTCATGTGGATGTGGATGAGCACAGGGCAAGATTGCAGATAGGGAATTTGTTCCAAGAAGGAAGTTTCTTTAAGACTCAAGGATACACCTGCACCAAGGCCGAGTACTAAGAGAAGTTGGCCAAATACTGAACGTTCTGTTTGCCATGAAACAAAACCAGCAGTACTTGAGCAGATCATTCACGGAGGAGATACTGAAAGCTTTGAGGAGAGAGGATGTAGCTTGGGCAGAGTTGATGTACAATGGTCTGGTGGAAGAGATGAAGCGGTTATAGGGCACTATTGCTAAGTCTCCGATCATAGTGTCTGGCCCAATAATTGCGCAAATTATCCTTGATTTTTGCATACTTGATGCGCGAGAACGTAAGGAGATAGGAGTGTTTGAGACAGCAACCACTGCAATGGAGGAGCAGGGCTTTTCGCATGGTGAAGGTGGATTGGAGGGGCAGCACCATTCCAAGAGGCAGAAGCGGGATACGACTGTGGCAGATCCACTAGCTTCAAGGAAACCACAAGATGATGTTTCCATAGTGCTTGTGCAGGATGAGGAGCAGCAGTACAGGGGGCTGTTATTGCTGGAAGCACGGCCTTTGGAGAGGGAGGAAGAAGTCACTTCAGTACCATAGTCACCACAGCCAGTTGACTCAATTGTTCCGGGGGTCACTCATTTAGTCCATGCTGTTACACCAGAGCCTATTGTTGTGGAAGGAGAAGGGTTGGACATTCCCACTACAGAGCAGGTAGTGGTAGAAATTGAGAAGGGTGACCTTCTCTATGAAAACTCTAGCTTGGTCAGAGAACCAGTGGTACCTAAGATGCAGAGTTTGTCCGAGCAAGTCCCTGTTGTGCATGTGATACCCGAACCTGTGACGGAGGTTCCAGGAGTAGACTGTCAGAGCACTGTAGCACCTGTGGAGGATCAGGTGGCTCAGGAGCAGGATCTTGTGGGATCATGGCCTGATTGGTTCGTGAAACATCAAATTGTGGAGGATCAGGGAGAACAGCAGCAAGTTCACCATGAAGACCCACAGCAGGCCATGCTTATGAGTTCCATAAGTAGGACACTCAATTTATTGGGCACTTATGTGAAATCCCATGTTCCATCTACCCAATTGGCAGCTTTGAGGGAGGAACTCAAGCAGGAGTTTGAGGCTAGAATTGCCACCGAGTGTACAAACAAGGTGGATGTGGAGGCCAACCTCAAGTTGCAGAAAGAATTGGAGGACACGAAGGCTGCCCTGCAGCTGGCAAAGGGGAATCTAATTGAAGCGGGTCTGGAGCAGGAGAAGTTGCATGAAACACATAAGCAACAGCTATACCAATTGCAGGTGAAGCATGAGGGCAAGTTGCAGGAAGTGAACGTGCTACATACAGAGTTGGAGGCAGTTCATCAGAAAATGACCATCCAATGTGCCACACTAACAACTGCTCTGGAGCAAACTGCATTAGAAGTTAACAGACAAGCAGAGAGATGTATGATGGTGGAGGCTGAGACAGTAGAGCAAGAGAAACTCATTGCTGATTTGAAATTTACTATCCGTCGCAATGAGATACTTTCCAACAGTACAGTCAGGTTGAGGCTGAGAAGGAAAGGTACATCCTGAAGTTGCAGCAAACACTCACGGGTCACAAGAATGAACTCCCTGTGGCTAACAAGGCTTGGAAGGAAGCCAATAATCTGGCTGCTGCTTATGCGGGCCTGGTTGAACCTCATGCAAAGCGCATGCAGGCTTTACAGCAACAATTAGATATGTACAGACTTAAGGAGGAGCAGGCTCTCAGGGGTGCTAGACAAGACTTGGTGGATAATCATCTTATGCAAGTATGGTTAACACAAGGGCCGGTGGAAGGGAAGACACCAAGAAAGCTCACCCAGGGGGAGATGAATGATCTCAGATTGCAGGTGCAGAACATTGCCACAAGTACTATAGACAATGTCTATAGTAGGATAACGGAGTTACAGGATGATGTGGAAGGGCTGCAGACTCAAGTGGATGACCTGAGTTCCAATATTGACAAAAGAGTCTTTGTTCCTGAGGAGCAGCTGGTGGCTACTTATTTGCATGCCAGGACTCTGATTTTTCAGTCTTCTTCACAAGAGGTGCAGGAGTTGCCGGTAGTAGGAGGGACTATCGGCAATATCACAGCCCCCACAGCAGGTGGTTGTGTAGGTGGCTGACCCTGTTAATACCATGGCAAAGCCACAGTCTGAGGTTTGGGGGGATGCTGCTTTTAACCCACCTAGGACTCCTGCTGCACTGGAGTGCAATCGGGCTATGATTATGCCCTTCAACCAAATTTCCATTGTAATGGATTTGGCTTGGAAGGAATTTAGTCCTCCACAGTCTTGGCACATTATTACCAGATCATGCGCATTTGGTTGCCAGTGGCAACTCGGACTAAGGTTCTTCCGAACAATCGACCCATTGAGAATCATCATTTTGCAAGGTACTGGTCTGAGGCAGGTACCATGTTGAAGGAATTAATTGCCTTCCAGGTTGTTCATGGGTACATCTACACCAAGACCAAGGAAGTATCTACTATTGTCATGGGCTGTGGATTATACTATGCTGCTTGGTTGGAATTGGCTGAATCTGGCCCAATTATAATGCAAACCCACCTGCTCCTTCATCTGCTCAGCTTGAAGCTTGAGACGAGAATAGTTGGCCATAGAGGTCCCAGCGGCAATAGTAACATGGCTTAGACTCACCTTGTAAGGTTGCCCTTCACCATTGTGAAGGCACATAAGATTGTTCATGATATCAATGCTGGCCTCTGCACCTTTCATCCAATCCAGCCCCAACAAAATTTGTTCACCCATGGTGACACAAGTCAGCAAGACAGTTTTCCCACTAATGCGGATAGGTAAGGTGACTAACCCAATGGGTTCATATGCCGTGCCATCAGCTATGGTAACCACAAGGCCACGAGCAGAGCTAATCTTTAATCCAAGAATGCGGACTGTACTAAGTGGAATGGCAGACATGGTACAGCTAGTATCAATAACACATGGAAAGGAAAGGTGGCCCACATGACATTGTGTCATCAATGGGTGGATCCGATCCCTACTGATGCGCTTATAGGCCTTACAGTGCCTGAGTTTGAAATCACGAGAAAGAACAGCACTTACCAGTGTGTTGGGTTCTTACCATGGTCATCTGGCACCCTCACAGACGACCGGGTTCGTTTAAAGTACCCTTCTGTTTTTTGTCTCTTTGTAACTGTTCAATCAGGGCAGGCAAGTCAGATTGGTAAGGGCACCACCTGGTGCAATGCTTGATGGACTTGCAGATCATGCATGCCACCACTGAGGTCCTGGTGTCATGACGAATGCTAGCATGGGTTTTACCTTGAGGCCCAGATCTGGCAGGGACTGTAGGGTTCCAACCTACCTCAGCTTTGAAGGCTTGCAATTCTCCCTGGATTTCATTACGAAAAGATGACAACTCATGCACAATGGAAGGGACCAGATCTTCTGCAATACCGCTCACCCCAGGGTCCCCATCAGTAGGCTCTACACAGTGACTCTCACTAGCCAGATGAGTGTGTTTCGTGTTGGTAACTTTAGACAAGCCTGCCTTAGCAACTTTGAGACGTAACCTTTCTTCAATCAATTCCACCATCTCATCTTCAGTGGCGTAAGTCTGTTTTTGCAGAAACACTTTCTCAGCAGGGGGCAAGCCCTTACGGCTTGGTCCTCTCACATAGCCGCCTATAGGGCTGGTGAGTTTGGACCAAGTGGACCGTGTCACACGGCCGTCAATGATGGGACGTTGTCAAGCTTCCCTACCTTAGCGGCAGGGCGATTTCTGCTCCTTCGGCAGCGCCTTCTCTTTGTCCTTCGCTGGCGCCTTCTCCTTGTCCTTCGGCGGCCCCTTCTCCTTGTTCTTCGCCATACTACCAGCTTATCCCTGTGCCCACAACACTACTACCGTGTGATTTCACATGCCAAAAACTAACAAGGCCTGACCCTCCCCCTTCCCATCTCTTCCTCTCCCTCTATCTTTATGTCTCTATATCTTTGTCTCCCCCTTTCTCTCTCTGCTGATAAGCAAAAAATGAAAAGAGGGGGCGGGGGGGGGGGGGGCTAAGACCAGCAGCAGCAAGCTGCTTTCAGCACCCCCCACCATTCCACAATCAAAAAACGAAAAGGTGGGGGGGGGGGGGAGTGACTCAGCAGCAGCAACAGCTGCTCAGTCACTCCCCCCCAACCTTCTTTTTTATTTTTCTTCCCTCATCTCTCCCACTCTCTCCCTCTCTCCCTCTTTTCCCTCATCTCTCCCTCTCTGTCCCTCTGTCCCTCTCTCCCATCAGGATGTGGAGAGAGAGGGACTATTGAAAGGGAAAAAAAAAAAAAAAAAAAAAAAAACGGTGGGGGGGTGGGGAAGTGACTGGAGCAGCCCGCCCCCCCCCCAACAGTCCCTCTCTCTCCCTCTATCCCATCACGATGTGGAGAGAGAGGGAGCAGCTGCTCAGTCACTCCCCCCCCCGCCCCATTTTTTTTTTTTTCCCTCATCTTCCAGAGCTGCCAGGCTTGCACACCCATTGCAAATGCACACAAATGTGATGTGGTCGGGCTTCACCCCTTCCCCCTCTCTCTCCCTCTCTCTCTCGCTCTGTCACCCCCCCCCCCACCATCTATTTTTCGTTTTTCATCTTCTTCGTTTTTTCATCTCCCTCTCTCTCTCTCTCCCTCTTTTCCCTCATCTCTCCCTTTGTCCCATGAAGATGTGGAGAGAGAGGGAGAGAGGGAGAAAGAGGGAGTGAGGAGGGATAAAAAAAACTAAAAAAGAAGGTGGGGGGGGGGAGTGACTGAGCAGCACCAGCATCTGAGCAGCAGCTGCTCAGTCACTCCACTGCTGCTCAGTCACTCCCCCCCCACATTTTTTTTTTTTTTCCCTCATTTCTCCGTCTCTCTCCTCCATCTGTCCCTGTCCCTCTGCTACTCACAAAAGAAAAAAACCAGAGAGGGGCTGAGTTGCTGCTGCTCAGTCACACACCCCCCCCCCTACTTATTTTCTTATTTTCTTGGCCCTCTCTCTCCCTCTCTCCAACTACTTGTTTGGGATTATCGATTTTTTTTTCATAATACTTATTTTGGAAATACTATATATTTTTAATCCCAATTTTTAAGGTTTCATCCATACTGGATGAAAATTCTATTATAACCATAACTGGATGATTTATAGGCAGATATGCATTTCAATGCATTTTAGGTTTATGCTCCTTTGATTTAAACCTATTGAATGCCCATTTTTCATCCTGGTCTGATACCATCCATACCGGATGGTGGATGAAATCGCGGGTGGTTTTCCTTTAAGTGTCTCTCTGCCCTAGACACAGCACGATATCGTGTGTGTTTTTTTCTCTGGAAGAGGGCGATGGCGGCTGAATGCCCGAGCAGCAAGATCCGAACGGGTGTGTTCTTGTTTTTTGAACGCGCGATGACGGCAGACACTGTCATCTCCCGCGATGGCAAATGACATACTGTTGTGTTTGCCTACGTTTTTTCCTCATTGATGAAGCAGCGGCGGTTATGGAGGTGGGGAAGTGGCATGTATTACAAGATACAACCTGTCCTCAACTCTCCTCCCGTTGCATTCTATTGTGCTCGTTCAAATTCAGATGATGAACACTGCAGCGTCCTACTCCACAAAAGATTGAGGTTCTTTGTGGTGTCACATCTATGCTTTCTTCTGCTGGTTCTGTGATCTTTGCATGCTTTATGGCTCATACCTGACATGGATAGCAACTGTGAAATCCTATAATTCACCTCGCGCATCCTCACTAACGCACAAAACATTTTTTGTGTTTGTTTTTGGGACGGGCGCAGGTGAGGGATTTCACTTGGCATGAACTCTTTGGCTTGCAGATGATCTAGTTACTGCAGGAGGGATAAGATATGCTGCAAGCTGCCGTTGTTGCAATTTTCTGCTTCAAAGTTGCTTCAAGGGGGATATGCCTTAAATCTTTACTTTGATTTCTGGTTCTTGGTAACCAAATCTGTTAAGTCAGGGAAGTAAATGGGCTGGGCCTCCTAGAAATCAGACCTTATTGTGAAGGTTCGGGCTGGTTGTGATGACAAGGGTTTGGTGGTGCAAGTGTGACATTGGATGCATTTTTCCAGACCTGTTTTCTGGCCTTTTGGAGAGTCAGACAGTGCTGTTTACGCCTCACCAGTTTAGAATGTATTAAGTAAGGCATTGGGTAAGCCTTTTTAAGAACACATACATTCTTTCAGGCTCCCCCATGGAGATTATAACCTGATTACAGACTGGTATTTTTGAGGATCTCTCTAAAACTTGGCAGAGTGACTGGATAAGGCCCTGGGATACATACCATAGCCCTGCATCTACTTATGGAAGTACAATCAGCTCAGCTTGTGCTTTTAGGAACATACAAGTCCTTTAAAGCTGTAATAGGGAATTGTTTTCATCAAAGCTCTCACTCTTAGGCCTGCTGGAATGGTTTTCTCAAAGACCTGTTAAGCTTACAACATACTTGTTTAAGCTATTTGAACCCAAGAATTACCAAGCCAGTATTTTTAAAGGGCTTTTTTGATTACGAACTGTATTCTTAAGCTCCCCCCAGAGATTGGGAATGTGACATGGTAATGACTTACGGATTTTTGTATGATCATCACAGCTTTTGCCCTCTGTTTGGTTGTTGTAAGCCACTGGAACACGTACAGCTCTTATTTAAAACTCAGTATGTTTTAAATAAAGTGGTTCAGACTTTGATTGATTGACTGTATGCAAACGTGCATATATTCTTCAGAACCCTACATGCTCATGCTATGTGTTTGTTTTTTTAGAAGACCCCACCCTCCCACCCTATGATTTGAAGAACTTTGAAATCTAGTCTCTTTTATTTAAGATGAACTATTTATGGAGGGGAAGTGTTAACATGATGATATAAGGATACCTTGTAATTTAAGGATCTTTTTTCTGGGATTGTACATGTAAGGAGATGTTTGACAATGCCTTGTAATGAGGCTGCTATGTCATTTTTCTTGACAATGACTTTTACTAAGTCTTGTCTATGTCTTGACATGACATGAATATCTTCCCTCTCTCTCCATGAAATTGAAACTAAAGAACACTTCTTCTATTGTCCTATATACTATGAGATCCGTGGGGATTCCACAGTCTACTCCGTGGAACCCAAACTCTCACTGAAATCTCTCACTATGAAGATCAGAAATGCATGGCTGCTTACCTGCAGTTGGGCGCCTCACGTAGCAGCTCCTTCACGCTGGCGTTCCGTTGGCGCTCCGCCACCAGGTCGTGTGGGCACACTCCCTCGCTCAAACAACAGAAAAGGGAGAAGAGGGAGAGAGATAAGGGCGAGAGGGAGAGGGAGGGCTAAGAGGGAGAAGGAGAGGGAGGGCAGCTCCCTCACGCGGCAGCTCCTTCACGCTGGCGGACCCTCCCGCGGCGCTGGCGTTCGGCTAGCGCTCCACCAGCAGGTCACGGGGGCGCGCTCCCAGCTCGCTCAAACAGCAACAAAAAACAAAACGACATAGAAGAGGGAGAGAGAGAGTGAGGGAGAGGGATTAGAGCGAGAGGGAGAGTGAAAGAGAGGGCGCGCGCGGGTTTGAACGTCGTGGCGCGTGAGTGTTGCGTCACCGCCGCCGGAAAACGCTCCGACGCGCGGGGGTAGTTGCGCCCGGGAGAGCTCGAGAGCAAAAAAAAACAAAGTAGGGATGGAGGGAGGGGAGGGAGGAAGAGTGAGAGGAGGAGGGTGAGGGAGAGAGAGATCAGATAGAGAGATTGAGAGGGGGAGTGAGAGGCGGTCGGTGCAGCCGCGGCGCGCCAGTGTGGCGACCCCACCGGAAAACCTCGGCGGTGATCAGGCGCCTTCGCGAAGGGGAGAAAGAAGGGGAGAGAAGGGCGGCCACCTTGGCAGGAGGAGGATCCGCTGCGACGTTGGGGAATCGCACGAGCGTCGCTGCCTCAAGGGGACGTCGCACAGCAGTTGCAGATCTGGCGCAGAGGTGAGTTGAAGAGGCCTCTCATTTTTTTATTTTATTTTTTGGTTTTTTGGGTTATGGGGTTTTGCAAAGATCATTTGGGTTTTTGGGTCTTTGGCTCTTAGGGTTTTAAGGGTTACATTAGTTTAGGGTTTAGTTTCATAGTTTAGTTTAGGGTTAGTTATAATATAGTTAGTTTAGGATTAGCTGCAATATAGTTTTGTTTTTAGGGTTTTGTTTTTTGGTGGGGTGGGGACATATGGCTTTACGTTTGTAGGGTTTTTTTTTTCAAGTTTTTCCAAGGGTTGGGAGTGTAACTCCTCCGGAGGTTACAGTGGGTCACAATACGGTACTCTACCTCTCTCGTGCTAGGTCAAGCCGCGTGTTTATCGACGTGTCACGCTTGAGGATTCGTTGCTCGCTGTGCCACAACCACCTGCCGAGGGCGAGACATCACGTTCGCCTCGTCTACGAGTTAAGCGGCATCGCCATGTCCGCACAGCTTTGCCCCCACGGCCACCACCCCGAGGTCGTAGGCCGCCAAGTCCAGAGGCACGAGCCCCGGGGAGACCCCGCCAGGTTCGCCTCCCCAAGATTGAGTGTTGGTGCAGTTGGTGTTGGGCACAACTGCCGGTTGGGAAGACCACACCGATGATGCGGCGACCCCATGTTGTGCAAAAACATTACGCCAAGTACGAGATTGCTGATGCAGCAAAGGTAAGTCGTCCATATATCTTCTCACGTACTCCTCAATTAAAAGTACTATATCTAATGAAACCTCGTGTTTGTGAATTGAGTATTGATGCATTTCATATCATGCATCTTGCAGCCCCGTCATGATGTCCAAGCTCGCAATTTTTTTGCTGAAGAGGCATACCGATGCGGGTTTCTTCCTTCTTACGAGCCCCACCCCGTTCCGGATGTGAACATTTTTTTCTCGCAACATGACGTAGATGCAGTTTGTGAGGTAGCGGGGTACGATGCGTGTTTTTCTATTTTTGGGCACCGGGCTAGGCGCTTGTCACCTACACACACACATTCGTCATCCTCGACATCGGCACCCCCATCATCACCATCATCCACATCGTCTGTTCCTCCTATTGTAGATGGTCTTTCCTCATCACCATTGCCATCCGAGGTCCCTCATACCGACCGGCTACGTGTCCCTTCCCCTCCATTGCCAAGACCACAGCCGCCACCGAGTCCGAGTTCGACATCCTCGACATCGGCACCCCCATTATCACCATCATCCGCATCGTCCGTTCCTCCTATTGTACATGTTCTTTCCTCATCACCATCGTCATCCCGGCCATCTCGGCCAGTACTACCTCCACGCGAGATCCCTCATACCAACCTACATTTCCCTTCCCCTCCATTGCCGAGACCACAGCCGCCACCGAGTCCGTATCCGGGTCCTCCGGCAGAACCCGGATGGATCCCACCACCTTTGGGGACTGTGTATGACTGGGACCGATGGATCACTAGGTTCCCACTCCGGGAGAAGGGCCCCCGAAGTGATGGATGGGCGCCGCCCCCTAGGAGAGGTGGACCGAAGTTGTTTCGCACGATTGGTCCGCGCCTTCGCCGGCCTGATGACGGCACCATACATCATCGTGGTGCTAGGGAGCTATTCACGATGGGAGTCCAACCCCATTTCTACCAATGTCTTGTGCCTTGTCCAGTTCCGATTCCCGAGGGTGAGCCCTTTCTTTTTTGGGGTCGCATGTATTGCGTGATGGAGGCAATGGACCCTAGTATGGGTCGCGACTTTTTTTGATGGAGGATGTAGTTTTGGGGGAGGAGAGGATTCTGTGGATTTGTTCCCCTATTTTGGGCCGAGGTACACCCACCGGGAGTGGCAATTATTGCAGACACATGGCCTTGGGTCCTTGATCCATCCTTACATCCTTGTTGTGAACGACAATGATGTAAGGGCAAGAAATTTGGGCCGCAAAGCCCATATTTATTGTGACGAAAACCCCGATGTGTACGGCAACGTGGCTGGGCTCATCAACAGTTCAGTTACCTTACCACCGGGCCACACCGCCAACGTGTTTTGGGATAAACGCCATGACGGGGATAGTAGATTGGACCCTAACATCACCACTTTTGTGATGACATGTGCAAGGAGGACTATTAGGGCTGGAGAGGAGTTGTTTGCAGAGTATGACTTTAGGCGTTAGCCGACTTTCATCATGTGTAGATGGACGTAGGAAGACATTTTGTACATTGAGGTGGCTTCCTCCACCGTGTATATATATACATAGGCATTGATGTGTATTTGGATGCAGTTTTTCATGCTATATTCAAGGGAGTTTGGGTGGACATTATATGTGTTGAATTATATAGTGTCTCCTTCATGTGGTGAAGCAATGTATGTATTCCCCTCGTGTGTATAATGTGTACTTTGGGTTTTATCTTGTATGATAATGAACAACGCCATGTATGGAAACTGATAATGACATGGTTGTTTTTTGCATCTTAGGATGCCGGCCACAACCCCACGACGTTAATTCATGAAGTTCATGATCTTGTCATGAACCGGGATTTTGTTCCTTCGGAGGGGGGTGCGTATCAAAGGGACCCGACCCCGTCTGAATGGCGGTCTCTGATGATGAGGACAACAATGACAATGGAATTATGCATGAGGATGTGGCAGCAATGGAGGACCTCTTAATGCATCAGATGGTAGATGAGGACACAGACTCTTTGAATGACATGGAAAAAGAAGCCAAAACTCCCTTATACGAAGGGGCCAAAGTGAGTAGACTTTCAATCATCTTGTTGTTGTTGTTGAATTTGCAAATCCGGTTTGGCATAAGCAATGTGGGTATGTCCGCCATAATGCGGACTATTGCGGACTACATCCTTGCCCCACATTTGAAGCCGAGAATGCCACGATCAAGAAAAGAGGCAAGAGCAGCCTTGGATGCTGTGGGGATGGGCTATAAGATTTTTCATGCATGTCCATGTGATAAAACCCTGTACTACGGAGAGGATGCAAAACTCACCAAGTGTCCAAAGTGCAACAAAGACCGATATCGGGATGATGTTCAAGGGAAGAAAGCCCCGCGCAAGGTATACCCGCGCCACAATACACTTGTATATTGCATTCTACCTTTTTGCAACCGCTACAAGACGTAAGGTTTTACTTAGAGATATGAATGACACTGATTATGATATGGGGCCGACATGGGGATGGTGCCAGAAAATGCACTACTTTCCAATCATCCCGCGACTGCAGGCACACTACCGAAGCCCCTCATTGGCAGAACTGATGAGATGGCACGCCTCGCATCGGAGCCCCCCGGGAAAGGTGTGCGGGCCACAAGATTCACAAGCATGGAGGCATACTGAAGAGATGTGGCCTTTTCTCTTGGAGGACCCACGACATGTCCGCCTCGGCTTCTCCTCGGATGGGGTCAACCCATTCTCTGTCCAGTCATGTAGTCATTCCACTTGGCCGGTGACCATGGTGAATTACAACATCCCTCCGTATCTTTCAATAAAAAAAAAGGCCATATCATGTTGGCTGCCATTGTACCGGGTGAGTGTTCCCATTTCATGCTTATTATTACTTTGGATTTTACATTAATCTTCTTCTCTTTGGCGCAATTCCGATGGAAGATTGATGAGTGACGTAATCATGTAGTAAGATGTGTCATTCATTATGAAGTATAATTAGCATGGTGGAGCATTGAAACAATTAATGGTGTGAATGTCTCATAGGGAAAAAACAAGTGAAAGACATGGACACGTACTTGCGACCTCTAGTGAACTGAAGGAGTTATGGAGGGGGGTCCCGACATTGGATGCTTCACTTGACCCTATGGCCGGACAATCTTTTCAGATGAGAGGCATCTTGCTTTGGACAATGCATGATTATCCAGGTATATTATGTTCCCCATGAGAAACCCGCGTACATTTACCTGTCAAAGGATATTGGGATTGATTGAAGTAGCAGCGACAGTCTTTTGCACCGTAGTGGGGTAGATGCACATGGAAACTTTTTGTCTTTCCTAATGTGGCGGAATGTCTACAGGACTTACTGTTTGCTCGGGGTTGAGCACTAAAGGGTACCACACATGCCTGCATTGTGGCGATGAACTTGATGCACAAAGCTCCAGCAATCTTCGCAAGATGGTGTATCCCAACTACCGCAAGTTTCTTCCTATGAGCCATCATTGGAGAAGAAGAGACAAACACTTGTTTGATGGCAAAGTGGAGTTACGTCCCCCACCTGTGACACCATCCGGGCACTTTTGGGAAGACTAATGGAAGGAGGCCCATCCGGAGGGGTCCGGTGAGGTGGAGGTGCCCGGCATGAAGCGGCTTTCAATCTTCTACGAGTTGCCATATTGGGCGGTACATATTCCACAAAAACACCATCAATATTGCTATGCATGCATGTGATATTGCATGTTTTGTATGATTTCCATTGTCACTTTCACGACAAAATAGACGTGTAAGAATTTGTGGGTGGGGATATGTGTAGGACCTGAAGATTCGTCATCTTCTAGATCCCATGCATATTGAGAAGAATGTTTGCTCGTCCCTTTTTCGTGTTCTTCATGGCACGCCGGCAAAGAAGGGAGTGGCTGCGAAAGGAGATTCTCTCGGTGTTAGAAAGGAACTTGAGGAGCAGGGTCGCATGCCCCATCTATGGGCCGAAGAAAATGGTGTGGACCCAAAGGGTGTTGTACGGAGTATAGGCGTGCACCTTGGCAATGGACAAAGGAGGAATACAAAAAAGTGATAGCCACCATAGGAGCTGTCCGAACACCAACTGGTTATGGGTCATCCCTCCGTATGAAGTTCAACGAAGACGGGGTCCATGGTTTGAAGTCTCATGACTACCACAATCTATTGCAAGACATCTTGCCCATTGCAGTGCGTGGGACATTGACTCCCGAGGTTCGCGAGACAGTTTATAGATTGGGAGCATTGTTCCGGTGGATTTGCTCCAAAGAGCTGGAGGAAGCGGACTTTCCACGCATGAAGAAGGAGGCGGCGGTGGTCATGTGTATGTTGGAGATGCACCTTCCTCCCTCCTTCTTTGACATCCAAGTGCACTTGGTAGTGCACTTAGTGGAAGAGGCTTCGATTGCCGGCCCCGTTCATTCTCGGTGGATGTACTACCTTGAGCGATACATAAGACTTTGAAAGCACATGTAAGACAAATGGCACACCCGGAGGGTAGCATGGCGGAGGGGTATACATTGCAAGAGGCTATGTTGTACTGCATGGAGTACTTGGCAAGGGTGGATAAGGAAGCCCCTCCGATGTGGAAGGAAGATGAGGATGTACGAACCAAGAACATCGTTTTGCCCAAAAATTCAAAGAGGTGATTAACCAAGCGCATGAGTTCATACTGAAGAACACCCCATCCATACATGAGTGGGAGGCAAGATACAATAACCTTGTTCAGCAACGACAGGAGGAGACGGTTGCGTGGAGGCGGAACCATGCAAGGGCGACTACACGCGCTCCGCGAGCAAGGGGCCGGCGTAGGAATGTGCCTTCACAAGAATTGCCCATGGAATTGCAGCCTCTAAGTTCATTCCGCCATTGGCTTCGGACTGAAGTAGAGGATAACATTGCGAAAGGTGAGGTGGTTTCAGATTTGGTGCAAAGACATTGCAAGGGGCCCCTCTCAATTTGCGACCTCATACACGACGGTTTGGGTTCATGGTCGTCATTTCCGCATTCGTGCTCTTGACATGAAGCGCAAAACAACGTTTGATTCTGGCTTGTGTGCCTCATATTGGCAAGACTCCGTGTGGGGCAGGGGAGATACACAACCTACCATGAGCACACTCAACTACTTTGGAGAGCTTGAGAGCATACTCCAACTTCAGTATACAAGGCACCAGCCTCTTATCTTCAAGGCAAGGTGGTTCCAGCCACATCTTGTGGGGCCATCCGCAACAATAGTGGAAGACGAGTGTGGTTTCATGCGCGTCAATACAGATAGGCTCGAGTCTACTCATCGTCCCTCCGATGAGCCTTTTTCATGGCCTTCAGACATGGAGCAAGTTTTCTTCTCCGGATCAGGAAATTGGAAGGTGGTTGTGCATGCTCAGCCAAGAGGAAGACGTTCTATCATGGTCGGGGATCTACATGGGGCGAGGCAAATGCGGAGGAGGAAGAGACTGGTCATGATGACGCTGATGTTGGCCAAGGTTGGATAGAGGGGGTACAAGAGAATGACGACGCCCCGGACAATGCATCCCGGACCCTATACGATGAGGCTCCATCAGATGCAGATGTTGGAGAAGAAGATGAAGACATGGTCATTGAAACCGAGGTGGAAGATGATTCAGATGTGCCTTTTGGTGACCATACCATTTATGACAATGACTCTGATGAGCGAGAAGACTTGCAGCTTGATGAAGACAAAGAAGCTCCGGATGATGATGTTCAAGTCGATTAGACACGTAATCAAAGCTACATAATAATTCTCGCACATAATTGTATCCATTCCTTCGATTGATTGTACATGTACATGCATGTAGCTTATTTCTTTGATTGATTAATAAAAAATCCATGAAAAAAATCATTTGTAGGTGTGGCGATCTAGGAATGATTTTAGTGAAGTTGTGACTCGAAAAGTGACTCTAGGATTGTTGAGTTTTTGTACGAGGGCAAGACTGTTGGAAGACATGGTTCTTGTTCTACAAGTGCTGACCAAGACTTACCCCTGGAAACCCTTCAATCGATTTGGTTACCATGATCTCGATGCAACAGAAAGAATCTTCGAAATTGGTGTGAAAGACAACAATGTTGCCAAAGCCATTGCCAAAGCAATCTACCCTCAACCCTCTAATCCCATGGCCCTTCCTTTTCATTTCCTAGTGTCCCCACCCCCTCTTCTTGCCCTTTGTCTTTAACAATAAGGCCGCCCGGGTTGATCACGGTCTCCCACATGCAAGATAGACCTATTATATTGTAGCACAGAAGGAGGACTAAAAAGATTTGCAACAATGGATCCATTCAGCTTGGCCTCTGCCATGACCTTTGCAAAGACACAGAAAAGGCAATTTTACGATTCCCCGTCGTTGCAGATTTGTTGGGGCATTGCAATACCGTCACAATATCGTCGCAAGGCGACCCATGGAGGTCGCAACCTCCTGCATTTACAATATCTATGATTGCGGATTTTTCCTACGCAATGATTTTTGTTTTAGCTCTATTTTGTTCTGTGAATGCAAACCCCAGACCACTACATCCATGGAAAAAATTGGACCAAAAAAAAAAAAAAAAAACAAAGAGTTTCCTTCACTCACTATTGCGGAACTCTCTATGGAGAGTGCATGAAGTTGAAAAGAACTCAACTTCGGAGTGCAAATGAGGGAAGAAAATAAGGTTTTCAGTCCAAATGATTTTTGTTCACTCCCAAAATTTGCACACGCATTGCAAACGTTGTCATTAAGCATATGGTCCAATAGTTTGCACGGATGTAGTGGTGCAAGGGTCGAATTCACAGAACAAAACACAGCCAAAAATTTATTATTATGTAGCAGCAATCCCCAATCCTAGACCCCCAGGCAAGAGGGCACTTGCGACGCCCCAGCAGGCCTGCGACTGCGGGGAATCGCAACGTCGCCATTGTGGCATTGCTGCGACGTTGGGACGTCGCAATCCCCCGAGCTGGCTCGGCCCTCTTCACGCGTCTAAGTGTGAGGGGGTGTTGTTGCGATTCCCGGGCGTCGCAGCCTTGCGGGAGCGTCGCAGAGGGCACGTGCGACGCCCGGGCGTCGCAACCCCCAGCTTGCTGGCGGGTCATGCCCCAACTGCAGCGACGTACCTGAATCGCAAGCTGGCGAAGCGTCACCGGAGCGGCGCTGCGGCGACATGCCGACGTCGCTATTTCCGGGCCGAGCGCCTATGCGGCGCAGCAGTCGCAGGAGGGTTGTCGCGTCTAGTGCGCTCGGGGTCCCGACGTCGCTAAACCCCCCCCCCCCCCCCCCCCCCCCCCTAAACGTAGTAGTGCTCTTTGAGGTACCCACTCTCTCATTCGCGGATTGTTTCGTGTAAGGGGCCAGGATAGAAGGCGCATTTGGCGGGCAAATGAAGTCCCCAACAGCCCTGTATATGACGTTGTCCGATGGTGGAACTCGCCATTCCCTGCCGTCGCCGAAATCATCGTGGAGCACAACAATACTTTCGACTACAACTCCATTTGAGTCCTTCCTTTCCTCCTCCAAAAATACCGACCCCGGTTTCAGGTGGTATCGAACGCAGAGATATTTCTCCATCACCCGGAAGATCTCCCCTCTGCACGGAAATGTAGCTCTATGCTCGTGAGGAGGGCAGTACACTATAGCGCTCGGGTTTTCTGCCATGGGAGATGTGCACACAAGACTGAGCGACGAAGCCTATTCACGAATCCGGGGAGCCCACTCTCCCAAAAATCCACTGTCAGAGTGTTAATGAACCTTGTCTCTGGAATGCGGCCCTTGGCCTTTGCGCAATAACTGCCAAAAGTATGCAGTCAGAAGGTATATGACCTGTGCAGATGCGCTACGCAAACCAATAATAACGGCGTCTGACAAGAAGCATGGGGGGGCGAGCGTGCAAGCACCTTCCCCATGGACAGAGGGAACTGACAGAGGTGGCATTCTAGTGGGTCTGATTGCAACAAAATGCAACATTGCGCAAAAAGTGGAACTTTGGTTCAAATGAGACATTTTTATTAATAATGAACTGTGACAAGTATGCATGCCCTCACAAGCTGAGGGAAGCCAAAAGTATGCATGCCATCCATGCTCAGGTAAGTTGGGAATTTTCTCCCGTGTTGCACTATTCTCACCAAGAAGCTGGAACCTCGATTGGCCTCTCAACAAGCTCATGACTGACAGGGTGTCGATAGGTGAAGACAATGGATGCAACCCGTTCTCCTTTGGTGTAGTGGACAACGGTGTCATGTCCTCCGATATATGCACCATCGTAAATCGAGATCTTTGTTGTGGAGACTCTGTGTCCATAGGACTCATCCTCGTAGCTTATGAGAATGTCCCCATACACTGTTTGCGATGGAATCCTCTCTGGCATGTACGTACACCCGATGCAATCCTCATAGGCCCACTGGTAGCACCTCCAATGATGTAGGACGGTCGTGCGGCTTTTGGGGATGTTCCATGTAGGCGGATACTGCAGATCAACGATTCGCAGGCACCAAAGCCGCGCAAGCCCGTCCCCGCGAGGCTGATCGTGGAAGCCAGGAAGGTACTCAAGAGCAGACAAGTGCACCCTCCTCTGCTGAGAGTGGTCTATCCAATCCTGCAAGTATATGAAAATATCCCCTGACTTGGGCGAGAAGTCCCACGGGGTGAGATGCTTGTTTGGGCAGTTGTTGGGATCCCGGCATGCCATCGCCGACTATTGAAAGGGCTGCCAGGAAGCAGAGAGGGTGCGCAGGGAAGGGGGAGTGTGGGGAAGATGAAGTGAGAGGAGCTCGGAGCGAGGAAGTGTTGTTGTTGTCTCGGTTTGAAACGCGTGGGTCACGAGCGAAGGTCGGGCAAGTGGCAAAGAAAAAGAGCAGCATTTAATATAACCGTACCCAGGAATGAGGCGCAGAATTTACTTCGACATGACGTCCAATCGGAGGGTGACGGCCCAACGTGCCTGCCAGAGAACATCCCCCGGATGGAAAAATGGCGCCGAATTTCCATCCGAGGCTGGTCGGATGAAGTCGTCTCGGGGGAGAGGCCGACACCTGGCCGACAGAGAACATCCCCCGGATGGAAAAACGGCCCCGAATTTCCATCCGAGGCCGCACGGATGAAGTCGTCTCGGGGGGAGAGGCCGACACTTGGCCGACAGAGAACATCCCCCGGATGGAAAAACGACGCCGAATTTCCATCCGAGGCTGCTCGGATGAAGTCGTCTTGGGGGGAGAGGTCGACAGAGATCATCTGCAGGATGGAAAAACGGCGCCGAATATCCATCCACAGACGCCCGTATCGACCCTTCATCAACAATTTTCAGTCGTTGCATCAAGTTTTTCGCGTTTTTTTGTCTATTGAGACACTAAACTTAGAGTTTCTTGCCTGCGGGCCACTTTTTGGCACGTTTTTCCCTTCAATGTTGTCCGCTAGAGACAAATTCGGTGTCGGTTTTCCATCCATGAGGTGGACCGACTTACCTGCAGGATGGAAATTCGGCGCCGGTTTTCCATCTTGCCACCCTCCCGCTTACCTGCTAGATGGAAATTCGGCGCCGGTTTTTCATCCGGCCGCGCTCCGGCTTACCTGCAGGATGGAAATTCGGCGCCGGTTTTCCATCCGGCCGCGCTCCCGCTTACCTGCAGGATGGAAATTTGGCGCCGGTTTTCCATCCGGCCGCGCTCCCGCTTACCTGCAGGATGGAAATTTGGCGCCGGTTTTCCATCCTGCAGCGCTCCCGTTTACCTGCAGGATGGAAAATCGGCGCCAGTTTTGCATCCGGCCGCGCTCCGACTTACCTGCAGGATGGAAATTCGGCGCCGATTTTTCATCCGGCAGCTTCTGGATGAGAACGTCTCGGGCGGAGGGAGGGCCATGTTGCGTCCTACTTTATTCGCTGGATGGAAATTCTGCGCCGTTTTTTCCATCCAGCGGGCGAATGATGAAGTCTCGGGGGGAGGGTGGGCCAGGTGGCGCCTGTGGCCGACCTCCATACCTATGACATTTAAGGGCACAGTTGCACATTAAATGTCCTCTGCCGTCGGTTTTGAACCAGACGTTCCACACGGATTCCGCGCTTGCTTCCCGGATACGCCTTCGACACCTGATGTGATGGGTGGATGAAGTTCCATTCGAGGCCTATACCATGCATTTTGCGGGAGATTTTTTCTTTTACTCGGACTTATGCCGCGTGGAGAAGGGCGTGGCTCTCCTGAGAGAAACCCCACATCCAGACTGCGGCGCAAACTGAAGCCTTTGTACTACGGGCAGCGTCCAACGTCTCGCATGGCCAAACTGAAGCTCCACCAGGAGATCCCCTTGTCTTGCTCACAGCCCACGTCAACTGAAGCCGGGCACTCTCAGGCAAGCCCCTGCTTCTTTCGCTTTATGTAACATGTGCGGTCTTCTTCGCTTTGTTTTGTTTGTTTTGGCATCATTCTGCTGCTTCTGCATGTGATTGTTAGCCATTGCTTGGGTTTGTTTTCATTGTTGTTCCATGCCACTCCACAATTGTGGCTCATTTGTTGCTTCCATTTCATTGCAATGGTGGTTCTCACGATTGTTGGGGATGACAGAGTGAAGACGAGCGCGACACGGTGGTGGTATCATCGACAGCTCCAACTGCTCGAGCGGTCACTCCAAAAGCCGCTAGCCATCAAGCGCAGTCGGACAGTCGTCGGCAGCACACGTCAGACCTGGTGCTTCGCATGTTTGGATCGCCCAAGTTGGGGCGGGAGGGCAAACAAAATCTTGATTCTTTTGTTGGTGGACGGGAGGACCTGTAGCGAGAGTACGCCAGAATAGGCATTCGGGAGGTTGGTGCAGGCGGCATGGCAGGTGAAGGGCGTCGGATGAGGATAGCAGATCCGCCAATGGAGGAAGCTGAGTAGGGCCCGCCCACACAAAGAAGAAGAAAAAAGCCAAGCACATGCAATCCCCGGCGAGAGAGCCGTCACAGGCTGCGGAGGGGGGAGTGAACAAGGCGCGTGAGGGTGTCAGTTCGCCTCAATCAAAGATGGTCGTCCTGGAGGCCTCCCCTGCTGCTACCCCTAGTAAGAAACAGAAGGCCCGTGAGAGGGCAAAAGAGAGGGCAAAAGAACAGGCGAGACAGAAGGCTAGCCAGGAGGCAAGAGAAAAGGCCATTGAAGAGGCCAGGGGTGTCCAAATGACAGATGCCCATGTAAGCGAGGGACGCACTGAGACGGTGGATCCCTCCAAGACACCAGAAACAGGCAGTAACACACTGGCTACATCCTTACCGGTTACACCATCGCGGGTGAGAGCAGCCCCCGCAATTACCCATACGGTGGAGACTGGAGGAGGGGAAAGAACACCACAAACAGCACAAATTGTGGGAGTTCGAGGTGAAGCCGGGGAGAGGGCAGTAGAGACGGGGAGAGTGCTCGAGGTGCTTCCGCCGGTGGTTGACCATGTTGAGGATGACGAGAGGGAGCTTTCTGACCAGGATGACATCCTCCCGGACATCCCCAGGCCCCAAACCCGCAGCATACAGGCTGGATTTGGCGGTCCTGGTGGGCTGTCGGAGAACCCCCCTGCAACAGACGTCATGTCTGAGGCGGATATGAAGTTGGCCGCTGCCAAGATGTTGGAGGCAACCCACAACAAACATTGGTAGGGTCCTGGGGGGGCATGGTGTACCCGGCCAAGCTTTGGATTCCCCTTTGCCGCTTGGTATTTGCAGGTGGTGAGACCTGCACTCCCAGGCGATATCGACAGGCTGAAATTCTCTTTCCGGGAGGGATATCGAATGTGTCGCGCACCTCACTCCGGTAAGCTCCCCTTCAAGTCCTAGTTACTCGCTTTGATGCGCGCGCCTGACTCCCAACCTGGCCGCCCGGGCCAACTTGGAGCTTCGGCTGCTCACCGGGACATAACGGTCCCCCCCTTCGCTTCCTTCTAAACCCTCCACCTCTTTGGGACTAGGAGAATTCCCTTTGGTAGATGGCAGTCCGGAACAGCTCCCCACTCTTTGGTCGCTTTCCGGCTCGCTCGCTTACTCACTAGTTTTTGGTCACCAACGGGCTTGCACCGTTCTCGGGGTTACTACTCCCTATATATACTTCTGTAGCTGTCCGCGGGGGTTCCACAACCAGCCATGCCATTTTATGGCGAACCACCACGAAAACCCTCGACTCCCGGTGGTGAGTCGCGGTGAGTCTTGGCCCGCTCACCACGGCCCCTATGGACCGTGATGAGTCCCAAGACTCCCCACGACTCCCACCACGAGGTCTCCGCCCCCATGGTGAGTCCTATGCCACCCCCACTAAGTCCCACTAAGCTACCACCACCCCTTGTGGAGCCAACCCCACCGCTTGTGGAGCCACCCCCACCGCAACCCGGTGTGCGGGGCTTCACCTAGTGAGCGCCTCCGCTTCCCTGAGTGCCTTGGGCACTCAAGGGTGCCTCAGCCCCCCCATACCTATCGCTGCCGCTGCCCCCACCACAGGGGCAGCCCCTGATGTGTCCCGACCCCCTGCCCTCAAGGCAAAGGGCCGCGACACACACCCCTACCAACAGGGAGTCGATGTCCTCATCGACTTGTCCATTTTGTAGAAACGAACATCCAAGTTGTGGCGTCCCACATCAAGGAGTTTGTTTCTGTACCATGGCGTCCCATGGCAAAGAACCAAACCCCACACTTGACTCTACTCTCCACTAGCTAGTTCGGCCGACTTCCTCCAAGTCCCGGCCAAGGGTGGAGCCTCTCCAGCTCCTCTCAGTGCACTCTTCTTGGCCTACTTCAAGGCCAAGGAACGATCCTCCCCGAGGATCGAATCGCCTTACTGCAACAACATTGCTTGCGATCGCTCATGATGCCGCTTTTGGCATCACCTTGAGCAAGGGTTCACCTGGAACCCTCTTTGACTAGGAAGGTAACCTTGAACCAACCGTGCGCCCCAATCACTACAATTGGGTCCGCCTTGGAATGCTGGCCTGAGGTACGGGAACACGTCGAAGCCGCACTACGACTTCGTCCCGAGGTTACACGATTATAGTACGTGAACGGAAGCACGTAGCTTCCGCGTTAGCCCGCACTACAAGGCAACCCCCTCGGTAGCGCAGTTATAGTACGCGCACGCGCCAGGTGCGCACTAGCACGTGAACTCCCAAAGAAGGCGCAAGTTTCCTTGCCCCTGGGATGGGAGTCACCCGATTTCGGCACTGCGCAAACACACGATTACCCAATTTACCTCTCCCACTTTTGTAAGCTAGCATGCATTCTACACACTAGCCAAACACACCATGCATCACCATTCCAAACACAATAGGACGCATAATATTTGGAACCCATTTCCTTTATAACAAATGTTTGTACAATACAAGTTTTTGCAATCGGATTCCTGAGCTAGCTAAACCGGGCTAAGCATGCATTTCCTCCCCCACGCTCCAAGGTTGATGTCCCCATCAACGTTTCTTCCGCTTTTGAGGTCGCCCTTCGAACGCTGCAACTGCCTCGGATGCGTTTCCCATTTCTGAGGCACGCACCCAAGATGCCTCCACAAGATGATAGCCCTTCCATTTGACGAGATACTCTGTTTCTCGGTTCTTGAACCTCCTCGACTTAAGTATTGCCTCCACCTCGTACTCAGGTTCATTTTCATGATCCAACAGCATAGGTGGCGGACGCAACACTTGCTGCCGATTCGGACGTGCTTCATCTTTGAAGTAAGGCTTCAAAAGGGAGACATGGAATACTGGGTGCACCTTGCTGTTTGCCGGCAGCTCCAATTCATACACATCCTCATTCATAACCCTCCGAATGCGAAAGGGACCCGCATACGGAGGTACGAACTTCGGACTCACTTCCGGAGGTAGTCGAAAATTCTTGATGTTCAACCAGACCTCTGTGCCTGCCTCAAACTTCACTTCCCTCCGCTTCCGATTCGCCTGCCTTTCATACCGTTTCCTAGCTTTGGCAATGTTGTACTTTGCGAGCTTCAACAAACGCTCGCGTTCTTCCAGTACCGCCGCTACTGCCGGTTCCTCAACGTCCTGGGCGGCCCAACTTGTCGGCACCAGAGGTGCTTTTCCATAGACCAACACAAAAGGGGAAACTCCCGTCGCGGAGTGTTCTGTGTTATTATAACAGAACTCTGCCGCGTCTAAGTGTTCCATCCAGTCTGATTGGTCTGCCGACACGTAATTCCGCAAGAATTGCTTCACTACGGAATTCACTCTTTCCGTTTGGCCGTCCGTCGTAGGTCGGAAGGCGGTGCTCATCTTCAGCCTCGTCCCCATCTTCTTCCAAAGTGCTCTCCAGAATTTACTCGTAAACTTTGGATCGCGGTCCGAGACAATATCCTTCGGGACTCCATGATGCTTTAAGACGTGGGCGAAGTAAAGTCGCCCTGTCTCCTGCGCCGTTGCCGTCTCCTTGGTGGGGATGAAATGGGCCATTTTACTGAACCTATCTACCACCACCATGATTGCATCGAATCCTTTTGACAACGGCATAGCAGTCATGAAATCCATCGAGACGCTTTCCCAAGTCCCCTCTGGAATCGGCAAGGGTTGTAACAGCCCCGCTTGCTTTTTGTACTCGCTCCGGTTTGTTGGCATGTGGTGCATGTCTTGACATACTCCTCTGCCTCCTCCCTCAGTTTGGGCCAGAAATATTCTTTCTTCAAGAGTGCCGCAGTGCGCTTGGCTCCACCGTGGCCCGCAAGCGGGCTATCATGGCATTCTCTCAAGAGACTATCCCTGATCCCTCCCTTTGGCACATAGAGACGTTTTTGCTTATACCGGAGCAGTCCGTTTTGCAAGTGGAACTGCGATTTAACCCCCATTCTCAAGTCCTGCATCACGCACTTTGCCAGCTCATCCTTCCGGCAAGCCTTCCGGATCTTCCTTTGGAGCGCCGTCTCGCCCTTGTACACCAACAAGAGCTGCTGCTTTCTACTTAAAGCATCGGCCACCACATTGTCCCGTCCCGGTTTGTACTGGATATCCACGTCGAACACTGCCAAAGTATCTTGCCACCTAAGTTGTTTTGGGGACAACTTGGGCTGCGTGGCAAAATACTTCACCGTGACATTGTCCGTGAACACCTTCACTGGGTTGGAACCAACATAGTGGCGCCAGAGTTCAAGGCAATGCACCACCGCCTTCATCTCTTTTTCGTGCGTCGGCCACCGTCGCTCCACTTCATTCAGTTTCTTACTTTCGTAAGCCACTGGACGTCCATCTTGCATAAGTACACCCCCAATTGCGAAGTCCGATGCATCTGTATGAATCTCAAACGGACGATCGAACTCCGGGATTTTCAAGACTGGAGCTTCCGTCATCCGCTGCTTCAATTCAGCAAAAGCTTGGCCACAAAATGTGTTCCATACCCAGACTTTGGATTTACACAGAAGGTCCGACAGCGGCCCCGCGATCTTGGCGAAATTTCTCACATACTTCCGGTAATAGGAGGCGAGTCCTAGGAAGGATCGCACTCCCGGGACCGAAGTCGGAGGCTCCCAGTCCAAGATCGCCCTCACCTTTCTGTCATCCATTTTGATCCCATCCTGTGTAATCACATGCCCCAAGAACTCCACTTTTGTGACCCCGAATTCGCACTTTGAAGCTTTGGCATACAGCTTCCCTTCTCGCAATTTTTGGAACACCCTTTTGAGGTGCTCCAGGTGCTCCTCCTTTGTTTTTGAGTACACCAAGATGTCGTCGATGTACACGATCACAAAGTCATCCAACCACTCCTGGAAAAGGCTGTTCATCAGCGTGCTAAATGTCGCTGGTGCATTGGTGAGCCCAAAAGGCATCACCAAGAACTCATATGAACCATACCTTGTCCTGCACGCGGTCTTCTCCTCATCTCCTTCTGCCACCCGAATTTGGTGATAGCCGGAGCGCAAGTCGATCCGGCTGAAATACTTTGCTCCTGCCAACCGATCGAAGAGGTCGTCGATCCTTGGCAAAGGGTACCGGTTTTTGATAGTCACCTTATTCAGAGCCCTGTAATCGACACACATCCGCAGCGTCCCATCCTTCTTGTCTGCAAATAGCACCGGGGCTCCGTAAGGTGACTTACTCGGCCGGATGTACCCCTTTGACATTAGATCCTTGAGCTGAGTCTTCAGCTCGACCAACTCTCTGTGGCTCAATCGGTAGGGCGCCTTGGCAGGCGGTCCCGATCCCGGTATCACCTCAATCTTGTGGTCAACTCCTCTTCGCGGTGGCAAGCCGCTTGGTAAATCCTCCGGCATCACATCCTGGTATTTCTCCAAAATCCCCTTGATCCAATCTGGGCTCGGCTCCCCATCGCCTTCTCCTTTCACTTCTCTAATGTAAAGCAAAAACTGGGACTCGTGTGCCTCCTCCACGGCCCACTCCTTTGCTGATAGAAGGTTTATTCGCCCTCCCACGGATTTGGGCGTTTCCGACACTCGTAAAACCTCGCCACCATTCCCACATGGCAGCGTGACTACTCTCTTGCGGCCATCTATGACCGCTCCGGATTTGCTCAAAAAGGTCATCCCTAAAATGAGATCCACTCCATCGATCTCGCAGATAGTGAAGTTCTCACGTCCCTCCCAACTCCCCAGTTGAAGAGGAACATCAAACGCCAACCTTGTCGCCAACTGAGGTTCTCCTTTGGCAGAGCGCACCTCAATAGAGGCCCCCACGTCACTTGTCGGGAGTCCCAACTTTCGCGCCGCCACCGGCGTCATGAAGGAGTGCGACGCTCCTGTGTCCACCAACAACGACACGTTAGTTCCGGATATTATCCCATCCACGAACAATAATTGACTCCCTTTTCGCAGGGCGCCAGTTTCCTGATACAACTCACAAGAATAGTTGCCTACCTTGCAAGTCCTGGCGACTACCGCTTCCACCAAGCGACTGATGGTATCTTCTGACAGCTCCGTGGTCGCCCGAGTCATGTTCAATTGCCGGGGCTTCGTGCACTTCTTGGCCATGTGCCCGGGCTCCCCGCAATTGAAACACACTCCATCAAAGGTCGCCTTCTGTCCGCCATAAGCCGCTCCACCCGCTTTTCCTTTCGGAGCACCGGGTGCCGCCTTGACGTACGAAGGCCCTCCCTTCGATTTCCACATGCCATTATCGCCGCGTGGCCTATCCCACTTCTTTTCCGGTCGGAAGGAGTCACCTTCCCGCCGGGTCTTCTTGTGGTTCAGCTCCGTACGGCCTTGTCTTTCACCCCTAGGGACATCCGAGAAACATTCAGCCCTCTCAATTGCCTCGTTCAAAGTCTTGGGTGGCTTCTCCTCCAACTTCCGCCTGGCCCATGGGGCCAGTCCCGCCACAAAGTTGAAGACCATTTCTGGTTCTGCCATGTCCGCGACTTCGAGCAACAGCACATTGAAAGCCTGGACGTACCCCCGAATGTCATCTGTTTGCTTCAAATTCCTCATCTTGTCCCGGGCAAGCCAGGACGCGTTGAGGGGCACAAACTGTCTCTTCATCAATTCCTTGAACCCACTCCAGTTCAAGGTTTCCGGGCTTGGGCCTCGGTCGTGAAGGCGTTTCTGCCACCATTGTTGAGCATAGCCCCTCAAATAGGTGGGAGCCACTTCCACCCGATCCTCGTCACTCAACTTGGCCGCCCGGAAGTACTGCTCTAGCTCCAGGAGCCAGGTGTTGAGTGCCTTCCGGTTTCGAACGCCCTCGAAGGTGCCGGGTTCCTTAGGCTTCACCTTAAACTTTGCCTTAGTGGAAGTGGCATTAGCCGCCTTCAACACGTCTTTCAACGTCCCGCCAAACTGCGCCAACAACCCTTCCCAAAAGGCTGCCGGCATGGGAGGCATCTCTTGGTTTGTCGGAGCTCTCAAGGATTCCTCGGGCTCCGACTCCTCGGATTCCTCCCGCTCCTGAGCGGCCTCGTTTTCGGAAACATTCATCGCTTCCTCAAACGGCCGCCTCGGTGACACGTCGCCCCCATCGGGCTCACCGGGATCATCATCTTTTGGGCCGTTCCGCTTTCGCTTCGGCTTGCCCGACCCCATGATGAGGCCAATCCCAAGGACGATCGCGTACTGAACTCTAAGCTCTGATACCAAATGTCGCGCACCTCACTCCGGTAAGCTCCCCTTCAAGTCCTAGTTACTCGCTTTGATGCGCGCGCCTGACTCCCAACCTGGCCGCCCGGGCCAACTTGGAGCTTCGGCTGCTCACCGGGACATAACGGTCCCCCCCTTCGCTTCCTTCTAAACCCTCCACCTCTTTGGGACTAGGAGAATTCCCTTTGGTAGATGGCAGTCCGGAACAGCTCCCCACTCTTTGGTCGCTTTCCGGCTCGCTCGCTTACTCACTAGTTTTTGGTCACCAACGGGCTTGCACCGTTCTCGGGGTTACTACTCCCTATATATACTTCTGTAGCTGTCCGCGGGGGTTCCACAACCAGCCATGCCATTTTATGGCGAACCACCACGAAAACCCTCGACTCCCGGTGGTGAGTCGCGGTGAGTCTTGGCCCGCTCACCACGGCCCCTATGGACCGTGATGAGTCCCAAGACTCCCCACGACTCCCACCACGAGGTCTCCGCCCCATGGTGAGTCCTATGCCACCCCCACTAAGTCCCACTAAGCTACCACCACCCCTTGTGGAGCCAACCCCACCGCTTGTGGAGCCACCCCCACCGCAACCCGGTGTGCGGGGCTTCACCTAGTGAGCGCCTCCGCTTCCCTGAGTGCCTTGGGCACTCAAGGGTGCCTCAGCCCCCCCATACCTATCGCTGCCGCTGCCCCCACCACAGGGGCAGCCCCTGATGTGTCCCGACCCCCTGCCCTCAAGGCAAAGGGCCGCGACAGAATGGGGTCCGCCGCGTTTTACGTTTCCATTGAGAACGACCACGGAGCCCACACTTCCGATGAGGTGGACAAATGGGGTCCCCATTGGCAAAGGCGAAATGAGGAGTTCGAGAGATTGATTGCTACTGATCCACTTTTCCAGCACTTGTCCAGAAAGATGTTTTACGTGTGGGACGACAATCATCGCCTCCTGGCATGGATGGAGCACATAGCCCAAGCCCACCCCAACAACCTGGATTGACATTTCGCCGTGGAGTGTGTTGTGCTGAAGGTTGCGGGGCCCAAAGATCGCAGTTTTCTCAAAGCTGCAATGGCAGACATGAACTCGTAAGTTACAATGCCTCTTGCTTTGGAACTTTGAATTTGAAACAATCATTTCATTGCCAATCGTCATATTTGTTGCAAATTCTCATGTCAGTATTGTTTAATGGAAATGTGGCATTGTAGGGTGACTGAGAATGCCTTCATTGCCACCAACTTGTCCCACATGATCTTCCGAGTGAAGGATGTTGGAAAGCAGGGGGTGCAAGAGTTTGCCAATTCGCTCAGTGCCGACCTCATGCGCAAGTCGGAGGCAAAGGCAGACAGAACCTGGTATAGGCTGAGCATGGACGCCATGGTGGACTACATATTTCGGGTAAAGCTCCTAACTATTTTGTTGAGCTAATCTGTCTCTCCTCCCCCAATAGAAGAAAAAGTGTTGACCAGGATTTCTAATCTTATGTGCGCATTCTTGACAGACGAAAATTCAGCAGGATTTGGCACATGCGCGGAGGTTCTACATGGAGTCAAATGAGAAGAAATTAACCCTCCCGGCACTGGAATCGTATCTCAAAGTTGCGGAGGCGAAGGCCCGCATCAAGTACAAGTCGCGGATGGTAAAGTACGTGGCCATAGCTAATCCCGCCCTTGGTGCCGACTTTCTGGTGGAGGTGGGGAAGCACTACTCCCGCGCTCTGAAGCCCACGATGACATTGGAGAAGTTGCATCGTCTAGCCACATCCTGTGTGGATGCAACAGAAAAGGTTATACATTCTTAACCAAATTGTCGTGGCAACAATTCTTTTTTGTGGTGTTTGGCGCTTACTAATATGTTGGGTGGTTGGACAGACCCGGTGGCTCCAAATCTGGAATGGTTCCCAATGTACAAGGGACATGTGGAGCTTCCCCAAACCTGACAAATTGTCTGACCCCACATTCGACATGTGGATGAACCGCATGACATGGTGGTTTCAGGTACTTTCCCACGCTTCATTTGGCGCTTCTATGCTTGTATCGGGTGGATTTATTGTATTTTTTGAGGAAAGCGGTCTGATGGAGAATCTCCACAGGTGACGACGAATGCGCAAGAGCAGCTTGACACACAAGCACATCAGTTCAAGCTGGAGATTTCTGGTGAAGAAGAGAGCCTACGCGACTATGTGACAAGGTACTTTCTGCTCTACAAAACCGACCTATTCTTTCGAGAGATACCCCATGCCCGCCGGAGCCACGAGTTCACCGACCAGCCGAACGCGGACAAAGCGGCAATGCGCCTTCTGTACAAGTAGATACGCGGTGCCTTTCTTTGTAGTCCCTACATTTCCAGGATGTAAGACGCCTAATGTGGCGCATGAAAATTAGTTCTGAAGAAGTCCCTGGAAAAATGGCCCCGAATTTCCTGATTCGGGCCCTGGGATGGCTGTCCCGGGGGTGGCTGGCACTTAGTTTGGAAATTCGGCGCCATTTTTCCAGTTCTGGGCCCAGTCAGTTCTGGGACTTAGCCATTTTCGGACACAACCTGGGAAAATGGCGCCAAATTTCCAGTACAGGGCCCCGAAAATGGCCAAGTCCCTGGGGCGGATGACACACATTTTGGAAATTCGGCGCCATTTTTCCAGTTCCGGGCCTAGTCATTTCTGGGACTTAGCCATTTCCGGACACAGCCCGGAAAAATGGCGCCGAATTTCCGGTACTGGGCGCCAAAAATGGCTAAGTCCTTGGGGCGGATGGCACACATTCTGGAAATGACTTTGCCCGGAACTGGAAAAATGGCACCGAATTTCCAGAATGTGTGCCAGAAACCCCTGGGACTTAGCCATTTTCGGGGCCCGGTACTAGAAATTCGGCGCCATTTTTCAAAGCCGTGCCACTTTCGGACCCAACCTGGAAAAATGGCGCCAAATTTCCAGTACCGGGCCCCGAAAATGTCTAAGTCCCAGAACTGGAAAAATGGTGCCGAATTTCCAGAATGGGTGCCAGCCACCCCCAGGACTTAGACATTTTCGGGGCCCGGTACTGGAAATTCGGCGCCATTTTTCCAGGCTGGGTCCAAAAGTGGCAGAAAGGGCTGGGCCCCAACATGGAAAAATGGCGCTGAATTTTCAGTTCCGGTGCCAGCCACCCCAGCCAGAAAGTGGAAATTCGGCGCTATTTTTCTAGAGTGGGCCTCAAAACGGCTGTCCCAGAATGGGCCCCCTCGCCCACGGGAAAAATGGCGCCGAATTTCCACTTTCATTGCAGGACACCCCGGAGAGTCGGGACCACCGGGCCCTCCCCGCATAGAAATTCGGCGTCTATTTTGTAGTTTCATTCCCTAAAATTTACCTCGTTCTCGGGACCTCATTCTGTGTGTGTTTCTTGAATGCAGGTACTGCAAGTTCTCCCTGTTGGAGAAAGATCATCTGTCCTTCAAGCCGCCATTCTTCCTCGCATGGAGGAACCCTGGAGCTGACTCCATGTACACTGACGTTATCGTGAAGGAGTGGCATCTAGAGCATTTGCGCGACTGCCCTTGGTATGTGGACCTTCCGCTCGGCTCGCTTGACTCATCCGAGTTTCAATTGAAGCTGGATGCGGAGGCCCGACGAAATCGGGCTCCGCTGCCTCCGCTGGGTCCAAAGGAGGCGAAAGCGCTTGCCAAGTCCAGGAAAGCGGCAGAGCTTGCTTAGGCAAGTATTCAGGAGAAATTGAATGAGAAGAATAAAGGACAAAAGAAAAGGACACGGAAACAGGGGAGTACAATAACCCCCAAAAAATAGAAAACCACTGGGGCACCAGAGGAGGCGCAGGAGGGGCCCCAAGGGAGTGACTCCGACGACGACTTTGTGCAAGGTCCTGCGACTGCTGCTGCTGCTACCAAGTCACCGGTCGTCCGGGTTCCCAAGTCAATTCGGACTGGGACTGGCTCTGCAAGTCGTTCCCACACAGTCGTTCCCTGCCAAAGATAACCGTTTCCTATGTACACTGTGACGGGTTGTGCCAAACTGTGTCGGCTGTGACTGTGCCGAGCTGTGACTGGCTGTGACTGGCTGTGTGAAACTGTGCAAAGCTGTGTCGAGTTGTGATAGACTGTGACTAACTGTGATAGGTTGTGATTGACTGTGACAAACTGTATAAGGCTGTGTCGGGCTGTGTAAGGCTGTGTATGGCTGTGATAGACTATGATAGGCTGTGTACGACTGTGACTGAGTGTGTAAGCATGTCTACCACCCCTAAAGCCTGTGCCTGTCTACCACCCCTAAGGCCTCCGTTGGTCTAAGTCTACCATCCGTAAGTCTGCGCAAAAATTAAGGGTACCCCACAGAACCCATAAAAGTGTCTAAGTCACAGACAGCCCTCTAACATTACCCCTCCCCCTCTCAAAAAGCCGTGTCCTCACGGTTTACTGTTTAGGATCAGCAAACCTTTGTGAGCGAGCACCCTTTTGTCGGTGAGAGTCTCTTGAAGGGCTCTGTGTGCAAGCTCGAGCCCTGTCACTGGCTGATGGAGGCGATTGAGCACCAAATGGAAATGTCTGACCCTCATGTGGTTGATGACAAGGTAACCTCTCAGGCATAGGAGATCCCCGTCATTTCTTCTCTGCCATCTGTAGTGCATAGTCCTCCGCCATGTCAAAAGGTTCCTCCGTAGAACCAGTAGTATCAGAATCATCTTCCCCCCTGAGGTGCTTCGGTGGCCGAACTTTAAGTGGCTCCTCCGGAATCCTGCGTGGCATACAGTGTTGGCCCACCATGTCTGGAAGCTTAAACTGTACTACTTGCTTTAATCGCTTGTAAGCAAAATGAGTGAACTCCCTGAACTCTTTGGCCGTATAGGTGAGAGGTGTGCCAATGACTTTGGAACAGTGTAAGTATTTCCAGGCTTCATGTCCCTTATAGAAAATATCATCAGGGCCCAATTTCTCTTTGGCCAAGTTGTTCCAAGCCAAATTAAACCATGAACGAAGCTGGGAATCCTTCTGCATCATGACTTTCGCATCATACAGATACATATGGGGTGGAACTGAAGGTAAGACCCAATGATCCCCACTGGAATAACTCAGAAATCATGATTGCATCTTCTGCTGCTCAATATGATAACGTGCAATGAAACCGAGGCCTCCACGCCCTCGAAGGTTGAGGCTGGGGATGAGCCTCCACTTGAGGGTGGTGCACCCAATGTTCAGGCTGGGACGCCACCCCACGGGCTCAGAAGGGGGTGGGTTCCTCCTCACCTCGGGAGAAGAGGGAGGCTTCAAAGGAGGCCGCAATGAGGTGGAAGGAGGAGGAAATGAAGAGGGAGGAAGACAAGAAGAGGGAAGAGGGAAATAAGGGGGCACGGGAAAGGGAGGGGGAAGAGGAGAGGTGACACTGGCTATGGAGGGCCCCTTGTGAAGTCCGTCGCTTGAACGGTCAATGAAGAAGACCATGGACTTTGGGGCGCCGCCTGCGAGCCTATTGGGTGCATGGGATAGGCTTCCACCCTTATTCCGAGAGGGCGTTATGGGGGGTGCACCACAAGCGGGGACCGAGGGCAACATTGAGGTCATGGACGCAAAGGTGAGCCTCTTTCCTTCACCTTTTTTTCTTTCCTTTGCCTTTCATTTTGTTTCTGGTTTGTTTCTAATTTTGTGGGTTTTGTGTTCAGGAGCTTGGCGCATTCGTGGCTAAGCTTGTGGCAAGCAGTGGGATTGCCACCGACAAAGCAGGGACAGTGGTGGTTCCTACCCGTGGGGACGGTAAGAGGAAGAGGAAAAGACGTCGTGTCCTCGAGGTTCCCCTAATCATCAAGGAGGGTAGGGAAGTAGTGGAGGGGAAGGGGAAAGGACAGGCCCAGGAGAGGGAGCGTAAGAGAAAGAGGCGTAGAAGGAGAGAGGTGCAGCCAGGGGAGGGCACTAGTGGGGGCACAAAAGACAAGGGGGAGCTAGTTTAGATGAGCGTGCAGCCAGTGGAGGGCATTAGTGGGGCAACAAAAGACAAGGGAGAGGTAGTTCAGAAGAGCATGGACGAGGTAAAGACCTCGGGTCCCCGCAATCTTGATTTGCCAAAGATGAAGGTGCCCCCCTTAGAGACCAATAAGGTCGGTGACCCCATTGGTGAGTATTGGGAGGCCATGAAAAAAGTAGCCTTCGACTTGGCGGCGAGGTGGTTCCCTTGGCATATTGATTGGCCACGCCAATCCAAAGTAGGTGAGGATCCTCACCTGGTCCCATCACAAGCCCCCATAAAAACCAACAGGTTAGTGAGGACTGTCTTTCGGCTCAGGCCAATTGAATGGCTTGCCCATGAACCGAAGTACTATATGGGCTAATGTGACTCTCTCATTCTTGTTGTTGTCGTACAACCTTTGTAGCATTGAATGCCAACAACCTCCCGTAAATTGGTCCTGGAACATACTTTGATCATAATGAGCGCCGCCATTTATTCGTACCGTTATCTTCCCAACGGCAAAGGCCTCCGGCGTCATGTCATGGGGAGGGGAGGGGGGGGTGGCATTCGCATTGAAAACCGATGCAATATCTTTTTCCACCCACCATTTTTTCGTGAGTTCCCGGTCCAGCTTGTCTTGGTTTTCAAATTGGTACGACGAGGCTTTGCATATGCCCAATGGGGTGGTTAAGCCCCAATCACACACCCCAATCTTGATCTCCTCGGTGCCATCTGGAAAATGCAACAAGATGTTGTCGGGGGACAAGTCGTTGTGCAGAACACCGTTCTTGTGGACAACATCCATGATGCACACCAGTGCCCATGCAAGTTTACTGCGCACTTTCCGGAAACGAAGCAAGCGATCGCATTCCTGGAACTCTGCTTTCATTCCCCTTTGTTCCAAAATCACCATGTTGTCCGAATCGTTGCCCCGTTTTCTGTCAAGGTTCATCATGTCGCGTATTGTCCCCCTATTCCACCAGCGAGTGTAACCCTCTACCTCATGTGCATTCACAGCAAAATACGAGATAACACCTGGATGCTGGAACTTCACTGTCAAACACTCGTCGTTATGTTGTCTCAACGCCTTTTCTGGATTTTTGGATTTGGGTTTTTTTCCCGCTAGCTCCCAACGCTCCGGTATTCTAGAATCGTCAATAATCCTACAGTGATGGACCTTAGCATACCCTCCTTCTTTGTAAGGGCCAATCTCTACCACCTTCGCATTAGAGTTCAGGTAATAAAGACCAGTTGTGCCTCCCCCGCCCGATGACCCCGCCTTCCAAGGGACAACCCTAGTCCGGCGATGTGAATTCTGACTTGCCGAGCAAGCCCAATACTCAACACGCCACATTAACTCAGCTTCGGCGGAGGGCACTCGACCCTCGGTTGTTCTACCCTTCCATGTCTTCATTAGCTGCCTCAAATTCCAGGTGGCGTCTTTCGCCCTACTTTGGATCCACCGATTGAACTTCGGCTTGTCCCTGTCCGCTGTCTACTTAACCCCCGTCAAAGCGTTTGTCATTTTCCTCTCCATATTTTGCTGAAAAATCTGAAACCCCTCCCATCCATGCCTGACATAAGCACTCTCTAGCCTCATCATGTCCCTACCCTTGAAATAATCCACTACCACTTCTTTTACCATATCCAAGGCATCCGGTCCCGGGTAGTCTGGCTTGTTGACCTGGCTATCCCGCTCGTGGGCACGTTTTCTCTTCCTCCGCCCCCCAGACGACCCCGCCCCGGAACTTGAATTCACAACCCCCGACATTATATAAACCTTTGCCCACTACAGGGTCCAAAACCTCAGAAAACGGCAATGAACGCGTGTGGATGGTGTCTTCGTAGTTTTCTGCAAAAAAACAGGCCGCCGGAAATCCGGAAACGGCAAAATGGTGATACGATGACAAGTGTGTAGGACTGACCGATAGAAAACCGACAAAACCTCCCCCCCCAAATAACTTGTGGGCGTTTGTTTTGAAGGTCTGAATGGGCTCCCCAGATAAATTTTAGCTAAACAACACTGCTGTCATGACACCGTGGAGACAGTGGGTGTCAAGTTACAAGCCCTCCCCTGCTTTTCTATGTAGTCTTTCTAGGCTGGAATTACCTATACTGTCACAAGTCATTTCGGCCACTATGCAAGTGGCACCATGTACTAAGAGTAGCCTTTCACAATTGTATCAATTTCAAAAGAAATGAAAATATCATCACCTCCATGGTAATACACTTGCATTGTTGTTTGTAAGCACAATTGAAGCAATTTATCACAATCACCAACTTGAGTTTTCCTCAATGGCCTTCAATGTATCAAAATTTGAACACACGTCCAAATTGATCTTCCCCAAAGAAATTTGCGATTTTTGATAATTGCAAGAATTTAGCTTTGCCTCAAAAATTGTGTTTTTTTGCAAATTCCTCAATTGAGTGAATTGGTCCCTTATTTGCATGACCTCCAAAGCAATTTATTTACATTGTTGAATAGCCATTACATTATCTTGCTCAAAACTTACTTTCTCAGATAAGAGAGTGGCAACTTGATAATCAAGAAATTGCACCTTCATGTATAAGAGTTGATTTTCTTCTTGCAAAATTTCATTATCCAGTAATGATTTCTCCTTCTTGATTGAGATTGTATCTAACTTTGCCTTCAAGGTCGAAATCTCACTTTGAAAATGCTCCTCATAAAGCTTCGGTCTCAAAATCTTTTGCCCGGATCTCCTCCAAATTTGTCGTTTGAGCCAAATTCAATTGAACAGTCAAATCATGATTCCTTCCCTCCAACTCTTTGAGTTTGGCCTCCAAATTCAAAATATCAATGCCTAAATAACCAATTCGAAGTGCAAGATCTGTCTCAATATATGTCATCCAGGAATTTGCCTCTACAGACCGTGAAAGATTTAAGTTTTTTTTTTTTTTTAAGCCCTAATCTAAGCTTCATAATTCAGTTTCTCTTTTGATCCAACGTTTCTTTTACCAATAATATAATGTTCTAAAATAGCCCATTCGATTGGCCTTTCCCCGGCAGCGGCGCCAAAAAGATGTAGGATAAAACTATAATCAACCCTAAAGAAAAAGATCAATCAGTCTAGAGTTTGTTTGCTGGGATGTCGTGATTAGAACACTATATCTACTTCTAATTGTCTCCCAACAATAAATGTCTTAATATTCATCTCAATTAAATTCCTCTCATATTGATCTGCACACTTCATCAAATGATCCTCATCTTTTTCTTTCACACAAAATTCTTCCCATTAAACTCCAACATCTCATCACATTAACATGAAGTTTACAGAGTCTTTCATCAGATCATTGTCTCATCACACTACTCATATTCTTCTTATCTCTTACTTAAGCTACTGAAAACGACAAACTAGCATCTCATGTGCTAGGGCCTCGGCACTCTCGCTCGAATGACCATGAATACATCGGTTCAGCTGAACTCATAGTGTCCTACTCTAACTACCATAACTACCTAGCACTGATTCAATGGGCTAACATCTATCCTAATAACCCCATTCCTACCAATTATCATCCCCATTATCTGAATTTACTTCCGTTCTAGCATCCTACCCAATTCTATCAAATTATCGAACCCCATAGTGCAATTCACATCCAATTCTTGTTCATTTGCACTCCAATTCTAAATGCTACTCCACAAAGAATTTTCTATTATTCTACAATTGTGCACGAGATCGGAATCCAATTTCATGCCTCCTACAATATGTAGGAGTCATCAAGGAAATCCTGAAACTAGACTATGGTCTTGTGAAGCCAATTCTTTTCCGGTGTTCTTGGGTGAGAGCCAACATGGTGGGAGAGAATGTCACCATGAATCGGGATGAGTACAGGTTCTTTCTTGTTGATTTCAGAAGGTTGCTACCAGCAGATGAAGAGCCATTCATTTTCCCATGGCAAGAAGAGCAAGTTTTCTTTTCAGATGACACCGATGAGTCTGGATGGAAGGTGGTTCTTCACAAAGACCCCCGGGCCAAACGAGTCGTGGCCGATGTGACTGAGTTGGACCTTGGGGAGAATGCGGACTTTGAGGGTTTGAGGGAACCACGAAATCTACCTGATATGGCAGAACCACTCTCTTTGGAAGGAGCAGTTGAGTTTAATGAGGAAGACATTGTGCCGTTGAGAACTAGCGCAAGGCAAATTGCAGATGGGGGCAGTGAAGGGGAAGACTGTTCTGATTCGGACAACATTCCTCGCTGAATCCAAGTCGAGATTAAGCTTGACGCTCGTAGACCAGAGATTTTGTAAGGACTCGTAATGTTCAATTGGGCACAACCAAATTAGTACATTTCAGTTTTTGCCAAAAAGTGAGACAATTAATGGAACGTTTAATGTATCGGAATGTGGTCCATACTGTCATACGAACAAAACTGCTCTTAACAGCCGATATTGTTTCAGAGTTTGGAGGACACCATCGTGTGTCATGTTGGTAGATAGAGGGAAATATGTTCATGGCATTTCTTCCCACCCAGCATGCTTGTACGCAACAAAGGTCAATGCAATGGTGGGTTTGGAAGGTGCAGGACCACCGTCCCCTCTTTAGGCTTGCTTTGCTTCATTGGGTGCTGACTGCCTTGCAGGATTTGTGTCAAAATATTGAGTACGTTGTGCAAGTGATTGTTGGGCCAAGTCTAGAGGCACCTGTGAAGGACAGCCTGCTTTGAGTGCCCCCCTCCCCCCCCTCCCCCTTCCTATCTTCAATATTTCCCCTTCCTTTCTGATGCCAGCTATGTTCTTCATCATCTTTCTCACCATTGCTGTAATGTCCCACCTGCCAGCTGCAGAACAAACGTTCAATAACAACAAATGTGGCGCTGCATGATGTAGGTCACCAGTGACAAGACTTCTTTTGTTGCACATTCTGCCACGTCCACATTACCCAAGCAAGACTCCCCCAAAAAGGAAATTCGACAACCACCACAAACATATATAGATTGCAGTGACAAGGGAATAGCTCACTTGCGGAGGAACTGGACCTCCGGCCAATTGAATGGCTCTGCCCCATGCAGCACAAGTGCCTCACAAAAACAAGGTAAGTTGTTTGATTAAGCAGGTCCCCATCCCAGGAAGGGCTGGCATTTGTGGGGAAGAACTGACAAGCGCAACGTGATTGAGAGGAACTTAGAGCCCCAAAAAGTGAGGTTTCTTTTGATCTTGGAAAGAATGGGTGCAAATCGTTGTTCATCGGTGATATCAAGCCCATAGGTGTATCCTAGCAACGTTGTCGTCGGGCTAGGTTGCAGCCATGATAGACCCCAGGCCTGGCCCCAAGAGGGCACACGTCCCAGAAGGGATTTTGATGTGTCTCCAGCGAGGATGACACAAGTTTTGTTCCAGTTGACCTTGAAACCAGAGGTTTCACAGAAGGCCTCCAAAGTTGCTGCAGTTCTGTCCAGGTTGGTTTGGCTTGCTTGAAGCATAAGGAAAGTGTCATCTACATACATGGATTCCCTGATGTAAGCAGGCTGGTTAGTTATGTAGTTTGTGATTCTAAGACCCAGAATCTGCCTGTCTACTTGTAGCATGTAACCAAGCGTGTCGGCGGCAATAATGAAGAGGAAAGGAGCCAGGGGGCAGCCTTGACGGACAGATCGAAACAAGTTGAATGCAGTTGCCGCACGTCCCCTTGCGAAGATCTCCGCCTTCAGCTCTTCCCTCTCCCATGCGATGAAAGCCTCCCGATTCCTGTCCAGCCCCAACAAAGACACTATAAATGTTAATGAACTCCATACCGCAATGAACATGCCATAGTATCGTAGATATGAGATTTATGGCGGTACAATGGTTCTTTTATGAAGACATAACTCAATTTTGATCGTGCATGTAATAAATAAAATCCCATTGTAAATACTACATTGCATATGCTCGACCCTGGCACCTGTCATCGCAACATAAATGGTTTGTGTACTGGCTCATTGTTTACATTTGTAATGTTCCAAGGTTTCGGATAGGGTTATGAGAAAACGATGTATTAGTTCCGTAGGAGTTAGACAACAAACGTCTCATCTCATTCAACTGTGCAACACTACCATGAGAGGCATGGATCGGAAAGTAATAGGTGCACATGCGATCTCCGAACGTTTGATAGTAGGTCTCTACTTAACGTGCGGAGGTCGCATGTACACCTATTATTTTTTTATCCATGTCACTCATGGTAGTGTCGCACAGTTGAATGAGATATGGAACGTTTGTTGTCTAACTCCTATGGAGCCAATATATCATTTTCTCAGTACCGTGTCAGAAACATTGAAACATTCGCAGTTACAAACAGTGCCACAATACACGGCCGGTTTTGTTGAAATGACATTTGTGAGGTTTGAGCGTATGCAATTTATTATTTACAACGGAATTTTATTTACTCAAGGGACCGGTACTGCTGTTGGAGCGCAACTGATGGTGCGAGTTCTCTATTGATTGGAGCTGTCACAACCAATGTCAACAATCATATTTACGGTATGGTGTTTCATGCTATTGTTGTTCCTCTAACTGAATTTTGTAGTACTCTTTTTGCTATTCCCATGCCAACGTCCTCTGAGACTGTCATGTTCTAACGGACGTATCAGCCACCCCGGCCAGCTTGCATGCTGCAGCCCTGGCCCACCATAAATTGAATGAATTGGAGATTTTGTGCAAAGTTCCTGGTTTCATGTTCGTGGTGGCTGATACGGAATTCGGAATATGGCAGTCGTAGTGGACCTGATGTTGTTGGCATGGGAGTAGTAAAAGGATTCCTAAATAATTCAGCTACATGAACATCGGCAGTATGAAACACCTTGCAGTACATATGATTATTGAGATTGTTTGCACGGATTATTTGTGTTTGTGCTTTCAAATGGCGAACATTTCCGCCATGGTGCGGAAGAAGTGCATTGGCCACATTAAACGGTTGATGTGATACCGTTTCACAAATGTATCACATCGCATTTGTGAAAATGTATCACATGAACCGTTTCATGTGGCCTATGGGAGTCTTCGATGGGTACAAGATCAATGTGGCCTATGAGATCTGCTTCCACCAACAAACATGTAATCATTTCAGAAGCGCTAGAACTTTGAAGCGACGATGGGCAAGGTTCTTCATCCAGATGTTCAACATGCTGAGGTCTTCTGTAATGTCTCTTGCTTCGTAATGAAGTGCTTCTCCAACTCTTATTTTTCCAATGTTAATATCTTCCATCTGGAAGATATCCACATATGCGTATGTAAAGACTTAAAAAACCAAATGACCATCAAAACTGGAAACTGGGGATGAGGCTTATAAAAGTGGAGATGGTCATTTGTCTTTTTAAGGATTTCTGCACACATATGTGGATCTGTTCCAGGTGGAATATATTGGATAAAGTGGACATGGAGAAGCACCGCATTACGAGGCAGGAGACGCTACAAAAAGAGCTTCAAAGGGCATACCATGTAACAGATCCCAGTATACGAAACCCCATTCATTCAATGGGTGATTGAACGGTTGCCCATCCAAATGATTTTCGTTTGCTTTCAATCTTTGCCACTATGTTCAACATACCATGTATCAGGTCCCGGACTAATATGAGATCAATCGAAATTCATTCGATGGCTCAACGGATGGTTGGCCATTGAAATGATTTTAGTTCGATTTGAGACTTGGCCATTATGTTCAATGTGCCATGTAAGAGGCCCCAGAATAATATGAGATCAATTGAAATTCGTTCAATGGGCCAACGGATGGTTGCCCATCCAAATGATTTTAGTTCGCTTTGAAACTTGGCCAATGTGTTCAATATACCATCTGATACGTCCCAGTGTAATACGAGATCAATCGAAATTCGTTCGATTGTCCAATGAGGCGTTCACTTGTCATCTGGTTTTTGTTCAATGCGAAAAAAGAAATCCTGCAATGAGTGCACGGCTATTGCACCCATTGAACGGATATGGTTGAAGCCCCTCTTTTGTCTGCATGTGCTTGAACATGTGTGCGACACATGTGCAGAGACACAACAGACAAATAAATCATTTGCCTCCCCATTGACGCGCTCCCCCTTCAAGCCATTTCACAATTTAATTGAATTTTATTTTATTTTAAGCCAATAAATAGGTTTGGAGTGCAAAACAAGGAAAAAACTGTGATTTTGGGTCCAAATGAATTTTGATCGCTCCCAAATTTGGCACACACGTTGCATATGGCTACATTACACACCCCATTCAGAAACAGAATGAAAAAAAAAATCGTGAGCACGCGAAACACAGTCCAACAGGTCTCAAAGCAATAGTAGATCCAACGGAATACATTCCACAGGTGAACGGATGGTCGCCCATCCAAATCATTTTTGTTTGCTTCCAAACTTTGTCAGCACGTTCGAGACACCCTCTCACAGGTCGCGGACTAATATGAGATCAATCGAAATTCATTCAATGGCTCAACGGATGGTTGGCCATCGAAATGATTTTGGTTCGTTTTGAGACTTGGCCACTATGTTCAATGTGCCATGTAAGAGGCCCCAGAGTAATATGAGATCAATCGAAATTCGTTCAATGGGCCAACGGATGGTTGCCCTTCCGCCTGTGGTACCTCCGTCACAGGTGTGTGTATTATATGCACCTCAGGATTTCCCTTGGGCAACTGTTGCATCTCTGGAATCTCTGTCTCCTTGACCAGACCAGAATATTCATAGAGAAGGTCCCCCTTCTCCATTTCTGCTACTATCTGTTCTGTTGTTGGAATATCTAACCCTTCTCTTTCCAAATCAATTATTTCTGCTTGAGCTGCATGGACAACTTGTGACCTTGTGACTAGTCGATCAGCTGGCTGTGATGGTTGTGATACTGAAGTAACTTGCTCCTCCCTCTCTGAAGGTCCTGCTTCCAGAAATAGCATCTCTCTGTGCTGCTGTGCCCCTTCCTACACATGAGCTTGGGAAACATTATCATGCGGAATCCATGAAGCCAGTGGATCCGCCACTACAATCTTTCCCCGTCTCTGCCTCTTAGTCTCGGGTTGCCCTGCTAGTCCACCCTCACTGTGTGAAGAGCCTTGCTCTTCCATTGCAGTGGTTTCTGGCTCAAACACTCCCATCTCCTTTCTTTCTTGCGCATCAAGTATGCCAGAATCAAGAATTATTTGAGCAATGATTGGGCCAGACACTATGATAGGAGACTTTGCGGTAGTACCTTGTAATCTTTTCATCTCCTCCACCAGTGCATTGTACATTATGTCCGCCCATTGTACCTCTTGTCCCTTCAGGGCTTTGAGTATTTCCTCCGTGAAGGATCTGCTCAAATACTGTTGGTTCTGTTTCAAGGCAATCAGAACGTTCAATACCTGGCCCACCTCTTTTAGCCCTGGGTACACAGCCTTGGTACAAGCATAACCCTGAGTTTTAAAGAAACTCCCTTCTTGGAATAAGTCCCCTATTTGTAGTCTTGCCCTGTGTTCCTCCACATGCACCTGACCTGCGGGCAATCGAAACAATTGCTGGAGGTATAGGGGAGTAATCATTAATTCAACTCCCTTCACCGTTGTTGTTCCTGTCCTTGGCTCAAAGTTCTGCAAAAATTGTAACATGTACTGTCTATGGTGTATTGTCCAATCTATGCTTTGCAATCCTTGCAATCTCAGCTCCTCCAGTATCTGTATCGCCTGTGGGGTAACAATCGTTTGTTTCTGCAGAATTGTGGTGCTCTTCACCCTGATTTCCTCCATTCCTCTCACTCTCTTCATTTTAGACTCACAGAACTGTTTTGGCTGTAACAGCTGCAGAAATGTCTGTAGTGCACAAAGCATAAACGTATGGTTGCCACAGAAAGCTATGGGTAATTTCTTGTAAGCTTGCGGGGCTTGCAAGCATCGCTCAAGAGAAAAGCTCCGCTCTGTTCTTTCGTGTCTATGCTGCGTAAGTAATATTGCAAGCGTATAATCTGTTAGTTCCTCCATAGTTTCCAAGCTATAGCATTGATGGTCTGTCCCGTCGAGACGCCCGTTACTCAGAACGACGCCGCCTCTTGCGCTCAATTTCCCTCCATTTTCTTGATCCTTTCTCTGGTTTTCTATTGGCTGTATCCGCTGTGACTGGATTTTAGATTTCATTTTCTTTAGTGGACTTTCCCTGCTGGATAGTCCACTAGGATCACACATGTGACAAGAATTTCGCTTTTCTGTACTTGCCGTTCGTTCCGTTTCCATTTTTCCGTATTCATTAATGGGCCCGCCTTTCATCCCTTTTGACGGCCGTTCTTGTCCTCTTTCTTTATGACACCTGTTCTTGCACTTCCTTCTCAGCTGTGTGTCGCGCCCTGACTTCCACGTGTCTATTTTTAAACTAGTTTCCGTCTTTTCTTCCGTCAGCCATTTTCCTGAAGTTATTATGCGTCCACCTGTCACTGAATCTATGGATCGTGTAACCCTAGTAGACTGTGTTGAGCTGTGACATGCTGTGTCATACTGTGGTACGCTGTGATAGGCTGTGATACACTGTGGTAAGCTGTGATAGGCTGTGATGCGCCGTGCTGGGCTGTGATAGGCTGTGTCACGTCGTGAAGGGCTGTGATAGGCTGTGCTTTGCCTTGATGGGCTGTGATAGGTTGTGTCACGTCGTGATTGGCTGTGATAGGCTGTGGTCCGCCTTGATGGGCTGTGATAGGCTGTGTCACGCTTGTTTTGCCCGCCCTGGTCATATATGCTCGGCCTAGCGACAAGTGCTCCATACTCCGTTCGTAACACTGGTGCAGCCCTTGACTGCTCTTGCGTTTCAACATGCAAATCATGCTGTAATGGTTTGTCATGGATACCACTGTACCCCTTCAATTTATTGGCATTGACTCTTCCCAGCATTTTTTTGTTAATGGTTTGTAACATGGCGGTGTTGTTATCATACATCTTTTGTATGACATAAGGTCCTTTCCATGGTGATTTAAGCTTAGAAGCTTTAATCTTTCCCTTTTTCTGCAACCATAGAACCAAATCTCCCGTCTTAAAAGTTTTTAACTTGCCTTCATCAAACTGTTCCTTCCTCTTCATCTGAATTCTGGTCATATTATCAGCTGCATCAGCACGTACTTCTTCCACATGGTATAATTCATGTTTCCTGACCTTAATGGAATCTTGCAATTCCATTCTTTTTCCCCACTCCGTTCTCATGGTAGGTAACAGGAATTCCACTGGAAGTAAGGCTTCCATACCATAAACTAATTGGAATGGTGTATACTTTGTGGTGACTTTATAGGAAGTCCTGTATGACCACAAAGCTGTCAGCAGCTTTGTATCCCAATCCGTTCTGTTCGCATTGACTATCTTAGCCAAGATAGTGCATAGTATTTTGTTGGTAGCCTCTGCCTGCCCATTACCCTGTGGGTAATATGTTGTACTCTTTCTATGTACAATCATGAACTCTTTAGTCAACAACTCAATGGTCTCATTCATGAAGTGACTTCCCTGATCACTGATAAATTCTAAGGGACAGCCAAATCGTGTAAGTATGTTCTCATACAGGAACCTTGCTGTGGACTTGGCTGTGTTGTCCCTTAAAGCTTTAGCTTCCACCCACTTCATAGTATAATCAGTGGCTGTAATTATGTACCTGCTCCGTGTATTCTTGGCTGGTGGGTTAATTGGTCCAACAAAGTCTAGTCCCCATTTCTGAAATGGTTCCGTAGGCATTGTAGGATGCAAGGCCATCCTTCCAGATCTCTGCAAAGGTCCTAGCCTCTGACATTCATCACAACTCTGACAATACTCGTGTACATCTTTGAACAAAGTAGGCCACCAGTAACCTGCGAGTAGTATCTTCCTACTTGTAGTCTCTTCTCCAAAATGACCTCCAGCCACTCCTTTATGAACTTCCTCCAAAACTTTATTTACTTCATGGTGGTACAAGCATCGTTTTAGTACTCCATCAGGTCCTAGCTTATACATTCTGCTTCCTACCATAGTATAAGGTAAAGCTTTGATAGCGATTCTCTTCCTCTGCTCCTTACCATAACTAGGTGGGCACTGACCATGAGCAAGGTAGTATCTGATTGGCCACTGCCAATCTAACCAGTCATCTGCACTTCCCTGCACCTCCACTGCAAAGAGACTCGCATCTGGTAATTGATCATCTATTCCTGTGGCTGGTTCTCCTGTTGATAACCGTGACAAATGATCCGCCACAAGATGCAGTCTCCCAGGCTTGTAAACAACCTCGAACTCAAACTCGTGCAAGATTATCAACCATCTTGCTATTCTTCCGCTTATCAGAGGTTTGTTTACCAGGTATATCAGGGCCTGGTGATCCACATAAAACATAAACTTCTTGCCCAACAGGTAATGCCTGAATTTCTTCACTGCATAGATCATTGCCAATGCTTCTCTTTCCGTTGTGCTATAGTTCCTTTCAGCACTGTTCATCAACCGGCTAGCATAGTACACAGGTGAATCTATATTTCCTGTAACATTCTGGGCTAACACCGCTCCCAACGCTTCTCCTGATGCATTGCAGTGAACATGAAATACTACATGCCAGTGAGGGTTAATCAGCACCGGTGTAGTTGTTACTGACAGTGTAAGTTCCTCAAACGCCTGCTGACATTTAGCGGTCCAGGCAAACACTGCATCTTTCTTCAGAAGCTTGCTCAATGGTGCTGGATCCCAGAAAGACAGAGTCCATTAAAGCCTCTCCACCACTAGAGAATGTTAAAAGTTTAAGGAGATTCCTTGGGCAAACCAGTTATTACAGAAGATTTGTCAAAAGGTATGCACAAATAGCACTCTGTTCGCAACCCCTGTGTATTGATGCAGAACCATTTTCTGAGGAGGACCGGGGTGACACTTTTCGGTGTCCATCTTGCCACCGCATTCTCTGTGGTCTTCCCTCTTGTGGCAAGGACAACCACACATCCACCGTCATCCAGGAGCATCCCCGCCAGCCCAAACCCAGCTTTTCAGTAGTCCTCAGTAAACCTGTTCCAGTTGGGCACACCATCCAGGCCCTCCAGCAGCTCCCCATCTGGAATGTCGAGGAGAATCATATCGCAAGCTCTCTCCACCTCAACCCCCCCCCCGAGTGCTCTTGCAATCCGTGCTCACAGCGGTGAAGAATCCATCATGGCTTCAAAACCAGGGGTGTCTTTAGGCTCTGTACCGGCAGCCCTCTTCTTGGCTTTCCCCTTCTGCTCCGCCAAAGACTTGTTGTGTGCCACCTTCTTCGCCTTGGCAGCGAGAGCATCAAGGAAGCTCTCATTGACGCATTGGATGATGGTTGAGGTTCTAGCTTTGGCCTGTGCGTAAACGTCACCACCGAATACCGCCGTGTAGGCTCGCCCTCAAATGCCAACTTCTTGGCAGAGCCAGTCCCACTCCGAACTGACTTGGGAACCCGGACGACCGGTGACTTGGTAGCAGCAGCAGTAGTCGTAGGACCTTGAACAAAGTCGTCGTCCGAGTCACTCCCTTGGGTCCCCTCCTACGCCTCCTCCGATGCCCCGATGTTTTTCTGTTTTTTGGGTGTTACTGTACTCACCTGTTTCCTTGTCCTTTTCCTTTGGCCTTTATTCTTCTCATCCAATTTCTCCTGAATTCCTGCCTGAGCAAGCTCTGCCGCTTTCCTGGAGTTTGCAAGCGCTTTTGCCTCTTTTGGACCCAGCGGAGGCAGCGGAGCCCGGTTTCGTCGGGCCTCAGCATCCAGCTTCAATTGAAACTTGGATGGGTCGAGCAAGCCGGGCGGAAGGTCCACATACCAAGGGCAATCACGCAAATGTTCCAGATGCCACTCCTTCACAATAACGTCAGTGTACATGGAGTCAGCCCCAGGGTTCCTCCATGCCAAGAAGAATGGTGGCTCGAAAGACAGATGACCTCTCTCCAAAAGGGAGAACTTGCAGTACCTGCATTCATGAAAAACACAGAATGAGGTCCCTGAACTGGAAATTCGGCACCATTTTCCCAGGTTGGGGCGGAACTGACTGGGCCTAGAACTGGGAAAATGGCGCCGAATTTCGGTTTTCGGTGCCAGCCACCCTAGGGACTTAGCCATTTTGGGAGCCCTGAACTGGAAATTCGGCGCCATTTTCCCAGGTCCGGGCCGAAAATGCCTAAGTCCCTGAACTGACTAGCCCTGGAATTGGAAAAATGGCGCCGAATTTCGGTTTTCGGTGCCAGCCACCCTAGGGACTTAGCCATTTTGGGAGCCCTGAACTGGAAATTCGGCGCCATTTTCCCAGGTCCGGGCCGAAAATGCCTAAGTCCCTGAACTGACTGGCCCTGGAATTGGAAAAATGGCGCCGAATTTCGGTTTTCGGTGCCAGCCACCCTAGGGACTTAGCCATTTTGGGAGCCCTGAACTGGAAATTCGGCGCCATTTTCCCAGGTCCGGGCCGAAAATGCCTAAGTCCCTGAACTGACTGGCCCTGGAATTGGAAAAATGGCGCCGAATTTCGGTTTTCGGTGCCTGCCACCCTAGGGACTTAGCCATTTTGGGAGCCCTGAACTGGAAATTCGGCGCCATTTTCCCAGGTCCGGCCCGAAAATGGCTAAGTCCCAGAACTGACTGGGCCTTGAAATGGAAAAATGGCGCCGAATTTTGGTTTTCGGTGCCTGCCACTCTAGGGACTTAGCCATTTTGGGTGCCCTGGACTAGAAATTCGGCGCCATTTTTCCAAGGATCAATTTTTATGCGCCACATGAGGCCTCTAACATCCTGAAATGCAAGGACTTGAAAGGAAGGCATCGCGTATGTACCTGTACAGAAGGCGCATTGCTGCTTTGTCCGCGTTCGGCTGGTCGGTGAACTCGTGGCTCCGGCGGGCATGGGGTATCTCCCGAAAGAATAGGTCGGTTTTGTACAGCAGAAAGTACCTCGTCACATAGTCGCGTAGGCTCTCTGTTGCAGGAGAAATCTCCATCTTGAACTGATGTGCTTGTGTGTCCAGCTGCTCTTGCGCATTCGTCGTCACCTGTGGAGATTCTCCATCAGATCGCTTTCTTGAAAAAATACAATGAATCCACCCCCTACAAGAGTAGAAGCGCCAAACGAAGCGTGGGGAAGTACCTGAAACCACCATGTCATGCGGTTCATCCACATGTCGAATGTCGGGTCAGACAGTTTGTCCGGTTTGGGGAAGCTCCACATGTCCTTTGTACTTTGGGAACCATTCCAGATTTGGAGCCACCGGGTCTGTCCAACCACCCAGCATATTCGTAAGCGCCAAACCCACAAAAACGAGTTGTTGCCACCACAATTTGGTTAAGAATGTATCACCTTTTCTGTTGCATCCACACAGGATGTGGCTAGACGATGGAGCTTCTCCAATGTCATCGTGGGCTTCAGAGCGCGGGAGTAGTGCTTCCCCACCTCCACCAGAAAGTCGGCACCAAGGGCGGGATCAGCTATGGCCACGTACTTTACCATCCGCGATTTGTACTTTATGCGGGCCCTGGCCTCCGCAGCTTTGAGATACGATTCGAGTGCCGGGAGGGTTAGATTCTTCTCCTCTGACTCCATGTAGAACCTCCACGCATGTGCCAAATCCTGCTGAATTTTCGTCTGTCAAGAATGCGCACATAAGATTAGAGATCCTGCTCAACACTTTTTCTTCTATTGGGGGAGGAGAGACAGATTAGCTCAACAAAACAGTCAGGAGCTTTACCCAAAATATGTAGTCCTCCATGGCGTCCATGCTCAGCCTATACCAGGTTTTGTTTGCCTTTGTCTCCGACTTGCGCAGGAGGTCGGCACTGAGCGAATTGGCAAACTCTTGCACCCCCTGCTTCCCGACATCCTTCACTCGGAAGAGCATATGGGACAAGTTGGTGGCAATGAAGGCATTCTCAGTCACCTTGCAATGCCACATTTCCATCAAACAATACTGAAATGGGAATTTTGAACAAATATGAGGATTCGCAATGAAATGACTTACAAATTTTGGGTCCAAAAGCAAGAGGCGTTGTAACTTACGAGTTGATGTCCGCCATTGCAGCTTTGAGAAGACTGCGATCTTTGGGCCCCGCAACCTTCAGCACAACACACTCCACGGCGAAATGCCAATCGAGGTCGTTGGGGTGGGCCTCGGCTATGTGCTCCATCCATGCCAGGAGGCGATGATTGCCGTCCCACACGTAAAACATCTTTCCGGACAAGTGCTGGAAAAGAGGATCAGTAGCAATCGATCTCTCGAACTCCTCATTTCGCCTTTGCCAATGGGGACCCCATTTGTCCACCTCATCGGAAGTGTGGGCACGGGAAGCTCCGTGGCCGTTCTCAATGGAAACGTAAAATGCGGCAGACCCCATTCGATATCCATCCCGGAAAGAGAATTTCAGCTTGTCGATATCGCCTGGGAGGGCAGGTCTCACCACCTGCAAAGACACCAAGCGGCAAAGGGGAATTCAAAGCTTGGCCGGGTACACCATGCCCCCCAGCACCCTGCCAATGTTGCTGTGGGTTGCCTCCAACATCTTGGAAGCGGCCAACTTCATATCCGCCTCCGACATGACGTCTGCTGCAGAGGGGTTCTCCGGCAGCCCACCAGGACTGCCAAATCTAGCCTGTATGCTGCGGGTTTGGGGCCTGGGGATGTCCGGGAGGATGTCATCTTGGTCAGAAAGCTCGGTGTCGTCCTCCTCAACATGGTCAACCACCGGCGAAACCACCTCGAGCACTCTCCCCGACTCTACTGCCATCTCCCCGGCTTCACCTCGAACTTGCACAATCCGTGCTCTTTGTGGTGTTATTTCCTCTCCTCCACTCTCCACCGTATGGGTAATTGCGGGGGCTGCTCTTGTCCGCGATGGTGTAACCGGTGTGTTACTGCCTCTTTGTGGTGTCTTGGAGGGATCCACCGTATCTGTGCGTCCCTCGCTTACATGGGCATCTGTCATTTCGGCACCCCTGGCCTCTTCAGTGGCCTTTTCTCTTTCCTCCTGGCTAGCCTTCTGTCTCGCCTGTTCTTTTGCCCTCTCTTTTGCCCTCTCACGGGCTTTCTGTTTCTTACTAGGGCTAGCAGCAGGGGAGCCCTCCAGGACGACCACCTTTGATTGAGGAGAACTGACACCCTCGCGCGCACTGCTCACTCCCCCCTCCGCAGCCCGTGACGGCTCTCTCGCGGGGGATTGCATGTGTTTGGCTTTCTTCTTCTTCTTTGCGTGGGCGGGCCCTACTGCATGTGCATCAACAACCTCCATTGCCGGATCTGCTGTCCTCATGTCCTCACGCCCTTCACCTGCCATGCCGCCTGCACCAACCTCCCCAATGTCTGTCGTACTCTCGCTGCAGGTCCTCCCGTCCACCAACAAAAGGTTTTAGTTTGCCCTCCCGCCCCAAGTTGGGCGATCCAAACATGCGATGAGTTGGAGCTATCGATGATACCACCAGCGTGCCGGGCTCGTTGTCACTGTGTCATTCCCGAAAATCGTGAGAACCAACATCGGAATGAAAACCACCATCCGCCACGAGCAGCGCAACCACCATCGCAACAATCGTGGAACAACAATGAAAACAAAACAAAACCAAGTATGGAGTGCCATGGAACAACAATGAAACCAAATCCAACCAATGCCTAAGAATGACATGCACAAGCAGCCTTCTCCAGAGCTGCCGGCTTTGCACACGCATTGCAAACTATCTAAGGTTCACTCAACCAGTAACTTGCAGAAATCAACATGAAACACGATGAACAAATGAACACGAATTCCATAAGACGGGAAAACATGGTGAAATGTTTTGAAGGCACTTTATCTGCTCAGACAATCTTCTCAGCTCAGCATGGATTTCCTTAATTCCGAGATGCAACCTGTTATCTACAGCGAGGTGTGCACCCTGTCCTGGCAAGCAATCTGAATGCAGCAACGACCTGGCTCCTTTCTAACCACTCTGACCTTGATCATTCTTGTCAACAACTCGTGCTTTTGCGATGCAACCATGCACTTCCAGGGCAGCTAGGCGGAAGATGTGAAAACAAACTAAAAAAACGAAGAAAACCGAAAGAGGAAGGGGCGGAACCTGAGAGTGCTCGGCTTCAGTTGGCGCGGGCTGTGAGCAAGACAATGGAATTTCCTGCTGGAGCTTAAGTTTGTACAATTCCAACTCTGAAGATGTCGCCATGTGGACCTCTTTCCCCTTTTCCAAAGCTGCCAGGGCAGTGTTCAGATTGACATTTGGTACAATTCCAGCTTTGATGATATCTCCATGCACCTCTTTGCCCTTCTCCAGGCCGGCTGCTAGGCTTGCACAAGCATTGCAAATGTACACAAACATGATGCTTGCATTGCTTATAGGTCTCCAAAGCCTCCATTCCACATCCCTGTTGTGCATACCCTGCAAGCACATCATATCGCACTCCACGACACCACATGTCGTTCAGCTATAGTGTCGAACACTCCCTTTGCATCCTAGATGCACCCACATTATGCAAACATGTTCACCAGGGTATTGTTCCGAATGTCATCTGGTACAATTCCAGCTCTGAAGATGTCGCCATGCACATCTTTCCCCAGTTCCAAAGCTGCCAGGGCAGTGTTCAGATTGACATTTGGCACAATTCCAGCTTTGATGATATCCCCATGCACCTCTTGCCCTTCTCCAGGCCGGCTGCTAGGCTTGCACAAGCATTGCAAATGCACACAAACATGATGTGCTTGCATTGCTCATAGGTCTCCAAAGCCTCCATCCTACGTCCCTGCTCCGTCCCTACCGTGCATACCATGCAAGCATCGCACTCCACGACACCACATCTCGTTCAGCCATAGTGTCGAACACTCCCTTTGCATCCTAGATGCACCCACATTTTGCAAATATGTTCACCAGGGTTTTGTTCAGAATGACATCTGGTACAATTCCAACCCTGAAGATGTCGCCCGTTTCCAAAGCTGCCAGAGCAGTGTTCAGATTGACATTTGGCACAATTCCAGCTTTGATGATATCCCCATGCACCTCTTGCCCTTCTCCAGGCCGGCTACCAGGCTTGCACAAGCATTGCAAATGCACACAAACATGATGTGCTTCCCCCATCCTTTGCTCATAGGTCTCCAAAGCCTCCATCCCACGTCCCTGCCGTGCATACCTTGCAAGCATCGCACTACATGACACCACATCTCGTTCAGCCATAGTGTCGAACACTCCCTTTGCATCCTAGATCCTAGATCCCTTTGCACCCACATTTTGCAAACATGTCCACCAGGGTATGGTTCAGAATGACATTTGGTACAATTCCAGCTCTGAAGATGTCACCATGGACCTCTTTCCCCTTTTCCAGAGCTGCCAGGGCAGTGTTCATAATGACATTTGGTACAATTCCAGCTTTGATGATACCCCATGCACCGCTTTGCCCTTGTCCAGGGCTCAATGCACCCACATTTTCATACATGTCCACTAGGGTATGGTTCAGAATGACATTTGGTACAATTCCAGCTCTGAAGATGTCGCCATGGACCTCTTTCCCCTTTTTCCAGAGCTGCCAGGGCAGTGTTCATAATGACATTTGGTACAATTTCAACTTTGATGATACCCCATGCACCTCTTTCCCCTCGTCCAGGCTCGATGCACCCACATTTCGCATACATGTCCACCAAGGTATGGTTCAGACTGACATTTGGTACAATTCCAGCTCTGAAGATGTCGCCATGGACCTCTTTCCCCTTTTCCAGAGCTGCCAGGGCAGTGTTCAGAATGACATTTGGTACAATTCCAGCTTTGATGATATCCCCATGCACCTCTTTGCGCTTGTCCAGGGCTGCCAGGCTTGCACAAGCATTGCAAATGCACACAAAGTGGCCGGGCTTCACCCCCTCCCCCATCATTGGATCATAGGTCTCCATGGACCTCTTTCCCCTTTTCCAGAGCTGCCAGGGCAGTGTTCAGAATGACATTTGGTACAATTCCAGCTTTGATGATATCCCCATGCACCTCTTTGCCCTTGTCCAGGGCTGCCAGGCTTGCACAAGCATTGCAAATGCACACAAAGTGGCCGGGCTTCACCCCCTCCCCCATCATTGGATCATAGGTCTCCAAAGCCTCCATCCCACGTCCCTGTTGTGCATACCCTGCAAGCATCGCACTCCACAACACCACATCTCGTTCAGCCATAGTGTCAAAACTCCCTTTGCATCCTCAATGCATCCACATTTGGCATACATGTCCAGGTCATGGTAGTGTTCAGAATGACATCCGGTGCAATTCCAGCTTTGACCGATGTCACCATGGACCTCGTTCCCCTTTTCCAGGCTTGCACATGCATTGGAACCACATACAAACGCGATGTGGTTGGGCTTCACCCCTTCGCGCATCATTTGCTCACAGGTCTCCAAAGCAGTCGTACAACGCCCATGCTTGGTAATCCTGCCAACATTATATTCCACGTGATCAAAGATCGTTGAGGCATTCTGTGTTGAACACTTGGTGATCATCCATGATGCTCCCCTTAACATACATGTTGACAAGGTTGTTGAGTAGAAAAACGTCGGTGTGAATCCACTTTGGACAATGTGAGTCTGCACCCGCTTTCCAACTTCTAGGCCTTTCATCTTGATGCACTTATGCAAGAGACACACATACGTATCTACATCTGCTGAAATGCCTCTTTGGTTTAAATCTGTAGATCCTCTTTCAGTTTGCCTGCCTCATAAAGCATCTTCACATACCCATAAGTGCCAGAAGAGGCATTGTGGACTCCCTCTCTTGATCCTCTTCTAGAAGCTGTGGTCATGGTTGAGGTGCCTGATTTTATCAATTGTGCCGCTACAGCTGCCGCTTCCAGCTAACCATCTACCCATGGAGGTTTCTTGTAGCTATCCTTCCACAGGGATCCATAGGTAATCTGGAGCTTGAAATCCGACCCTCTTGGATGAATATGGACCCACACTCTATCCTGCTCCTTCAGCTATCACTGCCTCTGCACAAATCATGCATACATCCTTGTCTTGTTGCCAATGCGATCATCGCACTCCACGACACCACATCTCGTTGAGCCACAGTCGAACACTACCTTCGCATCTTTAATGCTTCCGCATTCAGCATACATGTCCACCAGGGCGGTGTTCAGAACGACAAACCCTACAAGCTGGACCATGGACCTTCCATGTCACTTCCAGGTGGAGGCAATACATATTAAAATATCTATTCCACCAAAGCCACGTTTTCTTTACTTGTTTTTGTGAAACACACGTCAATAAATGTGGCCCTGAATCACGGGTGCAATCAATGTGCAGTGGTTCATGGAGTCGTTGAGTCAACTACATATTCACTTTAATGAATAAATATATTTATTCCATTGATCAAATTATGAATGAAAATTTCTAGTCGCATGTGCAGTAATTAGAACCACTTGTAATTTCTGCTTTTTCAAATTTTATGTATTTACGTAATTAATTAAATAGCCCGGATTTTTGCTACGACTCTGGAGTCGTTGACCCCACTTCTGCCTGCCGTCTGAAATGCCTCCGTGGCCCACATTGTCCGTTTCGACTCTCCAGTAGTCCCGCTTACTGCCAAGTGGTTCCGGAGTGGTTGGCGGACACCCAGTCGATTCGGAAAAGACACGAATGCTTCTAGTGGCTTCAGTGGGTATAACCAAGTGCAAGTGGCGGAAGAAGACCAGGGAAAGACAGCTTTCATCATAGACTGGGGTGCTTATGCATACAAAGTCATGCCTTTTGGACTTTGTAATGCACCAACAACTTTCCAGAGGGTGATAAGTGAATTCTTCCATGAGTATCTGGATGATTTCATGCAAGTGTTCTTAGATGACTTCAGTGTGTACAGCTCTAAGAATGAGCATTTGCAGAAGTTGGAATTATGTTTGGCCAGATGCAGGATGAGAGGTCTTGGTCTGAATCCGGAAAAGTGTACTTTCTGTGTGAACTCAGGGGTACTACTGGAACACATTGTGTGTAAGAAGGGACTGCTTGTGGATCCTAGAAAGATAGAGGCTATTAAAGCCTCACCACCACCAAGTAACGTGAAGGGTCTAAGGAGGTTCCTTGGACAAACTACTTATTATAGAAGGTTTGTCAAACGGTATGCACAGATGGCAGCTCCATTGAACAAGCTTTTGAAGAAGGATGCAGTGTTTGCATGGACAGCTGAATGTCAACAAGCATTTGAGGCACTTACATTGTCAGTAACAACTACACCTGTGCTGATTAACCCTCACTGGCATGTAATATTCCATGTACACTGTGATGCCTCAGGAGAAGCATTGGGAGCTGTGTTAGCCCAAAATGTCACAGGGAACATAGATTCACCTGTGTACTATGCTAGCAGGATTTTGAATAGTGCTTAAATGAACTATAGCACCACTGAAAGAGAAGCATTGGCAATGATTTATGCAGTCAAGAAATTCAGGCATTACCTATTGGGAAGGAAGTTTATGTTTTATGTGGATCATCAGGCTTTGATTTATCTGGTGAACAAGCCTTTGATAAGTGGCAGGATAGCAAGATGGTTAATAATCTTGCACGAGTTTGAATTCGAAGTTGTTTACAAGCCTGGCCGTTTGCATCTTGTGGCAGATCACTTGTCACGCCTATCAACAGGAGATCCCGCCACGGGAGTAGACGACCAACTACCTTATGCGAGTTTATTTGTAGTGGAGGTGCAAGGAAGTGCAGATGATTGGTTAGATTGGCAGTGGCCAATCAGATACTACCTTACTAATGGTCAGTGCCCACCCAGTTATGGGAAGGAACAGAGGAAGAGAATAGCTATCAAGGCTTTACCCTACACTATGATAGGTGGCAGATTGTATAAGCTAGGACCTGATGGAGTTCTTAAACGATGCTTGTACCACCATGAAGTAAATAAAGTTTTGGAAGAAGTTCATAAATGAGTGGCTGGAGCTCATTTTGGAGAGGAGACTACCAGTAGAAAAATACTACTTGCGGGTTACTGGTGGCCTACTCTGTTCAAGGAAGTACACAAGTATTGCAAGAGTTGTGATGAGTGTCAGAGGCTAGGACCTTTGCAAAGATCTGGAAAGATGGCTTTGCATCCTACGATGCCTACTGAACCATTCCAGAAATGGGGACTAGACTTTGTTGGACCAATAAACCCACCAGCCAGGAATACACAGAACAAGTATATAATCACAGCCACTGATTATACTACAAAGTGGGTGGAAGCTAAGGCTTTGAGGGACAACACAACTAAGTCTACAGCAAGGTTCCTGTATGAGAACATACTTACAAGATTTGGCTGTCCCCTGGAATTTATTAGTGACCAGGGAAGTCACTTCATTAATGAGACCATAGAATTATTGACTAAAGAGTTCATGATTGTGCACAGTTAGAGTACAACCTATTACCCACAGGGTAATGGGCTGGCAGAGGCCACCAACAAAATACTATACACTATTTTGGCTAAGATAGTCAATGCAAACAGAACAGATTGGGATACAAAGCTGCTGACAGCTTTGTGGTCATACAGGACTTCATATAAAGTCACAACCAAGTATACACCATTCCAATTAGTTTATGGTATGGAAGCTTTACTACCAGTGGAATTCTTATTGCCTACTATGAGAACAGAATGGGGAAAGAGAATGGAATTGGAGGATTCAATTAAAGTCGGGAAACATGAATTATATCATGTGGAAGAAGTACGTGCTGATGCACCAGATAACATGACCAGAATTCAGATGAAGAGGAAGGATCAATTTGATGAAGGTAAATTGAAAACTTTTAAGACGGGAGATTTGGTACTGTGGTTGCAAGATTAAAGCTTCTACGCTTAAGTCACCATGGAAAGGACCTTATGTCATACAGAAGATGTATGATAACAACAAAGCCATGTTACAAACCATTAACAAGGAGATGCTTAGAAGAGTAAATGCCAATAAGCTGAAGGGATACAGTGGTATCCATGATAAACCATTGCAACATGATTTACATCTTGAAACACAGAAGCAGTCACAGGTTACACCAGTAACACCAATGGAGCAGGAAACACTTGTCGTAAAGCCGAATGTGTATGGCCTGAGCGTAGAACACGGGTGTTCACACAGTCATCACACCACAGTGTGACACAGCCTATCACAGCTCACCACAGCGTGACACAGCATCACACAGCCTATTACAGCTCGTCACAGTTTGACACAGCCCAACACAGCCCACACAAGTTGCACAGTCCATAGGGTCAGTGACAGGTGGACGCGGGTTAACGTCAAAAAAGTGGCCAGAGTGTGTAACGGCAGTTCGGAAGTCAAACTCGGAGAATATGCCACGCGGACATAGGGAGATGGGGAAGTGTTTGAGTTCAAACACGTGGCATAAGGGGCAAAGAACTCCGCTTTGAATATACAGCGATAGTGGGTGTCATCATGCAAAAAGTTAAATTGGGCCGTCGAAGTACCTACCCGGTACAGCAGCTGAAACTAATTGCGGGCCCATTGCGTTCTCGCGCATCAAGCAAACAAGAATCAAGGATAATTTGCGCAATTATTGGGCCAGGCACAATGATCGGGGACTTAGCAGTAGTGTTTTGTAACCGCTTCATCTCTTCTACCAGACCATTGTACATCAACTCCGCCGAAGCCACATCCTCTCCCCTCAAGGCTTTCAGTACCTCCTCCGTGAATGACCTGCTAAGGTACCGTTGGTTCTGTTTCATGGCAAACAGAACGTTCAGTATTTGGCAATTCAAATAGTTGCTGCAAGTACTGGGGAGTAATCTCTATATCTACTCCCCTCACCTGTGTAACTCCTGTCCGAGGCTCAAAGTTCTGAATGAATTGAATCATGAACTTCCGATGATGCAAAGACCATTCCTTGCGTAGCAGCCCTTCCAATCGCAACTCCTTTAGCAGCTGCACTGCGTATAGCAATTGTTTGCTTCTGCAGAATCGTGGTGCTCTTCATCCTGATATCCTCCATTCCCCTAATTCTCTTCATCCCAGACAAACAAGAAGGCCTTGTTTGGAATAGTTGTAGGAAAGCTTGCAGGGCGTAGAGCATGAAAGTATGGTTGGCACAGAAAGGAACGGGTAAGTGAGTTTAAGCCTGTGGGGCTTGCAAGTAATGAGTGAGAGAGAATGTACTCTCAACCCGTCCGTCCTTGCGCCACTGCGTAAGAAGTAAGGCGAGCGTATAATCTGTGATATCCGCCATAACTACAAAGCTATAACTTTGATTGCCCCTCCCGTCAAAACGCTGGTTATTCGGAGCAACCCCGACTCTTCCGCTCATAACTTTTCTAATTTCTTGTTCTTGTTTCTTGGAGGGAACCACCTGCATGAAATCCACATTTCTGATTGGCTGTTGCCTTCTCAATTTTACCCCCATTGGCTCTTCACAAGGTGAAGGGGATTGGAGGGGTAGCACCAGTCTAAGAGACAGAAGCGGGATGTGACGGTAGAGGCAGATCCACTAGCTACAAGGAAACCACCAGATGATGTTTCCATAGCTCTTGTGCAGGATAGGGAACAGCAGCACAGGGGGCTGTTATTGCTGGAAGCACGACCTTTGGAGAAGGAGGAAGAAGTCACTTCAGTACCACAACCATCACAGCCAGTTGACTCAGTTGCCCCAGAGGTAACTCAGATAGTACATATTGTTACACCAGAGCCTATTGCTGTGGAAGGAGAAGGGTTGGACATCCCCACTACAGAGCAGGTAGTGGCAGAAATTGAGAAGGGTGACCTTCTCTATGAAACTCTGGCATGGTCAGAGAACCAGTAGCACCAGAGATACAGGGTCTGACCAAAGAAATTCCTGTTGTGCTAATCATGCCCAAACCTGTGGAGGAGGTTCAAAGGGTAGAGTGCAAAGGCACTGCAGCACCTGTGGAGGATCAGGTTGCTCAGGGAGAAGATCTTGTAGGATCCTGGCCTGATTGGTTTGTGAGACATCAAACTGTGGAGAATCAGGGAGAACAACAGCAAGTTCTCCATGAAGACCCACCGCAGGCCATGCTTATGAGTTCCATCAGTAGGACTCTCAACCTGTTGGGCACTTATGTGAAATCCCATGTTCCTTCCACACAACTGGCAGCATTGAGGGAGGAGCTCAGGCAAGAGTTTGAGGCAAGAATTGCCACTGAGTGTGCAAATAAGGTGGATGTGGAGGCCAACCACTAGAAGCATTCGTGTCTTTTCCGAATAGACTGGGTGTCCGCCAACCACTCCGGAACCACTTGGCAGTAAGCGGGACTACTGGAGAGTCGAAATGGACAATGTGGGCCCACGGGGGCATTTCAGACGGCGGGCAGAAGTGGGGTCAACGACTCCGAAGTCATAGCAAAAATCCGGGCTATTTACTTAATTACGTAAATACAGAAATTTTGAAAAAGCGGAAATTACAAGTGGTTCTAATTACTGCACATGCGACTAGAAATTTTCATTCATAATTTGATTAATGGAATAAAGATATTTATTCATTAAAGTGAATATGTAGTCGACTCAACGACTCCATGAACCACTGCGCATTGATTGCACCCGTGATTCAGGGCCACATTTGCTGACATGTGTTTCACAAAAACATGTAAAGAAAATGTGGCCTTGGTGGAATAGATATTTTAATATGTATTGCCTCCACCTGGAAGTGACATGGAAGGTCCATGGTCCAGCTTGTAGGGTTTGTCGTTCTGAACACCGCCCTGGTGGACATGTATGCTGAATGCGGAAGCATTAAAGATGCGAAGGTAGTGTTCGACTGTGGCTCAACGAGATGTGGTGTCGTGGAGTGCGATGATCGCATTGGCAACAAGACAAGGATATATGCATGATTTGTGCAGAGGCAGTGATAGCTGAAGGAGCAGGATAGAGTGTGGGTCCATATTCATCCAAGAGGGTCGGATTTCAAGCTCCAGATTACCTATGGATCCCTGTGGAAGGATAGCTACAAGAAACCTCCATGGGTAGATGGTTAGCTGGAAGCGGCAGCTGTAGCGGCACAGTTGATAAAATCAGGCACCTCAACCATGACCACAGCTTCTGGAAGAGGATCAAGAGAGGGAGTCCATTCTGGCACTTATGGGCATGTGAAGATGCTTTATGAGGCAGGCAAACTGAAAGAGGCTCTACAGATTTTAAACCAAAGATGCATTTCAGCAGATGTAGATACGTATGTGTGTCTCTTGCATAAGTGCATCAAGATGAAAGGCCTAGAAGTTGGAAAGCAGGTGCACACTCAAATTGTCCAAAGTGGATTCACGCCGACGTTTTTCTACTCAACAACCTTGTCAACATGTATGTTAAGGGGAGCATCATGGATGATCACCAAGTGTTCAACACAGAATGCCTCAACGATCTTTGATCACGTGGAATATAATGTTGGCAGGATTACCAAGCATGGGCGTTGTACGAATGCTTTGGAGACCTATGAGCAAATGATGCGCGAAGGGGTGAAGCCCAACCACATCGCGTTTGTATGTGTTGCAATGCATGTGCAAGCCTGGAAAAGGGGAACGAGGTCCATGGTGACATCGGTCAAAGCTGGAATTGCACCGGATGTCATTCTGCACACTGCCCTGACCTGGACATGTATGCCAAATGTGGATGCATTGAGGATGCAAAGGGAGTTTTTGACACTATGGCTGAACGAGATGTGGTGTTGTGGAGTGCGATGCTTGCAGGGTATGCACAACAGGGACGTGGGATGGAGGCTTTGGAGACCTATGATCCAATGATGGGGGAGGGGGGAGGGGGTGAAGCCCGGCCACTTTGTGTGCATTTGCAATGCTTGTGCAAGCCTGGCAGCCCTGGACAAGGGCAAAGAAATGCATGGGGATATCATCAAAGCTGGAATTGTACCAAATGTCATTCTGAACACTGCCCTGGCAGCTTTGGAAAAGGGGAAATGGGTCCATAGCTACATCTTCAGAGCTGGAATTGTACCAAATGTCAGTCTGAACCATACCTTGGTGGACATGTATGCAAAATGTGGGTGCATCGAGCCTGGACGAGGGGAAAGAGGTGCATGGGGTATCATCAAAGCTGGAATTGTACCAAATGTCATTATGAACACTGCCCTGGCAGCTCTGGAAAAGGGGAAAGAGGTCCATGGCTAGTGGTATACTAGTGTGTGGCATGCACATGTGTTGTGTGGTTTTGGACAACGATGTAGTTGTGTAGCGATATGTATGCGCACGACAGCTATCAAGTTATTTTACCACTAGTGTGAAACTAGCTAGGAAATAACTAGCTTTCACATATTGACATTTGGGATTGGCCCAAGTGTCAATCCAGGGGTCAAGGCAGATTTAGGCCCTGGAGTGGTTATCTTCACGGCAAGCGCGGGAGGCTCATCTTTCTCGAGTTGAGCCTCACCGCGTCTAGCTATGGCGCCGTAGTGTGGATTCCCCATGGCGTGGGGTGCACTTGGCTTGACTTGTATTTGAGTGATGAGGCTATATATGCATGAGTTTATGCTTCAGCTTTGTGAGCTCGCATGAGCTTGTGCTTGTATTCTTCTTCTTTATCATTGTGGTGGACTAGTGACTGCCATAGTGGGCAGCAAAGTGGCAGCCTAGTGACTGACTAGTTGTAGCCTAGTGGTTGGACTAGTGGTGGACTAGTGGTGGACTAGTGTGTGGCGTGCACATGTGTTGTGTGGTTTTGGACAGCGATGTAGTTGTGTAGCGATATGTATGCGCACGACAGCAACAACAGCCGCACCCAAAATCTTCGCAAGGGAACTGTGATGGTGAGAATCTCTCATTCTTGCCTCTGTCACATACACTCACCCCTCTCTAACATCAGTGGTATCATGAATCAGTCCATTCGCATCTACAAAGCAAAGCCAAGGCAAGGATTCATACAAAGACACCTTTAGCATGCCTCCTCCCATATTGGAACACCAGAAAGAAGCCCACAACCAAAATATCCGTAAGCCGACTGAAGGTAGGAGACTAGTTTAGCGTAGAGCAGGAATAGGGTGCCATAGTACCATGTCAGCATCGCCATATCATCGTAGACATGTCATCATCGCCATGTCATCGTAAACACGTCATCGTCGTCAGCCACATCATTGTCGTTCATTTTCTTGTGTATTGGTTGTAACGAAACCTCGCAGAGACGGCGACTTTCAAAGACTCGAGTGAAACTCTTATACTAGTTCAGCTCCTGTTGTTCCCACCTCCATCATCAGAATTTTGGGCAACTGCACAGATTTCATCAATTCAAACTCAATTACAAAACAAGAGCATCACTCTGCCTCGGTTTGAGCATTGTCTGCTACAGTACGGTCGCCATCATCATTTCATGGTAGGATTAGCTCTGCACATTAATTGTTGTGTATAGGTGTATTGTGGTAACCTGGGAAGCAATGGGGCTTATTTTTAATGTATCTATTGTCTATTTGGTCATATCTTAGTGCTATGAAACTTATTTAGCACAATTTTTAGGGGAATAGTCTCAAGGCTTACAAAGCTACCCACCTACACATGCATTTTGTTTTTTGGATCCTACCAACAATCTATGAAAATTTTCAAAATAAATTGATTTATTTTTTATTTTAATTTGTGACATAACAAAGTTTGAGCATCACAAAGATAAACCCTTAACCATGTGTCTCGTATTTAAATCAGCTCTAAGGCTCTCTAGGACTTAGACAAATTTGATGAAATATATATATAGTAATCACAGACCGTAAGATCTATTCCAATCCGACGATTTAAATATTTCAACCATTCATCCATTCACATCTTGACACGTGTAGACTATAGATACGGATTCAGATTTATAATAAAGTTGATTGTTTGGAACCATCTGTTCAATAGCATCATCCTACAATGGTCTGGGGGCTGCTATTTCATGAGCGCCATGAGCATGAGCGGAAAAAAAAAAAACATGAGCGGACAATTGTGTGTCCACGGAAATAGGGTTAGGAGGCACGGAAATAGGGTCATTTGAAGTTGGAATGTGGCACCACTGGACTCGTCATAGCAATGAAATTGCAAATTTTGTGGCAAGCCACATCTATACAAGTGTGTCCTAACTGTCATAGCCGAAATGGGCACTACTCTCCTACACCCTCCGAGGAACTTGCCCCACCTTCCTCCTCATCCCCCTCATCCCCCCCATCCTCTGAGCTCTGAGATGCATCAGTTCCACTATGCCTCTCAAAAATACCGTCCTCTCCTTGGGGGACTGTCCACCTCACCTCCAGGGACTCTTCTGCCTCTTCTCCCCCACTTTCCTCAGCAGAATCCAAGACAAATCTACGAGCATGACGAGCTCTAATAGCTGAATTTTCTTGAGGCTCGCCTCATCTAAAATCTGCTGTACACGACTAGGTTCGGAAGACCTCCTAATGGACACCGAAGCAAGCCGGGCAACATAAGCAGGAAGGATGTAGTCCCTTTCTGGACTCGGCATGAAATCCCCCCTGGCAAAAAAAGGCACGTTCCTCCTGCCCACGAACTGCGGTGTAGAAGTCCCTCCTGCAATACTTGGCATCTTGCAGTAAGAACAAATCCACTTCAAGAATGTCAATACCAGCAGAAGCAGAAAGGGTCGGGCAATGAAATAAGAGAGTGAAGGGAGGTGCCTCACGAATGGCAGGAGGCAACTTACAATGCGACCACTCATTCGTAAACCGGGGGCTCCTCGGCCTCGATCCCAACTTGTACCTCCCCCTGCTCCTTCTCGGATTCTTCCTCATCCTCCGAGGATGCATCTTCCTCTTTTGGCAAACGTTCAGCCGCTGCTAGTTCCGAGTTGTGGAGGGCAGTATCTGGCTTGAAGGCGAAGACATGCCTGTCGTACAATGTCCTAGCCCACATTGAAGCACCTGAGGGACAAAGCGGGCGGTTAATAGCATGCGGTATGCAATTGTAATCGGGCCAGGGGACATACTATGCACGTGAAGGCTTACCCGTGCCATATGTGAGGTCAAGAATTCGCCCTTGGACATCGGAGCACGTCTCCATGAGGGTTTGGATGAAAGCAAGGGCTCCGGGTCCGGATGTACCGCCACGGTTTGCCTGTCTTTGTGTCCTTCGGCATACTGGAGTGGGGCACATAGTTGTAGAGGACATCGTAGGTAAGAGGGTCCACAACGGCATCAACAAGACGACCGTCGTTGCGGAATTTGAACGTAGACCCTCTCTTCACAAAACAATATGCCTCAAACACCAATGTCTGCATATCCAACAAAAGAGGGATCAACTCCAAGGTCTAGTTTAGATACACCATGATATGAAGTGAAGGCAATAGATTGATAACTTACACTCTGGCCCTCTGTTCGCAACCCCTGCGTATTGATGCAGAACCATTTTTTGAGGAGGACCGGGGTGGTACTTTTCGGTGTCCACTTTGCCACAACATTCTCTATCGTCTTCCCTCTTGTGGCAAGGACCACCATACATCCACCGTCATCCAGGAGCATCCCCGCCAGCCCAAACCTGGCTTTCCAGTAGTCCTCAGTAAACTTGTCCCAGTGGGCACACCATCCAGGCCCTCCAGCAGCTGCCCATCTGGAATATCGAGGAGAATCATATCGCAGGCTCTCTCCACCTCACCCCCCCCCCCCCCCCCCCGGTGTGCTCTTACAATCCGTGCTCAGGTGGGCACACCAGCTCCTCCAGAGACTTGCTATGTGCCACCTTTTTCGCCCTGGCAGCCAGAGCGTCAAGGAAGCTCTCATTGATGCATTGGATGATTGTTGGGGGTTCTAGCTTTGGCCTGTGGGAAAATGTCATCGCCGAATACTGCCGTGTAGGCTCGCCCTCAAATGCCAACTTCTTGGCAGAGCCAGTCCCGATCCGAACTGACTTGGGAACCCGGACTACCGGTGACTTGGTAGCAGCAGCAGCAGTGGCAGGACTTTGCACAAAGACGTCATCGGAGTCACTCCCTTCGGGCCCCTCCTGCGCCTCCTCTCGCGCCCCGCTGGTTTTCTGTTTTTTTGGGGTTACTGCAATCCCTTGTTTCCGTGTCATTTTCTTCAACCTTTTCTCCTTTGGACCCGGCGGAGGCAGCAGAGCCCGGTTTCGGCGGTCTTCAGCATCCAGCTTCAATTGAAACTCAGAGGCGTCAAGCCCTCCCGACGGAAGGTCCACATACCAAGGGCAGTCGCGCAAATGCTCCAGATGCCACTCTTTCACGATAATGTCAGTGTACATTGAGTCAGAGCCAGGGTTCTTCCATGTGAGGAAGAATGGCGGCTCGAAGGACAGATGACCTTTCTCCAACAGGGAGAACTTGCAGTACCTGCATTCAAGAAACCCACAGAGAATCAGGTCCCGGGAATGAGGTTAATGTTTCGTCAAGAAACTGTAAAAATGACGCCGAATTTCCATGCGGGGTGGGCCCGCTGGTCCCGGCTCCCCAGGGTGCCGGGCAACGAAAGTGGTAATTCGGCGCCATTTTTCTCGAGGGCGAGGCAGCCCATTCTGGGACTTAGCCGTTTTGGGGTCCAACCTAGAAAAATGGCGCCGAATTTCCACTTTCGGGCCCCAGAAATGGCTAAGTCCCTGGGGTGCCCTGAAACCGAAACTGGAAATTCGGCGCCATTTTTCCAGGTTGGGGGCCAGCCCCTTCTGGGACCCAGCCACTTTCGGACCCAACCTGGGAAAATGGCGCCGAATTTCCAGTTCCGTGCCCCGGAAATGGCTAAGTCCCTGGGGTGGCTGGCACCGATACTGGAAATTCGGCGCCATTTTTCCAGGTTAGGGGCTAGCCCCTTTTGGGACTTAGCCATTTTTGGGCCCAACTGGGAAAAATGGCGCCGAATTTCCAGTTCCGAGGGCAAGAAATGGCTAAGTCCCCAGGGTGGATGGCACCTAAACTGCAAATTCGGCGCCATTTTTCCCGTATCGTGGCCAGCCCCTCATTGGACTTGCTGAGAAAATGGCACCGAATTTCCAGATTCGGGGCTTCCAAATGGCTGGTCCCTGGGGTGGCTTCCACCGAGACTGGAAATTCGGCGCCTTTTTCCCTGTCTCGAGGGCAGGCACCCCAGGGACTTAGCCATTTCTTCACAACCAATTGTCATGCCCCACACAAGGCGTTTTACATCCACGAACTCTAGGGACTGCAATTGCCACGGATAAAAGAGGAGCACCGCATATTTACATGTACAGAAGGCGCATTGCCGCTTTGTCCGCGTTCGGCTGGTCGGTGAACTCGTGGCTCCGGCGGGCATGTGGTATCTCTCGAAAGAACAGGTCGGTTTTGTATAGCAGAAAGTACCTCGTCACATAGTCGCGGAGGCTCTCTGCTTCTCCTGCAATCTCCAGCTTGAACTGATGTGCTTGGGTGTCAAGTTGCTCTTGCGCATTCGTTGTCACCTGCGGAGATTCTCCATCAGACCGCATTCCTCAAGAAATAAAATCCACCCGATACAAGAGTAGAAGCGCCAAATGAAGCGTGGGAAAGTACCTAAAACCACCATGTCATGCGGTTCATCCACATGTCGAATGTGGGGTCGGACAGTTTGTCGGGTTTTGGGAAGCTCCACAAGTCCCGTGTACTCTGGAACCCTTTCCCGATTTGGAGCCACCGGGTCTGTCCAAGCAACGTGCATATTAGTAAGCGCAAGACACCACGAAACGAATTGTTGCCACAAGAGAATTTGGTTAAGAATGTATAACCTTCTCTGTTGCATCCACACAGGTAAACAAAATTTGTTAAATGGGCCAATGAGGCGTTCACCTATCATCCAATTTTATTCATTGGGAAAAAAAAATCCTCTCATGGGTGAACGGCTATTGCACCCATTGAACGGATGTGGTTGAAGCCCAATTTTTGCCCGCATGTGCTTGAATAAGTGTGCTTTACGTGTGGACGGCAACCATCGCCTCCTGGCATGGATGGAGCACATAGCCCAAGCCCACCCCAACGACCTGGATTGGCATTACGTCGTGGAGTGTGTTGTGCTGAAGGTTGCGGGGCCAAAAGATCGCAGTCTTCTCAAAGCTGCTATAGCAGACATCAACTCGTAAGTTACAATGCCTCTTGCTCTGGAACTTTGAATTTGCAACACTCATTTCATTGCCAATCGTCATATTTGTTGCAAATTCTCATTTCAGTATCATTTAATGGAAATGTGGCATTGCAGGGTGAATGAGAATGCCTTCATTGCCACCAACTTGTCCCACATGCTCTTCCGAGTGAAGGATGTTGGGAAGCAGGGGGTGCAAGAGTTTGCCAATTCGCTCAGTGCCAACCTATTGCGCAAGTCGGAGGCAAAGGCAGACAGAACCTAGTATGGACTGAGCATGGACGCCATGGTGGACTACATATTTCGGGTATAGCGCTCTCTTCTTTTGTTGACGTAATCAGTCTTTGCTCCCCCAATAGAAGAAAAAGTGTGGACCAGGATTTCTAATCTTATGTGCGCATTGTTGACAGACGAAAATTGAGCAGGATTTGGCACATGCGAGGAGGTTCTACATGGAGTCGGAGGAGAAGAAACTAACCCTCCCGGCACTGGAATCGTATCTGAAAGCTGCGGATGCGAAGGCTCGCATCAAGTACAAGTCGCGGATGGTGAAGTACGTGGCCATTGCTGATCCCGCCCTTGGTGCTGACTTTCTGGTGGAGGTGGGGAAGCACTACTCCCGCGCTCTTAAGCCCACGATGACACTGGAGAAGTTGCATCGTCTAGCCACTGATCTCATATTATTCTGGGACCTGTCAGATGGTACATTGAACATACTGGCAAAGTCTCAAAGCAAACAAAAACCATTTGGATGGGCAACCATCCGTTGGCCCATTGAACAAATTTCGTTTGATCTCGTATTACTGTGGGACCTGTTAGATGTTACATTGAAGATACTGGCAAAGTTTCAAAGCGTACAAAAACCATTTGGATGGGCAACCATCCGTTGGCCCATTGAATGAATTTCGTTTTATCTCATATTAGCCCGGGACCTGTTACATGGTATGTTGAACATAGTGGCAAGTTTGAAAGCAAACAAAAATCATTTGGATGCTCAACCATTCAATCACCCAATGATTGAATTTTGTTTCATCTCATATTAGCCTGGGACCTGTTACATGGTATGTTGAATATAATGGCAAAATTTGAAAGCAAACAAAAATCATTTGAATGGTCAACCATTCAATTGCCCATTGATTGAATTTCGTTTCATCTCATATTAGACCGGGACCTGTTACATGGAATGTTGAACATAGTGGCAAAGTTTGAAAGCAAATAAAAATCATTTGGATGCTCAACCATTCGATCGCCCAATGAATGAATTTCGTTTAATCTCATATTAGATCGGGACCTGTTACATGGTATGTTGAACATAGTGGCAATGTTTGAAAGCAAAAAAAAATCATTTGGATGGTCAACCATTTCATTGCCCATTGATTGAATTTCGTTTCATCTCATATTAGACCAGGACCTGTTACATGGTATGTTGAACATAGTGGCAAAGTTTGACAACGAACAAAAATCATTTCGATGGTCAATCATTCGATCGCCCATTGATCAAGCTCCTTTCATGGGTGCATTGCTTTTTGAAGCTCTTTTATGTAGTGTCTTTTGCTTCATAATGCGGTGCTTCTCCATATCCTCTTTCTGGTGATATTCTTGACCTAGAACAGAGTCATAGATGTGTACAAAATTCCTTCAAAAACCATAAAAAATACCATCAAAACTTGAAGCCTCATCCCCAACTTCAAATTTTGATGATCATTTGGTTTTTTAAGGATTTCTATATACATGTGTGGATCTGTTCGAGTCGAGAGTGTCACCAGATTGGAAAAAGAAGAGCTGGAGAAGCACCTCATTACGAAGCAAGAAACATTACATAAGACCTCAACATGTTCAACATTTGGATGATGAACCATTTCGTTCGTCACTTGAAGCGTTTCTGAATTGATCTCATGTTTGTTGGTGCAAGTTAACGCGTCCTCGACTGCCAATCATGCCTCCCCCCAGGCCACAGTGATCTCGTACTTGTCGAAGACTCCCCTAGGCCACATGAAACGGTTCATAAGATACATTTTCACAAATGCGATGTGATATATTTGTGAAATGGTATCACATCAACCGTTTAATGTGGCTGCTAGCCAATGCACCTCTTGTGCACTATGGCAGAAATATTCGCCACTTGAAGGCACAAACATAAATAATCTGTGCAAACAATCTCAAGAATCATATGTACTGCAAAGTGTTTGATACTACCGATGTTCATGTAGCTGATTTCTACATGAATCGTTTTGCTACTCCCATGCCAACAACATCAAGTCCACTGAGACTGCCATATTCCGAATTTCGTATCAGCCACCACCAACATGAAACCATCACTTGAGTACCAAATCTCCAATTCATTCTATTTATGGTGGGCCGTGGCTGATACGTTCATTTGAGCATGACAGTCTTAGAAGACCTGATGTTGTTGGCATGGGAATAGCAAAAAGACTACTGCAAAATTCAGCTTGAGGAACAACAATAGCATCAAACACCTTACAGTAAATAGGATTGTTGACATTGGTTGTGACAGCTCCAATCAACAAAGCACTCGCACCATCAATTGCGCTCCAGTAGCAGTACTGGTCCCTCGAGTAAATAAAGTTCCGTTGTAAATACTAAATTGCATACGCTCAAGCCTCACAGCTATCATTTCAACAAAATCGACCGTGTATTGTGTCACTGTTTGTATGGACCGTTGTTCCAATGTTTATGGCAGGGTACTGAGATAACGTGGTACGGGTCTGTAAGAGTTCGACAACAAGTGTTTCACATGTCATTTCAAATGTGGACGATACCATGAAAGACATGGATCCTAGCTTTTGGAGTAGTTCAGAAAGCATGCAAACAAGGTGTGTGGGTTGCCTTGATCACTACATCAGCATTGAAGAGCATTGAAGCTCTTAAAGTAGTGTACAAGAGAAAATTTAATCCGCAATATTCAAATCCACGCATATCAGTGGACGATACCAAACAGTTGAAGGTGGCACAAAAAAACCGAGTGTTTACTCACTGAAAATTTGGGCCTCACTAAGTAGTGCATCTGATGACACCATAGTCGGCCAGGATATCTGGGGGTTCACTATGGTAACCAAGGACAAAGGTCGCGAACTAACATTGCCTTCACCTCATTTATGGTGAAATTGGGTGGTTTATGTCCTCCGAGTCTTCCCGCATCTTCAGGCGGCGCAATATAATATAATATATATGCTTGCAATGGGTGTAAGCTCCTTTGGACCTTTTCATTTTGCCAAAGTCAGGGCAGGTGCACTCCGGACTTCTGGAGATGCAGACATTGTACACCTCCCCTGCTTTGGCTGATCCCGGTGTGCACAGTATGTACACACGACAAATTCCAGGGCGGAGAACATCTTTGAATGATTGCACAATTGCCTTCAAAGATTGTTCCAACTCGATCTTCTTAAGGACTTGTGCACTCAGTGGCTTTCGCCGATATATTTTTCCCCATCTCTTGGTGGCATATGTGTCCGGATCCAGGTGATTGGTATTATCCGTAGCACTGTCCCACTCACCCTCGACAGTGCTCTTGTCGTCAGTAGGAACAAGTTGAAATCCAGCTTGGGTCAATGCGTCAACCTCATCCTGACTTAAATTTGTCCCAACCATCACAGGCCACACGTCGGGAACATCTGGTTTGTCAAGCACATATCGCCCTGCTTCACCACCGACGCGGTACACGATATCTGTTGGACAGTGCCACATTTCCATTATCTTTGGTTTTACCATAGCCGGAGGATGGTGGTGACCGACATATCTTGGAACAGGAACACCCAACCTGTGGAGTGGCCGGATTTTCTCTTTGAATAGTTGTTCATTGTTAGACCATACTACCCAGCACTTCACTCTTGAAGTGTTCGAGGTCCGGGCGATGTGCCAGCATGCTGTGGACACGGCGGTCTCCAAAACCGGTTTTTTGTTTTGTAATGGAAGGTCATCCTCCAAGGTGTCTACAGTAGTTGTCTGCAGTCTTTGTTCTCCGGCACCTTCAGGGCGCCTGGGTGTGGTGCGGAGATTCATGTCAGACCTCCATGAATGAAAGTGTTCCTCGTCTTGTAAGTTGCCGAGAACAATCTTCCGCTTCGTTGTCCTAGTGAGAAGGTAACCCTCGAGCCCTGGATTTCTACCATGGAGAGGAGTGCCTTCCCAAAACTTCTTACCGCTTCAGCCATCTTAAGAGGATTTGAAGACCGCGCTGCCGCCCGTGCTAATAATTGTTCGCGGTCGGGCCCAGAACCCTTTGCACCACCCTTTAGATAATTGTTGTAGGACGATGATTGCAGAATTGCCCTTGTCATGTCGTTTCGGGTGGCTATGTAGAGGTCCACTTCAAGACACCACTCCCGCCTGCCCGCTCGCATGCATGGACTCAGACATGTTAACATTTGGCATTGCTCCGTCGTCCTCTAGATCCAATCCCTACAAGTCACATCTCCAACGACATCAAAACAGGGTATGCGTGGCCAACGAGAAAGCCTAAGTCTGAAGATGAGGTCCATCGAAACGGTCAACTACGGTTATCGGTACCGACTATAGCCATCGAATGCTTCAACACCCTAAACCTAATCTTATAGTCGGTGCACACTATAAGCAGTCGACAATAGTGCCATCTGCTACGCTATAGTCGGTGCAGACTACACAATGAATGTTCTGCTCACGTCAGCTGAACTTCATGTGAGCAGAGCCAATATCAAAGCAACACATATAGGAGTACTTTGGAGACATTACCTTATAGCCGGTGCAGACTATAAGCCACAATACTGCCAATCCAACCGATTTCGGCATCTGGAGGAGAACTTTGGGAACCAAATCTTATAGTCGGTGCACACTATAAGCAGTCGACAGAACTGCCATCTGCTACGCTTTAGTCGGTGCAGACTACACAATGAATGTTGTGCTCATGCCAGCTCAACTTCATGTGAGCCAATATCAACACATTTAGGAGTGCTGTGGAAACCTTATCTTATAGTCGGTGCAGACTATAAAATAAAATAATGCCATTCCAACCGATTCTGGCATCTGCAATGCTACAGTCCGTGCAGACTACGCAGACAATGTTCTGCTCATGTGTGCTGAGCTTCATGTGAGCGGAGCCACTATGAAAGCAAAGTTGTGCTCATGTGAGCGGATATACATGAGCTCACCGAAAGATTTACAAAGAAAACACAAAATGTTCCCGATGGAATGTAATATTCGGTACGGACTATAAAATCCGAGCTTTGCTCACGTGAGCCCACAGGAATAAGTAGGCATAAAAAGACATTGCATGCAAAAACCAAATTCTTACATTGCGATTTGTGCCAATTCAGAACATTACAATGCCTTGGGCAAAAGATCGCTGACATTAATGTAACTACATCTATCACATCATGCAGGTCACACTTTCTTGTTGGTGAAAATGAAGGTAAAAGCTTACACTGGGAACCAAACACCCAACCCTGTCATCTTTGAAACACATGAGACTCAGCTGCGGCTACATCTGATCTATTAGAGTGCAAATCATGGTAGCACCCTTGTTGCACTATATGAGGTAGCATGTGGGAATGTTTGCAACAAATTCATAGCTTCCTGTCCAGGAATGCAAACGTCCTACGAATTGCAGTCTGAAAGGCACATTTGCGCCAAACAAGCTTGGCACTTACTCCAGCTGGAACATTGATCTTGATCTCTTCCTCCTCCAGCCCTACCAAACACAGCCCGCAAGAGTTGATCAGATTGATATCACCAAGGTGCCAAAGCTGCAAAGATGTATTTATCATGTAGTTCTGGTCACTCCACTAGTCTTCAAACCGGTACTATTGAGAGGTGCCATGCAACACTTCCAGAAATATTTAATGGAAGCTCTGATGCAAAGTAGACAGACCGACATCACTGGGATGACTCCTGTGGCCCAGTTTGTGGCCCACTTGCAGTACAAGTTGGAGAATTAGATGCCACTGTCAGACTCATATTTTCAACTCAGATTGGTGGGAGGTTAGGACATTGCCAGTGGGATCAACCAGCATCGTCATTCATTATAAGAATAAGACTTGGGAAGAGTGGTAAAACTTACAAATGCCAAGTAGTATACAGTTGTCAGGACAGCAATAGCAAGGAAAGCATATTGAAACACATTGTACCTGCAGGACATCAGCTCAAACCAGTCAGCTCAAGACTTCTATATCTACATGACGTTGAAGGAGGAGAGACGTCATAAGTTAAAAAAGAGAAAGGAAGAAAGAAACTTATCAAGTCCATGGGAGACTTCCTGAGGGAGAAAGACACTAGTTAGGAAATCTCAAGTGTTTGTTACATCACTTAAATTGGAAGTCCATATCAAAGAAATGGAGAAGCCAAAAGAGAGTGGATGATGCAGAAAACCTGAAAAGGTATTTAATGCCCCGCAATGATTCCAATGTGTGGCCAAAAATCTCTTGCACGGCCGTGGCTTGAGCGTACAATGCGAAAGCCTTTGCACAGAACTGTATCACACTGCATCCAGGACATCACAGCAATACCACATTAGGTGAGAATTGCAACCTGATCGAAGTTTCAGAGTCAGAAAGGGATAGGTATCACAATATGCCACACGCAACTAAACAAGATGTCCAAGCAAATCCACCGAATCATGACATCACAAACTAGGTTGTTCTATCAATCATACGCTGGCCTTCCCCTCCTAGTACGTGTGGAATTTTCTCCCTTCTTCTGATGGATGCCCTATAGTAGCAAGGGAAAGTCCAGGGTCTGCAATTACACTGCAATTGGACATAGCAGTTACAGCACAACTTCGTGTCCTAGCAGGAGCTATGGAGTTGGGGGTGGTAGCGGTTAGGGCTGGTAGTAAGTACAAATACAGTGCATCCTCCACCTTGCAAAGGCTGAGCAAAGAAACCTATCATGCAGAGAAGATCCTCAACAAACTAATATAGGATAGAAGGGAGGATAGTCAAACCTGATAGAGCAAACCAAAATCAAGGCCACATTGAAGAGGAACGAGCTCATCAGTGTCCCACCCCACCTGTCCACCATTACCAGCTCCCTAGTCAGTAAGTCTTCTTAACTCTCAGTTCAACATAGTGGGTGCTTCCAGGAAATCCCAAGATCATGAACACGACCCGCCAATTTTAGCTTATAACAGAAACCATTCCTGCCTTTTAAGCCAAAGTCTCCAATGTAGATAGCAATGAACTGCTTAACCAAATGAGTGTCCCAACATCAGCACATCATATTGAGATATCATTTACCTGCCCACAGAGTATATCCTATTGGGTCAGCTACCAAGCATGAAAATAGAGGGCGCAATGCCCCACATTAGCATCTGAAATGCTGCAGGAAGACTAGAGATAACGTACTTCATCGGATGGACAGTGATAAACAGAAAATTGAGACCCAGATGCATCTCTCCTGAGATCACTGCCAGGATAAGATAGAAGCAGAAAAATGCAAATGCCACAGTACCTAGCAATCCTGCATAAGCCCAACAAAAGAAGTAGAAATGACTGCTAGTTACTCTTAAAGTTTCAACTTCATCCCCACTGTATTATCCCAGAACAAGCCAGACATCCCAACTACTCCCAAGAAATACTTCACTAAGATGCCAATCTCTACAACAGAAACAATTGCAGCTTGACTAAGGTACAGTTGTAATGAGCCAAGAGATCACACACACACAGAAAACACCAACATGTCCATTCATCATCCCCATATGGACTGCTGTTTTAGTCTGCACAGCCTATTTCTAACCAACATCAAAACCATTACAACGACAAAATGAGGTGAAGGGACAGACCCCAGGCGCTGTCAAGGTGGATGAAAAACTCATTCAGGAAGGGAGAGAGTGGAGGAATAATGAGCATGTAGATCACAATGTGCAGCAACCATGCTGTTGACACTGCCAGCCTGCTTATGCCATCCCATCCACACTGTTTATAATCATCTCTTCAACTGAAATTCACAAGACGACCTAGATCTATGTGAATGTGTTTTCTATCCTTTCAGTTTGCAGCTTGTAATTTAGTGACAATTTCACAAGGCAGAATTGACAAACTCCTGCACCTCCGTCCACTGGGGCACTATGTTCTTTCTTTCCTCAGATTGTGTCGTAGTCTCATGGATGCGTGGACAGAAATCTCCAATCCAATTTTGTTTAGCTGGAAAATTCAAAGAATATTCCCCCTGAAAGATGTGCCTTAACCTAGATTTTACAAGAGGCTTGATTGGCCTGGGGTTGATATGTTTGACACAATCCCCGGTGTGTTACTTCAACTGGAGACATGCTTCTATTGCCAGGAAGTTGAAGTCTCACCCGATAATCCCAAATAGCAGCTTTCCCAAGTAACCAAGGACAGTAAGCCCCCACGAAGTATCAGCCTGCCAGGACCACAAACACATAGCAAGGGAGCATTCCAGTGTTTTGTCATAATCAAGGACCCATGTGGCATATATGTAAATGTTTCAGTGCATGACTGCATGCTCCACATTCAGAATTAGACTGCCAGCTGCCAATGAAAGAAGACTTCTGCGAGGTATCTTTGTACCTGGTGCATATTCGGAACCTGCCTATCTCAAACTCATTAAAGTACGTCTACTTGAGTGCGTACAAACCCATTATTGGGGCTGCATATAAGGTAGGTTGCATTTTCCCAACGCCACTGTCACGAAAAGAAGTAACATATCACCAAAGAACCATGGCACCTTCTCTCCTTGTGGATACACCTCCTCCAGAGCCTGCTCGTCCTCCTCCAAGAACACAAGTTCCTGCAGCACTCTTCCCCAGTTCAAATTTATGCTCCTGCAACTGTAAATCTTCTTACTGAAGAGAGGTGATAATTGTTGTGGACCCTCACTGACACTCACACAAAATCTAAACCATTGCTTCCCTCCTCCTTCCTCTCTTCTCTGGCTTATAAAAGGAACAACAATGTTATGTGGGTGCTAAAGGTGGCCATTTTTCTGTAGGAAATTGCCGTCACACCTGCTGAACCTTGGCCACATTCTTCTTCCATTTGCGGCCCCTGCTCCCAGATCGCTCTTCTCGCTGCAGGGCTAGTGCCACATCCTTGATCTCCTTGGCACGCTTGCCTAGCTCAGATGCCTCCTGCACCCACCAAGCAAGACATGTCCATGGCGACAAGCTTTCTGAATGAATTAGTGGATTGTTGCCCATACTTGCATCCTAGTGCTCTGCAGACCTTCCTCAGACCTTGCGTAGTGCAAAAGAAAACCTTCAGAGATATATTGCTCTCTAGAAACGAAAGGTGTTCATGTCATTGGTTGTACCATCGAGCTTAGTTATATACTTAGTTGAGAACTGACAGTCCTCTCAATTCAAGGACACAAGAGCTTAATGCTGTTCTAAGAAGTATCCATGTTCCTACTCATGGACTTGGAATAATGTAGAGAAATAGATGAGCCCACCTTTATGTACTGGGAGCGTGTGATTATTGCTCTAGGACGGCGAAGGAATGCAAAGATGAGGCTCAAAGGTAAGCAGGCTATGCCAACACCCCCAAAAACCTGCAGAGCAGACCAGACACTGCCATGTTAGTACTATCCTTGCCCCTATTTCCATTTCTGTTGTGTCGGTAGGCACTCTTTTTCCTTCCCATGATTTTCGCAACATGCTGCAGCATATTTTTATTAACATAGATGTAGTGCAACAGACTATCGTGACTCACCCTTCTGTTGAAAATCAAGTAGACTAGAAGTAAGCAGCATATCACAGGCGAGCAGGAAAATTACTGCAAGTAACAAAGGATCATACCAAGAACATCCACTCTGGACTCTGCACAGCCCCACTTCACTGTTTCATTTCGAGCAACCAACACCTTTCAGTGACCCACACCATTAAGGATAGAGCATTTACCGCAAAGAGCACAGAGCCCAGGATGGTTGTGATTGCAATCACATATTCTGGGAATGAGGTGCGCAAGGTCCATGTTGTTACTGATGCTGCACTTGACAGATCTGCTGAGCACTGCCCACCCAGCGCCAATAACCTTCTTTTAATACCACAAATCCAATCATGCAAAACAGACCTACTTCCAACATTCTGCAACTGGGGACAGCTCCATTTCACCCTGGAAGCAGTGTCAGAAGCTACCCAGTAAGAACTAAGTTGGAAGGAGGCATACATTGGGTATCTTAAGGGTTTTTATTGCTGTATGCACCAGCAGGGGAAGAGAGCCTCTGGCTACGAGATTGCAAGGGTGACAAAGTGCCACTTCCACAATAGAGAAAGCCTCAACTCCAGGTGGGCAATACTATGCACCTCTCCTCATGGTTGTGACAAGAAAGAGCTGCTCGAGGAGGGTTGGGCTCTTGAAGGCACCCTTGGGTCAATGCTAGTGAAGTGCATTTGGATAAGTACAAATATTGTCACCACATTGGAATCGTGTAACAATGAGCACCTATCACTGACCAGCAATCAAACATTTGAGTGAATGCTTTGCAGGAACCCTCCTAGGAAACTTTAGCAATACATGATCAATTCAGAAACTCCGCCCTGGTGCAAATCATCGGAATTTTTTTGTGAATGTGAGTGCACTCACTGAATTGCGGCTGATGGACGAGCCTTGACTGACTGGCAGGCATGGGTTGTGTGCATTCAATTGACTGAAATCCGTAGTGAAACCAATGGCTGATGACTGCAGCTGTCGCACTGCAAAATCAACCTTGCCCACCAGACCTGCCAGTGCCTCGTCCCTCAGGCATGAGATGAATTTGCATAGTGAACTCAAAGGACACTGCAGTGGGAAAGAGTTCACAATTTTGTTGCCCATAAAAAGAAGAGAGCCAAAATACTCAAACGCCAGGTCCAAGTAAGCGTTTACTGCAACCTCAACAGTGTTGATCTCAAAGAAACCGACAACAAAGGCATACCGTAGAGGATGCCGAACACAAGCGCAACGACAATGGCTGTTAGTATGACCCACAATATCGCTCCACCTAATCGGCGAGGCACCGACCTGTCCATACCCACCCAAAAAGCCCATGTTGGTTCCCTTTCTGCAGCTTCTAAAAATTCTGATCGAAAGGCGACAAATCTGAACTGTGCGGAGGAGAGCACAGACTCGGCGTGTCTCCAAGGGCAAAAAACACCTAATGTTGAATACCAACAGACTAGTAAAGTGAAGTTTCATATTGACAATTGCCAGAAAGAATGGTAGCAATGCCAAAGAGGTACATCACCCCTTAGCATTGCTAGAAGCACCCAAAGGATTTGAGCTCAGCTGCAAGCTCATCCATGAGACACAAAATGCCCATTGTGTAGAGAAAAGATCGTACCAACACGCGGCTGCTCGTGCACAATGCGGAGTCCCGCGAAAAAAAGATCATTTCGTATCAAAGGGGCACGAGGAATCAGACATCGAGGAGGATTTCGAGATGATACAGACGTAAGAAAAGCACTTACTTGTCCTGGTCGCCCTCGTAGTAAAACATGGAAAAGGGGATGACAAAGAAGACTAGCACAGCATCGATGATGTACACAGAGTACCAGAGCTGCTTCATGGGCAACGTATAGTTACACGCAGCGGTGTAGATAGAATGTTGGCAGGCATGCTTGTTGGCTACGTCGGCCGGTAACATGAGAATGGAGATCTGTGCGACCGAAAGGCCCACAATGACAACGAGCTTAGGGAAGTAAGCCTGGTTCCTGTCATCTGGGTGCTGGTAATTCACAAGCAAGTACGTGTTGAAGAGCAGCACCATCACCGTGACAATGACGACAATGATCAGCAGCATCACATTGTAGTCCGTGCCCGCCATGTTGCCACCACTCTACCTAACACACACACACGCACACACCACCCCCCCCCCCTCCCCACGCCCCCTAACAAAGCTCCAGGATCCCTCCCTCTCCCACTCTCTCTCTGTGTCAGTGGGGGCAGGCTTTGCTCTCCCGCTTCCTTTGTGGCACTGGGCCCACTTCAAATTTGTGCTTCTTTCTTTCCCTCTTTTAAGCCCTATTTTTTATTGGGCCGTGAGAATTATATAGAAACATTATTTTTTAAATTATTAAAAAAAAAAAAAGGAAACCTGGGAGCGACTGCTCACAATTCAGGCCCTTGAGGAGGGGGGAAAAATTAACCCCCTTTCAGATAAGCCATTATTAGGCACACAGGTGGAAACGTCACGACCAGACCAACCGGTCACGAACGATCCACACACCAGGCAGGGCAGCGGGTTTGAACCCCGAACCACCAGGGCGACACACTGTGCTGAGCTACCAGCTGATGTGCAACATTATTACATGTGATCAGCCCCTCTGCCAGAGCTCCTCCTCCTTGTTCTTATTATTTTATTACTAGGGTAGCCTGTGCCGTTGGCCCAAGTATCAAGTATCATCTAAGCCCAAGTGCAATCTCTTATGTTTGCAAGTGGGTCTTCTATGTCCAGGCCCAAGTGAGACCTCTAGGGTAGCATGTGCCATCTAAGCCCAAGTGCAATCTCCTATGTATCCAAAAGCATCTCCCGTGTGCGTCTCCCATGTCGAGGCCCATCTAAGCCTAGTGTGTAATGTCCCATGTATCCAAGTAGTCTCCCATATCAAGGCCCGATTATTTTTTTTCCATGAATTTATTGAGTAGTAATATATCATATCATTATTGATATATCTCCCCTCTCTAGGGTAGCATGTGCCGTTGGCCAAGTGTCAAGTGTCAAGTGTCATCTAAGCCCAAGTGCAATCTCCTATGTATGAAAGTTTCCTATGTCGAGGCCCAAGTGCGACCTCTAGGGTAGCCTCTGCCGTTGGCCCAAGGGTCCAATGTCATCTAAGTCCAAATGCATTTTTTTTTTCCACAGAGCCTACGATTAGATTTGAACCGGAGACCTTTCCCTTGATATCTCTCCTCTCGAGGCTCCAACCATTGTCCCAGGAATTCCCACTTTGCTATTTTTTGAGCATTTCCAACAACCCAAAGTACTTGAAATTCCACATCTCCCACAACGCATGTCCAAAAATCATGAGACCAAGCCCGTGCACCCCTCCTCGTCGAGGGCTTTCCAATGGTACCAAGAACCCATGTTGGGGCCTCGCGGTTGGGGACATCTCAAATCTACAAAACAAACAAAACAAAACAAACGTCTCGATTCATATATTGACTAGGGTAGCCTGTGCCGTTGGTCCAAGTGTCCAATGTCATCTAAGTCCAAGTGCAATCCCCTCGGTATCGAAGTGCATCTCCTATGTCAAGGCCCAAATGCGACCTCTAGGATAGCCTCTGCGGTTGGCCCAAGTGTCCAGTGTCATCTAAGCCCAAGTGTAAGATCTTCTATGTATCCCAGTGCGTCTCCTATGTTGAGGCCCAAGTGCGACCTCTAGGGCAGCCTATACCTCTGGCCCATGTGTGAAGAACTGACATCTAAGCCCAAGTGCAATTTCCTATCTATCCCAGTGCGTCTCCTATGGCAAGGCCCATCTAAGCCCAAGTGCAATCTTCTATGTATCCAAGGGCATCTCCCATGTTCCCAGTGCGTCTCCTATGTCGAGGCCCAAGTGCAACCTCTAGGATAGCCTGTACCTTTGGCCCATGTGTGAAGAATTGAAAATCTAAGACCAAGTGCAATTTCCTATGTATCCAATGCGTCTCCTATGTTGAGGCCCAAGTGCGACCTCTAGTGTAGCCTATGCCGTTGGTCCACGTGTGAAGAATTAAAATCTAAGTCCAAGTGCGTCTCTTATGTCGAGGCCCAAATGCGACCTCTAGGGTAGCCTGTGCCGTTGGCCCAAGTGTCCAATGTCATCAAAGTCATCTAAGTCTAATCATTTTTTTTCCTCAGAGCCCACGACTAGATTTGAACCAGAGACCTTTCCCTTGATATCTCCGTAGTGTCATCTAAGTCCAAGTGCAATCTCCTATGTATCCAAAGACCCTGCAATTTGGGAGATCTAGGCCGGTAGCCTGTGTAGTTGGCCCATGTGTGAAGAATTGAAATCTAAGCCCAAGTGCAATCTCCTATGTATCCAAGTGCTTCTCCCATGTGGAGGCCCAAGTGCGACCTCCAGTGTGCAATGTCATCTAACTCCAAGTGCAATCCCAACTTTGCTATTTTTGCAATCTCCCTTGTCGAGGCTTCATATATTGAAATATCCACTTTGCTATTTTTTGCAAATTTCCAGCGACCAAAAGTACTTGAAATTCCAAATCTCCCACATGAAGGGCCAATCATTGCTCCAGAAAAGCCCAAATTCAATCTCCAATTATCCACGGATAATATGTTGGCCAACTCCGCCTCCAAATTTTATGAAACCAAGTTGATGCACCCCTACTCATCGAGGGCTTTCCAACGGTACTAAAATCGTGGTCAGAGGCCCCGCGGTTTGGAGGCCCATCTAAAAAAATCAATCTCATATTATCCATGGATAATATGTTGGCCAATTGCGTCTCCTATGTAACGCCCAAGTGCGACATCGAGTGTCCTTCCAACACTTAATTTTATAATTTAGTTGAATTTCCAGAGACCAAATTTTATGAAACCAAGTTGATGCACTCAGGCCTACTCATCGAGGGCTTTCCAACAGTACCAAAATCGTGGCCAGAGGCCCCGCGGTTTGGGAGATCTCAACGACGCTACAAAACATATTGTGAACGCCAATATTCTAAAATGACACAATTTACATTTATATCCACGTGCACAAAAAAGAAATGAAGGGCCAATCATTGTTGCATGAAAGCCCACTTTGCCATTTTTCACGAATTTCCAGCGACCAAAAGTACTTGAAATTCGTTTTAGGCATATCTAATCTTCTTTTTTTCCCAGAGAGCCTACGACCAGATTTGAACCAAAGACCTATCTCTCTCCTGTCGAGGCTCCAATCATTGTCCCAGGAAAGAACCATTTTTCTATTTTTCATGAATTTCCAGCCACCAAAAGTACTTGGAATTCCGTGCATCTCCCACACCGTAGGTCCAACAATCATGAGACCAAGCCCATGCACCCCTCCTCGTCAAGGGCTTTCCAACGGTACCAAGCACCGGCGCGCTGGGGCCTCGCGGTTTGGGACATCTCAACGCTACAAAACAAAACAAAACAAACAAACAAACGTCTCGCTTCATATATTGAGGGTAGCCTGTGCCGTTGGCCCAAGTGTCCAGTGTCATCTAAGTCCAAGTGCAATCCCCTTATATTCATCCAAGTGCGTCCCCTATGTCGAGGCTCAAATGCGACCTCTAGGATAGCCTAATGTGCGGTTGGCCCAAGTGTCCAGTGTCATCTAAGCCCAAGTGCAAGATCTCCTATGTATCCAAGTGCGTCTCATATGTTGAGGCCCAAGTGCGACCTCTAGGGTAGCCTGTGTAGTTGGCCTATGTGTGAAGAATTGAAATCTAAGACCAAGTGCAATTTCCTATGTATCCCAGTGCGTCGAGGCCCATCTAAGCCCAAGTGCAATCTTCTATGTATCCAAGTGCATCTTCCGTACCAAGCACCGGCGGTGGGGCCTTGCGGTTTGGGACATCTCAACACTACAAAACAAAACAAAACAAAACAAAACAAACAAACAAACGTCTCGCTTCATATATTGACTAGGGTAGCCTGTGCCGTTGGCCCAAGTGTCCAAGTGCATCAATATATGAAGCAAGCCATATCTAATCTCTCTTTTTTCCACAGAGCCTACGACCAGATTTGAAACGGAGACCTTTCCCTTTATATCTCTCCTTTCGAGGCTCCAATCATTGTCGAGGGACCAAAAGTACTAATTTGTATTAGCCATATCTCAACATTCTTTTCCCACAGAGCCTACGACCAGATTTGAACCGGAGACCTTTCCCTTGATATCTCTCCTGTCGAGGCTCCAACCATTGTCCCAGGAATGCCCACTTTGCTATTTTTCCCAAATTTCCAGCGACCCAAAGTACTTGAAATTCCACATCTCCCACACCGTAGGTCCAAAAATCATGAGACCAAGCCCGTGTACCCCTCCTCGTCGAGGGCTTTCCAACGGTACCAAGCACCCATGTTGGGGCCCCGCGGTTTGGGACATCTCAACGTGACAAAACAAAACAAAACAAACGTCTCGATTCATATATTGACTAGGGCCCCCGGACCATACTGTACCCCCCTAGCTCCTACCATGTTCGTGCAGGACCTGCTCGCCCTGCTCATGTCCCGCTAGACTCTGCCTTGACATACTCTTTGTACAAGGGCTGCCCATAAACGCCCCACCACCTGACACCCCATCCCCTGAACTTATCATACACTTCATCGAATTTACATACTGTAATGACCGCTACCCTTCCCCCTCCACATTAGAAAAATGCCAAAAATACAACGCTATTTTTCGCGAGTTTCCAACAACCAAAAGTACTTGAAATTTCATATTTCCCACACCGCAAGTTCCAAAATTATGAGACCAAGCCAGTGCACCCCTCCTCATCGAGGGCTTTCCAATGGTACCAAACACCAGGGCTGGCCCTGCGGTTGGGGAGATCTCAACAATGATACAAAACAAAACATTGTCTTTATTGTATATTATTGTTTAACATTACACTTGTTTCAAAAATCGTGGACTAGCTTAGTGGTATGGAATTGGTCATGGTGTGCAGGTGGTCTCGAGCTCAAATCTGCATTGCAATATATACATATTTTCAACGTTTTCAAAAAATTCAAAACACCGTAAGATTTGAACTCACAATGAGAGTCATGACAATGATGACACTTACCACTACACTACCCTCCTAATCATGCTAACCCTTTGCTGTAGACTTATATTTAAGGTGTTGTTTACCCCCCCTATGTATATATAATGTTGTACATGGGGGGGTTAAAAATACCCCCTCCTGTGCACGCACGTGGCTGGTACAGGTTGGCTGGGGTGCACCCCCCAAGTGCTATTATCACTAACAAAAGGCAGCTCGAATCACATACTTCTCCAGCCTCTTGATACCACATATACCCCAGGGGTACCCCCTGGGGTTCCCTACAAAATTCACCCGCTCGTAGACCGTGGGGTGCCCTCCGGGCACCCACTAGCAACCCCCGAAAGGGGGCAGTAGCCGCAAGGCGAAGTGGCTCTTAGTTACGTCGGCCTCGGCCGGAGTCATCTCTCTTATTGATTAGGGTAGTCTGTTCCATTGACCCAAGTGTCTAATGTCATCTAAGTCCATGTGCAATCCCCTCTGTAAAGTCCAAGTGCATCGATATATGAAGCAAGCCATATCTAATCATTTTCTTTCCACAGAGCCTACGACCAGATTTGAACCGGAAACCTTTCCCTTGATATCTCTCATGTTGAGGCTCTAATCATTGTCTAGTGACCAAAAGTACTTGAAATTCATTTTAGCCATCTCTTATCATTTTTTTTTCCACAGAGCCTACGACTAGATTTGAACCAGAGACCTTTCCCTTGATATCTCTCCTCTCAAGGCTCCAACCATTGTCCCAGAAATGCCCACTTTGCTATTTTTCGCAAATTTCCAGCGACCAAAAGTACTTGAAATTCCACATCTCCCATAGAGAGCCTGTGCCGTTGGCCCAAGTGTCAAGTGTCATCTAAGCCCAAGTGCAATCTCCTATGTATCCAAGTGCGTCTCCTATATCGAGGCCCAAGTGCAACCTCTAGGGTAGCTTGTGCCGTTGGCCCAAGTGTCCAGTATCATCTAAGTCCAAGTGCAATCCCCTATGTATCCACATGTGTAGAGATACAACAGAAGAAAAAAACATTTGCCTCCCCAACAACGCACTCACCCTTCAACCGATTCAGAATTAAATTGAATTTAAATAAATTTCTAGGAAATAATTAGGTTTATATTGTCTTTGATTGGGGGTTTCTGCTACGTAATGATTCTATTTTTGGCTCAATTTGGTTCTGTGGCTTCAACCCTCACACCGCTACATCCCTGCAAAAATTTAGACATATGGTTCAAAAACGGAATTAAAAAAAAATCATGTGCACGCGAAACGCAATCCAACAGGTCCCAGAGTAATAGCAGATCAAACGGAATTTATTGAATGGGTCAACGGATGGTTGCCCATCAAAATGACTTTTGTTTGCTTTGAATCTTTGCGAGTACGTTCGGTACACCCTCTCACAGGTCCCGGACTAATATGAGAGCAATCGAATTCATTCAATGGCTCAACGGATGGTTGCCCATCCAAATGATTTGGGTTTCGCGTTGAGACTTTGCCAATATGTTCAATGCACCATCTAACAGATCCCAGAGTAATATGAGATCAATCAAAATTCGCGCAATGGCTCAACGGATGATTGGCTATCCAAATGATTTTGGTTCGCTTTTAGACTTTGACAGTATGTTCAATGTACCATCTAACAGGTCCCACAGTAATATGAGATCAAACGACAACGGATGGTTGCCCATCCAAATGGTTTTGTTTGCTTTAAGACTTTGCCAATATGTTCAATGTAACATCTAACAAGTCCCACAAACATCTCTCAGCTAGGTTAGGAGCCATCATGGGGCCAAGCTGGTCACCATTTTGGTTGAAAACCTGGCCTCGGCCCATTTTGCAGATATGGAAATCTGGGTCACCCTCAACCATTCACAAACTCCTAAACTATGACATCAGTGGATTCACAGCCACTGCCCGGTCTTTGACTCTTTCAGATCTATTACTCTATGGAATATTTGGAAGGTCAGGTGCAATTGGACTCTCACTAGAGAAAGGGCGTTCTATCTTTCGTGAGGATCAAATTGAAGCAAGGAAGGCCTGGGTTAAAATGCTTGCAGACATCAGCAGGGATCTAGATGCGGAACCTAGGCTCTTCCGCCAATTCCAATGCTCATGGGGGAGGGACGACATCTTATGCAGCTGCACTTCGCCGGCATGCTGCCGATGGACAAGGAGGCCCCCCATCGACTGGCAGAGGGCAGCAACAGCAACGTTGCCTTGACTCACCTGAGTTTGACAGAGAAATTAACTAGAAACACGTCAATGGCAGGCACTCCACCAAACTCTGCTTCAACCGTTAGCACTGTGCTCATCTCACCTCGATTTTCAGCATCCCCCATCCGTTCACCTAGCTCCAATCTCCATGGCCAATGCTTGGTTCTCTGGGGTTCGCACTTCACTTCTTTTCTCCCCGCTGTTCTTACATTCGAGTTTGAATGGCAGGATTATGGTTCATCTGGATTCTGGTTCATTTGCGTTCTCTCCAATCTCATTCTTTTCCTATTCCAGCTGGTCCGGGGGTTGTTTTTCTATGAGCAGTGAGCACCAAAAAACATGAGCAGAACCCCAAAAAAGAATATTTTTTCGCATATTTCTGCGAATATTCCCAGATTTCTGACTATCCGAACCTGTTTTTTGACCATTCGAACCTGTTTTTCAGTGTTACAAGTGCACGATTTTCCCTCATAATAGAACAATCAGGTTAGGTTCGGATGTAAAGCTAGGTTCGGGAATTCCCCATATTTGGGCGTCGGTACCTTTTTTTTGAGAAGTCAACACAGACTTCCGGTTGCCTACTTTCGATTTTTTTTTTTTTTTTTTTTTTTGGAGAAGTCGGCACAGACTTCCGGCTGCCTATTTTCCGGATTATTAGTATTATTATTATTATTTGAGAAGTTGGCACAGGCTTCCTAATTTTCAGTTTTTTAATTATATTATATTATATTTTGAGAAGTCGGCACAGACTTTTAAATATTATATTATATTTATTATATGGGAAGTCGGCACAGACTTCCGGCTTCCCAATTTTCAGTTTTTTTTTAATATAAAATATTTTTTGAGAAGTCGGCAGAGACTTCTGGCTGTACATTTTCCGTTTGGCCCGCGCGGGTATAGGTGGTACATTTTCTATTTAGGAATATAACTTTGGTCCTTCAGCTTTGCTCATATCCCGAGCCTATTCCAAACCTGGAATCTGGCTTCAGGTTTGCTTCGGTGTAGGTTCGAAAACTTTGCTCATGGCTCATGGCTCATGGCTCGTCTGCTCATCGCTCATGGAAAATACAGACCCGCCGGTCTAGGTTGCCTCTATCTTCACCCTGCTTTTCAAGTAGTTTGCAGATCCTGTATTGCTATGTAGGGATTCGGTCTTCTCTTGCGGGCATTCTTTCTTGGCGATTTGTGCCCTGCTGCGAGAGCTCACAGCTCGTAGGCTCTTGCTTCTCCCTAGCTTAGCATTAGGGGTCAGCACTCAAGGTGAGACTTCTACTGGCAATGTGCAAACAGACAAAGATAAAATTATGCCAAATCCCACGTTAGATGTAGAGGAACTTTGTGAAGCTATGGGTGTGGTGTCAAACTGTCTTATACTTTCATCCATCTGGATGGTTCTATTTATGAATGGAATCTCGGGTTCGTCCCCCACTGCATGGTGTGTATGCTTTATGGCCCCACCAGGGTTTAATTTTTCCCCTCAAAATAAATTAATGGGGCTTGTCATGAGGCAAGATTATGGGGCCGGGGATATATTCCCCTTTATGTCCGGGTATTACCAACAGGAGGGTTGTAGCTCAGTAGGGCATAGACTTGCTAGATAGGATGGATCTATCACAAACATTCACTCTAGCCAACACACTTTCATCCAGGAGATCGGGCACACACAAGTTCCAACACATGTACACCGTACACCACTTGAGATCAAATCCACCACCCTTTTTTGCCTCTGATCACATGCTTAAGTAGTATTAGAAACGCAATCTAATCTAAACCACGTGGGCTCTTTACATTGGTCATCCATATGTCTTTCTAAGCAGGACCACTCAACGACGCTAGCTCATCTATCCTAATCCTAAACTAGTTGTTAACTACAGACAACCCTAATTTAAGGAGACCCAGCTGCGCCAGCACATGTAATGTAACGGTCAGCCCCGCCACATCCGGTCGTCATCCATACAAACCCACAGCAACAGTTCATCTAAACGCAGTCCTACTCTATCCATCCAAGCCAAAAAAACAAGTTGTAGGAATCTAGGCTTCACATATGTGAGGCATGCTGGCCCCAGTAAACAAGCGAGCTCCTACGAGCTGAAAAACAAGAGGAAGCGAACTATAACAAAAACTAGACAAACTAGACACCCGATCATGCAAGGGATGAAAAAACCAAGTGAACAAAACCTTGCCCTGAAAGGTGGGCGAAGGACAAAAAATCAGCTTGGAAAAACCCCAATCATGTTACAAAAGTGATGCCAATGCTGTCACGAAAAAAAATAAAAAAATCTATCTAAGGCTCTGAATCGGCAACCTGCACACGAGAAATGGCAGTGCGGGATGGTGTGTAGATCACCTACTTGTTCTCAACATTCAGACAAGTTAAGTCAAAGGTGAGAGTACATGGCACTAGAAAAGAAACATGAACCGAGCTAGCAAGATTGGGAGTAGAGGCATGTTGAGGAAGCAGTACATACTGTCTACCAGGCAAGATCTCATAAATAAGATAGGGCCCATTAGTTCTTTTCTTAGCCTTAGAAATTTGCTTACCAGCCTAAAGTCGCACACAGACAGATTGCCCAACTTTGAATGATTCAGAATACACTACCTTGCGATTGTAATGCTTGGCCTGGGAGGCTTGAGCAAAATGAATGCTAGACTTAGTAGTTTCGCGCAATTGACGCCGTTTGGCATCCATGGAGAGTAGAAAGGCTTCCCAGTTTTCAGGCTCTGTAGCAGAAACTTGCAGCCAGGAAATATGCAAGGAGCTACGGCATTTTCTACCATACAATAACTCAAAGAGAGAGATCTTGATACTAGCATGAATGGAAGTACGATAGACAAACAACAAAATATGATTGACAATGTCTCATTCATCGATAAGGGTCTCATTTTTCTCCAACATCCTACACATGGTTTGGTTAAAGTGCTCGATCAAGCCATTGCATTGAGGGTTGTAGGGGGCAGTCACAGCATGGTTAGTGTTCAAATTAAACAAAACAATCTCCATGAGTTGATTGCAGAATTTGGTACTTTGATCCGTGAGGATCTCAAGAGGGCACCCATGGCGGAGAATCACCTTATCAAAGAAGAATTGTACCACTTCACCACTGTCCTTAGCAAGCAGAGGTCGGAGCTCAACCCATTTCGTCAGGTAATCCGTAGTTACAGCAATGTATGCATGGCCCTTGGACGTAGGTTTGAGGGGTCTAACTAGATCTAAGCCAACCCTTGCAAAAGGCTCAGTGACAGGGATTGGCTGTAAATGCAATTATGGAGCTTCGGTCCTAGGCAGTATGGTTTTGGCATGACAAGGTACACAACTTGCAATGAAAGCTGAGACATCTTTTACCAAACCCTTCCAATGGTATTGTTCTTGTAATCTCTTGACTGTTTTTGTAACCCCCAAATGACCAGCAAAAGTATATGCATGATACAGCTCAAGCAAGGCATGAGCAGCGGACCTAAGAGGGACTTCCACAACAGATTGGCCTTCCAAAGCATCAACTTTGAACAAACGCCCTTCACTTTCCCGGTGGGTAGGTAAGTGATAGTTAACTTGCCTCATAAGCAGCTTGGATATGCCACTTAAGTGGGTGCCGGCTTTGCACCTACGGAGAAGAGCATCGTAAAGTGGGTCATCCATGTTTATAACCTTCATGGCCACACAACAACGGTTAGAGTAGGTGAAATGGAAAGTGGCCGCTCCCGTTGTCTTCCCTTCATGATTCCTGTCATCCTTTAAGAAAAAAACTCAGTCCCTTGGTCAGGAAAACAAGACAGGGCAGAAGCTGGAGCAAAATGAACAAGGCACAGATAAGGACCGGAACCAAACCTGATTGTAGCTTTCCTGTCGCGCACCTCACTTCGGTAACCTCCATTTCAAGTCATAGTTACTCGCTTTGATGCACGCGCCACTCCAAAACTAGCCGCCGGGCCATCTTAGAGCTTCGGCTGCTCACCGGGGCATAACGGTCCCCCTTCCCCCTCACACTCCCACTTGACCCTCGACCTGTTGGGCTCAGTGGAAATTCCCTTTGGTAGATGGCAGTCCGGAATAGCTCCCCACACTTTGGTCGCTTTCCGGCTCGCACGCTTACTCACTAGCTTTTGGTCACCAACAGGCTTGCACCGTTCTTGGGGTTAATACTCCCTATATATACTTCTGTAGGCGTCCGCGGGGGTTTCACAAACAACATGGTCTTTTTATGGTGAACCACCACGAAGACCTTCAACCTTGTGTGGTGAGTCGCGGTGAGTCTTGGCCCATCCACCACGGCCCCAATGGACCGTGGTGAGTCCCAAGACTCCATGGTGAGTCCTATGCCACCCCCACTACGACTCCCTACGCTACCACCACCCCTCGTGGAGCCCCCACCACTGCAACTCGGTTTGCGGGCTCCACCTAGTGAGCGCCTCCGCCTCCTTGTGCTTCAGCCTCCTTGCCTAATCGCTGCCGCTGCCCCCACCACAGGGGCAGCTCCTTTTGTGTCCCGACCCCCCGCCTTCAAGGCAAAGGGCCGCTTGCCAGACTGCCAATCATACCAAGTACCAAAGAAGGAATTAATGAACTTCAAACTGAGCTAGGTCCCAAACATCAAGTAAGTCAGCTGGGACATAGGGAAAATCCAAAAGGTGACATAAGGCCATGGAATCAGTAACAGTAGGAACATGAAAAGATTGTAATGAAGATGGAGGAACAAGAAGTACATCATCCAGGCTGGCGTAAGGGGCTGCAGGCTTAGTTTCCCCATGGGTAAGGGCATCTGCATTGATGTTATCCTTCCCTCGTTTGTAAGAGATCTTAAAATCGTAGGCCTGCAAAATCAGGGCCCATCTTGCCAAACGCCCAGTCAGTTCGCGAGGTGTTAGTAAGGCTTTCAATGGCAAATGGTATGTTTCAATAACAAAAGGACAGCCATGAAGATACTGGTAAAAATACTTTACACCAAACACAACAGCAAACCCTTCTTGATCTGTAATAGAGTACTTACGTTCATGCTTATCTAAACGGCGAAAAACGTAGGCAACCGCATGTTCAAGACCATCAATGACTTGGCCAAGCACTGCAGATATTACAAGGTCACTAGCATTAGTTTGCAAAAAGAAGGGTTTGGTAAAGTCAGGGTAGGCAAGCACAGGGGCTATCTTCAACTTTTCAAAGGCAGAGGTTTCAGCCTTACCCCACACAAAACGCACATCCTTAGACAACAGCCTGGTCAATGGAGCAGCGATTTTGGCAAATTGAAAAATGAAGCGGCGATAATAAGATCCCAAACCGAGGAAGGCCTTGAATATAGTGCTTGTCTTTAGGAACAGGGTAGTCCCATACTGCCTAAATTTTGCAAGGGTCAAGCTGAATGTCTGCAGCAAAAAGCAAGTGGCCTAGGAAGTGCAATTGTTCTATACAAAAATCACACTTCTTGGCTTTAACTTTAAGGCCAGCAGCACGTAGCCTGCAGACTATTCTTTGCAACTCCAACAAGTGAGCTTCAAACGTCGTGGAGTACACATTAATGTCATCTATGTACATCAAGGCACATTCTCATCGTAGATCTCCTAAGACGACATCCATGAGTCTTTGAAAAGTAGCCATGGCGTTACACAAGCCAAAAGGCATGGTTTCAAACTGATACATGCCCATCCTACACGTGAAGGCAGTTTTTTCTTTAGCAACAACAATTAAGGGGACTTGCCAAAAACCAGCCGCAAGATCTAATGAAGAAAAAATTGTAGCCCCATTCAGTTGGTCAAGCGTTTCATTGATGCGAGGCAAGGGATACACGTCACGTTTTGTGATAGCATTTAACCTTCGGAAATCAACGCAAAAACGGGTGGAGCCATCTTTTTTTCCTACTAAGACAATGGGACTAGCCTGGGTAGAGATAGAGGGAGTGATCACACCTGCGTCAAGCATTCGCATGATTTCCTCTTGTACGACCTTGCGTTCTCGTACACTTTCTCGATAAGCATATTGTTTGATGGGTTTCCCATCCGTGATAATGTCATGTTGAGGAATATCCGTGCGGCCTAGGTCATGAGGCCCTTTGCTGAACACATCCAGTTGTGCCTAAGGAAATCATGAAATTGAGCTTTCTGTGCGGGGGTGAGATGGTCTCCTACCTTAACCTCAGCAAGGACCTGTTGAAAATGAAGCTTTGGAGCAGGTGACAGGTCAGGACTAGTCACCGAGCCCTTGTGTGCAACAAAGGTTTGTAGTTGGTCCACGGGGGTGTCCACCACGCTAATGTCGTGGAGGCTCAAGGCTCCTTGCACGGATGCAATGTCAGAGAGGGGTACTGCTGTTAAACGAGCCAGAACTTGCCTCTTCCTCACAGGCACATTAATACATTCAGGATTGGCTGTGAGTAATCTAACCTCTCCCTTGAAGCCTCTGTCAATAACACCAGATGCAATTAAACAGTGCTTCTATAAAGTCAATTTTTTCTAGCCCTCAACTTCCAAGTAACGTCCCTCAGGACACACAAATGCTAGCCTTGTTGGTATAATACGTTGAGAGAAAGCAAGAATCATGAAATCGACAGGAGAGCGGATAAGCAAGGAATTCTTGGGGATGGGTAAGGGCCCGGGAGCAGGAAATTGCCATTAATGGAGACAATTATCAATAGGTTTGAATTGATTGAAGCGGGGCCAGTTATATACTAACTTGATCACACATGGCAGCAGCATGCAGTTGGGTTTTGGCAAAGTTTGCCATGGATGTACCAGTAGCCAAGGTTACAGGTGCAAGATTCACTTTGTAGGGGCTGCCCCTCCCCATTGTGTAGCCACATAACATGCCTCATAATGTCAAGGCTGGCTTCAGCCCCTTGCATCCAATCAAGACCCAACAAAAATTGTTCTCCAAGAGCGACAATACAAGTCAGTACCACGCTTTTGCCACCAACCCTTATGGGCAAAGTGACCAAAGCCTATAGGCTCATAAGCAGTCCCATCTGCAATGGACACAAATAAACCCTTGGCAGATTGCAGTTTGAGATCTAAGATGCCAACTATGCTAAGAGGGATAGTAGACATAGTACACCCTGTATCAATAATGCAAGAAAATGAAAGGTGACCGACATGACACTGAGTCATCAAAGGATGAACTCGTAGCTTACTGGCCTTGCGAAGGGCCTCACAGTGCAGCAGCTTAAAATCTTGAGACAGTACTGCACTTACCAGGGATTTAGGGCTCAGGAGACGATCGCCTGGCACCCTCACAAACGACCTGGTTCGTTGAAAACCCCCTTTCTTATCTTTCTTAATCTGCTCAATCATAGCTGGTAAGCGGACATGAATAGGCACCAACGTGTGTAATGTTCGATGGACTTACAGATCATACAAGCAGGTAATGAGGCCTTATTCACATACCTCAACCCCGCCTGGTTTTGCCCCGGAAGCCACTGGGCTTGTTACCCTGGTGGTTATGGTCTGTTGAGTCAAATTCCGAGGCACGCCATGTGACCTCACTTTTCATAGCCAGAAGCTGGTCTTGAACATCACTACGGAATTGGTGCAGCTCCTGGACAATGGCAGGCAACAGCTCCTCTGTGCAAGGCTTACCGCCATCATGTGTCTCAGCAACGTTAGTACCGCAAGAATTGGCCAAGCACTATGTGACCTTGGTCAGGGAGGTATGGGTCATGCCAGTTTTTGCAGCCTTTAATCTAAGTCTCTCTTCCAAAAGACCCACCATCTTGTCCTCATGATGATAATGTAATTGCAAAAAATACTCTTTCCGCTGCTGGTAGGCCTTTGATGAAACAATGTTTCAGGATGGCTGATCGTTCAGAAGGGTCATCAACGGCCTTACACACTGCCATGCGAAGGTCAATGTAATATTTCCAAAAACTGTCACCAGGGACAAAGGTTAGCTCTGGAACGGTGTATGCTATGGGCTTGGCTTCACGAAACAACCTACCTGCCAGCTCCTTAGCCTCGTCCCAGATCAGCTCATGTTTGCCTTTAATACTGGACTAAAAAATCTTACGAGCCTCACCCTTCAAACATACACGAAAAGCTTTGACAACAAATCGAGGGGGTATGGAGTTGATCTCTCTGCTGATATAAAAAAACTCCAAAAATGACTCAAAATCATCCCCCAAGTTGAAATCTGGGTAAGGCTGCTTGTGCATCTTATCAACATAATCTATGGACTTACTGAGAGCAGCCACAGGGGTATGTTGTTGAATTAACATCTTCCCTCAGTCTGCTCCGCAGCCATTTCCCTTTCTCTGTGAGCCTCTAACTCGCTCAAGCTAGCTACCATTTTTTGAAACTCTTGCCAGGAAAGATGACAATGTCCGTAGCACAGTGCGGAAAGCGCTGGGCGAGCACACCAGCCACGCCCTCTTCCCAGGTGGGGTCGGGTGTTGTAGCACCAGCTGAGCGGAGATTCGCAAACACAATCGCAGTTCCGCCTTTGATAAATTCCCAATGCCTTAAAGGGCTAGGCTTGTGGGGAAAGGAGAAACTATCCAGGTCACGACCACAGTGAACTTTGGAACTCCCACCTCTACGCAAGTAAACAGTTCACCAGCTCTCATGCGCTCTCTAAGCACGGAAAATGGTATTCTCTTAGCGATTTCTTCCGCATGCAATTCTTGCATAATTTCATCCAGGAGATTAGGCACACACAAGTTCCAACACAAGTACACCGTACACCACTTGAGATCAAATCCACCACCCTCTTTTGCCTCTATGATCACAGGCTTAAGTAGTATTAGAAACGTAATCTAATCTGAACCACGTGGGCTCTTTACATTGGTCATCCAGATGTCTTTTTCTAAGTAGGACCACTCAACAACGCCAGCTCATCTATCCTAACCCTAAACTAGCTGTTAACTACAGACAACCCTAATTTAATGAGATAGTTGCGCCAGCGCATGTAACGTAACGGTCAGCCCCGCCACATCCGGTCGTCATCCATGCAAACCCACAGCAACAGTTCATCTAAACGCAGTCCTACTTTATCCATCCAAGCCAAAAAAAACAGGTGGTAGGAATCTAGGCTTCACGTGCTTCATCCCCTTTAATAAAAATATATATAAATAAATAAATTGCAGGGAGAACAAACAATCCCGCACACTTGAAGCCTTAAATTCAGATTGAAAATTGCCACAATACAATGGATGAGCCAATTTATTGCTGAGTTCAAAAGTTACAACAGTTGTGAATAGAGAGTGACACTCATAGGAGCACTCTCAACTCCAAACGTGAGAACAAACCAAACTATGGTACATCGGCTTCCCAAGGAGGAGCTGAGAACGACCTTCTCCAATCCCTCCTGCCTTCCACAAGTACAGACTCGCCAATTAGTTTGGTTTGGAAGTACAGCTCACTATGTTGCCCGAGGTACATCACCAGTAGGAGGACGTAACTAGTAATTAGTTGACTTTACGACAGTGCACCTCTTATGGTACACTGCGACACCACGCCCACAGTTTTGTTAAGTTAACTCCTTCCGGATCTGTCAAATATCAGGGGCCTGATGGTAACTGATCAGTAACCTCCGTTTGTGTAGCCTGCTGCTGATTAATGTAGAGTCTGCACTAGACGAGGATGTGAGGGCAGACAAGGGTGATTTTCACATGTGGGTAGTTCCTTTGCAACCCCAGAACATTTGAAAAGAAGGTGATGTTGTCCATGCTTTTTCTTAGATCCTCTGCATCGATCTTGAGGGTGATCAATACCGGCGAACACTTCAGCAGAGTGGCCAGCACTAAAATAGTGTCGTGGTTCCCACAAGCAACTATAACAGTGATGGACTCCAGCCTTGGAAGACTGATACTGTGCTTGCCAATAAGCCTTGCGCCTGCCTGCAAACACTGTTTCACCAATCCAGTTTCAACAAGCTGAAATTCTTCACCTGGAAGGCATAGAGATTTCCAGATACATAGAAATATGCAACAAGGCGATCAATTGAGATATTTGTGCACTAGAAGAGGGAGTCATACATCCAAACCCAGTGAAAGATAGTATCTACCTTTACATACAAACTTACACATCAAATTCTAATTTGTCTACATGATTGGATTGCCAAATCTACATGTGCTACCCTTTAGAAGGATTAAAGAACCCCCATTTGCTTCTGGCTGGAAACACATGCTGTCATGCACAGATTCGACTTCATGGGCTTCCTCCCTCTCACCTTAAAATGCATGGAAGGGAGTAATAGGCCTAACCTCAAAGAAATCAGCACCAATGTGAATGGTTTTGAGCTCCAGCAAGTGGTGTAGAAGTGTATCAAGCTGGAGAGGGTACGTGCGATCAATAATGGCATCCACACGAAGGCACCGCAAATTCGTCCCTAGTCGGATCAAATGAGTGATGGAATTCAATGCCCACAACTCCCCACTCACATGTAAGTCTGTAAGTGTGGGAAGCTCCCGAATACTGGGCCGGACATGGCAGAGCAGATCAAGCTCCAGTAATCCATTCCCTTCAATGAATAATTCCTCCACATGACTAAGAGACACCTTGACCAGCTTGGGCGCATTGATACTCACACAGCTGATAGCTGCCGCACTTACCTCCATGTCATTCACAAATTCTAGCATAGTCAGGTTTAAAGCGTTCAAGTGAGGGGAGTGGAGACCCTTGCAAGAATTCACCTTCAGATCCTCCAGCAATGGAGAGAGGGCCACAAATGTCTGTAAGGCATGGTCGCTAATCACAATCAGATCAAGGAAGAGGGTTCGCAACTGTTCGAATCGCCGGCAGGTGGAAGGCACCTCGGGAATTGACCCATAACACAGGTTTAGCCACTGCAGTTTCTTGCACTCTGAGAGGTGAAGGAGTTTTTCAGGCTGGGGTTTTGCATGGTTGGGGTCCACAAGCGTCAGCCGCTCCAGTGACATGGTAACGTGCTTCAGCCAACAGCAAACCTAACGCAGAAGTGTAAGTGGTTACAAGTGAGATCGACATGATCAGCATGTAGTAGCCGTGAATGGCCGTGACAATGACACTTGGAAGTAAACACAGCCAAGGAGAGTGGGTAGTCTACTTATTTGGAATATCGAAAGGTCACAGGACAGATGGGTGAATGGAATTTTTGTTTGTAAGAATCCCTTTTCACAATGACTACAGTTCCATATTACTGAACACTTCAAACAGTAACATACCTTCTCTTCGCAGAAATAGTCATTGGGGATCCATGGCCACACAACTGGGTGATACGTGATCTTTAGATTTCGGACCCCACTCGTATTCAAAAGCATGTGGGAAACAATGGCTTCCAGACATGAGGCCTTGCTGTTCTTGTCCACCTTTTACAAACCACCCCAAATACAAAAAGATAGTTCTTGAGTTGCAACATAACACAGATGGTCAAAACCATCAGAATATATTCAATGAATATCCTGAACAATATGTAGAGACTATTGTAGCACCCAAGCCAGATAAAAACTGACCTTTTTCTCAAACAGTTTGAAAGATTCGAAAGTAAGGGTGTCCACGAGCTGTGAGAGCATTTTCCATCGACGACAGACCATTGCACACTGTGCCACCATCTGTGCATTCTTCAGTTTTGACAGTATAAGACATGCTACGGAGTCAGGGAGCACATCAAAATTCCCCATGCCTCCCATGGTATACCAGCAGCCCAGAGATTTTGACCACTACTTTGTCACTGGAGTGATGATCTTCAACGGCGAAACACGTTGGATAAGCGGTTGTAATTGCCTACTGCTTTTCCACTCACAGTTACCCATGTACCTGCAACACCGCATTTGCACGCAAAGTGAGAGTGAAGACTCCAAAACGTTCAGTAAGAGTTGCAATGCTAGACACTGGCTCGCATAACCAGTAGAGAGCAAAAAGAGGGGACTGATTTCTCAAGTGAGAAAACATCCTGAGCTTTCTTAGATGTTGCTTGGCTGATAGGCAACTTCGCTGGACACGACTGTTTATCAAATGAAGTGATATAGACCATTGGCTGCTGTGTATATCAGTGAGAGAAAGTGAGAAACTCTATGAGGTCCACAGCAAGCCCAAAGAGCTTAAGGAACAACAGCTTGGAATAAGCAAAGAAACCAAAAGAAATATTTGAATCGCTTTCCAAAGCGAGAGGGAGAGAGAGAAGGGCTGGGGAAGGAGGAAAAGGTACTTTGAAACAGCCAATAAAGAACTTCTAACAATTGTGAAATTAGACAGAAGCACCAAGAATCACTGTCAGCAGTTTCGTGTGGAATGTACACATCACTCCACTCCAATCGTTGGACAACCCCTGATTGCACCTGTCTGTTATCAGCAACGAACGTTCAAACCAACTAGAAGTCCAAAATAAACCATCCCTCTGTCTCTGACCACAATGAATACCAGAGACAATGTACCTCGTTTGAACACTTTTACTCCTCGCCAAAATGACAGCCAACAGTATAAAAGGTACACGCCCAAAAATTTAATACATAAGCTTGTGGGCAGCTTGATGAGAGCTTCTGAGATATTTTTAGGAAGTAACAGAACTGAGCAGTAGCTATAGCTATTTTCCCCAATATTCAACCACCTCATTAAGCCTCTAGGGTTATCTAAACAACTACTTAGAATCAAACCCATTTACTGGGGAGTGTCCCACCTAGGGATCTCGATTACTGATATACATTCCCTCCACCATTCGATTGCTCATGACATGACCAAGTCCTTCCTTACAGAACCCGGAAGTGGCTACAGTTACATGATCCTGAAAAAATTACCCTGCTATGCTGAAATTGGAATATAACCCATCGAGAGGAAACTCTGTAAATCTACCTAAAAAGTTGTGTATGGAGAGAGAGAGAGAGATGACAACACCCATCAAAGCCAAGTGTGATTAGGAGCCTTGTAGCTCACAACAACAGTCATATCAGGCGGTATTATTTGTTAAATTGTAAGCAGATGAGTGTGAAGTCTGCTAAGAGAGGGTCCCCCGGTACCTTCTTAGAGTGTTTACCTGTCTCAACTAGTAAGATGTCCTCCTTAATCATCGTTTACCACAGAATCCATGAGAATCTGGAAGTTTCTTGTGTTCTTGTGTTATTTCGTATACAGGGAAGACCACATGGCTGGGATTGTTTGCACCGTTGCTGTTAAGCCCATCACAGACCTCAACGTGCTCAAATCGGTCCTTATCTGCCACACTTCCACATCCTTCTCCTTTCATGACATTTTTGCTCCCTTTTTGCAGAAATCTACATCACCTTGGACATGTGCCAAAGAGCCACTGTTGGCTCCCAACGACACTGCAGAAGAATCGTCCCTGCTCTGTCTGACAGGTGAAGCAACTTGTAACTCCTGTTGGTAACGAACAGAACTATCAGGCCTGTCTTTATGCAGAGTCTGTGTTGAATTCAGGAGGCTCCAACTACGGATTGTGAGGCGATGGCTGCTTGCTGAACAAGGCTTCTGACTTAGAGATGGTCAAGTGTCGCACTCTCTCTTCATGTCTAGTCTCTGTCCTTGTAGCTTAAGATTGAAAACACTGCTTCAAATCACCATCCAAAGCTTTAAAGTCTATGGATGTCGCTTCCTGAGCCCAACATTCAAGTGATTTGACTGAAACTTCCTTCCTGTCAATGCAATTCAGATGATAAGCAGGGCCACATGCAGATATGAAAAACACAGAAAAACAAAGAAGGTGCAAGATGACCACCAAGATCCATCATTACACTACTGTGAGCACCTACATGCCAATCAATTTGAATTTCGAAGAGCGCATTTATAATCACCAGGTTTTGCCCATATGTCGCATGAGGATGTCATCCACTATGTTCTCCAGCTTGGTGAGTGTATAAGCATCTGAAATCATGTCCATAATCCAGAGCAGTACATACCGTATCATACAATGCAGACAGTTGTTTACTGCAAAGTGAAGGGAAAGTTCACACTGGAAGTGTGTGTTCATATAGTGTGAAGTTCACCGGATGAGCTCCTGTATACTGCGCAGGCAAGAAAGAGATTGCATTTGAAGGCAGATTAGAGCCATAGGCCTTCCTGTCTGATAAAAGCACATCGCCATATGCGACATACAAACAGGAGACATTCTGACTACACGACAAAACCTTATGACAGAGTATCAATTTGGCTGTCACTGTGTAATTTAGTGATACAAAGGGAAACTGTCTGGAGTAACTCGGACAGCACAGATGGTATTTCCACATAGACCATGATATCAAATTCTTGGCGGCAAAGAAGTCAATGGACCAGAATAAGGTTCCTAAAACTTCAGGAAACGCACAACTGAACTCACTGGTTACTGCAAAATTTTCAAATAATTACTTCTAAAACTGAGAGTCAATCTGCACAGTTCAGTGAGCGTCCACCATCAAACTCACACTCTTCAAAAATTCTGGTCCATTCAGCCTACATTTTTCTTTAATATCTTTGGAAAGAGGAACTACAATCCGCACAGATAGCAGATAAGAGGATGGACAAGAAAAATGCAGTTCTCGCTAAAATTTGACAAAACCCTTCAAGGTTTCGAAATTTCAAATTGCACTTATTTTCCTAGAGAATTAGTTGTACAGAGAAGGACGACTTGCGGCGATGTGTCCAACAAGAATTCCAGCTTCTTGTAGCATAATTCATTGATGTCGTTCCATAGCGCAGCAAGCTCTCTCTTTATCCTAATCTCCCATCATCTCTCTGACTTGGTATTGCCTGTGCATACGAAACTCAGGTTTACGGTACCACAACATCCGATGTGAGAAACAAACACATGAAGGGAAGCCGCAGAATTGAAAGTAAACCACACACAGACATCGAGCTGACGAAGTGGGAACCCCGGCCGATTCCGCACCAACTCGAGAAACTTTTCAATTTTGCAGTGTCCAATTCAAGAAAACGGAAAATTAAACATGGGTATGGAAGTGTAGGCAATTCTATGGGCAAGCCCATCAGGGTACAGAGAGACATACCCAGAGACTTACAAAACCGGGGAGAAACAGAGTGAAAGAGAATGAAATTGGATCACAGGGTTAATTTTAACTCAGCACAGCAGCAAGCGTGTACTTTTTCCTTAGCATCCGGAAGAAATCCACACAGCCCACTTGAGGAATTGGCCCAAATAGAAAACCAGTTACACAGACAGGGGCCTTTGGTGGGGGTGCCTTGCCAGAAGGAGAGGAGAAGTGAGAGAGAGACGAGCTTTGTTTACTGGCCCAGTTGCCGCAGAAAAACGTAAATGTAACTGCTTTCGGTGGTGCATACCGAATACCTCATGTCCCCACCCACCCACCCACCCACCTGGGGCCATCGCGTCGCTTGCGTGGTACACTCAGCAATGCATCTTGTCAATCCGAAAACATACCACCCGATGCCACCCACTCCCTTGATTTTATAGCTCCTCCATTGTACCCCTAACAGGCGCATGGAGTAAAGCGAGTCAAGTAATAAGGGACGTAAGCTGAAACTTTAAACACAATCTAGGGTTTTACTGTCGAATTTTGACGGCAATAAGTGCCCTGCTAAAAGAAAGGGTCCTGCCTAGGCATAAATATATAAGGATGCCCAAACAAATTGCCATGCATAAAAATAAAATAAAATAAAGCCCCCCAAGTTTGGGTGGGCCTGTCCATTAGAGAGTTGTCCAGGAATTTAAAAAGGGGGGTTATAGTAAGCTAAACAAGGATTTACGTTAATAACCGTCATGTAAGGTGGTAAGTTAAAAAAGAAGGTAGGAAGGCGAAAGGTATTAAATTGGGGATGGTTCAGGCCGCCAAATTTGGGTAAGGAGGTCCCACCAATTGCGGACTTCTAGAAGGGTCCCAGAGCCCCTCAGAGGGTATATAAAGGAGAAGCCTCTGCCTCTTACTACGGTTGCAGAGGCATGACCCAAAAAAAAAAAACGCAAACATCAATGTATTAATTAATAGCAACAATAAGCTGAGGGTCCCCAAATCCTGGCAGGGGTTGTTCTTGAAGGTCAAAAAAGGGAGAGCATTGGAGCGGCCAATGGGGAGGGAGGGAACAGATCTTGGATGTCAAAGAAAGAAGGAGGAAGGTGCATCTCCAACAAGCACATGACCTCCGCCGCCTCCTTCTTCATGCGTGAATATGTGAGGCCACGTGAAGAGGCGGGCATAGAAGTAGGAGGTCTAATAATGTTGACCCTTATTGACATATGGTTTAGGTTCCAAATTTTAATTTTCTAAGGGGGGCCTGCTTGCACAGCCTACCAAAGTAATGTGGAGGCGAAAGAAAGTTTGTAAAATGTAGCCCTTACCCTCTTTATATACTGTCTAAAGGCGGTGGAGCATTCTGGAAGCGGCCCACCGCCTCATCCTGCTTCTGGAAAGCTCGACAAGGAGGGCCCACCTCCTACTTCTATGCTAGCCTCTATACGTGGCCTCACATTTCACCCATTCCAACACAAGTGCCCTCCCTCCCCATTGGCCGCTCCAATCCTCTCCATTTTTTCAACCTTTAGGAATAGCCCCTGAGAGAAGTTGAAGTTGGGACCCTTATTTGAGCTTACTGTCCCTATTAATTAATACTTCTATGGTTCTTGTTTGAGTTTTATTGGGGCCCTAGAGCCCTTTCCGTACTAACTTAGTAAGTAGTAGCAAGGGAAGAGAGCGCTGCTCTCCTTTATATACCTTCTCAAGGCGGTGGGACCCTTCTAGAAGGCTGCCCTGGGACACCTGCCACCCCTAGAAACCACCACGTGTCACCTTCTTACCCCAATTTGGCGCCTAAACCATCCCCAATTTAATAGTTGCCCTCTTCCTACCTTCTTTTTTCTTACCCCCCTTACCCTTCAAAACAAATATTTCATTTAACACCCTTCACCTCTAAGGATGACTATAAAGTACGCCCTGCACTTTGAAGGGTGGGGCCGCCCTCCCGAATTGGCAGAACAGGTGGCAGCCCTAATATATTATGAATGGTGTGAGTGACAGAAGACCTAGGTTAGGTTCCAAAACTGGGGCTGGCTAAAGTAGCTTTTGGCCAAAAGGTCTCCATACGTGCATAGCCACGGCGAAGGTAATTCTGTGATCAATGCTTGCCACATTTCAGTGGAGTCCCTGGCGGCCCTGGAGAAAGAATAATAAACAGAAGCTTAGGGAATTCCAAAAAGGCCTTGATGTGAAATACATCACAATTCAATTGCTCACCGACTAAAAATGCACAATTCAATTGAACTGCAAAGGCAATTCAATTGAATTTGTCCACAATTCATTTGAACTATTAAAAAAACACTTTCAATTCAACCCTAATCTGCAATTGAACATGTAATTCAATTGAATTGCCAACTCAGATTTGTTATTTTTATTTATTTTTATTTTTATTTTTAAAAGGTGAACAGGGGACAGTGGCCCTGGATGTAACTTTATTAATGATTATTGAAGTGAAAAAAAAGGAAAACCCTTATATGTCCAGAGGCAGCCATAAGACAAATACTCACGGAGAACCGTGACGGATGACCCGATGAACCATGTTCAGTAACTATGAAATAATATCGAATGGATCGTTTGGAACCCTTGTCTCTATGAAAACGAGAGGCCTGATTGCAGCGTCGAGCTGCTGAAAGAGACCTAGTTAGGGCAGAAGAAGATCGTATTTGAGGACTTAGAATCTCTACAGTGGAGCAGAGAGAAGTGGAGGTGGAGCAAGGGAAAGTTGGAGAAGAAGAAGAAGTAGAGAGATACAGAGATGATTCTCGTCTAGAGCGAGATGGTAGATTCCATCTAAGATATTGAAGCTTCATTTTTGTTCATCCCTTAATGTGTTTTCAGTTAACGTCCGACATGTCGAATTATGGGGACGCCGAAGAGGAGGAGAGCAGCTAGGGCGTGAGCGCGCTCACGCTTAGCGCACTAAGCGTGAGTAGATTCCATTAGTCGTGAGCAGATTCCCTTAAGCGTGAGCACATTTTAAGCGTGAGCAGAACATGGAAGTGGAGCTTATAACTGTGGAAGAAGCAGGGCCTATTGTCGTGGACGCAAACTTGTGCAAATTGGAGGGTAACATACCATGTCGGGACCGAAGACGCCGACCTCCATGCAAGAAAATCTGAGATGAATGTGCACGAAAAACTTCTCAATGAAGTAAGCAAGGATGAATGGCAATGAGGAATGGATGAATGTAGGATGAATGTGGGATGAAAAATGATTGGATGAATGTACCATGAATGATTGAAATAAGATTGTTTGTAAAAGAACATTCATGACATTCATCGGATTCATCTCATTCATCTCATTCATTCATCTCATAGAAAGTGTAGTCATAAACCAATTGCAAAACAAGATTTGATCTCATTCAAGAAAGTGTTGCCAATAACCAGCACGAAGCCATCTGCAAGTCCACCTGGTTGGAACACAAACATGCATTGCAAAACAAGATTGAAGATTGATCTCATTCTAAGAAAATGTTGCCATTAACCAGCACGAAGCCATCTCCAAAGTCGGATACACTTTAGATTTTCATAACAATGACATGACATAATAACCGGCAGAGTTGCAATGCAAATCCCGACTACATCTCAAATTGAACCCGAACTATCTCGCTGCAGTAGTGTATGAACGTCATTGGGTCCTAACCAGTGTTGGACTGGTATACCTAGTTTAACCTAGGTATGGAATACATGTATGAATATATATATTGAAGAACATACCAGTCGGGTATGAAAGAACCAGTGTAGCCATGTGATAACGTACTGGGGGAGTATGGCTTTAGGATTCCCCGCACACATATCATACCAGTCTGGGTATATGGAGGAATAGCATGGTCCCGATACCAGTATTGCGGTGAGTTCATGGCGAATGGAGATAGATATGAGTATATGTTAGTGCAGCTAGTTATACCCTGTACTACAATTTGGTTAATTCAAGGCTCCATGTTGCAATTTAGACTTCATTTGATGTTTCGTGCTACTTTGGGTTACCTTTGTCTAGTGTTTCACGGCTTGGATTAAAATTAGCAATGTGCTAAATGACATTTATTTCTATGTATGGTGAGCTGTAGAAATACCATACCAGTGCTCATACCCCCCCAGTATCACTACAGAGAAAGGGCAATACCAGTACCATACTCATATATAGCCCAAAGTACAACTACTCATACCAAATTCATACCCAAGTTGCTCATACCTGTATAGATACCTATACCAGCCTGGTATGAAAAAGGGGTGGGACCCTTCATACCAAGACCAGTCTGGTATTAAAAAATGGACATACCAGTCCAACACTGGTCCTAACGTACATTGGTGAATGTACGTGTCTCGTTTAGGATCGCAAAACATCCTCTGAATGTAGATGTAGTAAAGATGCTGGCACGAGACAAAATTGCCTATCTTACCAAGAGAGCTTGAGAGCGTGTTCTGAAAGTCCGGAAAAGTGCAATTAGGAAAATCGCCAATAGTCCATTGCTTCGTTGATGGCCTGCTCAATGCCACGATAGGGACAACTTCTCACCTCGTGTGCCTGTGCCCCCCCACTTTCGTGGTTGTCACCCCCTTTGTGGGTGAATCTTCTTCAGCATCGTTCCCTCTCGAGTCTCCAACCATTACAGTCCGGGGAGAAGGGGAGAACATGCTGCCGGTAGAGGAGTCTGACTGTACAAAGGCAATGTGGCATATAGAACGGACTCCCCAGGGATCAAAAGTCAAGTGTGCTGCTATTAGGGCACCCCTCGTTTCAGAAGTGCACCGCCTAGATTTTGAAAAGGACACGCGGAACTCCCGCCTCAACATTCACCGGCTTATTCAAGCATTACATGTCGCGGGAGTCTAGGCCTCACAAGTTCTGGTTCTGCCTGGATGTCATTGTGCGCTGTGTCATGGGGACTGTTCGGGATTCTGTGATAATGAAGCCTCAAATTCCAGCCAGTGAAGTTAGGAACCGCACTCTCCAAACTGGAAATTGACATGCTGGAGGAGGCCAGGATTCGCCTTCTGAGAGGCCCAACTGTCGTAACGTCAGTTTCTCCAATGGCTTTCCCTTCCAACTTTCCTACATGACCTCGACATGGCAACAATTGGCCCACAAAAAAGAATGGAAATGCGGTACTTTGGGTTGAGGCTGGTGCAGATAATGAGTGCAAGATAGAGTCTGCTAGAACCCTGGAGTGTCGCGTCACCCAAATTGTGAATGTCCCCTTGTCAGGCTATGGGCGCCATGGCGACCTCTAGATCGGATGTTCATGACAGGACCTATGAGATTATGCCGCAAAAACGTTGTCACGGCGTTCACCAAACAGCTTCGCATAGCTGATCCTAGTCTCGGTGCAGGATTCCTGGACCAAGTGCGGCTCCATTGGAACAAGAGTGGCAAGCCAGAAATGACACAGGAGAAGTTGCATAGGCTTGCAATGGCAATGGTGGAACCAAAGCACAAGGTGTGATGGCTTAAGATCTGGAACTCTGACCTTGTCCGTCAGGCAAACAACTTTCATTTCGTGGGGCCTTTCAGCGATGTCGACTAGGACAAGTGGCTCCATAAAGTGATATTTTGGTGCCAGGTGTTGAAATCATCCTGCCTTCACAATAACTTGCATTAAAATTACAATTGTTTGTAAACGCATCATAACACAAGCTTGTGTCTTGGCAGCTAGAGAGAGGGGTTTGGAAGTTATGGAGCAAACTCTTCATTGACTTCAAAATCGAGGTGGCTGAGCCCGATGAATCTTTCAGCACTTTCATTTGGAGGTGGAAAGAGATTGTTTGGAAGTATGCCTTCTTCCGTGAATTCGCAGTAGATGGGGGAATTTTGCGCTCTAACCTATTCAATACGTAGTACAATGGGGAGCAGGCAATGAAGCGAGTCATTTACAGGTTAGAATGGAAGTGCATTGCCATTTGCATTTGCTTCCTTTTAGACCCGATTGCACTCTATGTTCAAGCTTGCGTTAACGCAAGTTTGATTACAGTATTTGATTACAATATTTGATTACAGTATTTGATGTGGCTACATACCCTGGTATCACAGACGTTTCTGTGCACACATTGTGGTTTTCTTGGATTTGCACAAGTGCACAGAGTGTAGGAAAGGGGACTAGTTTCAGAGCAGGGTTCAGGCTTGTGTTAATGCAAGCCTGACCAAATATATGTATATATATATATTAATGAAAGGGGACTGGTTTCAGACCAGGGTTCAGGCTTACGTTAATGCAAGCCTGACCAAGAGTGGTTTTTTTTTCTTTTTTTTCTTTTTTTTCCCCCGAAAGGGGACTGGTTTCAGACCAAGGTTCAGGCTTGCATTAACGCAAGCTTGACCAAGAGTGCGTTTTTTTTTTTGACCAAGAGTATAATTTTATGTAATCTTTCTGGAGGAGGTTAGCTATTTCATGAGCATTGAGCGGCATGAGCGGAGTAGTAAGACAATCGCTTTTCATGAGCAAAGTACAAATTTTGGAAATAAAAAACATTAAAAAAATTATTTTAATGGAATGTGTCAGAACAAAAATAATATAATATTCATTGTTTGAAGCTGAAATTGAAGTTTTGGGAGCCGTGCTCATGATATTTCGTCTTGCGCTCATGGAAATTCCGAGCGATATCTGTAAAAATGGCGCCGAATAATAGGTTCCGCAACCAAAGAAAATTGCGACCTATTTTGCGGTAATAGGTGCCTCTGGTGAAAAATGGTGCCGAATTTCGCGGCAGTAGGTCCCAACTAGTGTTGTGCGGGTCTGGGTTTTGAAGGCGGGTTAGGATCCATGTTACCCGCACCCGCACCCGTGCTATCACAAAATACCCGGACCCGCCTGCTGGGTCCAGAACCCGTTAAACCCGCTACCCGTGGGCCAATGTAGGGGGTCAGGGTCAGGGTCTTAATTTTAGATGGGGCATGCGGGGTCCACCTTAGATCTGGTAGGTTTTGTCATATGTGTGGAGGGACAAGCAAGCAGTAGGCCACTGCAGCAGCCAGCCCCACCACGTTGTAGCCCAGTGGTAATGCCCACATACCACCTCAAAAACGGTTGTGGGTTCAATCCATGGCGTGGTGTCACAAAGTTGTGCCCTATGGGACCATAATTTACACCTCCCAAAGGAGGCGTCATATATTATTATTATGCCAGATCCCACACATCCATGCTATAGTGATCTACCCTTGAGGCATATTACTATTTTTAACATGTTTAAAGAATTGATATTGAAAAATAGAAAATGGAACTCAAACTTCTATTTTAATTCTTACTCATGGTATATTTGAAGGAATGTCTCTTAAAATAAAATTCATTATTAGGATTTAAAGTTTTTCCAGCCAAAAATAATTTTATCCCTAATTAATCTTATTTTTCTAATTTATTTAATCAATAAATTAGGACCCGGATCCGAACCCGTGAACCCGCTAATATTTCCCAACAACTACCCGGACCCTAACCCGAGTCCGTGTTGACAAACCCGGACCCGGATTTTTTAAATTTCAAAAACCCGGATCCGGACCCGGACTTGGCTCTGAAAGAAAACCCGCACCCGGACCCGACGGGTCCCTTAAAAAGGCAGAACCCGCACAACACTGGTCCCAACATGCCAAGTATGTTAGCCCAAAATTTGGAAATGTGGCACCGAATTTCGGGAGATGGTGCCGAGGATTGCACAGATGTTGAGCAGTTCTGGGCCATGTAACTCGAAATTCGGCGCGACACCATTTTTCCAGACATTGTTCCCGTACATGTTGGGACTTAGCCAACAACCAATATGTAGCCCAGTGTTAAGGGCATATACCCTCTTACGAGTGGTTGTGGGTTCAAACCACCCTGTTGGTTGTTACAAAGGTGTCCACTTTCCTACCGGAAGGCAGTAGCCCTTCTGTGACAAGTGACACCATAAGTTACGCTTGCTTCGGCAATGCGTCCACCTTATTGGGACTTGGCCAGTTTTCGGCCCAAAATAGGGAAATTCGGCGCCATATTTCTAGAAATGGACCCCACAACTGCTTCTATTGGAACTCAGTTTTTTGGAAGATCTGCAAATTTTTCCTGCCGCCATCTTATTATGGATTCTGTTTCGACACTGAACTGCCACTGGACGTCAACGGATATCTAGAAGTCCATAATGTGTTTGAAAGAGATTACTTTAATATTGCCTGTCTCATTCCTGGAGTTTTGGGGTGCATTTCATTACACTGCAAAACAAAGTCTAATGCATAAAAATGCAATTGCAAATATCCATATGGTGGATTCCCTTTGCCCCATCAATGATTTCTGGAATCCCTGCCGAGGAGTTTGTGCAGCTCGTTCACGCTCAACGGTGGTGCATGAACAAAGTCATCAATACTCAAGTTCATCCTCAACCTCTTCAGGTAAATGTAATACAGATGCTTGCACGGATAATACTTTGTCCCCTTCTTTGCTTCCATCAACGAGAAGTCCGTACAATTGCAGGTCGGCTCTACTCCGATTGTAATTGTGTATATGTCGTCGTGTACAGCTGAGTCGGCCGTTGCCATCCGATAAACACGCCCAAGGCCGGGTGCGGGTACGTCCTGGGAGCTCTAAATAGTGCAAGCCATCCCAAGAGCATTGGCAATCCGAGTCTCATTCAACTTGTTGGGAGGGTGTCGTCTCTTCACTCTTCCGAATCGCATTGTGGGATGTGCAGAATTGTCCAATCCGTCTCTACTAGACCTCGCAGTCTGCAATGGCTGGGTCTGAGGAACTGGAAATGGGTGGGCCGGGACGTCTGTGCATTGCACCATTCGAAATCCTGCTGCAGAAAGAGCATCCGCCTCATTCTGAGAGAGGTTGCAACCCGGTGCAACAGGCCATACGCCCAGAGGCTCCGGCATTCCCTGAATCCCGTACTTGGGCTTGTCAAATACACAAGTCATTATGTCGTGCCTACATAACCAAAACATTTGCGTTGTGGCGTGAGAAAATCTGGGAGTCAATGGTCAGTTGGCTAGCATGGTGGCATTATCGTTTCCTCCAGTTCGGCGACTATATGCGGGAGGTGAGTTGGACGAATTCACGTCCCGTTCAATATTATGCTAGTCATTATTTGTAACTTCCTTGTAACCTGAGAATGTGCATGTGTAGGAAATGTGTCTGGACTCCGACACCGACATGCTGACAACAAACATGGCCGAATCAGTACATTCTTCCTGGCGTGCCTCCTCTGCGGCGCATTTGGTGGACATCCTCACTGCCACAACGGAGGACATTGTGAGGTCAATTATGCAGCAATGCAGGTATAACAAGTTCTTGAAAGGGAAACAGTGGGGCTTGGGGCCGGGCAGGCATGAAATGCTGATGCGGACTGCCTCCAGATCGACGAATCCTCGGAAGTGGGCGGCAGTTTTGCGAGAGGGCCTTCGAGACACACCATTGCTTCGAAGAGGCCAACACTTGGAAGGTGTTCACACTCGTCTAGTGAGACGAAGACTTGACGAGGCACCTGGCGGAGAAGAGGATTCATGGCGAGTTGACAAGAATATTCGCACGCTCCCTCGTGGTCCCGTAATGTTGCCCGAGGACGTCTCGTCGAGCACCGCAAGCCCTGCACATTCAAGATCGCCATCTCCTTTGAGCACAGGGCACGTGCCCGAGGAACATAACGAGCCATATGTAGTAACGCAGTACAACATACCCATTGTGGAGACAAGAGTGTCGGAGTCACAGTGGAGAATTGCAAGGACATTGCCATCATTTCAAAGGAAGTGCTGTGCGCTGAAACAAGGTGCAGGTACAGCACCGTGTGGGTTCCTCCGAATCATCTCATCACAACGTGCTCTCGTATCCACCCGGATCCTCATATAATTTCTTTACAGCACCTGACGTTGTCCACCAAGCCCGTATATATGCAAACTGTGTCTCTGCATCATCCAAGGTGGGAGCACGCCATGCAAGACACATGGAACGGTGCTCCTCTCTGAATTCTGGCGCCACGAGCCTGGTTGTGTACTGCGACAAGCTCTACAGAAAATGGAACCCACAAGATCTATCATTGCCTTCCATTGGAACATTGGGGTCTTCCCCGTACACCCTTCGGATGGCAGCGCAATTTGCTTGTGCGTTGTCCGCCATGAAACCACGGAAATTGGGCGGGGGCAATCCCGCCCTACCCATCTGTTCGTTTGTCCCCTGCCAAAGAAGCGTCTCCGATTGTGTGTCCTCCCCTTTCATCTCACAAATAGCAATTGTCATTAGCATCCTGCAGTGGGGGTCGTAGACGTATGCACCCATTGTCACCTACTGGTGATTTGTAATTCGCTTGATATGGTCAAACATGACCCAACTGTTTGACAAATCCCCACTCGTCATCCGGTGGACCAGTCCCACGCCGTTGCCAGGCCCACACGTTGACATTTTGAATACAAAACAACGATCTGCCTCAGTCCCTTGTCCTGGAAACCTACTTCCATGAATGTAGTCATATCCACATCGTCGCTTCACCTCCAGAATGGAGTGCATATCCGAGCCTCGCCCAATTCTCTGTTTGCAGGAGACAATGTGGTTTCGGACTTTCGGTGAACAGACGTGGGACACTGACTCCAACAAGGCCTCCATTTCCTTCTCATCGAGAGGGACTCTGTCGGAGCCATCTTCCGACATAATTCTGCCCAATGTCATCTTATGGGCGGCCTGCAGCTGTATCTGTTTGGGTTTGGCACCAGGTCTCAACTTAACCTCCTCCTGAATGAGCTGCTCTGCCTCCTGGGCAGCCTCCCGCGAGTTTCCCCTCGTCAATTTGTGACAATGCACACCAACGTGTATGCAAGCTCGTGTGAGGTCAGGGAAACGGTGCAACATATAAAACTGCCTGGCATTACAAACAGGCATGCAATGTGGTGGTTCTTTGCAATGCGCACACTTAAATGTGGAGTTTGGAACCTTTTCCTGAGCTCAAAATGGTTGATGAGCTGTGCTTGTCCAATCCGTCTCGTTCCTCTGACCTCTGGATTTAAAGTGGAAGCAAGTTGGGGAGAAACACCACAGCGCACCCGCACATACAACGTAGCGCACCCGCACACCATTGAGCATCTTCATGCTGGTGGTTTTGGTGACGCATCAAGGATGACCGTCATGTTTCCTATCCATATCTGTCAACATTCTGGATGCCCTCGAATAGTCCGTTCGAGGGTGGAACTCAAAGAAGATATTGCCGTCGACGTCTGCGGGAAGGCATGTCACGGATTTAATTGCGAACTTGCTGTAGTCCAGCCCAGCCAGCTCGGAGCGGTGTCCCTCCATCTGAAGCCCTCGCAGAATATCAAGAATGGATCAAGTTGTTGAGCTCGTGCTGGGAACATGACTCCCTCGTCCGATGATGTCCATTGAGGACTTGCCTTATCTCCAGGATGATCTTGGAGCTTCGATGACCTCGTCTGAGTCGGACAGGTTGTGAACAACCCGGTTCTCACTCATCTTCATTGATGGGGTCGGCTCTAGATTAACTTCATTGCGGATTTCTCTCTTTGAGGTACCAACTCTCTGATTCGCGGATTGTTTCGTGGAAGGTGGCAGGATAGAAGGCGCATTTGGCGAGCAAATGAAGTCCCCAACAGCCCTGTATATGACGTTGTCCGATGGTGGAACTCGCCATTCCCTGCCGTCGCCGAAATCATCGTGGAACTTTCAACTACAACTCCATTTGAATCCTTCATTTCCTCCTCCAAGAATACTGACCCCGGTTTCAGGTGGTATCGAACGCAGAGATATTTCTCCATCACCCGACAGATCTCCCCTCTGCACGGAAATGTAGCTCTATGCTCATGAGAAGGGCAGTACACTATAGCGCTTGAGTTTTCTACCATGGGAGATGTGCACACAAGACTGCCAGGACGGCGTTCGGGCAAGCGCCCTGGGAGAAGGGGGGCTGCAGCGAGGGAAAGGAATGCAGGGTCGATCTTTCCGAGCGACGAAGCATATTCACAAATCCGGCAAGCCCTCTCCCAAAAATTGGCTGTCAGAGTGTTGATGAACCTTGTCTCCGGAATGCGGCCCCTGGCCTTTGCGCAATAACTGCCAACGGTATGCAATCAGAAGGCTACAGACCTGTGCAGGTGCGCTGCGCAAACCAATAATTGCGGCGTCTGACGAGAAGCGTGGGGGGCAAGCGTGCAAGAACCTTCCCCATGGACAGAGGGAATTGACAGAGGTGGCATTCCAGTGTGTCTGATTGCAAGCTTGAGTGCTAGACCCTCGCAGCCAAAAGTCAACATGAAACAAAATGCAACATTGCACAAAAAGTGGAACTTTGGTTCAAAGGAAAAAATTTATTAATAATGAACTGTGACAAGTATGCATGCCCTCACAAGCCGAGGTAAGCCAAAAGTATGCATGCAATCCATGCTTAGGTAAGTTGGGAATGTCCTGTGGTGTTACACTGTTCTCACCAGGAAGCTGGACCCTCGATTGGCCTCTCAACAAGCTCATGACTGACAGGGTGTCGGTAGGTGAAGACAATGGATGCAGCCTGCTCCCCTTTGGTGTAGTGGACAAAGGTGTCATGTCCTCCGATATATGCACCATCGTAAATGGAGATCTTTGTTGTGGAGACTCTATGTCCATAGGACTCATCCTCGTAGCTTATGAGAATGTCCCCATAGACTGTTTGCGATGGAATCCTCTCAGGCATGTACGTACACCCGATGCAATCCTCGTAGGCCCACTAGCAGCACCTCCAATGATACAGGAAGGTCGTACGGCTTTTGGGGATGTTCCATGCAGGCGGATACTGCAAATCAATGATTCACAGGCACCAAAGCCGCGCAAGCCCGTCCCCACGAGGCTGATCGTGGAAGCCAGGAAAGTACTCAAGAGCAGACAGGTGGACCCGCCTCTGCTGAGAGTGGTCTATCCAATCCTGCAGGAATATGAAAATGTCCCCTGACTTGGGCGAGAAGTCCCACGGGGTGAGATGCTTGTTAGGGCAATTGCTGGGATCCCGGCACGCCATCGCTGAGTATTGAAAGGGCTGCCAGGAAGCAGAGAGGGTGCGCAGGGAAGTGGGAGTGTGGGAGGAGAGGAAGTGAGAGGAGCTCGAAGCGAGGAACTGGCGTTGTTGTCTCGGTTTTAAACGCAGTGGGTGACGAGGGAATTTGGACAACTGGCAAGAAAAAAGCCAGCATTTAATATGCCCGTACCCGGGAATGAGGCGCAGCATTTACTTCGTGGTCGGCTCCATACAACCGCTCATCCCGCGAAAGACCTCCAGGGTAGGAGATGGCGCCAATATGTTCATCCAAGTCCATCCCAGGATGGAAAAACGGCGCCGAATTTCCATCCGTGTGGGCTTACATGGAGTCGTGTTGGGGGGAGAGGGCTCCACCTGGATGCCACAGTTCATCCCCCGGATGGAAAAATGGCGCCGAATTTCCATCCGAGGGCGCTCGGACGAAGTCGTCTCGAAGGGGGAGGGCTCCACGTGCCTGCCAGAGTTCATCCCCCGGATGGAAAAATGGCGCCGAATTTCCATCCGAGGGCGCTCGGACGAAGTCGTCTTCGTGGGGGAGGGCTCCACGTGCCTACAATAGTTCATCCCCCGGATGGAAAAATGGCGCCGAATTTCCATCCGAGGGCGCTTGGATGAAGTCGAATCGGAGGGTGAGGGCTCCACATGCCTGCCAGAGTTCATCCCCCGGATGGAAAAATGGCGCCGAATTTCCATCCGAGGGCGCTCGGATGAAGTTGTCTTGGAGGGGGAGGGCTCCACGTGCCTGCCAGAGTTCATCCCCCGGATGGAAAAATGGCGCCGAATTTCCATCCGAGGGTGCTCGGATGACGTCGTCTTGAACCATTTTCAGTCGTTACTTCACTTTTTCCGAGTTTTTTTGTATAATCCGACCCTGAACATACAATTTTCTCCCTCCGGACCACTTTTTGTGGACGTTGTCCCTACAAATGTCATCCACTGGATGGAAATTCGGCGTTGTTTTTCCATTCGAGGGCGCTCCGACTTATCCTGCCGATGGAAATTCGGCGCCGGTTTTCCATCCTAGCGCGCTCTGAGTTATCTTGCGGATGGAAATTCGGCACCGGTTTTCTATCCGAGGGAGCTCCGACTTCATCTTGCCGATGGAAATTCGGCGCCGGTTTTCCATCAACGCGCCTGTGCATGACTATGTCTCGGTCAGAGGGAGGGCCATGTGGCGCTCCTACTTCATCCGCCGGATGGATATTTGGTGCCGATTTTCCATCCAGGGGATTGTGGATGAGGACGTCTCGGGGGGAGGGAGTGCCAGTTGGGCACTCAGTCTTCATCCACTGGTTGGAAATTCGGCGCCGTTTTTCCATCCAGGGCCTTGTGGATGATGCTGTCTCAGGCGGAGCGAGGGCCAGGTGGCGCTCCTACTTCATCCGATGGATGGAAATTCGGCGCCGTTTTTCCATCCAAGGCCTTGTGGATGATGTCGTCTCGGGCGGAGCGAGGGCCAGGTGGTGCTCCTACTTCATCCGCTGGATGGAAATTTGGCGCCGTTTTCCATCCAGGGGCTTGTGGGTGATGCCGTCAGGGGCGGAGCGAGCTCCACGTGGCCCTCCTACTTCATCCGCCGGATGGAAATTCGGCGCCATTTTTCCCTCCAGGGGATTCTGGATGAGGACATCTCGGGGGGAGGGAGTGCCAGTTGGTGCTCCGACTTCATCCGTTGGATGGAAATTCGGCGCCGTTTTTCAAGCCAGTGGGCTGTCGATGAAGTCTCGGGTGGAAGGTGGGACAGGTGGTGGCGGGGGGCGAGCTCCATACCTATGACATTGAAGGGCGCCGGCCAGCATTCATTGTCCGCAGCTGTTGGTTTTGAACAGGACGTTCCGCACGGATTCCACGCTGCCTTCTCGGATACACATGGAACCCTGACGTACGGGTGGATGAAGTTCCACTCGAGGCCTGTACGCACGCATTTTGCGGGAGATTTTTCTGTTACTCGGACTTATGCCGCATGGAGTAGGTCCCGGCTCTCCTGAGAGAAACCCCACTTCCAGATCGCGGCGCAAACTCAAACCTTTGTACTACGGGATGCGTCCAACGTCTTGCATGGCCAAACTGAAGCTCCAGCAGGAGATCCCCTTGTCTTGCTCACAGCCCGCGCCAACTGAAGCCGAGCACTCTCAGGCGAGCCCCTGCTTCCTCCTCTCTATGTAGCATGTGCGGTCGTCTGATTGGCTTTGTTTTGTTTGTTTTGGCATCCTTCTGCATATGCTTCTTCATGTGTTTTTAAGCCTTTACTTGGTTTTGCTTTCATGGTTGTTCCATACCACTCCCTACTCTGCCTCTCATGACTATGGCTCGTTTGTTGGCGATTGTGGCGCTCTTGTTGGGGATGACAGAGTGAAGACGAGCTCGACACGGTGGTGGTATCGTCGACAGCTCCAACTCCTCGAGCACTCACTCCAAAAGCGGCCACTCATCGACCGCAGTCCTCCAGTCATTGGCAGAAGTTTGCGGACCACGTGCTTCGCATTTTCGGGTCGCCAAAGCGGGGGTAGGAGGGCACACAGGAACTAGCTCCTTTTGTTGGTGGACGGGAGGCCCTGGAGCGGGAGTACGCCTGAATAGGCATTCGGGAGGTTGGTGCAGCCGGCATGCCGGTGCAGGGCGTCGCATGAGGACAGTAGATCCGCCAATCCAGGAAGCTGATGCACATGCTGGAGGGCCCGCCCACGCAAAGAAGAAGAAGAAAGCCAAGCACATGCAATCCCCGGCGAGAGAGCCATCACAGGCTGTGGAGGGGGGTCTGAATAGAACACCCACCAAGGCGCGTGAGAGTGTGAGTTCCCCGAATCAAAGGTGGTCGTCCTGGAGGCCTCCCCTCCCGCTACGCCTAGTAAGAAACAGAAGGCCCGTGAGAGGGAAAAAGAACAGGCGAGGGAGAAGGCCAGCCATGAGGCAAGAGAGAAGGCCACTGAAGAGGCCAGGGAACTGGAAATGGCAGATGCCCATGTAAGCGAGGGAGGCACTAAACGGTGGATCCCTCTAAGACAGCAGAAAGAGGCACTAAGACACCGGTTGCATCCTTGCCGGTTACACCATCGCGGGTGGGAGCAGCCCCCGCAATTGCCCATACGGTGGAGACTGAGGGAGGGGATAAAACACCACACACACCACGGAATGTGGCAGGTGGAGGTGAAGACGCAGTAGACACGGGGAGAGGGCACGAGGAACTTCCGGCGGTGAATGAGGAAGTTGAGGACGACGAGAGGGACCTTTCTGACCAGGATGACATCCTCCCGGAGATCCCCAAGCTCCAAACCTGGAGCATACAAGCTGGATTTGGTGGTCCTGGTGAGCTGCCGGAGAAACCCCCTGCAGCAGACGTCATGTCGGAGGCCGATATGAAGTTCGCCGCTGCCAAGCTGTTGGAGGCAACCCATAGCAACATTGGCAGGGTCCTGGGAGGCATGGCCTACCCGGCAAAGCTGCGGATTCCTCTCTGCCGCTTGGTATCATTGCAAGTGGTCAAACCTGCCCTCCCATGCGATATCAACAAGCTGAAATTCTCTTTCCGGGACGGATATCGAATGGGGTCTGCCACGTTTTATGTCTCGATTGAGAACGACCACGGAGCTTCTCGTGCCCACACTTCCGAGGAAGTGGACAAATGGGGTCCCCATTGACAAAGGTGAAATGAGGAGTTCGAGAGATTGATTGCTACTGATCCTCTTTTCCACCACTTGTCCAGGAAGATGTTTTACGTGTGGGTGGCAACCATTGCCTCCTGGCATGGATGGAACACATAGCCCAACCCCACCCCAACGACCTGGATTGGCATTACGCCGTGGAGTGTGTTGTGTTGAAGGTTGCGGGGCCAAAGGATCGCAGTCTTCTCAAAGCTGCTATGGCAGATATCAACTCGTAAGTTACAATGCCTCTTGCTCTGGAACTTTGAATTTGAAACACTCATTTCATTGCCAATCGTCATATTTGTTGCAAATTCTCATTTCAGTATCATTTAATGGAAATGTGGCATTGCAAGGTGACTGAGAATGCCTTCATTGCCACCAACTTGTCCCACATGCTCTTCCAAGTGAAGGATGTCGGGAAGCAGGGGGTGCAAGAGTTTGCCAATTCGCTCAGTGCCGACCTACTGCGCAAGTCGGAGGCAAAGGCAGACAGAACCTGGTATAGGCTGAGCATGGACGCCATGGTGGACTACATATTTCGGGTACATTGCTCTCTTCTTTTGTTGAAGTAATCAGTCTTTGCTCCCCCAATCGAAGAAAAAATGTGGACCAGGATTTCTAATCTTATGTGCGCATTGTTGACAAACAAAAATTGAGCAGGATTTGGTACATGCGAGGAGGTTCTACATGGAGTCAGAGGAGAAGAAACTAACCCTCCCGGCACTAGAATCGTATCTCAAAGCTGTGGAGGCGAAGGCTCGTGTCAAGTACAAGTCGCGGATGGTGAAGTACGTGGCCATTGCTGATCGTGCCCTTGGTGCCGACTTTCTGGTGGAGGTGGGGAAGCACTACTCCCGCGCTCTTAAGCCCACGATGACACTGGAGAAGCTGCATCGTCTAGCCACAGCCTGTGTGGATGCAACAGAGAAGGTTATACATTCTTAACCAAATTCTCTTGTGGCAACAATTCGTTTTCGTGGTGTCTTGCGCTTACTAATATGCACACTGGTTGGACAGACCCGGTGGCTCCAAATCTAGAATGGGTCCCAGAGTACACGGGACATGTGGAGCTTCCCAAAACCCGACAAATTGTCCGACCCCACAGTCGACATGTGGATGAACCGCATGACATGGTGGTTTCAGGTACTTCCCCACGCTTCATTTGGCGCTTCTACACTTGTATCGGTTGGATTTCCTGTATTTCTTGAGGAATGTTGTCTGATGGAGAATCTCCGCAGGTGACAATGAATGCGCAAGAGCAGCTTGACACCCAAGCACATCAGTTCAAGCTGGAGATTGCAGGAGAAGCAGAGAGCCTCCGCGACTATGTGACGAGGTACTTTCTGCTATACAAAACGGACCTGTTCTTTCGAGAGATACCGCATGCCCGGAGGAGCCACGAGTTCACCGACCAGCCGAACGCGGACAAAGCGGCAATGCGCCTTCTGTACAGGTAAATATGCGGTGCTCCTCTTTGATCCGTGGCCATTGTAGTCCCTAGAGTTCGTGGATGTAAAACGCCTTATGTGGGGCATGACAATAGGTAATGAAGAAATGGCGAAGTCCCTGGGGTGCCTGCCCCCGAGACAAGGAAAATGGCACCGAATTTCCAGTCTCGGTGGAAGCCACCCCAGGGACTAGCCATTTGGAAGCCCCCGAATCTGGAAATTCGGCGCCATTTTCCCAGCTTGGGGCCCTAAATGGCTAAGTCCAATGAGGGGCTGGCCATGATACGGGAAAAATGGCGCCGAATTTGCAGTTTAGGTGCCATCCACCCCGGGGACTTAGCCATTACTTGGCCCCGGAACTATAAATTCGACGCCATTTTTCCAAGTTGGGCGCAAGAATAGCTAAGTCCCAGATGGAGCTGGCCCCCAACTCGAAAAATGGCGCCGAATTTCCAGTATCGGTGCCAGCCACCCCAGGGACTTAGCCATTTCCGGGGCCCGGAACTGGAAATTCGGCGCCATTTTTCCAGGTTGGGTCCGAAAGTGGCTAAGTCCCAGAAGGGGCTGGGCCCCAACCTGGAAAAATGGTGTCGAATTTCCAGTTTCGGTGCCAGCCACCTCAGGAACTTAGCCATTTCTGAAGCCCGAAAGTGGAAAATCGGCGTCATTGGGCCCCAAAACGGCCAAGTCCCAGAAGGGGCTGCCTCGCCCACGGGAAAAATGGCACCAAATTACCACTTTCATTGCCCGGCACTCCTGGGAGCAGGGAGCAGCGCCCCCCCCCCCCCCCCCCCCCCCCCGCATGGAAATTCAGTGCCATTTTTACAGTTTCTTGCCGAAACATTAACCTCTTTCCCGGGACCTGATTCTCTGTGGGTTTCTTGAATGCAGGTACTGCAAGTTCTCCCTGTTGGAGAAAGGTCATCTGTCCTTCGAGCTGCCATTCTTCCTCGCAAGGAGGAACCCTTGGGTGCTGACTCCATGTACACTGACGTTATGGTGAAGGAGTGGCATCTGGAGCATTTGCATGACTGCCCTTGGTATGTGGACCTTCCGCCTGGAGGGCTCGACACCTCCGAGTTTCAATTGAAGATGGATGTTGAGGCCCACCGAAACTGGGCTCCGCTGCCTCCACTGGGTCCAAAGGAGGCGAAAGCGCTTGCCAGGTCCAGGAAAGCGGCAGAGCTTGCTCAGGAAGGTATTCAGGATAAATTGAATGAGAAGAAAAAAGGGTTGAAGAAAAGGACACGGAAACAGGGGACTGCAGTAACCCCAAAAAAAACAGAAAACCAGCGGGGCGCGAGAGGAGGCGCAGGAGGGGCCCGAAGGGAGTGACTCGGACGGCGACTTTGTGCAAGGTCTTGCCCCTGCTGCTGCTGCTACCAAGTCACCGGTAGTCCGGGTTCCCAAGTCAGTCCGGATTGGGACTGGCTCTGCCATGAAGTTGGCATTTGAGGCCGAGCCTACACGGCAGTATTCGGCGGTGACATTTCCCCACAGGCCAAAGTTAGAACCCCCAACAATCATCCAATGCGTCAATGAGAGCTTCCTTGACGCTCTGGTTGCCAGGGCGAAGAAGGTGGCACATAGCAAGTCTCTGGAGGAGCTGAAGGGGAAAGCGAAGAAGAGGGTTGCCGCTACAGAGCCTAAAGACACCCCTGGTTTGGAAGCCATGATGGAATTCTTCACGGCTGTGAGCACGGATTGTAAGAGCACTCGGGGGGTGGGGGGGGGGGGGGGGTGAGGTGGAGAGAGCCTGCGATATGATTCTCCTCAATATTCCAGATGGGGAGCTGCTAGAGGGCCTGGATGGTGTGCCCACCTGGAACAAGTTTACTGAGGACCACTGGAGAGCCAGGTTTGGGCTGGCGGGGATGCTCCTAGATGACGGTGGATGTATTCCTTGCCACAAGAGGGAAGACAACAGAGAATGTTGTGGCAATGTGGACACCGAAAAGTGCCACCCGGGTCCTCCTCAAAAAATGGTTCTGCATCAATACGCAGGGGTTGCGAACAGAGGGCCAGAGTGTAAGTTATCAATCTATTGCCTTCACTTCATATCGTGGTGTATCTAAACTAGAACTTGGAGTTAATCCTTCTTTTGTTGGATGTGCAGACATTGGTGTTTGAGGCATATTGTTGTGTGAAGAGAGGGTCTACGTTCAAATTCCGCAACGACGGTCGTCTTGTTGATGCCGTTGTGGACCCTCTTATCTATGATGTCCTCTACAACTATGTGCCCCACTCCAGTATGCCGAAGGACACAAAGATAGGCAAACCGTGGCGGTACAGCCAGACCCGGAGCCCTGCTTTCATCCAAACCCTCATGGAGACGTGCTCCGATGTCCAAGGGCGGATTCTTGACCTCACATGTGGCACGGGTAAGCCTTCACATGCACAGTATGTCCCCTGGCCCGATTACAATTGCATGCCGCATGCTACTAACCGCCCGTTTTGTCCCTCAGGTGCTTCAATGTGGGCTGGGACATTGTCCGACAGGCATGTCTTCGCCTTCGAGCCAGATACTGCCCTCCACAACTCGGAACCAACAGCGGCTGAATGTCTGCCAAAAGAGGAAGAGGCATCCTCGGAGGATGAGAAAGAATCCGAGAAGGAGTAGGGGGAGGTACAAGTTGGGATCGAGGCCGAGGAGCCCCCGGTTTACGAATGAGTGGTCGCATTGTAAGTTGCCTCCTGATTTCGTGAGGCACCTCTCTTCGCTCTCTTATTTACTGGTATTGACATTCTTGAAGTGGATTTGTTCTTACTGTAGCACTAGAAGCATTCGTGTCATTTACCACTGGGGTAACGACTCATTTTGAGTCGTAAAAGTCAAAAAACTGGGATCGACTGGAAGTTACAACAGACTAGTTACAACAGACGTGGTAGTTGGGTTGGACATCCAATGATTGGAGTGGTAAAGGACGCAGACGCGCGAACAACTGCTCAGCGATTAATGCAATTAATGCTGAAGAACCACGTGGCGTAACCAGGCGGGCCGCCCGTGTGTCTGACCTTTTGGGCTGACTTTGACTTTTCCCTCCGGATGAGTGGACTGACTCACCCGGGGCGCGGTGACACATGGACGCGGACGTGGATGCGGACGTGGACGCCGTGGCGGCGCCGCGACGAGCGACAATGCTGCCGCGTGGCCACGGCCCAAGACGCCACATCGCAGTCGGCCACATCACTTGGAGTGCTGCATGTGACGTCGCAACAGCCACTGCGAAGTCAACTGCACAACTTCCGACAGACGAATCCACGGGGACCACGTGGAGAGTGTGTGGGTCGACGCGTGGCGTCGTCCCCACGCAATGGCAGTGACGGGTACGACTGCTAGTGGAAAGACGCAGAGTGCCTGTGCCATCTCGGGACTGCTTTGGCCAACTCCGCTGCCACTATGCTAGTTGGTTGCACTACAGTAGGAAAGCACGAAAAATGAGCACTTGTAGTGGTTTGTGTGAGTTTCCAACTGACCTGCATTCTAAGCTGAAAATATGGTTCTGATGCATTCTACTGGTTTTAGTGGTTCACCCATATGCAGGGGGAATTGAGAAGCAATGATACTGGGCGAGACTGAGAACACAGACCACGATGCATGCACAACATCACGCTAATGAACCAAATAGACGAGGCAACAGGGAGACCAAAGACCATCACACATACACATAGAAGGTGGACGGACACGACGACAATCATGGAAATGTGATATTACATTCAAATTAGAGACCGTCACGGCACACCTGCATATGAGCAAGACTAAATGCCAACATACATGGTTGCCGGACATCACTTAAACTGTCATGGCCCAAATGTTCAAAACTGGTAACGTGAGTATCATACACACTTCTATGAGTATCATTACACACCCAACAGGGACTACAAACATGAAATGTCACTTGATACTTTCACCTTTCCTCATACTCTTCTCTGGCCACAGAGTCACCGTGCCTTTCACGTGCGCTAGTGTGGTCTGGGGGGGGGGCATCGTCCACATTTGGGCAAGGCAATGTAACACTTGGAAGCATGATCTCGTGGACTTTCACCTTGTACCACCCGGATCGAATGTCCTTGCCAAAACACCGCCGCGGCGGCGTGGTCGGGGTTCAGGAGAAACAGGATCTGATATCTGCAGACACCAACATCAGGGTCCACTCAGCAACAAACATAGCAATGACAGGGTGAAAGTCAAGCGCAGCTGGGCATGGAAACGATCTTGGTTGCCACAATACTGAATCAGCAGCCAATTCACGGTGTACCAACGTACCTTGAAGCGAAGCTCGTCGCTGAGGGTGGCAACTGAGGAAAGCTGCCCACGTGTCTTCAACTGCAGCAGCAAAAAGAGGTTTAGTCAGACGGATAAGAATAACATGAACTCTGGTGGTTGCAATGGTATAAACACACCTCCACGGAGCAAGCTAACAAACACCCTGCTCAGACCCTAGCACTACAACTTCCTGGCAAAAATAACCCTACTAAAAACCAGCCAGGCAAAGCAAGGAGCCATGAATGCATGCCTGGGGAACCACGTCCTGCTGCGATGATGGTGCCGGGGACAGCCCACTCCTCTTGCTCACCTGCAATGAATACACATTGCAACGCTTCAGGAAGTGTATCCATAAAGGAAACCAACCAAGTAAGTTTGCGGAGAGGGGCTGGGAACAACCATACCTTGGGCGCTGCCTCCTCATGCCGGGGGGGGGAATCCGGAATGCTGCCGCCGTAGCACTATGGTCGTAGGCGCAGGACCCACCTTCTTCACATTCGACCCCACTGCCACTCCCTGTACATGTGGTCCCTGCAAAACATATAGTGCCAGCCTTGCGTGAGAGGGCATCCGGGGGGAACAAAACAAAACATGGACTTTGGCTTCGATGTCATGTTGCAAACAGTAAGGTTAGTTTCACCTGCATGGGCGCAGAAGTACTTCCCCAACGACCCCATCCTCTCCCACATTCAAGCTGCCAGTCGGGGTCAGCTTCCGCGTGCTTGTGAAGACACGCACATCCTTGGAGCAAAACAAATCTTGGCAGTAGGGCCAGACTGTTTCTAAAAGGTAGTCTGAATCGGGCCCCTCACTGACATTGCCAGTGACATCAAACGACAATGGATGGACCATGTTCAAAGGGGAGTTCCCCCTCCCCTTGTGTGGTGAATCATCCACTAGGAGGGTGTTGGATTCGTTAAATCCAGAAAATTCCGACCACACCCTCGACAGTCTCTTCTGTAAGTTCTGTACGGCAGGCCCTTTTGTGGGGTGTGGCTCTGTCAAGGGGTCACACTCCTCTTGTGACCACACAAAGAGGGGAGAACCTTGACCCCCTGCATGACCACTTTGAAGATGTCTGCAACATTCCCCTTGGAAGCACAGGACCATATCCCAACGTAGAAATACCGGAAGAGAAGGTTTAAAAACTCGCAGACCTGGGGCCTTGGGAAAACATACTTGTTGGTGGTCAACACCCATGGCCAATGACGCCTCGGGTTGGGCTGAAAGTTAGGAATAGAGTGGCACAGGATCCCGTTCAGGTCTAGAACAATTAGTTTGACTTTTCTATGAAGGAGCTTTTGAAGGGGTGTCACGGGGTCTCACCTCAGTGGGTTGGGAGACAACAGTCACCCCGGAGGGCAAAGTTTCGGTCCCCTGCAGCCTGGACCAGGCAAACTACCACCCTCTCCCCCTACAGCTTCCCCTTTTCCCCCATCATGAGCAATGACCCCCCATCGTCCATGTCATCCCCACCAACTTGCTGGACCTCTCCCTCTTCAACGAGTGGACCCTGCCCCCCACTGTGAATATCATCAACAACAGCCCGGACCTCTGTCACATCCCTACCCACTACAATTACTTCCTCCTTGTCAGGTACAATGGTCGCAGCAGGGGGGTCTTCCATAATGCCACCCGTCACACCCCCTTTTTGCCCCATCATGAGTTCCACTATCTTCTTCAGTTGTGCTTCCATTCCCCTCTCCCGCTCCGCAGAGAGAGCCGCAAGCCTCTCCAGGGCCCCGATGCGGGCTGCCATTGAGTTCCCCGCTCCCTACGCATACAAACACCCACCCGTACTGTTAAAAACCAGAAGAAGAGGCCGAATGTGCAGGATTTCAGGCATTCGGAGATGGCTAGGTTTGGCATAACACCCCTCGTGTACCATGCGTGGGGGCCCCACATACCCACCAAATCTTAGTACAACAACAGATTCATGAATGGAAACCGGACTTCAAAACATACCTGGCTCAAAACAGACTCTGATGGGGTGCCAGTCGCAGCGTTCTTGCACTCCGCCCCGCTCGGACAGTGACGGGCTCCGCGCTTTGCGTCTTTTCTGTATTTGCCCATCCACACACTGTCAGTACAAAATGCCAGGAGCATATGGACAAAGCACTGCCCTGCATATCACATAACAACTAATTCTGCACAAGCAATAAAACCCACTCGTGGGTGTCTCTTCCATCAGAACATGCCACAACGTAAGAGCAATGAGAAGGGGGTGAGGGAGATTACCAAACGGGCTGCTTGGCCTGCAACTCCTGCCCGGCCCCAACGCGAGGGGTTCGTGACACAAGCACGCGCTTGCTTCATCCCTTCAGCCTTTGCAAGTCCACGAGGGGACTCCCAGTAGGCAACAAGCTTATCCCAATAGGCGGGTTCAGTGTTCATTGGCCTCACACCAGTCTTCGCCCATTTATCTTTCAGTTTTGCTCTTTCTCCTTTCATTATCTTCCCACATTGCTTCACTATAAAATCACGATTGGCAGGATAGGTGTGTACTCGTACATTCCATTTATGCCCTCTATTACTGTTGACATGGCACTCTGGGACTGCTGGTCAATGTCTTGTACGCTTGAGTCAAGGTAACGCAATGCCAGGCCACGCAAATCACGCTGCCAGTGTTCCTTACCTTCGCAGCCAGCATTGATGACTCCATTTCCATGCACCTCCACCTTGTGGCGCTTTAGCCCTGCAGCCACCCTTCCCTCTCCATCTCCTTCCCATTGTTTCATGGCATGACGTCGTTCCTTCCTCAGCTCTGATGTCCGTTTCCTGCCCCCATGCTCTGGAGCAGCGCCGTCATACGTTGTGGGGGTGACTGATGTGTGCCGGAGGGGGGAGGGCCGTATGGAGATGTGGGAGGCCCCCATTGTGACGTGGCAACATCAGGAAGCCAGCGCCACGACCCCGAAGCAGGGGGGGCTCCCCATGGTGCACTCTGTTGTGGAGACCATCCGGCAGGGGGTGGGTGCCAAGGTTGGTGTTGGTTGGCATTGTGTGGTGGCTGTGAGTGCTTTGCTGCAGCTTCACTCCCCTTCCGCTGCCAAAAACATCCCACACACAAGGTGCATCAGCTGTAGTCCTACTGAACACAACGTCACCAGAGCACAAACCATCCCACAACCACAACTATGGATTGGCTGACCTCAAACCCACTCCCCTGCAGCGCAAGTGCCAAAAACTGAAAAGGAGAGGGACAGAATGTCCTCATAACATGTAAGCCCATTCATTGGTGAAGAAACAGAATGTGGGCGGGTTCACATCAGTACCACATGAAACTTACCAGGAAACAGAACATCCATCCGGGTTTTGCACATATCCAGTGGACATCTATTCACACAATCAGCAAATGGCTGTATGGCGGAGCCCAGCAACGGAGCCCCAAAAGGCCTAAAGACTCTCAATGTTGGTAAACACAGGTGCAGACACAATTCAATTGAAAGGATATTGCAGACCTAGCCTCGTTGGAGTTATCAACGCATATAGCAAATGCGTACTCCAACGCAGGTGCAATGACGTGACAAAGCAACATTTCCTTGACCTAAAAACTAGTCCCTCTGCACACAGTGGTAGACCTGAAGGTTTTTCCACGATGTCCTCCCCCATGACACAAATTGAAAACATGTTCAGGGATGTTTTCTGCCTAACTTCATTTTCTGCCCAATCAGATCTCCTCTACGCTGATGATGTTGCCCTTTTGGCCAATCCCCGGTCTTTCTGCAACGCCATCTCAAAATTTTGGAACAGTTCTGCAAAGACTATGGGATGCAAGTCAATCTTAGCAAGACCAAGATCATGGTCTTCAATGGCCAGGCTGATCGTAGATTCATCTTCAACCAGCAGAAATTGAGATTGTCAAATCATACCGGTACCTAGGTCTGGTTATCCACTCCCCCAAGTTTCACTTTGCAGCCACTGCCTTGGACAGATTGACTAAAGGTAAGGCGGCCTCCGTCCGCCTTCACGCCAAATGCAAGCAAATACATCTGCGGCATCCCCCGACCAAAAAGTGGTTGTTTGACACCGTCGTCAGCCCTGCTACCATCAATGGTTGTGAGTTCTGGGCACCTGGTGTCCCTGTCTCCTGGTGGGAAAAGAATTTGGAACCATTACAGTCATCTTTTCTCCAAGCAATGCTTGGCGCCAGGAGCACAACTCCATCTCAGATCCTAGGTGCAGAGTTCGCATGTGTACCATTGCAATCCGAGGCACAGTTCAGGCTTACAATCTTTCTCCATAGATTGCAGGCCCTTCCACCCAAAGGGCTAGTGGCAAGGGCCCTCACAACATCTATGAGGCTCAAAGCTGCAGGTTTCGGGAACTCCTGGTATGCTCGAGTGGACAGTTTATTGAAACGTAACGGACTTTCTACTGCTTTCCTATTACCAATGAACCCACATGAGGTGGACATCACATCAGACATGACCGCAACAGACTCATTCGGAGAGAGCTTATGGAATTACATGTCAAGAGATGCTACCCAATCTCACAACAAAGCTCCACTTCTATCGAGAGACATTCTTGGTGCTCCGCGATGATAGAATCTTCAGACCAAATTACCTTTCAGCACCCTTACCTCCTTCCCTCTTGAGGGCATTGGGGCGGTTCAGGGTGGGTTCCACAACCTACGGATAGAGACTGGCAGATGGGAAAACCTGCAACGGGAGGACCGCCTATGTCCAGCTTGCATAGGGCGCAGCAAGGAAATTGAAACTGAAGAACACTTCTTCTTCTACTGCCCTGTATACTACGACATCCGTTTGAACAACTTTGTGGATATGTGCATCCCAGTTTCAGTTTCAGGAGAACTCAACGCCCAGAAAACAAGAACACAAGTAGGGGTAGAACTCACCTCATGCGCAGCGGTTTTTGTGCCGTTTGCGCACCTTTTGGAGAGACTCTGCAGATGGAGTGCAATTTCCTCCGAACTGTCCTCCACCTCATCGTCGTCGCCCATGCTATACTCGCTTGTGTCAAAATCCGAACTCGAAGACCGCCCACCGCTCTGCCTTCCCTCTCGCACCGACGCCATCTACCGGATTCAGTCGAGCCAGGCGGGGGCTCCTTCGCACCGCGGGGCTGGAATGTGCAGAAGTGGGAGGAGGTGATGCTGCCTCGGCGGTCGAGCGCTTCTTACTAGGCGTGGACATAGACCATGACAAAGATGAAGACGAGCGAGGACATAGACCATGACCAAGACAAAGACGAGCGAGGAAGACCAAGACATGCAAAGGAGGAAAGAAGGACAAGGAGGGGAGTGTGATCACACACCCCCCGATCTGTAGTGAAGATCCGGCCGTTGTTGATTTCAAATATGAACACGTGTCGTGCATCCGACACTATGGCCTTTTCGACTTTGAGACGTTAAACCCTAAACCACTTACAATCCTCCAGACAACTAGATGTAGTGATTCACACAACTGACATGGATCCGTTAACTTTTTTTCGTTCAAAATTAGGCGAAGGAAACACACTGCAATGATGCGTGTATGGCTCCGCTTTACATGCATTCTTGGAGAAAATGCGCATGATGTGTGAGAAGTGAACACAGTGCTCTGCCAAATGATTCAGCAAAAACAAACTCAACTGTAGTGGTTCTCCCATCGCAGAGAAGGGTCCATTCGACACCATCGCACCATGCCAGGTTGAGGTCCTCACACACACACCTACACACCGAGAATTTGCGAACCCACATCAGCTGGGAGAACATGGAAATACCCCGTGGATCACATGCAAGCATGAATGAGAAATGGGTTTATGTTACATGGGAGATTTTGGTGTACCTGCGCGACATGCAACTCTGTCTACATACTCCATCTCCAAGTGAAGCGGTGAGCAGCAACTGCAACACCTGTCAATGACATGAGGCGGGGGTGTGCCCCGTCTTTGTCTGCAGGTGAAATGCTTCAAAGCGCGTCCTCAGATCAGTGCTGGGCATGGCATCCTTGAAAGCTCGGTTCTCTTTCCCACAACCTGTCATAACAGGGGTGATTAATTGGAAGTCCCGCAAGGGTCACCGTGTTTTGTGCACGCCGTTGCAATTCTCCTTTGCAGAGATTTCAAACATTTCAGTCAAAATCTCAATTTGAAAGGTTCAGTCCTTTGTTGACAGGTAGATTTCGATGAAAGTTACACTCTTTGAAAGGATGCTTCCGATCTTTTTGAGAGAAATGACCAAAATCGACTTCCTGGATGTCGTAAGGAATACGTGGAATTCCAATTTGATTGACGTTGTGATCTTGGGCATATGGTTGAATGTGTATGAAATGTGTGCATTGAAGTGTGAACATCTGACTGCAAGGAGAATGTAGGCCAAAATCACGTTCGAACAAATGTTCAATTGCACCGTGTCCATTTGTGTGGCGGCCATGTTAAAAATGGGCATCGCCCTGCCAGCAAGATTCTTGCAATGCTGCCTTGTGCAAGTGACCGGATGATGTCGCATTCAAGACACTTACGTGTAGCAATGCAGACCCCACCTAGAGAAAGCCAGAGGGCAGTATGCATGCACCACGGAGGGGGTGTGTGTGCCTTCGCATGCCATCCTGAAGCCGGCGGCTCACGTTGGGGGTGCCATTTGTGGGACTCAACAAACATGACACTAGAAGAAGCATGTGTGCCACTGTACGAGGGATGCAAATCCACAAAGCTTGCTGCCACCATGCTGTTGATGAACCTGTGCACAACCCACGGTGTCTCAGACCATTTTGTGGACGAGTTGTTCTCTTTGCTTCGGCTGAACTTGCTTCCACAACCAAATGAAATGCCAAAAAGCTGTCACATGGCCAACCAAATGATTGGGAAGCTCGGCCTCAACTACGTGAAAATACATGCATGTCCAAAAGGACATGTACTTTTCAGAAGAGAGTACAAGGATGCTATGGAGTGCCCCAAATGCGGTGCAGCCCGATACCATGATGTGGGCAGGTTACAACAGCCAGCCAAGGTGTTGAGGCACTTTCCCCTTATCCCCCGTCTATTACGAATGTACAAATGCAAGACCATTAGTGAGCTCATGACTTGGCATTCCAGGAATGCCTCAAACGATGGTTTGGTAAGGCATGTCCCAGATTCCCTTGCATGGAAGCATATAGATGCAACTTGGCCCGATTTTGCCGAGGACCCACGCAATGTGCGATTGGCTGTATCTACGGATGGAGTAAACCCATACGGATCAAAGAGTTGCACATGGTCCACATGGCCCGTGCAGTTGGTGGCATACAACCTGCCACCATGGTTGACAACAAAGAAATTCTTTGTCATGTTGTCTCTCTTGATTCCAGGCAAGGAGTCCGTGACAAATGCAAACATAGATGTGTATTTGCAACCATTGATTGAAGAGCTACAGGAACTATGGATTGGAGTTGAAGCTTACGACATTTTGAAACCAGTAGGGCAACGGAGTTTCACCCTCCGTGCCATACTCATGTGGTCAATCCACGATTTCCCCGCATATGGCCTTGTTGCGGGTTGCAAGACGAAGGGCTACAAAGGGTGCCCCATTTGTGGGCCCTATGTGGATTCACGGCACTCAAAGCCACTAGGGAAGACAATATACATGGGGCATCGACGTTACCTTGCAAGAAACCACCCCTACCGACGAGCAGGAAGGCACTTCAATGGATGTGTTGAAAAGAGAATGGCACCAAATGTTGTGACACCGGAGGAGACATTGCAATTTGCAAAGGAGAAAGAGGCGTTCATGGAGATTGGAGGGAGAGACGGAAGTAGTGCGGATCCAGCCATGGAGCACGGGGTGAAGCGCCGGACAATCCTTTGGGATTTGCCATACTGGAAGGTGCATGAATCCCCCCCCCCCCCATTCACTCACTTTCTTTCACATTGTGCTTCCTGGAATTACCTTTACTGTCAGGAGTCCTTCCACCAACTCCTAAGTCAGTGTAACTACTATGCAGTAGATGTTGAAGTCGTACACCTCACTGTGGAGAGGATCGTGGAGTTGTTGAAAGCAGAATGTAGTAACATGGACAACTTCTGCCACATATTCTACTTTTTTTGCCCATAGAACTTGGTCTCATGGGAGGACATTTGGCATTTCAGAACCTCTTGCAGCGGTACCTCCTGGACCCCATGCATTGTGAGAAGAACTTCTGCGAGAACATTCTGAAGACTATCTTTGGGGAGAAGGATACGATAAACGTACGAAAGGACATGGAGATTGAAGGGATACGGTCACATCTGTGGCTAAGGCCTGATCCAAATAGACCAGGCAAAGTGCTCATGCCAGCAGCATCATACGTCCTGACCAAATCAGAGCAAGAGGATTTTTTGAAGACATTGGGAGCCATGAAAGTGCCAACCGGATTCTCGGGTGCTTTCCAAAAGCATGCCATAAACAAGAAATGGTCGGGGATGATGATCTACACGTGATGATGCAACAGATTTTGCCAGTGTGCATTCGGGGTACGATGGCGCCAGGTCCTCGAACAGCCATAATGCGTGTAAGTCGAGTGTTTAGGAAGATTTGTGCGAAGGTGTGGGATCCGAGGGACATTACATCGTTGCATGAGGATGTGGCTATGACCCTATGTTTGCTGGAGAAAGAATTCCCTCCATCATTCTTTGACGTCATGACGCACTTGCTAGTGCATCTTGTAGAGGAGTTGCATGTGTGTGGGCCCGTAGCCAGCCGGTGGATGTACCCCATGGAGAGGTACATGAAGGATCTGAAGGGGTATGTACGCAAAATGGCACGGCCAGAGGGGAGTATGGCGGAGGGCTACATCCGCGACGAAGCCCTGGGCTTCATGACAAAGTATATGTCTTCATTTGATGCAATACAACGACGGGTGTGGGACGAGAACGAGGAAGAAGGAGTTGTAGGCGAGGTCCTAGAAGGTGGTGGAACAAAGCGTGCCATGAGCCCGCGCCTTCGGGATGTGGCACATGATTATGTGCTGAACAACACAACAACCATGACACCATGGAGACAGTGGGTGCCAACTTACATCCCTCCTGTGCTATTCTTAATGGTCTTTGTATGCTGGAATTACATATATATTGTCACAAGTCATTCCGGCCACTATGGGAGTGGGATCGTGTACTAACAGGGTGCTTCAGACGACTACAGAGGGTGTTTCGTAGATCTTGGTTGTTGCTTGCAAGTGATTATGAAGTAGGCTGCATCACTACAGTGTGCTTGAAAGGACACACACTCTGCATGTGGCATGCATGTACAGCACGGTGTTGGTCAGGGGGACTGAGTTGCAGCTTCTATTTGGTTTCTGCCAGAAAGTACGCAGCGGAGAAGGTCCGCCTGAAAACGGAACGGAGTGCATTTGCAAAAGCATGGCGGAGGGGCGGTCGTAGGCGCAGATCCCCGGTGGAGTACCCCACAACAATGGAGGAGCTGCAGCCCTTTACAGTGTGGGTCAGATCTGCAATTGCAGTGTACGCATCAGAGAACGAGGACCCAGATGAGGGCATGGTGAGTCTGTCATTCCCCCCAGGGCTGATTGCCACTTCGTACCGGTCAATGAAAGCATATGGCAATCACTATAGAGTGGACGATGCCAACACCAGCCTCCTGGTGACTTATGACAGCGGAGTGGCATCATTTTTTGAACAAGAGAGTAGGAGCTGTGCACGAGATCAGAATCCAATTTCATGCCATGTGCAATATGTAGGAGTGATCAAAGAGATCCTTAAACTAGACTATGGTCTTGTGAAGCCAATTCTATTCCGTTGTTCTTGGGTAAAAGCCAATATGGTAGGAGAGAATGCCACCATGAAACGGGATGAGTACGGGTTCCTCCTTGCTGATTTCAGAAAAATGCTACCACAAGATGAAGAGCCATTCCTCTTCCCATCGCAAGTTGAGCAAGTTTTCTTTTCAGATGACACCCATGCGCCGGGATGGAAGGTGGTTCTTCACAAGGACCCCCGGGCCAAACGAGTCGTGGCTGACGTCCATGATCTGGACCTAGGGGAGAATGTCGACCACGAGGGTCTGAGGGAACCACAAATCTACCAGATACGGCCGAACCAGTCTCTTTGGAAGGAGCAGTTACCTTTAATGAGGAAGACATTCCAGGGTTGGTAATTACCGCAAGGCAAATTGCAGATGTGGGTAGTGAAGGGGAAGATTATTTGGATATAGATAGTGAGCCCAGCTGAATCTCAGTGTCCATTAAGCCAGCAGCTCATAGACGAGAGCTATGCTAAGGACTCTTACTGTCCTTAGAACCCATTTTGTACAGTCCTGCAAGCGCGCAAGGGCGAGACAGTTAATAGTATCGATAATGTCCCGGTATGTGGTCCGTACTGTCTTGTGAACAAACCTTTTTTTGTTCTGCCAATATTGTTTCTGACATGTGAGGAGATGATCGTCTTCATGTACGGGAAGTAGACGTGAATGTGTGCATGCATTTTCTGGCCCAGCTGCATGCTTTCCAGGAACAAAGACCAGTGGAATGGGGGGTGTCTCCAAAGGAGCAGGACCGAATGACACCTTTTTGTGCTTCCCTTGCTTTCTTTCTCACCGTTGTTGCATTCTCCCACCTGCCCAACAGCAGCACTCTCGAAGCAATAGCATGACATATGTTGCAACATGGTCTTCTTCACCAGTGAATGAGCTTTTTTGCTACATGTACTGCCACGTCCACATTAACGTTGATCCCTGCAAGCACTTGGCAAGACACCCCAGAGCCGCAAATCCAGCAACCACCACAAACACATCTAACTGATTGTAGTGACACGGGAATAGCTCACTTGTAGAGGAATTGAACCTCCAGCCAAATGAATGGCTCTGCCCCTTGTAGCACAAGTGCGATGCAAAAACAAGGTGAGTACAAAATGAAGAAGCACTTACGAGGTCCCCATCCCTCGGATGGGCTCCCACTTGTGCTCTGGAACTGTGCAGGCCTGACTAGCACCAAATTGCATGAATCCTAAGCCTGAATGTCAAATGCAGGTTTATGTCGCGATGCAGCACGCCATCATCTAACCTGTAGTTTCCAGTTTCACTGGTGTCACAACTGCCTTCAAGTCAACATCAAAATTAAGTCCACCTATGCGCAAATCGCAGAATGTCTCATGACACCATCTGTCGCCGCTGGTTTGGCATGATATGATTGTAGTTCACAACCTTAATGAACGCTTTCAGCCTTGACCTCTTTGCGATCTTCTTCTGTGACTGCTTCTTCATAATTTATGAAAGGGAAAAGCAGCTACACATCAAATTCTTGCAAGTACAGGGGGGTACTCAGGCCTCCTTGGGAGAAAGAGTGCCATAAACACAGACACGTCCTTAAATGTAAAAATTGGAGAAGCGAACGTCTGGTGGCAATAACTGCCTAAACCAGAATTATACTCCATTCCAGCGCACATGTAAAGGGTCAGATGATAACTCGGAATCCCAGTTGGAGATAATGAGACGAATACATGACTATCTTGCGAGTTTCAACTTTCTTGGAGGTAGTTTCCAGTTTCTCTGGTGTCACAACTGCCTTCAAGTTGGGTTTAGAGGAATTAAGTCCCACTCGCAAATGCAGAATGTCTCCCTCATCTGCGTGGGGAAAATGGGGTTTGGCATGATATGATTGTAGTTCACAACCAAAGGGCATATTCTTCAGCCTTGACGTCTTTGCGATCTTTTTCTGTGACGCCTTCTGCATAACTTGTGAAATGGAAAAGCAGCTACACATCAAATTATTGCGATGCCAATCAATGGCACTATGAACGTTTCGAGCATGCTGTCAGAAAACTAGACGGGCAAAAACCCAATTCAGCAGTTTCACCTTGCGTGGATACTTGGGAATTGATGCCAGAAGGGCATGCCCGTATGCGCGCTCCATCGTGCCTCCATCCAGCACATTCTGTAAATGATGAATGACCAAGACCCCGATGTCACACCGTTCTGAGAAGCCACTACGCGCGCTCACAGTATACGAAGGCCTTGCCGTGTCAGGATTTCCATTCCCACGTCCCGCCATGTCCGACGCAGCACTTGCATCCTTGTCTCTGCCAGGTGGAGGCATCACGTATTAAAATATCTATTCCCCCAAGGCCACATTTTGTTTACCTCTTTTTGTGAAAGCCACGTCAGCAAATGTGCTGCCGAGTCATGGGTGCAATGAATGCGCAATGGTTCATGGAGTCGTTGTGTCGACTACATATTCACTTTAATGAATAAATATCTTTATTCCATTAATCGAATTAGGAAAGAAAATTTGTAGTCGCATGTGCAGTAATTACAACCACTTGTAATTTTGGCTTTTTCAAATTTTATGTATTTACGCAATTCGTAAAATAGCCCGGAATTCTGCTACGACTCCGGAGTCGTTGACCCCACTTCTGTCCGCCGTCTGAAATGCCCCCGTGGGCCCACATTGTCTGTTTCGACTCTCCAGTAGTCCCGTTTACTACCAAGTTGTTCCCGGAGTGGTCGCGGACATGCAGTCGAATCGGAAAAGACACGAATGCTCCTAGTGTAGGATGCCAAGTACTGCAGGAGGGACGTCTATACCGCAGTTCATGGGCAGGAGGAACGTGCATTTTTTTGCCAGGGGGGATTTCATGCCGAGTCCAGAAAGGGACTACATCCTTCCTACTTATGCTACCCGGCTTGCTTCGGTGTCCATTAGGAGGTCCTCCGAACCTAGTCGTGTACAGCAGATTTTAGACGAGGCAAGCCTCAGGAAAATGAAGATGAGGGAGGAGGCAGCAGCTATTAGAGCTCGTCATGCTCGTAGATTTGTCTTGGATTCTGGTTAGGAAAGTGGGGGAGAAGAGGTAGAAGATTCCCAGGAGGTGAGGTGGACAGTCCCCCAAGGAGAGGACGATATTTTTTAGAGGCATAGTGGAACTGATGCATCTCACAGCTCAGAGGATGAGGGGGATGAGGAGGAAGGTGGGGCAACTATCTCGGAGGGTGTAGGAGAGTAGTGCCCATTCCGGCTATGACAGTTAGGACACACTTGTATAGATGTGGCTTGCCACAAAACTTGCAATAAAATGTTGCATTTCATTGCTATGACGAGTCCACTGGTGCCACATTCCAACTTCACATGACCCTATTTCCGTGGACACACAATGGTCCGCTCATGTTTTTTTTTTCCGCTCATGCTCATGCCACTCATGAAATAGCAGCCCCCCTTTTTGGAGTCCTTGAAGTCCTGGGATGTGAGACCTAGGGTTTGCCTTTTCCTTGGATTGGGGAAAGAATGTAGGAAAGGGGACTGGTTTCAGACCAGGGTTCAGGCTTGCATTAACGCAAGCCTGACCAAGAGTGGAATTTTATGTAATATTTCCACCATGTATTCATGCAACATGCGTATTCATGCTTGCGTTGACGAAAGCATGAATACGGACAGTGGGCAGTGTGGGTGAGGGGACTTCTCTCAAACCTCGGATCAGGCTTGCGTTGACGCAAGCATGATTCCAGCCTGTGTTTGCAATGTGTTTATTCCACAACACGAATAGATATGCTGGATGTTCTAATATCAGTATGTGATTGGCTTCTGGTGATTTTCTGTTTGCTTTCATCGCAAGTATATCCACGGAGTGCTTTCGCCTGGCGGTTTTCTGAGCTCCTACCCATTCTTCATCGATAGCTGGGCAAAGACAAATTCTGACACAACTATGTACTCAGCCGGTATTTTGGAGGACTGGAGCAAATCTCATTTGAAAGACTGTGGCTGGTACCTAAATTGCCCCAAAGAATCAACACCATGGGAGGAGAACGTCCTTCGGCACTTGAATGACAATGCGGAGGCTCTTACTCCTCTAACAGATAGACAGCTGCAATTGAGAGATCTCCGGGTTTTGAAAGCAAAGGAACCGGTGGTGAGTTAGAGCCCGAAGAAAAAGGACAGAAGAAGGAAAAAGAAAAAGAGGCTAATCACGTTCAGACTTCAGCTTCTGGACAAGGTAGGGCTCAAAGGGGGTCAAAGGGGCCTGCTCAGTGTGACCGGCCATACGAGGCCCTTCCTAACCCTGGCAGAGGTGTTGCTACTTAATTCCAACACAAGACAATGAACGAAGGCTTCATGGACATGATGGCATCACGTGGAGAAGTCCCCGACTTGGGAGACATTGTCGTCATTCCTCACTCTGGTGAATACATTATCTCTTCCAGCTTGTGTGTATGTAGATTTGAAGACTGTTTGCAGGTCTTCTAAGTGGGTATGTTTTTTTTGTTGGATGTGAAGGCTGATGTAGCGGTGTGAGGGTTGAAGCCACAGAACAAATTGAGTCAAAAATAGAATCATTACGTAGCATAAACCCCCAATCAAAGACAGTGTAAACCTAATTATTTAAATTCAATTTAAAGTATAGTAAAGAAAAGTAAAGTATGACGCCTCTCGAAGGAAGCGTAACTTATGGAGTCACTTCACCCCGAAGGGCTACTGCCTTCCGCTAGGAAGGTGGACACCTTCATGACACTCCAGACTATGGTTTGAACCCACAACCACATCCAACGTGGTATGTGCCCATTACCACTAGGCTACATGTTGGTTGTCAATTCAATTTAATTCTAAATTGGTTGAAGGTAAGCGCATCGTTGGGAAGACAAATGTTTGTTTCTTCTATTGTATCTCCGCACATGTGTTGCACACATATTCAAGCACATGTGGGCAAAAATTGGGCTTCAACCACATCCGTTCAATGGGTGCAATAGCCGTTCACCCATGAGAGGATTTCTTTTTCCCAATGAACAAAATTGGATGACAGGTGAACGCCTCATTGGCCCATTGAACAAATTTCGTTTGATGTCATATTACTCTGGGACCTGTCAGATGGTACATTGAACATACTGGCAAAGTCTCAAAGCGAACCAAAATCATTTGGATAGGCAACCATCCGTTGAGCCATTGAACGAATTTCGATTGATCTCCTATTACTCTGGGACCTGTTAGATGGTACATTGAACATACCGACAAAGTCTCAAAGCGAACCAAAATCATTTGGATAGGCAACCATCCGTTGAGCCATTGAACAAATTTTGATTGATATTGTATTACTCTGGGACATGTTAGATGGTACATTGAACATACTGGCAAAGTCTCAAAGCGAACCATGAGATCAAACGAGATTTGTTTAATGGGCCACTGGATGGTTGCCCATCCAAATGGTTTTTGTTTGCTTTGAGACTTTGCCAATATGTTCAATGTACCATCTGACAGGTCCCAGATTAATATGAGACCAATCAAAATTTGTTAAATGGGCCAATGAGGCGTTCACCTGTTGTTGCCGAATGGCTACTGTTTTCACCCAGTTAACCTTGAATCCGGGGAACATGGAATCTTTGATATGAAGGTCCGGGTTGGTTTGAGTTTGAATTTTGAGACCTGTTATGTTTCGGTTGTTGTCTAAGAGATAACCTAGCGAGTCCGCAACTATTAGAAAAAGGAATGGTGCCAATGGGCACCCCTGACGCACCGATCTTTGAAGGTCAAATGGTTTAGAGATGAATCCATTCATTGAAACCCTGCTTGAGGCGTTGAGAAGAAGGATTTTCACCCACTGGCAGAAATCTGATGAGAGCCCTGTTTTTTTTAGTGTTGCCAGGAACATTGGCCATTCAACCTTATCGAAAGCTTTTTCAAAATCCAAAATGAGCATTGCAATGGGCTGGCCAGATGCTTATGCAAAGACAGGCGTTTCTTGTGCAAGAAGGATGTTGTCTAAATGTATTTGCCCTTAATGAAACCGGCTTGGCCTGGTCTGATAATTGTTGGGAGGTGAGGCTGAAGGCGCAAGGCGAGGGCCTTTGCTATGATCTTGTAGGATACATTGAGCAGTGTGATCGGCCTATAGTTGGATATTTCCTTCCTGTCACCCTTCTTGAAGAGCAGAGTAATAACACCCTGAGCCATTGGCCGTGGCATGGCACCCTTTAATTTCTTGATTTCATTTGCCATATCACAGAAGTCGGATGATAACACCAACCACAGCTTTGTAGAACTCTACTAGCATACCTCAAAGCCCGGGGATTTTCGATTGGACATCAGTTCTAAAGCCTTGAAAAGTTCGGTTTCTGAGAAGTCCCCGTCCAGGGAGGCCGCCATGGTGGGGTCTAGTTTGGTTTTGTGACTTCGAAGGCAGGTTTAATCCCTATCAGCAATTATATCAGGAGAAGGGGTTCTCTGTCTGAGGAGGGCAGCAAAGTGAGACTGAGTTGCTGAAAGCATTTCCTTAGGATCCGAAGAGATGTGGCCCTGGGAGTCCTTCAGTTCTGTGACTATCTGAGAGGTCCTTTTGGGCCTGTAGTATCTGGACATTTTCTCATCCTTCGTAGAACAATTAATGCCAGCTTTAACTTTTGCTCTTGCAATGTAGCATAGGACTCCAGGTTTTGTCAAGCTTCCTGGTATGTTTGGAAGGATTGTGCATCCGACTTTCCCAATTCCATAAGTCTTTGACAAGTTCCAAGGCATTTCTTGAGAGCTTGGGTTCTACAGCTACCTCTGAATGGATATCTCAGAGCTAAGGGATTGAGCTTTTTGAACAGTTTGAGCCAATTTCACGCAATTGGGCAGATGAGATCATTGTCAGCCCTGGTCCAAGCACGCTCAAGGGCAAGCCTGAATATTGGATAGGTTAGAAGAGATGTGTTGAGCCTAAACCAGCCTTTGCCTCTTTTTGGGAGATTAGGGAGGTTTAATTGGCAGGATATGTTGGCATGGTCAAACTCCTGGTAAATGGGTTCCTGAGGAAGCATTGAGGCCCAAGGCAAGATCCCTTGAGACAGGTAGAGCCTGTCTAGTTTGGCCATGTAGATATAGAGGCCAGACTTGTTGTTGGTCCATGTGAAACTTGGATGAGATGGGGCGGGGTTGGCTCTGGTGACTTCAGACATGGAAAAATTGTTCCCGATCCTTTAATGCCATGATGCTGCTTCACCCTCCCCAAGTCCTGGGGCCGCAGATCCCAGCCCCCCCATAATCAGCCATTGTTCCATAGAGGTTTCAGATTCCATTTTGGAGTGGAGGGATGACCAAAAGGCCTTGCGTTCACTGGTAGAGTTTGGTGCATACAAGTTAACTATCCCTATGACCCCAGCGGCATTCGGAACTGTAATGGATAAGAAATGAGTCCTTCCATGGAACCATACCTCCTCTTTCTGAATCAAAGCAGCCAAGGATGGGGAAAGCAGTATGGCTGTCCCACCCCTCGAGCCTTCGATTGTTGGTTTCTAGAAGCTAAGGTTAGCAGGCCAGAGCTGGTCCCCCAGGGCAGAAATTTTGGCACTGTCCAATTTGTGTTCCTGCAAAAGGATGATAGTTTCTTGTTGGAAGAGTGGTAATAGCCAGGTTTTGAGTTTTGCTTTCTTGAGGGAGGTTTGTGCAGAACCAATCCCTCTAATGTTCCAATAATGAAGTTTAACTAACATATGTGGGGCTCGACAGGCTGAGAGGGCTGCTCTCCTTTGATGGCCTTGAGGTATTAAAAGTAAACCTTGCTCTTTTGTCTGAAGGAAGCAGTGACTTTTCCTAGACCAAGTTGCTTGGGGCTTTTCGATGGGGTGAGAAGATCTGAATGAATAGAACCCATGCTTGAGGATGGTTTGAAATTGCAGGAATGGGTCTAAATTGTTTTGTACAGGCCCAGTCCAACTCGACAGGCTTCAGGATTGAGGGGGGATCACTCTGGAGTCCCAACAAAGCCCCATTTGACTGAGTCAATGAGTCTGAAAGTACCTGCCCCGCACAGAGCTCATGAAATATTGATTGTTGGTTGTGGGAGTTCCACCAGAGAGAAGGAAGCATTTTGATTTTTTTTCCCGTCTTTTTGGGGGGCTTCCTGCATAATACCATGCACCGCTGTAAGTCCCTAACCCATCTTGAAAATATGAATATGATAACTGGCCATGGTGATTGGCTGCCTTGGATGGACAGGATGGAGGGTAACCGGAGCCTGATTGCCTTTGTTTTTTCCTTTGGCAGCAGCTGACAACCCCACATCCTTGGCAGCAACGTGAAGCAGCTGGGCAGCTTCCAGGGATTCATCTGAGGACCCCCCCCCCCCCCCCCGAGTATTTGTCCTTGGATTACCGTTTCCTCGTATCGGATTCCAGTAGAGCGTAGAGGAGGGCAACTCCATTGAAGAGAGTGTTGAATCTTTGCTTGATGTGTGCACCAAGGTTCAGGATCACTCTGCTCGAACCCAGACATCGCAAAGAGGGGGGAGGTTCAAGCATAGGTGTTCGACGTTGATGAGGGCCAGAATCTGAGTAGATAGACCATCGCTTAGACCTGGGTATGCTTCAATGTACGAGGCCCAAGAGATTGGTACAGAACTGGGAATTGTAAATTGGGGAAGATGTAAGTTGAAAGTAGTCTGCAATCTTCCTCCTGAGAGTGGGTATAGGGCTGTAAGGGGAAAACAAGTGATGAGAAACACACTTAGATTTCGCAAGTAGAGTATAGAGTGTGCGGGGGAAGGACTAGATAACAAGCAAAGAGGCGAGGCAAACTGGATGAACAGTGGAAGGGGATGAACGTAAGTAAAGAAGGAAGAACGCGGATGAACGTAGAGAAGGATGAAGGTCTTGGTTCACTTCGTGGATCAGGATGGATGTAGTGTGAACAGTCAGCATGGGGGAGATACATTCATCAAGTGAGACGTTGCTTGAGCGCACTATGCCAAGATGGATGAAGCCACTGGATGAACAGTTTTTGATAGCATGCAAACCATTGATCTGATATTGAAGGCGCATGACTAAGCGAAACCATGTCATTAAGTTTTGGGCTTGTAAGATCTTATCAAGACGTGGATTAGCGCATAACTTAGTGCTTAGTCAGCAGGCACGACCAGGGAAGGCTTAGCTGATTAGTAGATGTTGGGGCGGTGATTAGAAAGTAGGGACTTGAGACAGAAGCGATTTCCAAGGACTGCTGCAGGGTACAAGGTAGCAGACAGAGATCATTCCAGGATGAAGAGACGATTCACTTTGAAGTTAAGTTTTACTTTCAAGTTAGAGAGAGGCGATGAAGACAGAGCAGAAGAAGCGTGGATTAGACTGAGTAGGTTTAGTGAAGTGATTAGTGAGATGCGTGTACAGTGTACAGATCATGTTGATACCAAGCGGCCTTCATAGTAAGCCGTGTGATACAAAGGAGATAGACTAGATTTACGAGGAAAAGCATGTACAGTTGAAACCAACGATTAAGAGAGTAACACTGGAAAACGTTTGAGCTGCAACAAGTGTAGAGAGAACGAGACAAGATGAGGGTAGCTGGGCTGGATCACAAGTAAAACTGATCTATGCAGGCCCTGTAAATGACAGATCGAGATGAAAGGTAGAGATATAAAGCTGAGTAGTATGTATTGAGGGATAGATCGCACAAGTAAGCAAAGTAGCCAAGGATAACTGCCATGAAGGATGTACGGAATGTGAGTCAAGTGACTACCCGTACACATGGCGAACCATGCAAACTCTGCTTTGCTTCATTGCTTATGTGCTTTGTGGAGGCGGCTTGTTGCGGGTGGTGATGGCGCATAACCCTCTTCCTCAATCGCTTAAGGTGCCTTTGGAGTTTAGGGATTCTCATGTTCTTATTTCTTTCTCTTGCTTTTGAGTTTCTTAGTTGACATCGATGACAAATGTGAGGGTCTGTGATTCACCTGGGGTTCCACAATCCTCACTAACCTGTTGGTTTTTGTGGGGGCTTGTGATGGGACCAGGTGAGGATCCTCACCTACTTTGAAGCTTCTTGAGCATGCAGATTGGGATATGGGCTGAGAAGACCTGTGGGTTTTGCGTTGTGAGGTGGCTGCTGCCTGCAGCCCCGATCTCAACCCGACTGCTCCTGGTTTGGCATGCTACAGCCTGATTTTTGGCCTTTGTCGTTCTGCCGTCAAAGCGCAGCTCGGCCTGACTGGCCTGTCTCCTGAGGCTTGCATACAAACCATACCCTACCTCTTGATCTTTGACAGCAGGGCCTGTGGATTGTTGAGCTAGGTTGTAAGTTCTTTTGGCCAAAGAGGATCTGGTTTTAGGTGGTATGTTATTGGCGGTTTTGGGTCTCTATGGACATGGTGGCCTTGAAGGGTATGGTGGCAGCCTGATAAAGCACCGACCTGCTCCTTTTCGGGCCTATTTCTGTTGAGTACTGGATCACATTGAGGTGTTCTTTGCATGCTTTAGCATGGAACTCTTGAAGGATGAGGATGGTAAGCTGCAATGGGATCCTACCTATAGTTTTGGCTTTGTCATGACATCATGCCTATGACCTGCAATCTGGTTTTTTATATGCAAAAGAGGCTGGATCTCGGCTGTTCAAGCTGCTTGTATGTACAAGTCTTAAACCTGCAATTTGACAGGCTGAGTTCACATTCCCTTGACACCTTGTGTGATCACATGTCTCGGGGTGAATACAAATCATATGGAATTTATTTCATCATGCCCAAGTAGGACTGCTTGGTGGCATATTGTGATTCTGACAAATTGCAAGCTGGTCCTTATGCCTTGGCTGATGCATGACCTGCCATAATTAATGGCTGAAAAGGTAAGATGCTGCAACCTGTGGGTCATATCCAAGATGTATGTGTGAAAACGTGTCTTGAAATGGTAATAGGGCAGGCTGGACCATGGTACCTTGCCCTTTGCATGACCTCAGCATTTTTATGCTCCTTCAATACATGACCTGCTGGTAAGGTATGTGTGCAGGCTGAACCAAGAGGCCTTGCAACCTGCACAGGGGCAGCAATATCTTATCTTGTCCCACACATGAACACATGATTCATTGGCCAAGATGGCCGGATCTCGGGTGTTCAAGATGCTTGCATCCCCTACATGAACAAACCCCGCCCTCCCACCCTGTTTTATCATGACTGATTGGGTGATGTCAATTCATGGGAAGCTATGACGAGAATGGAGATGTTAGATGGTGCCCTGTTTTGGGTTGTTTATGTCTTTAATTGACAATGACCCTAGTGGGTCTTGTCCATATCTTGACATGACATGAATATCTTCCCTCTCTCGCTGTCTCTCCCTCTTTTCCCTCATCTCTCCCTTTCTCTCTCTCTGTCCCATCAGGATGTGGAGAAAGAGGGAGTGTTGAGGGAAAAAAAATTAAAAATGAAGGTGGGGAGGGGGAGTGACTGAGCAGCTACTACTCAATCACTCCCCCCACCCATTTTTTTATTTTTATTTTTTCCTCATTTCTCCGTCTCTCTCCTCCATCTGTCCCTGTCCCTTTGCCGCTCACAAAAGAAAAAAAAAAACCAGAGAGGGGCTGAGCTGCTGCTGCTCAGTCACCCCCCCCTACTTCTTTTTTTATTTTCTTGGCCCCCTCTATCCCTCTCCCTCCCTCTCTCCCGTCTGTCCCTCTCCCTCTCTCTCCCTCGTTCTCCCTCTCTCTCCTTCTCCTTTGTGCACGTCCAAAAAAAATAGGTAAATCTCTCCCTCTCTTTCTCTCTCTCCCTCTCTCTCCATGAAATTGAAACTGAAGAACACTTCCTCTATTGTCCTATATACTATGAGATCCGTGGGGATTCCACTGTCTACTCTGTGGAACCCAAACTCTCACTGAAATCTCTCACTATAAAGATCAGAAATGCATGGCTGCTTACCTGCAGTTGGGCGCCTCACGCAGCAGCTCCTTCACGCTGGCGCTCCTCCACCAAGTTGCGTGGGCACACTCCCTCGCTCAAACAACAAAAAATAAAATAAAAAATGCGAGAGAGAGCGAGGGAGAGAATGAGGGAGAAAGATAAGGGCGAGAGGGAGAGTGAGAGATAAAAGGGAGAATGAGAAAGAGAGAAGGAGAGGGAGGGACGGTCCCTCCCGCGGCGCTGGCGTTCGGTTGGCGCTCCACTAGCAGGTCACGGGGGCGCGCTCCCAGCTCGCTCAAACAGCAAAAAAAACAAAAAGAGATAGAAGAGGGAGAGAGAGAGCGAGAGAGAGAGTGAGGGAGAGGGATTAGGGCGAGAGGGAGAGTGAGAGAGAGGGCGCGCGTGGGTTTGAATGTCGTGGCGTGTCAGTGCTGCGTCACCGCCGCCGGAAAATGCTCCAGCGCGCGGGGGTAGTTGCGCCCGGGAGAGCTCGAGAGCAAAAAAAAACAAAATAGGGATGGAGGGAGGGGAGGGAGGAAGAGTGAGAGGAGGAGGGTGAGGGAGAGAGAGATCAGATAGAGAGATTGAGAGGGGGAGTGAGAGGCGGTTGGTGCAGCGCGGCGCGCCAGTGTGGCGACCCCACCGGAAAACCTCGACGGCGATCAGGCGCCTTCGCGAAGGGGAGAGAGAAGGGGAGAGAAGGGCGGCCACCTTTGCAGGAGGTGGATCCGCTGCAACGTTGGGGAATCGCTGCCTCAGGAGGACGTCGCACAGAAGTCGCAGGGACGTCGTATGGCAGTCGCAGATCTGGCGCAGAGGTGAGTTGAAGAGGCCTATCATTTTTTATTTTATTTTTTGGATTTTTGGGTTGTGGGGTTTTGCAAGGATCATTTGGGTTTTGGGTCTTTGGCTCTTAGGGTTTTAAGGGTTACATAGTTTAGTTTAGGGTTTAGTTTCGTAGTTTCGTTTACAGTTAGTTATAATATAGTTAGTTTAGGATTAGCTGCAATATAGTTTTGTTTTGAGGGTTTTGTTTTTTGGTGGGGTGGGGACATATGGCTTTACGTTTGTAGGGTTTTTTTTTTCAAGTTTTTCCAAGGGTTGGGAGTGTAACTCCTCCGGAGGTTAACACAATACGGTACTCTACCTCTCTCTCGTGCTAGGTCATGCCGCGTGTTTATCGACGTGTCACGCTTGAGGATTCGTTGTCGGCTGTGCCACAACCACCTGCTGAGGGCGAGTCAGCACGTTCGCCTCGTCTACGAGTTAGGCGGCATCGCCATGTCCGCACAGCTTTGCCCCCACGGCCACCACCCCGAGGTCGTAGGCCGTCGAGTCCAGAGGCATGAGCCCCGGGGAGACCCCGCCAGGACCGCCTCCCCAAGATTGAGTGTTGGTGCAATTGGTGTTGGGCACAACTATCGGTTGGGAGGACCACACCGATGATGCGGCGACCCCATGTTGTGCAAAAACATTACACCAAGTACGAGATTGCTGATGCAGCAAAGGTAAGTCGTCCATATATCTTCTCACGTACTCCTCAATTAAAAGTACCATATCTAATGAAACCTCGTGTTTGTGAATTGAGTATTGATGCATTTCATATCATGCATCTTGCAGCCCAGTCTTGATGTCCAAGCTTGCAATTTTTTTGCTGAAGAGGCATACCGATGCGGGTTTCTTCCTTCTTACAAGCCCCACCCCGTTCCGGATGTGAACATTTTTTTCTCGCAACATGACGTAGATGCAGTTTGTGAGGTAGCGGGGTACGATGCGTGTTTTTCTATTTTTGGGCACCGGGCTAGGCGCTTGCCACCTACGCACACACATTTGTCATCCTTGACATCGGCACCCCCATCATCACCATCATCCGCATCGTCCGTTCCTCCTATTGTAGATGGTCTTTCCTCATCACCATTGCCACCGAGGTCCCTCATACCGACCGGCTATGTGTCCCTTCCCCTCCATTGCCGAGACCACAGCCGCCACCGAGTCCGAGTTCGATATCCTCGACATCGGCACCCCCATCATCTGCATCGTCCGTTCCTCCTATTGTACATGTTCTTTCCTCATCACCATCACCATCCCGGCCATCTCGGCCAGTACTACCTCCACGCGAGATCCCTCATACCAACCTACGTGTCCCTTCCCCTCCATTTCCGAGACCACAACCGCCACCGAGTCCGTATCCGGGTCCTCCGGTAGAACCCGGATGGATCCCACCACCTTTGGGGACTGTGTATGACTGGGACTGATGGATCACTAGGTTCCTACTCCGGGAGAAGGGCCCCCGAAGTGATGGACGGGCGCCGCCCCCTAGGAGAGGTGGACCGAAGTTGTTTCGCACGGTTGGTCCGCGCCTTTGCCGGCTTGATGACGGCGCCATACGTCATCGTGGTGCTAGGGAGCTATTCACGATGGAAGTCCAACCCCATTTCTACCAATGTCTTGTGCCTTGTCCAGTTCCGATTCTCGAGGGTGAGCCCTTTCTTTTTTGGGGTCGCTTGCGTGATGGAGGCAATGGACCCTAGTATGGGTCACGGACTTTTTTTGATAGAGGATGTAGTTTTGGGGGGAGGAGAGGATTCTGTGGATTTGTTCCCCTATTTTGGGCCGAGGTACACCCACCGGGAGTGGCAATTATTGCAGATACATGGCCTTGGGTCCTTGATCCATCCTTACATCCTTGTTGTGAACGACAATGATGTAAGGGCGAGAAATGTGGGCCGCAAAGCCCATATTTATTGTGACGGAAACCCCGATGTGTACGGCAACGTGGCTGGGCTCATCAACAGTTCAGTTACCTTACCGCCGGGCCACACCGCCAACGTGTTTTGGGATGAGCGCCATGACGGGGATAGTAGATTGGACCCTAACATCACCACTTTTGTGATGACATGTGCAAGGAGGACCATTAGGGCTGGAGAGGAGTTGTTTGTAGAGTATGACTTTAGGCGTTAGCCGACTTTCATCATGTGTAGATGGACGTAGGAAGACATTTTGTACATTGAGGTGGCTTCCTCCACCATGTATATATATACATAGGCATTGATGTGTATTTGGATGCAGTTTTTCATGCTATATTCAAGGGAGTTTGGGTGGACGTTATATGTGAATTTGGGTATTTTGAATTATATAGTGTCTCCTTCATGTGGTGAAGCATTGTATGTATTCCCCCGTGTGTATAATGTGTACTTTGGGTTTTATCTTGTATGATAATGAACAACGCCATGTATGGAAACTGATAATGACATGGTTGTTTTTGGCATCTTAGGATGCCGGCCACAACCCCATGACGTTAATTCATGAAGTTCATGATCTTGTCATGAACCGGGATTTTGTTCCTTCGGAGGGGGGTGCGTATCAAAGGGACCCGACCCCGTCTGAAATGACGGTCTCCGATGATGAGGACAACAATGACAATGGAATTATGCATGAAGATGTGGCAGCAATGGAGGACCTCTTAATGCATCAGATGGTAGATGAGGACCCGGACTCTTTGAATGACATGGAAAAAGAAGCCAAAACTCCCTTATACGAAGGGGGCCAAAGTGAGTAGACTTTCAACCATCTTGTTGTTGCTGAATTTGCAAATCCGGTTTGGCATAAGCAATGTGGGTATGTCCGCCATAATGCGGACTATTGCGGACTACATCCTTGCCCCACATTTGAAGCCGAGAATGTCACGATCAAAAAAAGAAGCAAGAGCAGCCTTGGATGCTGTGGGGATGGGCTATAAGATTTTTCATGCATGTCCATGTGATAAAACCCTGTACTACGGAGAGGATGCGAAACTCACCAAGTGTCCAAAGTGCAACAAAGACCGATATTGGGATGATGTTCAAGGGAAGAAAGCCCCGCGCAAGGTATACCCGCACCACAATACACTTGTATATTGCATTCTACCTTTTTGCAACCGCTACAAGACGTAAGGTTTTACTTAGAGATACGAATGACACTGATTATGATATGGGGCCGACATGGGGATGGTGCCAGAAAATGCACTACTTTCCAATCATCCCGTGACTGCAGGCACACTACCAAAGCCCCTCATTGGCACAACTGATGAGATGGCACGCCTCGCATCGGAGCCCCCCGGGAAAGGTGTGCGGGCCACAAGATTCACAAGCATGGAGGCATACTGAAGAGATGTGGCCTTTTCTCTTGGAGGACCCACGACATGTCCGCCTCGGCTTCTCCTCAGATGGGGTTAGCCCATACTCTGTCCAGTCATGTAGTCATTCCACTTGGCCGGTGACCATGGTGAATTACAACATCCCTCCATATCTTTCAATAATAAAATGTCATATCATGTTGGTTGCCATTGTACCGGGTGAGTGTTCTCATTTCATGCTTATTATTTCTTTGGATTTTACATTAATCTCCTTCTCTTTGGCGCAATTCCGATGGAAGATTGATGAGTGACGTAATCATGTAGTAAAATGTGTCATTCATTATGAAGTATAATTAGCATGGTGGAGCATTGAAACAATTAATGGTGTGAATGTCTCAGAGGGAAAAAACAAGTGAAAGACATGGACACGTACTTGTGACCTCTAGTTGATGAACTGAAGGAGCTATGGAGGGGGGTCCCGGCATTGGATGCTTCACTTGACCCTATGGCCGGACAATCTTCTCAAATGAGAGGCTTCTTGCTCTGGACAATGCATGATTATCCAGGTATATTATGTTCCCCATGAGAAACCCGCGTACATTTACCTGTCAAGGGATATTGATGAGGATTGGGATTGATTGAAGTAGCAGCGACAGTCTTCTGCACCGTAGTGGGGTAGATGCACATGGAAACTTTTTGTCTTTCCTAATGTGGCGGAATGTCTGCAGGACTTACTATTTGCTCGGGGTTGAGCACTAAAGGGTACCACGCATGCCTGCATTGTGGCGATGAACTTGATGCACAAAGCTCCAGCAATCTTCACAAGATGGTGTATCCCAACTACCGCAAGTTCTTCCTATGAGCCATCATTGGAGAAGAAGAGACAAACACTTGTTTGATGGCAAAGTGGAGTAACGTCCCCCACCTGTGACACCATCCGGGCACTTTTGGGAAGACCGATGGAAGGAGGCCCATCCGGAGGGGTCCGGCGAAGTGGAGGTGCAGCATGAAGCGACTTTCAATCTTCTACGAGTTGCCATATTGGGCGGTACATATTCCACAAAAACACCATCAATATTGCTATGCATGCATGTGATATTGCATGTTTTGTATGATTTCCATTGTCACTTTCACGACAAAATAGACGTGTAAGAATTTGTGGGTGGGGATATGTGTAGGACCTGAAGATTCGTCATCTTCTAGATCCCATGCATATTGAGAAGAATGTTTGCTCGTCCTTTTTTCGTGTTCTTCATGGCACGCCGGCAAAGAAGGGAGTGGCTGCGAAAGGAGATTTTCTCGGTGTTAGAAAGAACTTGAGGAGCAGGGTCACATGCCCCATCTATGGGCCGAAGAAAATGGTGTGGACCCAAAGGGTGTTGTACGGTGGAAGTATAGGCGTGCACCTTGGCAATGGACAAAGGAGGAATACAAGAAAGTGATAGCCACCATAGGAGCTGTCCGAACACCAACTGATTATGGGTCATCCCTCCGTATGAAGTTCAACGAAGACGGGGTCCATGGTTTGAAGTCTCATGACTACCACAATCTATTGCGAGACATCTTGCCCATTGCAGTACGTGGGACATTGACTCCCGAGGTTCGCGAGACAGTCTATAGATTGGGAGCATTGTTCCGGTGGATTTGCTCCAAAGAGCTGGAGGAAGCGGACTTTCCACGCATGAAGAAGGAGGCGGTGGTAGTCATGTGTATGTTGGAGATGCACCTTCCTCCCTCCTTCTTTGACATCCAAGTGCACTTGGTAGTGCACTTAGTGGAAGAGGCTTCAATTGCCGGCCCCGTTCATTCTCGGTGGATGTACTACCTTGAGCGATACATGAAGACTTTTGAAAGCACATGTAAGACAAATGGCACACCCGGAGGGTAGCATGGTGGAGGGGTATACATTGCAAGAGGCTATGTTCTACTGCATGGAGTACTTGGCAAGGGTGGATAAGGAAGCCCCTCCGATGTGGAAGGAAGATGAGGATGTACGAACCAAAGACATCGTTTTGCCCAAAAATTCAAAGAGGGTAAAATTACCCATCATGTTGATTAACCAAGCGCATGAGTTCATACTGAAGAACACCCCATCCATACATGAGTGGGAGGCAAGATACAATAACCTTGTTCAGCAATGACAGGAGGAGACGGTTGCATGGAGGCGGAACCATGCAAGGGCGACTACAAGCGCTCCGCGAGTAAGGGGCCGAGGTAGGAATGTGCCTTCACAAGAATTGCCCATGGAATTGCAGCCTCTAAGTTCATTCCACCATTGGCTTTGGATTGAAGTAGAGGATAGCATTGCGAAATGTGAGGTGGTTTCAGATTTGGTGCAAGACATTGCAAAGGGCCCTTCTCAATTTGCGACCTCATACACGGCGGTTTGGGTTCATGGTCGTCATTTTCGTATTCGTGCTCTTGACATGAAGCGCAAAACAACGTTTGATTCTGACTTGTGTGCCTCATATTGGTAAGACTCCGTGTGGGGCAGGGGAGATACATGACCTACCATGAGCACACTCAACTACTTTGGAGAGCTTGAGAGCATACTCCAACTTCAGTGTACAAGACACCAGCCTCTTATCTTCAAGGCAAGGTGGTTCCAGCCACATCTTGTGGGGCCATCCGCAACAATAGTGGAAGACGAGTGTGGTTTCATGCGCGTCAATACAGATAGGCTCGAGTCTACTCATCGTCCCTCCGATGAGCCTTTTTCATGGCCTTCAGACATGGAGCAAGTTTTCTTCTCCGGATCAGGAAATTGGAAGGTGGTTGTGCATGCTCAGCCAAGAGGAAGACGTATCTATCATAGTCAGGGATCTACATGGGGCGAGGCAGATGCGGAGGAGGAAGAGACTGGTCATGATGACGCTGATGTTGGCCGAGGTTGGATAGATGGGGTACAAGAGAATGATGACGCCCCGGACAATGCATCCCGGACCCTATACGATGAGGCTCCATCAGATGCGGATGTTGGAGAAGAAGATGAAGACATGGTCATTGAAACCGAGGTGAAAGATGATTCAGATGTGCCTTTTGGTGACCAGGCCATTTATGACAATGACTCTGATGAGCAAGAAGACTTGCAGCTTGATGAGGGCGAAGAAGCTCCGGATGATGATGTTCAAGTTTATTAGACACATAATCAAAGCTACATAATAATTCTCGCACAGAATTGTACCCATCCCTTCGATTGATTGTACATGTACATGCATGTAGCTTATTTCTATGATTGATTAATGAAAAATCCATGAAAAAATCCTTTGCAGGTGTGGCGATCTAGGAATGATTCTAGTGAAGTTGTGACTCGAAAAAGTGTCTCTAGGATTGTTGAGTTTTTGTACGAGGGCAAGAATGTTGGAAGACATGGTTCTTGTTCTACAAATGCTGACCAAGACTTACCCCTGGAAACCCTTCAATCGATTTGGTTACCATGATCTCGATGCAACAGAAAGAATCTTCGAAATTGGTGTGAAAGACAACAATGTTGCTAAAGCCATTGCCAAAGCAATCTACCCTCAACCCTCTAATCCCATGGCCCTTCCCTTTTCCTTTCCTAGTGTCCCTACCCCCTCTTCCTGCCCTTTGTCTTTAACAATAAGGCCGCCCGGGTTGATCACGGTCTCCCACATGCAAATAGACCTGTTATATTGTAGCACAGAAGGAGGACTAAAAAGATTTGCAACAATGGATCCATTCAGCTTGGCCTCTGCCGTGACCTTTGCAAGGACACATAAAAGGCGATATTGCGATTCCCCGCCGTCGCAGACCTGTTGGGGCATCGCAATGTCGTCGCAAGGCGACCCCTGGAGGTCGCAACCCCCTGCATTTACAATATCTATGATTGCGGATTTGTCCTACGTAATGATTTTTGTTTTAGCTCTATTTTGTTTTGTGAATGCAAACCCCAGACCACTACATCCATAGGAAAATTTGGACCCAAAAAAAAAAACAAAAAAAACAAAGAGTTTCATTCACTCACTATTGCGGAACTGTCTATGGAGAGTGCATGAAGTTGAAAAGAACTCAACTTGGGAGTGCAAATGAGGGAAGAAAATATGGTTTTCAGTCAAAATGATTTTTGTTCGCTCCCAAATTTTGCACACGCATTGCAAACGTTGTCATTAAGCATATGGCTTGGGAACGGATGAAAACAAAATCATGTGCATGTGCAAAAAAATCATCATCCCACCTAAGGGGATGAGGAGGAGGATGTGGCGGCGGCCGTCAAGTTTGCTGGGATCGGCACCAATGGTGGTAGAAAGAACTCTGGCCGTGTTATACAGCAAGAGAGAAGGAGCACTATAAAGATTGGAAGAAGGGGATCAATTGCCATGACCTTTGCAAAAAGACACTAAATAGGGCCTCTCTGCGACTCCCGGACGTCGCAGGCCCATCGCATTACCGCTGACGGACGACTTCTAGCAGTCGCAACCCCCACGAGGTGGCGTGCCCTTGCCACGTGGCGGCCAAGGGGAAATGGCATCCTTGCAACTCCCCAACGTCGCGGCCCTGCAGGAGCGTCGTCCCAGCAGGCATGCGACTGCGGGGAATCGCAACCTCACCATTGTGGCATTTTGGCGACGTCTGGACGTCGCAAAACCCAGCGCGACCTGACTCGGCCCTCCCCACGCGCCTAAGTGTGGGGGGTGTTGTTGCGATTCCCGGCAGTCGCAGCCTTGCGGGAGCGTCGCAGAGGGTAAGTGCGACGCCTGGGCGTCGCGACCCCCAGCTCGCTGGCGGGTCATCCCCACCAGCAGCGACTATGGCGGAATCGCAAGCAGGCAAAGCGTCACCGGAGCGGCACGGCGGCAACGGGCCGACGTCGCAATTTCCGGGCCGGGCGCCTGCGCGGCGCTGCAGTCGCAGGAGGGTCGTCGCGTCCGGCGCGCCCGGGGTCCCGGCGTCACTAACCCCCCCTAAATGTAGTAGTGATTTATTGCAGTCTTATCTATGACTATGATTAGGCCCCCATTGCCACGTCAATAGTGAGCTCCACGACTGGCAGATACGACTCTATTGCGCTTACGACTCATTTGTCACAATTGACTGGGTTTATCTGACTGGGCAGTCATGCAGCCATAAAAGGCTGATACGGCTGGAAAATAGCAGACGTAAAAGCCGGGATATGTTGTAGTGGATAATCCTCTCTCCACATCCATGGCGGTTTCCACTGCTTCATCAACACTCTAAAATCGGGTTCCTAGCATCAGCTTCATTATCTCATGCCTAAGACCCCCCATAAACCTTGGACGTTGTTCTAACTCGGGAATGTGCCCTTTGACAAACAACCGATTAAGTCGGTCAAAGTAAGCTTGAACCCTTTGTTTTGGTTCCTGCTTCACTTCGTCCATTCATCTTTAAATCCGCCATATCCACATGCCCAAACTTTGCCAACATGGCCACTTGTAAATTCTCCCAATCTACTGGTTTCGGGTTTTGACACCTATACCAATCATCAGCTTTACCTTTGAGGTTTAACCTTGCCACCTTGAATATCTTGTCATCTGATAAATCTCTTACATCTCCCGCCATTTGCAATTTTTCGATCCAATCAACCACATCCTTTGATTCCCTACCATAATAGGGTGCATCTACCCCTGACGGGCTAGCCATTTTGTTACGTCGCTTTTCTTCGGGTTTTTTCAATTTAAATTGACAACAACACTATTCTATTTTACTCTTCCATGTCCTAGATTTCTAGTACTTGTACTCCATACTCCGTTCTGAAGCACTTCATCCCGTCCGCTTACTGCTACTCTTATTGACATGACGGAAACCATTACCCAAGCATATGCCGCTCTGACCCATAATACTACTGTTACCCGGTTTCCAGCATGTATCACTCGTACACAGAGGTCTTCATTAGGCGCTCTTGACAATTGATGGTAAAACACTGGTCTTGGGTTAGTATTTGGCGACGGATCTAAACTATATGAAATCAAAACATCTCCTACCTCTGGTTGATCAGTCACTGATGTCTGATCCAGACCTGGCATGTTTCACTAGTGTTATCAGTGCCTGACGACTCCTCTTAGTAGATTCTTGTATGACAAGATCTCACGTTTGGTAACCAACCACTCTCTACCTCTGCCGATGGTGTCTATCATTTCCCACACAAGCATCCTAGACTTATATCCTTGGTGCTCCAAGCGGATGAGCACATCACCTTCTTTGAACTATACTACTTGTCTCGTTGTCCATAAACTATAGCTAGTATTGCCCGTTGGCCTCAGATCCACAAAGATATCCCCTAGTTTGGGAAGTCTGTGCAGTGCTGCTAGCTCGGGATCTACATCATCTCGTGTGTGTTCTACTGGCTGATTCCTAAGTTCAGATTCGTCGTCCGAAATGGACTGATCGGACATGACTGGTGTGGTTTATAGCATCATGTCCCGCATCTGCCCATGTGTTTTTTTCATGGCATAGGATCCACGCCTTAGCATAAGTTCCTCCACCAGTGTGCACAATACAAATCGCTATATCTCCTGGCAAACAGTAGAAAGACAGCGGATTCAAACCTGCAAGTGAGATGCGACCAAAGCTTTCTATATGTAACACCAAGTCACCTATGTCTGGCCCTTGAGTTGTATAGTTAGAACTGTGCATCCATTGTGCTACCAAATTGCCAGCTCTCTCTTGCGCCAGCTTGAACTGGACATGGCCGCAATCAGCAACTCTGATACCAAAAATGGGGCCTTGTTTCACCACCCGGGGTAAATCTATCTGTTCCCTCTTGATCAAACAACCCGTCAGTCCAGTTTCGATGCTACATGAGCCGTAGCGGAAGCATGAAAACATCATGACACCTAGACCGGAATGTTCTGCTACTCGTTCGTTTGTTTGACATCATGTCACCATTCCGTCTGTGGTATGGCAAATGCTCAGAAAATATATCTTGACCCCTCGTAGGGCTCCTGCCTGCAGCACCCGCACTCCGTTATCTACAATCGCAAGGCACTAGAAAGAAGGGAGAGAACTTCCCATCATAAGTATCCTTGCTAAGCACAGAAAAAGCCAGAGGAGGGAAGATGCCACTGCATTCAAAGCGGTGTTTCCTGCTGCAAGAGAAACAAGGCGCCGCCTTCGCGCCCCCCCAGGCGCTCGTCCAGCATGGGTACGACACCACAAACGGGGCATCCACCGAAGCACGTCCGCCATAACACTCTCCTCTCGAGCTCAGAAGCACATCGCGTGCTTCTGACAGCGGGAGAGACGACATAGGGTTGTCCCCCGATTATTCATCCGTGGATGAAAAACAATAGGATGAATCCGTATACCCTGACGGATTTCATCGGCAACAAGGTTTAAAATAGGTTTTGGGGTAAGGGTTAGGGTTTCCACTGTAATTAATCATAATTAGGGGTAGTAAAGATCAATTCCAGGCCATAATCACATCATCCATAGACAGATCACTTATGTCAGGATGAAAAAGTAGGGAATATCATCCGTGGCAGCGCATTACCTCCATCTAGGTAATTCTATCATTCCTCACCAGACCATCCGGTATGGATAAAAAGAGTCAATAAAAGAGGAATGAAAAATTATCACCGTTTTCATCCGGTACGGATGGAAAAACATGATGCTGTTGGCAACCTCCATAGAGGTAATTCTTTTCTTCCATGGTGACTCATCCGGTATGGATGAGAGTCAATAAAGGAGGAATGAAAAGGCCAAAAGAACCATCCGAGAGGTAATTCAGTGTCCATCCTGGTGGCTCATCCGGTATGGATGAAAAAGCCTGATAGTGGATGAGAAAACAAAAAGTCAACACTGATAGCAAACTGCCAATTCCCAGTAGAGAGGGAGAGAGAGGGAGAGAGGAGGGGAAAAAAAAAAAAAAAAACAGCTGCTCACTCCCCCCCAATTTTTATTTATTTTTCCCCTCATCACTCCCTCTCTCTCCCTCTCTCCCTCTCTCTCCACATCGTGATGGAACAGAGGGAGAGAGATGGAGAGATAAGGGACAAGAGAGAGAGAGAGGGACTGTTGAGGGGGGGGGGGGAAAAAAAAAAGGTGGGGGGGGCAGCTGCTCCAGTCACTTCCCCACCCCCCCACCGTTCCCCCCCCCCCCTCAACAATCCCTCTCTCTCCACATCCTGATGGGACAGAGGGAGACAGAGGGACATAGGACAGAGGGAGAGAGAGGGAGAGAGGGAGAGAGTGGGAGAGATGAGGGAAGAAAAATAAAAAAGAAGGTTGGGGGGGGAGTGACTCAGCAGCTGCTGCTGCTCAGTCACTTCCCCCCCCCCCCCACCTTTTCGTTTTTTGTTTTTGGAATGGTGGGGGGTGCTGAGAGCAGCTTGCTGATGCTGGTCTTAGTCCCCCCCGACCTTTCATTTGTTGGTTTTGGCAATGGTGGGGGGCGTTGAGAGCTGCAGCAGCAAGTACTTGCTGCTACTGCTCTCAGGTTCCCCCACCCTTTTTTTTTTTGCTTCTTGGAATGGTGGGGGGCTGACAGCAGCAGCAAGTGCTGATGCTCTCAGCCCCCCCCCCCCCCCGCGCCCTCTTTTCATTTTTTGCTTATCAGCAGAGAGAGAAAGGGGGAGATGGAGAAGGACATAAAGATAGAGGGAGAGGAGAGAGGGGAAGGGGAGGGTCAGGCCTTGTTTGTTTTTGGCATGTGAAATCACACGGTAGTAGTGTTGTGGGCGCAGGGATAAGCTAGTAGTATGGCAAAGGACAAGGAGAAGGGGCCGCCGAAGGACAAGGAGAAGACGCCGCTGAAGGAGCAGAAATCGCCTGCCGCTAAGGTAGGGAAGCCTGACAACGCTCCCGTCATTGACGGCCGTGTGACACGGTCCACTTGGTCCAAACTCACCAGCCCTATAGGCGGCTATGTGAGAGGACCAAGCCGTAAGGCCGTCGAGGCCTCCACGCCCTCGAAGAATGAGGCTGGGGATGAGCCTCCACTTGAGGGTGGTGCACCCAATGTTCAGGCTGGGACGCCACCCCACGGGCTGATGGAGGGCCCTGACTTTTACGCGGGGAAGCGCATTCTCAGATCTGCCGCCAGATATGGGCAACTTGATCTTAGCCCCACCGCCAATGCCTTTTCCCTTCTTCTGCAACCAAGAGGGCTTATAAGGGGGGGGCTCAGAAGGGGGTGGGTTCCTCCTCACCTTGGGAGAAGAGGGAGGCTTCAAAGGAGGCCGCAATGAGGTGGAAGGAGGAATACTTCACCGTGACATTGTCCGTGAACACCTTCACTGGGTTGGAACCAACATAGTGGCGCCAAAGCTCAAGACAGTACACCACCGCCTTCATCTCCTTCTCGTGCGTCGGCCATCGTCGCTCCACTTCATTCAGTTTCTTACTTTCGTAAGCCACTGGACGTCCATCTTGCATTAGTACACCCCCAATCGCGAAGTCCGACGCATCTGTATGAATCTCAAACGGACGATCGAACTCCGGGATTTTCAAGACTGGAGCTTCCGCCATCTGCTGCTTCAATTCAGCAAAAGCTTGGCCACAAAAGGTGTTCCATGCCCAGACTTTGGATTTACACAGAAGGTCTGACAGCGGCCCCGCGATCTTGGCAAAATTTCTCACATACTTCTGGTAATAGGAGGCGAGTCCTAGGAAGGATCGCACTCCCGGGACCGAAATCGGAGGCTCCCAGTCCAAGATTGCCCTCACCTTCCTGTCATCCATTCTGATCCCATCCTGTGTAATCACATGCCCCAGGAACTCCACTTTTGTGATCCCGAATTCGCACTTTGAAGCTTTGGCATACAGCTTCCCTTCCCACAATTTCTGGAACACCCTTTTGAGGTGCTCTAGGTGCTCCTCCTTTGTTTTCGAATACACCAAGATGTCGTCGATGTACACGATCACAAAGTCATCCAACCACTCCTGGAAAAGACTGTTCATCAGCGTGCTAAAGGTCGCGGGAGCGTTGGTGAGTCCAAAAGGCATCACCAAGAACTCATATGAACCATACCTTGTCCTGCACGCGGTCTTCTCCTCATCTCCTTCCGCCACTCGAATTTGATGATAGCCGGAGCGCAGATCGATCCGGCTGAAATACTTCGCTCCTGCCAACCGATCGAAAAGGTCGTCGATCCTTGGCAAAGGGTACCGGTTTTTGATAGTCACCTTATTCAAAGCCCTGTAATCGACACACATCCGCAGCGTCCCATCCTTCTTGTCTGCGAATAGCACCGGGGCTCCGTAAGGTGACTTACTCGGCCGGATGTACCCCTTTGACATTAGATCTTTGAGCTGAGTCTTCAGCTCGACCAACTCTTTGTGGCTCAACCGGTAGGGCACCTTGGCAGGCGGTTCCGATCCCGGTATCACCTCAATCTTGTGGTCAACTCCTCTTCGCGGTGGCAAGCCGCTTGGTAAATCCTCCGACATCATATCCTGGTATTTCTCCAAAATCCCCTTGATCCAATCTGGGCTCGGCTCCCCATCGCCTTCTCTCTTCACTTCTCTAATGTAAAGCAAAAACTGGGGCTCGTGTGCCTCCTCCACGGCCCACTCCCTTACTGACAGAAGGTTTATTCGCCCTCCCACGGGTTTGGGCGTTTCCGACACTTGTAAGACCTCGCCACCATTCCCACATGGCAACGTGACTACTCTCTTGCGGCCATCTATGACCGCTCCGGATTTGCTCAAAAAGGTCATCCCCAAAATGAGATCGACTCCATCAATCTCGCAGATGGTGAAGTTCTCACGTCCCTCCCAACTCCCAGTTGAAGAGGAACATCAAAAACGCCAACCTTGTCGCCAATTGCGATTCTCCTTTGGCAAAACGCACCTCAATAGAGGCCCCCACGTCACTTGTCGGGAGTCCCAGCTTTTGTGCCGTTGCCGGTGTCATGAAGGAGTGCGACGCTCCTGTGTCCACCAACAATGACACGTTAGTTCCGGATATTATCCCATCCACGAACAATAACTGACTCCCTTTACGTAAGGCGCCAGTTTCCTGATACAACTCACAAGAAAATTTGCCTACCTTGCAAGTCCTGGCGATCACCGCTTCCACCAAGCGACTGATGGTATCTTCCGACAGCTCTGTGGTCGCCCGAGTCATGTTCAATTGTCGGGGCTTCGTGCACTTCTTGGCCACGTGCCCGGGCTCCCCGCAATTGAAACACACTCCATCAAAGGTCGCCTTCTGTCCGCCATAGGCCGCTCCACCCACCCGCTTTTCCTTTCGAAGCACCGGGTGCCGCCTTGACTTGTGAAGGCCCTCCCTTTGATTTCCACGTGCCATTGTTGCCGCGTGGCCTATATCCCACTTCTTTTCCGGTCGGAAGGAGTCACCTTCCCGCCGGGTCTTCTTGTGGTTCAGCTCCGTACGGCCTTGTCTTTCACCCTTAGGAACATCCGAGAAAGATTCAGCCCTCTCAATCGCCTCGTTCAAAGTCTTAGGTGGCTTCTCCTCCAACTTCCGCCTGGCCCATGGGGCCAATCCCGCCACAAAGTTGAAGACCATTTTTGGTTCTGCCATGTCCGCGACTTCGAGCAACAGCACATTGAAAGCCTGGACATATCCCCGAATGTCATCTGTTTGCTTCAAATTCCTCATCTTGTCCCGGGCGAGCCAGGACACGTTGAGGGGCACAAACTGCCTCTTCATCAATTCCTTGAACCCACTCCAGTTCAAGGTTTCCGGGCTTGGACCTCGGTCGTGAAGGCGTTTCTGCCACCATTGTTGAGCATAGCCCCTCAAATAGGTGGGAGCCACTTCCACCCGATCCTCGTCACTCAACTTGGCCGCCCGGAAGTACTGCTCTAGCTCCAAGAGCCAGGTGTTGAGTGCCTTCCGATTTTGGACGCCCTCGAAGGTGCCGGGTTCCTTAGGCTTCACCTTAAACTTAGCCTTAGTGGAAGTGACATTAGCCGCCTTCAACACGTATTTCAACGTCTCGCCAAATTGCGCCAACAACCCTTCCCAAAAGGCTGTCGGCATGGGAGACATCTGTTGGTCGGTCGGAGCTCTCAGGGATTCCTCAGGCTCCGACTCCTCAGATTCCTCCCGCTCTTGAGCGGTCTCGTTTTCGGAAACATGCATCGCTTCCTCAAACGGCCGCCTCGGTGACACGTTGCCCCCATCGGGCTCACCAGGATTATCATCTTTTGGGCCGTTCCGCTTTCGCTTTGGCTTGCCCGACCCCATGATGAGACTAATCCCAAGGACGATCGCATACTGAACTCTAAGCTCTGATACCAAGTGTCGCGCACCTCACTTCGGTAAGCTCTCCCCTCAAGTCATAGTTACGCGCGCCTAACTCCCAACCTAGCCGTCGGGCCAACTTGGAGCTCCGGCTGCTCACCGGGGCATAACGGTCCCCCCTTTGATCTCCCAAAGAACCCTCCAACGATTTCGAATCAGCGGAATTCCCTTTGGTAGTTGGCAGTCCGGAACAGCTCCCCACTCTTTGGTCGCTTTCCGGCCGCTCGCTTACTCACTAGTTTTTGGTCACCAACGGGCTTGCACCGTTCTCGGGGTTACTACTCCCTATATATACTTATGTAGCTGTCAGCGGGGGTTTCACAAACAACCATGCCATTTTATGGCGAACCACCACGAACACCCTCAACTCCCGATGATGAGTCGCGGTGAGTCTTGGCCCACCCACCACGGCCCTTATGGACCGTGATGAGTCCCAAGACTCCCCACGACTCCCACCACGAGATCTCCGCCCCAGGGTGAGTCCTATGCTACCCCCACTAAGTCCCGCTAAGCTACCACCACCCCTTGTGGAGCCACCTCCACCGCAACCCGGTGTGCGGGGCTCCACCTAGTGAGCGCCTCTGCCTCCTTGAGTGCCTTGGGCACTCAAGGGTGCTTCAGCCCCCCATACCTATCGCTGCCACTGCCCCCACCATAGGGGCAGCCCCTCTTGTGTCCCAACCCCCTACCCTCAAGGCAAAGGGCCGCGACACGCTAAGCTACCACCACCCCTTGTGGAGCCACCCCTACCGCAACCCGGTGTGCGGGGCTCCACCTAGTGAGCGCCTCTGCCTCCTTGAGTGCCTTGGGCACTCAAGGGTGCTTCAGCCCCCTATACCTATCGCTGCCACTGCCCCCACCACAGGGGCAGCCCCTCTTGTGTCTCGACCCCCTGCCCTCAAGGCAAAGGGCCGCGACATCTACCCACTTGGTCAGGTAGTCAGCAACGACGCAATGGCGTGAGCGCGCGAGCGTACACTCACGCAGGAGTGACGTGGCGTGAGCATGATGTCAGCAGGCTGATATGGCGACAAATGCTGATGTGGCACTGCGCCGTCATCTGCCACGTCAGCATGAACATGCGCCGCCTATAACCGAGGATGGTCCTATGACCATGGGATTAATGCAGGGAATCCTTGGCTGAATACAATGAAGACTACCATGGGGCCTACAATTGTAGCATCCAACATTGTGCAATTACAAATGTTTGTTTCACTTTTACAATTACAAGGACAAGAAAATATCTTCAAAAAATATGCGCCATAGAGGCTACCATGGGAAGATCTTGCTCCCTCCCCAAATAACAATGAGAGTTAGGATCATCTTCAAAAGATGATTGCAGTGCATAGCGACAGGAAAACATTTAGACTTCGAAAGGTGCAATGATGCATGTGCTTTTAAAAGTTGTCACTCAGAGGTCACTCAGTATAGTTGGAAGCATAATGGAGGGATAAGGGACGCCATATCATTGCACCGCCGACGATGTTGCAAACGAATTGATTTGAATTGAATTTCCATGATAATGTTGCAAATTGTCCATCCACCCAAATGCTGAATGTCAAAAAAAAAAAAAAAAAAAAAAAAAAACAGAAAGTGATGATCGGCGATATTGACAGAAGTGATGGTCGGCACCGACCATCGCATCCGCCCTAATGCCGAATGTCAAAAGCCAAAAAAAAAGATCGGCGGCACTGACAGAAGTGATGGTCGGCACCGACCATCACATCCACCCAAATGCCGAATGTCAAAAGCCAAAAAAAAAAAAAAAAAAAAAATGATGGTCGGCATCGACCATCGCATCCGCCCTAATGTCGAATGTCAAAAGCCAAAAAAAAAAAAAAAAAAAAAGAAAGTGATGATCGGCAATATTGACAGAAGTGATGGTCGGCACTGACCATCGCATCCGCCCAAATGCCGAATGTCAAAAAGCCAACTTAAATTTAAATTTAAATTTAAATAAGAAAAAAAAAAAGTGATGATCAGCGGCACCGACAGAAGTGATGGTCGGTGCTGACCATCACATCCACCCAAATGCCGAATGTCCCCCGGAAAAAAAAAAACAAAACAAAACAAAACGGAGAATGATGATCGGCGGCACCGACAGATGTGATGGTCGGCACCCAAATGCCGAATGAAAAATAAATAAATAAATATATTTATTTATTTATTTATTTTAAAAAAGAAAAAAAAAGATCGGCGGCACTGACAGAAGTGATGACCGGCACCAATCATCACATCCACACAAATGCCAAATATAAAAATAAAAATAAAAATAAATTTAAAAAAAAAACAGTCTACGGCTACCAATTCCGCGGCTGTAGGCTCATTTCTCCCTGTTCTGTCCGCGGTCACAGGTACGCCCGTGGAACTGATATGGCGAGGCGTGACGTGGCGTCAACCACGCTGGCGAAGACTGCTAACGTGGCGTCAGACCCTTGAGCCAATGTGGCGAGAACCGGTGACGTGGCGTGAGCTTGGCCGCGCTCACACGCTCACGCAGCCAGGCTCACACGGAGGCATCCCCCGACAGTCAGTAGCAACAATGATGTAGCCATCCCCCTTGGACATGCACTAAAGGAAATTGTGGGGGCCGTCGGGGTTGCGCCCCCTTTTGGGGCGGGGTAGCAGCCCAAATGGACGTCGCACGCCCGTCGCTGGGCCGTCGCACTCGAACGTCGCTAAAAAACGACGTCGGGGGGTCGCTGTGGGGGGGGGGAGACGCCCAACGTCGCTTTTTATCCCCAGCGTCGGCGGGGCCTCTGGCTAGCGAAGCCCGATCGTCGCTGCCCTCTAAGCGACGACGTTGTCTAGGGCGACGGCTTGGCATCGCTGCTTGAATTTTTTTCAAAAACAAGGTGGAAACACGTGGCAGCAGCTCCGTTGCGACGCCCGGGCGTCGACAGCCGACGGGGTAGGGCCCGGGCTGCGACCCCCGGGCGTCGCAGCCTGCCATTTTTGTCAAAAAAAAAAGTAGAAACACGTGGCGCCACGGGGCGTTGCGACCCCCGAGTATCAGCGACGCTACCATGTGAGCATACTCACACGCCTATGGTTTAGTGATATGGATAATAGAAAAGGGTTTAGTGGTCAACTATTCCAAGGGCCTGTTACCACAGACACATATGCAAAGAAGGGCCTATAGGCGTGCGACCATAGGCGGTTGAATAGTTTACATTACAATTAATGTACACATATGATCTTTCATTAGAACATCAATGCTCAAGGTGACTAACTACTTATAGATAAAGTTAATGATAAGAGGCAAAATGAGTCAGATTTTGTTCACAATGTTAAATCGCAAAGTGAAATGAGCACACAAAGATGAGATGCATGTTGCATGAACACAAAGTTTAGACACATGTCACATGTCTCCAAGTTTCGTGGGATCACATTACCACTTTGCAGCGCGGACTGTCGGCTCTGGTGCAGACATCCATACTTCCCTTTTGTCTTCTTGCTACTCTTTGACCAGTATGAGTTCACAAATTAGTTCAAGTTTAGGGTTCACATATTTTCGGGAGTTCTCTCTTTTCCTCTTTGTTAAGTTCACTTTAGGAGGTCTCATTTGCAAGTGTGAATTGGCGCACACCTCCAGAACCATCGACTCAAAAAGAATGAGGTGGCCATGTCCAGCCATGCATGTTGCACCAGATCTTTTCATATTTTTGCTTGTACTTCATTTGGTTCCTTGGTGGAACTGTGCGCTGGACATGTGCGCCATTGTGCACCACCCCGAAACGCCAACGCACATTTGTTTCGCAGTGTTTAATTATTATTTTTATCCCTAGTTTTGACGGGGGCTGCAAAACAACTATGCGTTAACGCATACTTGCTTTGCAATAGCCCAACTGGATTTTTTTATTTTTATTATTTTAATCTGGTTTTGACGAGGTCTTAAAAACAAGTGTCCGTTAACGCACACTTGCTTTGCAGCAGTCCAACGGTATATATATATATATATATATACATATTGACGGGGGCTAGAAAACAACTATGCCTGAGCGTAGCGCGTCAATCGGTGGGACGTTGCTCCTTTCAAAAATGAGAATAAAATGAAAGTAAGATAAATATTTTTTTTCTTTAAAAAGAAAATAAAGTGACCGCACAATTGACGGTCGTTTCTTTTTTTAATTTCAACAACTCCTGCAATGTGAACACACTAGCTTTGCAGCAACCCAACGGGGAGGGGGGAGGAAAAAAAAAAAAAAAGAAGATAAAAATCGGTTTTGACAAAGGATGGAAAATAAAGTGTGCGTCAACACACACTTCTGTTGCAGCAACCCAATATCTCTCCTATCGTTTTACATCCACGAATTATTTGCTATAGTTTTCTTTTGTAGTGTGAATTCATGAGGTGAAATTTTCTTGCCAAAAGAGTTTGTTTCAAAGTTGCTAGATGCACTACACCGTTCGGGGGGTTACCAACGCCTAAGCGACGCCATGCGTGTCGCTAAACGCGGATTTCTGGCCCGGCGGAAATCGCAAATCTGCGACGCCTCAGATGCGTTGTTACGGTGCCATCGCAGAATCCGCGCTTAAGGCGATGCCTCAGGCGTCGCAAATAGCGCCTCCCAGGACTCCCTGGATTGCACCTACGATATCCCCGGCGTTGTAACAGGCGGGAGCATGAGGTGCACAGAACGCGACGCTGGGAGCATCGCACTTCTAAGTGACTCTGTGCGTCGCTCCCGCACTGCGTTATCTCTGCCGTCGCGGTTTCCATGCGACTGTTTTTATTTTATATTTTTAAATAAATATTGTATATTAAAATTTGTTTTTGTTTAATCCATTATTGCGATTTCTCCTGCGTCGCAATAAAACTGCAACTTTTTTTTCCTTTTTTTTAATTGGATTTTGTTTTTCAAAGTGCTCGCAACTGCGACGCTTTTCGAGTAATTGTTTTTTTTTTTTTTTTTTTTTTTTCCCCTTTCGGGTGCCCCTCCTGCGGCGGCATAGACGTCGCAGCAAACCTACGACGCTTTTGCGGGCCCCAATATGTGTCCCCCTGTGCGACATCATCAGCGTTGCAGTAAACCTGCGATGCTTTTGGGGGGATCAGTATGTGTTCCTGGTGCGATGGCATGGGCGTCGCAGTAAAACGGCGACGCTTTGGGGGCCCAAATAGGTGTCCCTCATGCGACGACCATGGCATCGGAGTTAATCTGCGACGCTTTTATTTGAAATCAAGCTAGAGCGGTGGTCCATATCTGTGACGCCCAAACCTGCATCGCGTTTTTTTTTATAAAAAAAATCGGTGGCCTCTATCTGCGATGCCCGGGGTGTCGCATTAAACCTGCAACGGATTTTTTTTCAAAACGTTTCTTAGGGTGGCCCCATCTGCGACGCCCAGGTGTCGGAGAGGGCCGGGTTTCTTTTGTTTTGTAGATTTGCGACGCCTGGGAGGTCTCACCAGGCCCGAATTAGGATTGGGAGTTTAGGGTTAGGCTTAGGTTTGGGGAATATGGGGATTGTGCATATTTAATATAAATGAGAGAGTACCACATCATGCGCATGCGTATATACATATATATATGTAAAATTGACCTCAAAGATCGTGTACATCATCCCTACTACTCACCCTAGCCCTCCGAACTCCCGGGGCTAGATCCCTCACTACCGTCATCACGGTCGGGGTCACCATCACCGTCGGTCTCACTCTCACTCACATGACTTTCATCACTCTCACTACCCTCACTATCGCCACTCTTCTTCTTCCTCCTGTTCTTGAGCATCTTACATGCCTTCATGCGTGTAATGATGCCAGCGTACTCATGGAGCTTGGCGTACTCCATTTTCGATCTGTGGGGTACAACCGCTTTCATGTTTCAATTGTATTTTCGTGTGCTTTCAATGGTGCTTTCATGTTTCAATGCTGCTAGAGTCAGGCCCATGACTACGGTCATGTACACGACTACCTCCCATCCACAGAGCCTCCACCACGTGCCACTTTCACCCCTCGTGTTCGCCCATACTCGTGCCACGTGCAGTATCCATAATGCGCCATGAAAGTCATATGTTCCAGTCATAACGACCACCCCCATCCTGCATAATTTGACTCCACGTATGGACCTAGGAATAAACGTCTGAAGTCATACATGCCAATCACGAAAGACCCTCCCGCTCCATATTGTCATGCCACGTGTCATGTCCCATATTCTCCACGTGTGGTCCTGGGATTAATCTGCGGAAGTCATACATGCCAGTCTTGGAAGACCCTCTCTCCTCACCCTATCATGCCACGTGTCATGTCCAATCTTCTCCACGTGTTGTCCTTGGATTAATCTGCGGAAGTCGTATATGCCAGTCGTGAAGACCCTGTCGCCTTTCCATTGTCGTGACACGTGGCATATCCCTTTCGTTCCACGTGAAGCTGACATGGATTAGCAGTCATTCACTACTACATTTGGGGGGGGGGTTAGCGATGCCTCATCGACCTCAAACACCACGCCTAGCGATGGAAATACACTACAGCGCCCGGGGCGCGCCGGGGACAAATTGCGACGTCGGGAGGTCGCCGCCACGTCGGTCCGACCTCCCGGAACGTCGCAGATTAGCGACCTAGGGGAATCGATAATCCCTCGGGTCCCCCTGGCCACGACCAGCGACAGCGGAATGACGCCGCCCCTCCGAGGCGTCGCAATATGGCGACTCCCGGGAGTCGCAACAAAGGGCAAGGAGGGGGGTCCATCCCTCCCTCTGCGTCATGGGGCAGTCACAAGGACGTCGCCCATCCCCAAAAAAAACCACGCGCCGACGGCACGTCGCAGCCTGGGACATTAAAGCCCCCGCTCTGCGATGCCTGGACATCGCATATGGGGTCTATTCTACCTAGGGGACTGGCGACGCCCGGGAATCGCCATGACGTCGCTGCCATTTGGGGGCGTCGCTAGACCCCCCATGGGTAGGGAGGTTCTCTAGCAACGCCCGGGAATCGCACGGACGTCGCAGCCCCCGGGGGCCATCGCTAGCTCCATGGGAGGGCACGTTCTTATGCGACTCCTTGGAGTCGCAACAACGTCGCAGCCCCTGGGCGGCGTAGCTAGCTCCACATTGGCGTGGTTCTGTTGCGACTGCTGGGAATCGCAAGAGCGTCGCTGCCACGCAACCCAAGTTGTCCCCAAAACAACTTAGGTGGCAAGATACTTTGGCGGTGTTCGACGTGGATATCCAGCACAAACCGGGACGGGACAATGTGATGGCCGATGCTTTAAGTAGAAAGCAGCAGCTCTTGTTGGTGTACAGGGGCGAAACGACGCTCCAAAGGAAGATCCGGAAGGCTTGCCGGAAGGATGAGCTGGCAAAGTCCGTGATGCAGGACTTGAGGATGGGGATTAAATCACAGTTCCACTTGCAAAATGGACTGCTCCAGTATAAGCAAAAGCGTCTCTACGTGCCGAAGGGAGGGATCAGAGATAGCCTCTTGAGAGAATGCCATGATAGCCCGCTTGCGGGCCACGGCGGAGCCAAGCGCACTGCGGCACCCTTGAAGAAAGAGTATTTCTGGCCCAAACTGAGGGAGGAGGCAGAGGAGTATGTCAAGACATGCACCACATGCCAACAAAACCGGAGCGAGTACAAAAAGCAAGCGGGGCTGTTACAACCCTTGCCGATTCCAGAGGGGACTTGGGAAAGCGTCTCGATGGATTTCATGACTGCTATGCCGCTGTCAAAAGGATTCGATGCAATCATGGTGGTGGTGGATAGGTTCAGTAAAATAGGCCATTTCATCCCCACCAAGGAGACGGCAACGGCGCAGGAAACAGGGCGACTTTACTTCGCCCACGTCTTAAAACATCATGGAGTCCCGAAGGATATTGTCTCGGACCGCGATCCAAAGTTTACGAGTAAATTTTGGAGGGCACTCTGGAAGAAGATGGGGACGAGGCTGAAGATGAGCACCGCCTTCCGACCTACGACCGACGGCCAAACGGAAAGAGTGAATTCCGTAGTGAAGCAGATCTTGCAGAATTACGTGTCGGCAGACCAAACAGACTGGGTGGAACACTTAGACGCGACAGAGTTCTGTTATAATAACACATAACACTCCGCAACGGGAGTTTCCCCTTTCGTATTGGTCTATGGAAAAGCACCTCTGGTGCCGACAAGTTGGGCCGCCCAAGACGTTGAGGAACCGGCAGTAGCGGCGGTACTAGAAGAACGCGAGCGTTTGTTGAAGCTCGCAAAGTACAACATTGCCAAAGCTAGGAAACGGTATGAAAGGCAGGCGAATCGGAAGCGGAGGGAAGTCAAGTTTGAGGCAGGCACGGAGGTTTGGTTGAACATCAAAAATTTCCGACTACCTCCGGAAGTGAGTCCAAAGTTCGTACCTCCGTATGCGGGACCCTTTCGCATCCGGAAGGTTATGAATGAGGATGTGTATGAATTGGAGCTGCCGGCAAACAGCAAGGTACATCCAATATTCCACGTCTTTTTTTTTAAGCCTTACTTCAAAGATGAAGCGCGTCCGAATCGACATCAAGTGTTGCGTCCACCACCTGTGCTGTTGGATCATAAAAATGAACCTGAATACGAGGTGGAGGCAGTACTTAAGTCGAGGAGGTTCAAGAACCGAGAAATGGAGTATCTCGTCAAATGGAAGGGCTATCATCATGTGGAGGCATCTTGGGTGCGTGCCATGGGAAACGCATCCGAGACGGTTGCAGTTTTCGAAGGGCGACCTCAAAAGCGGAAGAAACGTTGATGGGGACATCAACCTTGGAGCATGGGGGAGGAAATGCATGCTTAGCCCGACTTAGCTAGCTTATGAATCCGATTGCAAAAACTTGTATTGTACAAAAATTTGTTATAAAGGAAATGGGTTCCAAATGTTATGCGTCCTATTTTGTTTGGAATGGTGATGCATGGTGTGGTTGGCTAGTGTGTAGAATGCATGCTAGCTTACAAAAGTGGGAGAGGTAAATTGGGTTAATCGTGTGTTTGCGCAGTGCCGAAATCGGGTGACTCCCATCCAAGGGGCAAGGAAACTTGCGCCTTCTTTAGGAGTTCACATGCTAGTGCGCACCTGGCGCGCGCGCATACTATAACTGCGCTACCGAGGGGGTTGCTTTGTAGTGCGGGCTAACGCGGAAGCTACGTGCTTCCGTTCACATACTATAATCGTGTAGCCTCGGGACGAAATCGTAGTGCGGCTTCGGCGTGTTCCCGTACCTCAGGCCAGCATTCCAAGGCGGACCCAATTGTAGTGATTGGGGCGCGCGGTTGGTTCAGGGTTATCTTCCTAGTCAAAGAGGGTTCGAGGTGAACCCTTGCTCAAGGTGATGCCAAAAGCGGCATCATGACCAGTCGCAAGCAATGTTGTTGCAGTAAGGCGATTCGATCCTCGGGGAGGATCGTTCCTTGGCCTTGAAGTAGGCCAAGAAGAGTGCACTGGGAGAAGCTTGAGAAGCTCCACCCTTGGCGGGGACTCGGAGGAAGTCGGCCGAGGTGGGACGCCACAACTTGGATGTTCGTTTCCACAAAAGGGACAAGCTGATGAGGACATCGACTCCCTGTTGGTAGGGGTGTGTGTCGCGGCCCTTTGCCTTTAGGGCAGGGGGTCGGGACACAAGACGGACTGCCCCTGTGGTGGGGGCAATGGCAGCGATAGGTATGGGGGGCTGAAGCATCCTTGAGTGCCCAAGGCACTCAAGGAGGTAGAGGCGCTCACTAGGTGGAGCCCCGCACACCGGGTTGCGGTGGGGGTGGCTCCACAAGGGGTGGTGGTAGCTTAGCGTGTCGCGGCCCTTTGCCTTGAGGGCAAGGGGTCGGGACACAAGAGGGGCTGCCCCTGTGGTGGGGGCAGTGGCAGCGATAGGTATGGGGGGCTGAAGCACCCTTGAGTGCCCAAGGCACTCAAGGAGGCAGAGGCGCTCACTAGGTGGAACCCCGCACACCGGGTTGCGGTGGGGGTGGCTCCACAAGGGGTGGTGGTAGCTTAGCGGGACTTAGTGGGGGTAGCATAGGACTCACCCTGGGGCAGAGACCTTGTGGTGGGAGTCGTGGGGAGTCTTGGGACTCATCACGGTCCATAGGGGCCGTGGTGGGTGGGCCAAGACTCACCGCGACTCATCACCGGGAGTTGAGGGTGTTCGTGGTGGTTCGCCATAAAATGGCATGGTTGTTTGTGAAACCCCCGCTGACAGCTACATAAGTATATATAGGGAGTAGTAACCCCGAGAACGGTGCAAGCCCGTTGGTGACCAAAAACTAGTGAGTAAGCGAGCGAGCCGGAAAGCGACCAAAGAGTGGGGAGCTGTTCCGGACTGCCAACTACCAAAGGGAATTCCGCTGGTTTGAAATCGTTGGAGGGTTCTTTGGGAGATCAAAGGGGGGACCGTTATGCCCCGGTGAGCAGCCGGAGCTCCAAGTTGGCCCGGCGGCCAGGTTGGGAGTTAGGCGCGCGCATCAAGCGAGTAATTATGACTTGAGGGGAGAGCTTACCGAAGTGAGGTACGCGACAGTAGAGGTCCAGCCATTGGTCTCATAAGAGGGATGCTAGATCGTGAGCGGTGAGCCTATGCTCACATGAGCGGTGCTGCCTCAAGACTTTGCGAAAAGGTACTCTACGCAATTCCGCGGATGACACATATAACCGCGGACACGATGTCCTTGTAGGCATGTCAGTGACTCTTTCATATGAAGAACACAGTTGCCAAGGATCCAACCGATTGGTGCGATATTGAAAGTGGGCACAATGAAGATTAGTAATTAAGGGGAAGGTGATATAGTGGATGGGTAATTAGGGTTTCTTTAGGGTTTTCTAGGGTTTTCTTAGTGGGTTCTTAGGGGGGTTTACTTTCCCCGTAGATGCCACTAAAACTGATGTGCGGTGCCGCACACCCCTTTTCAGGATTTTTATTTTTATTTTTTTGGGTTTTTTAGGTTTTTAAAGGGTTTTTAGGTTTTTTTTAGGGTTTTTTTTTTCTAGTGTGCGGTGCCACTAAAAGAGGTGTGCAGCACCGCACACCCCTTTTCAAGAGTTTTTTTTTTTTTTTTTTTTTTTTTAAGGGTTTTTTTAGGGTTTTTTTAGGGTTTTGTTTTTAGTGTGCAGTGCCACTGAAAGGGGTATGCGGTGCCGCACACCCCTTTTTAGGGTTTTTTTTTCTTTTTTTGGGGGGTTTTGAGGGTTTGAGGGTTTAGGGTTTATGGTGTTGGGATTCCTCAGAGCTTCCATCACTCTGATTTGGCAGGTACACAAGTTTGGTTTATTGCATGAGTATGAGCAAGCATAGTGATGGCACGGCACAAAATGAAATACAAGGTGAAAGATGGTATATTTACAAGCAATGAGCTGAAATATTTTGCTCACAAGGGTTAAGTAGGCTGACTCCGTGATCTACACTCTAATTCTCAGTACTTACAGGGGGACTAGGACTAGTCATCCTCGGAGTCATCGGAATCATAGCTATCCGTTGAGCCTGATGACTCTGCGGAGGATGATCTATTGTTATCACCCCGGCCCTATGCCTGCACCTGAACCATATCCCTAAACTCCCACAGAGCTCTGATCCAATCCCTGGTCATGCCCCCCCCTCCATCCATAATACCATGGAGGTCGTTCTATTCCGACTTTAATTAATTCATTTTAAGAGAGGACGAATATTTTAAAATTATGCCCTGAGAATAGACGAAATATGAGAATAATCTTCATTTAAAAAAATGAACTTTGAAAAAAAAGGTGGCAACTACCGAATGCAACAAAAATACGGTAGTGAACTCCTAAACGTCAAGTTTGAGACTTATTAAAAATGCAGCGTTTACCACTAACCATGATTATGGCTTGCTACAGAGAGTTATGGCTAACCATAACTGTGACTTGCCACAGAGAATGTCAACTGTACGTGAATCATGACACGGCCCACCTAATTTAATGAAAAGTACCGAGGGGTGCCCAATTCCAGAAAAATTGGATGAAGCTTGGACGAAAAAATTAATATTGTCATTAAGTCTGCCGAACCTAGCGACCTGCATGTATTTAATGATTCCGGCAGGGGTCCGTCGAAATAGAGCGGCCTCTACGGTAGTGCCTATAGTGCATTCCCCTCCGGGTTGGCCATGGTGTTCATGAGCCCGTGCCAACCATGGGTCTTGGTGTAGTCGTACTCCACCGGAGATGGCTTCCTCTCAAACTTGCGTTGCTACACATGCCACAAATTAAAGTCAGTTCCTCACGATGATGGAGCCAAAAAGAAGACATAACAAAATACATAGAGAAATATGACTTATAACGTGAGTGATAAAATACTTGGATCTACCAGGGGAGTTGTGTGTGGAGTCCGCCTTGTCAAGGCGTGATGTTGTTGCGGAGCGTGCCCTCTCAAAACTGGCCTTCTTTGCTACATCATTTTCTCCCGCAATGAGCGCATCCCACGATTCCTATCCCCCCCCCACAATCAGTAAATCACATACATAAGGTTGCATCGAATCCACCTGAGTGCACATGCAACAAATGGAAGGTGAAATGATTCAAAAAGCCCTCATCTACACTCTATTCCTGGCTTAAATCCCCATCACCGTCTCTCCATTCCCTTCGTATTGCCATCATTCTCCCTGTCACAACATCTGGCCACACTGCCCCAAAACTGTGCCAGCTCCCATGGCGGGTGCTTCCACCATTAATACAGCCAAAATCTTAAACTCTAGCCGTCATACTTCTATGCTCAGAGACTGAGAGACAACCATGTCCAGCTCGTGGAAGACTCTCGAGCCTGCTTGACTTCAGCCCGCCGCCTGCACAAGTCTCGACATTCTAGGGCAAAATGGATGGATGTTATATAATTGTTGTACCCCACAGATCGAAAGTGGAGTACGCCAAGCTCCATGAGTACGCTGGCATCATTACACGCATGAAGGCATGTAAGATGCTCAAGAACAGGAGGAAGAAGAAGAGTGGCGATAGTGAGGGTAGTGAGAGTGATGAAAGTCATGTGAGTGAGAGTGAGACCGACGGTGATGGTGACCCTGACCGTGATGACGGTAGTGAGGGATCTAGCCCCGGGAGTTCGGAGGGCTAGGGTGAGTAGTAGGGATGATGTACACGATCTTTGAGGTCAATTTTACATATATATATATGTATATACGCATGCGCATGATGTGGTTACTCTCTCATTTATATTAAATATGCACAATCCCCATATTTCCCAAACCTAAGCCTAACCCTAAACTCCCAATCCTAATTCAGGCCTGGTGAGACCTCCCAAGCGTCGCAAATCTACAAAACAAAAGAAACCCGGCCCTCTGCAACACCTGGGCGTCGCATATGGGGCCACCCTAAAAAACGTTTTGAAAAAAAATCCGTTGCAGGTTTAATGCGACGCCCCGGGCATCGCAGATAGAGGCCACCGAATTTTTTTATAAAAAAAAACGCGATGCAGGTCTTGGCGTCACAGATATGGACCACCGCTCTAGCTTCATTTCAAATAAAAGCGTCACAGATTAACTCCAACGCCATGGTCGTCGCATGAGGGGACACCTATTTGGGCCACCAAAGCGTTGCCGTTTTACTGCGACGCCCATGCCATCGCACCAGGAACACATACTGATCCCCCCAAAAGCATCGCAGGTTTACTGCAACGCTGATGACGTTGCACAGGGGGACACATATTGGGCCCCGCAAAAGCGTCGTAGGTTTGCTGCGACGTCTATGCCGCCGCAGGACGGGCACCCGAAAGGAAAAAAAAAACAATTACAACAACCCAATACGAAAAAAAAAAAAAAAAAAAAAACAATTACTCGAAAGGCGTCGCAGTTGCGAGCACTTTGAAAAACAAAATCCAATTAAAAAAAAGGAAAAAAAAAGTTGCAGTTTTATTGCGACGCACGAGAAATCGCAATAATGGATTAAACAAAAACAAATTTTAATATACAATATTTATTTAAAAATAAAAAATAAAAAACAGTCGCATGGAAACGGCGACGGCAGAGATGACGCAGTGCGGGAGCGACGCACAGAGTCGCTTAGAAGTGCGATGCTCCCAGCGTCGCGTTCCGTGCACCTCATGCTCCCGCCCATTACGACGCCGGGGATATCGTAGGTGCAATCCAGGGAGTCCTGGGGGGCGCTATTTGCGACGCCTGAGGTGTCGCCTTAAGCGCGGATTCTGCGACGGCACCGTAACAACGCATCTGAGGCGTCGCAGATTTGCGATTTCCGCCGGGCCAGAAATCCGCATTTAGCGACGCGCATGGCGTCGCTTAGGCGTCGGTAACCCCCCGAACAGTGTAATGCATCTAGCAACTTTGAAACAAACTCTTTTGGCAAGAAAATTTCACCTCATGAATTCACACTACAAAAGAAAACTATAGCAAATAATTCGTGGATGTAAAACAATAGGAGAGATATTGGGTTGCTGCAATAGAAGTGTGTGTTGACGCACACTTTATTTTCCATCCTTTGTCAAAACCGATTTTTATTTATTTATTTTCCTCCCCCCCGTTGGGCTGCTGCAAAGCTAGTGTGTTCACATTGCAGGAGTTGTTGAAATTAAAAAAAGAAATGACCGTCAATTGTGCGATCACTTTATTTTCTTTTTAAAGAAAAAAAAATATTTATCTTGCTTTCATTTTATTCTCATTTTTTAAAGGAGCAACGTCCCACCGATTGACGCGCTACGCTCAGGCATAGTTGTTTTCCAGCCCCCGTCAATATGTATATATATATATAGTTGGACTGCTGCAAAGCAAGTGTGCGTTAATGGACACTTGTTTTTAAGACCCCGTCAAAACCAGATTAAAATAATAATAATAATAAAATCCAGTTGGGCTATTGCAAAGCAAGTATGCGTTAACGCACAATTGTTTTTCAGCCCCCCTCAAAACTAGGGATAAAAAAATAATTAAACACTGCGAAACAAATGTGCGTTGGCGTTTCGGGGTGGTGCACAATGGCGCACATGTCCAGCGCACAGTTCCACCAAGGAACCAAATGAAGAACAAGCAAAGTAAAGTGATCTGGTGCAGCATGCATGGCTGGACATGGCCACCTCATTCTTTTTGAGTCGATGGTTCTAGAGGTGTGCGCCAATTCACACTTGCAAACGAGACCTCTTAAAGTGAACTTAACAAGGAGGAAAAGAGAGAACTCCCGAAAATATATGAGCTGACAGTCCCCCCGGTTCTTAGGGGGGTTTTACTTTCCCCGCAGATGCCACTGAAAGTGGTGTGCGGTGCCGCACACCCCTTTTCAGGATTTTTCTTTTCTTTTTTTGGGATTTTTTAGGTTTTTAAAGGGTTTTTAGGGTTTTCTTAGGGTTTTTGCCGCCCTCGGTGTCGGGCCCAAAAATCCGGGAATGCCCTCCACTCAGGGCATTACCGCGCACACCCCTTTTCAGGAGTTTTTTTTTTTTTTTCCTTTTTGGGGTATTTGTTTTTGTTTTTTAGGGTTTTTTTTAGGGGTTTTTTTTAGTGTACAATGCAATCACTTCTAGATCCAAATGCAAGCTTGGAACGTTATCACCTTAGTAGCAATTTGCTCCGCCAGTCCAGTGTGACTGTCTAATGAGAGCTGGAAGTGCTCCCACCTTTAGGCCGAGCTGGGATGAAAAAACCTGCAGTGCGGGAAAAACCCCAACTCTTACAAGTTGTGGCTAGTTCAAAAAGAAACAAACAACTCTAAAACTATCCAAATCCCTATGTCTACAGCCTAATCAAGCACAACTATTTACAAAGCCGAGTGTTCAAAAGAAACCAGATCCTACTGCCAACTCAAAGCTTGGTCTTCTTCTTCGGCATCATCTCCACTTTGCGCCCTTCAACATTCACTTAGGTAAGATCAAACTGAAGACGAGAATGCAACAAGTCTGTAACGGGCACTGGCTCAAGAATTTCAAAGAGCCGTGTGATGTTGAGGGAGAAGCATGGCTTTGTCGCCTGCAATCATCTCATGAATCAGATAAGGCCATCAATCCTAGTTTTAGACTTACTCTCAATGGGACCATGCTGGAGTTTCACAAGTGCACAGTCTGGCCTTCAACAAAACGAGAGGAATACACGACCCTACGGTTATACTGCTTAGCCTGAGACAGTTGTGCCTTGGAGATGTTAAACTTAGCCTCATCAAACATCTGAGTATGCTTGGCCTACAACTTAGCCACGAACGCACTCCAATTCTCAGGATCAACTATTACAGAATTCAAAAGGGTGGGGTGAATGGGAGAGACACAAGTCCTACCATAGAGTAATTCAAATGGAGTTTTCCCAGTACTGGCTTGAACTACTGTTCTATAAGCAAAAATGAGATGAGGGAGAAGAATATTGTCCCAATCTTGTGTGAGGCTTCCACACTTCTCCAGCATCAAGCACATCGTCTGATTGAATTGCTCAGTAAGACCATTGCATTGTGGGTGATAAGGACGTATCCGTGTCTGATGATCATCCAGGGTGTGGTAGAGGATGAGCATAAGTTGGTTACAGAATTCCTTCCTTTGGTCAGTTAGGATCTCCAACGGGCAACCGTGTTGTAAGATGATCTCATTGAAGAAAAATTGTGCAACGCCATCACTATCCTTTGAGACGAGCGACGCTACGGCGTGAGCGGTGAGCGCCACGCAGGGCTGACGTGGTGTGAGCCCACGCTCAGGCCATATCAGCGTGAGCGGATACCACGTTAGCGCGAGCGAAGGCCTTGTCAGCAAATGCCATAGGACGGGCGGTCGAACAAAGAGTACCTATTCCCGCTGGACCTATAACCGTGGGAATAGGCATGTAAAGTACGATGAAATTAGACCCCATTATGAAAGAAGAGCACATGGCTTCAATGAATAGGTAGGATTGTCAACTGCTGACCTATGCTCCATATTGCAAACAAGACGACACCATTTTGAGCGGCAATTGCCAAATATATCGCACACCACTTTCAGTGGCATCTACGGAGAAAAAATAAATTAAAAAAAAACCCTAAAAACCCAAAAAAAAAAGAAAACCAAAACCTCCGAAAAGGGGTGCGCCGCACACCTCTTTCAGTGGCACCGCACACTAAAAAAAAACCCTAAAAAAACCCTAAAAAACAAAACAAAAAAACCTAGAAAAAACCCCAAAAAAGAAAAAAGAAAACCCCTGAAAAGGGGTGTGCGGCACCCCACACCCCTTTCAGTGGCACCGTGTTCCTGCCTTGCCCCGATTTGGTTCTGACATACCTTTTATGGTGCCGCCATGTAATGTAGAGAGCTGTTGGAAGCTACTTATACTCTAGACATACTGTTACAATACCCTTCAATGCTTTATACCGTTAACTCTTGGCCCCATGCCTAGCTGTGCCCGCCTCGTGATGGGCCAGTAGCGCCTCGCCAGGTGGTGATGACTTGGATATGATGTGGCTGCTCAATAAAAGGCTTCTGGGAAAAGGAATGTGGGCGGTTGGTGGACGGATTCTGTACAAGGGTGACAAGGGAGAGTGCTGTAGGCATACTGGTGTAGCAGAGTCAGGGACGAATGTGCTGTGTTGCGTGTATGTCATATGTCCGTGGCATCTGTCTGTCGGTCCTCTGCCAGTGATTCCCTCCTCATCGTAAAGCTCACTTCCTGAGTTACATCCCCCCATTTTGAGCATACAGGAAGAGGACGAAGCATCTCTACCCTACATGCATTTTGAGCTTCACAACCTTCAAAGTGAAATGGCATCAGTAACTACGCCTGCTTCAGCAAGAGTTTTCCTCTCTCTTTCTATTGGCATGACCGATACCCAGAACTAAACCATGAAAAATACGCCCCACTAATTTTGGCCCTTAGACAATAAGAAAGGCAAATTAAGCTCATGACCCAAATTTTAGCGTGAAGTAGAAGTTCCATCATGGAGTCGGTCCGGCCTAATGTCGCTCACTTCTAGTCCGGACACTTCCTTTCAATGCTGGAGAGGCTGAAGTCATGTCATTCATGGGATGGAGGGCCAATATTAAATTCGGACTAGTCAACCAACCAACTTTTTTACTATCAATGATTGGGCCAGAATATAGGCAACTTCCTTAACCCTCAACTACCCCATCAGCTTCCAAGAAAACCTTCATATTTTTACAGTAAAGCGATGGCTGCCTCCCTCATAGAGACAAACCTCGTCTTGCACTTCACTTGCCAATGTGATGGAGAGAAAGGGAGATTTTGTCAGGGCATCGACCTGATCACACAAAAGACTCAGATAATTGGAGATTAACATGGCCTATAGGGCCCCCCCTCTAGGGACTCACCAATACGAGAGAAGTATAGGAAGCCAGTTGTGTAGAGCTAAATGTCGAACATAACACGAAAACCACTATAGTCCAAGATATGGTACATATATACAGCAAAGAATTATGCACAGAGGACATATATGAAGCATGTTGAGGCTGGCTGCCGCGGACAGCAAGTTGATATATTGAGGTAGCATTTCCAAGTACTCTTCACTTTAAAATTTTCAGGATGATGCAGCATGATGTCCAAACAGCCATGGAGGCAGCTCTAAGTACCATAGGATGCCTGCAGACCCTGCTCCATCAACCAAGCAGAACCAACATCAATTATTTGAACATCCAGCATAAAGATTAGCCTAGAGTCCACCCCAAGGCATTGTATGTAGACCAATGTTTCCTCTGGCATTGACTGGCCATTGACAGGGAGGGGCGAAAAGTGGTCTGAACTATCTGGTAGTATTGGGGCAGATGTTTAATTTCAGACAAAAGGGGAAAGCCAAGGATCCCAACCTGCATTTTTCCAGCTATGACTTAAACAGGTACTCAGCTTAATGTCCTATACATCTAACATTCTGTTAAATGCATGGTGCAATCAGTTTGGAAACTCACGAAAAAGCTGTGGCACCCCAGGAACCAGCTGTGTACAGGAACTTGCCGGTCTCCCACAACTTGCGAAATTTCCCTTTCTTCTCAGCCTTACTGAACGCTTGTGTCATCACTGCTCTCAAACCACCGCCACACTAGACCATGTCAATTTGCAACACAACCTTGCAGAACATTTGCTCATCATGAAGTTGCCATGCAACTGAGCCAGAGACACACAGAGAGAATACTAATTAGACTCCCCCATTAGCATGTGGCGATTGACCCACCGCCTGAGAAGAAAAGGGGATGCAGGGGAGGTAAGAGAGAGGAGAGACTGAAAGATTTTGTTTGCCGTAGCCGTAGAGAGGAGAGAGAGAGATTGTACTCATAAGACGTTGTTTGCCGTAGCCTTGTGGCCATTGACCCCGTGCCCAGTTTGAGCGGAAACAAAAGGGACAGAACCTACCTCTGTCAGGGGCTGACGTTGGTAGTAAGACTTACCTTCATATATAGAATTAATCCGGGTTTTCCAGATATCCTCTAGAAATCCCTTCACACAAGCATCAATCTGCTGTGTGTGATTTGCCCAAAAACTAGGCCTCAGGAGGGCCTGGGCTTTTGGCTCAGCCTCGAGACTTTCAAAGTTGGTAAACAGAGGTACAGGCACAATTCCCTTGATAGATTTGAAGAGAGTGTCTCTTTGGTGAGAGAACCCCGGACAGTGTATCAGAAAATGAATACTGTCTTCAGGTTGCCCACACAACGGGCAATTGCAATCTCCCTTTCCTCTCTGCTTCTGTTTGCTGTTCAAAGGTAGGCTTCCTGCCCTGAGTTTAAATTTCAGTCTAGTGCCGAGAGTGGGTAGACCCTTGAGGTCATCCAAGATGTCCTCCCCCATGTCACTGACTGGAAACAAGTTCAGGGAAGTTTTCTGCCTAACTTCATTTTCATCAGACAATCTCATGGCAACAGACATGGCTTTGGACACTACAGCCTCTAAGTCAGATTTATCCAGCAGGGTCAAGACTTGCGGTTCCAGGTCCAGGTCCTTGAGAATCTCTTCTACTCTCTTCTGCCAGGACTCAGCCTGTTTGACAGGGCGGTCCTGTTTCCAAGATATAGAGTCGATTAACTTAGGATATCTGGTGTTGGACATATGTTGCAGCTGACCCCACCATCTGACCTTGAATTCATCTTGTCGGGAGCTTAAGGACGGAATGCCAAACTCACCCCGAACAGCCACATTGGCTGTTTTGGAGCATGCTGACATACTCTCCTTAAGCACCCCCACTTGAATGGATTCTAGAGACTTAGCCTGGTTGGAGTTATCAACCCATATTGCAGATCCATACTCCAAGGCAGGTCTAATAACGCGACAAAGCATGGTTTTCTTAACCTCAGAGTTGACCCCTCTGCAGTGGAAAAATTTAGTGAGCCCCAGGGCTTTGCCCTTGCCAGTTTGAACAACTTTCCGGATATGTGCATCCCAATTACAATTGGAGGAAAACTCAACGCCCAGGTAAGTGTAGGAAGGGAGGACCGGGATCTCTTGGCTACCCCACTGCCACTTAAGATCACTTCCTCCCTCTCCTCTGTCGTTGAATGCTACAGGAGAGAGAGAGAGAGAGAGAGTACTTTAGTATGATAGGCAAGCAACACTAAGCGATAGATAGGAAATGTAATCAAGGACAAGAAAGCTTAACAAAGAGGACAGATTGCGTGAGGACCAAAAGCTTCCAGACATACCTTGTTGCAGTTCCTTGGGCGTTAAGTTCTGCCATCTCAACATAGAACAGACTAGCCTGTGTTAGCACCAGAGAATCGATAGCATCCCTACAAAAGCAAAAGACTCCATATGCTGATGACACTTGAGAGTACTCTGTTTAACATTTGCGGTCTACGGCCACAAGGCTGCAGCAAACAACATCTCAGGAGTACATTCTGTTTAACATTTGATACCTCATGCTGTATAACATGCTCCACTTCAGTTTCATCATGAGGCTTGGTTTCCAAATTTAAGCATTTTGCTTCACTTTGAAGGAGAAGACAAATATTGCTACTTTATTATGTTATTCCAATGCAACAGCTGTCATATAGTCTTCCACCTGTAGACTTAGTGATTTTACAAATCTCCTGGCTGACTAACAATTGCGGTATGAACCCACAAACCCCCTTTAATATCCAAACTTCTCCCAGAGTCTGTGAAACTGACCAAGATCCTTCTTTGCGGGTTGGGGATATGAAAAAGAGACTCAGAAATCTACTTTTCTTTCCTAAGATGGTTAGAATGTCTACCTTTGCTTGTGGGACAGAGGAAATGTAACGGGCCATAAAACTTGCAATGCTATCCACAATATCCTCCTGGCTAACTAGCACATAACCATCTGAGTCCAGGCCATCAAGAACCTCTTTAGGCTCCCCACAAATCATCTCATTCTCCGAAAGCCATAGCCACCAGTTTGGGTCATCCACATCAGCCTTCACAAACATGCCCTCTGCATTGGTTGCAAACACCCTCACAATACCCACATCAGTGAACAAGCACGCAGAAAGAACATTTTTCTAGCACAAGTTAACGTTTCCCCTCACCCCCCTAAAAGCACATTGATTATGCCAAAAATAATACTACCAGATGGCACAGTTACCATGAAAAAAAATCACCTTCTGTTTTCATCAGGGTGGCATCGGATAGTTGGTCATTCACATTTTCTGGGGGTGCCTTTAATTTCTCCAGGAATGAGGGTGATGCCACTCTCTTCTTTACTTGCTCGTACAACTGTCAAATCCATACCACAAACAAGGATCAGGCTAGAATTTGGTTCCTGGGCAGTAATGTATCACTTCTGTGAGAGAGAAGAAACTATGCAATGGCCTGGGCATGTCATTTGATTCGACAAACGACAGAAATACGCCCCGCTCATCCTCGCAATTCGCCAACGAGGTTGGAACACCGGCCCACTATAAAAATCCCGTTGTTGAGACATGAAGGTTCGTGAGTCAAACAACACAGTCAGCATAATGGAACCCCCGATGTGAGAATCCATCCTACGAATAATTTGAGAACAGTAGGGATACAAGTGCCATAAATTCTAAAAGACTCCCGATCGTATTGGTCGCTGAAGTCACTGCTCTGAACACTCGCGCACAAGGATAACATAAATGGGAACTACCAGAAAGCACTTACATCCATGGCGCGTTCTACAGATAATGTCCCCTTGTACCCCGTCTGCGTCTGCAACTGTTGAAATGCTTGCTCATACAAGGCTACGGTAGCCCGCAGCTGCATATTCTCCCTCCTTTGCAGATCCAGTTCTCCTTCAGCCTCGGCGCATTCCCACTCTTTCGCAGTTACTTGAGCGGCCACCCGGTCATGACGCCACTCCAGGGCTCCCAGGGCAACTTCTGCCACCTCTCCCACCGCCACCACCATCTCCACGCCGTGATGCGCCATCACGATCCCCTCCCCTTTCAATTCCCTGCGCAGGGAATCTCTCCGCGCCCCTCTCTCTCTCTTCGCCCAAGTGGTAAGAAATCGCACACAAACGGATCCAAATGGTGAACTTCTTTCCAATCTAGACGGATGGTTGGAGGATTTTGTTGAGAGAGGTTGAAAGAGAGAGGGACACAGGAGGGTCTGCCTTCGTTTCTTGATCACTCACGCAGCCGAGATACGACCAAAACCCAATCTGTAACTTGTTTCCAATCACTGTAATCCTTCTCTCCGACACCGATCCCTACCACCTGCCTGCAAATCTCTTCGGGGGCACCCTGCCCCTCTGCCGTAATTAACTACAAGGCCTCCCTTTGAAGACTAATAACCCTGGTGGATCACGGGTGTGTATATCACGGTTGGAATAACGGGTCGAATCACGGCTGGAATCATACACAAACGGATGATCTTTGGGACCATGGATGGATGTTTTGTGCAAGCAGGGTCCCTCCGATGAAGATACAAAATATCTTCTGTACAGAAAATCAAGGAAGCCAGTCAGTCACGTCCACAACATCTAATTTCCCTCTTTCAATTTGAACTTTCTGTTGGACTTGCAGCCAAGTCTAGATCAGTTTGATTGTTTTCCTCTTTGGACAGCCCTCAGTCTGCCACCGTGACATTTCTGGGCATGCAAAAATGGCTTGTTGAGGCAGGGTAGCGTGTAAGCAGTGTATGCAATCTGTCCCAATTGACAGTTGTGACCTGATTCTATGTGCATATACAGAATTCAAACAAAGGTCACCTTCTTGAAGAATCACCGCGCCACTGATGTATTAATTTTTTTTGTTGCAAATAGGGCTCTCTAGTGTGATTGAAGGAGGTTGAAGGGCTCAGATTACGGATAACAGCTGACTCATTCATAGTAACAGGTATATAGTCGCCTTGGGACTAATTGATCATCGACTGCAAAGCCGAGTGCTCACCTCACCCTCTAGGAAATGTGTGCTTCAGGACCGAGGGTACCCCAATTTGGAAAACCTCTGGCTCTTGTGGCAAAAGCAGGAGCCGGTGTCAGTATGTATAAGGAATCCCAGTCACAACAAAGAGAATAAAGGAGCACCTAGTTCAACCTTAATCCTCCTTTGCCTTCTGACTTGTGAGCAGGTTCCACTTTGATTCCAGCCAAGAAGTCTGAACCCCATAAGTAATCATCATATGTGTTCTCCCAACAATCTCCCACGATGTGACGTTCTCTGACTTACCTGATAATCACATGAAATACTGACTGACTCATTCAGACCACTTCTTGTAACTTTACTCTGTGATACTGACAAACCCTAGTGGTGGGTGCAAACCCCACGAAAGGCTCTGGGAGGGTTAGTTTCCTGCAGGATCAATGGCCGTAAGGCTATATGGCAAGCTAACGTTCACAGGGAGTGGCATGAGTACATTCTATGATAATGACAAGCCACGATGCCCCTCAAATTTCGTCCGGCGGACTTTCTTTTCATGCATGCTGCTTGTTTCACCAGTAATCTTCACAAGAACAAATGCCGTCTTGGAAGTCGTGAAAGTGGTTGGCATCTCGTACAACAACTGCCTGCCCAACAATCTTTGAGATGAACCTGATCGCTGAATGGCAGTCACCACAAACTCGAAGGTTTTCTATGACACGGATAAGCGTCCCAGGAGGTGTGCTGATAATACCAAAAGCAATGGCCAGCTTTTCACTGTTGTAACGAAGAGACAATATCTTTTGTTCCTCCAAGTCACGCAATACAAAGCATGTGTCAGGAAGGTATCCAGCGTTGGTCATCAACAGAGACAATTTCTGCAACTTTGCGTGGATCTTCTCAATACAAGGATGCAATGTATCTCCTCCAAGAAAAGAATGCACCAGGTTGTTGACCTCAATGCAGCTGCGCCCTGGCTCCTTTATGGCACCTCTCTCCTCCATCATTATTCTCACCTTTGCTCTCTCATCCCACATGCCCGCCGCAGCATGGATGTTCGAAAGCAGAACATAAGTTGCAGCATCCTGTGGATCACTTTCAAAAACGCTTATTGCCATGCGCTCTCTACCTCCACATTGCCATGGATCCTGGAGGCACCAAGCAAGGTCCCCCACACTATCGAAGCTGGTTTGCTTGGCATTTCTTAATGAGGTTCTCTGCCTCATACAATCGCCCTCCACGGCCAAGAAGGTCAACCATGCAGCCAAAATGCTCAGCTGGAGGTGTGATGCCATGATCTTGACTCAAGGAGTCAAAGTAGTGACACCCTTCATCCACAAGGCCCACATGGCTGCATGCAGAAAGAAGAGAGATAAACGTGATATTGTCCGGCTTCAAGCCATCCTCTTGCATTTCTTCAAATAGTTGCTGAACGAGATGTGGTTTCATGGAATGCCATGATTGCAGGTTATGCTCAGCATGGGTGTGGTAGCGAGGCCCTCATATTACTAAACACACGACGTGCATCTTCAGTGCTCCCACATTTGGCATACAGATTGACAAGGGTATTCTCAAACCCACATATGACATCATTCCAGCTTTAACAATGCCAGCATGAACCACTTCGCCCTTTCCCAGGGCTCCTAGGGTGGCACATGCATTGAGAACACAAATAAATGTGACCCCGGGTGTCACTCCTTCTCGTTGCATTTGCTCATAGATCTGGAAAGCCTCCCTACTGCACCCATGCTGAGCATTGCCTGCAATCGTGGTGTTCCATGAGACTATGTCTCGTTGAAGCATATTGTCAAAGATTTGATGCGCATCCTTTATGCTCCCACATTTGGCAGTATTCTCCAAATTTAAACATGGTTCACATCCAGCTTTCCTGATATCAGCATGGACCTCTCTGCCCTTTTCCAAGACTCCTAAGCTAGCACAACCATTGAGAACGGAAATAAATGTGACCCTGTCGGGTGTCACACCTTCCCGTTGCATTTGCTCATACATCTCAAAAGCCTTCCCGCCCCACCCATGCTCAACATACCCTGTGATCATGGGAGTTCCAGGACACAACATTTTGTTTAGCCATATTTTCAAACAATTGCTGAGCATCCTTCATGCTCCTGCATTTGGAATACATGTCGATGAGGGTATTCTCCAAATTTATATACGAGGCAAATCCCACCTTGATGATGTCAGCGTGGAGCTGTTACCCTTTTCAAGAGCTCCTGTGCTGGCACATGCATTGAGAACGCAAATGAATGCCACCCTGTTGGGCAGCACACCTTCCTGTTGCATTTGCAGATCTTGAAAGCCTCCCTGCCACACCCATGCTGAGCATATCCTGTAGTCAGGGCATTCCAGGAGATCACATCTCTTTTAGCCATATTGTCGAACACTTGATGTGCATTCTTCATGCTCCTGCATTTCGCATACATGTTGACGAGTGCAGTTTCCAAATTAGTATATGATGGGATACCCGCTTTGATGATGTCAGCATGGACCTCTCTACACTTTTCCAGTACCCCAAGCCTGGCACACGCATTTAGAATGCAAATGAATGTGACCATGTCGGGCACCGTTCCTTCCTGTTGCATTTGCTCATACATCTCAAAGGCCTCCCTACCACAGCCATGTTGAGCACATCCCGTCATCATTGCGTTCCATGAGACCACATTTCGTTTTGGCATTTTATTGAACACTTGACGTGCATCCTTCATGCTCCCACATTTGGCATACATGTCAAGGAGGGCAGTCTCCAGGATAACATCTGGAGCAATTTCAACTTCCTAATGTCAGAATGGACTTGTTTTCCCTTTTTGAGGGCTCTTTGATGGCACATACATTGAGAAAAGAAATGAATGTGATCCTGTCAGGCTGCACCGCTTTTTGTTGCATACGGGCATAGATGTTGAGAGCCTCCCCACCACACCCATACTTGGCATAACGAAAAATCATTATATTCCATGTAAACATATCCCTTTCATACATTTTGTCAAACACTTGGCGTGCATCAACAATACTGCCACACTTGGTCCCTGTTATGTGAAAGATGCTTGAAGGTTTGATGGTTCCAGACTTTTGTAACATTACACAAATGGCTGCTGAGCTGCCCACTTGTGGTTTTCACAGAAAAGCCGAAGATCACCAAACGTCAAACATTATGGCGCGGAAAAGGTCCTTTGGATGGAGCAGCACTCGAACCATCCTTGGGTGCTAACAGAGCTAGCTGCAATGATACACAATCGCGCACAATTTGGTGATGGTTCTAATATCAATGTACATCATGGAGCTGTAGGGCGAGACTACAACAGGTATGGTTTTGATGTTCATTCAAGTGTGCCAGTACAAACAGTGGGTACTGGTAAAGGTTATATACAAGGCAGAAGTGTACTGTAGTTTGGTAACCCTCTAAGGTGGAGCAAGTAACCTGTCCTTGTGAAGGAATCTCTCTTTGTATATAGATGAGCTCTGAGATCTGTTGTATGAGGGTGAATGTGAGCATAAATGGTCGTAACGAACTCTTTCCAGTTGTGCAGGATGGAATGGTTGTTTGGTGGACATAAGACTCGTGGCAGTGGTAGCACTACTACCATCACCACTGCTTTTGAAAGAGGAGAAAGAACAGGGGTCAACAAGAACCCTTCTGGCATTCATGGGTATATGAAGACGCTATGTCAGGCAGGACGACTGAAAGAGGCAATCCCCATGCTGAACGGACTCCTGTACTTACATCTCCGTCTTGCAGGAGTGCATGAACATCAAAGGTCTCGCAGAAGGAAAACAAGTGCATGCCCACATTATCAACACAGGATTCAAGCCAAACATCTTTCTCCTTAATACGCTTGTCAGCATATTTAACCTTGAAGCACCTTTTTTTTTTGCTCCACTACCAGGAAAAAAACTTAACTGATAGCAACAGGATGCTTCGGTTCTGCAGTCTTCTCACAAAGAGGAGCAAGATTATCATTGCTTCAACAATGTGCAAGAATAACAGAACAAAAGAACTTTGCCAGCCTTGTCGCAGTCTCTGTTGTGTGCTGTTGTGGAGTTGGATACATTTCCTGTGTATTGTTCGTCCACCACAGTGAACAATGTGACATGAAGTGGACCACCAAAGCTGCTCCATGCTTGTTGTTTGGCCCGCATGCAAACACCACTAGAATATGAACCTTTAGGAGCTCATAATTGCTTCAGTCTGATTGAGGCTGCTAGTGTAGGCTTCCAATAAATTGAACTGTCTCTCTCTCCTCTTTATCAAGTATATTCGATTGGCTGCATAATAAGAGCCACATGTCACATTGCCATCTGCCAGCCGTAAGCATAGATGTTCAATAGCAGCACATAAGCTGCAGCATCCTGTGGGTCACTCTTAAAGAGCTTTTCGCCGAACATCTGCTACCTCCACATTGCCACGAATCCTTCAGGTACTGAGTGAGGCCCCACACTGAAGCATCTGGTGCCATTGGCATTTTGATAATGAAGTAGACAACTGCCGTCCACAGCCAATAAGGTCGAAAATGCTCGAGTTGTAGGTATGAGGTCATGATCTTGAATGGAAATAGTGACAGCAGTCATCCAGTAGGCCCAATAGCTACATGCAGAGAGAAGAAACGGTGATGCTGTTTGGCTTCAAGCCTTCTTACTTCATTTCGATGTTGTACAGGTGCCCTATTAATGTGATAAACGGCTTCACTTCTTTGAATTATAGGTATATTAGATAATGTAATTGTTGCTTCTGTTATAGATACTGGCTTACTAAGAACATGGGGAAAAATATGGCTCTCGAGGGCCCGAGGATGCGGGGAGGAGCTCCGCATTTTGCGGTGAGAGGCGAGCCTGGGACTTAGTTTTTTTCTGCCCTCTCCAGGCTCGCGTCGACCTCGCCCTTCCCCTCGACAGCCCCCTCTTCCCTTTCCTGCTGTACTTCTTCCTCACACAGCATCTCCTCTCCAGCCGGAATGCTGCCTATCTCCTTTCGCAGCCGATGTGCTGACTGAGTCCTGGAGGCTAGGTCTGAATGAACTCCGGGCTCTCTAACGCTACCTGACGTGTGTGACAACTATCATGGAAGTTCCTCCCCAAGGCTATGGTCGGGTGTACACATTGGTCATTTTTGGCTCTGTTCTTCATGATAGAGCATATCAGGTTACGGTGGGCAATTTTCAGATCGCCACAATAGCGGTACGGATTAATGTTTTTTTTTTAAAAATCGGACCACCAGCCAACCGGCCTGGCGGTCCCATTTTGTTTTTTAATATTCTTAAGTAATTCGAGACCGTCACAATGGCGGTCCGAATTTATTTTTGAAAATAAAACATGGACCGTCAGCCAACCACAAGCGCTAGCTTGGCGGTCCCAATATGTTTAATTTTTTGTAAATAATTTGATGGCTGTTCGAATTAATTTTTATAAAATGGGGACCACCAACCAACCACAAACGCTGGCATGGCGGTCCTGATTTTTTCGATTTTCTTAAACAAAGCGCAGGGGAGAATTTTATTTTTTTTTAAATAATTTGGGACCGCCACAATGGTGGTCCAGATTTATTTTATTTTTAAAAAAAGAACCTGGACAGCTAACATACTGCAAGAAACCACAAGCGCTGGCCTAATGGTTCCAATTTTTTAACTAGTTGTTCAAATAACTCTGGACCGCCACAATGGCAATCCGGCTTATTTTTAAGAAAAAATCTGGGACAGCCAATCAACCACAAGCACTGCCCTCATTCTCACCCCATAAAATAGTGAAGTGATGAGGTGCACATATTCAAAACTTCAAATTGCAGTATTGATGTTGCAGAAAAACAGATACACTAACCCACAATATATCCCTGTGGGAATACATGTAAAATATGCTTGCAGTCCAAAACTGAGGGTATGCAAGAGGATAAGGGGTCGTTGCCTGACCCAATTGGCAAATGGGTAGTGGCAGACGGTCTGTATAACTAGCACCTGCCAACAAACTTAAAGCAGAAGCCCCACGTGTCTTAAATGTTCTGATGGGTACTCCGCAAATCCTCACTTCGTGTATTGCAAATGTATTGAACCTGCTGCCTTTTCCTGGCTAGATTAATGACATCTGTAAAAATGACTACATTTGTTGCGCAATCTACCTATTTAAAGTGAATGTCCATTACATCTGTGTGAATATTGACACGAGACCCAATAATGGGTGCTGTCCTCCTCCGCACATCATACAAGAAAGTGTCATCCTTGATTGTAATAGTAAGTGTATTCCGCTCTGCTCTCCACCAGTCCACTTTCTTGGACTGCTGCGAGCGCAGCCCGGTCCCATACGCCCTGTGTGTAAATAATTAAACAACCAGACAGACTGCAGCTTTGGATTGGTTTGGTATGATACGGTTGGCGCAGAAGTGAAGTAATCAAAATGAAGGAGTCTCCAGCTCTGTGACTGTTATGTTACCAAGGCTGCTGCCCTATGGGCCACTGGAAATTCCTGTCCTCCACACCCTTGCCCATGTGGCTGCCTATGTGCTTCCCACACAGCGGGCACTCCTCCTTCGACATCACCTGCACCCATAGCTCCATCCACCCCTCTTATTATGCCACTCTCTTCACCCATAATGCGACCTTTATCGGACTAGGTAAGTTTCAGTCCTGTACCACTTCTACAAGAGATTATAGGCAGCCAGATGATGAAAGAAGCCAAGATTGGGCAAGAATCAAAGCCAGAGGTTCCAAGACCTTAAAAATACACTGGACGCAAAATGTGTGGCTGCATTCCAGTTGTATGACATCGCCCGAGTACTCTGCCACCATCCATCCCTGCCTCCACGTCAACTCCTGACTACAATTATTCGCTAAGGAGTAGAGTAGGGTTATGGGAATGAAGGAGAAGACACTAGCATTTGCAAATGCCTAATTTTACGAAGCCCTCATAGTGTCATATTTGGACATACCCATTACCAAAAGGGAGCTATTCCATCTGGCCATATCCTCATTTGAACAAGCATGAACAGAGAATGTACAGAGGGCCATTTCAGAATGGGTGCCATATGCTTGATTGAGTTTGAGCCTCGAGATAAGCTAGCTGTTTATTTTGGTACAATGCCCAGCAGCCACAACTTGAAACTAAGGCATGTGCACTCTGACAGCAAATAAGCAAAGAAATATATGTAAGTTCTAAACTAGCATTGGACACTGAAGGAAACTATGGTGGAGGATCCCAACAGGTCCTTCAACAGGAGAAAACCCTGGGTTGGGGTCAACAAGGCTGTAGGAGGACAGGGATGCCCAGTGGTCCATAATGTACAAAATGCAGGTAAGGATGCGCCTGGTGTGAAATCATACCCAAGCAGATGCAGCAGACAAGAGAATGGGCAGCAGCTATGACTGATGTGGGCCCCACCTGCGCACCCTGCAAGCTCAAAGTCTTCATCTTCTCTGGAAGCACGAAGTTCTTCTGCTTGTTGGTGCCATGTGGACTTGTAAAAGGGCTATCTGGTAAATTATGTCCATTCCCGCTGCACTCACCAGAAGATGAGCCCATATGAGCTACAGTTGCCTCCAACAAGACACTTGCAGACTATGGTAACAAACTCTATAATCTGCAATGAATCTTCAATGTATCTTTTACACAGCAATTTGAACAGCTGCGCATGAAATATCACCAGACCGATCACCTTCACAGGTTCAGATGTGATAGCTTTAAGACGGGAGTTGGACAGGAACTACAAGACACAACTCCTCACTATTCAAACCACTTGACTCTGCTCTACGAAGAGTGTGGTCTCATTTTCCAATAACCAAGAAACCACACAGAGGACCAGGCCAGCACCTTGCTTGAGTACCACCAAAGTCCCCAGCCGGTTCTACCTCATCACCCGGTTCACTGCTATCCAAGACATCCAGCAAATAACCAAATGAATTGCTTGCATGAAAGTGAGGCAATCCTGCAGCACCCATCAAGCACTATGTCAGCCATCTCTCCTTGCATGATCTAACTCATATGTACTCAAAAGGGCCGCTTTACATTAGGGGCCAGGGCCAAGATGGGTATTTCCTTGGGCCTCTTAGCTTCAAAACAACATAATGTTGGCCCCCCAAGTGTAAACCCACCAGGGAGCAAAAGAAGGGCCAAAACCTGAAGAAAAAATTACAGAGAGGAGACGCGTGAAGAACTACTTGAACAAGTTCGCACAGCTGGCAGAAGAGTTACTGCCCCATCACTAAAAGAAACCTTCCTAATGAGCAGTGGTTTTTGGTGGCGGGCTGTGATTGGCTAGGCTAGCCCAAGTCTGCGCCGAGTAGGATAAAGTTGTTTTGGCCTTCGGATCAAGTGTAAAGCCAAGCCAAACCGAGATGCAAAACCGACCAATAGAATCCCTTGGATTACGGCCCCTACAGTGCTTGGCGTGCTTGGCCCCTAATGTAAAGCAGCCTAACTTCCATGTGGGGATAGTCGGGAATATCATAGAACCCACACTGCTGGACTCCTTGCAACACAGCTTGCATCCAGGGGTACATGAATTGTACCTTCCCCAGGCAAAGTGAGGTCATCAGAGACGTATCCAGCATTAGGCAGAGAGCGGCTCTGAGCAGTAGCTGCAGCAATGGTGGCCTCTGCCTCAGCGCGACGACGCTGAGCATCAGCTAAATGTAGCTCTGCAAGGCGTCGTCGCTCTAGCTCCAGAACTTGCACTTCCTCTTCCAGTCGTCGCGAGAAGGCCTCTTCTTCTTCATAGTATTTTGGCGCTGCACCCACCCTGGCTGGCCAATTACCTGAACTGTACTATACCAGGTCAGGGTTCCAAGAACAAAACTAAATTATCAATCAAGCTGTCAGCAAGACAAAACTTATTTGCATTGGCTCGTTACAGGGATGCACAATGTACTGATCCAATCATATCCAAGTGTTCAAGCATTCTTGCCCTCTCCCAGGTATTTGCAGATGTTTGAAGGTGCAAAGAATTTACTATGAAGCTCATGATACCACATGTCACGTCCATCGAAATCAAAACCTATTTAGAAAAGATACCCACAACTTGCAGCTACTTGTCTCGCAATATGGCAAGGAGTACAGTCAAAAAACAACAAAGTAATGCAAAGAGACTGGATGAGCAACATGACCCTTGATGTAAAGCATGCTTGTCTGCAGCAATCTAACATTAGAGTTTGGTGTGTAGCTAACCCGAGTGGTAATCATACTCCTTGCTGTCAAGAGTGCGGCTCTGTACATATCGTGTTGTATCTCCCCTTTCAGGACATTTTCTGGATGTCACAATCCGGTATGCTTTGTCAACAACTTTTAACCACATCACCTCAGGGAGTTTTCTACTTTCCAGCCCCTTCAACAAAGGCCTCCCCAAGAGGATTTCACTTCCTGGTGGGAAAGCCCAGTAGTTAATCTCTACAACAAGCCACCCAGGATTGTCAATGAGAAAGTGATCAGACAACTTTCAGAAGGAGAGCAGAGGAGCCAACCAGAACATTTGTCAGTGCAAAGCATGCAAAACCCTGGACATCACCACATTATCTAGCAATTCTACAGCAATACCTGTCACCATGCTTGCCTTTCTCTCGATAGGGTTTCACGAGTACGCGTGCCCCACAAATGTAGTGGGGGTTGCCTTCTGACAAAATTGCTTTCACAGTCTCCGAATATACAAAAGTCACAAAGCCAAACATGCGCTTCTGCTGGTAGGGGATCCGCACATCCTGCACAGGCCCATAGGCCCTGCAACCCAACCCACTCCAGGTTAGCACGGGCCTCAGTCACCAACCTACCTTATTCTGTCCCAGCCAATTTGGAGGTGCAATCCGTTGAAGGAGTAGGGCATACCTGAAATGTGCAGTAACATCCTCCTCAGTAAAGGTGGACTCTGCAGGGAAAGTGAGGTAGATCTGCCGTGAAGATGGGTTAACCCCAGTCAGATCATCACCACGGTGATCAGCCCGGAAGCCGGTGAAGCGATGCGCATCCTCCGCCAGCACAACCGCATGCTGACCGTGGGGCCTGTTCAAACACCCAGCAGTGTGCTTGTGGCTGAGTAAACCACTGCCCACACCCACTGTAAGAAGGGTACCCAGCTCTGTTGTATCCATCTCTTTCCCTCCACTCTCGGATTTTAGGCCAGACAGACCTCTAACCCCACCAACGCTTTACCTACTAATTGCCTATAGTTGTCAAGGAACTGCACTCCAAAGTCTCCAGCATTTCATACCCTTTAACCCTCCATCACTTACACAGTAAGACATTGGTGGAGATGTTCTTCGAACATGTCGGACTATCAACGAGCCATAGTGCAAAACAGAACTCTTATCATGTCGTCAAATGGAAGGAACAAACTTTTCACTTCAATTGATTACAACGTCAAGTGGGACTTGGGAGACCCACACCAATATCTCACGGACACTTCCAGAATATATTTTCCGTAAAGAAAAGAAAAGAAACCAGCCGTAACCAGTACAGGATGATGTCCTGACTGACTTTGTTCAATCTAACCTCAACATACGCCCCGCCTCCCCTGCCTCCGATTCCATCGCAAGATTCAATTTCAGTGTCTCAGTATCCCAGTCACATTACCCATCCAAGCACTGGAACACAGCGGCCAGTCTACCTACTACAGCGCGTCTATACTTCCACAGCAGCTCTGAGCTACCAGAAGACTGATATGAAGTAGCAACTCCTCTCCTGCAATCCGAACGTGGGACGCAATGTTTCCACGGCAATTCATGAAAAGATGGCTGGTTGTCAGATATTAAGAAGGTAGACAGAGATACGACCCAATGCCCCCGCCACCCCCGGGGGCAAAAAGTAGGTCTATGACAAATGATAGAAGTGAAGGCAAAAATAGGCATACATACCGATCAATGAGAGTAACAGTATTCTTTAAACGAGCAAGTAGCTTGGTCAAGCTGTAACCAGCCTTGCCATGTCGCTGACTCTCGGTAAGATAGCCCTCAGCTTGCAAAGTCTTTCCAAATCGCTCGTAGTAGAGCTGCGGCAGCGAGGCTATGGAAACGGGTGCGCGCCTCCCACGCAGAAGTTCCTGCAGCTCCATTTCCAGTCTTTCCAAGGATCCGGGAGTCATCCCATCATCCCCCCGCAACTCACGGTGTCCATTGCTGGACGCAGGAGAACCTGAGCTCTCTCTAATGGGGCCATGCAAAAAACGGCAATTGCTTCCGTGCTTGCAATAACCGCGGGCGAAATACAAACACGGCTTCCATGCAAGGGCTGGCCCAAGATCAGGAGGTGAAGAGCTGTCCACAACGGGGGAAGCGCGACTACTGCTAGACCTTGAATGGAGAAGGTCCTTGGTACCGCTGAGAAAAGCATATGTGTCCGGGTAAAAATGGTCACTGGGGTACACTCGTAGCGAACTCTGCGGCTCCGCTGCGTCTGTCAAAAGGGAAAGATGATCGTGTATTGGCAGCTGGTCATGCAAAAAGAGCTGGTCATGACCATGCTGCTGCAGGGCTACAATCTTCACCTGCTCATGCAAGCTGGGTGACAACAAGTTGGCGTAGCTGCCATAGTCGTGATCTGGAATGTAGAGGGGAGGGGGCCGCTGCAATCGTTCCTCCAACCCGAGTTCCTTCTTAGCTTTAATCACCATAGCATGCAAAAGCGCATCAGAGCCGAGAGCCAGGCGCAGCATCTCCTGCTCACCTCGGTCCTGCAACAGAAGATGCAGCATTATCTTGCTCCCATTCTCAGGCTCCTGCCCCTGCACCCTCCCATACACTATCCGTGTTGCTTCATACGGATCCATCCTGCCTCCCGGCTCTGGCACACGCCAACCCACCGACGCAACCATTAGCGAACAACCTTGAACTTGTTATCACAACCATCTACCCACACATGATATTGACACAAAACGTCGCCATCTTATCTACGCTCACGAGGTGCCCCTGCATTGGACACCCGATTTCAGGCCCATATTGCTGACCCATTTAGTTGCCACCTGCTTCACATCATGTTTAAGAGCTTGTTTGAAGTCGTTGTCTTGCACTAAGACTTTGATCCTGTTGCCCTCCGAGAACAGATAACATTACTACTCATGAGAAACGGAGAGGGTGATAGACAGTTCCACCACAACCTGCCAACCAGGTAGCAGCATCCAGCATTCCCCTAACTGGAATAGCATCCCCTGCTTTGGAGAGCATCTGATCTGCTAGCCATCCAGAACCGCACAAGCTCGCTCAACCACAGCTGCCCACAAGTGCTCATTTCAGAAAGCATGTGCTCAATTGATGGGCCTCACTATTGTCCTCTGGGACTCTGAACGTCGTAGCTCGGTAGTCCTGCGTACCTTGTTTACCACTTACTCACTTTACTTACTTCCACTTACTGGGTATTGTAGCGTTGGGATTTATTAAACTACTGTACGTGCTCTGTTTTCTACCAAAGCGCACTTCTTTAGCAGCCATTTACCTGTTTAGTACCGGACTATAAACCTCGCACTTAACTTGACTAGTTCCACAGCTAGAAGCATGAGAACAGCTAATCTACTGAGCCAGAATTAAGTTGCAACTACTAACTTACTGTCATTGCAACATAGCTATACTGAGACATGGACAGTTGCGTAGTAAAGGACAAATTGTGGGCAGCGGTACTACGAGTGTCGCAACTTTATCGCGTTGGTGGATTAGCGTAATACCACTGGGAAAATTAGGGGTACGAGAATAGGGCAGAAGGAAGGGGTGAAAGCAACTACGTGCGAGCCACTACTCGAGGAGCGCGGCTGGGTGGGACCCACACAGCGCTTGGTTGGTAGTAGTGGCAAGGCGGGCATTAATCTGTGGGCGTAAAACCATTGAATGGCATGGCGCGCTCTGGGCGCTGCACTCACGGCAGGCCGACAGACGCTCCTTACACCCTAACTCTGCTCCTGCGCCTTTCAAGGCTGTGGCCTGCAATTTCTGCCGCGCCCCCCCACTCGCTGCTCGCCAACTCACCCGCATTGGCGTGGTGGGTGAGCGCAGGAAAAAAGCCGACAAAAGCAGGAAATGATGAGGCGCGGTAACAATTTGTGGCGCTAGATTTGAGGCGATGCCCAACGCAGAGCGCGTGCCAATAAATTGCGGCCGGGATTCAATATCCTGGCAGAGCAGCATTGGCGTATGGGACGGGGCCATGTTGGCACACCCCCATCTTAACCCATGGATGCATCTCGCGTGGACGCTCTGACAGGATATGCTCCCGTGGACCGTCCAAGGCCATGAGGCCGTTGGTGCCATGGTGTCTCAATCATTCACCCAAATTTTGCGCCTTCTGACTCTTTTTCGTGGGCTTTTCAGAAACCTCCATCACAATCTAAAAATGTCTTTGTGATTTGTAACTATCATCCCACTTACAGTTGGAGCTCTGTATTCCATGGCAAGCATAGCTGTCTTGCCAGCTGGCAATGTCCCACCCATACTGTCCCACTTAGCAAGGAATTTCCCTGAGAAGGTCCCACTTGGCCCAACCGCATTAGCTTCCTTGAGGATGATGATGGCAAGGATACCCCCCCTACGCTGTCCGACGATAATTAAACCAAAAAACGGGCTGTCGGAAAAAAATTAATCATTGTTCTTCCTGTGCCAAAATTCCCAATTATTCAAACCCTTGACCCACTCCCACGGAACTTGGCGAGCAAACACTAAGTTGCCCATACATGTCCATATGCACCTGGATTTTATATTATATATAATTATAACTAGGGCTATGCGTTGCTCCACACTATTAGGGCCACTTCTGACAACACTGATACTTTTTATTGGAAATATATTTTATGTAAAAAAAATTAGGAACAATGTAAAAAATATAAGATAGGCATATGATTTTGGAAGATAATCAATATATGATTAGCATAAGATCAGCATTCTTAAACAATACCCCTCTGTCCCCTTCCCAGAAAAACCAGGCTAAAAGATGGTCCAAATGGGACTGTCTGGGCATCAGACAGATACATAACTTATGGATAGGGAACACTCTCCGAACTCAGGAATCTGTAGCTCAAGATGTCGGAGTTGCACGAGCCTCCAAATGCCATCAACAGATCATTCAATCTATCCCGGCACAATGGCTCTCTACCCTTTCCTCTAGCCCTCCGAAACCAACTCAAGTCTTGGGCCCTCGTTGTACTTCAAAACCAACTTACTATTATGTTTGTAGATGACATCACCACGAACGATATATCGGTTTACACCTTCACCATCAATACCACTTCACTTAGACTCTCACTTACCTCTCCAGAACCCGTAAGCATACCAACTATGGCTCTTACTCCAGTGAGAATTTGCTGCTGGACAGCCCTAGACAAAGCCATGAATCCCCAGCCTCCACCCACTTTTACCACTCCTAGGGCTTGGTTGGCAACCAACTCATTTGTATGGATTCTCGGCAAGCCCCGGGCAGAAATGGAGATTGACCCCCTGGAATGGTCCTGGAAATTCAAAAACTAAGCAGAACCACTCTTTGCATACACTACAAAAAAAGGCTATAGAGCCCTGTCAGTAACCCAGCCTATGTGCAAAAAATGGGAATCTAGATGGGGCCTGTACAACTTCCGAGACGAGAACTACGATCTGGGGTTCTGTCTGGATTAAAACTCGTCCATCAAAGATTGCAACCTTCCTATGGCAAATAGTCAATAGGGTTCTCAAAGTGGGTGAATGGCTTCAGTTCCAGGGAGCAGTGATGTGTGCTTGTTGCTCAATGGCGGTCCTGGAAACCTTAGAACATTGTCTACTGACATGTCAAGTTCCGGCTAAGATATGGCCCTCTGTTAAATCGTTTTACAGATGCTGGAATTACAGAGATCTCTCTCACACAGATCTACTGCTAAACTATGACCCTATCTCTAAGAATAGAGCCCTCAACTGCCCGATATTCAAAACACTCAGAGCTTCTGCAATGTGGCACCTGTGGAAAATACGTTGTAAAAACACGTTTAGTGGTCAAACTGCAATGATTTCCTGCCTCCTTGCCTCGATCTTCATTGATTTGCAAACTGAGGGGAGGAAAACCTGGGGCAAACTTTGTGCAGACATTCAATGAGACCCTATCAATGCAGCAGCGATCCACATGAACTTTCAACACACCTGGGGCAGACAGATCCTCATATGCAGCAGCCCTACGCAAGACCAGTGCAACTGGAATGAGCTCCCCCCACAGGCTTGGCGAGATCTCCGTGCACCACTCCACTCTTTCCCCGGAATTTGAAAGGAAGGTCAACTGGAAGCATCAAAAGCCCTCCACAACAGCTTCCAAACTACACTATAGATAGGGAGTTCTCTTTGATCCACAGTGGTCAATGACTTGATTACTTCAATCACCTCTCTCCTCTGTGTCATCCTCGATGGTCTTCAAAACACCAACAGCAAATAGGTTAAGTGTCTCTTCTGTATCAGGTCTTGGGCAGTGTGCATGGTTCTTTGGTCTATTGGACTTTATCTCCGTTCGGAGTTGTTTCGGCTCGGGGAACACTGGTCACAGTGTAAGTGTCTTTAGTAGGGACACGGGTTTTTTTGTCTTGTGGACTTAATCTCCAAAAGGAGATGGTTGGATCGTGATACACTAAATACGATGTGTGCCTTATGGCGTAAATGGGGTTTTAATTTTTTTCCCCTTCCAATAATTTATAATAAAATCAATCAGGGTTACAATCCCTGTTCCGGTAATATATAGCAATATATGAATTAAGACGATTTGTTTGTTTCTTTGTATGTTTGTTTGTTTGTTTGTTTTGTCACGTTGAGATGTCCCAAACTGCGAGGCCCCAACGCTAGTGCTTGGTACCATTGGAAAGCCCTCAAGGAGGAGGGGCGCACCGGCTTGGTCTCATGATTTTTGGACCTGCAGTGTGGGAGATACGGAATTCCAAGTACTTTTGGTCGCTGAAAATTCACAAAAAATAGCAAAAATGGCAAAGTGGGCATTCCTGGGACAATGGTTGGAGCCTCGACGGGAGAGATATCAAGGGAAATGTCTCCGGTTCAAATCTGGTCGTAGGCTCTCCGGAAAAAAAAATGATTAGATATGGGATTGCACTTGGACTTAGATGACACTGGACACTTGGGCCTATACACGGGAGATGCACTTGGATACATGAATACAAGATTGCACTTGGGCTTAGATTTCTATTCTACACACATGGGCCAACGACATAGGCTATACTAGAGGTCGCACTTGGGCCTCGATATAGGAGACCCACTTGGATACACAAGAAATTGCACTTGGGCTTAGATTTCAATTCTTCACACATGGGCCTTGAATACATAGGGGATTTCACTTGGACTTAGATTTCAATTCTTAACACATGGGCCAATGGTGCAGGCTACCCTAGGCCTAGATCTCCCAAATAGGAGGGTCTCTAGATACATAGGGGATTGCACTTGGACTTAGATGTTTGTTTTGTTTTGTTTGTTCTGTCACGTTGAGATGTCCCAAACCACGGGGCCCAACCCTGGTGCTTGGTTGGAAAGCCCTCAAGGAGGAGGGGTGCACGGGCTTGGTCTCATGATTTTTGGTCCCGCAGTGTGGGGAATTTCAACTACTTTGGGTTGCTGGAAATTCACGGAAAATTGCAAAGTGGGCATTCCTTGGACAATGGTGGGAGCCTCGACAGGAGAAATATCAAGGGAAAGGTCTCCGGTTGAAATCTGGTCGTAGGCTCTGTGGAAAAAAATTGATTAGATATTGGCTTGCTTCATATATTGATGCACTTGGACTTAGATGACATTGGACACTTGGGCCAACGGCACAGGTTACCCTATATACTTGAATAGAGGATTGCACGTGGGCCTCGACATAGGAGACCCACTTTGGATACATAAGAAATTGCACTTGGGCTTAGATTTCAATTCTTCACACATGGGCCTTGACATAGGAGACGCTACTTGAATACATAGGGGATTGCACTTGGACTTAGATTTCATTCTTAACCCATGGGCCAATGGCGCAGGCTACCCTAGGCCTAGATCTCCCAAACAGGAGGGTCTCTAGATACATGGGGGATTGCACTTGGACTTAGATGACACTGGACAATTGGGCCAACGGCACAGGCTACCCTAGAGGTTGCATCTGCGCCTCGACATAGGAGACGCACTTTGATACATAGGGGATTGCACTTGGACTTAGATGACACTGGACACTTGAGCCAACGGCACAGGCTACCCTAGTATCAATCTATGAAGCAAGACATTTGTTTTGTTTTGTTTTGTTTTGTCACGTTGAGATGTCCCAAACCGCGAGGCCCCGGCGCTGGTGCTTGGTACCGTTGGAAAGCCCTCGACGAGGAGGGGTGCACGGGCTTGGTCTCATGAAGTTTGGACTGCGGTGTGGGAGATGTGGAATTCCAAGTACTTTTGGTCGCTGGAAATTCACAAAAAATAGCAAAAATGGCAAAGTGGGCATTCCTGGGACAATGGTTGGGAGCCTCGACGGGAGAGATATCAAGGGAAAGGTCTCCGGTTCAAATCTGGTCGTAGGCTCTGTGGAAAAAAAATGATTAGATATGGCTTGCTTCATATATTGATGCACTTGGATTTTGACGACATTGGACACTTGGGCCACCGACACAGGCTACCCTAGGGCCTAGAGGTTGAACTTGGGCCTCGACATAGGAGACGCACTTGGATACATAGGAGATTAGACTTTGGCTTAGATTACAGTGGACAATTGGGGCTCTACATGGGAGATGCACTTGGATACATGAATAGAAGATTACACTTGGGCTTAGATGACAGTGGACACTTGGGCCAACGGCACCAGCTACCCTAGAGGTTGCACTTGGGCCTCGACATAGGAGATTGGACTTGGGCATAGATGACAGTGGACACTTGGGCCTTTACATGGAAGATGCACTTGGATACATAGAAGATTGCACTTGGGCTTAGATGACACTGGAGACTTGGGCCAACGGCACAGGCTACCCTAGTATATATGAAGCTAGACGTTGTTTTGTAGCGTCGTTGAGATCTCCCAAACCGCGGGCCCCAGCACGGGTGCTTGGTGCCATTGGAAAGCCCTTGATGAGGAGGGGTGCACCGGCTTGGTCTCATGATTTTTGGACAAGCGGTGAGGGAGATGTGGAACTCCAAGTGCTTTTGGTCGCTGAAAATTCACAAAAAATAGCAAAATTGGCAAAGTGGGCATTCTTGGGACAATGGTTGGAGCCTCGACGGGAGAGATATCAAGGGAAAGGTCTCCGGTTCAAATCTGGTCGTAGGCTCTGTGGAGAAAAAACTTACTTAGATGACATTGGGCCGTTGGTAATTCGGGAAAAATAGCAAAGTGGGCATTCCTGGGAGAAGGGGTGCACCGGCTTGGCCTCATGATTTTTGGACAAGCGGTGAGGGAGATGTGGAATTCCAAGTGCTTTTGGTCGCTGGAAATTCACAAAAAATAGCAAAAATGGCAAAGTGGGCATTCCTGGGACAATGGTTGGAGCCTCAACGGGAGAGATATCAAGGGAAAGGTCTCCGGTTCAAATCTGGTCGTAGGCTCTGTGGAAAGAAAAACTTAGATGACATTGGGCCGTTGGAAATTCGGGAAAAATAGCAAAGTGGGCATTCTTTGGAGAATGGTTGGAGCCTTGACGGGAGAGACAACAAGGGAGAGGTCTCCGGTTCAAATCTGGTCATAGGCTATGTGGAAAAAAAAATGATTAGATATGGCTAAGTCATTAGACTTAGATGACTTAGATGACATTGGACACTTGGGCCAACGGCACAGGCTACCCTAGAGGTTGCATTTGGGCCTCGACATAGGAGACGCACTTGGATACATAGGAAATTGCACTTGATTTTAGAATTCAATTCTACACACATGGGCCAACGGCATAGGCTACACTAGAGTTGCACTTGGGCCTCGAATTAGGAGGACTTAGGAGATGCACTGGGATACATAGGAAATTGCACTTGATCTTAGCTTTCAATTCTTCACACATGGGCCAAAGGTACAAGCTACCCTAGAAGTCGCACTTGGGCCTCGACACAGGAGACGCACTGGGATACATATAAGATCTTACACTTGGGCTTAGATGACACTGGACAATTGGGCCAATGGCACAGGCTACCTTAGTATATATGAATCGAGACGTTTGTTTTGTTTTGTTTTGTTTTGTAGCGTCGTTGAGATCTCCCCAACCGCGGGGCCCCAACGCAGGTGCTTGGTGCCGTTGGAAAGCCCTCGAGGAGGAGGGGTGCACCGGCTTGGTCTCATGATTTTTGGACGAACGGTGAGGGAGATGTGGAATTCCAAGTACTTTTGGTCGCTGGAAATTCACAAAAAATAGCAAAAATGGCAAAGTGGGCATTCCTGGGACAATGGTCGGAGCCTCGATGGGAGAGATATCAAGGGAAAGGTCTCCAGTTCAAATCTGGTCGTAGGCTCTGTGGAAAAAAAATGCATTTGGACTTAGATGACATTGGACCCTTGGGCCAACGGCAGAGGCTACCCTAGAGGTCGCACTTGGGCCTCGACATAGGAGACGCACTTGCATACATAGGAGATTGCACTTGGGCTTAGATGACACTTGACACTGGGCCAACGGCACATGCTACCCTAGTCAATATTTGAAGCGAGACGTTTGTTTGTTTGTTTGTTTGTTTTGTTTTGTTTTGTTTTGTTTTGTAGCGTCGTTGAGATCTCCCAAACCGCGGGGCCCCAGCGCTGGTGCTTGGTGCCGTTGGAAAGCCCTCGGTGAGGAGGGGTGCATCGGCTTGGTCTCATGATTTTTGGACCAGTGGTGTGGGAGATGTGGAATTCCAAGTACTTTGGGTCGCTGGAAACTCACAAAAAATAGCAAAGTGGGCTTTTCTAGAGCAGATTGGCCCTTCACGTGGGAGATTTGGAATTACAAGTGCTTTTGGTCGCTGGAAATTCGCGAAAAATAGCAAAGTGGATATATCAATATATGATGAAGCCTCAACAGGGGACATTACAAAAATAGCAAAGTAGGCAATGACATGAAGATCTCCCAAACTATAGGTCTTTGGATACACAATAGGGGATTGCTCTTGGACTTAGATGACAGTGGACACTGGAGGTCACACTTGGGCCTCTACATGGGAAAAGCACTTGGATACATAGGAGATTGCACTTGATTTCCTTTCCTCACATATGGGCCAATGGCATGTAGGCTACCCTAGATCTCCCAAACTTTAGGGTCGGATTGCACTTGGATTGGGAAACTTGGACCAACGGCACAGGCTACTTTTGGTTGCCGAAAATTCGTGAAAATAGCAAAGTGGGCATTCCTGGGACAATGATTGGAGCCTCGACATGAGAGATATCAAGGGAAAGATTTCCGGTTCAAATCAGGTCGTAGATTCCGTGGAAAAAAATGATTAGACTTGGATGACTTAGATGACATTGGACACTTGGGCCAACGGCACAAGCTACCCTAGAGGTCATACTTGGGCCTAGACATAGGAGACGCACTTGAATGCATATGAGATTGCACTTGGGCTTACATGACCTGGACACTTGGGCCAACGGCACAGGCTACCCTAGAGATGGGAGATATATCAATAATGATTGGATATATTACTACTCGGAAATAAACTAATCGGGCCTTGACATGGGTGACGTACTTGGATACATAGGAGATTGCACACTAGGCTCAGATGGGCCTCGACATGGGAGATGGACATGGGAGATGTCCTTGGGTACATAGGAGACACAGTTGGATACATAGGAGATTGAACTTGAGCTTAGATAACAGTGGACACTTGGGCCTGTACATGGAAGATGCACATGGATACATAGAAGATTGCACTTGGGCTTAGATGGGCCTCGACATAGGAGACGCACTAGATACATAGGAAATAACACTTGGTCTTAGATTTCAATTCTTCACACATGGGCCAACGACACAGGCTACCCAGCTAGAGGTCGCACTTGGGCCTCGACATAGGAGACGCTTGGATACGTAGGAGATTGCACTTGGGCTTAGATGACACTAGACACTTGGGCCAACGACACAAGCTACCCAGTTAGAGATCGCACTTGCGCCTCAACATAGAAGACGCATTGGATACGTAGGAAATTGCACTTGGTCTTAGATTTTCAATTCTTCATACATGGGCCAAAGGTACAGGCTATCCTAGGTTGCATTTGGGCCTCGACATAGGAGACGCACTTGGATACATGTAGAGAGGATTGCACTTGGACTTAGATGACATTGGACACTTGGGCCAACGGCACAGGCTACCCTAGTCAATATATGAAGCGAGATGTTTGTTTTGTTTTGTTTTGTAGCGTCGTTGAGATCTCCCAAACCGTGGGGCCCCATCGCAGGTGCTTAGTGTCGTTGGAAAGCCCTCGGTGAGGAGGGGTGCACCGGCTTGGTCTCATGATTTAAGGACTAGCGGTGTGGGAGATCTGGAATTTCAAGTGCTTTCAAGGGTCGTTGGAAATTGGAGAAAAATAGCAAAGTGGGCTTTCATGGAGCTATGATTGGCCCATCATGCCATCCGAAAACAACCCAAGTACATCAGGTGGGAGCCGTGGGCGAGATGCCACCCCCACGGTACCGAACGATGATGACGATGACAGTGACAGTGACAACAACAATGAGGATGGAATTAACCAGGAGGATGTGCAAGCCATGGAGGATCTCTTAATGCATCATGTGGGCGCTGATGCATCCCATGGAGAGGAAACCCGGCCAGAGAGAGAGAGAGAGAGAGAGAAGACTCCGGCCGAAGCCGGCGTAACTTGCGGCTACTGCCCCCTGAAACCCGACCAATCAATGATCCTGAAATGGCCCCCTCAAATGACATGGAGAGGGAGGTGAGAACTCCCTTGTACGAAGGGGCGAAAGTGAGTCGACTTTCAACAACCTTACTTTTGCTCAATCTTCAAATTCGATTTGGCATAAGTAATGTTGGGATGTTTGCCATAATGCGAACTACGGACTATATCCTTGCTGGCGAACATAACATACATGTTGCCATCATAATCGTTAAATTTCCTGCTTTGGCTCACTAGCCATGACAAACAGCCTTACATCAGCCTTGTTATAAATTATTGTCAAGACGGTTCCCAGGTCACGAATGTGCAGTAACTCCATGCCCACTGCATGTACACCACAACCACAAACACATGAGTTCATGAATCTATCTGTCAAGAGAATAGTGAGAGACTGCAGGCCTGCCAAGACCAGCCCATGGACACCAGCACCGTCACTGAAATTAGGACGAGGGAAGAGTGCATAGTTAGTGTAAACTGCCCAAAAAACCCACACCTATCTTGCAGTGATGTACAACTTGAACATAACCAGGTTGGATGTCAAGGTTCAAAGAGGGAGTAAAAACCGGCTCTTAACATGGAAGGTCTTACAAACCAGATGGAAATGACCAAAAACCCAGACCTGCATGACACCTGGAAAGATAAAGACAGCAAGAAAGAAGACAATACAGTGAGTGAGAGATGGAGTGACATACATGTCAGGAAGGATAGCTGTGAGATGAGAGTGGGAATGATAGACCTGGAGTGTGCCAAGACTATCAGGCAGTTAAACAGCGAAGACATCTGACCTGCCAAAACCAACCCACAGCCACCAAGATGCTTATTAGACATATAGAGGGAAGGAAAGACGGTCTTTGCAGATTCTACAAGAGGATACCACACAGGCATCACAAAGACCAACAAATTGAGCACAACCAGACTGAAAACCAGGGCAAAAAGGGGAAACATAAACTTATCTATGATATTGGGCCGAAACAAAGATCACACTTGAAACCCAAGATAGTCGCGGAAAGAGGCGCGCGAAGTCTTGGACTCTATGGGGATGGGCTATAAGATTTTTCATGCATGTCCATGTGATGAAACCCTATACTACGGAGATGATTCGCGTCTCACCAAGTATCCAAAGTGCAAGAGAGACCGATATCGGGATGATGTCCAAGGGGAAAAAGTACCACGCAAGGTATAAGCGCCATTCCCACCCGCATGGAAATTATTTTCTTTAATCTTCTCAATGCATGTAAAGTGTATTCCACAAAGTTTAGGGTTTAGAGAGTAGTACTCATGCAAGATCTAATTGTGGCTTTGGAAGGAGTAAAATATTAGCGACGTTCGGTTTTGACCATTTTTTTCCTAATGAGGGAGACTCGGCTGCATAAAGGGAAAGATATAAGGGTGTTGTATTATGTGTGCTAACAGGATGATTACATGTGGGGGACGTGGGGTATTTCATCCTAGAAAATGCATTACTTTCCGATCATCCCGCGATTGAAGGCACACTACCGAAGCCCCTCATTGGCAACACTGATGAGATGGCACGCCTCGCATCGGAGCCCCCCCCCCCCCCCCCCGGGAAGGCGTGACTTCCGCGTGAGCGTGAGCGTGAGAGCGTACGCTCACGCGGGTGATGTGGCGTGAGCGCAGGCTCACACCAACTGATGTGGCGTGAGCGGGGGTCGCGTTGACGTGGCGTGAGCATGAGGCTGACGTGGCATGGGCCTGCTGACGTGTCAGTATCCGGCTGACGTGGCAGTCGTCAGAATAACGTGGCATCTGGACAACTTGCCAAATGCCATGTCATCAGAAACATGTAGCACCTATAGCCGAGGGGCCTATAGCCATGGCATTCATTCATGCAAAACACCAGAATCAAAATGCAGGAACGACTTGAGAAAGCATTTGCATCCATCCCATTTATTTTCGAACGACTACACATAAGAAAGAAAGGGCACACATTGCACAACATAATTGGAGGCTGCATTGGCATCAAATATATGACGTGACATCAAGTTCAAGTTTCAACTCTTGTGAAATCCAGTAATGGAATTTGCAGATGACCAAAGTGAAGATGATGCTATGTGCTCCTACAAGCACCTTGAAGGACCAGCCTGCAATTTACCAGATTTCAAACATGCAACCAAATAATCTTTTTGGGCATGACAAAACACATTGCAGCTTCATCCCGCTGCATAGGTGTTTTCACCTCGTTGAAACTCATGGTCGCCTGGTGAATGAAGATGTCGCGTTTGGGATCACATACCATTCTGTTCAAGAAGATAAAATACAGATGCTTGCAGGGTATAAATTTGCCTGTCTTTCCCAAACTTGTTGTAAGCATGCCAACAAAATCTGGACAGGTGCAGTTGGGGAAATTTGAAACTGCGATGTCGTACAACCGGTTGTGCATAGCGGATGTGGAGGTCATCATAGTGTAGATTCGTCCATACCCGGGATGTGGAACTTCCGTAGTGCCTGTAACACGACCTTGAAGCATGTGAGCGGATTCCACCTTGTCGAAATGCTCGGCAGTCGGAGGGAAACGACGAACCAGCTTCCCATTTTGTTTTGTTGGCCATGCATCAGCGTTCGGTGGTGGCCCTCCAGAACTTGCTGAAGTAGAAGCACCTGCATGTACAGAGGGGGCTCGCTGAAGGGAGAAGCCTACCTCCTCCAGCATGGCAATCTCGTGAGTTGTGAGATGTGTCCCCACCTTCACAGGCCAAACGCTTGGTGGAGGAGGCTTCATGACAACCGATGGTCGCACAGTCCCACGCACGCACCTACCACAATCGTCAGGGCAGAACCAAAATTTGTGGTTCTTTGCCTCGGCTTGCCCGTAAGGCGTGAACAAACCAGTGAAGGTCGGAGCCGGAGTGCGGACCTTGCCTCTGGATATGGAGACTTGCATTTCTCACGATTGGTTGCTCTGATTGCCGTGCACTTTACTCGAGACCCAGCAGTGGTGCGTTCTATGTGCTAGACTTTGTCGGGGCACATGGACTCCACCACAGGGGGGAGCACGTTCGCCTCCTACCCCATTGCACTCACTATGGGAGATGGCTGCCTTTGGCTTTGTGACAAAGGATCGTCCGCACTGGATATGCCGGAAACGAACCTCTGATGAAATGGAACACGCGGCATGGAGAAGTTGTCCCTGTCCGGCCTGTGGGAGTCCGCAACCGACCCAAGAGGGGTGTTCAATTTCCGTTTACAAGACCCGAATCTCTCCTCACCCTCCAGATGGGGAACTCTGGACACCAGTGGAGTTCCTTCCGCACACATGCTGACAACCTTGGCAATCTTGTTCGGATCCCCTGATCTTCTTGCTGCTCGCAACATCAACTCGGACTTGTCTGGACCCTTGCCACCACCGCCACCCCGCATGAACTCCCGATATCTCGTCTGTTGCAGTAGAGCTCGAATCAGATCATCTGCCGTCGCCACATACAAATCCCGGCCCCGATTTCTAGATTGCTGCAACCATACATTGTGCACCGTCTCCGCCAGATTGCAAGAGAGCATGTCCGCCATCTTCTCAATTGAGAAATGCTGCAAAATGGAAAAACATATATCAGAAAGAGGACAAGCACACCCCCACCACAACAGACATGATTGGAAATGGATACAAAGTCAATGAAATTTTCAAGTTTTCAAATGCACGCACCGTTGTCATGCATGCTCCCCATTGTCTGTACCGGATGTGCCAAAATGCCAGCCAGTCTTCTAGCGCTCTCATATTGTCTTCTGATGCAGCCCCGTATGAGAACCATCAGGCACGAATTGTCTGGAACAATGTATTCGCCTCTGCCATGCTTTTCGCATCTTTGTACTGTTTGCATAGCCTAAGATGAATAGGCTGCATTTCCGGTTTGATGTCTACCTTTGTATGTTTCTCAAGGGACTGGGTCCAATGGAAAAGACATGTTCGTTCTCTTCATGGCATTGGCACCTTTGGATCTCCTGATCCAAACACAATGCGAATAGCATTGAAGTTCGCTTGAGCACTGTTTGCCATAAATCCGGCGAAATTTGGACATGGGACACCTTGGGAGTCCATAACGCGAATGAGACTTCTCCACATTAGCTGCTGCGAATCCGCATCCTCTGATTGCATGTCACACACTGCAATTGTCATGACTCGCTGGTAGAAATGATCGTAAACATGACAGGCCATTTGTAGTCCAGTCTTTCACTCGTTTGACGTGATCAAACATAAGGAAACAGTTCTGAAGATCGCCACCCTTCTGCATGCGCTTCACAAGACTGACTCCGCTGCCCTCCCCGGCTGTGGACATTTTGAAAACGTACACTTTGTTCGACCCTTGACGTGGGAACACACTCTCTTGAATGTAGTCATACCTGCTCCGTTGCTTCAACTCGAAAATGTTATCAACGTACCCTCTGTTAGCAGAGCCCATCCTCAATGCATTCACCTGGTTTTTAATGTTCGGCAAGCTCAAGGTAGAGAAGTGATCCATAACATTGTCCGAGGCTGACCCGTCGAGTTTCCTGCCCACAGAATCTCTTTCACTAAGAATATGGGTTTCTAGGAAAGTCTTGCTTGTTCCAAGAACAATTGTGGAGGTGGTGGCTGTTGGATTGCTCTCATACTCTTCTTATCAACCTGGATACTGTTTCAACACTTTCCCTGTAATCCCCCTTCGACACTGGATGGTTGTGGAACCCGAAATGCACACCGGCTCTAGTCAAGGTTGGAAAACGGTGCACCACATAGTACATTCTTGCTCCACACACTGCCACAAAAGAAGGCGCTCGTTTGCAGAACTTGCAAACGAAAGTGTTGGAGCTTGGAGGTGCTTCACCGGGCTTGAAAGGATTCTCGGCGACACCCTCCCACTCGCTCTGGTTCTGAACCTCTGACCGCAGGAAATGTCTGCAACTCAAATTCTCGCACCTCAGGTGCCCATTGCACACCGCTCTTCTGAACACGAGCTTGTCATCATTTTGAATATTGGATGTCTTTGTTCTGCACCATGGGTGTTCATCGTGTCTCTCGTCCATTCCGTGCATGAGGCTCGAAACGGGTCCACCCCGCCCAGGTGGAGGCAGCTCGAAGACGACATCCCCATCAAAAGATTCTGGAAGGTACTGCACACGCTCAACAGGGACAGTGTCCCAGTCAATCCCCCGCAATTCACTCTTGAAACTGGGCATTCCTCCCATTGACTTCAGCTTAGGAATGACACTACATAGGTCCTTCAATCCCGGCACCACGACCACCGGAGAAGGAGCAAGAAAAGGAATTTTCGGGACGTCCTCCTCCGAGGAGTCGGAGAGCTCAACAATTAGTCTGGAAGTTGTGGGCTCCGTCTTCACGACCACATTCCTCTTGTCTTGAACATCAGAAGCAGCAGTTCTTGGCGTCACATACGAACCAATCGACTGTCGGCGAGGAGCTCCAAGGACTCTGTATCTTCCTGGAGGAACTCTCCACTGACTCATAAGTGCGTTTTCATCCGGTTTCTGGAAAGCATACTTCTTCAACTTCCCATCGTCACCGTAAACCTCTCTTTCCAGCCACACAGTACCATACTGGAACTCGAAACGCGTTGCTAGGAGATGTTCCTCCGCAATTGCAAAACCATTGTCATCGGTCTCCTACGAGAAAGGTACTGGTTTCTCCACAGAGTAAAACTCCGCTTCGGAGGAAGCCATGTTGCTGCAAGAGAAATTCCCTCGCAGAAGTGCGGAAGCCACAACTTCTGTGTGGATTCTTGTTACAAACGATAGTGGGGATTACATTTCTCATGCTTTGCATTTCAGACCGAAACCCAAAAGTCCGTCACCTTTACTAACGAGGTCGGCAAAGGACAACACGTCATGTATGTCCCAAACCGTTCTAGAAGGGTCAGCCAAGACCTGTTTTTAAAGCTGACATACCGTTAAAGAGCCTTTCAGAAACAGTTGTCAAAACAGTTCATAAAACAGTTGTTAAGCAGTTATGTGCCTTTACAAACACATGTGAAATGACGGCGGAGACCGACATCCCATGCCACCCCAATGTGTTCAGCCACGTGGTACCCGACATGGATTGAGTATAGGGTTTAAGAGGAATCACCGTCGAACGAATGGAAGATGTTCATCCGGGAGAATCCAAAAAATCTACTGAAATTAGTCATCCATCCGAATCAAATCCATGCGATGGCCATACCTCCATAATGAAAGACGACGGACACCGCAAAATGGACGAGTGTGCCGTTAGGAGGGGGACACGTATGCAGTGAATACATGCATAACCGCCAGGAGCGATGCCCCGCTGCTACTCATCGCACGATGTCTCTCATTCCAGTAGATCGTAGTTTTTCAAGCTGGAGAGTAGCAGGAGACAGAGTTTCGCGCGAGAGAGTGGAAGGCGTAGAAGACAATCATTCTTTTTTACTTCAGCGCGAGAGAGGAAGAAGGCAAGAGAGAGAATGAAAGGCCGAAAGCTCAACATGACACTAAAGGAGATTGCAGAGGAGAGCGCAGCCCTGGAAACCGAACACATGGCGGTGGAGGACCAGCCGCCAGCTTGTGATGAAGTTGGGGACGAGACTGCGTCAGAGGACGACACAGACGCTATGGACACCGACGAGGCAGACGCTCTTGCGAAGGAATCCACGCCGAAGGGTAAGAACGTCGTGGAGTAGGAGGCGATGCCGAAGGTTAAGAAGGCTGCCGTTGTTGCCACATCAAAGGCATCTGGGAGTTCTTCGGTAAAAGGACCTCAGGTGATTCTCTTACTTGCCATCTTCTGTCAAGTTTCCAGGGCAAGAAAATTGCGTGCGCCCTCTATTCTGCTTTTTTTTGCTTGATCGTTCAAAGTAAGACCACAGGGATGCAGGCAATGCATAACAACCAAACCCGGGTATGACCCACTTCTCACTTTCCATGTACTGCATAGGAGGAGGGACAGCTGAGATTAGAGTTCGACAGCTGAGAGAAGGCCATACAGAGAACCTCAAGAAAATAAGTGTGTCAACGCACGCAATTTCTGAATGTTTGCTCAATGACCTTCTCTCAGCTGTGCTGAGTTAACAGAGACAGAAAAGCCCTGAATAGGCAAAAAAGTGAGTGCGAGAGAACCGCCAGAAACTGCATGCGTTGATGCACTCATTTTTCTGGAGGTTCTCTGTATGGCCTTCTCTCAGCTGTGCTATGTTAACAAAGATAGAATCCCTGAATAGGCAGAAAAGTCTGCCTATTCAGGGAGATTAGATTAAATGTCTGCTGCATACTTTTATGGAAGAGAGTAGATTGACTTTGGGTATGAAGTGGGCCAAGAAATGAGTACCTTTCAGAGGGTGGAAAATTGTGTGCGTTGAAGCACGCAATTTCTCACAAGTCTTTTACATTCGTAACCTTTTGTTTTGAGTGCAGACGAAGAAAAGGAAAGGTGCTGCTCAGGTAGAGGACGAAGTCATTGAGCAGGAACTGGTGGTTGTTGAGGAGGAGGACGATGGCAGGCCATACGAAGACAGCGAAAGATCTGCTTTCCTTCTCCAAAGTGAATTCTGCCCAAGTCATCAAGGCCATGGGTGTCCCTGGGGGAAAAATAATGATACCCCTATGCCGTTTGATCTCCATGCCCTTCATTCGACCAGCTCTGACGAACGACATTCAAAAGTTGGAACAAGATTTTTGCCATGGATACATAGAGGGTCAATCTGTTTTTTACGTGTCCTTGGCAGACTCCTCTAGCAGAGAAGTGTTGGTGGACGAGTCCATTGTTGGAGGCTGGGATCCTATCTGGCAACAGATAAACGATGAGTTCGAATCTATCATTTGCAAGAGGCTCGTCACCCAGCCTTTCTCTGGCAAGATGTTTCATGTGTGGGATGGGAACCACCGATTGCTTGCCTGGAGGAACATGAGCGAGAGATATCATAGCACCGAGGAGGAGTGGCACTACTCTATGGCCTCAATGGTGCTGGATCCCAAGGGAAACATCACAGCACTGTTGACGGCAATGCATGACGTTAACAAGTCAGTGTCTTCTTCACCTGTTATTGTCCGTATTTTTTCCTTCACTGTCTGTTTGCTTTTAGCACTCACTGACGACACACCACTGTATGTGACAGGGGAACTAAAACTGCCCATGTGACAACGAACCTTCTTCACACACTATTCAGGATCCAGAATATCGGCCAGATGCCCCTCAATTCATTCAAGAGCATCCTGAGTGCGGAGTCAATCAAGAAATGTTTGACATCGAAAACGTCAGATACCTGGTACAAGCTGACAAGGGAAGCATTCATGGAGTACATGTACACTGTAAGTATTCCATTGCTCTGGCCTTCCATTGTCTGTTGGGATATTGTCAGTAACAAGTGATCTCATTTCGGATTACGTTTTGCAGCAAGAAATAGCTGAAGCTGGAGAGAGAGGAAAAGCGGAGTACTATTTGAAAACCCTGGAGGGTCTGAGGACGTCCAAGGGAGTGGCGGAAGCCATGAAGTTTACGATGAATGAGATACGGAAGAAGCTCATGAGCGCTTTCGTGAAATAGCTGAGAATAGCTGACCCTGATTTTGGTCCCGAGTTTCTTAACCAGGTGAGGATCCACTGGAACAATAACACCAAACCGGAGATGACACAGGAAAAGCTTCACCGGTGTACTGCTTCCCTAGGGGTGAAAGAGATGAGAACACCAGGCACATCAAACCCGTCAGCGACCAAGTTCTTGATATATGGTTGCACAAAGCCACCTACTGGAGCCAGGTACTTTTCAGGACTTTCTGTGCTTGATATTTTTGAGAAGATCTTCCCATGAATGGACTCTAACCCATGCATATGTATACCTGCAGATTGAAGCTCGTGCAAACAAGGTGCTGGAGAAACAACTTTATGACTACAAAATTACCATGACCGTGCCCGAGGACACTCTGGAGGATTACTTGAGGCAGTGGAAGGCCATAGCTTGGAGCAACTGCTTCTTCAAAGAGTTTTCCCGAGATGGAGGAATCTCCCGAACAAATGATTTTGACCAGCAGTACGGGCGGAGGGAGCCATGAAGAGGGTCCTATACAGGTTCGTTAATTTTGTCTTATGTTTGAAAACATTCTTTGGCGATCAGTAGACACGCAGTGGGGGTTGCTATTCCATGAGCTCATGAGCGGTGAGCTCATGAGCTCATGAGCGGGCATGGCTCACCCATGAGCCGCAAAGTAACACACTTCAAATTTCGGCAGATTTTTTTCGGGCCCAAAACTATAAAATAATCAAAAATCGAAGATTTCCGCGCTCATGGTGGAAGCACTCCGCTCATGAGTACCAGTGTACGCTCATGACTTGGAGCCCAGGGTCATGGACCGCTAGGCCAGGTCATAGAAAAACTGAATTCTGGGCAATAACGGCACCAAAATTATCCCAGAGGCAGAGACGCAAGCGGAATTAGGATCTGGGTTTGCAGACTCCGAAAACGCAATGGCGACCTATAACCGTGGATAGTACTGTTGCAGAAGTGCATGATGGTTGGGTATAACAGCGCCGTAATTGGGCACAGGAAAAGAAATAGCCGACTGAAGGCTCGGGAGTGAAGACAACAACGGTGAAAGTAATTGGGCTCCACCAACCAAAATACCCAGAGTGCAGGCGATAACGGCGCCGAAATGGGCCCCGAAAACCAAATACTCGGTTGAAGCCACCGGAGTGCAGCCGATAACGGCGCCGAAATTGGGTCCAGAAACCAAATACCCGGCTGAAGGCTAGGGATTGCAACCAATAACGGCGCCAAAATTGACCTGCGGAAACAAAATTCTCGGCTGAAGCTTCCGCACTCCATCCAATAACGACGCCAAAATTGGGCTCCGGAGAGCAAATACCCGCCTTACGGTAAGGGAGGCCTTGCTCTCATTTTGCTCTTCACTCTTCTCTGTTGTGCCCATCTCCTCCCTGCTTTGAGTTTGTGCTATGTCGTGAGGCCATGTCGTGCCCGAATCACATCTATCGACGCCAGACGGGAGTCATTTTCCCGAAAGCACACGACATCATTGTTTTCCTGGATGTTTACAGGGACGATCCTCGACTTGTCCAGCTGAGAGCAATGGAGTTTCTTCCAGGATTGCACGATTCTCCTGGACCCCGGCTGGGGAGCAGGTGGTTCCTACGCATCATGGACCTGGACTTTCCGCATGAGTGGGAGCCGAACAGATCACGCACAGCGTTGTTGTATCGCTGGAATTGTTGCGAGTGGATGTATGATGAGTGCATAGGTGAAAACTTTACGCGTGGACGGACTGGCTCGGAAAGTGGGGACATTCTCTTCAGTTATGAGGATGAGGAGGAGGGGAACACAGGGCCCACTGTGAAAATGTCCTTCTACCAAGGGGGCGCTATCGATAAACACGACATCCTCGTTAGTTTCAACCGGGCGACAGAAACCACTGACATTTTGTTCAAATATAGGCACCCGGTCACTCAGGAGGTCCTTGAGAGGCCAGTTAGAGTTCCTTCTTCTTGGGCGAGGGGACCATAGGTCTTGTATGCTAGAGTAGACATGTTTCGACTCGCCGACACTCATGGCACATACATTTTCATTCAGAAATCAAGCAGCTTCCCTGTGCCATATGGGGAATATACATGCTTGGATAATCTTCTGTTAAGGTTTTTTGCAATTCACTGCCAGTATGCTGGGACGTGTCCTTTGTCGTATGGATTGTTGTTTGCACAAGGTGCAGTATGCAAATGTTGGAATGTGCAGTAGGACCCTTCCCACTGGGACACAGAACTAGCAATCTCGTAAAGGCATCACATTTGCAGAACAGTAACAATGTATTTGTAGCAAATTGGAGTCTTCTCATAAAGGTGGACGAAAACGCCAGGATGGGCTGCGAAATCACTACAAATTGAATGAAGAACAGTAACAAGGAAGCACTATGCAGTACATAGACCATAAACGGCGCTAAAATAGGCCTCAATGCCCGTTAATCTCCACACAATGTATGCTTTACTCGGATCCATTTGTAGACAACCAAAATAAAAAAAACATGCGCATGCCATTCATGGCCAAAAACCACATTCTCATGTATTGCGGCACCAAAATTCACATGTAGCCATGGCGATGCGGCACCACCAAGTGTATAATTCCTCACAAAAAAAATAGGGTGCAAGAAGATGAATGTAATATAATTGCCACTTTCTCCTTCCCGAATGTGGAATGTCAAGCAGTCCGACCAGTGTCCTGCCGTAGGGCCTTGTGCAGCTCGTTGAAACTCAGTGTTGGAGCATGGATGAAGACGTCCACTGCGGATATGCAACTCATGCGCTTCAGAAAAATGTAATAAAGGTGTTTGCAGGGGACGTATGCTGCATTCTTCGATTCCATAACAAGGAAGTCCTCACAGTTGCAAGCTGGGTACTGTGAAACCATGATTGTATACACGACACTGCGCGCAGCAGACCCGGCTGTTGACAACTGAAACATGCGCCCCATCCCGGGGTGAGGAACATTCCTGCAACCTTGCATTATGCAGGGCATTGCAAGAGCGTTGGCCATCCTGGTGTCATTCGCCTTTGTTGGTGGCCGCCGTCTTTTCAGTTTCCCCCACCGATGGATGGGCCAAGCTGCGGGGTCACCCACCGGTATGCGGGGCGAAGAGCTTCTCGTGGGAGGAGGATGACGACTGGGAATTGGATTTCGTGGAACGTATTTTAGCTTTCAGAGAATCAGGATGGAAGTACACGTTTACCCAAACACGGGAGTCCATGTTGAAGACGGGACCTCTCGGTACGCTCCGCAGCGAAGTCCTGCAGTGAGAAGAGTGTGTCCTACCTAATAACACAAATGATTTTCTAGAGGATTCCGTATCCAACAGGATGGGTGATCGGTGCACGTAAAGATGAAGGTATGTAACGTACGTTACAAAAACGAACGACAACAGCAAGTTCACATCGGATATTTGGTGCCTGAATTGTAATGTACAACCACTTGGGCTACAATAAATCAGGCCTTCCCATGAATTTCGGCACCGAAATCTGGATGAACATATCTGTCATGTAACAACTTTGGAAGCCAGGGGATGAATTCCGGCGACAGAAATAGTAATTTGTTCACCTCATGAAACTGACCAAGCACCCAACGGATGGATTTCGGTGCCGAAATTCGGATGAACATCTTCTTCATCAAATTGTTTCTACACATGAGGGTTGAATTTGGATGCCAAAATACGGATGAATGTGTTCCTGATTACAGTCGTGATTCACCACGTGTCCGGATATCGGTGCCGACATCCGAATGACAGTAATCCTGAATCGGCAGAATGGATGTATTTCAGCGCCGAAATTCATTCTTCATCTCCTTTTCCGACCCTAATTCTGCTGCCCTGCGGATGGATTTCAGTGCCAAAATTCATCTGAAGTCTTTTTTTTTTTTTTTTTTTCTTTGCGACAAATGAACTTCGGCGCCGAATCTCATCCAAGTACTCCCTTCTAATTTTCTTTTTTCTTCGCGAGCAATGAATTTCGGCGCCGAAATTCATCCGAAGTCCTCCCGAATTTTTTTTTTTCTCCGTGAGCAATGAATTTCAGCGCCGAAATTCATCCGAAGTCCTCCCGAAAATTTTTTCTTTTCATCGGGAGCAATGAAATTCGGCGCCGAAATTCATCCGAAGTCCTCTCGAAATTTTTTTCTTTTCTTCGGGAGCAATGAAATTCGGCGCCGAAATTCATCCGAAGTCCTCTCAATTTATTTTTTTTCTTCGCGAGCAATGAATTTCGGCGCCGAAATTCATCCGAAGTCCTCCCGAATTTTATTTTTTTCCTTCGCGAGCAATGAATTTCGGCGCCGAAATTCATCCGAAGTCCTCCCGATTTTTATTTTTTTTTTCACGAGCAATGAATTTCGGCGCCGAAATTCAACCGACTCCATCCCTCCAAATTCTTTTCAGGGTTTGAGCGCCGGATTTCGGCGCCGAAATTCATCCAATGCCCTCCCTCCAATATTTATTTTTCTTTGAAATGGATGAATTTCGGCGCCGAAATTCGTCCAAACCCGACACTTACTATTTGCTTCTAGATGATATAATTTTCGGTAAATCGTTGGAAATACCCCGTTCCGACGAAGATAACAGGAATATTCTGCATTTAATGGAGAAATCGGCATATTGAACCCCTTCTGTCAAAATTAATTGCATTTTAGCCGTTTTTTTCATTTGAAACCGACAGTATTCATTAAGTGGTCTTTTTTGCACGGGACGTTGCCGCACATAAAGTATAATTTCGGCGCCGAAATTATAGTTAAATGTCCAGAAATTGCAAGTCCAACAGGCATGGACAGCATCCGTCAGGGGCAATGATGGCGGCAAAGCATAGCATGGTGCCGATTTAGTCTTCGCTCTGGATGAATTTCGGCGCCGAAATATGGATGAAATGTGCCCAAGTGCAGCCGTTTCCACTGTCCCGGAATTAATTCCGGCTCCGATATCCCACTGACAGGTTTGTTCATGATGAATGAGGACTTGGGAAGCGATGAATTGCGGCGCCGAAATTTGTAAGTTTGTGTACGAAAGCACGTGAATAGGATGAATTTCGGCGCCGAAATTCATCCGTCCGCTGATGAAACGTACCGACCTGACTGTTGAATGTTATAGGCAAGGGATTTTCATGGCGGTTGGGTTTCATGATGTGCGGATATTTCATTCAATGTCGGCTGCTCCGGGAACAGCATCCGGTGAACGGAAGGTATTTCGGTGCCGCAATTCGGATAAGCCGTCTTGTACTGGTGGCTGGAACTGGCACGCGTCGTGTTCCAGTCGACTTCATCCGTGCGAACATGTCAGGGGTCACAATCTCTTCATCACCCATACGGCAGAAAGTGGTGGACGGTGGCAACGCTTTGGGAGACGTGGCTGCTTACACATCTGCTCGTGCATAGTGGTTGCATGTTCCACCGCTTCGCTCTCTCGCTCCTTGCCCTTCTGCAGTGACATTTTCCTGCGTTTCCTCTCCTTATGCGGCATAGTGGTAGCATAGAGTTTGTGGAAGGTCAGGCGACTCCGGCAAAGAGAAGGAGGACGCGGGATTTTGGGAAGCCGCCGACGACACGACTTAAGCTCCGTCTCATGCATGAAATGCAGACCTCGTTATCCGGAGACTCGGATCGCCCACCAGTGAGAGATTCGTGCTTTGCGGATGTGAAGCACTCCATACGCAATATTCCTTTTACACCTTTTTTTTGCGTGCAGTGTCTCATGTTTTCCTGTTTGTTTGACATGGGAGCTGGGGAAGGATCGCAGGGGGGCGAAGCAACACAGTCAACTTTGGATACTCCTGCTCGGGTGCTGCGCTCGCAAGGTGGAAGTGCATCGAGGCAGGCGAGTCCTCATTCAACACCTCAGATATCGCCTCAGAAAAGCCCACCTAGAGTTCGGAAGTCGAGGAAGCAGAAGGAGCCCATGGCTTCGCCAGTAAAACCCCTAGGGAGACTGGAAGCGGAGATATTGGGTTTGCAGTCAATTTCAAAAAACACGGATGCGGTGGAGGCCGCTGGAGATGTGGGAGTTGGATCTGCAGAAGGGCGGCCCATTGAGCTGACAGAAGGAGAGGACGACAACGTGGTACGACTTGGCGATGATCAGAACCTGCTGGAGCTTGCGGAGGAGCAAAACCTCCAGGACATTTCCTTCTCTGCAGACTCTTATCTTTCAGGTATTTTGCTTCGTGAAGAAACATTAGAAATTCGAATTACGTGAAACAGGAAGACTTGTTGATTCCACAGTTGATCCACTGGAGTATAACGTCCTGTTCAACCATGTGGGAGAGAAGGACATTCTTTGTGATTTGTCGGGCAAGCCATGGAGGTATGGTAGGACCAGGAGTCCTGCATTCATCCCAGACGCTCATGGAAACATGTACGGATGTTGAAGGCAGGGTCCTCAACATCACTGCAAATACAGGTGAGAACGTTAATTGAATGCGGCACCAAAATTGACACCATTTCTGTTTGTGTATGTTTGCTTGTGCGAGGAAGCGACTCATTCTTGAGTTTGGTTGTGGTTGTGTCGCAGGTGCCTGTATGTGGGCGGGAAGGATGTCGAACCGATTTGTGTTCTCATTTGAGGGGGATACGGCCTTGTACGATTACAATTTGGCGGGCCTTCAGCGTTTGCCTCCGACTGAGGATCCCAAAAACGCAGAAGATGACGTGGAAGGGGAGGAGGAAGATGAAGAGGAGGAAGTCCAGGAAATTCGTTCGATGCAGGGGCGCCCGAAGCCGCTTCCCCCAATGCCTGTCTTCGAGTGAGTTGCACCATAGTAAGTGTATTGGTTTCGGTTGTAGGGACCATGCAACCTGCCGATGATTCCCTGTTTGAATTCTCTAATGTACTTCATTCTATGTTTGTGCGTACACTCAGCCTTGCAGAGTCGTCCGACGAGGAGAAGCTGGGAGACTTGCCTGAATCGGACCCTGTTGCAGAGGAGGAGACAGAATCGCATCGGCCATTCTTTGCCAGAAAATCGTTTCTCGCGAGTCCCCATAAGCCTTTTTTTCTACCAGCCTATGCAGACACGGCTGCCAGAGAAGCCATCAGGAGGGAGGATAGGCCTACTCGGTTAGAGCAATTGACATACGGGAATGAGCAGAGAATTATAATGAGGCGTGAGGCCAAACATAGAATTGTGAAAGGCAGAGTAGGGAAGTTCGTAATAGAATCCGCGTCCGAGAGCGAGGGGAATGTTGAGGACACTTCCGCACCCAGGTGGACAGTTCCGGCTGGTGAGGATGGTATTTTTGAGGGGAGGGCTTCTCAGAGTAACAGCGGTAGCGGCAGTGCAGGTTCGGAGGCAGGTGGAAGGCAGCCATCCTTGCATGAGGCCGGGGATGCATCGGACAGTGATAGCGGATCCTCACCATAGCAAAGTCTCATTTGGATCCTTTTGTTGTACAGTTCTGAAACACTTAATGAAAATATTGACGATTTGAAAAATCATTGTGTTCAGACTGCTTGTCCGATTCCCTACATTTCTTCTACCAACCAAAATGTATAATAAAAGCAGAAGAGACGCAAACTTCAGTGAAGAACCCTACAAGTAATTTATGCACACCATCGAGCCGAGAACTTGAAGCCATGAAAACCCTGCCGTTTCTAACATTCCTATTGGGAAATTTGGCGCCGAAATAGCCCAATGCGCGCCTTCGTTATATGGGCCTCAAAAATTCCACGGATGAATTACTGTACCAAAATATCGCGATGGAAGCCTTCAGCACAAGGCACTTCAGCACATTCCACTTGGGTATTTCGGCGCCCAAATAGCCCGTTCTGCGCCATTAAATACCGCACTATATCACATTTTAAGAGGTAATTTTGGTGCCGAAATACCCCGGTGGATGTCTTCAAAACACCATTTTAGCACACTACTCTTGAGAATAACGGCGCCGAAATACCTCATTCCGCATCCTGGACCAGGAGAAACAGACCCTATTACCGAGGTAAGAGGACATAACACCGTCAATAAAGGCAGGAAAATTCCAATTCCGCGGATGTCCGCTCATGAGCTCATAGGCTCATGGGCTCATGGGCTCATGCGCTCATGAAATAGTAAACCTCGACAGGCAGTTTGTGGCCATGAAAAATTGCATGCGCCAACGCACGCAATTTTAGAGGGCCACAAACTCAGATGTGCTCTCTCCTCCATCCTGGATTTCAATGTTTCGTTGGTAGTTTTGAATGGAATTTTTTGTCTACCGAGAAGGGGATAACTTTCTGCATATGGAACCCTTTGTTTTCTCCTGTTCTTGCATATGGTACTTCACTTGTGTATTTTGGTTGCCTCATGCTCAAGAATTTGTGGACCCCAAACTGTGTGCGTCGACGCACGCATTTTGGGAGGGCCGCAATATATGTTTTTTTGCCTTCAATGTCTAAAAGTGCACCTCTTTTGTTTTGTAGGTATATATCAAGAACGTGCTCATTCCGGGAAAAAACCTCAGTAAGTACCCTGCCTTCATCGACTTGTGGTCTGACCCCTCTAACAGTCAGACCATGTACACGGCAGCCATCCTTAGAGACTACGGGAGATATCACCTGAAAGACTGCTGTTGGTATCTCGACATTCCAAAATCAGATTGCCCCTGGTATGAGTTGCAGACACGGAACCAGAACGACAATGCAGAGTCTTTGGCCCCTCTTACTGACAAGGAATTGCATGAGAGGAATCTGCGAAACCTCGCTGAAAATGAACCCGCAGCCAACAAAACTCCTGCGAGAGGGAAGGGAAAGGGAAAGGGTACAAAGGACAAAGGGAAGGAGAAGACCACCCAAGGGTAGACTACGGGGGGTGAGGTAGCGCAGACCCCAATTGCAAACAAGGAACGAAAACGTAAGGGGAGGATTGAGCCATACGACGCAGTGGAGCACCCATCCAGAATCCATCGAGAATGTAAATGCGAGATTGTGAATGATCCCTCTCAAACTTGGGGCAAGCTGTGTGCATTCCTTGACTCGGTAAGCCAATTCCCACTGTTTGTCTCCTTTACTGTTTTCCCTTTTGGATAGTTATTTAATTTTTTCCGTCTGTCTGTTTTCAGGTTTCAAAAGGGCAGTGTTGGGTCAATGGTTCTCTGAAACCATGTTGTGCCGACATGGTGATTGTGGACATTCCGGATGGGCTGCCAGTACCGGACATCCTACCCACAGGCACTTGCCCAACATGGAATGCATTTGATGAGAGGTACTGGCGGTGTGTCTTTTCATTTTGCAATTTTTTTTTATCGGATGCAGGGGTTCTTGTAATGATCCAGTCGGTCAATACGAAATGTCGACGGGAGCTTGCAAGCTACCTCAAGGCCTCGGGGATGAAAATCATCAAAACGTGGAATGGTGTGAACAGCCTGTACTTGACAAAGGGCGACTGTCCCGGACAAATGGTAATCGACTTTCTCTTGCATGCTTCATTTTAAGTTCCATTTCACTCCTGTAGAAATGAGTGCGTCAACGCACTCATTTTCAGAGGTGTCAAGCACTGTTCTTTCCAGATGAATTTTTTTGGATTCACTAATATGTGCTTCATGTTGTCTTGTGTGTAGACCCGCCTTTTTGAGGCCGTCTGCCTCGTCAGAGTGCACCCTACTTCAACTCCCACAATAGTGAAGGAGTTCAGGCTTCATGGGGGAGGTTCTTTCATCAACAATAAGTTCAATCAAGTGGTGGACGACATGCACTACAATTACGTGGATTCCAATGTGTGCTTGCGAAAGTCCAACTCCACACCATGGAGAGGGGCCAAGGAGAAGAGCCCAACATTTATTCAAACAATTGTGGAGACTTGTTCCCATCCGGGGGCGCGTATCGTGGACCTCACTCTTGGCACAAGTTTCACCCCCAACCTGCTGCGGTGTTTTCTTTTTGGTGCAAAATTTGTTTATATGTGTCCTGAGAGAACTCTGTCTTGCAGGAGCTTCGTACCATGCTTGCAAGGCAGCGGGCAGGCATTTGTTTGGTATGGAAGGGGATGCAGACATTTTCAATGACCTCCTCCATAACTTGGAAGCACCAGCGCCGGCACCTGCCGCCCAACAACAGGAGGGTATAGTGCATGTGGAAATCAACGAAGGGGACGACAAATTCTTGGACGACGATTTCGCATGTGAGTAAGTTGTTTTTCTGTAAGCATCCGATTTCTCCCGCGAAAATGCCCCCCCCTTTCCCATTAATGGTGGCTAATGCAATTGTGGTTCTTTTGGTGGCAGGATATTGGAAGTTATTCCTTTGGTCGACGTCTCTTTTATTCACAGTGACTTCTGGTGCAGCCCTCCACGTTCATACATCCTACCCGACTATGCGGAGGCCATTGCTCGTCAACAGAGTTTCATGTTATCTCCCCCATGTGCTCGAAAGCACAACAGACACCTCAGAGCTCAGGTTTACGTCGATGATACTGCACAAATTTCAGTGGATAGTTCTAGTGACTGAAATGCAAATTTCATCATTTTGGGGGATCTCCAGATGTTCACAGTTTTAGACATTTGGTGTCCCTCCATAACTTTGTAATAAAAATTGTGCATGTTCGTTGTAATGTCGTTAAAAGATGGTTTCTCATTTTCGTGCCGTGTATGCATTTACAACAGTGGCTTCTATGCACTTCATACAGTGGATAGTTATATCCTGGCTTGTAGGCTCTGATTGTAATGTACAACAAATGGTTGGTCATGGGTCAAACAAGAAGACAAGGCACCTAGGGGATGATGTATGTATTGACTCTCGGGTCCAACGCAAGTTCAAAGGCAGCCTCCTCATCCTAACATTGGTTATGGGTCAAACAAGAATAGAAGGCACCTAGGGGATGATTTGTGGGCTCTCGGGTTCAACGCAAGTTCAAGGGCAGCATCCTGATGCGTAACATTGGTTATGGTTCAAACAAGAAGACAGTGCACCTAGTGGATGGTGTATGGACTCTCGATTTCAGCGCAAGTTCAAAGGCGGGATCCTCATGCCTAACATTGGTTATGGGTCAAACAAGAAGATAAGGCAGACGTTTTATCAAATTCTATTACACAATGTTGTAAGACTCGGAATTCCTCCTCATGCACAAACGAGAGCCAAATCATTTTGAATGTTGTTGTATAATGGTCCTGATGAAAAACCATGAAAGTTGCAATACTCTTGTAACATACAGGTGCACATTTCCACCTCATTGGCAGGGGCCGCAATAAGCATTGGAGTCCAAACCATGTTTAGCGTGGTCAAGTGGTGCGTTGCAGGAAGTATAGTGCTGAAATGGCTCGCAATGTGTCAACACTGAAGAGGACAGCTAAAGAAGAGCGTGTTGCACACCAGAATGTTGCAGTAAGCACTCGGACAAAGTCGCAGCATGAAAGATCCTCTCACATCTGCTGTGTTGTCTTATTCTACGTTGCTGTCATCTGTCTACATTTCCCCAAATACCATACATTCATTAAATCTTATCAAGTGCTTCAAGACGGATTTTAGGCACAATTTCTAATGTTTGTGCAAACGACATTGATCATTGTGCTTGGTTTTCATAAATGTTAGAATGACATCCTCGCTCAACATTCATCCACTCTATCATCCATTCACGATATTTCATCCACATTTGTCCACAACTATTCATCCCCATTCATCCATATTAGCAGTGTCCCATCCACATTGGCTCTGCTTCATCCTCATAAACTCATCCACAACCATTCTACGTTGATGACAGCAACGTAAAAATACCACATTAGCATGGCATTAAATCATCTGAGGACCATTGTAGACTGATGACCTGGACATTAATACATCCACAACCATTTCAGTCTCTACAAACACTATCATTCTGCAACATTCACCAACAAACCCTAAACTCTCTTCTGCACCTCGCCTCGTCGCCCACACATGGTTCCCTATCTGCCAAATGCGCAATCCACGGCTATAGGCCCCCATTTGCCTGTTCGGTCCGCGGTTATAGGGCCATGCCTATGAAAATGACGTGGCATGACGTGATGTGGCGTCAGGCACGCTGGCGAGGTCGACTGACGTGGCGTCAGACCCGTCAGCCAACGTGGCAATAACTGATGATGTGGCGTGAGCCCGCCTAGGCTCACGCGCTCTCACGCTCACGCGAAAGCATCCCCCCCCCCCCCGGGAAAGGTGTGCGGGCCACAAGATTCACAAGCATGGAGTCATACTGAAGAGATGTGGTCTTTTCTCTTGAGGACCCACGACATGTCCGCCTCGGCTTCTCCTCGGATGGGGTCAACCATTCTCTGTCCAGTCATGTAGTCATTCCACTTGGCCGGTGACCACGGTGAATTACAACATCCCTCCGTATCTTTCAATAAAAAAGATCATATCATGTTGGCTACCATTGTACCAGGTGAGTGTTCCCATTTCATGCTTATTATTCCCTTGGACTTTATATTAATCTTCTGATCTCTGACGCAATTTGGATGCAAGATTGATGAGTGACATAATCATGGAGTAAGACGTGTAATTCATTATGTAGTATAATTTGCATATTGGTGGAGCATTGAAACAATGATGTGAATGTCTCATAGGAAAAAACAGGTGGCAAACCTGGACACGTACTTGCGACCTCTAGTTGATGACCTAAGGAGCTATGGAGGGGGGTCCCGACATTGGATGCTTCACTTGACCCTATGGCCGAACAATCTTTTCAGATGAGAGACATCTTGCTTTGGACAATGCATGATTATCCAAGTATATTATGTTCCCCATGAAGAACCCGCGTACATTCACTTGTCAAGGCCGATAATATCGATGAGGATGATTGATGAGAAGTAGCGGCGACAGTCTTGTGCCCGTAGTGGGGTAGATGGAATTATGGGCCATGCACATAACAACTTTTGTCTTTGCTAATGTGGTGGGGATGTGTACATGACTAACTGTTTGCTCGGGCTAAGTACCAAAGGTATCATGCATGCTTGCATTGTGGCGATGATCTTGATGCACATAGCTCCCGCCATCTTCACAATGATTGTGTATCCCAACTACCGCAAGTTTCTTCTATGAGCCATCGATGGAGAAGAAGAGAGAAACACTTGTTTGATGGCAAGAGGAAGTACGTCCCCCCTGTGACACCATCCGGGCAGTTTTGGGAGGACCAATAGAAGGATGTCCTGCGGGCACGGTCGTGGAGTGGACGTGCCCGGCATGAAGCGACTTTCAATCTTCTACGAGTTGCCATATTGGGCAGTACATATTCCACAAAAACACCATCAATATCTTTATGCATGCATGTGATATTGCACATTTTGTATGAGTTACATTGTCACTTTCATGTCAAAATATTTGTGTAAGTATTTGTGGGGTGTGGATATATGTAGGACCTGAAGATTGTCATCTCTAGATCCCATGCATATTGAAAAGAATGTCTGCCTGTCTTTTTTTAGGTCTTCATGGCACGCCGGCAAGAAGGGAGTGGGTTGCAAAAGGAGATTCTCTCGGTGTTAGAAGGAGCTGAGGAGCAGGGTCGCATGCGCCATCTATGGGCCGAACAAAATGGTGTGGACCCAAAGGGTGTTGTATGCTGGAAGTATAGGTGCGCACCTTGGCAATGGACAAAGGAGGAATACAACAAGGTGAGAGCCACCATAGGTGCTATCCGGACACCAACCGGGTATGGATCATCCCTCCGTACAAAATTCAGCAAAGACACTGTCCATGGTTTGAAATCTCCCGGACTACAATATATTGCAACACATCTTGCCCATTGTAGTACGTGGGACATTGACTCCCGAGGTTTGCAAGACAATATACAGATTGGGAGCTTTTGTTCTGGTGGATTGCTCCAAGAGTTGGAGGAAGCGGATTTTCCATGCATGAAGAGGAGGGCGGGGAGGTATGTGTAATGTTTAGAGAGGAACCTTCATCCCTTCTTCTTTGACATCCAAGTGCACTTGGTAGTGCACTTAGTGGAAGAGGCTTCGATTGCCGCACCCATTCATTCTCGGTGGATGTACTTCCTTGAGCGTTATATGAAGACTTTGAAAGCCTTTGTAAGACAAATGGCGCACCCGGAGGGTAGCATGGCGGAGAGGTATACGTTGCAAGAAGCTATTTTCTATTGCATGGAGTACATGGCAAGGGTGGATGAGGAAGCCCCTCGGATGTGGAAGGAAGATGAGGATGCACGAACCAAGGACATCGTTTTGCCCAAAAAATCGAAGAGGGTAAAATTGCCGACCTTGGTGATTGAGCAAGCGCATGACTTCATACTAAAGAACACCCCATCTATACATGAGTGGGAGACAAGATACCATAACCTTGTTCAGCAACGACAGGAGAAGACGGTTGAGTGGAGGCGGAACCATGCAAGGGCAACTATACGTGCTCCACGAGCAAGGGGCCGACATATGAATGTTTTTTCACAAGATTTGCCCATGGAATTGCAGCCTCTAAGTTCATTCCTCCATTGGCTTTGGACTGAAGTTGAGGACACCATTGCAAAAGGTGAGGTGGTTTCAGATATCACTAGTATAGATTGTCGTTTTTATGACTACGAGTAATATAAACCTTGCAGGTAACCATGACTATATATGTGACTACGTAGTGATGAAACCCATTGTTGGGCGCATTTTAATGTATTTTAATCTAATGAAGTCATACATGTTACTACATGACTAGGAACTGTGGTCAAACATTGTTGACCAAGAACACATGCTTGGTTTATATAACTAGTAGTCATACACAATACTACACGTCAGACACGTGTCATATAAGTTTATGACTAAATGACTACACCACTACTACACATTGATGACATGCCATAGAAGCTTATGACTACATGACTACAGTAAGTTTCACAGCTATGTTTAAGTGACTATATCACTACACGTCGCATCTTAAGGCATATACATGAATGGGTTCATCCATTGGATGACCTCATCCATCTATCTTTAACAAAGCATTTGTGTCAATGGAATGACACAAAGTGCAAAAAGTTTAAAAAATTCAAAAAATTGCTTGAGGGTTGGCCACGTTCAGCCGTGAACACAGAGGGCTGGGACTTAGCCTCTTTTTGTCTCCCGCGCTACCATATATTTTCGTAGTATCGAGCCGAAGAAGGGAGAACTTATATCATGGAACGGGATGATTGCAGGATATGCAATGCAGGGGCGTGGGGTTGAGGCTTTGCGACCTATTCTTGAGCACTGATGCAGCTTTCTTGAGCTTATTCTTAAGCAAATGATGTAGGGAGGGCGAGGATATGCACAGTGGGGGCGTGGTATAGAGGCTTCGGAGACGTATGAGCAAATAATGCGGGAAGGGTGAAGCCGGACCGGGTCACATTCGTTTAAGTATGCAATATCACCCTCGTGGACATGTATGCGAAATCGGGGTTCATCGAGGATGTGAAGGGAGTTTGCAACAGGGCTGAACGATGCTTACGGGGTATGCACAAAAAGGCCGCGGGAATGAGGCTTTAGAGACCTACGATCAAATGATGGCAGAAGGGGTCAAGCCCGACCACATCACGTATGATTGCATTTGCAATGCATGCGTAAGCCTGGCTGTTAGAGGACTGTCTGGGACTTAGACACTTATACGGGATCTGTAGGGTACCCTTAATTTTTGCACAGACTGAGACCAACATGAGCCTTAGGGGTGACAGCAGCGTACTGTAAAGGGGGGTTACACAGCACGTCACAGCCAACACAGCCGTCACAGTCGTCACAGCCGACACAGCCAACACAGCCCGTCACAGCCGTCACAGTCGTCACAGCCGACACAGCCAGACACAGTCAACACAGCTCGTCACAGCCATCACAGCCAACACAGCCCGTCACAGCCGACACAGCCACACAGCCAGTCACAGCCCGACACAGCCCAAACAAACATCGTCGCACAGCCAGTCACAGCCCATCACAGTTTCACACAGCCAGTCACAGCTTGACACAGCTGTCACGATCATAGGGAACAGAGAGCAGGACAGGGAACGACTGTGGGGAACAACACCTGCAAATGGAACATGTTAATTCACGGACGACGGTTAGTGAGGGAAACGGTTAGAGCACGGGTAGGAAGATAAAGGGAGAAGCAAGGACTGAGTAGGGGCTTTTTGGGGGGGGATTATTCTTGGAGGCACTGGTGGGGGAGGACTTCTTGGTCATGCAGGAGAGGGGATCGGGCAGAGATGAAGAACGGAAGCGAAGATGAAGAGATGATGAGTAGATGCTTGTTATATGCAAGCTGTGTGTGTGATATTGTAGAGCAGATTAGAGACACAATGGCTTCGGCCTGATACCTGATAAATCATAATCGGATACTTATATGATACAATCACACTGTATAGAGAGATCTGAGTGAAGCTGTGAAATGAATGGATGAGTTGATGGAATCCAATAGATTGATAAAGCAAACTGATACTTAATTATCAATGGTAAGGTAGCTAACATGAATGCCAAAAGGGAAACAAATAGGAAACACCCCCATGATACACTAGCTATAGGTCATGACTGATTGTTCTGCGCGGGCTGAGTACTTAGAGATTTCCAACTCTTCTATCTTGGAGTTTCCGCCTCGGATAGCGAAGGGATGGGGTGAGTAAAAGCCGCGCGACATTTGGCGACCATACTGGGGAACTGAGTCATGAACAACCAGATGTGACAGGCATCTGGTGGGATCATGGTGGTTGGACCATTAAAGAATTTGAAGTGAATCAAATTCCTTGTGGAACGAAGGAAGAAAGATTGTCCAAACAATTCTTTCAAAGGTTCTTGGAATTGCCAGACGGTTGTAAAGAAAATATTCTTAAGCGAGTGCATGATGCTGATCCGGAATGGGGTCTGGAGAAAGGAGTGATAAAGATTTATCAGGTAGCCTGTAGAGGAAGAGCACGTTGGTTACCAACATTGGTTTATGTGATAGCATTGCTATCCATTAAGCGAGTAGAGTTTGAAGGCTGGGAGGAAAGAAAAGTGAATGTTTATACTCATATGCATGAAGAGCTTGTACTGGTAAAGAATTGGATTCCAAAGGATATTTTGTGGATCAAACTCACACCAAGAACAGCTTTCCAGACTTGTTTGCCATATGGTTATATGGTAACGGAGACTTCAAGTATAGCCAAGGGTGCATTGAAGCTTGAAAGAAACCCAGGCATATACGAGAGATATTACAGAAGAGAGTTTTGGTTATTGCCACATTAAAAGAAATGAAAGACATGGGACATGAGTGATGAAAGAGAAGCTAGACGCGACAGAGATATTCAGCAAAAAGAGAAAGCTATCTGAAAGCTAATTATCCATATCTTTGGGAGAGAGGAATAGACATAGGGGAATCATCTGGACCTCTCACACCATTAAGATCAAAGAGTACATCACCATACCAGAAGAACTAGAGTTGGATGCCACTCCTTCTGTTTCTTTGCAAGAAAGATTAAGGGAATTGGTACGGAAGAAGATCAATCACGAGGTGAAAGATCTGAGGTACATCCCTGGATAAAAGATTTGACAGAAATCTTTGATAAGAGTTGGCATGGAACACCAAAAGCAGGAACTCCAGTTTCTGAAGTGGAAGGTGAAGAAGAGAAGAGGAGAGGATGTGGCAGAGCCAACGGAGAGTTCAGACTCTCCAACACCATTACAGTTGAGTTACATGAGTGAAGAAGAAACCCAAGGGCAGAACTTGGAGGATGAAAACAGAGAGAAGAAATTGGAAGAGGAAGAATATGAAGAAGTAGACCCAACAGCTGAGGTTGAGACTACAACCAGGACATCCCAACCCGTTGGACCTGGATCAAGTGGAGCACTTGGATCACAGGCCAAACGAAGGTGTCGGCTCAGGGGGATCAGGCGGGCTGCCTGGATCTGGCTCTGGGGGGACAGGGAGTGTGGGAAGTAGTGCAACTGAAGCTGGGAATACTGTGAATATCGTGGGGCCGGAAGCAGGGAGTGCTCAAGGGCCACCACTTGGTGGAAGATCCACCACAAAAACAACAGGTCCAAAGGACCAGCACCAGCAAGGGTGCCAGCACCTGTCAGTGGGCAGAAGGTAGGGCCACAGATGGCGTTACAACCAACACGGGCAAAACCACCCTTTCCAATATATTCAGGAAAAGGGATCCCGATGTACACATTAGCCAATTTGAGCACATGTGTATAGTGAACAATGAGAATGGCGATGATGCCAAGATGAGATTGTTTCCTTGTTCACTTATCAAGAAAGCAAGTGAATGGTATGCAAGATTCCCTGATAATCATTTCCTAACCTGGAATGGCTTGAATACAACATTTCGAAATAGGTTCAGGACAAGTAAAACTGAGGATGAAGTGTATGGAAGTTTACAACAGTTAAAGCAAAGAAGCATGAAACTGTTGGAGTATATGGAAAAGATGGAATTGATGATGAAAAAGCTGGCTGCAGTACCAGCACCCGGTTTACAGAAGACTTGGTTTGTGAGTGGACTAAGACCAGAGTTGCAAAAGAAAGTGGATATGTTACCCCATAATACAGTGGAGGAGGCATTTGAAACTGCAAACAGAATTGAGCAATTGGGAATGCTCAGGAGAGAGAAAGGGATGATGAGGACTCTGAGGATGAGTCAGATGAAGAAGAAGAGCAAGAACTAAAAAGAAGAGTAAGAGAAAGGAGAAGTTGAAGAGGGATAACTATGAAAAAAATTGGAAGAAATCTTGAAGAAGTATGCCACAGAGGCTGCAACACATTGGAGGAAGGGTGTATGGTGTGCAAAGTGCCAGAATGAAGGCCATACCACCACAGAATGCCACATGAAGGAGAAACACTGTACTATCTGTAAAATGGATAACCATTCTACTGAGAATTGTTACTACAACAGAAGGACAGCTGCAAGAGAACCTAGGCAAGTAAGGGTGCATCAGGTGCAGCCCCAGCCAAGAAGAACAATGATCAGGACCACTATGGTAGGTCTGGTGGTTATAACAATGGCATGGAAGGGAGAGGTAATTCAAGAGGGAATTACCAAGGAAATTCCAGAGGCAACTATCAGGGTAATCCAGGGGGGAATTACCAGCCCGGGAATCAGGATTATAGAAATAATCCAAGAACAGACCAAGGGCGAAGGAACCATGCAGCGGCAGCCTGTGCATTCTGGATAAGACACCAGAATGAGATGAGAGCTCCTGTGAACCCAGTGGTGGCAGCTCACATGGTTAGGCCATGTGTTGTACCAGAAGTAAGTACAATGATAGTAACAAGAAGTAAAGCCAAACTAATACCTCCAGTAGTAGAGGAAGAAGATGATAATGAAGGTGGCAATGATATGCCTGAGATGAAGATGAAGAGACTTGGGAGAGATGAGAAGGAACTGCACAAAGAAGTGGCAGATACATAAGGGAAATGCAGAAGAGTACTGATATTCCTGTGGCAGATTCCTCTGATTCTGATGGAGAAGAAGAAGGGAGTGAGGATGAAAGGAAAGAAAGAAGATGCAGACATGCAAAGTAAGTAATGAAGAGACTTTGGCTGAAGTAATATGCCAGACCAAAGCAGAAATTACCATTGGACAGCTATTAGCTGTGGCACCTTATTGTAGGCACAGGCTGTATCAAGCAATCAATCGAATTGCCCAGGAGACAGGAAACACAGACCTGAACAGCAAGGTGACCAGTTATAATGTGAAGCCGGAAGGGCGAGAAACAGTCATGGACTTTGATGATTCTATGCCAGTAATCCAATTGAGAATTGGAAGCACAGAACTAACTGATGTACTGATAGATGGAGGTTCTGGAGTAAATATCATGACAGACCAATTAAGGAAGAAGCTTGGTCTAAGTAACATGAAACCAGCCCCATTTACAGTAACAATGGCAGATCAAAGAAGTGTACAGCCATTGGGATTAATAAGAGGAGTTAAGATACAGATACAGAAGATGATCTTTATGATCACAGTAACTGTGTTAAGAAGATGAAGTCATGGAGGCTTACTCCTTATTATTGGGACGTCGTGGCTGAAACAGGCCAGGGTATTCCATGACTGGAATTCTCAGTTACTAACCGTGCATAATGGGATACACGAGATACAAATTACCACAAAGAAATCTAGTAGATTACCTGCTACAAGAAGACCTCGAGGAGTCAGAGAGTATGACTGGAAAGGAGGACTGGATGAGGAGCAGGAAGCTACCCTATTTGCTGCACACCCAGAGTGGGAGCAGGTTGCAGAGATGCGGCTGGAAAGCCTAAGTTGTTTGAGAGGTATCTGCTGTGGTGTAGTGACAGCAACACCAACTGAGAGAGGAAACCAGCATTTACCCATCACATTTCTATGAAGAAAGAGAAGGAGAAATGGAAATCCTAGAAGAACCAGCCACTGTGAGCTTACAGGATGAAGTGGTGACTGGTTGGACAATCACAGCTGATGAGCAGGTGAGAGAAGTAAATGTGGGAACTAAAGAGGAACCGAGGATGGTGAAAGTAGGAGCTGATTTGGAGCCGGAATTCTTCGAAGAAGCTAAAAGCTTGTTCATCAAATACAGAGATGTATTTGCTTGGAGCTATGAGGATCTAAAAGGGATACCACCTGAAGTCTGTCAGCATAAGATTGAACTGGAACCAGGGTCAGTACCAATCAAGCAGGCGAGGTATAGAATGAATCCCAACTACGCACAGAAGGTTGGAGAAGAGATAAAGAAGTTGGCTGAGGCTAAGTTTATATACCCAATAGAGTATACAACTTGGTTGTCACCCATTGTTATAGTCCCAAGAAGAATGGCAAACTAAGAGTATGTGTGAACTATAAGAAGCTGAATGCTTGTACGAAGAAAGATCCTTTCCCTTTGCCATTCACAGAAGCAGTATTAGACACTGTGGCAGGCCATGAGATGTACTCATTCATGGATGGCTTCAGTGGTTATAATCAAGTGCAAGTGGCAGAAGAAGACCAAGGGAAAACAGCTTTCATCACAGACTGGGGGGCTTATGCATACAAAGTCATGCCCTTTGGACTTTGTAATGCACCAGCGACCTTTCAGAGAGTGATAAGTGAATCTTTTCATGAGTATCTGGATGATTTCATGCAGGTATTCTTGGATGATTTCAGTGTGTACAGCTCTAAGAATGAGCACTTGCATAAATTGGAGTTATGTTTGGCCAGATGCAGGATGAGAGGTCTGGGCCTGAATCCAGAGAAGTGTACTTTCTGTGTGAACTCAGGGGTGCTTCTGGGACACATTGTGTGTAAGAAGGGACTCCTTGTGGATCCCAGAAAGACAGAGTCCATTAAAGCCTCTCCACCACCAGTGAATGTTAAAAGTCTACGGAGATTCCTTGGGCAAACCAGTTATTACAGGAGATTTGTCAAAAGGTATGCACAAATAGCAGCACCATTGAGCAAACTACTGAAGAAAGATGCAGTGTTTGCCTGGACAGCTGAATGTCAACAGGCATTTGAGGAACTTACACTGTCAGTAACAACTACACCTGTGCTGATTAACCCTCACTGGCATGTGTAGTATTCCATGTTCACTGCGATGCATCAGGAGAAGCGTTGGGAGCGGTGTTAGCCCAGAATGTTACAGGGAATATAGATTCACCTGTGTACTATGCTAGCCGGTTGATGAACAGTGCTGAGAGGAACTATAGCACAACGGAAAGAGAAGCATTGGCAATGATCTATGCAGTGAAGAAATTCAGGCATTACCTGTTGGGCAAGAAGTTTATGTTCTATGTGGATCACCAGGCTCTGATATACCTGGTAAAAAACCTCTGATAAGCGGAAGAATAGCAAGATGGTTGATAATCTTGCACGAGTTTGAGTTCGAGGTTGTTTACAAGCCTGGGAGACTGCATCTTGTGGCGGATCATTTGTCACGATTATCAACAGGAGAACAGCCACAGGAATAGATGATCAATTACCAGATGCGAGTCTTTGCAGTGGAGGTGCAGGGAAGTGCAGATGACTGGTTAGATTGGCAGTGGCCAATCAGATACTACCTTGCTCATGGTCAGTGCCCACCTAGTTATGGTAAGGAGCAGAGGAAGAGAATCGCTATCAAAGCTTTACCTTATACTATGGTAGGAAGCAGAATGTATAAGTTAGGACCTGATGGAGTACTAAAACGATGCTTGTACCACCATGAAGTAAATAAAGTTTTGGAGGAAGTTCATAAAGGAGTGGCTGGAGGTCATTTTGGAGAAGAGACTACCAGTAGAAAGATACTACTCGCAGGATACTGGTGGCCTACTTTGTTCAAAGATGTACACGAGTATTGTCAGAGAAGTGTGATGAATGTCAGAGGCTAGGACCTTTGCAGAGATCTGGAAGGATGGCCTTGCATCCTACAATGCCTACGGAACCATTTCAGAAATGGGGACTAGACTTTGTTGGACCAATTAACCCACCATCCAAGAATACACGAAACAGGTACATAATTACAGCCACTGATTATACTACAAAGTGGTGGAAGCTAAAGCTTTGAGGGACAACACAGCCAAGTCCACAGCAAGGTTCCTGTACGAGAACATACTTACACGATTTGGCTGTCCCTTAGAATTTATCAGTGATCAAGGAAGTCACTTCATGAATGAGACCATTGAGTTGTTGACTAAAGAGTTTATGATTGTGCATAGAAAGAGTACAACATATTACCCACAGGGTAATGGGCAGGCAGAGGCTACCAACAAAATACTATGTACTATCTTGGCTAAGATAGTCAATGCAAACAGAACGGATTGGGATACAAAGCTGCTGACAGCTTTGTGGTCATACAGGACTTCATATAAAGTCACCACTAAGTATACACCATTCCAATTAGTTTATGGTATGGAAGCCTTACTTCCAGTGGAATTCCTGTTACCTACCATGAGAACGGAGTGGGGAAAAAGAATGGAATTGCAAGACCCATCAAGGTCAGGAAACATGAATTATACCATGTGGAAGAAGTACGTGCTGATGCAGCTGATAATATGACCAGAATTCAGATGAAGAGAAAGGAACAGTTTGATGAAGGCAAGTTAAAGACTTTTAAGACGGAGGGGATTTGGTTCTATGGTTGCAGAAGAAAGGAAAGATTCAAGCTTCTAAGCTTAAATCACATGGAAAGGACCTTATGTCATACAAAAGATGTATGATAACAACACCGCCATGTTACAAACCATTAACAAAGAAATGCTGGGAAGAGTCAATGCAAATAAGTTGAAGGGTACAGTGGTATCCATGACAAACCCTTGCAGCATGATTTGCATGTTGAAACGCAAGCAGCAGTCACGGGCTGCACCAGTGTTACGAACGGAGTATGGAGCACTTGTCGCTAGGCCGAGCATATATGACCAGGGCGGGCAAAACAACGTGACACAGCCTATCACAGCCCATCAAGACAAAACACAGCCTATCAGCCCATCACGAGACACAGCCTACACAGCCCATCAAGGCAAAACACAGCCTATCACAGCCATTAAGGCGACACAGCTATCACAGCCCATCACGAGTGACACAGCCTATCACAGCGTACCACAGTATGACACAGCCTGTCACAGCTCAACACAGCCTACTAGGTTACACGATCCATAGAATCAGTGACAGGTGGACGCATAATAACTTCAGGAAAATGGCTGACGGAAGAAAAGACGGAAACCAGTTTAAAAATAGACACGTGGAAGTCAGGGCGCGACACACAGCTGAGAAGGAAGTGCAAGAACAGGTGTCATAAAGAAAGAGGACAAGAACGGCCGTCAAAATGGATGAAAGGCGGCCCATTAATGAATACGGAAAAAGGGAACGGAACAAACGGCAAGTACAGAAAAGCGAAATTCTTGTCACATGTGTGATCCTAGTGGACTATCCAGCAGGGAAAGTCCACTAAAGAAAATGAAATCTAAAATCCAGTCACAGCGGTTACAGCCAATAGAAAGCCAGAGAAAGGATCAAGAAATTGGAGGGAAATTAAGCGCAAGAGGCGGCGTCGTTCTGAGTAACGGGCGTCTCGACGGACAGACCATCAATGCTATAGCTTGAAACTATGGAGGAACTAACAGACTATACGCTCGCAATATTACTTACGCAGTGGCATAGGGACGAAAGAACAGAGCGGATCTTTTCTCTTGAGCGATGCTTGCAAGCCCCGCAGGCTTACAAGAAATTACCCATAGCTTTTTGTGGCAACCATACGTTTATGCTTTGTGCACTACAGGCATTTCTGCAGTTGTTACAGCCAAAACATTTCTGTGAGTCTAAAATGAAGAGAGTGAGAGGAATGGAGGAAATCAGGGTGAAGAGCACCACAATTCTGCAGAAACAAACGATTGCTACCCCACAGGCGATACAGATACTGAAGGAGCTGAGATTGCAAGGATTGCAAAGCAAGATTGGACATTACACCATAGACAGTACATGTTACAATTTTTGCAGAACTTTGAGCCAAGGACAGGAACAACAACGGTGAAGGGAGTTGAATTAGTAATTACTCCCCTATACCTCCAGCAATTGTTTCGATTGCCAGCAGGTCAGGTGCATGTGGAGGAGCACAGGGCAAGACTGCAAATAGGGACTTATTCCAAGAAGGGAGTTTCTTTAAAACTCAGGGTTATGCTTGTACCAAGGCCGTGTACCCAGGGCTAAAGGAGGTAGGCCAGGTATTGAACGTTCTGATTGCCATGAAACAGAACCAACAGTATTTGAGCAGATCCTTCACGGAGGAAATACTCAAAGCCCTGAAAGGACAAGAGGTAGAATGGGCGGACATAATGTACAACGCACTGGTAGAGGAGATGAAAAGATTACAAGGTACTACCGCAAAGTCTCCTATCATAGTGTCTGGCCCAATCATTGCTCAAATAATTCTTGATTCTGGCATACTTGATGCGCAAGAAAAGAAAGGAGATGGGAGTGTTTGAGCCAGAAACCACTGCAATGGAAGAGCAAGGCTCTTCACACAGTGAGGGTGGACTAGCAGGGCAACCCGAGACTAAGAGGCAGAGACGGGGAAAGACTGTAGTGGCGGATCCACTGGCTTCACGGATTCCGCATGATAATGTTTCCCAAGCTCATGTGCAGGAAGGGGCACAGCAGCACAGAGAACTGCTATTACTGGAAGCAGGACCTTCAGAGAGGGAAGAGGAAGTTACTTCAGTATCACAACCATCACAGCCAGCTGATCGGCTTGTCACAAGGTTACAAGTTGTCCATGCAGCTCAACCAGAAATAATTGATTTGGAAAAAGAAGGGTTAGATATTCCAACTACAGAACAGATAGTGGCAGAAATTGAGAAGGGGGACCTTCTCTATGAATATTCTGGTCTGGTCAAGGAGACAGAGATTCCAGAGGTGCAACAGTTGCCCAAGGGAAATCCTGAGGTGCATATAATACACACACCTGTGTCGGAGGTACCACAGGCAGAAGGTCATGACACTGTAGCACCGGTGATAGATGAAGTGGTTCAGGAAGAAAATCCGGTGGGACAATGGCCTGAGTGGTTCGTGAGACATCACACTGTTGAGGATCAGGAGGAACAGCAGCAACCTCACCATGATGACCCTCAACAGGCAATGCTGATGAGTTCCATAGGCAGGACACTTAATTTGTTGGGGACTTATGTCAAATCCCATGTTCCAACTACCCAATTGACAGCCTTGAGAAGAACTCAGGAAGGAGTTTGAGGCTCGACTAGCCACTGAGTGTGCAAACAAGGTCGATGAAGAGGTCACTCTCAAAATGCAGCAGGACTTGGAAATACAGAAGCGGCTTTGCAATTGGCCAAGGAACAATTGATTGAGGCAGGCCTCGCGCAAGACCAGTTGCACGAAGCACATAAGCAACAGCTATACCAAATGCAGGTGCAGCATGAAAGCAAGTTGCAAGAAGTGAATGCACTACATACGGAGTTGCAGACAGTGCATGACAGGATGGCCATACAATGTGCTACATTCACAACTATGCTTGACCAATCTACAAAAGAAATAAACAGTCAAGCGGAAAAATGTACGAAGGCAGAAGAAGAGAATGTTGAGCAAATGAAACTCATTGTCGATATGAAGAATACAATCTGTCGCAATGAGGATACTTTCAAGCAATACAGGCAGGTTGAAGCTGATCAGAGAAGCACATCGTGGAGTTGCAACAAACGCTCATGGCCAATAGAAATGAAATCACGGTCACTAACAAGGCTTGGAAGGAAGCTAATAATCTACTTGCTGCCTATGCGAATTTGGTTGAACCTCATGCGAAGCGCATGGAGGCTTTACAACAGCAGTTAGAAGTGTACAAACTAAGAGAGGAGCACACTCTCAGGGAACCACAAGCAACTTGGTGGATAACAGCCTTATGCAGGTCTGGTTAGCACAAGGGCCAGTGGAGGGCAAAGCACCACGAAAGCTCACCCAAAGCGAGATGAATGAGCTCAGACTGCAAGTGCAGAACATTGCCACAACTACTATAGACAATGTCTATAGTAGGATAGCAGAGTTACAGGAGGATGTAGACGGACTGCAGACTCAAGTGGAGGACCTCACTTCAAACATCGACAAAGAGTCTATATCCCTCAGGAACAGCTAATGGCTTCTTATTTACAAGCCAGAACTTTGGCTTTTCAGTCTTCACAGGAGGTGCAGGAAATGCCAATGATACAAGAGCCAGTACCACCAACACCACAACCAGTCACTGTACCAGTAGCTGAACCTGTTGTTACTAAACCACACCACAGCCACCACAGCCTGAGGTATGGGGCAATGCTGCTTTTAACCCACCTAAAAACTCCAGCTGCAAGGGAGTACAGTAGGGCTATGATTATGCCCTTCAACCAAATTCCCATCATGTTGGATTTGGCTTGGAAAGAATTTAGTCCTCCGCAGTCATTCGCACATTACTACCAAATCATGCGCATTTGGCTGCCAGTGGCAACTAGGACTAAAGTTCTTCCGAACAATCGACCAATTGAGGATCATCACTTGCAACAGTACTGGCACGAGTCAGGTACCATGTCCCCCCTTTGATCTCCCAAAGAACCCTCCAACGATTTCGAACCAGCGGAATTCCCTTTGGTAGTTGGCAGTCCGGAACCGCTCCCCACTCTTTGGTCGCTATCCGGCTCGCTCGCTACTCACTAGTTTTGGTCACCAACGGGCTTGCACCGTTTTCGGGGTTACTACTCCTTATATATACTTTTATAGCTGTCTACGGGGGTTTCACAAACAACCATGCCAATTTATGGCAAACCACCACGAACACCCTCGACTCCCGGTGATGAGTCGCAGTGAGTCTTGGCCCACCCACCTCGGCCCCTATGGACCGTGATGAGTCCCCACAACTCCCACCACGAGGTCTCCGCCCCCAGGTGAGTCCCTATGCCACCCCCACTAAGTCCACTAAGCTACCACCACCTTGTGGAGCCACCCCCACCGCAACCCGGTGTGCGGGGCTCCACCTAGTGAGCGCCTCTACCTCTTTCAGTGCCTTGGCACTCAAGGGCTTCAGCCCCCCTACCTATCGCTGCCACTGCCCCACCACAGGGGCAGCCCCTTTGTGTCCCGACCCCCTGCCCTCAAGGCAAAGGGCCGCAACACACCCCTACCAACAGGAGTCGATGTCCTCATCGGTTATCATTTGTGGAAACGAACATCCAAGTTGTGGCGTCCACGTCAAGGAGTTTTGTTTCCGTACCATGGCGTCCCATGGCAAGAACCAAACCCCACACTTGACTCTACTCTCCACTAGCTAGTTCGGCCGACTTCCTCCAAGTCCCGGCCAAGGTGGAGCCTCTCAAGCTCCTCCCAGTGCACTCTTCTTGGCCTACTTCAAGGCCAAGGAACGATCCTCCCTAGGATCGAATCGCCTTAACGCAACAACATTGCTGGCGACCAGCTCATGATGCCGCTTTGGACCACCTGAGCAAGGGTTCCACCTCGAACCTCTGGTCTAGGAAGATAACCTTGAACCAACCGCGCGCCCCAATACTACAATAGGGTCCGCCTTGAATGCTGGCCAGGTACGGGAACACGCCGAAGCCGCACTACGACTTCGTCCGAGGCTACACGATTATGGTACGTGAACGGGGAAGCACTTAGCTTCCGCATTAGCCCGCACTACAAAGCCAACCCCCTCTAGCGCAGTTCTAGTATGCGCACCGCCAGTGCGCACTAGCACGTGAACTCCTAAAGAAGGCGCAAGTTTTCATTGCCCCGTTGGATGGGAGTCACCGATTTCGGCACTGCCCAAACACACGATTAACCCAATTTACCTCTCCCACTTTTGTAAGCTAGCATGCATTCTACACACTAGCCACCACAACCATGCATCCCATTCCAAACAAAATAGGACGCACAACCTTTGGAACCCATTTCCTTTTATAACAAATTTTTGTACAATACAATTTTTTGCAATCGGATTCCTAAGCTAGCTAAGCCAGGCTAAGCAGCATTTCCTCCCCCCCGCTCCCAAGTTTGATGTCCCCATCAACGCTTCTTCCGCTTTGAGGTTCCTTCGAAAACTGCAACCCCCTCTCGGATGCGTTTCCATTCTGAGGCACGCACCCAGATGCCTCCACATGATGATCGCCCTTCCATTTGACGAGATACTCCGTTTCTCGTCTTGAACCTCCTCGACTTAAGTACCTTCCTCACCTCGTACTCGGTTCATTTTTATGATCCAACAGCACAGGTGGCGGACGCACACTTGATGGCCGATTCGGACGCGCTTCATCTTTGAAGTAATGCTTCAAAGGGAACGTGGAATACTAGATGCACCTTGCTGTTTGCCGGCAGCTCCAATTATATCCTCATTCATAACCTTCGGATGCGAAAGGGTCCCGCATACGAAGGTACAAACTTGGACTCACTTCCGGAGGTAGTCGGAAATTCTTGATGTTCAACCAGACCTCCATGCCTGCCTCAAACTGAATTCCCTCCGCTTCCTTCGCCTGCTTTCATACCGTTTCCTAGCTTTGGCAATGTTGTACTTTGCGAGCTTCAATAAACGCTCGCGTTTCCAGTACCGCCACTACTGCCAGTTCCTCAACGTCCTAGGCGGCCCAACTTGTCGGCACCAGAGGTGCTTTTCCATAGACCAATACGAAAGGGGAAACTCCCATTGCGGAGTGTTTTGTGTTATTATAACAGAACTCTGCGCGTCTAAGTGTTCCACCCAGTCTGTTTGGTCTGCCGCACGTAATTCCGCAAGATCTGTTTCATACGGAATTCACTCTTTCCGTTTGGCCGTTGGTCGTAGGTCGGAAGGCGATGATCATCTTCAGCCTTCCTGAACTACCTCATCTATCACCGGTGCTACAGTGTCATGACCTTCCGCCTGTGGTACCTCGACACAGGTGTGTGTATTATATGCACCTCAGGATTTCCCTTGGGCAACTGTTGCACCTCTGGGATTCTGTCTCCTTGACCAGACCAGAATATTCATAGAGAAGGTCCCCTTCTCCATTTCTGCCACTATCTGTTCTGTAGTTGGAATATCTAACCCTTCTTTTTCCAAATCAATTATTTCTGGTTGAGCTGCATGGATAACTTGTGACCTTGTGACAAGTCGATCAGTGGCTGGTGGTTGTGATACAGAAGTAACCTCCTCTCTGAAGGTCCTGCTTCCAGTAATAGCATTCTCTGTGCTGCTGTGCCCCTTCCTGGCCATGAGCTTGGGAAACATTATCATGCGGAATCCGTGAAGCCAGTGGATCCGCCACTACAGTCTTTCCCCGTCTCTGCCTCTTAGTCTCGGGTTGCCGCTAGTCCACCCTCACTGTGTGAAGAGCCTTGCTCTTCCATTGCAGTTGTTTCTGGCTCAAACACTCCCATTTCCTTCCTTTCTTGTGCATTAAGTATGCCAGAATCAAGGATTATTTGAGCAATGATTGGGCCAGACACTATGATAGGAGACTTTGCGGTAGTACCTTGTAATCTTTTCATCTCCTCTACCAGTGCGTTGTACATTATGTCCGCCCATTGTACCTCTTGTCCCTTCAGGCCTTTGAGTATTTCCTCCGTGAAGGATCTGCTCAAATACTGTTGGTTCTGTTTCATGGCAATCAGAACGTTCAATACCTGGCCTACCTCTTTTAACCCTGGGTACACAGCCTTGGTACAAGCATAACCCTGAGTTTTAAAGAAACTCCCTTCTTGGATAAGTCCCCTATTTGCAGTCTTGCCCTGTGTTCTCCACATGCACCTGACCTGCTGGCAATCGAAACAATTGCTGGAGGTATAGGGGAGTAATCATTAATTCAACTCAACTCCTTCACCGTTGTTGTTCCTGTCCTTGGCTCAAAGTTCTGCAAAAATTGTAACATGTACTGTCTATGGTGTAGTGTCCAATCTAGGCTTTGCAATCCTTGCAATCTCAGCTCCTCCAGTATCTGTATCGCCTGTGGGGTAGCAATCGTTTGTTTCTGCAGAATTGTGGTGCTCTTCACCCTGATTTCCTCCATTCCTCTCACTCTCTTCATTTTAGACTCACAGAACTGTTTTGGCTGTAACAACTGCAGGAATGCCTGTAGTGCACAAAGCATAAACGTATGGTTGCCGCAAAAGCTATGGGTAATTTCTTGTAAGCCTGCGGGGCTTGCAAGCATCGCTCAAGAGAAAAGCTCCGCTCTGTCCTTTCGTGTCTATGCCACTGCGTAAGTAATATTGCGAGCGTATAGTCTGTTAGTTCCTCCATAGTTTCCAAGTATAGCATTGATGGTCTGTCCTGTCGAGACGCCCGTTTACTCAGAACGACGCCGCCTCTTGCGCTCAATTTCCCTCCATTTTTCTGGTTTTTTTTCTATTGGCTGTATCCGCTGTGACTGGATTTTAGATTTTATCTTCTTTAGTGGACTTTCCCTGTTGGATAGTCCACTAGGATCACACATGTGACAAGAATTCGCTTTTCTGTACTTGCCGTTCGTTCCGTTTCCCTTTTTCCGTACTCATTAATGGCGCCTTTCATCCCTTTTGACGGCCGTTCTTGTCCTCTTTCTTTTTGACACCTGTTCCTTGCACTTCCTTCTCGGCTGTGTGTCGCGCCCCCTGACCTCCACGTGTCTATTTTTAAAGTAATTTTCCGTTTCCTCTTCCGTCAGCCATTTTCCTGAAGTTATTATGTGTCCACTTGTCACTGATTCTATGGATCGTGTAACTTTAGTAGGCTGTGTTGAGCTGTGACAGGCTGTGTCATACTGTGTTACGCTGTGATAGGCTGTGATGCACTGTGGTAAGCTGTGATAGGCTGTGACACGCTGTGGTAGGTTGTGATAGGCTGTGTTGCGCCTGCTGGGCTGTGATAGGCTGTGTCGTGATGGGCTGTGATAGGCTGTGCGGTGCTGTGATAGGCTGTATGGGCTGTGATAGGTCACGTTTGTTTTGCCCACCCTGGTCATATATGCTGGCCTAGCGACAAGTGTTCCATACTCCGTTCGTAACACTGGTGCAGCCCGTGACTGCTCTTGCGGTTCAACATGCAAATCATGCTGCAAGGGTTTGTCATGGATACCACTGTACCCTTCAACTTATTTGCATTGACTCTTCCCAGCATTTCTTTGTTAATGGTTTGTAACATGGCGGTGTTGTTATCATACATCTTTTGTATGACATAAGGTCCTTTCCATGGTGATTTAAGCTTAGAAGCTTGAATCTTTCCTTTCTTCTGCAACCATAGAACCAAATCCCCCGTCTTAAAAGTCTTTAACTTGCCTTCATCAAACTGTTCCTTTCGCTTCATCTGAATTCTGGTCATATTATCAGCTGCATCAGCACGTACTTCTTCCACATGGTATAATTCATGTTTCCTGACCTTGATGGAGTCTTGCAATTCCATTCTTTTTCCCCACTCCGTTCTCATGGTAGGTAACAGGAATTCCACTGGAAGTAAGGCTTCCATACCATAAACTAATTGGAATGGTGTATACTTAGTGGTGACTTTATATGAAGTCCTGTATGACCACAAAGCTGTCAGCAGCTTTGTATCCCAATCCGTTCTGTTTGCATTGACTATCTTAGCCAAGATAGTACATAGTATTTTGTTGGTAGCCTCTGCCTGCCCATTACCCTGTGGGTAATATGTTGTACTCTTTCTATGCACAATCATAAACTCTTTAGTCAACAACTCAATGGTCTCATTCATGAAGTGACTTCCTTGATCACTGATAAATTCTAAGGGACAGCCAAATCGTGTAAGTATGTTCTCGTACAGGAACCTTGCTGTGGACTTGGCTGTGTTGTCCCTCAAAGCTTTAGCTTCCACCCACTTTGTAGTATAATCAGTGGCTGTAATTATGTACCTGTTTCGTGTATTCTTGGATGGTGGGTTAATTGGTCCAACAAAGTCTAGTCCCCATTTCTGAAATGGTTCCGTAGGCATTGTAGGATGCAAGGCCATCCTTCCAGATCTCTGCAAAGGTCCTAGCCTCTGACATTCATCACACTTCTGACAATACTCGTGTACATCTTTGAACAAAGTAGGCCACCAGTATCCTGCGAGTAGTATCTTTCTACTGGTAGTCTCTTCTCCAAAATGACCTCCAGCCACTCCTTTATGAACTTCCGCCAAAACTTTATTTACTTCATGGTGGTACAAGCATCGTTTTAGTACTCCATCAGGTCCTAACTTATACATTCTGCTTCCTACCATAGTATAAGGTAAAGCTTTGATAGCGATTCTCTTCCTCTGCTCCTTACCATAACTAGGTGGGCACTGACCATGAGCAAGGTAGTATCTGATTGGCCACTGCCAATCTAACCAGTCATCTGCACTTCCTGCACCTCCACTGCAAATAGACTCGCATCTGGTAATTGATCATCTATTCCTGTGGCTGGTTCCCTGTTGTCGTGACAAATGATCCGCCACAAGATGCAAACTCCCAGGCTTGTAAACAACCTCGAACTCAAACTCGTGCAAGATTATCAACCATCTTGCTATTCTTCCGCTTATCAAGGTTTGTTTACCAGGTATATCAGAGCCTGGTGATCCACATAGAACATAAACTTCTTGCCCAACAGGTAATGCCTGAATTTCTTCACTGCATAGATCATTGCCAATGCTTCTCTTTCCGTTGTGCTATAGTTTCCTCTCAGCACTGTTCATCAACCGGCTAGCATAGTACACAGGTGAATCTATATTCCCTGTAACATTCTGGGCTAACACCGCTCCCAACGCTTCTCCTGATGCATCGCAGTGAACATGAATACTACATGCCAGTGAGGGTTAATCAGCACAGGTGTAGTTGTTACTGACAGTGTAAGTTCCTCAAATGCCTGTTGACATTCAGCTGTCCAGGCAAACACTGCATCTTTCTTCAGAGTTTGCTCAATGGTGCTGCTATTTGTGCATACCTTTTGACAAATCTTCTGTAATAACTGGTTTGCCCAAGGAATCTCGTAGACTTTTAACATTCACTGGTGGTGGAGAGGCTTTAATGGACTCTGTCTTTCTGGGATCCACAAGGAGTCCCTTCTTACACACAATGTGTCCCAGAAGCACCCCTGAGTTCACACAGAAAAGTACACTTCTCTGGATTCAGGCCCAGACCTCTCATCCTGCATCTGGCCAAACATAACTCCAATTTATGCAAGTGCTCATCTTAGAGCTGTACACACTGAAATCATCCAAGAAACCTGCATGAAATCATCCAGATACTCATGAAAAGATTCACTTATCACTCTCTGAAAGGTCGCTGGTGCATTACAAAGTCCAAAGGGCATGACTTTGTATGCATAAGCCCCCCAGTCTGTGATGAAAGCTGTTTTCCCTTGGTCTTCTTCTGCCACTTGCACTTGATTATAACCACTGAAGCCATCCATGAATGAGTACATCTCATGGCCTGCCACAGTGTCTAATACTGCTTCTGTGAATGGCAAAGGGAAAGGATCTTTCTTCGTACAAGCATTCAGCTTCTTATAGTTCACACATACTCTTAGTTTGCCATTCTTCTTGGGAACTATAACAATGGGTGACAACCAAGTTGTATACTCTATTGGGTATATAAACTTAGCCTCAGCCAACTTCTTTATCTCTTCTCCAACCTTCTGTGCGTAGTTGGGATTCATTCTATACCTCGCCTGCTTGATTGGTACTGACCCTGGTTCCAGTTCAATCTTATGCTGACAGACTTCAGGTGGTATCCCTTTTAGATCCTCATAGCTCCAAGCAAATACATCTCTGTATTTGATGAACAAGCTTTTAGCTTCTTCGAAGAATTCCGGCTCCAAATCAGCTCCTACTTTCACCATCCTCGGTTCCTCTTTAGTTCCCACATTTACTTCTCTCACCTGCTCATCAGCTGTGATTGTCCAACCAGTCACCACTTCATCCTGTAAGCTCACAGTGGCTGGTTCTTCTAGGATTTCTATTTCTCCTTCTCTTTCTTCATAGAAATGTGATGGGTAAATGCTGGTTTCCTCTTCAGTTGGTGTTGCTGTCACTACACCACAGCAGATACCTCTCAAACAACTTAGGCTTTCCAGCCGCATCTCTGCAACCTGCTCCCACTCTGGGTGTGCAGCAAATAGGGTAGCTTCCTGCTCCTCATCCAGTCCTCCTTTCCAGTCATACTCTCTGACTCCTCGAGGTCTTCTTGTAGCAGGTAATCTACTAGATTTCTTTGTGGTAATTTGTATCTCGTGTATCCCATTATGCACGGTTAGTAACTGAGAATTCCAGTCATGGAATACCCTGCCTGTTTCAGCCACGGACGTCCCAATAATAAGGAGTAAGCCTCCATGACTTCATCCATTTTAACAGTTTACTGTGATCATAAAGATCATTTTCTGTATCTGTATCTTAACTCCTCTTATTAATCCCAATGGCTGTACACTTCTTTGATCTGCCATTGTTACTGTAAATGGGGCTGGTTTCATGTTACTTAGACCAAGCTTCTTCCTTAATTGGTCTGTCATGATATTTACTCCAGAACCACCATCTATCAGTACATCAGTTAGTTCTGTGCTTCCAATTCTCAATTGGATTACTGGCATAGAATCATCAAAGTCCATGACTGTTCGCCCTTCCGGCTTCACATTATAACTGGTCACCTTGCTGTTCAGGTCTGTGTTTCCTGTCTCTGGGCAATTCGATTGATTGCTTGATACAGCCTGTGCCTACAATAAGGTGCCACAGCTAGCTGTCCAATGGTAATTTCTGCTTTGGTCTGACATATTACTTCAGCCAAAGTCTCTTCATTACTTTGCATGTCTGCATCTTCTTTTTTTCCTTTCTCCTCCCTCTTTTTCTCCATCCGAATCAGAGGAATCTGCCACAGAAATCATACTCTGCATTTCCCTTATAGTATCTGCCACTTCCTTGTGCAGTTCCTTCTCATCTTTCCAAGTCTCTTCATCTTCAGGCATATCATTGCCACTTCATTTCATCTTCTTCCTCTTCTACTGGAGGTATTAGTTTGGCTTTACTTCTTGTTACTATCATTGTACTTACTTCTGGTACAACACATGGCCTAACCATGTGAGCTGCCACCACTGGGCCCTCATTCACAGGAGCTCTCATCTCATTCTGGTGTCTTATCCAGAATGCTGGCTTGGGTCCTCGCCCTTGGTCTGTTCTTGGATTATTTCTATAATCCTGATTCCCCCGGGCTGGTAATTCCCCCTTGGATTACCCTGATAGTTGCCTCTGGAATTTCCTTGGTAATTTCCCTCTTGAATTACCTCTCCCTTCCATGCCATTGTTATAACCACCAGACCTACCATAGTGGTCCTGATCATTGTTTCTTCTTGGCTGGGGCTGCACCTGATGCACCCTACTTGCCTAGGTTCTCTTGCAGCTGTCCTTCTGTTGTAGTAACAATTCTCAGTAGAATGGTTATCCATTTTACAGATAGTACAGTGTTTCTCCTTCATGTGGCATTCTGTGTGGTATGGCCTTCATTCTGGCACTTTGCACACCATACACCCTTCCTCCAATGTGTTGCAGCCTCTGTGGCATACTTCTTCAAGATTTCTTCCAATTTTTTCATAGTTATCCCTCTTCAACTTCTCCTTTCTCTTACTCTTCCTTTTTAGTTCTTGCTCTTCTTCTTCATCTGACTCATCCTCAGAGTCCTCATCTCCTTTTTCTCTCTCCTGAGCATTCCCAATTGCTCAATTCTGTTCGCAGTTTCAAATGCCTCCTCCACTGTATTATGGGGTAACATATCCACTTTCTTTGCAACTCTGGTCTTAGTCCACTCACAAACCAAGTCTTCTGTAAACCGGGCTGGTACTGCAGCCAGCTTTTTCATCATCAATTCCATCTTCTCCATATACTCTTCAACAGTTTCATGCTTCTTCTGCTTTTGTAAACTTCCATACACTTCATCCTCAGTTTTACTTGTCCTGAACCTATTTCGAAATGCTGTATTCAAGCCATTCCAGGTTAGGAAATGATTATCAGGGAATCTTGCATACCATTCACTTGCTTTCTTGATAAGTGAACAAGGAAACAGTCTCATCTTGGCATCATCGCCATTCTCATTGTTCACTATACACATGTGCTCAAATTGGCTAATGTGTACATCGGGATCCCCTTTTCCTGAATATTTGGAAAGGGTGGTTTTGCCCGTGTTGGTTGTAACGCCATCTGTGGCCCTACCTTCTGCCCACTGACAGGTGCTGGCACCCTTGCTGGTGCTGGTCCTTCTGGACCTGTTGTTTTTGTGGTGGATCTTCCACCAAGTGGTGGCCCTTGAGCACTCCCTGCTTCTGGCCCCACGATATTCACAGTATTCCCAGCTTCAGTTGCACTACTTCCCACACTCCCTGTCCCCCCAGAGCCAGATCCAGGCAGCCCGCCTGATCCCCCTGAGCCGACACCTTCGTTGGCCTGTGATCCAAGTGCTCCACTTGATCCAGGTCCAACGGGTTGGGATGTCCTGGTTGTAGTCTCAACCTCAGCTGTTGGGTCTACTTCTTCATATTCTTCCTCTTCCAATTTCTTCTCTCTGTTTTCATCCTCCAAGTTCTGCCCTTGGGTTTCTTCTTCACTCATGTAACTCAACTGTAATGGTGTTGGAGAGTCTGAACTCTCCGTTGGCTCTGCCACATCCTCTTCTCCTTCTTCACTTCTGCTTCAGAAACTGGAGTTCCTGCTTTTGGTGTTCCATGCCAACTCTTATCAAAGATTTCTGTCAAGTCTTTTATCCAAGGATGTACCTCAGATCTTTCACCTCGTGATTGATCTTCTTCCTGTACCAATTCCCTTAATCTTTCTTGCAAAGAAAGAAGGAGTGGCATCCAACTCTAGTTCTTCCGGTATAGGTGATGCACTCTTTGATCTTAATGGTGTGAGAGGTCCAGATGATTCCCCTATGTCTATTCCTCTCTCCCAAAGATATGGATAATTAGCTTTCAGATAGCTTTCTCTTTTTGCTGAATATCTCTGTCGTCTAGCTTCTCTTTCATCACTCATGTCCCATGTCTTTCATTTCTTTTAATGTGGCAATAACCAAAACTCTCTTCTGTAATATCTCTCGTATATGCCTGGGTTTCTTTCAAGCTTCAATGCACCCTTGGCTATACTTGAAGTCTCCGTTACCATATAACCATATGGCAAACAAGTCTGAAAAGCTGTTCTTGGTGTGAGTTTGATCCACAAAATATCCTTTGGAATCCAATTCTTTACCAGTACAAGCTCTTCATGCATATGAGTATAAACATTCACCTTTCTTTTTTCCCAGCCTTCAAACTCTACTCGTTTAATGGATAGCAATGCTATCACATAAACCAATGTTGGTAACCAACGTGCTCTTCCTCTACAGGCTACCTGATAAATCTTTATCACTCCTTTCTCCAGACCCCATTCTGGATCAGCATCATGCACTCGTTTAAGAATATTTTCTTTACAACCGTCTGGCAATTCCAAGAACCTTTGAAAGAATTGTTTGGACAATCTTTCTTCCTTCGTTCACAGGGAATTTGATTCACTTCAAATTCTTTAATGGTCCAACCACCATGATCCCACCAGATGCCTGTCACATCTGGTTGTTCATGTCCCAGGTCCCCAGTATGGTCGCCAAATGTCGCGCGGCTTTTACTCCCCATCCCTTCGCTATCGAGGCGGAAACTCCAAGATAGAAGAGTTGGAAATCTCTAAGTACTCAGCCCGCGCAGAACAATCAGTCATGACCTACAGCTAGTGTATCATGGGGGTTTTTCCTATTTGTTTCCCTTTTGGCATTCATGTTAGCTACTTACCATTGATAATTAAGTATCAGTTTGCTTTATCAATCTATTGGATTCCATCAACTCATCCATTCATTCCAGCTTCACTCAGATCTCTCTACAGTGTGATTGTATCGTAAAGTATCAGATTATGATTTATCAGGTATCAGGCCGAAGCCATTGTGTCTCTAATCTGCTCTACAATATCATTACAGCCTTGCATATATCAAGCATCTACTCATCATCTCTTATCTTCACTTCCGTTCTTCATCTCTGCCCGATCCCTCTCCTCATCACCAAGAAGTCCTCCTCCGAAATGATGTCCCTCAATTCCCCGTTTCTCCCCTTTATCTTCCTATCCGCGGTTCTAACCGTTTCCCTCACTAACCGTCGTCTGTGAACTAACATGTTCCCTTCGCAGGTGTTGTTCCCCACAGTCGTTCCCTGTCCTACTCTTCGTTCCCTATGATCGTGACAGCTGTGTCAAGCTGTGACTGGCTGTGTGAAACTGTGACGGGCTGTGACTGGCTTGCGACTGTGGCTGTGTCGGGCTGTGTGGCTGTGTGGCTGTGCCGGGCTGTGTCGGCTGTGTCGGCTGTGCTGTGACGACTGTGATGGGCTGTGTTGGCTGTGTGCTGTGTGACGGGCTGTGTTGGCTGTGACGACTGTGATGGCTTGTTGGCTGTGTTGGCTGTGTTGCCCCCCCCTCTACAGTGCGCTGCTGTCACCCCTAAGGCTCCTGTTGGTCTCAGTCTGTGCAAAAATTAAGGGTACCCTACAGATCCCGTATAAGTGTCTAAGTCCCCGACAGTCCTCTAACAATTCCTTGCGTAGCAGTCCCTCCAATCGCAACTTCTTCCACAGTTGCACTGCCTGAGGTGTAGCAATTGTCTGCTTTTGCAGGATCGTGGTGCTCTTCACCCTGACATCCTCCATTCCCCGAATTCTCTTCATTCCAGACAAAAAGATGGCCTTGTTTGAATAGCTCTAAGAAAGCTTGCAAGGCGTATAGCATAAAAGTATGGTTGGCACAGAAAACGGGTAAGTGCGTGTAAGCTGTGGGGCTTGCAAGTATCGAGTGAGAGAGAATGTATTCTCAACCCGTCCATCCTTGCGCCACTGCATAAGAAGTAAAGCGAGCGTATAATCTGTAATATCCGCCATAGCTACAAAGTTATAGCTTTGATTGCCCCTTCCGTCGCGACACTGGTTATTCGGAGTCACCCCGACTCTTCCGCTCATAACTTTTCTAATTTCTTGTTCTTGTTTCTTGGAGGGAACCACCTGCATGAAATTCTCGCTCCTGATTGGTTGTTGCCTCCTTGGGTAACTTCTTAATTTTACCCCCTCAGTGGACATTCCCACCTGGAATGTCCACTAGGACAGCACATGTGGCAAAAGTTCCCCTTTTCTGTACTCGTAATGGGTTCCGTTACCTTTGCCCTGAATGCATTAATGGGCCCACAAATAGTTTTGGTTGATGTACCGGGTAGGTACCTTGACGGCCCAATTTGTCCTCTTGCATGATGACACCCACTTTTGCAATATATGCTCTGCGGTGTGCTTCGCCCTAGTGGCCACGTGTCCGTTTTTAGACATGTCTCTGTCTTCCCCTGTCCGCGTGACACATTCTCCGAGTTTGACTTCCAAGCTGTCCTTTCACCTGCCAGCCACTCTTCTGACGTTAACCCGCATCCATCTGTCAGTAACCCTATGGACTGTGCAACCCGCGTGGGCTGTGTTAGGCTGTGACGGGCTGTGTCAGACTGTGACGAGCTGTGATAGGCTGTGTGATGCTGTGATGGGCTGTGATAGACTGTGTGACACTGTGGTGGGCTGTGATAGACTGTGTCACACTGTGGTGGGCTGTGATAGCTATGCGAACTCTTACACCTTCCGCCCCGGCCATACACACTCGGCTTAATGACAAGTGCTCCATACTCCGTTGGTATCACCGGTGCAGCCCGTGACTATTTCTGTGTTTCAACATGCAAATCGTGCCGCAATGGTTTGTCATGGATACCACTGTATCCCTTTAACTTATTGGTTTGTAACATGGCTGTGTTGTTATCATACATCTTCTGTATGACATAAGGTCATTTCCATGGTGATTTAAGCTTAGAAGATTTAATCTTTCCTTTTTTCTGCAACCACAGTACCAAATCTCCCGTCTTAAAAGTCTAATTTTTACCTTCATCAAACTGATCTTTCCTCCTCATTTTGGTCAGTTATCTGATGCATCAGCACGTACTTCTTCCACATGGTATAATTCATGTTTCGTGACCTTAATTGAATCTTCCAATTCCATTCTCCTTCCCCATTCAGTTCTCATGGTAGGTAACAAGAACTCCATTGGAAGTAAAGCTTCCATACCATAGACTAATTGGAATGGTGTATACTTAGTGATGACTTTATATGAAGTCATGTATGTCCTGTATCCCAATCTGTTCTGTTTGCATTGACTATCTTAGCCAAGATAGTACATAGTATTTTATTGGTGGCCTCTGCCTGCCCATTATCCTGTGGGTAATAGGTTGTACTCTTCATATGCACAATCATGAACTCTTTAGTCAATAGTTCTATGGTCTCATTAATGAAGTGACTTCCATGGTCACTGATAAATTCCAGGGGACAACCAAATCTTGTAAGTATGTGCTCATACAGGGATCTTATTGTAGACTTAGCTGTGTTGTCCCTCAGAGCTTTAGCTTCCACCCACTTTGTAGTATAATCAGTGGCTGTGATTATGTACTTGTTCTGTGTATTTCTGGCTGGTGGGTTAATTGGTCCAACAAAGTCTTAACCCCATTTCTGAAATGGTTCAGTAGGCATCGTAGGATGCAAAACCATCTTCTCAGATCTCTGCAATGGTCCTAGCCTCTGACACTCATCACAACTCTTGCAATACTTAGTGGTGACTTTATATCAAGTCATGTATGACCACAAAGCTGTCAGCAGCTTTGTATCCCAATCCGTTCTGTTTGCATTGACTATCTTAGTCAAGATAGTACATAGTATTTTGTTGGTAGCCTCTGCCTGCCCATTACCCTGTGGGTAATATGTTGTACTCTTCTTATGCACAATCATGAATTCTTTAGTCAATAATTCAATGGTCTCATTAATGAAGTGACTTCCCTGATCACTTATAAATTCCAAGGGACAGCCAAATCGTGTAAGTATGTTCTCATACAGGAACCTTGCTGTGGACTTGGCTGTGTTGTCCCTCAAAGCTTTAGCTTCCACCCACTTCGTAGTATAATCAGTGGTTGTAATTATGTACCTGTTCCGTGTATTCTTGGCTGGTGGGTTAATCGGTCCAACAAAGTCTAGTCCCCATTTCTGAAATGGTTCCGTAGGCATTGTAGGATGCAAGGCCATCCTTCAAGATCTCTGCAAAGGTCCTAGCCTCTGACATTCATCACAACTCTGACAATACTCGTGTACATCTTTGACAAAAGCAGGCCACCAGTAACCTGCGAGTAGTATCTTCCTACTGGTAGTCTCTTTTCCAAAATGACCTCCAGCCACTCCTTTATGAACTTCCTCCAAAACTTTATTTACTTCATGGTGGCACAAGCATCGTTTTAGTACTCCATCAGGTCCTAGCTTATACATTCTGCCCCCTATCATAGTGTAAGGTAAAGCCTTGATAGCTATTCTCTTCCTCTGCTCCTTCCCATAACTATGTGGGCACTGACCATGAGTAAGGTAGTATCTGATTGGCCACTGCCAATCTAACCAATCATCTACACTTCCCTGCACCTCCACTACAAATAAACTCGCATCAGGTAGTTGGTCGTCTACTCCCGTGGCGGTCTCTCCTATTGCTAGGCGTGACAAGTGATCTGCCACAAGATGCAAACGGCCAGGCTTGTACACAACTTCGAACTCAAACTCATGCAAGATTATTAACCATCTTGCTATCCTGCCACTTAGCAAAGGTTTGTTCACCAGATAAATCAGAGCCTGATGATCCACATAAAACATAAACTTCCTTCCCAATAGGTAATGCCTGAATTTCTTGACTGCATAAATCATTGCCAATGCTTCTCTTTCAGTTGTGCTATAGTTCTTTTCAGCACTGTTCATCAACCTGCTAGCATAGTACACAGGTGAATCTATGTTTCCTGTAACATTTTGGGCTAACACTGCTCCCAATGCTTCTCTTGAGGCATCACAGTGAACATGGAATACTACATGCCAGTGAGGGTCAATCAGCACAGGTGTAGTTGTAACTGACAATGTAAGTTCCTCAAAAGTCTGTTGACATTCAGCTGTCCATGCAAACCCAACATCTTTCTTCAGAAGCTTGCTCAACAATTGGCAGCTTTGAGGGAGGAACTCAAGCAGGAGTTTGAGGCTAGAATTGCCACTGAGTGTGCAAACAAGGTGGATGTGGAGGCCAACCTCAAGTTGCAGAAAGAATTGGAGGACACCGAGGCTGCCCTGCAGCTAACAAAGGGGAATCTGATTGAAGCGGGTCTGGAGCAGGGGAAATTGCATGAAGCACATAAGTAGCAGCTATACCAATTGCAGGTGTAGCATGAGGGCAAATTGTAGGAAGTGAAGGTGCTTCATACAGAGTTGGAGACAGTTCATCAGAGAATGACCATACAATGTGCCACACTAACAACTGCTCTAGAGCAAACTACGTTAGAAGTTAACAGACAAGCAGAGAGGGCCGAGGCTGAGACAGTAGAGCAGGGGAAACTTATTGATGATCTGAAGGCTACTCTCCGTTGCAATGAGGATACTTTCCAACAGTACAGTCAAGTTGAGGCTGAGAAGGAAAGGTTCATCCTGCAGTTGCAGCAATCACTCACGGGCCACAAGAATGAACTCTCTGTGGCTAACAAGGCTTGGAAGGAAGCCAATAATCTGGCTGTTGCCTATGCGGCCCTGGTTGAACCTCATGCAAAGCGCATAGAGGCTTTACAGCAGCAGTTAGATGTGTACAGACTCAAGGAGGAGCAGGCTCTCAGGGGTGCTACACAGGACTTGGTGAATAATCATCTTGTGCAAGTATGCTTAACACAAGGGCCGGTGGAAGGGAAAGCACCACGAAAGCTCACTCAGGGGGAGATGAATGATCTCAGATTGCAAGTACAGAACATTGCCACAACTACTATAGACAATGTCTATAGTAGGATTGCGGAGTTACATGATGATGTAGAAGGCCTGCAAACTCAAGTGGATGACCTGAGTTCCAATATTGACAAAAGAGTCTTTGTTCCTGAGGAGTAGCTGGTGGCTACTTATTTGCATGCCAGGACTCTGATTTTCCAGTCTTCATCACAGGAGGTGCAAGAGTTGCCAGCAGGAGGAGGGACAACGGTGGCAATATGGTTGAAAGCATCCCCCCAAACCTCAGACTGTAGTTGCGCCATGGCGTCAACAGCGTCAGCCACCTGCTGTAGAGGTGGTCTGAGGCGGGCACCATGCTGAAGGAATTAATTGCCTTCCAGGTTGTTCATGGGTACATCTACACCAAGACCAAGGAGGTATCTAGTATTGTCATGGGCTGTGGATTGTACTATGCTGCTTGTTTCATGGCACGTTATCACATTGAGCAGTAGAAGATGCAATCACAATTTTTGAGTTATTCCAGTGGAGATCATTGGGTCTTACCTTCAGTTCCGCCCCATATGTATCTCTATGATGCGAAAGTCATGATGCAGAAGGATTCCCAGCTTCATTCATGGTTTAATTTGGCCTGGAACAACTTGGTCAAAGAAAAATTGGGGCCTGATGATATTTTCTATAAGGGACATACACTGTTCCAAAGTCATTGGCACACCTCTCACCTATACGGCCAAGGAGTTCAGGGAGTTCACTCATTTTGCTTGCAAGCGTTTACAGCAAGTAGTACAGTTTAAGCTTCCAGACATGGTGGGCCAACATCGTATGTCACGCAGGATTCCGGAGGAGCCTTAAAGTTTGGCCGCCAAAACACCTCAGGGAGGAAGATGATTCTGATACTACTGGTTCTTCATAGGAACCTTTTGACATGGCGGAGGACTATGCACTCCAAATGGCAGAGAAGAAATGACAGGGATCTCTTATGCCTGACATGTTACCTCATTATCAACCACAGGTGGGTCAGACATTTCCATTTGGTGCTCAATCACCTCCATCAGCCCGTGACAGGGCTCGAGCTCGCACACAGAGCCCTTCAAGAGACTCTCACCGTCAGAAGGGTGCTCGCTCACAAAGGTTTGCTGATCCTAAGCAGTAAACCGTGAGGACACGGCTTTTTGAGAGGGGGAGTGGTAATGTTAGAGGGCTATTTGGGACTTAGACGTTTTTACGGGTTCTGTGAGATACCCTTAATTTTTGCGCAGACTTATGGATGGTAGACTTAGACCAACAGAGGCCTTAGGGTGACAGGCGTAGGCTTTAGGAGGGGGGGGGGGGGGGGGGGGGGGGGGGGGGGTAGATTTCGTTAGCCCCTTCACACACTCGACACCCAACCCGACACAGCTTCACACAGTTTCACACAGCCAATCATAGCCCGACACAGCCAGTCACAGCTTGGCACATTCACAGCCCGACACAGTTTGGCACAACCAGTCACAACATACATAGGGAACGGTTATCAATGGTAGGGAACGATTGTGTGGGAACGACATCTGCAGGGGAAACGTGTTACTTCTTGGGGTGACAGTTAGTTAGTTAGGTGGTTAGAACAGCTTGCATGCAGATGAGGGAGAGCAGCAACAAAGGGGGGATCACTTCACGCGGAGCGCTTCTTGGACATGCATGGAAGATCAGCGGAGAGCAAGAACGGAAGCAAGGATGGAGAGCACGTGAAGGAGGAAGATGAACAATAGATGCTTGTTACATGCAAAGTTGTAGTGATATTGTAGGGCAGATTAGAGTCACCATGGCATTGGCCTGATACTTGATAAATCATAATCTGATACTTATTTGATACAATCACACTGTGGAGAGAGACATGAGTGAAGTTGTGGAATGAATGGATGAATGAATGGAACCTGGTAGATACTGAAGCAATCTAATGCTTCAGTATACACAGTAAGGTAAATTGCTAACATGAAGGTAAGAAGAAATACAAATAGGAAGCACAACCATGATTCACTAGCTGTAGGTCATTACTGATTGTTCTGAGCGGGCTGAGTGCTTAGAGATATCCAACTATTCTATCTTGGAGTTTCCACCTCGGATAGTGAAGGGATGGGTGAGTAAAAGCCGCTCGACAGGCTTTTGGGGCTGTGATAGGCTGTGGCAGGCTGTGACCTGTGGCTTGTGGGGCTGTGACGGGCTGTGACGGCTGTGACCTATGGGGTTGTGATAGGCTGTGGCCTGTGTGGGGCTGTGACGGCTGTGACTTGTGATCTGTTTGGGCCTGTGCTGGTCTGTGGTGGCCCGTGTTGACCTGTGGACGGCCTGTGCTGACTCGTGGAGGCACTGGTGGACTGCCCAAGGACTGGCATGTGGTCTTGAAGGCCAAATTTTGAAGCTCGCGTAATAACTGGTTTGTCCAAGGAATCTCCTTAGACTCTTAACATTTCCTGGTGGTGGAGAGGCTTTAATAGCCTCTGTCTTTCTGGGATCCACAAGCAGTCCCCTCTTACACACAATGTGTCCCAAAAGTACCTTTGAGGTCACACAGAAAGTACATTTTTCTGGATTCAGGCCCAGACCTCTCATCCTGCATCTGGCCAAACATAACTCAAATTTAAGCAAGTGCTCATTCTTAGAACTGTACACACTGAAGTCATCTAAGAACACCTGCATGAAATCATCCAGATACTCATGGAAAGATTCACTTATCACTCTCAGAAAAGTTGCTGGTGCATTACAAAGTCCAAAAGGCATGACTTTGTATGCATAGGCACCCTAGTCTGTGATGAAAGCTGTCTTTCTCTGGTCTTCTTCTGCCACTTGCACTTAGTTATACCCACTGAAGCCATCCATGAATGAGTACATCTCATGGCCTGCCACAGTGTCCAGCACTGCTTCTGTGAATGGCAAATGGAAGGGATCTTTCTTTGTACAAGCATTCAACTTCTTATAGTTCACACAGACTCTCAGTTTACCATTCTTTTTGGGAACTATCACAATGGATGACAACCATGTTGTATACTCTATCGGGTATATGAACTTAGCCTCAGCCAACTTCTTGATCTCTTCCCCAACCTTCTGTGCATAGTTGGGATTCATTCTGTACCTTGCCTGTTTGATTGGTACTGTCCCTGGTTCCAGTTCAATCTTATGCTGACAAATCTCAGGTGGTATCCCTTTCAGATCCTCATAGCTCCAAGCAAATACATCTCTGTATTTGATGAACAGACTCTTAGCTTCCTCAAAGAATTCTGGCTCCAAGTCAGCCCCTACTTTCACCATTCTCAGTTCCTCCTCAGTTCCCACATTCACTTCTCTCATTTGCTCATCAGCTGTGATTGTCCAACCAGTCACTACCTCATTCTGTAAACTTACAGTGGCTAGTTCTTCTAGGATTTCCATTTCTCCCTCTCTTTCCTCATAGAAATGTAGTGGGTAACTGCTTGTTTCACCCTCAATTGGTGTTGCTGTTACTACACCACAGCAGATACCTTTTAAACAACTTAGGCCTTCCTGTTGCATTTCTGCAACCTGCTCCCACTCTGGGTGTGCAGCAAACAGGGTAGCTTCCTGCTCCTCATCAAGTCTTTTCTCCAGTCATACTCTCTGACTCCTTGAGGTCTTCTCGCAGCAGGTAGTCTACTAGATTTCTTAGTGGTGATTTGTATCTTGCGCTTCCCAACATGCACAGTTAGTAACTGGGAATTCCAGTCATGGAATACCCTGGCCTGTCTCAGCCATGGTCGACCCAACAATAAGGAGTAAGCTTCCATGACATCATCCATTTTCAATACAGTCACTGTGATCTTAAAGATCATCTTTTGAATCTGTATCTTAACTCCTCTTATCAAGCCTAATGGCTGAACACTTCTTTGATCCGCCATTGTTACTGTGAATGGGGCTGGTTTCATGTTACTTAGACCAAGCTTCAGCCTTAATTGGTCTGTCATGATATTCACTCCAGAGCCTCCATCTATCAGTACATCAGTCAAGTCTGTGCTTCCAATTCTCAATTGGATTACTGGCATAGAATCATCAAAGTCCATGACTATTTCTCGCCCTTCTGGCTTCACAGTATAGCTTGTCACCTTGCTGTTCAGGTCTGTGTTCCCTATCACATGGGCAATCTGATTGATTGCTTGATACAGCCTGTGCCTACAATGAGGTGCCACAGCCAATAGTTGTCCAATGGTAATCTCCGCTTTGGACTGGCATATTACTTCAGCCAAAGTCCCTTCATTACCCTGCACTTGTTCAGCTTCTTTCTTCACTTCATCTTCACTCACTTCATCTTCTCTTTCAGAATCAGAGGAATCTGCCATAGGGATATCAATACTCTTCTGCATTTCCCTTATGGTTTCAGCCACTTCCTTGTGCAGTTCCTTCTCATCTCTCCAAGCCTCATCATCTTCAGGCACACTACCATCTTCATTATCATCATCTTCCTCATCTACTGGAGGTATTAGTTTAGCTTTGCTTCTAGAGACTATCATCGTACTCACTTCTAGTACAAAACATGGCCTAACCATGTGAGCTGCCACTACTGGGCCCTCATTCACAGGAGCTCTCATCTCATTCAGGTGTCTGATCCAAAATGGACAGGCTGCCTTACGATGTTCTGCCTGATTACAATAGTAACACAATTCTTCACCATTGGGTCCTCGCCCTTGATCTGCTCTGGAATTATTTCTATAATCCTGATTCCTTGGCTGGTAATTCCCCCTTGGATTACCCTGATAGTTGCCTCTGGGATTGCCTTGGTAATTCCCTCTTGGATTACCTCTCCCTTCCATACCATTGTTATAACCACCAAGCCTACCATAGTGGTCCTCATCATTGTTTCTTCTTGGTTGGGGCTGCACTTGATGCACCCTTACTTGCCTAGGTTCTCTTGCAGCCGTCCTTCTGTTGTAATAACAATTCTCAGTAGAATGGTTATCCATTTTACAGATAGTACAGTGTTTCTCCTTCATGTGGCATTCAGCTGTGGTATGGCCTTCATTCTGACATTTTGCACACCAAACACCCTTCCTCAAATGTGTTACAGCCTCTGTGGCATACTTCTTCAAGATCTCTTCCAGCCTTTTCTCATAGTTATCCCTCTTCAACTTTTCATTCTTCTTACTCTTCCTCTTGAGCTCTTGCTCTTCTTCCTCATTTGACTCCTCCTCAGAGTCCTCATCATCCATTTTCTCTCTCCTGAGCATTCCCAATTGCTCAATTCTGTTAGCTGTTTCAAATGCCTCCTCCACTGTATTATGGGGTAGCATATCCACTTTCTTTTGCAACTCTGGTCTTAGTCCATTCACAAACCAAGTCTTCTGTAACCCTGGTGCTGGTACAGCAGCCAGCTTTTTCATCATCAATTCCATCTTTTCCATGTACTCCTCAACAGTTTCATGCTTCTTTTGCTTTAACTGTTGTAAACTCCCATACACTTCATCCTCAGTTTTGCTTGTCCTAAACCTGTTTCGGAATGCCGTACTAAGGCCATTCCAGGTTAGGAAATGATTATCAGGGAATCTTGCATACCATTCACTTGCTTTCTTAATAAGTGAACATGGGAACAGTCTCATCTTGGCATCATCGCCATTTTCATTGTTCACAATACACATGTGATCAAATTGGCTGATGTGTACATCAGGATCCTTTTTCCCTGCATATATTGGAAAAGGTGGTTTTGCCCGTGTTGGTTGTACCACCATCTGTGGCCCTACACCCTGCCCACTGACAGGTGCTGGTCCCCCTGTTGGTGCTGGTCCTTGAGGACCTGTTGTAGTAGTGGTGGATCTCCCACCGAGTGCTGGCCCCTGAGCACTCCCTGCTACTGGCCCCACGATATTCATAGTATTCCCAGCTCCAGTTGCACTACTTCCCACACTCCCTGTCCCCCCAGAGCCAGATCCAGGCTGCCCGTCTGATCCCCCTAAGCCAACACCTTCGTTGGCCTGTGATCCAAGTGCTCCACTTGATCCAGGTCCAACAGGTTGGGATGTCCTGGTCGTAGTCTCAACCTCAACTATTGGGTCTACTTCTTCATACTCTTTATCTTCCAATTTCTTCTCTCTGTTTTTATCTTCCAAGTTCTGCTCTTGGGTTTCTTTCTCTTCACTTATGTAACTCAATTGCAATGGTGTTGGAGAGTCTGAACTCTCCGTTGGCTCTGCCACATCCTCCCCTCCTTCTTCGTCTTCCGTTTCAGAAACTGGAGTTCCCGCTTTTGGTGTTCCATGCCAACTCTTATCAAAGTTTTCTATCAAATCGTTTATCCAGGGATGTACCCAAATCCTCTCCCCCTTGGCTTATCTTTCTTCCCGTACCAATTCCTTAATCTTTCTTGTAAGGAATAAGAGGATGCTCCAACTCTAGTTCTTCCGGTATGGTGATGTAATCTTTGATCTTAATGGTGTGAGAGGTCCAGATGATTCCCCTATGTCTATTCCTCTCTCCCCAACATATGATAATTAGCTTTCAGATAACTTTCTCTTTTTGCTGAATATCTCTGGAGTCTAGCTTCTCTTTCATCATTCACGTCCCATGTCTTTCATATCTTTAATGAGGCAATAACCAAAACTCTCTCCTGTAGTATCTCTCGTATATGCCCGGATTTCTTTCAAGCTTCAATGCACCCTTGGCTATACTAGAAGTCTCTGTTACCATATAACCATATGGCAAACATGTTGGAAGCTGTCTTGGTGTAAATTTGATCCACAAGATATCCTCGGAATCCAACTCTTTACCAGTACAAGTTCTTTATGCATATGAGTGTAAACATTCACTTTCTTTTCCTCCCAGCCTTCAAACTCTACTCGCTTAATGGATACCAATGCTATCACATAACCAGTGTGGTACCACGTGCTCTCCCTCTATAGGCCACCTGATAAATCTTTATCACTCCTTTCTCCAGACCCCACTCAGGGTTAGCATCATGCACTCTCTTAAGAATGTTTTCTTTACAACCGTCTGGCATTCCAAGAACCTCTGAAAGAATTGTTGGGACAATCTTCCTTCTCAGTTCCACAGGGAATTTGATTCACATCAAATTCTTTATTCTCCAACACCATGATCCCACCAGATGCCTGTCACATCTGGTTGTTCATGACCCATCCCCAGTATGGTCGCCAAATGTCGAGCGGCTTCTACTCACCCCTCCCTTCGCTAATCCGAGGTGAAACTCCAAGATAAAGAGTTGGATATCTCTAAGCCCTCAGCCCGCTCAGAACAATCAGTCATGATCTACATCTAGTGAATCATGGTTGTGCTTCTTATTTGTATTTCTTCTTACCTTCATGTTAGCAATTTACCTTACTGTGTATACTGAAGCATTAGATTGCTTCAGTATCTACCAGGTTCCATTCACTCATCCATTCATTCCACAGCTTCACTCATGTCTCTCTACACAGTGTGATTGTATCGAATAAACATCAGATTATGATTTATCAGGTATAGGCCCAATGCCATGGTGCCTCTAATCTGCCCTACAGTATCACTACAACCGCTTTAGCATGTAACAAGCATCTACTATCATCTTTCATCCTTCATCGTGCTCTCCATCCTTGCTCCCATTCTTGCTCTCCGCCTGATCTCCTCTCATGCATGTCCAAGAAGCGCTCCGCGTGAAGTGATCCCCCCTTCGTTGCTGCTCTCCCTCATCTGCATGCCAGTCGTTCCCTGCCAATGATAACCGTTCCCTATGTATTTTGTGACTGACTGTGCCAAGCTGTGACTAGCTGTATCGGACTGAGATAGACTGTGACAGGCTGTGTGAGGCTATGTCGGGCTGTGACTGGTTGTGTCGGACTGTGACGGGCTATGACTGGCTGTGTAAGCCTGTCTACCCCCCCCCCCCCCTCCTAAAGCTTCGCCTGTCACCCCTAAGGCCTCTGTTGGTCTAAGTCTAACCATCCATAAGTCTCGCAAAATTAAGGGTACCCCACAGAACCCGTAAAAATGTCTAAGTCCCCAACAACCCTCTAACAAGGCCACAGGACACAGCCTATCACAACCCATCAGCCCCAAAGGCCACAGGGCACAGCCCGTCACACCGCCCATCAACCCATTACACAGAAACACACAGCCCCACCGGCTACAGGTCACAGCCTGTCACAACCCCAAAGGCACAATGGCACAGCCTGTCACAGTCCGTCAAAGCCCATCACAGCCCCACAGGCCACAGGTCGCAGCCTATCACAGCCCTACACAGGTGATAGGGTCACAGCATCAGAGGCCACACCTCTCACAACACACAGCCCAAAGGCCACAGGTCACAGCCGTCACAACAAACACATCTCACAGAAGCCGGTCACAACCCCACAGGCCACAGCCCCACAGGCCACAGGGTAGAGCCAGTCACGGTGGGGGCGCAGTCACAGTGCATCACACCCCCAAAGGCCACAGGGCATAGCCTGTCACAGCCTATCACAGCCCCACAGGCCACAGGTCACAATCTGTCACAGCCCCAAAGGCCACATGGCACAGCCCATCAACAGCCCCATCACAGCCCCACAGGCCACATGTCACAGCTTGTCACAACCCCAAAGGTCACAGGGCACAACCTGTCATAGTCCGTCACAGCCCATCATAGCCCCCCCAGGCCACAAGTCACAACAGCCCACCTACACCGGTGACAGGGTCAGCATCACGGCCACAGCCTGTCACAACCCCACAGGCCACAGGCCACAGCCTATCACAGCCCGTCACATCCCCATCCATGGCCGTTCATGGCAGTTTAGCCATTTCTCCCAAAGGGTTTAGCCACGCCAAGCTAGGTTTGTGTCTCTTGGACTCTAGCTTCTTTGCACCGAGCTATGGCGGCTGTGAGGAAATCAGCAAGGTATTCTTGCTCTTTATGGCTCCACCCACCACCAATTAGCTCTAATTCCAAATGAAGATGTTTGCAACCAAAACTAAGTGCACAAGCTTCATTTTAACTCACAAAACAACGCCATTGATCCCTATGGCGACTAACCAAACATGGCTGACTTCCAGCCCTTGTAGGCACTCATTCACGCGCTTTTCTTGACCATAACACGCCCCTTCGCACCTAATCCAGCCCCTGCACCTGCTGCTTCAAGAGTTGTGCTCCCTTCAAGCTTGAAGTTGAAACCCCAACTCACATATGCCCTACAAGTGCTTTTCTTTCACCCAAGTGGGAACCAGCCCTAGCCCTTCCATTCTAGCTCTCTAAAGCTTGAAAACAAAAGCCCAATGGACTAAAGGCATGCTCCACACATGCCCTACAGGGAAACCAGCCCCTTCCTTCCTTTCTTGCACCCCCAAACCTGAAAGTACAAGCCTTCAACATGTTGAAAGCATGCTCTACACATGCATGGCCCTCACATAAGAGAAATCAGCCCTTCCCTCTTCCTTGCTTGCCCTCCAAGCTCGAAGATGGAAGCTTCAATGGGCTGCATGCATGCTCCACACATGCAACCCCTTCACACAAGAGGTATCAGCCCCCTATCTTGGCTCCTTGGCTCCTTGATGCTCTCTAAGACAAGACAGAGCACTCCACAGCCTTTGCCAAGCTCCTGAAACCCTAAGGCTTACATTTCCAGCCACAAGACACTCCTCTTGTGGTGCAAGAACTCTCCTTCCAAGCTCTGAAATCCTAGGTGCACATTCCATGGCCTTGCCGCACCTCTTAGCCCCTGTTCCAATGCTGCTTCGTGCCCATGCCGGACGAGCTTCTGGGGATGCGCAATGGCGGCGTCTTGTCTCTTCTCACCCCGCTGTGATGGCATCGTCTCTTTCCCTCCTCTGGCTTTTATGTTTCGCAGCGGCGCTTGTGTGGGGAAGTACATCTCTCTCTCTCCCTTCTTAAACCTAGCATTTGTATGCTTCACTTCTCCTTAGCTGTGCTGGAGGTGGCTTGCTGATGGCGATGGCGCACAGTTACCTTCCCCAATCGTTTAAGGTGCTTTTGGTGTTTAGGGTTTCAGCTTTTACTTCATGTCTTTCTCTCTTGTTTTTGAGGTTCTTAGTTGACATCGATGACAAGTGTAGGGGTTGTCGCGCGGCTTTTACTCACCCATCCCTTCGCTATCCGCGGCGGAAACTCCAAGATAGAAGAGTTGGAAATCTCTAAGTACTCAGCCCGCTCAGAACAATCAGTCATGACCTACAACTAGTGTATCATGGGGGTGTTTCCTATTTGTTTTCCTTTCCGCATTCATGTTAGCTACCTTACTTGTGATAATTTAAGTATCAGTTTGCTTCATCAATCTATCGGATTCCATCAACTCATCATTCATTCCACAGCTTCACTCAGATCTCTCTACACAGTGTGATTGTATCGTATAAGTATCAGATTATGATTTATCAGGTATCAGGCCGAAGCCATTGTGTCTCTAATCTGCTCTACAATATCACTACAGCTTTGCATATAACAAGCATCTACTAATCATCTCTCCTCCTTCACCGTGCTCTCCATCTTTGTTTCCGTTCTTGCTCTCCGCCCGATCCCCTCTCATGCATGACCAAGTAGTCTCCCCGTGAAGTGTCCTCCTTCAGTCCTTGCTCCTCCTTTTATCTTCCTACCCGTTGTTCTTAACCGCTTCCCTCACTAACCGTCGTCCGTGAACTAACATGTTCCCTTCGCAGGTGTTGTTCCCCACAGTCGTTCCCTGTCCTGCTATCCTTTCCCTATGGTCGTGACAGCTGTGTCAAGCTGTGACTGGCTGTGTGAAACTGTGACGGGTTGTGACCGGCTGTGTCGGGCTGTGACTGGCTGTGCGACTGTGTTTGGCTGTGTCGGGCTGTTACTGGCTGTGTGGCTGTGTCGGCTGTGACGGGCTGTGTTGGCTGTGATGGGCTGTGTCGGGCTGTGTGAAGCTGTGACGGGCTGTGTTGGCTGTGACTGGCTGTGTTGGCTGTGACGGGCTGTGTAACCCCCTTCTAAAGTGCTCTGCTGTCAGCAATGCCACATGTCCCTTATAGAAAATATCATCAATGCCGAATTTCTGTGTTGACAAATTGTTCCAGGCCGCTTGAAACCATGAACGAATTTGAGAATCCTTTTGCATCATAACTTTTGCCTCATATAGGTACATATGAGGTGGCACTGAAGGTAAGACCCAATGATCCCCACTGGAATAACTCAGAAAGCGCGATTGCATCTTGTGCTGCTCAATGTGATAACGTACCAGAAAACAAGCAGCGTAGTATAACCCGCATCCCATGACAATACTTGCTACCTCCTTGGTCTTGGTATAAATGAATCCATGTACAACTTGGAAGGCAATTAATTCCTTCAACATTGTACTTGCCTCATGCCAGTATTGTGCAAAGTGATGATCCTCAATATGTCGATTGTTCGGACGAACTTTAGTCCTAGTTGCCATTGGCAGCCAAATGCGCATGATTTGGTAGTAACGTGCGAATGACTGCGGAGGACTAAATTCTTTCCAAGCCAAATCCAACATGATGGGAATTTGGTTGAAGGGCATAATCATAGCCCTACTGTATTCCCTTGCAGCTGGAGTTTTAGGTGGGTTAAAAGCAGCATTGCCCCATACCTCAGGCTGTGGTGGCTGTGGTGTGGTTATAGGAACAACAGGTTCAGCTACTGGTACAGTGACTTGTTGTGGTGTTGGTGGTACTGGTTCTTGTATCATTGGCATCTCCTGCACCTCCTGTGAAGAAGACTGAAAAGCCAAAGTTCTGGCTTGTAAATAAGAAGCCATTAACTGTTCCTCAGGTATATAGGCTCTTTTGTCGATATTTGAAGTGAGGTCTTCCACTTGAGTCTGCAGTCCGTCTACATCTTCCTGTAACTCCGCTATCCTACTATAGACATTGTCTATAGTAGTTGTGGCAATGTTCTGCACTTGGAGGCTGAGTTCATTCATCTCGCTTTGGGTGAGCTTTCGTGGTGCTTTGCCCTCCACTGGGCCTTGTGCTAACCAGACCTACATAAGTTGGTTATCCACCAAGTTGCTTGTGGTTCCTTTGAGAGTGTGCTCCTCTCTTAGTTTGTACACATCTAATTGCTGTTGTAAAGCCTCCATGCGCTTCGCATGAGGTTCAACCAAATTCGCATAGGCAGCAAGTAGATTATTGGCTTCCTTCCAAGCCTTGTTATTGACCGAGATTTCATTTCTATTGGCCATGATCGTTTGTTGCAACTCCAGGATGTGCTTCTCTTGATCAGCTTCAATCTGCCTGTATTGCTTGAAAGTATCCTCATTGCGATAGATTGTATTCTTCATATCGACAATGATTTTCATTTGCTCAACATTCTCTGCTTCTGCCTTCATACTTTTTTCTACTTGACTGTTTATTTCTTTTGTAGTTTGGCCAAGCATAGTTGTGAGTGTAGCACATTGTATGGCCATCCTGTCATGCACTGTCTGCAACTGCGTATGTGTGGACTTAGCTGTGTTGTCCCTCAGAGCTTTAGCTTCCACCCACTTTGTAGTATAATCAGTGGCTGTGATTATATACTTGTTCTGTGTATTCTTGGCTGGTGGGTTTATTGGTCCAACAAAGTCCAGTCCCCATTTCTGAAATGGTTCAATAGGCATTGTAGGATGCAAAGCCATCTTTCCAGATCTCTGCAATGGTCCTAGCCTCTGACACTCATCACAAGTTTTACAATACTTGTGTACATCCTTGACACAAAGTAGGCCACCAATAACCGGCAAGTAGTATCTTTCTACTGGTAGTCTCTTCTCCAAAATGACCTCCCGCCACTCCTTTATGAACTTCCTCCAAAACTTTATTTACTTCATGGTGGTACAAGCATCGTTTTAGTTCTCCATTAGGTCCTAGCTTATACAGTTTGCCCCCTACCGTAGTATAAGGTAGAGCCTTGATAGCAATTCTTTTCCTCTGCTCCTTCCCATAACTCGGTGGGCACTGACCATGAGTAAGGTAGTATCTGATTGGCCACTGCCAATCTAACCAGTCATCTGCACTTCCCTGCACCTCCACTGCAAATAAACTCGCTTCTGGTAATTGGTCGTCATGTTCCGTTGGTATTACCTGTGCAGCCCGTGACTCTTTCGGTGTATCTACATGCAAATCGTGTCTCAATGGTTTGTCATGGATACCACTGTATTCCTTCAACTTATTGGCATTAACTCTTCCCAGCATCTCTTTGTTAATGGTTTGTAACATAGCGGTGTTGTTATCATACATCTTCTGTATGACATAAGGTCTCTTCCATGGCGATTTAAACTTAGAAACTTTAATCTTTCTCTTCTTTTGCAACCACAAAACCAAATCTCCCAGAGGATATCTCCCATGTGCACTTTGCCTTAAGAACAGTGATTCTGGGTATCGAAACAACAATGCAACCATCCACAGGTTGAACTTACTCACAGGCAAAGTCGTCATCCAGCTCCTTGTCGGAAGTCTCCCCTGTATCAATATCAGCGGGTAGGGGCTTCGGAAGGACTTGAGAAGTATGTCCACCCAAACCCATCAGGAGGTTCTTGTAAATCTCGGCATCCCCTTCAATCCCAAAGAGATGTCGCGCACTGGCCTTGCAAGCGTGGTACGAGGCACCTACAGTGGAATACAATGAAGGAAACATTGCTTTCATGCTGCACCTGCATTTGGTATAGCTGTTGCTTATGTGCTTCGTGCAACTGGTCTTGCACGAGGCCTGCCTCAATCAATTGTTCCTTGGCCAATTGCAAAGCCGCTTCTGTATTCTCCAAGTCTTGCTGCATCTTGAGAGTGACCTCCTCATCGACCTTGTTTGCACACTCAGTGGCTAGTCGAGCCTCAAACTCCTTCCTGAGTTCCTCTCTCAAGGCTGTCAATTGGGTAGTTGGAACATGGGATTTGACATAAGTCCCCAACAAATTAAGTGTCCTGCTTATGGAACTCATCAGCATTGCCTGTTGAGGGTCATCATGGTGAGGTTGCTGCTGTTCCTCCAGATCCTCAACCGCGTGATGTCTCACGAACCACTCAGGCCATTGTCCCACCGGATTTTCTTCCTGAATTACTTCATCCATCATTGGTGCTGCAGTGTCTTGACATTCTACCTGTGGTACCTCCGACACAGGTGTGTGTATTATATGCACCTCAGGATTTCCCTTGGGCAACTGTTGCACCTCTGGAATCTCTGTCTCCTTGACCAGACCAGAATATTCATAGAGAAGGTCCCCCTTCTCAATTTCTGCCACTATCTGTTCTGTAGTTGGAATATCTAACCCTTCTTTTTCCAAATCAATTATTTCTGGTTGAGCTGCATGGACAACTCGTAACCTTGTGACAAGCCGATCATCTGGCTGTGATGGCTGTGATACTGAAGTAACTTCCTCTTCCCTCTCTGAAGGTCATGCTTCTAGTAATAGCAGTTCTCTGTGCTGCTGTGCCCCTTCCTGCACAAAAACTTGGGAAACATTATCATGCGGATTCCTTGAAGCCAGTGGATCCGCCACTACAGTCTTTCCGCGCCTCTGTCTCTTATTCTCGTGTTGTCCTGCCATTCCACCCTCACTGTGTGAAGAGCCTTGCTCTTCCATTGCAGTGGTTTCTGGCTCAAACACTCCCATCTCCTTTCTTTCTCGAGCATCAAGGATGCCAGAATCAAGAATTATTTGAGCAATGATTGGGCCAGACACTATGATAGGAGACTTTGCGGCAGTACCCTGTAATCTTTTCATCTCCTCTACCAGTGCGTTGTACATTATGTCCGCCCATTCTATCTCTTCTCCTCTCAGGGCTTTGAGTATTTCCTCTGTGAAGGATCTGCTCAAATACTGTTGGTTCTGTTTCATGGAAAACAGAACGTTCAATACCTGGCCTACCTCCTTAAGCCCTGGGTACACGGCCTTGGTACAAGCATAACCCCGAGTTTTAAAGAAACTCCCTTCTTGAATAAGTCCCCCATTTGCAGTCTTGCCCTGTGCTCCTCCACATGCACCTGGCCTGCTGGCAATCGAAACAATTGCTGTAGGTATAGGGGAGTAATTACTAATTCAACTCCCTTCACCGTTGTTGCTCCTGTCCTTGGCTCAAAGTTCTGTAAGAATTGTAACATGTACTGTCTATGGTGCAATGTCCAATCTTTGCTTTGCAATCCTTGCAATCTCAGCTCCTTCAATATCTGCATCGCCTGTGGGGTAGCAATTGTTTGTTTCTGCAGAATTGTGGTGCTCTTCACCCTGATTTCCTCCATTCCTCTCACTCTCTTCATTCTAGACCCACAGAACTATTTTGGTTGTAACAATTGAAGAAATGCCTGTAGTGCACAAAGCATAAACGTATGGTTGCCACAAAAAGCTATGGGTAATTTCTTGTAAGCCTGCGGGGCTTGCAAGCATCGCTCAAGAGAAAAGATCCGCTCTGTTGTTTTGTCCCTATACCACTGCATAAGTAATATTGCGAGCGTATAGTCTGTTAGTTCCTCCATAGCTTCAAAGCTATAGCATTGATGGTTTGTCCCGTCGAGACGCCCGTTACTCAGAACGACGCCGCCTCTTGCGCTTAATTTCCCTCCAATTTCTTGATCCTTTCTCTGGCTTTCTATTGGCCGTAACTGCTATGACTGGATTTTAGATTTCATTTTCTTTAGTGGACTTTCCCTACTGGATAGTCCACTAGGATCACACATGTGAGAAGAATTTCGTTTTTCTGTACTTATTGTTTGTTCCGTTCCCCTTTTTCCGTATTCATTAATGGGCCCGCCATTCATCCGAATTGATGCACTAAGTAGGTACTTTGACGGCCATCTTTGTCCTCTTTCTTGATGACACCTGTTCTTGCACTTCCTTCTCAGCTGTGTGTCGCGCCCTGACTTCCACGTGTCTATTTTTAAACTAGTTTCCGTCCTTTCTTCCGTCGGCCATTTTCCTAAAGTTATTGGGCGTCCACCTGTCACTGATTCTATGGATCGTGTAACCCTAGTAGGCTGTGTTGAGCTGTGACAGGCTGTGTCATACTGTGGTACGCTGTGATAGGCTGTGACACGCGGTGGTAGGTTGTGATAGGCTGTGTTGCGCCGTGCTGGGCTGTGATAGGCTGTGTCACGTTGTGATGGACTATGATAGGCTGTGTTTTGCCTTGATGGGCTGTGATAGGCTGTGTCACGTTGTGATGGACTGTGATAGGCTGTGTTTCGCCTTGATGGGCTGTGATAGGCTGTGTCACGCTTGTTCTGCCCGCCCTGGTCATATATGCTTGGCCTAGCGACAAGTGCTCCATACTCCATTGGTAACACTGGCGCAGCCCGTGACTGCTCTTGCATTTCAACATGTAAATCATGTTGCAATGGTTTGTCATGGATACCACTGTATCCCTTTAACTTATTGGCATTGACTCTTCCCAGCATTTCTTTGTTAATGGTTTGTAACATGGCGGTGTTGTTATCATACATCTTTTGTATGACATAAGGTCCTTTCCATGGTGATTTAAGCTTAGAAGCTTTAATTTTTCCCTTCTTCTGCAACCATAGAACCAAATCTCCCGTCTTAAAAATTTTTAACTTGTTTTCGTCAAACTGTTCCTTCCTCTTCATCTGAATTCTGGTCATATTATCAGCCGCATCAGCACGTACTTCTTCCACATGGTATAATTCATGTTTCCTGACCTTAATGGAATCTTGCAATTCCATTCTCTTTCCCCACTCCGTTCTCATGGTAGGTAATAGGAATTCCACTGGAAGTAAGGCTTCCATACCATAAACTAATTGGAATGGTGTATACTTAGTGGTGACTTTATATCAAGTCCTGTATGACCACAAAGCTGTCAGCAGCTTTGTATCCCAATCCGTTCTGTTTGCATTGACTATCTTAGTCAAGATAGTACATAGTATTTTGTTGGTAGCCTTTGCCTGCCCATTACCCTGTGGGTAATATGTTGTACTCTTCTTATGCACAATCATGAACTCTTTAGTCAATAATTCAATGGTCTCATTAATGAAGTGACTTCCCTGATCAGCTATAAATTCCAAGGGACAGCCAAATCGTGTAAGTATGTTCTCATACAGGAACCTTGCTGTGGACTTGGCTGTGTTGTCCCTCAAAGCTTTAGCTTCCACCCACTTCGTAGTATAATCAGTGGCTGTAATTATGTACCTGTTCCGTGTATTCTTGGCTGGTGGGTTAATCGGTCCAACAAAGTCTAGTCCCCATTTCTGAAATGGTTCCGTAGGCATTGTAGGATGCAAGGCCATCCTTCAAGATCTCTGCAAAGGTCCTAGCCTCTGACATTCATCACAACTCTGACAATACCCGTGTACATCTTTGAACAAAGTAGGCCACCAGTAACCTGCGAGTAGTATCTTCCTACTGGTAGTCTCTTCTCCAAAATGACCTCCAGCCACTCCTTTATGAACTTCCTCCAAAACTTTATTTACTTCATGGTGGTACAAGCATCGTTTTAGTACTCCATCAGGTCCTAGCTTATACATTCTGCTTCCTACCATAGTATAAGGTAAAGCTTTGATAGCGATTCTCTTCCTCTGCTCCTTACCATAACTAGGTGGGCATTGACCTCGAGTAAGGTAGTATCTGATTGGCCACTGCCAATCTAACCATTCATCTGCACTTCCTTGCACTTCCTTGCACCTCCATTATAAATAAACTCGCATCAGGTAACTGATCGTCCACTCATGTGGCGGCCTCTCCTGTTGTTAGTCGTGACAAATGATCTGCTACAAGATGCAAACGGCCAGGCTTGTAAATAACCTCGAACTCAAACTCATGCAAGATTATTAACCACCTCGCTATCCTTCCACTTATCAAAGGTTTGTTCACCAGATATATCAGAGCCTGGTGATCCACATAAAACATAAACTTTCTTCCCAATAGGTAATGCCTGAATTTCTTGACTGCATAAATCATTGCCAGTGCTTCTCTTTCAGTTGTGCTATAGTTCCATTCAGCACTGTTCATCAATCTGCTAGCATAGTACACAGGTGAATCTATATTTCCTGTAACATTCTGGGCTAACACCGCTCCCAGCTTCTCCTGATGCATCGCAGTGAACATGAAATACTACATGCCAGTGAGGGTTAATCAGCACAGGTGTAGTTGTTACTGACAGTGTAAGTTCCTCAAACGCCTGTTGACATTCAGCTGTCCAGGCAAACACTGCATCTTTCTTCAGAAGCTTGCTCAATGGTGCTGCTATTTGTGCATACCTTTTGACAAATCTTCTGTAATAACTGGTTTGCCCAAGGAATCTCCTTAAACTCTTAACATTCACTGGTGGTGGAGAGGCTTTAATTGACTCTGTCTTCCTGGGATCCACAAGAAGTCCCTTCTTACACACAATGTGTCCCAGAAGCACCCCTGAATTCACACAGAAAGTACACTTCTCTGGATTCAAGCCCAGACCTCTCATCCTACATCTGGTCAGACATAACTCCAATTTATGCAAGTGCTCATTCTTAGAGCTGTACACACTGAAATCATCCAAGAACACCTGCATGAAATCATCCAGATACTCATGAAAAGATTCACTTATTACTCTCTGAAAGGTTGCTGGTGCATTACAAAGTCCAAAGGGCATGACTTTGTATGCATAAGCACCCCAGTCTGTGATGAAAGCTGTCTTTCCTTGATCTTCTTCTGCCACTTGCACTTGATTATAACCACTGAACCCATCCATGAATGAGTACATCTCATGGCCTGCCACAGTGTCCAATACTACTTCCGTGAATGGCAAAGGGAAAGGATCTTTCTTCGTACAAGCATTCAGCTTCTTGTAGTTCACACATACTCTTAGTTTACCATTCTTCTTGGGAACTATAACAATGGGTGACAACCAAGTTGTATACTCTATTGGGTATATAAACTTAGCCTCAGCCAACTTCTTTATCTCTTCTCCAACCTTCTGTGCGTAGTTGGGATTCATTCTATACCTCGCCTGCTTGATTGGTACTGACCCTGGTTCCAGTTCAATCTTATGCTGACAGACTTCAGGTGGTATCCCTTTTAGATCTTCATAGCTCCAAGCAAATACATCTCTGTATTTGATGAACAAGCTTTTAGCTTCTTCAAAGAATTCCGGCTCCAAATCAGCTCCTACTTTCACCATCCTCGGTTCCTCTTTAGTTCCCACATTCACTTCCCTCACCTGCTCATCAGCTGTGATTGTCCAACCAGTCACCACTTCATCCTGTAAGCTCACAGTGGCTGGTTCCTCTAGGATTTCCATTTCTCCTTCTCTTTCTTCATAGAAATGTGATGGGTAACTGCTGGTTTCCTCTTCAGTTGGTGTTGCTGTCACTACACCACAACAGATACCTCTTAAACAACTTAGGCTTTCCAGCCGCATCTCTGCAACCTGCTCCCACTCTGGGTGTGCAGCAAATAGGGTAGCTTCCTGCTCCTCATCCAGTCCTCCTTTCCAGTCATACTCTCTGACTCCTCGAGGTCTTCTCGTAGCAGGTAATCTACTAGATTTCTTTGTGGTAATTTGTATCTCGTGTATCCCATTATGCATGGTTAGTAACTGAGAATTCCAGTCATGGAATACCCTGGCCTGTTTCAGCCACGGACGTCCCAATAATAAGGAGTAAGCCTCCATGACTTCATCCATCTTCAACACAGTTACTGTGATCATAAAGATCATCTTCTGTATCTGTATCTTAACTCCTCTTATTAATCCCAATGGCTGTACACTTCTTTGATCTGCCATTGTTACTGTAAATGGGGCTGGTTTCATGTTACTTAGACCAAGCTTCTTCCTTAATTGGTCTGTCATGATATTTACTCCAAAACCTCCATCTATCTGTACATCAGTTAGTTCTGTGCTTCCAATTCTCAATTGGATTACTGGCATAGAATCATCAAAGTCCATGACTGTTTCTCGCCCTTCCGACTTCACATTATAACTGGTCACCTTGCTGTTCAGGTCTGTGTTTCCTGTCTCTTGGGCAATTCAATTGATTGCTTGATACAGCCTGTGCCTACAATAAGGTGCCACAGCCAATAGCTGTCCAATGGTAATCTCTGCTTTGGTCTGGCATATTACTTCAGCCAAAGTCTCTTCATTACTTTGCATGCCTGCATCTTCTTTCTTTCTTTCATCCTCACTCCCTTCTTCTTCTCCATCAGAATCAGAGGAATCTGCCACAGGAATATCAGTACTCTTTTGCATTTCCCTTATGGTATCTGCCACTTCCTTGTGCAGTTCCTTCTCATCTTTCCAAGTCTCTTCATCTTCAGGCATATCACTGCCATCTTCATTATCATCATCTTCCTCAGCTAGTGGAGGTATTAGTTTGGCTTTGCTTCTGGTTACTATCATTGTACTTACTTCTGGTACAACACATGGCCTAACCATGTGAGCTGCCACCACTAGGCCCTCATTCACAGGAGCTCTCATCTCATTCTGGTGTCTTATCCAGAATGAACAGGCTGCCCTGCGATGTCCTGGCTGATTACAATAGTAACATAGTTCTTCACCATTGGGTCCTCGCCCTTGGTCTGTTCTTGGATTATTTCTGTAATCCTGATTCTCGGGCTGGTAATTCCCCCTTGGATTACCCTGATAGTTGCCTCTGGAATTTCCTTGGTAATTCCCTCTTGAATTACCTCTCCCTTCCATGCCATTGTTATAACCACCAGACCTACCATAGCGGTCCTGATCATTGTTTCTTCTTGGCTGGGGTTGCACCTGATGCACCCTTACTTGCCTAGGTTCTCTTACAGCTGTCCTTCTGTTGTAGTAACAATTCTCAGTAGAATGGTTATCCATTTTACAGATAGTACAATGTTTCTCCTTCATGTGGCATTCTGCGGTGGTATGGCCTTCATTCTGGCACTTTGCACACCAAACACCCTTCCTCCAATGTGTTGCAGCCTCTGTGGCATACTTCTTCAGGATTTCTTCCAATCTTTTTTCATAGTTATCCCTCTTCAACTTCTCCTTTCTCTTACTCTTCCTTTTTAGTTCTTGCTCTTCTTCTTCATCTGACTCATCCTCAGAGTCCTCATCATCCCTTTTCTCTCTCCTGAGCATTCCCAATTGCTCAATTCTGTTTGCAGTTTCAAATGCCTCCTCCACTGTATTATGGGGTAACATATCCACTTTCTTTTGCAACTCTGGTCTTAGTCCACTCACAAACCAAATCTTCTGTAAACCGGGTGCTGGTACTGCAGCCAACTTTTTCATCATCAATTCCATCTTTTCCATATACTCCTCAACAGTTTCATGCTTCTTTTGCTTTAACTATTGTAAACTTCCATACACTTCATCCTCAGTTTTACTTGTCCTAAACCTATTTCGAAATGCTGTATTCAAGCCATTCCAGGTTAGGAAATGATTATCAGGGAATCTTGCATACCATTCACTTGTTTTCTGGATAAGTGATCGAGGAAACAATCTCATCTTGGCATCATCGCCATTTTCATTGTTCACTATACACATGTGCTCAAATTGGCTAATGTGTACATCGGGATCCCCTTTCCCTGAATATATTGGAAAGGGTGGTTTTGCCCGTGTTGGTTGTAACGCCATCTGTGGCCCTACCTTCTGCCCACTGACAGGTGCTGGCACCCTTGCTGGTGCTGGTCCTTCAGGACCTGTTGTTTTTGTGGTGGATTTTTCACCAAGTGGTGGCCCTTGAGCACTCCCTGCTACTGGCCCCACGATATTCATAGTATTCCCAGCTTCAGTTGCACTACTTCCCACACTCCCTGTCCCCCCAGAGCCAGATCCAGGCCACCCGCCTGATCCCCCTGAGCCGACACCTTCGTTGGCCTGTGATCCAAGTGCTCCACTTGATCCAGGTCCAACGGGTTGGGATGTCCTGGTTGTAGTCTCAACCTCAGCTGTTGGGTCTATTTTTTCATACTCTTCCAATTTCTTCTCCCTGTTTTCATCCTCCAAGTTCTGTCCTTGGGTTTCTTCTTCACTCATGTAACTCAACTGCAATGGTGTTGGAGAGTCTGAACTCTCCGTTGGCTCTGCCACATCCTCTCCTCCTTCTTCACCTTCCGCTTCAGAAACTGGAGTTCCTGCTTTTGGTGTTCCATGCCAACTCTTATCAAAGATTTCTGTCAAATCTTTTATCCAGGGATGTACCTCAGATCTTTCACCTCGTGATTGATCTTCTTCTCGTACCAATTCCCTTAATCTTTCTTGCAAAGAAACAGAAGGAGTGGTATCCAACTCTAGTTCTTCTGGTATGGGTGATGTACTCTTTGATCTTAATGGTGTGAGAGGTCCAGATGATTCCCCTATGTCTATTCCTCTCTCCCAAAGATATGGATAATTAGCTTTCAGATAGCTTTCTCTTTTTACTGAATATCTCTGGCGTCTATCTTCTCTTTCATCACTCATGTCCCATGTCTTTCATTTCTTTTTAATGTGGCAATAACCAAAACTCTCTTCTGTAATATCTCTCGTATATGCCTGGGTTTCTTTCAAGCTTCAATGCACCCTTGGTTATACTTGAAGTCTCCGTTACCATATAACCATATGGCAAACAAGTCTGAAAAGCTGTTCTTGGTGTGAGTTTGATCCACAAAATATCCTTTGGAATCCAATTCTTTACCAGTACAAGCTCTTCATGCATATGAGTATAAACATTCACCTTTCTTTCTTCCCAGCCTTCAAACTCTACTCGCTTAATGGATAGCAATGCTATCACATAAACCAACGTTGGTAACCAACGTGCTCTTCCTCTACAGGCTACCTGATAAATCTTTATCACTCCTTTCTCCAGACCCCATTCCGGATCAGCATCATGCACTCGCTTAAGAATATTTTCTTTACAACCGTCTGGCAATTCCAAGAACCTTTGAAAGAATTGTTTGGACAATCTTTCTTCCTTCGTTCCATAGGGAATTTGATTCACTTCAAATTCTTTAATGGTCCAACCACCATGATCCCACCAGATGCCTGTCACATCTGGTTGTTCATGACTCAGTTCCCCAGTATGGTCGCCAAATGTCGCGCGGCTTTTACTCACCCATCCCTTCGCTATCCGAGGCGGAAACTCCAAGATAGAAGAGTTGGAAATCTCTAAGTACTCAGCCCGCTCAGAACAATCAGTCATGACCTACAACTAGTGTATCATGGGGGTGTTTCCTATTTGTTTTCCTTTCCGCATTCATGTTAGCTACCTTACTTGTGATAATTTAAGTATCAGTTTGCTTCATCAATCTATCGGATTCCATCAACTCATCATTCATTCCACAGCTTCACTCAGATCTCTCTACACAGTGTGATTGTATCGTATAAGTATCAGATTATGATTTATCAGGTATCAGGCCGAAGCCATTGTGTCTCTAATCTGCTCTACAATATCACTACAGCTTTGCATATAACAAGCATCTACTAATCATCTCTCCTCCTTCACCGTGCTCTCCATCTTTGTTTCCGTTCTTGCTCTCCGCCCGATCCCCTCTCATGCATGACCAAGTAGTCTCCCCGTGAAGTGTCCTCCTTCAGTCCTTGCTCCTCCTTTTATCTTCCTACCCGTTGTTCTTAACCGCTTCCCTCACTAACCGTCGTCCGTGAACTAACATGTTCCCTTCGCAGGTGTTGTTCCCCACAGTCGTTCCCTGTCCTGCTATCCTTTCCCTATGGTCGTGACAGCTGTGTCAAGCTGTGACTGGCTGTGTGAAACTGTGACGGGTTGTGACCGGCTGTGTCGGGCTGTGACTGGCTGTGCGACTGTGTTTGGCTGTGTCGGGCTATTACTGGCTGTGTGGCTGTGTCGGCTATGACGGGCTGTGTTGGTTGTGATGGGCTGTGTCGGGCTGTGTGAAGCTGTGACGGGCTGTGTAACCCCATTCTAAAGTGCGCTGCTGTCACCCCTAAGGCTCTTGGTCTCAGTCTGTGCAAAAATTAAGGGTACCCTACAGATCCCGTATAAGTGTCTAAGTCCCAGACAGTCCTCTAACAGGGGTCTATGATTCACCTGGGGTTCCACAATCCTCACTGACCCATTGGTTTTTGTGGGGGCTTGTGATGGGACCAGGTGAGGATCCCTACGTGCTTTGAATTCTCTTGAGCTTTGCAGATAAGGATGTGAGCAAAAGGAACATACTGCTGCTGCCTGCAGCCCCGATTTCGGCCTGCCTGCTCCCGGTTTGACATGATGATGCTTGCTTTTGACTTATGTTTGCTGCCGTTGATGGAGCATTTCGGCCTGGCAGCCCTGTCTCTTGCAGCACAACATGTGAATCTTACCCTGTCTTGAATCTTTGACAACTTTGCCTGTGGATTTTTAGACTAGGTACATTTTTGGCCTTAAAAGAGGATTGACGGTGTAAGGGCAAAGGCATCAGCGGCTGTTAGGCTCTAAGCAAGAGGAGGTCTGGTTTTTAAAAAAAAAAGAAGACAACCTGATAAGGCAATGACAGGCCGTTTTCAGACTTGGATTTGATGTGGAATGGAGCATAGTGAGGTTCTATTTGCAAAACATAGCATTAGCCTCATGGGAAACAGTGATGGTAAGCTCTACAGGACTCTGGCCAGTGATTAGTTACCTGATTTTGCCATCTGAACAGCTACCTCCATTGTATGATTTATCTTGGCCAAGTGGGCTTGATCTTGGGCACTCAAATTGTATGTATGTCCACATCTGGATGTTGTGACAAGGCAGGCCTTTCTTCCATGCCAAAATGCCTTACTTGATGCATATCTTGGGGCAACTGTACTAGTATAATTTGCATATTGGTGGAGCATTGAAACAATGATGTGAATGTCTCATAGGGAAAAAACAAGTGGCAAACATGGACACGTACTTGCGACCTCTTGTTGATGAACTTAAGGAGCTATGGAGGGGGGTCATGGCATTGGATGCTTCACTTGACCCTATGGCCGGACAATCTTTTCAGATGAGAGGCATCTCTGCTTTGGACAATGCATGATTATCCAGGTATATTATGTTTCCCATGAACAACCTGCGTACATTCACTTGTCAATGCCGGATAATATCGATGAGGATTGGGATTGATTGAAGTAGCGGCGACAGTCTTTTGCACCGTAGTGGGGTAGATGGCATTATGGGCCATGCACATGACAACTTTTTGTTTTTGCTAATGTGGCGGGATGTATAGTACATGACTAACTGTTTGCTCGGGGCTAAGCACCAAATGGTACCATGCATGCTTGCATTGTGGCGATGATCTTGATGCATATAGCTCCCGCCATCTTCACAAGATGGTGTATCCCAACTACCGCAAATTTCTTCCTATGAGCCATCGATGGAGAAGAAGAGAGAAACACTTGTTTGATGGCAAAGAGGAAGTACGTCCCCCCCCTATGACACTGTCTGGGCAGTTTTGAGAGGACCGATGGAAGGAGGCCCATGCGGGCACGAACGGTGAAGTGGACGTGCCCGGCATGAAACGACTCTCAATCTTCTACGAGTTGCCATATTGGGCGGTATATATTCCACAAAAACACCGTCAATATCCCTATGCATGTATGTGATATTGCACATTTGGTATGCGTTGCATTGTCACTTTCACATAATTTTTTTTTGTGTAAGTCTTTGTGGGTGGGGATATATGTAGGACCTGAAGATTCGCCATCTTCTAGATCCCATGCATATTGAGAAGTTTGTCTGCTCGTCCCTTTTTCGGGTTCTTCATGGCTTGCCGACAATGAAGGGAGTGGCTGCAAAAGGAGATTCTCTCGGTGTTAGAAAGGAGCTTGAGGAGTAGGGCCGCATGCGCCATCTATGGGCCGAACAAAATGGTGTGGACCCAAAGGGTGTTGTATGGTGGAAGTATAGGCACGCACCTTGGCAATGGACAAAGGAGGAATACAAGAAAGTGATAGCCACCATAAGTGCTGTTCGAACACCAACTGGTTATGGGTCATCCCTCCGTACGAAGTTCAGCGAAGAAGACGGGGTCCATGGTTTGAAGTCTCATGACTACCACAATCTATTGCAAGACATCTTGCCCATTGCAGTACGTGGGATATTGACTCCCGAGGTTTGTGAGACAATCTATAGATTGGGAGGCTTGTTCCAGTGGATTTGCTCCAAAGAGTTGGAAGAAGCAGATTTTCCACGCATGAAGAAGGAGGCGGCGGAGGTAATGTGTATGTTGGAGATGCACCTTCCTCCCTCCTTCTTTGACATCCAAGTGCACTTGGTAGTGCACTTAGTGGAAGAGGCTTTGATTGCCGGCCCCGTTCATTCTTGGTGGATGTACTTCCTTGAGCGTTATATGAAGACTTTGAAAGGATTTGTAAGACAAATGGCGCACCCGGAGGGTAGCATGGCGGAGGGGTATACGTTGCAAGAAGCTATGTTCTATTGCACGGAATACATGGCAAGGGTGGATGAGGAAGCCCCTCGGATGTGGAAGGAAGAGGAGGATGCACGAACCAAGGACATCGTTTTGCCCAAAAAATCGAAGAGGGTAAAATTGCCGACCTTGGTGATTGAGCAAGTGCATGACTTCATACTGAAGAACACCCCATCCATACATGAGTGGGAGGCAAGATACAATAATCTTGTTTAGCAATGAGAGGAGGAGACGCTTGCATGGAGGCGGAACCATCCAAGGCCGGCTACTAGACGCCCACGACGAGGAGCGGGCCGCCGGAATGTTCCTTAACAAAATTTGCCCATGGAATTGCAGCCTCTAAGTTCATTCCAACAGTGGCTTTGGACTTCAGTTTATGACGTCGTTGCTCAAGGAGAGGTGGTTTCAGATTTGGTGCAAGACATGCAAGGGGCCCCTCTCAATTTGCGACCTCATACACGGCGGTTTGGGTTCACGGTCGTCATTTCCGCATTCGTGCTCTTGACATGAAGCGCAAAACAACCTCTGATTCTGGCTTGTGTGCCACATATTGGCAAGACTCCGTGTGGGGCAAGGGAGATACACGACCTGCTATGAGCAAACTTGAGTACATTGGAGAGCTTGAGAGCATACTCCAACTTCAGTATACAAGGTACCGGCCTCTTCTCTTCAAGGGAAGGTGGTTCCAGCCACATCTTGTGGGGCCCTCCGCAACACTAGTGCAAGATGATTGTGGTTTCATGCGCGTCAATGCAGATAGGCTCAACCCTACTCATCGTCCCTCCGATGAGTCTTTTTCACGGCCTTCAGACATGGAGCAAGTTTTCTTCTCCGATGACAAAACAAGAGGGGGAAATTGGAAGGTGGTTGTGCATGCTCAGCCAAGAGGAAGACGTATCTATCATGGTCTCGGATCTCCATGGGGTGAGGCAATTGCGTGGATGGAGAGACTGGTCATAATGATGCTGATGATGGAGGTTGGGTAGAGGGGGTAGAAGAGGATGATGATGCCCCAGACAATGCATCCTGGACCCTATATAATGAAGCTCTAGAAGATACGGATGTTGGAGAAGAAGACGAAGACATGGCCATTGACAACGAGGTGGAGGATGATTCGGAGATGCCTTTTGAGGGCTTAGAGGTAGGAGACGCGTCCCGTGGTTCTGCAACCTCTTGAGTAGTGACCACTGCCTGCTCTGTCAGTGACAAGGCCTCATCCTGCCCCATCATCTCATCCTCGAGGACTTCCTAAACCCGAGAAAAATCCCCAACCTCATCCATCACCGTCGCCTTGGCTGCCAACTCCCTCTGTACCTCGAGCACCTCCCACGTGTGCCATGGATACCTGCACCCCGTGGTCCTCACTTGCTCGCCCCCACTCACTGCCTGTACCATCTCGGTAGGCAAAGAGGCTGTCAATGGAAGTGTAGTGGGAGAAGTTGTCCGCAACCTGCGCTGCTCAGCCATACTCAGGCTGATGATCCAGGTCAAGCAATTGAGATCCATTGCTTGCCCCAACACCTGACGACGTGATGCCTCAGAAAGAGATGGCACTGCCGTGGTACCAGTGGTAAAACCCATTGCCAGCTCACGCTCGTTGGCATTGGGCTCCACTAACGGCTACAACTGGGCATCCCACAGGAGGCCAGGTCCACTAGCCCAGAAAGCATGCGATCCTGGGAAGCTGAGCAGTGTAGGTAGTGTTGCTCGTGGTTGACCTACCTTGTTGACCACTACCAAAGGCAACCGGTCATCCAGGATGGCCCTTTTGCAGCCTACACATCGAACAATGAAATCATTCCCACTGAGAAGACTTGCACACATAAAAGAGAAATGTTTGAAAAGAAAGATGGTAATAGCCTGAAATGAAATACCAGAGTGAGGAATGAGGACAGTGTCTCCCAGGTAGGGGACTTCTCCACGCCAGCTCCTTTCCTCCAAGACACCATCATGTCCAGGAAGCCCTCGTTCATAGTTTTGTGTTGAAACTGAGGACCAACCACTCTGTCGGGGTGAGGGAGGGCCTTGTATGGCCGCTCAGACAGCTTCAGCCCCTTCAATCCCCCTTGAGACTTCTGAGCTGCTTCCCCCTGGGCGGTGCCCTTATATTTCTCCTTAGCATTTTTCTCTCTCCTTTTTCTTCGGGCTCGGATCGGGCACTGATTTTTTTGCTTTCAAAGCCCGGAGATCTCTCAACATCAGCTGTCTATCCGACAGAGGAGCCAGAGCCTCGGCGTTATCATTCAGGTTACGAATGATGTTATCCTCCCACGGTGTGGATTCTTTCGGGCAATCCAGATACCACCCGCAATCCTTCAAGTGCGATCTGCTCTAGTCTTCAAGAATACCTAATGTGTACATGGTTGTCTCTAGCGCAGTCTTTGCCCACCCATCGATGAAGAATGGATAGGAGCTAAGATGACAACTGAGAATCATCACAGTGTAGATGTACCTGCAATAAATGAAGAATAGAATGATGTGAAGCCATATAAACAGGGACCGGAAGACAAGACAATCCAGGTGTAGTCTGGCAGCTTTGAAAGGCCAGTGGACTAGAGTGATTCCGTGTGGTGGAATGACAATCTTGTTCAGGCTTGCGTTAACGCAAGCCTGAACTCAGGCCAACACATACACCCCCTCCCTTCACTCATTGCCATTGTGTCTACCCAACCACCCAAGTCCCTCCTCCCTCTGTACAGGCTTGCGTTGACACAAGCCTGACTGCAGGCATCAGAACAACCCATTCTACTATATACTGGAAAACCAGAAGAAGAACAAAATATTCCCTTGCTTACCTAGATCTCCACCAGGAGAAGAACCTGTTGGAAGGCAGAGGAACGTTGGCCATAACATAGTAAACAGGTTTGTGTTAACGCAAGCCTGACCAGAGACAGTAATGGAACCCGACAAAAAGAAAATGCAAAAGGGAATGCAGCTCCATACGAACCTATAGATGACTCGTTTAATTGCCTGCTCTCCATTGTACTGTGCACTGAACAGGTTGGAGCGGAGAATTCCCCCTGGTATTGCAAACTCCCGAATGAAGGCGTACTTCCAAACAATCCCTTTCCACCTCCGAATGAAAGTGGAGAATGACTCGTCGGGCTCTGCGACCACGATCTTGAAGTCCGACAGAGTTTGCCCCATGACTTTGGCCTTTCCTCAAGCTGCCATGGCACATGCTTGTATGAAAATTTATTCGCAAACAAATGCATTTTCAAAACAAGTTGAGTGAAGGCAATGGCTGAAAGACCACCGTACCTGGCACCAAAATATCGATTTGTGGAGCCACGCATCCCATTCGACATCACTGAATGGAGTGATGACTCCAACCTTGTTGTTCTTCTCCACGAAAGGAAATTTGTTTGCCGATCGGAGGATAGGGTCAGAGTTCCAGATTTCAAGCCACCGCACCTTATGCTGCGGTTCCACCATTGCCATTGCAAGCCTGTGGAGCTTCCCCCGAGTCATTTCAGGCCTGCTTATTTTGCTTCAATGGATCCGAACCTGCTCCAGGCATCTAGCACCAAGACCAGGGTCAGCTATGCATAGCTGTTTGGTGAATGTTGTGACAAGGTTCGTGCGACATATTTTCTTCATTCATGGCCGTCTCCACGCCTGCTGCGGTGCGTTTCATGTCGGAGTTTTTGGCATAGTACTCTGCCTTGGCTCGCTCCCCAGCCTCTACAATATCATGCTGCCCAACCCCAAGTCACATCGCATAATACAGTTAGTTTTCAGCTCAGAACAAGCAAAATGCAAGGCCATCAGAAGAATTTGAAAAAGGCTTGCGTTAACGCAAGCCTGATCGGATACCCGCCAAAAGATTGCCATGCATGATACTGCAGCAGAGAGCCTACGCGACTATGTGACGAGGTACTTTCTGCTGTACAAAACCGACCTATTCTTTCGGGAGATACCCCATGCCCGTCGGAGCCACGAGTTCACCGACCAGCCGAACGCGGACAAAGTAGCAATGCGCCTTCTGTACAGGTACATACGCGATGCCTTCCTTTCAAGTCCTTGCATTTCAGGATGTTAGAGGCCTCATGTGGCGCATAAAAATTGGTCCTTGGAAAAATGGCGCCAAATTTCCAGTCCAGGGCTCCCAAAATGGCTAAGTCCCTAGAGTGGCTAGCACTGAAAACTGAAATTCGGCGCCATTACTCGCCGTGTACATATAGTCCAGGAAAACGTCCCTGGTAAGTGTGTACCAGGTGTCTGCTCTCTTTGTCTCGCATTTCTTGTATGCCTCCACCGTGAGGATGTTCTTGTAGTTGCCAAAGACATCTTACCCAAAGCTTGCATCATGTCAAGTTATTTCACCACTAGTGTGAAACTAGCTAGGAAATAGCTAGCTTATACATATTGACATTTGGGATTGGCCCAAGTGTCAATCCAGGGGTCAAGGCAGATTTAGGCCCTGGAGTGGTTATCTTCACGACAAGCGCGGGAGGCTCATCTTTCTCGAGTTGAGCCTCACCGCGCCTAGCTATGGCGCCGTAGTGTGGATTCCCCATGGCGTGGGGTGCACTTGGCTTGACTTGTATTTGAGTGATGAGGTTATATATGCATGAGTTTATGCTTCAGCTTTGTGAGCTCGCATGAGCTTGTGCTTGTATTCTTCATCTTTATCACTCGAGAAAGATCAGCTCGTATCTGTGAGTGCTAGATACGAGTTAGTTGTTAGCACTTGTGTGTTTTCAGATGAGAAGCAACTCAGCTTAGAGTGCAGGGATCAGTGCATGAGCCTATCCAAAGCGGATAGGGTGCGATGGTGAACAGGTTTCAGGTTTGCAATGGATATAGAGGCGGGCAGCCTGTGAATGGACACACTGTAGAGATGTCATTGCACAGTATACATACAAACAAACCCCCCGAAAGTGGTGTGCGTCAGCGCACACCACTTTGAGTGGCATTTGCGTGCGAAAAAAAAAAAAACGTGTGTGGGATGGGCAGACTGCAGAGAAGTTGTGCCCTAAAAGGGTGTGCGGCACCGCACACTACTTTCAGTGGCATCTGCGAATAAATAAATAAAAATTGCGTGTGTGGGATGGGCAGACTGCAGAGAAGTCGTGCCCTGAAAGGGTGTGCGGCACCGCACACCACTTTCAATCGCATTTGCGGGAAGAAAAATAAAATAAAATGTGTGTGGGATGGGTAGATGCGGAGAAGTCGTGCCCTGAAAGGATGTGTGGCACTGTACACCACTTTCAGTGGCATCTGCGAAAAAAATAAAAAATAAAAAAATAAAAAAATAAAAATTGCGTGTGTGGGATGGGCAGACTGCATAGAAGTTGTGCACAGAGAAACATCCCCTGAAAGTGGTGTGCCCAGACATGCAATCACGCTCCGTCTCCCCTAACGTCACCCCCTCCAATACTGTTACGATCCTTCATGGATTGTTGGAGGAGGAGATTCACTGGCCCACCATAGCCACGGTAATTGATTTTATCTTCGACCATGTGATGTAGTTGTTGATAAAATATCGGCCGTCAACTGGCATGCCTTCAGGTGCCTCGACCAGCAGTTATAGACGCCATCCGCAGAAATAGGTACAGTACCTTTTATAAAAAACCCTGAGCCAGCCACCGCTCACGTGAGCACTGCTCACGATCTAGCATTCCCCCTTGGTATATGGTAGTCCCGAACAAAAGGGATTGTGTGGAATGCAAGCTATGTACACTGAAGCTTTCTTATCGTAAGGATTGGATGCTGCATCACCTCGGCTTTAGAGAAAGAAATGGGAAGAACCCCGGGGTGGGTTTATGCCCTAAAGCATCTAAGCGGGTAAAAACCCACTTTGCCCAGTGTGGAAATAATATTCCAATGTCTCTAGATCTTGACACGACCTCGGAGCAGAACACTCCATCTTCCCATCAGGATGCACCGATTAGTACCCAAGGGGACTCTTGTGAGGCTTCAGGTGTCCTTTGACAAGTGGGTTGTGCAGGAGCAACACTTGCTTCAACACCTATTTGTATTCCTACACCTCAACGGAGTAGAGGATTACGACAACAATCCATGCACGAAGGCCTTAACTTGTTTGTGAAAAAGACATTGGACAAAAAATAGGTGCAATTTTTCTCCGAGGCCAACATACCGTTTAATGTGACAAAGCTTCCGACATTTGTTTCTTCTGTGAGAGCAATCTCGGAGTTGAAATCCACGTACGTGCCTCCACATTATCACGATCTCCGCACATGATTGCTAGAAGACGTCATGTCAGAGCTTACCCAAAAATCAATGATAGAACTGACGAGTCTCTCAAAAAATATGGAAGCACTATATGTGCGGACGGTTGGAGTTCCGTTACAAACAAATTGTTTTTCAATGTCATGCTCGTATCTGTTGGCGAACAATTCTTAGGATCGGTGGAGCTGGCTTGGGGCGCGGCTGGTGCTGGCGGAGCCCGCTGTGAGCGACAGCGTCGCTGCGTCACCCTGCAGCAGCAACAAAGTAAGTCATACTACCGGTGTCCGCCCCTAACAAAGGCAATTTCTGTCCCTTTGTGTTTTGCTAGTTCTTGGCGTGGTTTCAATGGCCAGAAGGCTAAGACAAACAAAGTCTTATGAACAGATTCTCTCCCTCTCTTCAAGGGAATTTTTGAAAAACAGGGTAGGAGAAAAGGGTCAATGGCCAGAAAGCTACAACAAACAATGTCTTATGATTTTTTTTTTTTTGGAATGATGGGGGGGGGGGGGGGGGGGGGGTGAGAGCAGTAGTAGCATCCCCGCCCACCTTTTATTTTTTGCTTTTTGGAATGGTGGGAGGGGGCTGAGAGCAACAACTGCTACTCTCAACGCTCCCCCCCGCCCCCCACCTTTTGTTTTTTGGAATGGTGGGGAGGGGCTGAGAGCAGCAACAGCAGCAAGCTCCCTCCCCTCCCCCCCATTCGTACTTTCTGCCGTTTTTGTTTTTTTTTGTTTTTTTTTTTTTGGGGTTGTGTATTGGCCCCTTAGTTCAAGTACTTATGAAATCTTAGGTATGTACCACAGGTGCATCATTGTTGACAAGTATAAGGAAAGAGAAAGACCCAGCCGAAGGGCAAAAATCTAAGAAATCACCTGCATCAAAACAATCGGCTAACCCTTTTGCCATTAACCCCCAACCCCGTGTGACAACTAGGGCGACTTCTCAGTTGACCACCCCCCTTGGTGGGCATGCCTGACGCTCGCCTCCTAAGGGCACCCCACCCAAAAACCTGGTTTCAGATGTAGGGGCTGGCCCCTCTATCAAGGCACCGGAGGGGTGGGCTCGGGCTTGGTGTCTAACCCGGTTTCGGAGAACCCCCCCCATCGAAAGTGGGCCCTGATCTGTTTGAAGGTAGGCGCATCCTTCGTTCGGGATCAAGGTGGGGGCAGCTTGCAGCTGTGAGCCCTATCCCTTCCCCGAGTTCGGCAGCCAAGGCCGCTTATGCCAAGGCGCAAAGAAGGGAGGATGCAACAGACACGGTTCAGACGGAGTCAAGAGAAGAAAAGATTAGGAAGAGGGTAAAAGAGGAGTTGAGGAGGGAGGAGGAGGCTGAGTTGAAGAGGAAGGAAGATGAGGCCACCTTGATCAGGAGGGAGGAGGTGGAATGGTTGAAGAAGAGGGCCGATGCGGAGTTGCAAGGGAAAGAGGAGGAGGGTCGGCGGAAGAAAATGGAGGAGGAGACCCAAAGAAAGAGTGGCGCCACGCCTTCACCTGAGTCGTAGGGTGCCCCGTCCCGGCTTGGTGCCGGTGGTGGCAAAGTTTCCACGTCAGCAAAGAAGGGGCTGGACTGCGGAGCGTCGGCTATATTGGATGCATGGAGCTTACTTCCTTTGGATGTCTGAGAGGGGCTCTTGAAGGGACTTCCAACAGTTCGTAGCAAGGGGCACACGCCAACGATAAATCCTTACTTTGCCCATTAATGATTTTGTTCAAAGTCTTGCTTTGCAATTTTTTGGGTTGCCAAAACTCCTTAATGTAATGGAATAGGTGCGTCCCTGCCAACCTTGTAGGGTGCGCCGCCCAGCTCGCCCCTGGCTTGCTTGGCGGCTTACCCTACAGAATCGGCAGCGGTAATACGTAAAAACCTGAGGGAAATTTCTATTTGTTATTTGAGGGACATTATTGGACGGAATCGCCCTCATCCATGGATTATGTGAATTGGCCACGGCAAATCCGGGCATAGTCCATAATCTCTTTATTTTCCTCATTTTTTTAAGACAGTTAAAGTCTTGGTAAGGGCTGCCGCCCTCCAGCTGAGGATCTCAAATCCTGGAAACAGAGACATTACCTATTATAAGATGTTCCATCAACCATTGGAGGGGCTTAACTTTGAGCTGGAGGTATATATATATATATATAAAAATAAAAATAAAAATAAAAATAAATAAAATATAATTAATTAATTAATTAATAAATAAAAATATATATTAAATTAATTTTTATAATCAAATCAGGGGGCAAAGGCCCTGAGAGAACTGGACGTTAATCCGACCCCCCACGACTTTTGGGGCCTTTCCGGCATAAACATAAAATACAGAGGTCCCGGTGTAAAGATTCTGAACGTTTAGTAACAGTGCACTGCATGTATGTTGCAACGGTTGAATATAGATAATACTAGGGTAGCCTGTGCTGTTGGCCCAAGTGTCCAGTGTCATCTAAGTCCAAGTGCATTCCTAAATGTATCCAAGTGGATCTCTTATGTCGAGGCCCAAATGCGACCTCTAGGGTAGCATATGCCGTGGGCCTAAGTGTCAAGTGCATCTAAGTCCGAGTGTAAGATCTTTTATGTATCCCAGTGCGTCTCCTATGTTGAGGCCCAAGTGCAACCTCTAGGGTAGCCTATACCTTTGGCCCATGTGTGTGAAGAATGAAATGTAAGACCAAGTGCAATGTCGTATGTATCACGGTGCGTCTCCTATGTCGAGGCCCAAGTGCAACCTCTAGTGTAACCTATGCCACTGGCCCATGTGTGAAGAATTGAAATCTAGGACCAAGTGCAATTTCATATGTATCCAAATGCGTCTCCTATGTCGAGGCCCATCTAAGCCCAAGTGCAATCTTCTATTCATGTATCCAAGTGCATCTCCCACGTAGAGGCCCAAACTTGTGTCGAGTGTTATCTAAAGTTTAAACCCAAGTGCAATCTCCTATGTATTTATTTATTTCCATGAATTTATTGAGTAGTAATATATCCGATCATTAGTGATATATCTCCCATCAAGGTTCCAATCATTGTTCCGGGAAAGCCCACTTTGCCCAAGTGTCTAAGTCATCTAAGTTTAATCATTTTTTTCCCACAGAACCTACGACCTGATTTGAACCGGAGACCTTTTCCTTGATATCTCTCCTGTCGAGGCTCCAATATTATCCCAAGAGAGCCCACTTTGCTATTTTTCCCGAATTTCCAGCGACCCAAAGTACTTGAAATTCCACATCTTCCACACTGCAAGTCCAAAAATCACATCTCCCACCCCTCCTCATTGAGGGCTTTCCATCGGTACCAAGCACTCAGGGTGGGGCCCGCAGTTTGGGACATCTCAACTCTACGAAACAATACAAAACAAAGGCAAGTAATAGAAGGGGCCCGGGCCGGTAAGTGTACGTGGCCCGCCGCCCACCCGCAGCCGCCGGCCCCCTAGTCTGGCGCCTCAGATCCGCGCGGTCACCGCGACGACGCCATGTCATGGTAGGCCCCACGCAGTCTAGAGTCCCTTTTTATGTATAAGTAACATTAAATTCGAATTAGTTCTAATATAGCAGCACGCAGCCCAGTGGTGTTCACGCTCCTACCTGAAAGCTTAAGTTCTAGGGTCGAACCTGAACAGTTTTGCAACTGATGCTTTTTGCGCTGCTACTTCAAACAAACTCTAAGTCCTGAGTCGATGCCCATCTTCACGCATAGTCATACATGTATGGAAATACATGAGAAATACATGGTCATGCATGTGGGGTCTCGGGTTCGGGTACCAATTAGTGTATGATGTCAGATAATACTAGAGTTTTTGTTTGATTTTGCAACTTCAAAAAAGTTCCAAGTTTAAATGCTCATCTTGCGTAGTCGTACATGAGAAATAAATGGTCATGCATGGAAATACATCAGTTGTCTTCAGACATAAGTCTTGCATGGACACACATCACATCGTATGTCTGTATGTATGTATGACAATGCAACTGATTTCTTATGTGTGACTGTGCATGAAAATAATACCAGATGTCATGTATTCCATGTACGACACATGCAATTTTATTTTTCAAGTAATAAGAATAAAGAATTCTATTAGTAGAGATATTAAGATTCATACTCATCATCTCATTCATTGTTATATGAACCCACGACCTCATGACTTGTATGCATAGAAATAGAGTTTTAATAATGCATGAAAATACATGACAAGTTTGATGCATTGTCATAGATATGCCACAAGAAATGTGCATGAATGAGACATGACATCATGTATGTACGACTATGCTAATAGATATGACAATGCATTCAAATCATGTATGACTTTGCAACGATTGAAAATAAAAAGAATGATATTAGTATAGATATGAAGATTCATAGTCACCATCTCATCCATTGTAAATTGAACCCGTGAGTTCACGATTTTTATGCATACAGATAAAGTATTGATACTGCATGGAAAAACATGGTTTGAAGTATGATATACTTGTCATACATAATTATAATATATACCATTCAAGACTTGTGCATGAAGACAGCTCATGTATTCATGCCTGACCATACATTTTCTCATGTATGACTATTTTCGAAGATGGTCATCCAAGTATAGTCACCATGTAACTACTTTCGTAGGGACTTACAATTTTTTTGAAGTAGCAAAATTACAAAGACCGGGAACATGCATGTCCATATATTTCTCATGTATTTGCATAATACATGAGATTTGAAAGTATGTCAACCTGAGACCGGGCCCACAACTCATGTATTTCCATACATGTGTGACTATGCGTGAAGATGGGCATCGGACTTAGAATTTTTTTGAAGTAGCAGCGCAAAAAGCATCAGTTGTAGAACTGATCAGGTTTGACCTGGCACCTCGACTTTCAGGAAGGAGTGATCGAACCACTGGGCTGCGTGCTGCAACAACAGCATCCATATGAAATTTTATGTTAGTTATACAGGAAAAGGGTCTCTAGACTGTGTGGGGCCTACCATGGCATGGGCGTCGTTGCGGTGACCGCGCGGATCTGAGGAGGGGGCGCGGCTGTGGGTGGGCGGCGGGCCACGTACGCTTACCGGGCCGGGCGCATTCAACTCCCGGGCCCCTTTTATTACTTGCTCAAAACAAAACAAACGTCTTGCTTCATATATTGATCAGACAATGTTGTTTATGGGCGGTTTTAGGTTAGGCAATAGTGGATGGTCCATTTTTTCAGTATCTATGCTGAAAACTAGGTACCTATTTGCAAGTCTAGTGACTTGTGAGTACGTAGCGGAAAAGGCCCGTGTACCCGTCAAGGTCAGCCGGGCGGGCGGTCAACGGTGACCTAGCCGGCGGCGCTACGTAGGTGGGTCAGCCATTGCCCGGGGATGGTTCGGGGTTTCCGCTCTGACCTGCTTCGCCGCGCTGGAGTGCGCGTGGTAGGATATGGTTTTGCTAAGTATTTTGACACCAACAGGCGCGGGAAGATAGTCCACTAACGCTGCAACCAAACTGTATTTTACCCAAGCTGCAAATTCAGCTATGGAATGAGATCGGGCAGTCCTAAGTTGCTGCAGCTGAATATTATGTGTGACTTGCACGCGGAAGTCAGATTAAGTACCCCAGATCTGTTCAGGGCAGTCGGATTAATGGAATGCAGGCTCATGGATGAAACAAAATGCAAGGCCTCGTGGAGCAGAAAATGATAAATAAACATCAGTTGGTGAGTGATGGTATGACATAACTCGAAACCTTGGGAAGAACAGGTCCACTTTCTGGGGTCAGCGGCGGAGTGAGGAGGAAGCGAGGACATGGTGGAGGGTTGAAGGTGTGGTTCACCTAACCAGGTAATCCTCAAGGGCAGTCACCCCACGTGTTCGCCCCCCCCACCCTTTCTCTCTACTAGAGCATGCGGGTGAGTGTAGCCTCAAAGGAGAATACATATTTCCCATTCCCCTCTCTCTACCTCAAAGAACAAAGCCTGACCTCGTCTCCGCCTTCTAGCTCAGTAGTAGAGATGGGGTTTTTAGGGCGGTGTCCGTGTGTGAGAGAAACTCTCTGAACATTGATGTCTGTCCACAATGGCAGCAAGAGCTTGAGTAATGGCTACGCTGAGGTAGCAGAAGAAGCACCATTCTTAGAACAGGCATTGTGCCCACCCTCGCCCTCCTCCCCCACTTCTCTCTCTCTCTCTCTCTCTCTCGCCTCGCGGTTTTTTTCGTTTCATGGTGGATGACACGTAATCAAGCTTTCTCTTCCTACTCCCCCTGTTTTCAGATATCTGCACACTTTTATGTCTATATGTGTGGTCTATATTATTCGACTTTTGGGTGCTTTTCAAATCGTTCCATGTCCAACCCAAGCGTCTCTATCTACCCTCATATTGGGCTGGTTGAATGACACAGAGCTACGCATGATACTATAACGCCAATCTTGCCGATCGCCCCCAATCTAACTCAAACTTTAGTCCATGATATTGTATCGGACTCCGGAACTCCTTTTGCGCCAGATGTGACGGTTAAGAGAGAGAAGGGATTGGGGAGGGGAAGGGTATAGACAGAGAAGAAGATAGATATGAAGACAGTGATAGGTAGGAGGTCTGAAGGACCTATGAGACCCCAAAAAATTAGAAAGTGAGAGCGAGAGAGAACAAAGCGGGTATCGGATGCATTGATCTCACAATGGAGCTCAATAAGTGAGCCTTGGGTAGGTGGAAAGAACAACATAAGCAGACGAGTTCACTCTGGGCCTCATATTCGCAGTAACTCTGGGTTTGCTCTATTTAGGAGTCTTTGTTGTGAATTTGTATACGTTCCCCTGTAGCTTTGTTGGTTTTGAAGTTTTACCTCTTTCGCAGGATGCAGTCTCTCTCTCTCTCTCTCTCCCCTCTGACCTCAAGGGTTTACCCAGTCCCGGCACTAGACTGAAATTCGAACTCAGGGCAGGTAGCCGGAAGGGGGATTGTAAGTGCCCGTTGTGTGGGCAACCTGTAGACAATATCCACTTTCTGATTCATTGTCCTGGGTACTCTCACCAGAGAGACTCTCGTGGCTGAGCCAAAAGCCCAGGCGCTTTTGGGGTCTAGTTATTGGGTAAATCACACACAGCAGATTGATGTTTGTGTGAAGGGATTTCTAGAGGATATCTGGAAAACTCGGATCAATTGCATGTTTCAAGGTGAGTCATACTACCGGCGTCAGCCTCTGACAAAGTTAGTTTCTGTCCCTTTGTGTTCCGCTCAAACTGGGCGCGGGGTCAAGGGCCACAAGGCTACGGCAAACAACGTCTTATGAGTACATTCTCTCCCTCTGTCAACACTCTCTCTCCCTCCGGCTTCCGACAAACTGTAAGTCTCATGGATTTGCCTAATGGGACTTGCTGAATGCAAGCTCATTTAAATAAGAGCTTTGTACTTGTTCTCTCCTAAACGTCTGGTGATGAACATAGGGAGGACCTGAATTTGTGGGTAGAGTGTTGACTTGGGTAGACACAGGAATTGATTCATTTACTCCTTCTGACACCTAAAAAATGTTTTTGAATGTACAGGTGAAGCTGGAGTTGGCATCTTTTCAGGTTCACTGTTGGTTGAGGATCAACTGTGATTGAAGTCACAGGAATAAAACTGTTCAGAGTGCAATTAAGACCCAGCAAGAAGTTTCCCTGGCATCTGAATCCCTCTGTCCTGAACAGGAGTCAGTGAATTTCTGTGAGGCCACATGGCCAGAAATGGTGGTGGTAGTGCTGTTTCAAACGGAAAATCGGTGTTGAAGAATGCGGCTAATGTTTCTCAAGTGGAGGAATACTGTTTTGGGCTGGGGGGTACCCAGCCAATTCACAGTATTTTGATTGCTAACAATGGAATGGCAGCTGTTAAATTTATCCGCAGCATCAGAAATTGGGCTTATGAGAGCTTCGGGGCGGAAAGGGCTGTGTTGCTTGTGGCTATGGCCACCCCTGAAGACATGAGGATTAATGGAGAGCACATTCGTATGGCTGACCAATTTGTCGAAGTCCCTGGAGGCACAAATAATAATAATTATGCCAACGTCCAGCTGATTGTTGAGGTCTGTGACTTCTACTGCACCTAGCTGCACCCTCCTCGAAAGGAATACTTGTCAAGAAGTTGAATTTCTACAGAAATATTGGAAAAAGAGTGCTCAGTTGTCAGAGATGTCGAGATAGTAAAATCCAGCAGCAAATGTGAGAAGGAAGAATTGATTAGAGTTGAGCATTTGCAAGATACAGACAAATTCATATCAGGTCTGGTATGCAGCAAACAAGATTAGAAGTGCTGAGTAAGACCTCCTGAATGTACACGGACTGCCATGGTGCAAAGTTTGTTCCTGTTCTGGTACTGTTTGGATTTTTAGATATTGAATGACGTTGACTGTTTGGGCAGTGAATGGTAGCTCCTGGTTTCTTTTGGGCATCTCAAGAGCTTTTGAACAAATGAGTATAACTTTGTCAAGATGTGCTTATGGAAGTCTAAAGCCAAAAATTGAACAACCAAAACAAATGGGGGGCATCCTAGGCCAATATAACTGTCTTTGATGGTTTGAGCATCATCAGTTGTGTAGCCTAGCAATTTTGTTGGACTGGCATGTGTCCAGATTGCTGAAAGAACTGGAGTGGCGGCAGTTTGGCCTGGTTGGGGGCATGCTTCAGAGAATCCTGAGCTTCCAGATGCACTTATGGCTCGTGGGATAGTGTTTTTGGGACCTCCATCAGGGCCCATGGCTGCGTTAGGAGATAAAATCGGGTCATCTCTCATTGCGCAGGCAGCTGGTGTTCCTACTCTACCTTGGAGCGGCTCTCATGTATGTCTCTAATTCTTTCATTCTATTCTTTTTTTCTCCATGCAACCACGCCTGTATGTGCTACATCTGTGATAGGTAGGTGCAACAGTGGCAGTGATTGTACCAGTAGTACCCTTATGATGTCCATACACCCTTGGATCTTTTTCATCCAGCTATGTTGGGTGTCCTTAACTATGTCCTTAGCACCATAGCTGCCTGTCAGCTCTTCCAGTGGCAGAGGTCCCTCGGTAGCACTCTCTCTTGGGGGAGACCTTATTGCAGTTGTTGCAGGCCTAGTCTATCTCAACTGGACCCAAAGTACTCCTCTCAGGAAAGGAATGGTCCAGTAAGCCATGCTGAGTTTTGATGCGAGTGTCTGTTCAAAACATTGAACACTCATGAGAAGGAGGTTATTTTTTTTTATTTGAGCGATGATACATTTGCTGCAGGTGAATGTACCTTTTGAGAGCTGCCAACACTCCATACCCGATGAGCTCTACCGGCAGGCATGTGTGCTCACCACTGAGGAGGCTGTGACCTCTTGTCAAGCAGTTGGCTATCCAGCCATGATCAAAGCATCATGGGGTGGAGGTGGGAAAGGCATTCGTAAGGTACACTACTCCACTTTCCCATGCATGGAGGAGGCATAAAAGACGGTAGGACTGGAAATATAAAGAGAGCCATGTCAAGATAAGCTGGTGTATGTTGTGTTGGCACTGGAGATATCTCCACCCATCTGTCTAGACACCTTTTGGACGGCCCCGACAATTTCTGGAGAAATTGGGTAATCTCGATTGCCACTAGGCAGTGAAGTTATCTCAATGTTTCTGTAGTAACACAGGTTATAGGTCCATAAGGTTTGTCCTTCTATCCATCACACAAACATCAACTCCAAGTTTGTTTAGACTGGAGGCATGTGCAGTTTTGGGACCTCATAACACCAACTTACTGACCTTGCTTCTGCTTATCCAAATCCTCCCACCTTCCTGTTTCATCCTTGATGTCTCGTTGATGTGTGCTGCTGTGGGCTCATAGCTGGTGTTGGTCTGGTTGCAGGTGCATAATGACGATGAGGTGAGAACATTGTTCAAGCAAGTGCAGGGTGAGGTGCCGGGGTCCCCCATTTTCATCATGAAAGTTGCTTCTCAGGTAAGCATTAGGAGGGTCAGGAATTTTATGAGGTATTCGTAGGTTGGCATATGCGTGCTAAATTTGCTTTTGAGCCTTTGATAAGCTCTGATAGAAGCACTACTTAGTGGCAACTAGTTTTGGCAGTAATGTTCTCTCCTAATAATTGGTCCTTAGGTGGTCGAGCATGGTACTATTAATCTATTCTTATCTTCCATGCTGCTGTGTGTCCTGAACAGAGTCGCCATCTAGAGGTGCAATTACTGTGTGATCAGTACAGTAATGTGGTGGCGTTACACAGCCGCGATTGTAGCGTGCAAAGACGCCACCAAAAGGTATAGTCTGCTATTGCTGTCACTTTGTCACTAAGGCTGGTGTCTAAAATGAAATGAACTGTGCTTGACACAGTCTACTTCTGTTCTATGATTCTGTGGCTTGGTCGTTAGTACTCTTTGAAGGCCCTTTTCAGATCCAGGAGATTTGTTGACTCTGTAATTCTCTCTTTGGAAGTTTATTTTGGTTCATAGGCCGTTCAGGCCTTCTGTGGAGGTTCTCTCTCTCTCTCACTCTCCCTCTCTCTCTGGGCGCGGGGTCAATGGCCACAAGGCTACGGCAAACAACGTCTTATGAGTACATTTACTCTCTCTCTCTCTCCAAGGTAAGTCATACTACCGGCGTCAGCCCCTGGCAAAGATAGTTTCTGTCCCTTTGTGTTCCGCTCAAACTGGGCGCGTGGTCAATGGCTATGACAAACAACGTCTTATGAGTTCATTCTCTCTCTCTCTCATCATGGAAGACCTCAAGGGTCTACCCACTCTGGGCACTAGACTGAAATTTAAACTCAGGGCGGGAAGCCTACCATTGAACAGCGAACAGAAGCAGAGAGGAAAGGGAGAGTGCAATTGCCTGTTGTGTGGGCAACCTGAAGACAATATCCATTTTCTGATTCATTGTCCGGGCACCAGAGAGACACTCTCTTCAAATCTATCAAGGGAATTGTGCCTGTATCTCTGTTTACCAACTTTGAAAGTCTCGAGGCTGAGCAAAAAGCCCAGGCCCTTTTGGGGCCTAGTTATTGGGCAAACCACACACAGCAGGTTGATGCTTGTGTAAAGGGATTTCTAGAGGATATCAGGAAAACCCGGATCAATTGCTTATTCCAAGGTAAGTCTTACTACCGACGTCAGCCCCTGACAAAGGTAGGTTCTGTCCCTTTGTGTTCCGCTCAAACTGGGCGCGGGGTCAATGGCCACAAGGCTACGGCAAACAACGTCTTATGAGTACATTCTCTCTCTCTCATACTTTTGAATGCAATCTTTCTTGTATAAAGGATAAATTTGATAATCTATTTTTTGCTACTATGATTATCCTTTCACGGTGGAATTAGGGCTTTTTGTCTTCCTATATCTGCTTGTATACATGTTATGTGAAAACGGCTAGGGCATACAGCGGCTGCTTTCCAAACAGGCTTGGTTTACCTTTAATGTTCAATGCTGGCAAGTGACCTATATGAACAAGGGAGGAATAGTCGAACAAAGACTACTCTCACATTTTCTCACAAGAAGAGACTTTAAGGTATCTTCCAGGTGCTGGCTTCCTGAGGTACCAGTGATGTTGGCTTCAGCCGCGTTGAAAAAGGCAGCCCTTGATGAGGCAGCCACCCAGGTTGATCTACTCCTAGATCCTTGCACGTTTGTACCCAAGTGGTACCCACTTCATCATATGACAAGGCTGTTTACTAGCAGTGAGCTACCAGTGTTATGGTGCTACTACTTATGAGAAAACGTCATGAAAGGAAAACCGTAACAGTGGGTTGCCCCTCCATTCTGTTAGGTTAGTGATATAGTGCGTAGTCACTACATATCACTATGAGGTACATTATCTTATCATGAGCTCATATCCAGAATCTGAGCTGTCCTACTTCCTGCAAACTGTATATGTGGTAAGTTGCACAGACATGATAGAGGTGATGTTTGAACAAAAATACAATTCTGGTTGACATAGCAGCAATCTGCATTACATAGAGCTATCTCCAACTCTCTATCATGGTGCAGGATAGTAATTCATGAAAAACCATGAAGCATTCAGCCTACCTCTGGCAGAGGTAAACGTCATGTTTGATCATATACAGGCACACGACCACCCACCCCGATCACCTCGATGGATATGGAGTAAATGTTGAGTCTGGATCAAGAGGAAATGTGATGGTGCCTTCCTTGAAGACTGTTGTTGTCTATAAATTTTTGATCTAGTCCAGAATAGACAGATCCTTTCTTTACCAGACTAGCCCTGTCTCTCTCACTCTCTCTCTCTCTCTCTGTATCTGTCTCTTTATGAAGTCTCTTATTTCTTCTTCTCTTGCAAAAGAAAACCAGCGTTTACATGCTCTCTTTATCGGGCTTCTATCATCTGTCTGTCTCTGCTTCTTTGTGTCTCTTGTCTCACTGAGCAAGCTACCAGCAGCTCCCTTTCTGTTCCATTGAAACAGGTTGCCAGGATGAGAGCAAGCAAAGTCTAGTTTGTACATTCTATATTGTCTTGCCTGTATGCCCCTGATTTGATGCAGGACTCTATTGAAACTAGTGGCGGGGTGTTTGGTGAGCAAGTTACGTCTAGTTTGTCCATCTTATGGGGGCTGTTTAACTTCGAACTCTGCCTTCTAACCTGAAGCTTGGCAGATAATTGAGGAAGGCCCCATCACAATTGCGCCTCCCAAAACAGTGAGACTACTAGAGGAAGGTGCTTGCCGGCTTGCCAAGTCGGTGAATTATGTTGGGGCTGCAACTGTGGAGTATCTGTACAGCATGGACACTGGCGAGTTTTATTTTCTAGAACTGAATCCACGTCTTCAGGTAATGTGATTTGTGAGATGTCTGCATCAGTGAGTCCTTGACAAGTAGGTGAAATGCAATCAACAAACAGCCTGTGAAATTGCAGGTCAAAATAGAGCAAGATACTGTAGAAACCTTGTTGAGTGACATCCAAACGTGTCGATTATGTGAGTACAGGTGGAGCACCCAGTAACTGAATGGATAGCGGAAGTCAACTTGCCCTCAGCACAGCTAGGGGTTGGCATGGGCATCCCCCTCTGGCGCATGCCTGGTAAATGATGCTGTTTTTGTCTGTCTCCTCTGTGACCCATGGGTCGTCTGGGCCTACCATAGGTGTCTTGGAAACCTTCCTGTTCTTCTCTCAGCAGAATCCCCTTCAGGGTGCATGGTCTTTGTACTTCATGCTTGTCATTAGGTTGAAGCTTCTGCAATGATTGTAGGGGTTAGGGTCTGGTTGTGGATTTTTGACTGAACAGTCACTAGGTTCATGATTGCATTGTGACAGAATAAAGATCACATGAACCTTGTGTAATTCTTGAGATGGGCCTCCTGTGACCTCTAAGATATTGGTTCCTTTTCGTTCGCCACAAACGAGATGCAGAAGGGGTGGGTGCAGGGCATGGGAGTACATTAATTTTGGTTTAATCCACAATTTGATAGTTATCTGCCTTGCTTGTAGGGGTGCTGGAGTCTTGCTCTCACTCAATTAACTAGATCCATTTTCTTTCCTTCAGTGAGTTTGCTCCCATGCTATTTATATTGAGGTTGGGTGGTAAATTTGCAGAAATCCGGCGCTTCTTTGGTCAGGAGGCAGGAGGGGGCCATAACTCGTGGCAGACAGCTGCCAAAGAAGCAACCCTGTTCGATCTTACAACAGCCGAGTCTGTGAAGCCCAAGGGTCATGTGGTGGCTGTCCGTGTGACCAGTGAAGACCCCGATGATGGATTCAAACCAACTAGTGGTCGCGTCCAGGTCTGCACCTGGGCTTGAAACCTGCTCTGCAACTCTCTCTTGCTTGCTCTCTCTTCTATGTAAGATGTGGATATGGTTTTAGTCTGGTTTCACTACCTCTGATGAATTGTAGGATCTGCAAGAATATGGAGTGGATTTGCGGTTGATATTTGGAATCAGAGGACATGGTTATTAGCGCAGGTTGATTGCACTACTCATATTTTCTGTGGTCTCTGTCAAGGTCCTCATCTTGAGTTCTGAAACTGTTGCAGGAGCTGAGCTTCAGGAGCAAACCAAATGTGTGGGCATACTTCTCCGTCAAGGTGATGAATACACAGTATTTTATAAGTGTGTCAGCTTCCTTACTAGACAAAATGGGAGGGACACTTGGGATTCAGAGAGAGGGACATAGAATGAACCTCATAATGTGAATGAAAAGCTCACAGAGCCAACGACAAGAAACCAGCCCTAAACCCCTGCACCTCCTTGTGAAGGTCATCTGCCAAGCATTTCTGATCATCAAAACTGAAGAGGGAAAAAAAAGAAAATTTGTCCAGTGAAGAGAAGATATAGGGGAAAACCATCATTCCATTCACAGTAGTCAATGGGAAAAGGAAAGTAAGAAACCGAACTTAATAATGTCCAAGGGATCTTCGAAAAAGAAGAGCAGATTAAGTAGCCATGGAAGTGTACAAAGAAAGAAACTTTCTAATGCAGAAGGGGGGGAGAGAGAAATGAAATGAAATGAAATGGTGCTTTATAACGTCCGCGGAAAGCTCATAGAGCTTATGAGACAAAATGGAAGAAAACATGAGAGAGGAACAAAACCAGAACCCAAGAATAAGAACTAATGTTCTAGCGATTGTCTAAGGGTGAAGGCCTCGTGCTGGTAGGCTGCCAAGCATTTTTGATCCTCATAGTGGAAGACATCAGTGAGAGATTGGGTTCCACTGAATAAACAGTGGAATCTCCCAGGGATCTCGTAGTATAGAGGGCAGTAGAAGAAGTGTTCTTCAGTTTCAATTTCCTGGCTGCGCCCTATGCAAGCTGGACATAGGCGGTCCTCCCGTTGCAGGTTTTCCCATCTGCCAGTCTCTATCCGTAGGTTGTGGGAACCCACCCTGAACCGCCCCAATGCCCTCAGGAGGGAAGGAGATAAGGATGCTGAAAGGTAATTTGGTCTCAAGATTCTATCATCTCGGAGCACCAAGAATGTCTCTCGATAGAAGTGGAGCTTTGTCGTGAGATTGGGTAGCTTCCAAGTTCTCTTGACCTGTAATTCCATAAGCTCTCTCCTAATGAGTCTGTTGCGGTCATGTCTGGATGTGATGTCCACCTTATCTGGATTCATTGGTAATAGGGAAGCAGTAGAGAGTCCGTTGCGTTGAAATAAACTGTCCACTCGAGCATACCAGGAGTTCCTGAAACCTGCAGCATTGAGCCTCATAGATGTTGCGAGGGCCCTTGCCACGAGCCCCTTGGGTGGAAGGGCCTGTAATCTATGGAGAAAGATTGTAAGCCGGAAGAGGGCCTCGGATTGCAATGGTACACATGCGAACTCTGCACCTAGGATATGAGATGGAGTTGTGCTTCTGGCGCCAAGCTTTGCTTGGAGAAAAGATGACTGCAATGGTTCCAGATTCTTTTCCCACTAGGAGACAGGGACACCAGGTGCCCAGAACTCACAACCATAGATGGTAGCAGGGCTGTCGACGGTGTCAAACAGCCACTTTTTGGTTGGGGGGTGACGCAGATGTATTTGCTTGCATTTGGCCTGAAGGCGGACGGAGGCCGCCTTACCTTTAGTCAATCTGTCCAGGGCAGTGGCTGCAAAGTGGAATTTGGGGGAGTGGATAACCAGACCCAGGTACCGGTATGATTTCACAATCTCAATGTCCTGCTGGTTGAAGATGAATCTACGATCAGCTTGGCCATTGAAGACCATGATCTTGGTCTTGCTAAGATTGACTTGCATCCCATAGTCTTTGGAGAACTGATCCAAAATGTGGAGATGGCGTTGCAGGGAGACCGGGGATTGTGCCAAAAGGGCAACATCATCAGCATAGAGGAGATCTGATTGTGTTGGACCCCGATCCAATGGTACCCCAACCCCATGGTGTTTTGATATGTAATTCTCCAAGGTGTCAATGTAGATCCCGAAAAGGGTAGGTGAAAGGGGGCAGCCCTGTTTGACTCCAATGTTGCTCTGAACCTCGGCTGAGAATTCACCAGCGACGTTGACCATGCCAGTGACAATCTCATACATAGAAGAGATGGCACAAAGGATGTCTGGAGGGACTTCCACTCTATGGAGCCGTTGGAAGAGAAGGCCCCGAGGAACTGAATTAAAGGCTTTGTGAAAGTCCACGAAGCAAACATAGACCATTCATTTGTCATAGCATGCACGTTCCACCATAACCTGAAGAGTGAAAATGTGGTCAATAGTGGATCTGTTGCGACGGAAACCAGCCTGTCCCTCAGCACGAATGTGAGAGGACTCAGCCCAATCATCCAGTTCCATGGCCACTACTGCCCCAAACAGTTTAGCAAGTAACGAGGACACCATAATAGTGCGATAGTTGGCCGGTGCGAGCCTGTCACCGCTCTTGAAGAGTGGGTGGATGATGCTCTTTGTCCACTCAATTGGAAAGCCCCGTTGCACTACCTCATTGAAGAGGTGAGCTATAAAAGGGGCTAAAGTAGGTGCAGCATGCTTGATGAATTCACTCTGAAGTCCTGAAATGTCCACTGCCCTGCCATTTTGCAGCTTCTTGATTGCCTTGCTGACATGGCCGTAGTAAAGAGAGAGAAGTGAAGGGGTTTGGAGGTTATGGGAGAGGGAGTTTGGGTTGGGGAATGGTACAAAGACTGGGCATACTCATGCCAGACGTGAATGTCAGTGATTGGGGAGGGTCTCTATGAGGTTTAAGGAGGGACCAAAAAGAAGGAGGAGAATATCTTATTTTAGCAAGGAAAGAAGATTGCAACTTGAGAGTGTAGGCTCTCTTTTTGGATCTAATGAGGGACTTATAGTGCTTAAGAGCAAGGTTAGTGGACTCTAGAGAAGAATGGGTATCAAGTAGTATAGATTTGATGTGACGTCTAGCAATTTTGCATTCCTCATCATAAAATGGTGCATAACGACGAGTGGAGAAGGGTGAGGAGGTAGATGCAAGGGTGACGGGAAAGGATCGCAGGGCTGAGTCCCAAAGGGCTTGAGTAGGATGTGTAGCCTTTGTAAGTGAGAGAAGGGGGTATTAAAGTGGATACGAGGGTGTAAGGGGAGAGAAGCAGAGGGGACCTTCACGGGGAGGGAGATGGAAGGAAATGCAAAGGAACGGCAAGAGTGATCAGAATCCGGGTACCTCGTGATGTAAAAGGAGCTTATTCTATCAGACTTGTTGGGGTTCCCCAAGAGATAGTCAACCACGCTCTGGCCCTTGTACGTGTGGCAAGTGAACTGGCTGGAGGATTTGAAATTGGTTGTTCCATTGTAAATGGCAAGCCCCTGAGTTTCACAAAACTTGAGTAGATGGTGACCGTAGCTTGTGATTTCGCAAGAGGAATCCGTGCTTTGCCTCTCCAATTCCATATGCGAGTGTTGGATGTGCAGAGGATCCGTGTGGTCGAAGGTGGGGGCCTGTAGTGATCCTGTACGGGCGTTGAAATCTCCAACCAAGAAAATGTCCGTGTGTGGGGTACGGAGACGGGCCATATCCTCTTCCAATGGGACAAATGGCGAATCTGTTCGCATATGTAGGCCACTGTGCGGAGATGCAGCTGGAGCAAAATAACATCCCGCCAGCAGGATGTTGTAGCCTTTTATGTGACACCAAATGTACCTTGCCAGTGGGTCTTTGTATGGGAAGGAGATAAATGGGAGAAGCCAGTCGGCGAAGTAACAAGCCACACCTCCAGATCCTTTGAGACCTGTACGTGGACGAGTCACTGACTGAACGCTATAACTGAGAATAGAAGGAGGGTCCTTTGCTTCGTACGCATGTGTTTCCAAAAGAAAAAGAACATCACACTTGGAAAGAATATCCAGAAGCCCTTGGGGGTGACTCCACAATGGGCCATTACAGTTCCATGAGCCAATGTGTAGATGTGAGCGTGTGTTGGTCTCATGGTGCCCCAACCCCTATTTAGAGGGGCGACGCTCGTGCTCCCGGACAATTACCCTCCCATCTCGGTACACGGCATAGTGCCCCTGAGCTCGAGCTTGCTTGACCTGCAAGACTTGCGCCCGCATGGCGTTGTATTGCAAAGGGGTCAAGTCATCGTTGAGGTACATACCCTGACCTCTCAATTGAGGCCTCTGTCTGAGGACCCTATCCCGAGCACCTTTGTCCTTGAATCTAATGAAGAGGACATGTGCTCTGAAGATCCTGCACGCCAGGCCCTTTCAATGCCACTCGCTCCCCTTGGTAGAGCAAGGTTTTGCTGAATAAGGTTGGTGGCCGCGTCAAGAGGGTCCCCCTCTGCCAGGCTCCCTAGCTTCCCAGTGACCCTGATGTTAAGGGCTTTGAAAGCCCGTTGCTGTTCCTCTCGCAAGGTAGCCGAGATTGTCTCCTCTAGAGAGTGAGGACTGTTGTTGGATGTACAAATAAACTCTACAATGTCCACGGAAAGCTCAAAGAGCTTGTGGGACAGAAGAAAGAAAGAAACAAGAAAAAACTGGGGCTAAGTCCAAGATCTACTCTTTCACACAGAGGGAGAGAGAGAGGGGGATGTAGTGCGTGTGTGTGCGATTTGGGGTATGTAAGTATTGCTGCCACTAATATTTTGTTATCTCTTTCTTGTCTGCAGTCTGGTGGAGGCATTCATGAGTTTTCTGACTCCCAATTTGGTGGGTCACTTCACTCTTGTGTGCATTTCTGCTGTCAATTTCCATTGCCATGTGCATTGTATGTGCTTATAGAAGACTAAAGACTTCTATTGAGCTATCCTCTTTCCCACCTCCAGTGCTTGACTGGTTTATGAAGGGGTCAAGTTGATTTTGTGCAGGCCATGTCTTTGCCCAGGGTGAAACCCGGGCTACAGCAATAGCCAACATGGTGCTAGGGCTCAAGGAGCTGCACATCCGAGGGGAGGTCCGCACCAATGTTGACTATAGTGTGGACCTTTTGCATGTAATGTCACAATACCCAGTGACGTGAACTAATATTGTTCACACTTGTATTTCAGCTGTCTTTGTTCGATTCTTCCATGCCACATTTTTCACTTGTGTATTGGCCTCTGAAATTGCTTCAACAAATGTGATCTTGGGGTAGTAGGGTGACTTGTCTGACAAATCCCGACCAATGCTAATATGTCACTTTACCGGTTTGGGTTACCAGGCACCTGAGTACAGAGACAACAAGATCCACACAGGATGGTTGGACAGCCGGATTGCAATGCGTGTTCGTGTAGAGAGGCCCCCTTGGCATCTCTCAGTGGTTGGGGGTGCTCTCTACGTAAGTTTTGTGCTTGAGGCCCTTCTATGTAGTGCTGTTGTTCTGACTGTGCCATTTGAAAAGAAAATCATGTGGGGAGGTTTGCTGTCTGGTGGGAGAGATATCTGGTGAGACGCTTGCTGTAGTCTTCTGGGAGAGCGGAGGGAAAAATTGTTTGTTATCTACTGGTCCACTGGAAGCCTGAAGGACCACAGACAAATTTCACCTGGTGACTAAGAATAAACCTTGGTGTGCCTTGTCTTCAGAAAGCAACGATGCTAACGGCAGCCAGGGTATCAGAGTACATTGGCTATTTGGAGAAGGGCCAGATTCCTCCCAAGGTCTATTTCTTTCTGGACTCTCCATTGACAGCAGTCTGGGTTCAACCTTGGAAAGCTGTACCGATCTATTTATAGTGGTTGGACACTTCCATGAGTTACTTACCCTTGTTGTTATGAGCAATGGAGCATTGTAAATGCAGCAAATGTTGTGTTGAAACTTCCCACTGACACATAGAGCTCCAGATTTTCCAGATTTTAAAAGCTGTAGTCAAATGTCTATTCACATTACAGATCCTGTATTTAGAGTTCTGCTTGTGTGGTTATTGTGAAATTGAGGGTTGATCTGTTGCCTGTGCCTTGATGGCACTTAAAGAATTTCTTCTTGATGGAGGAATGGACTTCCATGTTTTGACCAAGTGTGTGAATGCAGAATATTTCGCTCGTTAACTTCAACATCTCTCTCAACATTGAAGGAAGCAAATACACGGTATGTACACTTGCCTATATTTTCCATTGTTGGTTTTGAATCGATCCTATCTCCAAAAAAATTCAATCTGCCAGAACAAGATTCAGAAAGTATCTTGCATCTTTTATACTGTCTGACCAACTTCCTCTCTTTCTCTGGCCTTAATCCAGATTAGGGAATAAAGCAGCAGTGCTGAAGAGTGTTTATTAATATGATGTCTATACAAGTCCTAACTTTTAGTTAGAAAGCCCACAACTGGTTTTGGGAGGTTTGTATCCCACAGGGAGTACTTTCGGGGGATATCATATGTTATATTCAAAGGTAGTGTCCCATGAGTACATTTTCTCTTTTCCCCTCTTACGTTCAAGTTCCTTTTTCTCTCTCTCCCTCCCCACATGGGCACTCCTAGCGCACAACGGATTTTGTGAAGTTTGTACTTTCTTTCAGAGAGAATGCAGCTGGATCCTGCGAACCTCTTTGCTACTCTTTCAACCAGGGGAGGAACAGTAGATGTTGTTATCAATCCTCATTCCACCTAAGAGGGGAAATATTGGCAGGTGGAGTTGATAAAGGGGGGGCCTGGAAGCTACCACTTGATCCTCAATGACTCTGAGGTTGATTCTGAGGTCCACACCTTACGCGATGGGGGACTTCTTGTCCAGGTTGCTTCTGTGTCCTTGTTCTGTTGTTTTTGTTATGCTAGGGAAAGGGAACCACCTGGGGGGCAACAAAATAGAGGAAAAACAGAAGTGAGAGAAGAACTCCCTGTGCAGCCAAAGAAGGGAAGTGAGATGAAGCTCACCACCTTTCCAGCTTCTCTGGAAGTGCAGAAGACCCAGAAGATCTGTACTAAATATGCAAAGAGATTGCCGTGGACTTGTAAGATCATAACACTAACAAGCCTAGGAAGGCAAACTCAGATAAAGCCTATGCCAGCTGGAGACCAAACGGAAAATGGGAACTAGGGCGCAAGTGGGGACTAGCCAGACATCTTGACATGGAGCTCAACCAGTAGGAGTTACTCTTGAGATCCTCCGGAGAACTTGGAGGCCTTAATTTAAGAATTTTGTTTGTAATTTGTATGGAGTGGGTGATGAATGGCTATGCATGCATCCAGTTGTTATGAAGTGCCAACGATGTGGGAATTTCTCTTGCTTTTATGGTTGCTTCTAGTGCCGACCTCCCTCTTGTAGAAAAACCTGTGTGATTTCTTTTCCTTGCCGCTTTACTAATTCAGAAGAGACATAAAACAATTGCTACAAGAGATTTTCAAACCACAGCAGTCCAAAGAGTACAGCATTGAGTTTAAATTAGTAGCTGACGGATGTGTGTGTGGACGTGTGAAAACACAGCTGGATGGAAACAGTCACGTAGTCTATGCTGAAGAAGAGGCAGCTGGCACACGCCTACTTATTGATGGCCGCACATGCCTTCTACAGGTGGGAGTCAGATGAAGTTTCTTCTTTCCCACTCACAGCTATTGAAATGTCCCTGGGGTTGTCAATGGGTCAGGCAGTAACCAGTCTTTATTTTCTACTTCAACTTTTTTCGTCCTTGGTCTGCTAGTGAACTGATGTGCAGCAGTGTCTGCTTTCCAGAATGATCACGACCCTTCGCGATTGGTTGCTGAGACTCCCTGTAAGCTGCTCCGCTTCTTGGTCCCTGATGGTAGCCATGTTGTCACGGATTTTCCGTATGCGGAGGTGGAAGTCATGAAGATGTGCATGCCCCTTTTGTCCCCTGCATCTGGGACTATCCATTTCAAAATGTCTGAAGGCTCAACTATGCTGGTAGGTAGCCTGTTTATCTTTTAGTTCTGGTTGGATTTGTTCATCTTTGGTTGCAATTTTCTTTATGTCAAGAAGCAGGATCCCTGCCCCAGATTCCCAGGGGTTCCTCTCTCCCATGTCTCATGCATGATTGTCGAATGTTGTAAGTGATGGAGTTATGCTGTCTGTGAGAACAGGGAAGTTTTGTTTTCCTTTGCAGGCCGGTGACCTCGTGGCAGGACTTGACCTCGATGACCCATCAGCGGTGAGGAAAGCACTTCCTTTCAAAGGAAGATTTCCACCGTTGGGGAAGCCCACTGCTGTTTCTGCTAAAGTGCATCAACGCTGTGCAGACAGTATGAATGCGGCTCATAATGTTCTTGCTGGCTATGAGCACAACATAGACGAGGTGAGAGGGTGGCGTAGAAGAAATTGTATAATCTTAAACGTTGTCCTTATGACTACTTCAATTAAAATTAGTCCCACTTGTAGAAGTAATGATTATGCATCTGAACCAGTTGGGAGTTCAACCGTGCATAAAGCAAGAGAGCAGTAAATGTCCTTTTGTCCCATTGACATACTAAGGAGCTGTTTGGAATCCTGTAACGGGCTCCCTCTAAACACAGAATCTTATGAAACAGCATCGCTCTTGCTCCCTCCCTTTTGCTTTCCCTCAAAATGAAGGTATGTCTTCGCTTCAGTAACCCCAATTGCCACTTAACGTCATTGTATTTTGGATGAGCCAGAGGGAAGCACACTACTGCAAGCAGGGCGCTGTCTGAGAGATCTCTGGCAGTTCCATAATATTGTTTGTCTTTCCAACCTAAATGAGAGGAATTATATCCATTGAAGTTCTCACAAGATCATTCTCTTTACTTTGTAACCTGGGTTATTTGCTCCCTTACCTACTTATTGACAAATACCTTGATATTATCAGAAACTGACAAGAATTTGGAACATTTGAAACTGGGTGCAGGTTGTTCAGACTTTGCTAAGTTGTTTAGATGACCCACAGCTACCTCTGCTTCAGTGGCAGGAATGTATGGCAGTCCTTGCCACCCGGCTTCCCAAGGACTTGAGGTCACAGGTATTTTCTTCTTTTTCTGACTCCTAGTGTTTTTTTGGAAGTTGGGTGATGATTGCCTGTGCAAGCTTGGAGGTGTGAGGTTAGAAGTCACATTTTCTCACCTGATTCTGGTCAACTGGTCAGACTGTCCTGGTTGGTCTCTCTCTCCTCTCCCGGAGGGAAGATCTACACTTGTCAATGCGGTTTGATTTGTTCTTTGGTTTCTGTGGTTCTACTTGTTGTGGTCCTTAGTTTCTCTCTCCTTGGCTATGAAAATCTGAGGTGCCTGGCATTATGGCACTGCACCTTCAAATGCTTGAGCTTTGAGGAGTACATGGATTTTATGGTTTTACGGTTTGTTCATGTAGTTTTTTTGTTCTGTTTGGATCCCTGGGACCCATTAGCTTCCTGGAAATAATCTCTCTCTCTCCCTTTGTGTTCCGCTCAAACTGGTGCAAGGTCAATGGCCACAAGGCTATGGCAAACGTCTTATGAGTACATTCTCTCTCTCTCTCTCCCTACCCATCAAATTGTCCCTGTACCTCTGTTCACCAACTTTCAAAATTTTGAGGCTGAGCCTAGAGCCCTGGCCCTTTTGGGGTCTAATTGCTGGCAGCTCCCACACAGCAAGTTGATGCTTGTGTGAAGGGCTTTCTAGAGGATATCTGGAAAACCCGAACGAATTGTCTCTACAAATAAGTCGCACTATCGGAGTGAGCCCCTATCAAAGGTAGTATCTGTTCCCTTTTGTTCCGCCCAAACTGGGCGCGGGGTCTATGGCCACAAGGCTACGGCAAACAACGTCTTATGAGTACATTCCCTCTCTCTCTCTCTCTCTCTCTCTCTCTCTCTCTTTCGGTTGAGGTTAAAGCCATGGCCCTGTTGTGGTCTTATTGCTGGACGTACAGCAGATTCATGCTTGTGAAGAGGGCTCCCTAGGGAAAATCTGGTAAGCCTGAACCAATTATTTATACCAAGGTAAGTCCCACCACTGGAGTGAGCCCCTGACAAAGGTAATGTCTGTTCCTCCTTGTTGCCGCCAAACTGGGCGTGGATCTATGGCCACAAGGCTACGGTAAACAATTTTTATGAGTACATTCTCTCTCTCTCGATTTCTTCTCTCGTCTGTTTAAGTGGAAAGGGCAAGACCCCTCTCTACCAATCGGCTATTGCGTTCTTATATGGAGGTTGTAAAGTTTTTCTCTCTCTAGCTCTCTCAAATTTTTCTGACCCATTCTTTTCTTCTCCTGTACCCTGCTTTGTGACGAGGGAGAAATGCTTGTGTAGTCATTGTGATTTCTTCACCGTTTGCCTTCCAATTATGTCAAAGTGCTTAGTGGCTTGGGCACCCCGTCTTGATGCAACATTTGGGGTTTGATTTGTTCGCTTCTTTCAGTGGTTCTACAGCCTCCCATGATGAGACCTCTCATTTTCCATCTGTTCATCTCTGGGTCTCAAGTGGACGTGACAGTTTCTTTTCTCTCTCTTTATAGTAAGAGGAAAGGATCACCCACAAACCTCTCTTGGTTTCAGTGGCTCTATTTTATTGTTCTCTTTGTGGCCCCTGGGCCGTTTCGCCCACGGATGTAATAGGTCTCTTTCTGTTCTCTTAGCCCATGGGCTCTCAGTGGATGTTATGAAGTTTTCTCTTTTTTCCTTCTCTCCTGTATTTGGAAATTTCTTAATTTGCAAGTTTGTTTTGTTTCTCATTGGCCCTTTATGAAAGTTTTCTCTTTCTTTCTATATCTCTGGACATGTTGGTTTCGATACTATTTTTCTATTTGTATGCTTAGAATGCTGATATGCTCTTCTCTTGGCCTGACTTGGAGTTTGAATGGGTGTAATTTATGTGCAGTTAGATGTGAAATTCCGCGAGTATGAAACCAGATTCGTGGACAAGGGTGAAGGAGTAGACTTCCCAGCAAAAGCTCTTAATGGCATTATCGAGGTATATCACATCTTGCCATTCTCTCTAATAAACTTGTCAATTTTACTATGAATGTGCTCTTCAATATTCATGAAACAACTCTTAATACTCTAAGTTATAATGAAGTTATGAGAGGGGATATGCCGACTCTGCAGATGTCAATGGTTGAAACGCCAGAGAAGGACAGGGCGGGACTAGAAAGGTTGGCGGAGCCCCTGGTGTTGCTGGCCACATCTTATGAGGGTGGGCGAGAGGGCCATGCATGCTGTATTGTTCATTCTCTTTTTGATGAGTATCTGCTTGTGGAGGAGCTTTTCAGCGAGAACCCTCAGGTGTGTGTTCACGTTGCATTATTTACTTTCTGTTCTTCACCCTTCCCAATCTTCAGAAATCATCATAACAGCTGGACCTTATCCACAGGGATATTCTCACTTTCTTCCTCATATTGTTCTTTCATGAGTGTTTGTGGTAACCACTAGCTCAACGAGGAGTTTCTATTTTTCCTCCTTGTGCTTTGTATAGGGGGAACGTACAAAGATTTCTATTTCACAGTAAGTAAACTCTCAGGTGGAATGTGTATTGAACATTTGGACTCTCTGGGTTCAGGCGGACGTGATAGAGGGTTTGAGGCACCAACACTCTAAGGATCTCTCAAAGGTGGTGGATATGGTGCTCTCTCACCAGGTATATTATTGCGAAACAGTAAGGATAATCGTGACTGCACACAAACACCTGCATGACGCAAATCTAGGACCTCTTTTGGTGCATGTGTCACAGTAATGCATTTTTTTTTTTAAAGGAAAAGGAAACTGAGGTTGGACGGCTTGGTGTCATTTCAGGGTGTGAGGAGAAAGAACAATCTGATACTGCAATTGATGGGAGCGCTTGTCTATCCCAACCCTGCTGCCTATCGTGAGAAGCTCATCAGATTTGCAGCTCTTAACCATACCAATCATTCTGAGGTCTCTCTCCATCTCTATTTTGTGTCTTACCGTTCCCTACCAGATATGGAGCAGATACCCCATGCAGGGAAGCTGCTAGTCATGTTGAGTCCTCGAGCTAAAGCAATCCACCAGGATGGAAAATCTCTAAAGAGACACCAGGCACTGCACCTGCGACACCTCGGCTTCGAGTATTTCTTTGGTTTCTATGGTTCATCATTCGTTGTTGTCTGTTGGTCCCTTGGGTGCTGTGGGCCTCTCAGTTACATACTAAATTTCTTGCAGTTCTTTTCTCTCTTTCTTTTTGGTTTTCTTTCTCTTATCTTTCATATCTACTTTGCAATCTGGGGTCTCGACATTGGCCTTCTTTAGAGACAGCCACTCACTGACAAATGTTTTCCGTTAAAAGGATCAAGAGATGCCTTGGGGCATCTGTACAGCTTGGTTGCTGTTCTACTTTGTCCAATGTCACTGAAAGTTCCTTCTTCTTCTATTCCTCTCTTGGACGCATAGTTCTTCTTCCTCTATGTTTCTGACAGCCCTGGCCCTGTTGTGGTCTAACTTTTGGGCTGCTCACACAGCAGATTGTTGCTTGTGTAAAGGACTTTCTAGAAGATATCTGGAAATCCCAAACCAATTGTTTGTATCAAGGTAAGTCACACTACCGGAGTGAGCCCCTCACAAAGGTAGTGCCTATTATCCATCTACGATATGACAAATCGTCCCAGTTTTGGGTTGTGGTTATTTTGGCTCTCTCTGTGTGTACAAAGTTCTGCAGGTTAACCAATGGTATTGATTGCAGCTAGCCTTGCGGGCAAGCCAGTTGCTAGAGCAAACAAAGCTGAGTGAGCTGCGATCAAATATTGCTCGGAGCCTTTCTGAACTTGAAATGTTCACTGAGGATGGAGGTGATGGCATCCACGGAAATGGCCGCCGCCGTAGTGCGATTGAGGAGCGCATGGAGGACTTGGTCGATGCACCGCTGGCTGTTGAGGATGCCCTGGTGGCCTTATTTGACCACAGTGATCACACTCTTCAGCGTCGTGTTATTGAGACCTACGTGCGCAGGCTCTATCAGGTCGATGCAATTTCTAGCATCCTGATAAACTCGTTAGATTTTTTAGTAGAAGAGGCCACCCGGGGGTCCTTAAATCCAGCCCTGTTTGTTGATGATAGTGACCGTCAGTAGCTGACTACACTTGTTAGTTTGGCTTTCTTGCAGTCTGTACTTGAATGGTTTCTCAGTTGGTCTGTGGCATGTTTTACCTCAAAGAATTCACAACAAGATCTGTCCTGTGCTTGTAGCAGTGCCGGACAGAGAACTCACTAGCAATAGAAAATACTAAACAGCCCTGGTTTTCATTAGAGATGCTATCTGCCAATGGTCCACGGACATATGAACAGAGTGTCTCGGACTTACAGAGGTTATGTGCCTACAGCCCTACCTGGTGAAGGGATCAGTGCGGATGCAGTGGCATCGCTCGGGGTTGATTGCATCATGGCAATTTTGGGAAGAAAATCCTCCTCACACTGCAGAGGTGCTAAGAAATGCACCTGTCACAGCTGGTGATGAGAGCCGTGGAGTGCGAAGGTGGGGAGCTATGGTGATTCTTACAACGCTGCAAGTGCTGTCAAATGCTGTTTCGGCTGCATTGAAGGAGACCGAGGGTACTCTTGCACCAAATTCTAAGCCAAGTGTGACTGACTACCGCAATTCGGCTGGAAGCCCCCGAAGAAACAGGTCATTTGTTGGTGCACCAAGTGGCTTTGGCAACGTGCTGCACGTGGCACTGGTGGGCATCAACAATCAAATGAGTGCTTTTCAAGATAGGTGAGGAGATGTTATAAAAATCTCTCCCCTCCCTCTCTCTCTCTCCTTGTTCCGCCCAAACTGGTCGTGGGGTCTATGGCCACAAGGCTATGGCAAACAACGTCTTATGACTCTCTCTCTCTCATTTTCCTTGAATGTGGCTATGCTCTTTGTAACATCACTCAAGAATGCCTGTTCAGAATTTTCACCTAGATCAGAACGGAAAGATGGAAAACAGGATGGATGACTCATTAGGGTTTTCTGCAAGTCTTAACCTACAGCAGCTGCCCTATAAGGATAGAAGCCCTGGTCACTCTTCTCATCTGGAAGACAAGCAGGCAAGAGCTGAAGGAGCAGTCACCTTACTGCTGAACTATGGCTACAAGCAAGCTACACATTGAGGCTCTTTAAGCACTCCAATTTCCTGCTTAGTATGGCAACACAAAGAGAGTGGACGCACTGAGGAGCTTACGTGGACTTTACTAGCTCTAGTGTGAATCTATGAATACTTTTGAAAACCAAGGGCTTCTATGTGTGCCCTTGCTTGAGTACCTGGCTCTAGTAACACCTTCCTTTCGGGAATGGATGCGTACTGTCATGAGATGAAGCTGACTTGGAGGCTGTGTCTAAGGCCATGTCGGAAGCACGAAGAGTGTACATGGATTTTGTCCTCAGGACGCCTGCATGTGGGCATTCACAATCTCCCTCTCCTCTATGCATCTGCTTATTGTTCAATGGTAGACTCCCTGCCCTGCGTTTAAATTTCAGTCTAGTGCTGTGGGTAGGTAGGCCCTTCAGATCATGCTTAAGGTCCTCACCCATGTCGAAAACTGGAAACAAGTTCAAGGAAGTTTTATGCCTAGGGTATTCTCATCAGAGAGCAACCCTCTTCAGGGCCATCAATCCCTGCACCGCTGTTCACCAACTTTGAAAGTCTCGAGGCGAGCCTAAAGCCCTGGCCTTGTTGGGGGTCTAACTGCTTGGCAGTTCACACATAGCAGATTTGGTGCTTGCGTGAAGGGCTTTCTATAGGAAATCTGGAAAGCCTGAACGATTGCTTATACCAAGGTAAGTCCCACTACTGGATTGAGCCACTCGCAAAAGTAGTGTCTGTTCCCTCTTGCTCCGCCCAAGCTGGGGGCGGGGTCTATGCCAAAAGGCTACGGCAAACAACATCTCATGAGTACATTCTGTGTGTGTGTGTGTGGGTGGATGCTATAAAGTTTCTTCACGAATAGGCAATAATATCGACCCTGGATAGCCTAGTAGAGAGAAAAAGAAAGACCGATCTCTATAACATCCCCAGGAGGTTTTACATCTGAGAAGATATCTCAAGCAATACTCGTTCGGGGCTGCTTGTTAAAGGCCCCACTTGCTTATCTTTTGTCCCATAAGCTCTTTGAGCTTCCTATGGATATTATAAAGTATCTTTTCTCTCTTTCTTTCTGTGTCTACCTGCTTGAGGCCCTCCATCTTCAGGTGACAGTTGATTAATTCGTAAGTTATTCTTGCTTTATTCTACCTTGTCCCATGGGCCCTTGTGGCTGTCTATGGATGTCAAAGTCATTTCTTTCTTCTTGCTTTCTCCCTCAGATCTCTCTTGCATCAATTTGCCTTTATACCTCTCTTCTAAGTTCTCCATGTCCCTCAGGCAGGCTTTGGGCAATTACAGAGTTGTTTCCCACACACTTTCCTGATTGGGAAAGGAAGATATGATAACACACCTCCTGAAGATAGACCCGATTTGCACCATGTCTCGCACCTTTGTGCCGCACTTGAGTTTTCAGTACTTCCGTTGTGCTGTGTTGTTCTTTGGGCTTTTGGGCCTCCCATTGACGCAGTAAAATTTTCCTCTTCTCTCTCTCTCTCGCTCTCTATGTTCCACAGGTCAATGGCCACAAGGCTACGGCAAACAACGTCTTATGAGTACATTCTCTATGTTCCACAGGCTCTCAGGTCCCACTGAACTACAGTTTCTCTTTTGGTCTCTCTCCTGTGTCACAGAACTTCTTTGGGTCTCCCTTGGACATCATAACTTAATTCTACAAGTCTCTGCATAAGTTTCTTTCTTTCTTTCTCCCAGCCACTTTGCAAATGGTACTGAAAGATTGGCCCATAATAGGATGGGTTGGAAGGCCTTTAGTGGGTACCCTGCAGGGGCTATGCATCAAGATATGTCATAGCCCATTGTCATGGAATTATGTCTGTTGTCTACCAGATCTACTTTTGGAAATTCTTTGTAGTGTACTAAACACATCATGTTTTATCATGGATGTTGGGATTCAGTGGGGATGAGGATCAAACTAAAGAGCGAGTGGACAAACTGGCAAAAGCACTTAAGGGGGAGAGCCTTGGCGCAATGCTGCAAATCTCGGGCGTTGGGGTTGTGAGCTGCATAATACAGAGGGATGAAGGGCGGGCACCTACACGGCACTGCTTTCACTGGTCCCATGAGGTCCATCACTTCACAGAAGAGCCCCTTTTGCGCCATGTCGAACCACCTCTATCGAACCTCCTTGAGCTGGTAATCATCAATCCCACTGAAGGGCATTGAGCTATTGATCATTTTGGTGCAGGACCCGCACAGCACTGGTAGCAATGCACACTTCTATAACTCTCATGAACCACAGCTAGCAACAATCTTTGATATTTTCTGACTACAGGCCTGACCTGTTTTCCTCTGCGGCCTTTTCCCATAGGACAAGTTGAAAGCCTACACTACCATGCGCTATGCACCTTCCCGTGATCGGCAGTGGCACATGTACTCGGCCAGCGACCGGCAGACCAACATCCGTAGGATGTTCTTAAGGGCACTTGTTCGGCAACCGAAAAGTGGGGAGGAGGGTGATGCTGAGGTGGTGTCAGCTACTCGAGGCATTGCTTGGATAGAAGAAAGTGTGACAAAGGCCTTGCAAGGAGCTCTGGAGGAATTGGAGCTAGCTGCTCATGATGCGAATGGGAGGGCTGACCATGTTCACATGTATCTCTGCATTCTCCGCGCCCAAGAGCTGGGAGATCTTGCCCAGGCTTCCAGGTAACTTAGCTTCAACCTGACCCCAAATTGCTGATCCAGTGCTATATGTTGCATCTTTTCATGGCGGGGAGCTGGACTGAGTATTGCTTTCATGCCTTCTGTTTCCTACTTCCGGTTATGTTTGCTTGCCTGTAGGTAGGTGATTTGGCAGAGTGTGATATCTCGGAATGCTGTGGAACTACCTCAAGGAACAATTTTGGTGGTTGTAATTGTTCTCTGCCTTTTTCAGTCAGTATTTGATCTCGTACTATGAGGCTCTTCTGTCTCTTCTTTCAAAGAGCATCTAGTGTTGCCTTGCATATCTTTCTCTGCCGTTTGGTTACCATCTAATTGAAGTCTGGAGTCCTCTTAGCGAACATGGTCAGACATCCATGAGAGCTGTTCTTTTTTACTTTTGAGTCTTGCACTTAGATCATCCTGGTCTCGAAGTTTTAGTATTTTGATCTTTAATAATTCCTGCCCACTTTCAGACTGGAATTTGGGTAGATGATTGTTAACATGGCAAGGAATTGGATTTGCAGAGTTCTAACCTGGATTTTCGCCCAAATTTGAGGGCTGTCAATTGTTGTCTTCAGCATGGAAGCAATAATCATGTGTGACCTGTCTTGGTCACAGCGCACCATGCAGAGAAGAGGATGGGAGTGCGACCAATGATGTAGAGAGGATGGTGAGGGTTCTGGAGGGGCTGGCACATGAGGTATACAGGAAGCTGGGGGCACGCATGCATCGCCTGGCTGTTGCAGTATGGGAGATCCGTGTTCGACTGAAGGAAGTGGGGCCTGCCAATGGTGCATGGCGTGTTATTGTCTCCAACCCTACAGGCCATACCTGTATTGTCCAGGTCTGTGTTTGTCTCTTCCTCTGTTCATTTAAATAGCTTCATCAGTGACAAACTGTACCTTGCATGAAAATCAGCAGAGTGTATGGTAAGGGATCTCCTTCTGGCAAGATGGGCCATGTCCAGTGTGTCCTTAGTCATGATGGGACAAGGACATTAGGACAATCTTCTCAAGTCGGCAGGTTTAGAGATTAAACAGATATTGTATCAGAGTCCCAGCTCAAAATGGACAGTTCAGGATACAGCAGAGCTAGCGACGGCTTGGTTTTCTATACTGATGTTTTCAATATGGTGGCAGGTATATAGAGAAGCCCAAGACCCACACCAAAGCAGAGCGGTTTACCTCTCACCCTCCACCTCTGCACCTGGGCCGTTGCATGGTGTGCCACTTTCTACTCAATATAAGTCATTGGATGCCATTGATCGGAAGAGGTTGGCTGCTAGGCGCAACAATACAACATACGGCTATGACTTCCCCCTCGTATGTGACCCATTGCAACCTCTAGTCTCATACATTTTCTTTATACACAATGCTAGACATGGGTAGGTAGCCTAGTTTACAGTATTCCTGCTTAAAAGATCTATCGTATCTATGGAGTGAGGAGTGCTTGACATACACGCTGGAGACGGCCAGTGACTCCTTTATCTGAACAGTGCTCTTCTGTAACTCTTCTGTTTCTAAGAGTTGAGTAAAGAACTTTTAAACCCCTAGGGCTGGTTTCTGGAGTCAATTGTTTGACAAAGCCACTGCCATTCTGGGAAAATTATGCAGGTGTTTGAGACATCACTGCGCCAGTGTTGGGGGGAAGCATCCAAAGCATCAGAAGTGAAAGGGAACTGGCTGGAAAAGCCCATTTTCCATGCAAAAGAGCTCGTGTTTTCGGACTCTCAGGCTGTCTGGGACACCTCACTGATTGAAACTGAGCGCCCAATTGCTAGCAATGATGTCGGCATGGTGGCATGGTCGATGCAACTCTGCACCCCTGAATTTCCCGATGGCCGCACCATTTTGGTCGTCTCAAATGACGTGACTTTTGGAGCTGGCTCATTTGGTCCTAGAGAAGATGCCTTTTTCAAGGCAGTCACAGATCTGGCTTGTCATGAGAAACTGCCTCTCATTTATCTGGCAGCAAATTCTGGTGCTCGAATTGGGGTCGCAGAAGAGGTCCGGGCCTGTTTCCGGGTTGGATGGTCGGAAGAGACTTTGCCAGACAGGGGGTTCCAGTATTTGTACCTGACACCAGAGGACCACCAGCAGCTATCTTCCTCAGTCATCGCTCATGAGCTGAAGCTAGATTCTGGTGAGGTGAGGTGGGTTATTGATGATGTTGTGGGGAAGGAGGATGGACTTGGGGTTGAGAATCTTTCTGGGAGTGGGGCAATTGCTGGTGCATTCTCACGAGCTTATCGGGAGACCTTTACGCTCACCTATGTGACAGGAAGAACGGTTGGGATCGGTGCTTATCTTGCTCGCCTGGGCATGAGATGCATTCAGAGATTAGATCAGCCTATCATACTGACTGGGTTTTCAGCTCTGAACAAGTTGCTGGGGAGAGAGGTTTATAGTTCTCACATGCAGCTAGGTGGGCCAAAGGTTATGGCAGTGAATGGTGTTGTTCATGTCACAGTGGCAGATGATCTTGAAGGGATTTCTGCCATATTGAAGTGGCTGAGCTATGTGCCATCTTTTGGGGGTGGGCCACTTCCATATCTAAAACCAGTAGATTCCCCAGAAAGGCCTGTGGAGTACAATCCAGAGACAGCATGTGACCCCAGAGCAGCCATACGAGGACTCAACAGCAATGGCAAGTGGTTGGGGGGTATATTTGACAAGGGAAGCTTCACGGAGACTCTTGAGGGGTGGGCCCAAACTGTGGTGACTGGACGTGCCAGACTGGGAGGTATTCCAGTAGGAATAGTGGCTGTCGAGACACAGACGGTGACACAGAGGATTCCAGCAGACCCTGGGCAGCCAGATTCCCATGAGAGGGTGGTTCCTCAAGCAGGCCAGGTCTGGTTCCCTGACTCAGCACAAAAAACTGCGCAGGCATTGATCGACTTCAACAAGGAGGGACTCCCTCTCTTCATACTGGCAAACTGGAGGGGATTTTCTGGAGGGCAACGCGACCTTTTTGAGGGGATCTTGCAGGCAGGCTCTATGATTGTGGAACACCTGAGGACATACCTGCAACCAGTGTTTGTATTTATCCCCAAAATGGGGGAGCTTCGTGGAGGGGCTTGGGTGGTAGTGGACAGCAAAATCAATGCTAACAAAGTGGAGATGTATGCTGAGAGAACTGCGAAAGGCGGGGTCTTGGAACCAGAGGGGATGATAGAAATCAAGTTCCGGATGCGTGAACTCCTAGAGTGTATGCATCGCTTGGACCCCGAGTTAAGCAGGTTGAGACAGCAGTTGCAAGGTTCGGTAGCAGGGGGGGCAGCCTTAGGTGTTACAGAGTCAATCCAGCAACAAATCAAAGCACGCGAGAAACAGCTTCTTCCAATCTATAAGCAGATTGCTATCCGCTTTGCTGAACTGCATGACACTTCTAGTCGAATGGCAGCCAAGGGTGTGATTAAGGAGGTCAGTTCGTTAAACTGTATTCTCAAGTTGCATACTTATTTATCATGAAACATATGACCCTTGGCTGATGCTCATATGTATTAGCCTATTCAATTATTAAGTTGTTTGTTTGCCGAATTCATGAACATGTGCTATATGCCTCTTCTCTGCAGGTGGTTGACTGGGGCAAGTCCCGGTCATTTTTCCACCAGCGATTGAAGCGAAGGCTAGCAGAAGAAAGCCTCATCCAGGAAGTCCAAGATGCTGCTGGTGAGGAGCTCTCTCACAGCGCCGCACTGGACCTTGTGAAGGACTGGTATTCATCAGCTAAGGTAGAGTGGGGTGTCGCTCACCAGGGGCAGCACTGGAAAGACGACATAACATTCTTGGCTTGGGCTAACAACCCCCAGGGGTTGGAGGAGCACTTACAGCGACTCAGACAAGATCGTTTGGCTAAGCAGCTGGTGGCTATGGGATCCTCAGTAGCCGGCATTAAAGCACTGCCTCAGGGATTGTTTGCTCTGCTCCGTTCAGTGAGTTCCCCTCGAATTGTCTGCGGTGACAGAAAGGAGAGAGGGGCGAGAGAGATAAAGAAGGGAGAGGGGAAGGAAGTGGCGGATAGGTGGCTGGGGGACTCCTGTAGCATGTTAGAGGACAAAGACATCCATGACATGCATGGAGAGGAAAGAAGTTTTTGGTTCAGAGGGTATTCAGGGGGACACAGACAGAGCAGAAAATAATGAAGTCCTTGGTTGCTGTAGCCTCAAGGCTGTTGGAGAGCATAGAAAAGTACCCATTTAAGTCTTCCGGGGAAATTTTCTTTTGCATAGGGGGCCTCACCCCATGTGGATGGGGCAGACAGACAGATAACTTTGAGTCTTATAAAGTGTGTGATGAATTGTGACAGGTGGATCCGTTGAGCCGGGCAGAACTGGTGGAGCAACTGAAGCAAGCACTTGATTCAGCTTTGGTTGATAGTAGCGGCACTGGGCTGGAGAGGGGGGCCCACTTGTAAGAAGCAAGTACACTGATGAGGGTACTTGTCTCATTTATTCAATTCCTCAAGGTTTTCACAGCTCTTTCATGGTAGCGTATGAGGCAAGCGTGATAGGAAAAGCATGATACGCTTGTGATCAGTACAGCTGAAGATGAGAGAAATCCTTACCACCAGTCCAGTTGTGTTGTGGGACATTTAAGCTATTTCTAGGTAATAGGTGAGTTTGCCTTATTTGATGGTGTTCCAAAAGTTTCTACACTTGTTGACACTTAACAGTATCATAGTAGATGAGAGTATACATTACATGAAATGCAGTTGCAGGAATGTAGTGGTTAGTTGAGTATGTGAGAAGTGATGCCAACTTCGGAATTATCTATGCAAAATTTATCAGACGTTAAAGAAACTTTATCCTTTATGCAAAACTTTTACCAAGAGTGGAGTAATTGCAGATGTTTTTTACAAGTTGATGTTGCATATTATTATCTCACCACACTTTTTCCAATTTCTAAAAATAACAAATGCACACTGAATAAATGGTTTACATACTTTCTGCACATAGGCAGCAAATATCATCAGTGGAAATGTTATCTTATATCGTTTCCTATATAATAACAATTTATTGCCTTGCAATCAAAAGCTTATGGTTGGAAGCGTTCATTTGAGAAATTCAACTTATTAATATAAATAGGTGGGGAGAAAAATGTTCAGAGCCCCATAACACAGATTAGTCCACTTTCCAGAACACACATTAGTTTTTGCTTCGCTATGTATCTCCCTACACCTCGTGCTTCCAACTTCGTTCGCAAATTCAGCGGCTGCGAGTGGGCGCTCGAGGAGAGCCAAACTCGCCTCCCACTATCTACGTACAAAAGGGTTGGACTGTCCAACTATTTGGCATGCTATGACACAACCAGTTGAGAATCACAGGTAACAAGGGTAACTGGAGCTTTGCATCAAACACATGACTGCACTACACCACCCACCGTAAGGGCACAGTATCCCTTGATATATAACGTGCTACATCGTTACTCGCGGAAAACCGTTGCAAGCAGCCGATCCTAAGCGGCGTTTATGTTATCCCATCGGCTGAAGATCTGAGGTATCGGTAAGACTGCGCATTCTCACTGTACAGCGAGTCTCTCCAGGAGGGCCCTTGCGAATATGAGAGAAAAAAATAAGGTCCTACAAATCTACACCGCCATGTTACAACCTTATGGGTATCTATCCTGTGTCAAAAGGATCCCACACTCTGTCGCTCTCCATCGGATTTCATCGGTAAAGCCGCTTGATTGCTTTACAACTCTGGACAGGGCACTCCCCGATTCCTCCGACAAGTTCGGCTGCGGGAGAAGCAGACGCATCCGCATCCACTTCTTTTCTTCTGTACAAAACAACGACTCATCTGACCCCCCACCGCGCACTACTTCCTCCTCTTAAGACCTCCCATCGCGATCTCCTGCTCCAATCCCTGATGTCACGCTGCCGCTACTGTGCCAGCTGGTACAACACGACTACGATGGCTGGCATGGCGTGAAGGTGTACCAGGGCCTGCCTTCAGCGCTGCTGCTGAACAATTCTCCCGCCGGTCGTCCAACAAAATTTGTTGAGCTCGGCATTCGGGACTACAGAAGGCCTTATCACCTCTGCGGAAGGTCATGGGCCATACATTAGCAGCACTCATTGGTCCAGAACACCCACACTAGTTCACTGAAACCGCAACACATGGAACCTGGTTCACCTTCTCGGTACAACGTCAGATCCTTCACGTTCAATAGCTTATGTGGAGACCAGTGTTGGCATCAGAATCAAGAAATGCAGAAAACATACATATTACTACATGTAAGTGATTTTCCGGCACTCTGACAGCCCTATCGAGCCTGCAACTACCTCCCGTCAAAACTGTTATCTTCTCTACAAAACCCAATGTCCACACTGAAACAACTTCAAGATTGTTGATCCTTAAATAGGTTGGCAAGTGTCTTCTACCTGTACATGTAAATGTCCTTGCCTTCTCCAAGGTGCCGCTTGCAGAAATAGCATGCATCGAGGAAATGGACAGCTGAAGACGCAGCCGCTGTCATTGCCGTAACGATCTCTCTTGATACTGGTGACGGCCCTAGCAAAAAAGTGTCATGTCTGTCCACCTCAGAATCTGTTTGCTGCAACCACGCCTGCACTGGACGAGTAGTCTGGTGAGTCCTTCCTTGCCCTTCATCCCCAAACAAAGGTGGCTGTTGGATGCCAGAGGGTTGATGTGATGACAGATGGTGAGTAAGTCGGGTGCGAGAGCTAGGGCTCGTGCCTCGCACTTGAATGGGAATTGGATAGCTCTGCTTCCGAGGATGTTGAGAGGACACTGGTTGGCAACTCTTCGAGGAATGACCGCGCTCTTCCGTAGACGGATGTGCGATGTCTCCCTCTGGATTGGTCACAACTTTCACAGTAACCCTCTCCTCCTGCCCAACACCGGATGTCGCAACATGCAAGGCAGCCACAATGCCAAGCCCCACTCCTTCGACCTCTTTTCTTTCCCATGGCCGTGGTACGGAGAGTAAGCTTTCAAGGCCTGAGCGGGGAGATCCAGCCTGCTTCTCATGGCTTCCGGTCGGAGAAGTAAGTATTGGAAAAGTGATTTTGGAAGAGATGACATTCTGTGAGGCGATTTGAGCCTCTGGGTTAGGCTTCGGATTGAACCCAATGACTAGTCGGGGGGCACAAGGTACTGGTTCTTTATGAGTAGGCTTCAATTTCTCCTTGGGATGTTCAGGCAACGGAGAGCATTCAAGGGCAAACGATTCCGATCCTAACAAAGACACGCTTGACGTGCGCCTGAGAGGACGAGGCCTCTTTCCAGGCATATTTCCTAAACCGCTCTCACCTTCCCCTCCCCTGCACCTGTACGTCTTTCCCTGACTGCAGTACTTCTCCCACTTATACACAACTCATACAGATCTAGTTAAGCGTAGATGTCTTGTACGATGTGTGCAGACAGTGTTAACTCTCTGCACTGGTTATAGATCAAACAACGTCTAATCCATCCCGATGTCTCCTCTATCGGTGAAGGACTCCCCCTCCCTTACACAGAAATAGAACTCACCCTTTCCTCGATAGATGATCCAGATCAGGCTTCCCCTCTCCCCCCCTTCAGATGTGCAATCACCCAAACGCGTTAGCTTCACTTTACCCTCCTCCCTCAATTACCTCATCAATTATAGACCTCTACTTCGGGGAGCACAGGAACGCCGCTGCAATGTCAGGAGAAAATGGAACAAAAGAGGAGTAACAGAATGGATACATGAAAGACAAAACAGAAATTAAGACTCTTGAAAGTAATAGTCTAGACAAAGATCAACGAATGCCACGAACAGACACAACCACGATCACAGTAGGACAGGACGGTTCGGGAACAGCCCGATGGGAAGCGACCAGAGAGACACAGCAGGTCTTGGAAGGAGACAAGGCTTAGGCAGGAGAGGAGTGCAGGAAAAAGGGTGCGGGGAGAGAGGAGCAAAACGGATTAGCAGCGAGGGAGGACGCACACACATGGGCAGGCAGGCGGGGCGGGTCACATGGGACGGACCCCACCTCGGTGTAATAGCCGTGGTAAAGTCGTGGCCCGTTTTTGACCGGACGCGTGTTACCAACTTTACCGACCAGCTTTCTGTCTCTGCCTTCCGGTAGCGTGTTGCTCTCTCCATTTGCGTCTCTCCCGCTCGCTCTGTATCGCCCCCCTGCCATCACACTTGCTCATGCTGAATGCTCTGCTCTGCGCACCCTAGTTTCTACCCTAATGAATGAAGTTGACTTCCATATACAACGCAAAATCAGAATAAGGCAGTTGCAACATTGGCTCCAACATTAGGATCTGTAGATTCGAGCCCAGAACCAGTTAGAGTTTGGTGTTGTTCCAATCATGTAAGCGATTGCTATAATTTGAACAATACAACAATAATGGAAAGTATTCCGAAGTATGTGCGCTCCCTTATCATGTCCCTTACCATGGTGGGTCCTCACGGATTGCAGCAACAACAATCCTAGGCTGGACTTCCTGCCTTGCCATCGCTCTACAACCTAACAGGAGACCCCCAAATCATTCCAACCTTTCACGTGCACCCGTCTTCGCCTGCTAGGCTACAAATGGGTGAAACTGTAGTATGTACCCAAGAGGAGAAACAAAATATAATGGAGCTAGATATACTAACAAGCCTCAAACGGCAATTGGCTCTCTTGCTTTGCTTGGGCACAACATAAGAGGAAGGTAAGACTAGGGAGCATGATTCAGCACATGTAAGGTACTTTGACCACATTTTCTCCATTGACTTGCATGTCTCCCCAAAGTCTCTCTCCACAAGAGAGCCAACAAAAGGAAATCAAATTACGCTAGTATCAACTACCGTACTGCCCGAAGAAGGTCAGACAACAGGAAAGAGGATGGGTAAGGGAGTTAAACCTCCTCTGATACATTAATGCCAAAATGCACGTCCCTCAAAGGGCATACCATGCTCTTTACAAAGCTACCAAAAGTAAGAAAATAATAATATTACTATGCTATCCCTCCCTGTGCAAGATTTGTTCCAACCTTGATAGGCCATACATCAGGAATTGGAGGTCTGTCAATTACTGAATTTCATGTGGTAACAAGTATATGACACGCATCAAAGGTGAAGGAAAGGAGAAAAAGGGGGATATAGAGAATCCCCAAGTAAAGTAGACTACTTTATGACGCCCTTGTCTCTGCACCTCTGCTTTTGGGTCTCTTTGTTTTGGGCAGGCAACCAGCCTGCCCAGGCAACTCTTGTAGGTGGCCATCACGGAGAACAATGCTACTACCCTTACACCTCTAATCTCATTTCATTTCATGTAGCCCTTGTGTGAGAAATGGTATTTTGTTGCTACAGGATTGACACATACATATGTACAGCTCTCCAAAGGTGAGTGAGATACTCACAAATGTGCTGGATCTCACTCTCAAATCAGTCCATGCCCATACATATGTAATTTGCCGGTGCTCAACATTCCCTCAATCATGCAATCTGGACCATCCAATACTGGCAGAGTATTTTGTGGACACTTCCGCTCACTACTTTGACTTGGCCATTGCTCCACGATTGACATGTGTTAGTCTCCCACGGGCCAATCACGCTCGACACAACGAATCCCCTAAAATCATCCCATTCGCCCAGTTCGCTTGATTACTTTTTAGACTTTGCCAGTTATAGATATAGTAATAAAAATACTCTCATTTGAGAATTGGTCACTCCAGCCTTGGCCCGTATGCATTATTGGGGAACTACGCGAACAATCCACATTTTGAAAGAAATTTACTCATTGGCCAATATGTCAAGAACAAAGTTGGGTTTAGGGCCTGTTCACACATGAGGTAAGAGGCTAACATTGCCGTGGCTATCTTGGCCGCAGCTATGTTAAATAAATTAGCTGTATTTTTTCAAGGGTTCACACTTCACACTTAAATGCAAATTTGTACCACTAGCCATAAGGTGTTCATACATCAAGGTAAAATAATCTCTCTTATTTAGCCCCACCTAGTCCACACCACATGGAGAGACAGCAAGGGTAAACTGTAATAAACGGAATGATGAGAAATGATGAAAATTAACTACACATATATCTAGTAATTAAAATAAATATAATTTAACAGGGAACTTTCACAGCACAAAGGAGTAATTAACTTTATATAACCTCTATTAATTTAAGACATGAGCTTGTGAACCACTAACCTGGCAGCTTGGAGGGTTGGAGGGCGAAAGAAATAAGTTAGTTGCTGACATGGAAAGTTACTTGCCATGTAGTTGCAGGTATTTGTGGACAATTATCCATTTTTTATTTTTTATTTTTTTACTTTTTTTAAACAGGGGAAAAGCAGGGACAGAAACCTTGTATATTTAGAAAGGGTGGAAAACATAACCACCAAGAGTCAGTGCTTATAGAGGCCGTTATATGTATATTATATGTATGTCTTATTTTTATTTTTTCTTGAAAGGGTCGAGAAGGCCCTGTAATTTGGTACAGGAAAAAATAACCTTGCGGATTAGCCATACAAGACCAACAGATGAGACACTCCTCAGCAACCAGAGTTCATAAAAGTAGGGCCTATTGAAGAAACTATGAGACAAGAAAGAGAAGGGAATTAGAAGCTCCCGCGCTTCCTCTTATAAGGTTCGAGAAAGAGATGAACCCTAGATCTAGTTTTTCTAAAGTTGCGTGTTTATGGCGCCAATTGACCTCTAGCTCGTCTCCATCAGAGGGAAAAACTTTGCACTATGCGAACTCCCAGCATGCAGGGAAGGTGTTGCTCCACGTAACTCACAGTTCGACAACTCTGGTGCAGAAGATGCCTCCCTTTTCCCAAGTCAAGTCAAAACGAGCGAGTAGTTGTCGTCTCATGTCTTCTGTGCATCTGTGAAAAGCTGCAACCACCATCTCCTAGGCTTTCTGAGCTTCAAACTGCAAATCTGAGTCAGCACTAAATAGAAACACTCTAACATTGGGCATCATGCCTTCAAATAGAGAGGAGCATCGAATTTTCCAGATATGCAACAGGACATGAGCACGGAGTGCTGCCCAGATTGGGCAGCCGGACCAAACAGCATCATTATGGAAATTGAGAAGAATGAGAGAGGCTTGCCTAGGGAAATTCCTTCCCGAGGTGCTATAAAAAAGAGCAACTCTATTCCAGACAACGGAAACAAAGGGACAAGAAACGAATAAATGTTTCATAGTTTCTTTGACCTAAGCAGATCAAAGTTGGCAGGTCGTGAGAGAATCCGAGGAGAAGTGGGTGACGGGCAATAGGGAAAAATATAATTGGTAAATTACTGAAATTGCGAGTTGTTTTAACTACTGCGGGTGCGACTACATAATTGCATTTTTTTATTTGTAATCCACAATGCATTGTTTCAATTTACAATGACACAAGTCAAAAGACTATAGATTAAAAGACTGTCTTTTATCCCCTGATCGTGTTAAAGAAGGAATGAGGAACTGAGAGTTGCAGTTTGACAAAACCACCACTGCAATGCAATAGATCCGCGATGGCGGAGAGCTCGATGATCAAATATGAAAATGAGCAGGCGGTTCATCGTGACTCCTCAATGTTAAAATTCTCCTCAACTTCGAGTTCCGAAGCTTTCGTCGTGGCGCCTCAATGTTCAGAATCTCCTCAACTTTGAGTTCCTCTACTTGCAACATGGCTCTTCAATGTTCAGAATCTCCTCAACTTCGAGTTTCTCTGCTTTCATCTCAATGTTCAGAATCTCCTCAATTTTGTTTTCTTCTGCTTTCGTCGTGGCTCCTCAATGTTCAGAATCTCCTCAACTTTGAGTTCCTCTGCTTTCATCGTGGCTTCTCAATGTTCAAAATCTCTTCAACTTTGATTTCTTCTGCTTTCATCGTGGCTCATCAACGTTCAGAATCTCCTCAACTTTGAGTTCCTCTACTTTCATCGTAGCATCTCAATGTTCAGAATCTTCTCAACTTCGATTTCTTCTGCTTTCATCGTGGCTCATCAACGTTCAGAATCTCCTCAACTTCGAGTTCCTATGCTTTCATCGTGACATCAATACGCCTTAAAGGCCTTGATGATCCCAACATCCATAGGTTGTCACTTGCTTATTGTATTGGGATGTTCAAAATCTCCTCAACTTCAATTTCTTCCGCTTTCATCGAGTTCATCTGCGCCTTTCATCGTGTCTCCTCAATGTTCAGAATCTCCTTAACTTCGAGTTCTTGTGCTTTCTACAAAAGCAGCTTCACATGCCAGCCAACTCCTGTACATCATAAAATTAGACTAGACATGCAATCGCTTTAAGCCTTCATTGACGGACTTGCGCTCCTGAAGCGGCCAAAACGAGACCAACACACTGAATTGCGAGGACTCTCTTCATGAGGCAAGTTAGCTGTACATTGTTCAAGGAGCGCGTAGACTACAAGGTGATGTTTGTTGAACCTTATGTTAGAGTGGTATATCACATGAGAGGGTTATAATTCGAACCATGGATGATTGCAACGTGGTGCCCTTGCTAATTCAAACCGAACGCCTTCAGACCGTCATTTTTTGTTCTCCAACTTGAACAAAACATGTGTCATGTCTGTCCTTATTTCAGGCTCAAAGCTGCTCCGGAATGCACTCTTTGGTTTGGGGTATAGTGGACAAGTCAATTTCATGTAAGCTAGGGGTCAGCACCAAACCACCTGAAAAACAAGCAGATAGTGCTCTTTTGATTGGGTGTATGATATATCACCGTGGATGATTGCATAGTTGTCATGGCCCTTTGCCTTGAGGGGGTCGGGACACAAGAGGGGCTGCCCCTGTGGTGGGGGCAGCGGCAACAGTAGGAAAGAGGGCTGAAGCACCCTTCAAGGAGGCGGAGGTGCTCACTAGGTGGAGCCCCGCAAACCGGGTTGCGGTGGGGGGGGCTCCACGTGGGGTGGTGGTAGCTTACGGAGTCATAGTGGGGGTGGCATAGGACTCACCACGGGGCTGAGGCCTTGTGTGGGAGTCGTGGGGAGTCTTGGGGCTCACCATTGGGGCCGTGGTGGATGGGCCAAACTCACTACGACTCATCATAGGGGATCAAGGGTCTTGGTGGTGGTTCACCATAAAAGGACTTGGTTATTTGTGAGACCCCCGCCGACACCTACAGAAGTATATATAGGGAGTAGTAACTCCAAGAACGGTGCAAGCCCGTTAAGTGACCAAAAGCTAGTAAGTAAGCAAGCGAGCCGGAAAATGACCAAGGTGTGGGGAGCTATTCCGGACTGCCAACAACCAAAGGGAATTTCCACTGAGCCCGATAGTTCGAGGGTCTTGCAACAGATTTTACCTATGTGCATTCGTGATAACATGGCAGAGGGTCCTTGCACTGCCATCATGCGCGTATGTCGAGTGTTCCGTCGCATTTATGCAAAGATGTGGAATCCGAGGGAGACAACCTTATTGCGCGAGGATGTTGCCGTGACACTTTGTTTGATGGAGAAGGAATTTCCTCCTTCATTCTTTGATGTGATGACACATCTACTAGTGCATCTTGTGGATGAGGTATATACGTGTGGCCCCGTCGCCACACGGTGGATGTACCCAATGGAAGGTATATGAAAGACTTAAAGGGTTATGTACGGAATATGGCAAGGCCGAAGGGGAGTATGGCAGAAGGATACGTTGTTGATGAGGCCATGGGCTTCATGACAAAGGAGTGGAGGCCGGGTGTGGGACAAAGAAGGAGTGGAGGCCGGGGGAGGTTCTAGAAGGTCGTGGCACAAAGAGGGTGATGTCCCATCTTCTTCGTGATGCGGCGCATGTTTATGTGTTAAACAACACAACAACCATGATACCATGTATAAAGAGTAGGTGACTATTTGTGTCCTAGCAGGGGACAGCTGAGTTTTGTGGCATATGGAATTACCTATACTATCACAAGCCGTTTTGATTACTAAGTGGAGTGGTATCATGTACTACATGTATGCTCCAAATGACTAGAAGATGTTTCGTAGTTGTTGACAACACTTATAAGTGGTTCTTGTGTTACTGTGACATCGACTTCAAAGTGACATATATTACTGTAGTTACGTTTATTTGGGCTTGTAAGGTGACGTGTATTATTTTAGTTATATTTATTTGGGTTTGTGATGTACTCATGGGCCTGGCTTGTTTGGTTGTTCACATGTTATTTACCAATGAACCAAGAAATATGTAGAGGAGACAGAGCGTCAGAAAGCCAAACGTGCCACATTTGCGAGAGCATGGCGGAGGGATCGGCGGACACGGACATCCCCTGTGGAATATCCGTCAACAATGGTAGACTTGGAGCCATTTGCAAAGTGGGTGAGGGCTGCGGTTGGGACATATGCCTTTGAGAACGAGGTACACGACAACGATATGATATATCTTTCATTCCCCCACTATTGACTGCCACCTCATATCGCTCAATGAAAGCCTATGGGAACCATTACAGAGTGGATGATGAAGACTCCCGCATCCTTGTCACTTTTGATAGCAGTGTTGCTTCAGTTTCTATACAGGAGAGCAGGAGCACTGCAAGAAATATGAATCTTGTCACATCCCTTTTGCAGTATGTGGGAGTCGTCAAAGAAATTCTAAAACTAGACTATGGCCATGAAGTAGAACCCATTGTGTTTCGGTGTTTTTGGGTGAGATCCAACACGGTGGGAAAAAACGCCACCATGAAAAGAGATGCATACGGTTTCCTGCTTGTTGATTTGTGAAGGTTGCTACCGAGCATGAAGAACCATTCGTATTTCCTTCCCAAGTAGAACAAGTGTTCTTTTCAGATGTGCGACGTGCACCGGGGTGGAAGGTGGTCCTCCACAAGAATCCTCTCGAGAGCAAGACGAGTAGTAGCAGATGTCAATGAGGTAGACCTTGGCAAGAATGCGGACTTCGAGGGTTTGAGGGAACCAAGAAATTTGGTGGATATGGTACAGCCAACGTGTTTTGAAGGTGCCGTTGCCCTAACAGTGGAAGAGATTGTCCAGGCACACAACTGCTTTACTAAAGTTGTAGAGGATAGTAGGACAATGGAGCAGCGACTCCGAGACTGAAAGCACATGAACATTACTAAGGCTTCCATTGCATAATGAAGGGTTAATTGGGTGAATCTTCCCCCCACATTAAGGCTATGTAGTTTCTTGCCTGTTTTATTAATGACCCTCTGACCCCTCATTATTACAGAGGCACAATTGCAGCTTGAAGTCTATACTGAGGATAATTCAGACTGGTGATTTGGCTGATTGCTATTATATGTATCTAGGATCTGTCTTTACATTTGATAACTTTGAGAAGTACATAAATTTTTTTTTGATACATGGTTTGTAGTCGATGAGGAAGCCTTACACCGCGCAGGTTGACATGTACACCAAGATGAAGAAGAATACATACACAGGCATTAGAGGAGTTTTGTGGCCCATAAGCGCCACCATCATTAGTAATTTTGTGAGTTTCAAAACGACCAAACTGTTGTATTTGCCTGCAATCCCTGTTTTATGACCGCTTTTGTCGCGCACCTCACTTCGGTAAACTCCCCTTCAAGTCATAGTTACTCGCTTTGATGCGCACGCCTAACTCCCAAACTGGCCGCCGGGCCGTATATATACTTCTGTGACTGTCCGCGGGGGTTCCACAAACAACACCATCATTTTATGGCGAACCACCACGAAGACCCTCGATTCCCGGTGATGAATCGCGGTGAGTCTTGGCCCACCCACCACGGCCCCATTGGACCGTGATGAGTCCCAAGACTCGGAATAGAATGAAGGAAACAGATATTGAAAACACATTTGGAACGGTGGGAAGTGCTGAAAGTGCAAGCTCAAACAAACCTCATGAAATGTGAATGTTGAAGAGACGAACCTGTGCCCATTGACAAATCCAGAACTCTGGCGTCTGTGTAGGAGTAGTCATATACGCTAGTCATATATTCTGTCTAAGTGCCACATGTCACATCTGAAGTACAACAGGTGTCGTGATTTGTCGCTTGCGCAGTGGTGCACGTGTTCCTCTAAAGCCTCTCCATGTAGGCAACGCTTAGCAGACAATGTAGTCATATAGTTAATCATATGTAAGTCATAGAGTTGTGACTTCATCACTCTCTTATGCATGACTCCAGGTGCCATGCACGCAGTCACGGCTATGACTTGTAAAACGTAGTCCTAAAGAATAGTCGCTATCACGCCGTTTTTTTCACTACAGAGTGATGTAGTCATGAACGCATGTAGGATTGAAAAAATAGTCATATGTGCAGTCATAAAAACGCTCATTTGTTGTAGTGGCTGGGAACGGATCCGGCTTCTCTGAAGAGATTGAAAGTCAAAACTTGGTTGGCACCCTTCTTTTCAGATCACTCCATCGTATTTCTGCAGGAACATAAATTAGACCAACATAAAATAGATATCCTCTCCGATTACCTCTGGCCATTAACTAATACTTCCTCTGGCACAAAAGGAGGGACTGCAATTCTGCTTTCCCCATCCATACAACCGTTTCTCATATTAGAAGCCTGCTGGCTTCCTGGAAGACTGCAATTTTGTGCATTATCCATGCCCAACTTTAGTGGTCCAATTGGACTGGTAGATATATATGCACCTAATGCCTCTGCAGAAAGAGCAGAGTTCTGGACTCTGCTCAATACCAAGATGCGGGAGCAACACACCATTGACAACTGAATAATATCTGACGATTTCAACATGGTGGAAATGCAAGAAGATAGGAGAGGTGTAGGGTCGTTTACCTCCAACCCATAAAAAATGGATTAGTGGTCTACTTGCACTCAAACACATAACCTGGCAGAGGCGGTACCATTATTTGGCCAGGCCTTTGACATCACTTTTACTTGGTCCAATAATAGATCGGTTGCTGATCTTAGCCTTGAGCTGGAATCTCTTGGGCCAGAAGCAAGTTATCAAGAATATACCTCCTCTTTATAAATCCTGTTTGATTTGGCCTTATGATGGAAAGAAGGAGAGGTTGTAATCTGAGGGCCAGCGCCTTAGCTACTATTTTGTATGCCAGGTTAAAAAAGATTATTGGCCGGTAGTTAGATATGTTTTTCCTATCCCTTTTTTTGCACAGTAAGGTGATAACCCCTTGTGACATAAGAGGGGGGCAAGTGACCTTGGAGGAACAGATTATTAACCATTGCGGTAAAGTCCCCCGAGATTTCAGGCCACAGAGCTTTGTAAAATTCAACAGTAATTTCATCCATTCCAGGTAACGAGCTAACTTACAGAATTCAATATGCAGCTCAGGGCCGAGTCTGATGAGAGGACAAAACAGGCTGAAATAGGTCGAAGAAGAAGGTGCCCTCACTAGATTGTCCTTGACCTTGTGTCATGACCCATAGAGGATTTGGTCGACCATCAACCCAAAAAGACCTTTGTGTGTGCTGCTTGTGTCTGTAATCAAGTAATGCCAAATTGGTATGTGAGAACCACCACGGTGCAGCTAAGCAGGCAGAGATTGAAACACGACCTGCTAAGACCAAGCTAAATCCCCAAGAACCTTGTCAACTTCTTCACATCGTACATTAAGAAAAGCGAGACCTTGCGATTGCGCTTGTCCCACCATCGTGAGAACTCCTACTGTGTACTCATAATCTATGAACATCTCCATCTGCAAGTCACGATCGGCCTGTGAAAACCCTCCTGCGGTTCAAGAAGATCAAGAAACGGGTTGCGTGGGCAGTTTCGAAAAACTTGGCGAGACGAACTCTATTGGCGTTACTCAGACGAGCAGTCCGGGCAGATTCCAAAAAATTTGATGACGAAACGTGGCGACGAAACATGGCGATGAAACGTGGCAACGATGACGTGAGGATGATGACGTGGCACTTTGACACCCTATATCTACTCTACGGTAAACTAGCTTGCGACCTTCGGTCATCGCTAGAATTACTTATAGGGCTATTACAAGGATTTTAACAGATAAGCAAAACTAACTAAGTTGCGGCCGGCAAGAGTTGAACCCCCAACCTTGGAGGTGTTAACTAACATCCTAACTATCAAACTAACATAAAGATGTTGTTACAAGAAAGTTTCTTTTAGTTATTTAAACACAATGGTCAAATCTCATTCTTTAACGTGGCCTGTCAGCTAGAATTCCATGTTTTCAAAAAAACAGAATCTTTAGCCCAAGCTTTACTCTACAATATCTTGGAAGTAGTTCGTGAACCAAGGTCCATAAAAAGTGTTTAGATCAAATCGTGCCTGCTCATAATAATAACAAAACTATCTTGCAATCAAGAAATGACATTTTCAAAAATTCCTAATGCTGCACTCACCACTTGTTTTCCTTAAATTTTAGTCATATTCCCATTAACATTCTTCATTCTATGGACCTCAATAATCACTTCTTCCAGATCATCCAGACACTAATTAAGGTCTCAGCTTGAAGTTAGTAATTTAATCAATAATACTTATGTGCTTGGCCAACCCAAAAAAAAAAACCATTAAGTCATATCCTGGTATCACTTCCCCTTTCAAAAGAATAAAAACAAACAACCAAGACGAGACTTCTTCAAACGACTCGGCCGTAGCTTCGGATTGCTAGATTTCCAACGTCGTTTCCCCCAACTTGGTGTAGATCTAAGATGGTCTAGGATATTTGAAGTTCAGACCCGAGTTTCTCTCTGTAGAACTCCAGGTATATGGAGAGGGTAGTCTTACATAAACAAAAATCAACTACTCATATGTCTACAAGCAAGATATCCATTCAGACTCCTTCAACAATGTGATGGGCTGCTTTGGATGGCAACACAAAGAGAGTTGACACTATGAGGAACTTACATGGACTTGACTAAGCTCTACTCTGAATCTAGGAATACTTTTGCAAAACCAAGGGCTTCTATATGTGCCCTTGCTTGAGTACTTGGTCTTCCTTTTGGGAATGGGTGCTTACAGGCATGAGACCACCCCCCCTCCCTCTGTTGCATGGGCTGAAATAGGTGCTACTAAGTTCTGTACCTATGTTGAATGGCTGAAATGACCTCTTTTACCTCTCCTCTCTTTGCTAGTATGACCTGTTGCAGGGATGACATTGATAACAAATGTGAAGGGGTATAAGCCTGGGGTTCCGCAGGGATCGCTAATCTGTTGGTTGGTTGGTTGGCTGTGATGGATCCAGGTGATGCCACTTCACCTTTTTTGTTGCAGGAAATGCTACTAAGGGCAAGAGACTAAGGGAGTGAGGCTTTGAACTCTCTCAAACCTCAAATCTGTTTGTATGTGTTGATTGCAGGAAATGCTACTAAGGGCAAGAGACTAAGGGAGTGAGGCTTTGAACTCTCTCAAACCTCAAATCTGTTTGTATGTGTTGATTGTACACATACTATTGTTGTTTTTGCTCTATTTGGTTTGATGGATCTATGAGCTTGTACCTACATGGAAAGGATTTACTTTTAAGGAGACACTTGTGTCTTCCTACTTCTACTATCGCTTCCTATAATATGAAAGTGAGGAGGCAAATCTGTTTCTGAGAAGGGCCTACCTAGTGTGCATCTTATTGCCACTTTGTACACCTAAAAACTGGTCTTCCAGCAAGGATATGTAAAGGGAGGTATAAAAAGAGGCAAACATGGCACACTGAGTGTTTCCTTGTCTAGCTTTGACATGCTATGTGTATCTCTCTCACACACACACACACACACCCACAGGGCCAGTAACCAAACAAACACAATAGAAATACAGACCTAACAGGAGATGAAAACCAGATCTGCCAGTTTGGGGTCTGCTTATTGATAACATATGTGCCTAAACTCCCAAGCCACACTGTCAATACACCATCCTGCAAAAGGTCAACACCAATCCAGTCTCTTAACAACTATGATGCATCAATCAGTGAAGTCCACTGTCTTTGTGGACATGAAATTTTATCCCGCTCGACTGCCATTTTAAGACCTAGCAGCATACAACAGACAAAATTGTGGATTTATGAACATCCCTAGAAGCTGCAGAGCAGATTCTTTACTGTCAAGTGCGTACTGACCCATGAAATATGAAGAGCATCAGTGGTGTGTCCTTTTTTTGTTTATAACTCTTCCGTTCTATCTCTCTCCTCCATTCAGCATGATACCCCCAGGCCTTCGTCCATTCATGATGATCCATGGAAATAATGAAGTGCATTTCGACAAAATGGGCTTTGATACGCACTGATCTTGCAATTAGTCTTTCAACCAATCCAAGTATGCTATCACAGCAGCATGTAGCACAAATATCAAAGCGAAAAATATATTCTTTATACATACAGTGGAATCAAACTGCGCCTTTGTAGCTCCACACTTCAGCGCGATGCCGAGTCCATGCAGTGCAATGCCTCAATTTTCACCGGCAACTTGATAAACAACCTACATGATCTTGCAAGGTGTTTTGAGCATATATATATATATATATGACGCCTCCCGAAGGGAGCGTAACTTATGGTGTCACTTGACCCCGAAGGGCTACTGCCTTACAGCAGAAAGGTGGACACCTTCATGACACACCAGACGGTGGTTTGAACCCACAACCACATCCAACGTGGTATGTGCCCATTACCAGTGGGCTACGTGCTGGTTGTCGTGTTTTGAGCATAAGACATACTAACATCAACCTGTTCAACAAGCAATGTTGGGGCAAGTGTAAGGACACTGTATTGTACAGCCCCATGGATGTAGAATGCATAGTCATTACCTGCATAATCTCAGCAGCATCAGGGCCAACCATTGAAGCTCCCAGCACCTTATCCGTTGCCAAGTCCACAATTAACTTCATCCCCGATTTCTCCTGGCGTCTACCACAACCCATGTCATAATACCACTATCAACACCTCTCCTTGCCAGCTCGCACAACATTTTTCAGGAGAAGACCCATATTTGACAACATCCAGGCCACTTCAGTGCCGATAAGCTACGTATAAATATATCATTAACCATTTCTAGAAAACTATAGCAGCGAAAGCTTAATATTTTCACCTAACAACACCTGGTTTCTCCGGGTCAAGTTGAATTCTGAGGCAGCAACAGTGGCCAACAGAACTGCAATTACTGTCAAGAGCCCTACTCAATGGTGACATCAGCAACAAACCTGCAGTAAGAGAGAGAAGGACCTCATCGAGATTGCAGGGGAATAATACACACCTAGAGATAGTGTTCTTCATGGGATTGAAGGATGAAGTATAAACAAGAATGTCGTTTTTCGCTTGTGCCACAGCTCCCTCTTCTGGCAATGCAGCCAACCACCTTTGGAGGTGGTTGGCTGCATTGCACATCACACAATCAGCACCTTTTGACCCTTTCATGCAGCAATTGCCACAAAATCTACTTACATGAGCTTAATGTAAACAATATTCTCACCAAAATACTGCGCTTACAACATTTGATAGTCTGGCTTGGATGGTTGGCCTCCAAATACTGTCCGCTGCACAAGTAAGAACAGTAAATGAGCACTTGCCTCAACCTACTATAACCAAGCCTAAAAATCACAAACTGTCTTTTGCAACCAAACTCTATGCAGTTCTGAGGCCCTCGGAAATATCTACAACTCAAGGGCGAATCTGTGTGAGGGCAAAAATAGCAACAAAGGACAAGGGAAGACTGCACTTACAGCAAAGAAAATACCCCCCATTAGGGCCACAGGTGTGAGGTTGAGGCGATTGGTGACATCACCAACAGCCCAGATGCTAGGCACATTGGTTTGAGAGTATTCATTCACCTGCAATCAATCACCATATCAGGTAGATCACCCTCGCCACCATTCATTAATCAACAGTCCTCCTGTCTATTGAAGGTGCAGGCATTCCAGACTCTGAATGGAAGTAAATAGAGTCTAAAGGTAGCACAGACACATGGTTAGGGCTTTTAGCTTCCAGAGGAGAGCTTTGAAGTATCTACAAATAGTCAGTTTACATAACAACTGTGCAAGTGCTCTTCAAGGGCATTCACTTTGACTGCACCTTGTTTGTCAAGCTCAATGCCAACAGCCTCTAAATTGAGAAACTTTGTGTTGGGCTTCCTGCCTGCATTCATACCAAAATCCCAACCTAGGATGAGATTATGTGCATCCATAATAAAACATGGGATACCCAAATTCTTGAAAGAAAATCTTACCTATTGCAAACAAGACTGCATCTGCTACAAATTCGTCACATTTGTCAGTATACGCCTTGACGCCACCTTCCACTTTTTCAAGCCACAAAAGCAATGGTCTCAAGTTCCTAGATTCTCCACTAATGTAGCCAGTATCAACAGTACTGCAAACAAACATCACAGTGCAAGGGCCAGAGGTAAGTATTAGAAGAAAGATAGTGGACAAAAGGCTATCAAGCGTTGTTGTCTTTAGTGTGATTTGGGTCCAATAATGTGTCCCTAAGGGTAGCCCAAAATCTCCAGCAGCATTGAAAGGCATGGGAAAATAATAAATTCCGTTAAAAACAAACTAAATGGACAATCCCTTCATCTGACACCCACTATAAAAGCCCCAACATAACCCCTAAATGCTGAGCTAACCCGGTAGTTTCCTCAGGTTAACCCCATGGTCATACATCCTCAGGCCACACATCCTCTCTCCTGCTCCTCATTCAATCAACAAACCTGGGTTTGTGGATTCATGCACGAGTAAGACTAGCAAACAAAAGAAGATAAATTCCGACCTTTGTAATATTTACACCGGGGTGACATTTGATGCCTCGGCCCTCCAAGTTGCGAGCTACAACAGATCTCATTTCCTCGTCAAAACCCCTGCACAGAAGTCACTTACAGGGACCAATTCATCCTGTGAGTCCCTTGCGTGCATTGTCCACTCCAGCATGGAAGGATCAAGCGTTGCTAGCTGAAGTTCACCAACATAGACAGGACCTTAAGGATCAAGTCACCTCCAACCCTAATCACACAGACACGGACACTTACAGCTACAAAATACAAAACCAATCTCTCCACTTACGTCAAAGGAAGAGGCTTCCTGTAGAACAAGTCCACCTCAGCTCCCATGCCATTATAGATACCCGCAAACTCTACAACGATGTACCTATTCCACACACCACCATATCAATCCCTCCATCATTCAGCTTCAGAATAGGAAAAGATGGAAGTATTTCATCCAACACCTTCCTCCATTTCACAAGAGCCACAACTTAATGATCAGAACTGCTCTTCATTTCCTTCATGATTTAACTATGAACAATTTGGCCATCCTGTTGTGACGACCAACACAAGTACTGAAGCATGGAAGGAAAGTTGCACAGAGGTCACTTGTCAAGAACATGCACTGTATGAGTTCATTGTGTGCTGTGGAGTCTTTACTTCTCACATACAGAGCAGATACATACCCTCCACCGACAACAACCACTTTCTTGGGGAGCTCATCCAGACTCAGACCCTCGTCTGATGTAATGCCCAACTCCTGCACCCCATATATAAAAAATCAAGGTAGGCATATCCAGCTCACCAACATTCTAATGGCGGAGCATTGAAGCCAACACATCTGATCGCTACCAAGACATCGGACCCAGCACTAGGACATGCACAACACAGTACATGGTATATGTACATCCCCAAACCCTCCATTCCACACACCCGCCGCGCATATGATGCAAGTGCGCGGATTTGACATACATAGCTCGGAAATTGGCGCCTTAACGAAACGAACTACGAACGATAGAAAGAGAGCATATTCTCGCCTAACCTAAAACCAGTTCCGACTTTGTCATCACTGGAATATTCATTTAAAATTCATTTAAAATTCATTTAATTTAAAATTGGTTCAAGGATGAGTGCGTCATTGGGGAGGCAAATGTTTTTTGTTTTTTTTTGGGGGGGTGGTTGAATCTTTGCATATGTGTTGCACACATATTCAACCACATGTGGGAAAAAGTGAAGCTTGAGCCACATCCGTTTGATGGGTGCAATGGGCATGAGAGGATTTTCTTTCACAATAAACAAAATGGTTGACAGGGTGAACGCGTCCTTGGGGGGGGGGCAAATTATTTTGATTAGGTTTGAAACTTTGCATGCGTGACGTTGCGCACATACATGTAATTACTAATTGACATATTTGATGCATGCACACATTGGAGCGTAGCTACGGCGTGAGCCCAGGAGCTCGGCTCACGCTTTGCCCTCTAAGCGTGAGCCCAGGGTTTAGAGGAGGGAGAAGCAAGTCCTATAACGGAGGACAGGGTTTAGATGGGGTCCTATTATTGTGGAAGCGTATATTTTGGAAGAAAAGGTGAACACAGTAAAACTTCCAAACACGGCAAATACGACATATTGAGTCCCTTTTAGAAGCACGATGATCGACCCAATTCCCCCCAGCCCTACTTCATCAATCCCAAGCACTCCTACCCCAAGCACTTCACGCAGCTAGTCCCACCTCCACCAGCCCCAAGCGCTCCACCTTGAAGACGAGCCCCAAGCCGCGATCCCACCTGGCCCCACTCTCACCAAGGCCCAACCTTTTGTGGTCACTGTTCCTATAAGTATACTCCTGCAGCAGCCACACCCACTAGTGAGTTGCTTTTCAACCCACCGACAATAGTAGAACTATCTAGAAAGTAGAACTCTCTAGAAAGTCAACTAGTGAACTAGGAGAGATGGCTATACAACTATGGCCCGCGAGTAGCGGGTTTAACGGGTTCTGGACCTAGCTGGCGGGTCTGGGTTCGATTTTAAAATGAACCCGGGTCAGGATCCAAGTTTTTGGTGATGGCACGGGTCCGGATCCGGATAGGTAACCCGGATCCTAACCAGGGTTTTTTTAAGGATTTTGAAAAGGGGTAGGAGTGGCTATATATATTGGGTGTAGGGTAGTGGCCCACTCTAGGTAATTTTCCTCGAATTGGTAGGCTACATGTATTTCCACCCTTGCCATATTTTGCGAATCAAATGGATGTTGATGAGCAATAGAAGGTGAAGTACAGAAATAGTTGAAAGCCGTATAGTTCTCGCAAGACTGGCGACGAGCATCTCCTTGAGAAACGAAGGAGGCTATCCTAAACCCACTCCTCATCTAGCCTGTCAGATCATCCTACATGGGGCCCGCCATGGCTACATCTGTGCTGCCCCGTGGGTCCATAGACGAGGACCTTTTTGAGACCCCCAGTTTTTGGCGAAAACTGCCTTATTTGGACCTCTTTTTCCCTTTGTTTCATTCGCCAAGGGGATTTTCAGGCGGCCAAATGGCGAAAAATCACCAATAAAAAAAATGCTGACCCTAACCCGCCGGGTACCCGGGGTGAAAATCCGGACCCGCACAACATTGTCGTCGATGTCGTCAATGATCATACTGAAATCATGATCATGAAAAAAATTGAGTGTGTTGACGCACTCAGTTCTCAGCCTGGGGGGGGGGGGGGGGGGATTTTTTTATTTTTTTTTTTTTTTCCCCAAAACCCACCGGGTGGGGTGAAAATCTGGACGCACAACACTGTCGTCGATGATCATCCTGAAATCATGATCATGAAGAAATTGAGTGCTTTGACGCACACAGTTCTCCGGGGGGAGGAGGGGGATTTTTTTTTTTTTTCCTCCCCCCCAACGCAAAACTGAGTGTGTCAACGCACTCAATTTCTTCATGACCATGAATTCACGATGATCGTCGACAACATCTACTCAAATGCCCAAAGGGGGGGGGGGAAATAAATAAAATAAAATAAAAATTATCATATGCCTAATGCCCGCTTAATTCCCGGCCCTGTTTCCCTCCACGAACATGGCAGTTCGCTAAGGGTTAGGGTTAGGGTTTGAGGTTCCGATTTGCAGTGTTTCCCCGGTTTGCCGTGCTTGTCGTGTTTGTGCGGTAATGACGTCAGCTTAATTCCCAGTCTGTTTTCCTTCACGAACATGGCAGTACGCTAAAGGTTAGGGTTAGGGTTTGTCGTGTTTGCTGTGTTTGTCAATTTGCCGTGTTTCCGCGGTAATGGGTGCTCATCCGCGGAAATACACCCTGCATCTTCCCCCATTCTCGTGCCACGTCGACTGGGCTCACCAGGCTCTTGGGCTCACAAGCTTCCTTGGCTCGCGTGGCTAGGCTCACACTCTAGCATCCCCCCACACATTGAAGGTTGTTGTTTGCATTTCGCTTATAATAAGTTGTATTGTTGCAATGACACATTATAATATATGCCCGTATGTTCATTTCTTCATATCAAGACTTTGTTCTTCCCCTACCGGTCCTTTCTCTTGGCACCCTATCTGAATTAAACAACCCAAGTACATCAGGTGGGAATCGTGGGCGAGAAGCTGCCCCCACCGTTGATGAAGTACCGAACAATGATGACGATGACAATGACAGTGACAGTGACAACAATAATGAGGATGGAATTAACCAGGAGGATGTGCAAGCCATGGAGGATCTCTTAATACATCATGTGGGTGCTGATGCATCCCATGGAGAAGAAACTGGCCGGCCAATCGATGATCGTGAAATTGCCCCCTCAAATGACATGGAGAGGGAGGCAAGAACTCTCTTGTACGAAGGGGCGAAAGTGAGTCGACTTTCAACAATCTTACTTTTGCTCAATCTTCAAATTCGATTTGACATAAGTAATGTTGGGATGTCTGCCATAATGGAAACTATTACGGACTATATCCTTGCTCCACACTTGAAACCCAAGATGCCACGGTCGCGGAAAGAGGCGTGCGAAGTCTTGGACTCTGTGGGGATGGGCTATAAGATTTTTCATGCATGTACCTGTGACGAAACCCTATACTACGGAGAGGATTTGCGTCTCACCAAGTGCCCAAAGTGCAAGAAAGACCGATCGGGATGATGTCCAAGGGAAAAAAAATACCACGCAAGGTATGCGCCATTCCCCCTCGCATGGATTTTTTTTTTGTTTAATTCTCTCAATGCATGTAAAGTATATTCCACAAAGTTTAGGGTTTATAGAGTAGTACTCATGCAAGATCTGATTGTGGCTCTAGGAGTAAGTAATACTAGCGATGTTCGGTTTTGACCATTCATGCCCTAATGAGGGAGAGACCGCATAAAAGAAAGACATAAGGGTGTTGTATTATGTGTACTAATGGGATGATTATATGTGGGGAACGTGGGGTATTTTATCCTAGAAAATGCATTACTTTCCGATCATCCCGCGATTGAAGGCACACTACCGAAGCCCCTCATTGGCAAAACTGATGAGATGACACGCCTCGCATCGGAGCCCCCGGGGAAAGGTGTGCGGGCCACAAGATTCACAAGCATGGAGGCATACTAAAGAGAGATGGCATTTTCTCTTGCACGACCCATGACATGTCCACCTCGGCTTCTCCACGGATGGGGTCAACCCATACTCTATCCAGTCATGTAGTCATTCCACTTGGCCGGTGACCATGATGAATTACAACATCCCTCCGTATCTTTCAATAAGAAAAGGCCATATCATGTTGGCTGCCATTGTACCAGGTGAGTGTTCCCATTAATCCATGCTTATTATTCCCTTGGATTTTGCATTAATCTTCTGACCTCTAGCGCAATTCCGATGGAAGATTGATGAGTGGTCAATGTAATCATGGAGTAAGATGTGTTATTGCCCATGAAATATAATTAGCATGGTGGAGCATTGAAACAATGATGTGAATGTCTCATAGGGAAGAAACAAGTGAAACACATAGACACGTACTTGTGACCCCTAGTTGATGAACTTAAGGAGCTATGGAGAGGGGTCTCGACATTGGATGCTTCACTTGACCATATGGCCAGACAATCTTTTCAGATGAGAGACATCTTGTTTTGGACAGTGCATGATTATCCAGGTATATTATGTTCCCCATGAAGAACCCGCGTACAGTTACTTGTCAAGGGATAATATCGATGAGGATTGGGATTGATTGAAGTAACGGCGACAGTCTTGTGCACCCTAGTGGGGTAGATGGCACTATGGGCCATGCACATGACAACTTTTTGTCTTTGCTAATGTGACGAGATGTGTACATGACTAATTATTTGCTCGGGGCTGAGCACCAAAGGGTACCACACATGCCTGTTCTTCCTACGAGCTATCCATGGAGAAGAAGAGACAAACACTTGTTTGATGGCAAAGAGAAGATACGTCCCTCCCCTGTGACACCATCCGGGCAGTTTTGGGAAGATCGATGGAAGGAGGCCCATGCGGACACGATCGGTGAAGTGGAGGTGCCCGGCATGAAACGACTTTTAATCTTCTACGAGTTGTCATATTGGGCGGTACATATTTCACTTTAAACACCATCAATATCATTATGCATGCATGCGATATTGCACAAAATATATCCACAAAATGTGCAATATCCGATATGGCAAGGGTGGATGAGGAAGCCCCTCGGATGTGGAAAGAAGAGGAGGATGCACGAACCAAAGACATTGTTTTGCCTAAAAAGTTGAAGAGGGTAAAATTTCCGATCATGGTGATTGAGCAAGCGCATGAGTTCATACTGAAGAACACCCCATCCATACATGAGTGGGAGGCAAGATACAATAACCTTGTTTAGCAACGATAGGAGAAGACGGCTGCGTGGAGGCGGAACCATGCAAGAGAGACTAGACGCGCTTGGCCACGAGGAAGGGGCGCCCGACGTGGGAATGTTTCTTCACAAGATTTGCCCATGGAATTGCAGCCTCTAAGTCCATTCCGCCATTGGCTTCTACTGAAGTTGAGGACGTCATTGCTCGTGGTGAGGTGGTTTCAGATTTGGTGCAAGACATTACAAGGGGCCCCTCTCAATTCGCAACCTCATACATGGCGGTTTGGGAGCACGGTCGTCATTTCCGCATTCGTGCTCTTGACATGAACCGCAAAACAATGTTTGATTCTGGCTTGTGTACCACATATTGGCAAGACTCAGTGTGGGGCAAGGGAGATACACGACCTATCATGAGCACACTCAACTACATTGGGGAGCTTGAGAGCATACTCCAACTTCAGTATACAAGGTACCAGCCTCTTATCTTCAAGGGAAGGTGGTTCCAGCCACATGTTAGGGGGCCTCCGCAACACTAGTGAAAGACGAGTGTGGTTTCTTACGCGTCAATGCAGATAGGCTCACGAGTGCTCATCGTCCCTCCGATGAGCCTTTTGCATGGCCTTCAGACCTGGAGCAAGTTTTCTTATCCGAAGACAAAACAAGAGGCGGAAATTGGAAGGTGGTTGTGCATGTTAAGCCAAGAGGAAGATGTATCTATCATGGTCAGGGATCTACGTGGGGCGAGGCAAATGCGGAGGAGAAAGAGTCTGGTCATGATGATGCTGATGTTGGCCAAGGTTGGGGGGGTACAAGATGATGATGATGCCCCGGAGAATGCAACCCGGACCCTATACGATGAGGCTCCATCAAATGCGGATGTTGGAGAAGAAGATAAAGACATGGTCATTGAAAACAAGGTGGAAAATGATTCAGATGTGCCTTTTGCTGACCAGACCATTTATGACGATGACTCCGATGACCAAGAAGACTTGCAGCTTGATGAGGACGAAGAAGCTCCGGATGATGATGTTCAAGTTGATTAGACACGTAATCAAAGCTACATAACAATTCTCGCACAGAATTGTACCCATCCCTTCGATTGATTGTACATGTACATGCATGTAGCTTATTTCTACGATTGATCAATGAAAAATATTCCATGAAAAAAATCTTTTGGAGGTGTGGCGATCTTGGAATGATTCTAGTGAAGTTGTAACTCGAAAAGTGACTATAGGATTATTGAATTTTTGTATGAGGGCAAGAATGTTGGAAGACATGGTTCTTGTTCTACAAGTGCTGACCAAGACTTATCCCTGGAAACCCTTCAATCGATTTGGTAACCATGATCTCGATGCAAAAGAAAGAATCCTCGAAATTGGTGTGAAAGACGATAATGTTGCCAAAGCCATTGCCAAGGCCGTTCAAGTGTTTGGGTGGGAAAATTTGTCTTTGTCTGTCATCAACCTGTTGATGGGATATGCATTGATTCAAGGTGATTCCTTTGTCCAACTTGCAACCCCCCCGCTGCGACGCCCCACCGTCGCATATCCCGGCTCCCTTGGGACCTCCCTCTTCCCCTTCATGCCACATTGCGACAGCTGGGCGTCGCCGACGGCCCCACCGACGAGACTCACCGATAAGACTCACCGAGGTTCTCTAGAAGTTATCTGACATGAGAGCGAATGTTGTTCCGCGTTCTAGGCTGGAGGGACAACGACTTCAAAATCGGAGACCAGCTTGTATTCACTCTCGTTTTACCGTTCGAGTGTTTGACAAGTTTGGCAAATGAAGGCAAACAACTCCATCACCTAGGGAGTATCCTTGGAGCCATACTGGGGTGGATTCACGGCTCCGTAGGATTGGGATTCGTATCCACCGCCGGGCCAAAAGCTTGCCAAAGCGCAAGTACACAGTTGAGATTGAATCCGGCCTGAAAACACTGTCGAAGCCAGATACTAATGTTCCACACAAAGTAACTAACATGATGAAGTCATTCCCAACGAACGTTTCCAGTAGCTTTGAGCAACACGAGTTATCTACAAGAGTTGATTAAGAAAGAAATGGATGTGGGCATATTGAAGAAGAAGTCTCATTTCTTCCTAAAGATGGTTTTTCAAAGCTCGATGGCCTAGTGCCCCCACCGGGAAGGGAGAGAGGTGGAGAGAGAGGGGAAATGGACAAGAGGGAGCGGGACAGAGGGGCAAAAAAAAATAAAAAAAATGTGGGGGAAACCCCCAGTGTTCTATCCCCCGTCCCCACCCCCTCTCCCTGCCCTTTAAAGTTCAAACAAAAAGGCAGCGTTGACTAGCGACCCCCATCCGTCGCAAGAAAAAAAACCCGTCGCAAGGATGGGCTGCATTTTTGCCCTTCGTTGTACCTTGCGACGCCCGGGCGTCGCAAACTGGCCCCGGCGCTGGGCCCTTTCACTCAAACAAAAAAGCAGCATTCACTAGCGACCCACATCCGTCACAAGAAAAAAAACCCGTCGCAAGGGTGGGCTGCCTTTTTGCCCTTCATTGTACCTTGCGACGCCCGGGCGTCGCAGACTGGCCTCGGAGCTGGGTCCAACCCGCCTTGCGATGTGCGGGCATCGCACGATGGCGCGCCGCGTCGTATGGCGACGCCGAGGCGTCGCAAAACGGGGCCGCGGGCTGGCGTCACACGCTAAGCGCCGCGCCGCGCGTGGGGGCGCGGCTGGCGTCGCTAACCCCCCCTATTTGCAATAGTGACTTAGCGATTCCAGGGTGGAGTTGCTCGTTCTACGAGCTGCGTAACTCTCCTACTGCTCCTTCTGCGCTTTGAGTACATTCTCATGGAGTGCGACGTCGATTTGAGCTAAGAGCTCCACCTTTTCTCTCATCATTTGGTTTTATGTCTTTTTCTCCGTCGTTCAAGTTCACTAGCTCGGTGATTCGTACCCAGCGATTGTCAACATCCATGAGTAAGTCCTTCCTATGAACACTTTGTATGGTGAGAACCGTGTTGATGTTTGTACCTTGACTGTGTACCTGAACAAAGCTTTGTAGAGGTCTCAGTCCCACTCATTGTTCCCTTGTATACTTAGAACCCGAATGCTTTGCTTGAGTGACTTGATGATGCGCTCCACCATTCCATTGCTTTGTGGCCAATAGGGTGCCGAGCGGTCGTGTTGTATGCATACCTCCTCAAACTCTTTCCCCCACTCTGTTCCTTGGTCTGTCAGAACAATCTTTGGTGTACCATATTGGTAGATGACTTGTTCTTCCAATCTACGAATGCTTGTAGTGCCATCATCTTTATCCAGGAACACAAACTCGATCTGCACAAAATCCACTCTCTCACTGACCAACTCTAGCCCAAAGACAAGACCCTTTGGAAACCTACCTCAAAAGGATCGTTAGGAGGGACAGCCATTCTCCTGTCCCCCTCAATCTTCCCTCTTATCTCTGATGAACAGCTTTGGATCCCAGGACGTCTTCAGTTCTGTGCACTTAATCTCAAACAATGCAGGCTCCCTAGGCTTGGTTAACATCTATGCCCCAAATGACCCTGCTGAACGGGCTGATTTCTGGGCAACCCTGGATGGCAAAATGCATGAATCTAACTACATTGATAGCTGGATTTTAGTCATGCCCCTTCACGAGGGTGAAGAGAAACCAAGGACCCTTACGATCCACCTAGCTCTAAAATTATCACGAAGAAACCCGTGCAGAAGAGTCTTGAAGAGGCTCTGATGCTGCCAAGAGTAAAGCTTAGGTGGAATTTGAACCAGTAGGCCTCCCATTTTTTTTGGGAGGCAGATCTGCTTCCAAGAGACAAGTGCACGGTCGAACCCCTGAAGGATGGGGTCTTGAGGGTTCCTCTTAACCCACTGTGCAATGTTAAGGGAGGTATAAACCCTGTCGAGTCTAGCCATTTGCAGATTATACAAGTCTCGGTTGTTTGACCATGTGCAAAGAGGGGAAGGGGAGGTAGGGGAGCTGGTGGTCAGAGGGAAGGATTCAGCAATGTTGTGGTTTTGAGAGAGAGAGAGACATTGGTTAGCGTCGTCATTGGCCTGTGAAAGGTGAGTAGAACCCCTTCTATCGTCAGGGGATTCAACCATTTTGAAGTCACCCGCACTGACTACGGTGTGCCTTATGGTGTAACCGGGGTTTTAAATTTTTTCTCCTTAATAAGTTTTAAATAAAATTTAACCAGGGCCTCTGTCCCCTGTTCTGTATAAAAAGAAAAAAAAACTAACTCCCAAGAAACAAAATAATCTCACGAACACAATAAAACACAGCTTTTGTGCTTTATCAAGTATTTGCTTAACTGAAGAAATTTTGAATGCCCGAATGATTTTAAGCATGCTTGTTTCTCTAAATTCCATATCAGAAAATCAAATACTTGATTTGGGGTTTCATGCGTTCACAAGTTTGTTTGAATTATTAGAGGATACTTTCTGGCAGATATTGTGACCTGACCAGAAAGTTGACCACAATAAACGGTTGTAAGTGATACCCATACATATACTATTCAAGGACTCAATAGATTCCTCTCATGCCCAGCATTGTATCAGCAACTGGCAGTGCTCCACGGTGAAGGGCACTGTCCATTCACTAGTTGACTAGTAGACAAAACTTGGGCAGCTGTACATAGAAGCTTCATAGTCATATTGTGCACTGAGCACAGGGTCCGAGCAGCGACACAATTTTCATCTGTCCTGCCAGAACAGCAATCACAAAGAGAGTCACAGGACCATAGACTTAACTTCAGGGGAAAGATGCCAAAGTCGAGGCGTCCCACATCCCTTTAAGATCTCAGTTTCTTAGCAATATCTATCTCTACCCATGCCAGAACTCACAGGTCTCACCTCTTCGGCAAAATCCTTTCTGGTGAAATCTGCAAGGAATGTCTTTCTTAGAGCCTTTTGGTCCCCTTGAAGGACGAGACCCATCCCGGCCAGTGGCATCCTTCCAGGACCCAATAGCACTGGAATCACGACTGGAGCTACGTGCCCAACTGGACCTCCCCGCACCCTTGCCACTGTTGTCCTGCAAACCCCAACTACCACTCTCTCCTCTTCCCTTGTGGGGGGAACCCCAGCCATTATTGTCCCCAGAGGACCGAGGAGCACTCCAGTCCTCTGCTCTGCCAGTTGTGGGGGTAGACGCACCATAGCTGCTTCGACCATGGCCCCAGTCGCTGCCTCGATCATTAGTGGCGCTAGTGTCACGTGCATCCCAGTCAGCGGAGCGAATAGAACGACCTGGTTCAACTCGCCCGCCACTCTCTGCACCCCACTTTCCTATATCACCTGCCTCTCGGCCACTCTCCCGAGTGGTACCCCCCCAGTTGTCACGCCAGGCATTGCTGGGCCTGGGTAATGAAGAGCCACCCCCAAATTCCCTACCACTGCCACCAAATCCACCCATTGCACTTACTGTCCAGGGATCTGTCTTTTTCGTAAGTCTTCCCTCCAAGGCCTCAGTCAGTAGAATGGAAGTGGCGCGAGACTGATCAATTTTCCAAATTTTCAAGTCAAGAGGGAAAAACCCTGTGGTATTCCACTTCCTTAATTGTTCCATTGAAAAGGGCCCCTGAATGGTTCCACTAGGGTCCTGGTAATGCCACAGTTTCTCCTTCTCCATGGTCTCTAGGGCCGACTGACTCAAAACACTTGGCATGGCTGCGGCATATCCCAAATTAGATGCAGCTGGAAGGGAAGGAGCTGGGGCCACTACATCTTTTACACCCCAATCAGAATTGAGCTGATCAAAGACTGGGGTGACCCCACTTTGATAGTCAAACTTAGCGTCGGTCACATCATCATCCCGCTGCTCAATGTGCCCTCCACCATTGTCCTTCCACCTATATCCATCCCCTCGATCACGATCTTGTTCTTGTGGATGATCTCTGGCCCAGTATTTGTCCCAAACCTTAGTCCCTTCTTTCTCATTACTGCCATGAGGCTTCTCATCATCCATACCATAATTTGCATCACTTCGCAATAACTGTTTCTCACCAGATCGACCTGATTCATAACCGCCACGACCCACATCTCTATTGCGAGGTTTATCATCCCAAACAGAAGGCTTAGACCTATGGATATCAGAATCCCCTCTTTTTCCATAGAAACTGGTGTCTTCCCAGCCGACTCTTCCTGAGACATCTGCACTTCCAGACTCCTTTTCCCAAGTGCTCCCTGGAAAAGTTTCCACCCAAGTGTTTGCCAAACCACATGCAAGGTTCAGAATGTCTTATTCCATCATTGTTCTGGGAACGGTGCTGCATGTTGTACATGTACACTAAGATTGAGATTGAATGCTTCCAGGATTCAGTACGCAATAATATGCAGTATCAGGATGTGTTCATGAGCCAGAAACTTCCGAGACATCCAGGAAAAGACCAGAAATAAGGTTCTGCTACCAAAGTGGTAGTGAATTTGAAAATTTCAAACTCCATTTAGCTTCATTCAAAAGCATCAAGAGACAAGGGAGACAGATGCAGACCTGAAACTGGCTTGCCATCACTCACGTCAGACTCATATGCAGGGTCCATATGTGGATCCGCACTGACTTCAGGTCTTGCCTGCAGCTTTGCAGCCCGAAACGCCGGGCTGCTAAGCTCCTGCAACTTCTCCACACACTCCCTCAATGTAATAAAGGGATTCTGGTCAAGGATACCAGACAAGCACTTAATCACCATATCAAACCAATTGCACTACCTTTTCATATGCTGAAAACACCTCCGGCCATTTCAAAGCACAATATCATAACCATTACCCTACCAGACATCCTCAGTTTAGCTGTATTGAGTAGCCAAAATCAGGAGCGCCCAACAGACAATCTACTCTATCAGGAAAGTCTAAAGCAGTCCTCTGATATATGGACAAGATTGCTAAAACACATAAGGAACCCCATGCAACTCCAACAATGCAAGTACTGACCGCCGCAAAGCAGAACTCCCAACACCACCGACCAACACAAACAAAATGAACTACTAGGAAAGGAAGGATATTCTTTCTTGCGACCCTTCTCACTTGCGCGATCTCTGAGGTTGATCAGCCGCTGCCGCTCATTTTCAAACCACTGCACAAATACACGAACCGCTGCTTTCAGTGAAAGGCAGAAAAGGTTGAACCAGCACAACAAGTATCACAGCACTGTAAGCAAAAGAGAATAGCACAATGACACTATTCTTTGTATTAGTGAGCATCTGCTGTAAAACAGATCCATTTCAGGTGAACAGTTCAAACTGCGCAGCAACCAATGGTCATCAAGCAACTGACTTGCAGTCATCAACTGAGACAATCACGAAGAAGGCAGGCTTGATCCAAGAAAGAGTCGTGCAGGAACAGCCAAAATTTTCACCATTCCTTTCTGTGTCAAAAGAAACAAAGTAATGGCTTACATCATTGACTTTTGCCTCCTGCAAAGCAATGGCCTTATCCTCCAGTTGGCCCTGTAGAAGCTCAAGTTAACATTTGCAAGTACCCGTCTTAAAGGACAAACCAATATTATATATACAACTATGAGAAAAAAAAGTGAATAATGATGTATGTGTCTACCAAGGAGGGACATGGGATCAGGACTTTCATGGTCCATTCATGGACACTCATATTGACATACTGGGAACTTCTAGAAAGGTGGGACTAAGGGTTACTTTCCATGTGACCCGTTCTCCCGTTCTGCTGATGTCACACGAAGAGAGAATGGGTCCAGGCACCCCGTTCCATGCACTTCCCGATGTCGAGACCCGTGCAGGGCCTGGCCGGGTCCCATGCAGCGGAGCCCTCACTTTTGGTGAGGCGTTGGGCGTACGGGTCCCGTTCTCCATGGTTGACCTACACTAGCCAGTGTTTTTCCTCCCATGACTTGCTAAATAGGTCATCTTCCTCGACACATTTCCTCGACACATTTCCTCGACACACTTTTTTGGTCACACACGTGCAAAAGTGCCGGTGGAAACCACTGGACGGGTCCCGTTCCATGGTGGTGCATGGAAAGGGGTGTGAGTGGATGTGACCCGTGGTCAAACCCATTTTTGGATGACGTCATGTAACGGGAATGGGTTTACATGGAAAGTAACCCTAAATTGGTTCCATGATGCTTTTTGCACTGATCTGTCCTATAGGATTAACAAAACAAAATGTTGGAAAGCAAAGACAAGTTCAGATAAGCAGTACCAAGGGAGCTGCGTACAACAGAAAGTGGTACATACCACAGTCATGGCCTTGATGAACCCACATTTGATGCTCTGGCGCAACCGTTGGCACTCCTCCTGCATCCACCATAACAGGCCCATTGAAGTCCCTAACAATCTGCACTCTCACATGCAAAGAAAATAAATCACGGATAAACTAAGACAACCTACATCTTCATCACACTTGTGACGACAACCAAACACAATTGCTGAAATGAATCTGACAACTATTTTCAACAACCAAAAGAATGATTCAAAATGAGCTTGAGAAAATAAATTTAGGTTTGACTTTGTACATGGCTAGCTTTACAAGGTATCATAAGCATTATATGCATTCCAACAAGACGGTGGAAGACTGGGATTCATAGAAACCTCATGTTGTATCTACAACAACTCTTACCACAAGACTTAAGCTGGACAAGTGCCAATGCATCATCAACACACACAACATAAATCAATGTGAGAGCCAAGTAAACTCTGAACTCACATTTGAGAGGTAACCGAAGTTCAAAAGATAGCCACATCCAAGGTAAAGAAGAGCATACGACATGAAAACAAAGACCCCAAGACAAAAACCTCAAGGAGAAGAAACAAAGACAAAAAAGGGAAGATGCTGCCTCTCATCACTTAGGGGGTCAATCCAAGAGCATGAGACAATCAACTACATCATGTACATCAGAGATGAGCTGTTATAAATAACTCCCCACTGACTTCTTCAGTTCCTAACATAGGGTGCAGATGCGCTGAGTTTGTTGTCAAAACATAAAGCATTGTAATGGTAAACAAATGCCCAGTATTTGAGATCACGTTAGATTGACCTCGTTGAAGTCCTGATTTGAAACTAGGTCAATTGTTGCATCCTCTTTCTTTTGAAGATTCAAGATCTCCAGAACCACATTCGTTGTTCTCCTCCCAACCTTGTACCGCTCTGCCTGTGATCTTGTCCCTGTATTGTGAAAAGATGGAAAAAAGATGACTGACATGAGAAACAACAGCACCAAACCTTTATCACCACAGTAAGAGCACAAAACCATCAAAGAATTCAAGGACCTGCTCCTGTAGCCTGGAATTACCTGTGACTTGTACAAGTCTGTAGCACATCTCCGTCTTACTGGTCATTCCTGGGACACGAATCCTCACAAATGTATCTACCACCTTATTATGGAACTCAGGATCGTCCAATAAATCTTCCATTAGTGTCCTCCGCAAATATATGAGATTGATGTTTTTGGGAGTGATAGCCGCATACTGATCGCTATCTGGTCTCTCAAACTTCTCCTCATCCAACTTTCTGCGTCCCTTACGCTTATCCTTGCCTGAGCCTCGGTTCAGCTTATCGTCAATGCCATCTACTACCACTGTGTCGTCTTTAGCACCCAATCGTTCATCAGTGTTGCTAGCACCCCCTCCGCTCTTTGTGGCACCAACAGAGCCTTTAGGAGGAAAATGCATTTGAAGATCCTTGAACATTTCAAAATGTCCCACAATCTTTTTCCGAAATATGTTGCGTAGTCGTTCGTCACAAACAATTTGGCTCTTCTTGCGAGGGTCCTGGAGTTTCTGGCGCTTGATGTATGCCCACAGCAATTTTGTGAAAGCAAACCTTGTGAGAGGTTTTTTTGGATCCTCTTTCATGAACACGAGAAACTCTAAAAGCTCTTTCGATGCCCAACTTTCGATCTTTGGGGGTTGGAACTCATCCTCATGCTTATCTTCTTTGTTACCATCAACTTCATCTGGCTCCATGTCTTGTTCACTATACTGAGACAAGACAGGGACACCCTCGTTTACTTCCCTATTCCCTTCGCTCTCATCCTCAGCTTCACTTTCATCCTGATCAGCCTCCTCCGGGGCTTTCTCTGAATCAGTACCTGAGTCATAATTGTCGGTGTGATCTTCAGTGTCTGATCCAACGTCCCCTACATCCATATCGATCCCTTCCACAGCCTTCCCATCCTTATCTATCTCTGGCAATGTCAAGGATAGCTTGCCCTTGAGATCCCCCCAATACTCTTTGAACAAACACTCATATGTCTCCTGATCTTCGAAATCCACTTCCACCTGTGGTCATCAGCAAAATTAGCACTCCCCTACAACAAGTCCGGAAACCAAGACTGACCTGAGAATGTCTTTACATGCACTGCAACATCCTGGCAACTTCCATGAACACAACAAATCATAAGCTTCTGGAACATACCACTATAACAGTGCTACCATTTGTACTGGAAGTTGTATCAATGCTACAGGGATGCGTTGTCAAGAAAAAACTTCTAGTGGACCATGTGCAAAGCAATAAGAGACCATGAGACACATCAAAAGCTAACCTCTTTAATATATCCCACCAGAGCCTAACTGACTGTGCCCATGACACATTGGACTTGGAATACATTTGCCTATGCTAGACAAAACCTCCTTTGTCTGGAACTTGCCCCTTCAATCAGCAATAGCAGTAAAGGAGCAGTGCATACCCCTTCTGCATTTACAGTTTCATTGTGCTCAATCATGCTCACGACTGGCAGACATTCCTCACATAACCCTTTCCTTTTCCGCAACAGCAGGAAATCAGCCTCTTTGACACAATTTCCACAGTACGCAGTGGGGCAGGTGTAACATTGAAAACTGCCTGGCTTTGTGCACACCGAGCAAAAGTGCCAGCCTACATAAACAAGTCCGAATACCAGAGAATTACAAATGACAATCAGAGCAACATATAAGGGAAATATGGAAGGGAATCAGTACAGTCAACCCTAGAGAGTTCTCTCTGATGGCTACTACAGACTTGACTACGAAAGCCCCAGTTTCCTCCAGTTTCGACATTTTCCACAATCTTGCTCCACCAGATCCACAGATTAAAACTCAAAGACAATTTCGAGATCCTGATAAGACTGCTGTAACAACTTATCATGACATCAATGGAAGGACAATATAGTACCCATCACATGAACCAAGAAGAAAGGTTATTGTTGCTAGCCTCAACTTATACAAGATGCTCTTTCAAAACACACAGACTGATAGGCAGTGAGATCATGAAGCAAGGTATGGTTTATACACCTAACCACTACAAGAGCTTCTGTCAGATTTGGAATCACATACCACATAGCCAAGCTCCCTTCTTCTTGAAAAAGGCTGAATCACGTCCAATGCAGTTCAAATGATATGCCTTTGGACAAGATCTGCCACAAACATGTTCCACCAAAGTCACATCAGTTGGATACAGCCACCACATACTCTCCTCCCCAACTAGAAATTAGAAAACCATAAAAAGTGACAAATTTGAGCTGTTCAGAAATGTCAAAAAATGATAGTAGAGGTAACAACACTAAGCCTGCTACATCAATGTCATGACATATTTGACTGTAGGAATCCAGGAGTTTCAGCTTAATATCATCCCTGATAGTTCTTAGGCAAAGCAGAGCAGCCTTTCTGACGTCGTCAGAGTCCACAATTTCTAAGATGTCCTGCGGAAGATTCATACCTTCGATCACACAGCACAAGGTCGCCACCATCAAAGCAAATGAAACACACATCTTCTTCTTCTTTCTTTTTCTCGTCAGGCGCTTGGATCCTCCTGCCTCGTTTCTTCTGGCGATCTTGCAACGGGCTCTCCAGGGCGCGCTTCTTGTCATTCTGGGGATCCTTCACCACGAGCTGTTCGTCCATCTGCAAATCCCGTTGATCCGGCCGCATGGGTGCGAGCAGGCGTACCTGCTCGTCTCTTTCAGACGCTTCATACAGTTCCATCTCTCGCTCAAGCTCAGTCTTCCCCACTGGGCTGACACCTGCTTGGGCGCTGTCTTCTTGTGCGGCCTCGGCAGGTTGGAATGTTTGGTCTGGACTTTTATTCGTCCCCGGCAGCTGCATGGCTCCCTGGCCATTGTCTATTGCATCTTCAATCTTCTCCGCAGCTTGGGTGACCTCCTCCGTTTCCCTGTGCTCAACATGGGAAGAAGTCTCTTGTCCAGCTTTCGGGGAGTGCACTTTTTCTGTTTGCGTATCGTCCGACATGGTTTGAATGTGGGCATAAGCTGTGGCGCACTGGGTATCGTGGGGTGGGCTGGCTTGTTTAACTTGCATATCTGTGTCTATGTCATCATCACAACTGTCTTGCAAGTTTTCAAGCTCATATAACTTCGAACCTAGTTTTAGGAGTGGTCTTAACAGGCCAGCTTCGGCTCTGTTTTCTTTTGACGAGTCTTTTCTTGAATTGGGGTTTCTCAGGATCTCTGACTCCATTCTAACTGATTCGTCGAGATCTGAGGTACAATCTTTTATAGATAGAGTATTCATGTCCTCGTGTCTTCTTTCGAAACCATCGATTTTATTTGACAAGTTGATGGTGTTCTTAGCATCATCCACTTCCACAAAATCGTTCGGGCTTGACGCTGCCGCCGCAATAGAAGGCGAAACATGAGTCGTTAAGGTAGAAGCCAGCTCTCCGTTCGGCATGTCCAATTGAACAGAGGCACTTTGGAGAGTGCCTGACGTCGATATTTTCTCATCGAATTCATTTTGGCCTTGTTGTCGGTTGTCTTGCTGAGGCGAATGGCGATGACCGAGAGGGTGCTCCCCGTTTTCCCTTTCCATTTCTTTCTTCTCTTTGTGCATGCGGTGATATATCTCAACTACCATTCAACGACTGCCTCACAAGCGCTGTATCTCTCAGAAACAAGAAGACGCCATACCTAACGTGGAGACAAGGACACGGTCTCGCTTCGAGCTCGGGATCGTGATGGTCCCACGAGATACGAGACGCATTGTCGCTGCAGAGGCTGGAGAGCCATCACCCCCATTCCAGACTTAGGGTTTGCGCAGGCACCCACCCAGCCACCCTGCAACGGCCCGGCCCTTACCCTCAGATTTTGGTCCACCAAATGATGTACAGCCTGCTGCACACATGCCGCCCTATCCATATAGGTACCTATCGCTGCTACTGCTCTATTTTTGTGCCTCTTGCCCGCCCTCCATCGGCCGGAGCTTTTTTCTGGGTGAGATGCGTGGACCCGGTCTCCCGGAGCTTTTCTCAACCTGTGCCCCTTACTAAATTTTGTGTACGGGCGTTAGGCTGGCAGCCGTTAAATCGTGGAATGCCCTCGGGCAGGGGCCTTCCCGAACGTGAAGAACGGCTCAGAATTTTCATCCAATCTGCAGAATGTTCCTCCCCTCAGGGAGGGACCTTGAATCATATAGGAAAATTCAGGGCATTCTTTACGTGTAAGATGTGTACTTCTTACTCGTGAACTTTCGTGGAGGGCGGACTCGAAAATCCTGAAAATACTCGAAAATCCTTTTTGTAAAAACTTAATGCACTCGTGCCATCTGACGGTACTTTCGCCGGATTCCGGCAGCCTGGGCTCCTCCGGCAGGGAACCTGTCAAATCCCCCCACCCCCTCTTACCTCGGTTTCACTATTGAATATTTAAGAATCCAAGAGGGTTCCATGCTGTGGTGGGTAGCGTGTTGGTAAGGTGATTGCAGTGCAGGCAGCGAGATTTCGGGTGTGATTTTTGATGGGAGGCTATTATACTGTAACCTGGGTACCAGTATCCCAATTGGTGTAGCCCTCTTTTACCCCGGTATCTCGTGTAACTCTTCATAGTCCATTTTATACTTAGCCGAATATGGACTCAGTCAAATTTCGAGACCAGAGAGCGGGAAGATTTGACATCCCCACCATCCTCTCAAAGTTTACACGTGTGCATTAAGTTCTTACCTCATTTCTATTATCTTCCGACGTTGTCCCCATCTTGAGCTCCATGAAGGGGGTTAGTTTTTCCCCTCAAGAATTGTGAGCCGTCCTTCCCAAGTTCCCTTTTTAAAATAATAACCACTAGTGGGTAGCTCAGTTGGATAGAGCACTGAGTGCCACCCAGGTGATTCTGGGTTCAAATCCTTCTTCCTTGTGGGGTGTGGTATAATCTTCTCCCCCTTCCCTTGGGCAGTGTCCCTTGAGCCTTGTGCTCGGCGCCTCATGGCAAGGTTACTATGAAAAAGGTTATTTTCTCCTCTCGCTATATTTAAGGGGGCTGATTTGTGAGCAGGTGCTCCCGGAGAGAGAGAGATATTATATATATAATATATTAATTAAGAAAAGAAAACCTGGGAATGATTCAGGCCCTTGAGGAGAGGATAAAATAACCCCCTTTCATTTTGGGCCATGGAGGCACACAGGACAATAAAATCCACACAGAACGTCACGAACAATCCACACACGGGGCAGGGCAGCAGGTTTGAACCTCAAACCACCAAGGCGATACAGTGTGCACTTACCAGCTGAGCTACCAGCCGATGCCTTTTAATAATAACTAGGGCTTTGCGTTGCTCCGCATTACTAGCGACGAATTCTGAAAACTACGTTCAATTTTCGGGAAAAGGGCGGGGTCATCCCCACGGTTACATACACACATCTTGTGTTTCATTGTATCGCGCAAGAAGAATGGCGGAGTGTTGCCGAAGCTATAATGTTAGGTCTCTGCATTTCATTGTTTGATGCAACTACCTCTAACTATGCCCAAGAAATGAGGAGGAGTTGAACCCCTTTTTTAGTATTTTTCCCTTCGTTTAGCATTTGATCGTTTGGATCAAAAGTCGGTTGTTTATATCTCTTCCGTCGCTCATCCTTTAGTCATTCATCATTCAGTTTTATTGTCTTGAAAAAAGATGATGGTCTTGATAAAAGATAATTGTCTACATAAAAAATGATCGTGTTGATAAAAAATAATTGTCTTGACATTGATAATTGGTTTCAATGTTTTACACAGTTTGTCGAAAGATATACCAAATTACGGTTTTAGAGTAATCCTTAATAAAAAATAATTGTCTTAGCATAACTTGCGTTTGATATGCATATTATGTCTTTTCCTTACGTTTTTCCCCAAGCACATTATCTTCATTGTTCATCCTAATGCCCAGCTTCCTTTCATCTCCATATCAGACTCTAGTATCATCCCTAATCTGTCTGCCTCCGCCGTCTCTAACTATTAAGGCAGTCGCTTTCGACAGAGACGTTTCCTGCTTCTTCTCTTTCCCTCTTTTTCTGCACTTCTCCACACTATCGACCCCCTGGCCTCCCTCTCTGTAACTCCAGCGAGCCTCCTACTACATTTCTCGATTTCAGCTACTACTGGCGTTATGACTCACGGAAATAACCAGAGGCAGAACAACGATAAGATGGAGACTCGAGGTGGCAATCGCGGAATGCAGAATAATCACGGAAGATCCAACCCCTCGTCAGGAACGGGTTTTTTTCTGGCACATCAAGCTCGCTCCAGGATGGCTTCTGCTAGCGGTTTAGTACCCCCCCCCCCCCCCCCCCCCCCCCTCCTCTCATTCCCACCAATCCTCTCTCTCCCCCCCAACCACTTCCTAAAATTCCCAGGCTAAGCTCTTTTCTGCCGAACCTTCCGAATCCCCCCATTCTAGAGAATCTGCCAACGAACTGGGAGGAAGAAAGAGTACTCAATCAAGACGACTTGGATAAGGACTATCCCATGATCGACATGAACATCCCAGAACTACAGAAGAGAGTAGCAACGATGGAGGACTCAGGTATTCTCATTCACTTTCCGGGGAAAAAAATGGATAGGGCTCTTGTCAGGGACTGGGCCATCAGACATCTTGGAGGCCATGGGGAACTGAGACAGCAGTTCTGCCATGCCAAAGGACGCGGTTTTTTCTCAATTGTCTTTGAAACACAAGAGACAGCTAACGAGGCATTACTTTTTTAATCCACACACAAAGGGTTTCAACGTCAATATATTTCCTTGGTCACCAAGGATGGGCAACAGGAATGGAAAACTGTGGGGCCCTCGCATTGTCTCCGTCCCATATATCCCAAATCAGTACTTGGTAAACTTGGCGGATATTGCAAACCACTTCGGTTCATACTGTGGGTGTCTGGCTGTTATTGACCCTCAGATGTGTACACATAACCTAAGGCAGGACCCGGCTTGGAAATCAGTGACTATAGCTTCACGCCTTCACAAAACAGGATGTGCCAAATTTGTTTTGATGATGCCGGACGAGGATGTTCTCCCACAATTTGTTAAACTGCCAATAGACGAGGAGGGCAACTACTTCACAATCCAGCTCATAGAAGACACTACATACACAGCCTGCTTCAACTTTGGCCAATTGGGCCACATTAAACTGGACTGCCCTACGGCTAAACGCAAACTCTCCCAGCCATCCTCCATCTCTCATCTACAAGATCAATGAGGGAACCCACCAGCAGGCTCTAATCAGCAGCAGGATTTACAATCTCCTTCTCCACATTCAGGTCCTTCATCAATTCAGCGGAGAGGCCAAACCCTGCACAATGCACCAAGTGATCCACTGCAACTCAGAACCCGGCTTCATACTACTGGTAGGGAAAGAACATACACAGATCCTATGCAGGAAGAGCAGAGGGCACACCAGCAACGGGAGGCTGTTGTTTCCAAGGGAAAGGAAAATAGACGGAACAGCAGGAGGCCACTACCGCAAAAGGAAAAACAGGGGGAAGGCTCAACACAAAGACTGGTCAGACTGACACTTCCTACCAGTAACTCCTTTCCCAAAATCACTACTGGGATTGCATGTAACTCCAGCTTCGCTAATTTCTGTCTCCATACTTGCTCATTCCGTACTATGGAGAGGGTGATTGGGGCATGGTCAAAGCTTAAGGGAATGGGTTGTTGAGGGGTTCTTTTGGCATATTGCACTAGGTTGAGGGAGAGATAAGCCTTATCAAGATGTGCCATGCTAAGGTCTGCAAGAGATCTGTTGTTGGACCAGGTAAATTTGACATTTGAGGTCTGGCCAAAGATAGGTACTATGGAGGGAGAAAGTAAAATTGCAGTTCCTCCTTTGGTGCCAGAGGAGGTCGGTTTCCAGAAAGAATTAGCCAATGGCCATACACTACAACAGATCCCAGCTTTAACGTCTGCCACATTTGCCCAGTCGTAGCATATATGTCTACAAAATACAAGGGGGCAGTCCTGGTTGCCAATTGTGACCACCAGAAGTCGTATATGCCACCTTGTACCTCCACCACGTCAGGATCTGCGGTCAAACACGTTTGACCAGATTAGGGGAAGATGGTAGATATGACTAGGAGTCATGGCCAAAACTACAACAGGATGACGTGGGCATGGGAATGTATGACTGCCAGTATTCACGACTGTACGTGGCGATTGCCGGTTGCCCAAGGAGTGTCTATGTGGACAATGCAAACATAAATGGATGAAACATATACATGATGTGATTGCAAATGACGACGTGTCAACATATCATTGCTTGCGGGCACTAAGCCACACCCTGTGAATGAATGAATGGATGGATGAATGAATGAATGGACGAATGAATGATTAGGATGAATTAGGATGAGTGAACTAGGATGAATTAGGATGAATGTGCTCGAATTTAGGGTTGTTAGGTCGCAGTATTAAGTATGAGGATAATAAGTAGTAAAAATATTTAACTACTGTTTCACTGACCCAGCAGATTAACAGTAAAACTAATCGACTGCTGGTTAAGGTTAGTGAAACAAAACAACTGTATTATCTCAACGAATGATACACAAATGCCTTGCTGGCAACTATTGGATGAACGTATCAAACATAACTTTTGTGCACTGGATGAACATATGAACGAATGATACAACAAACGCCTTGCTAGCAACTATTGGATGAACGTAGGAACAAATGATAATGCAAACGCTGAGCTGGCAGTTATTGGATGAATTGACAGTGAAACTCATTTAAAGATTTATTTTGGATGAATGGATGAAATTAAAATGGCCAAAAAATGGAAAAACAAATGAATGGATGGATGTATTGATGGAAAACCCAAAATCCATCCATCTATCGCTACATTCATCCATCCAGTCATGAGTAGAGGGGACTTAGCATTTTTTTGTCTCCCCTGCCATCTGTTTGTTTTCTTTGTGTTGAGTTTGATCGTGAGAGACGACAAACAGGAGCTGTGTTTGCTTTCTTTTAGTGTCAAGTCTGATCATGAGAGACGTCGAACATGGCGGAGCTATGTTTGTTTCGTTTTAGGGTTGAGTCTGATCATGAGAGACGACGAGCGGAGCCGGTGGGATAGGGGGCAGACAGGGACTCAAACCCTAGAATCGGGCATGAAGAAATCCGTCCTGTGCGAAATCATTTCCAGCTCGGCATGATGCGAGGCCTCTCGTATGAGCCAAGCGAGAGGACAGGGCCTTGCGTATGGAGTGGGTGTGTAGGAGCGTATGCCTTGTGCAAATGTGTGAATTTTGCTTTGTTTGCCCCTGTTTTCTCTCACTGAAGTCGGAAGCAGGTTTGCTTGTCTTGGTTTCAGTAAAGGAGTTGGGTTGCTGATTTGTGTGACATTGAATTGTTACATTTGCCTTTCTGTTGGCTCTCTGCAAGAAAAATCCTATGGTCTCTTCTTTTGAACCCACTGGTGCCTTCAGGGATGCCATTCAAATTAGGTGATTACACGAAACACTTCGCGGTTTCTTTTTTGTGTTTGAATGCGCAGTCGGATCCAGGCTCGGAATTGTCTTTTGCGCAATTCAGTAGAAACGGATGTACTCAGTGCAAAGATGCAAGAAAACGCACGGGTCGTTAGGCAAGGCCGATAATTGGTATATCTGGCGTGTAGGTCAACAATGATACTTTACAATGGTGGAATAGTAGCCTTGACAAGGTGAGCTTTCTTCATGTAGGATGAGAAAGGGAGATTGAGGAAACTCTGGTATGGTCGTATGGTGTGGACTGGATCGTACTGTTGTTGAGTGAAGTCAGTGAAGTCAGAATCTCGCTGTGCTCTAGGAAAACTGCTTTTACTATCCGTATCGAGGTTGTCCTTGCTGAGCAGGGCATGAAAGTAGGATGCGCAAGGTGTTTTCCCTTGAGTTTGCAAGGTACTTGGGAGGGTTTGAGACTGCAGCTCCTCAGCTGCTCCCTGGTTGTTTTCATAGACCACTCCAAGATCTCCAGACTACAGACATAGGCTTATTGTGTAAGTTTGGACATGTTCCAATGTTCCTCATTGTGTAGAATCTAATGGAACCCAAAGTTACTTGCAATGAATGTTGTTGAAAGAGCACTAGGACTCCTACAGGACGGCAGCAAAGGCATGAGCAGAACCCGTGAGCAGATTCCCCCAAGCGTGAGCAGATTATTGATGCGGACCCTAAAAGCAAGGGAATAAGTGGGCCTATTGCCGTGGACACAAACTCCACTGCAACGACGCAATCTTCTCTCCATCGGATCGAAGACAGACAGGCTCCATGACGACAATGTGGCACGAATGTGCGATGAAAAACTGACGGATGAATGTATCTGTGATGAATGTTAAAAAGAATGGATGAACATTGGATGAGTGTCGGATGAAAAATTGCCTAGATGAGTGAACCATGGATGGCTGCAACAACATGTATCCTTACCGATCAGCACGTGCGCAGGGATTCATGTGTTGTTGAGTTTAAATAAGTGTATTTTAATTTGGCGGAAGCTTAATTCCGCCCAAAAGACCAGCCAGATCAAGCTGGCGTCAACGCCACCTTCATCTGGCACATTCAGAGGGAAAAAACACATATATATATTTGTTTTATGGAAAACTTGCAAATGAACCCAACCCCTGCTTTGCAAGCAAGAGACCCGGCGTTTACCCAGCATAGACTTCTAGTCACCTGGAAGAAGGACATGACAACGAATCGTAAGCCGAGCAATTTGTAGATGCCATTCATCCCAAATAGCACACCAGAAGACCAACAAGATTAAGGTGTCGTTGACGACACCTTAATCTGGCACATTCGGGGAAAATAAAATATAAATAATATTTTATTTTATTTTATTTTATTATTATTTTGTGAAAACTTGCAAATGAACCCAGCCCCTTGCTTTGCAACAAAAGACCTGGCGTTTACCCAGCATGGATTTCTGGTCAAGAAGAATGACATGACAACGAATCATAAGCCGAGTAATTTGTAGATGCCATTCACCCCAAATAGCACACCAAAAGACAAGCCAGATTAAGTGGCACATTCGGGGAAAAATAAAATAAATAAATAAATAAAAACTTAAATTTTTTATTTTTTATTTTTATTTTTTTGGAAAACCTGCAAATGAACCCAACCCCTGCTTTGCAAGCAAAAGACCTGGCATTTACCCAGCATGGATTTCTGGTCACATGGAAGAAGGACATGACAACAAATCATAAGTTATGTGGTCCGAACAATTTGTAGATGCCATTCACCCCAAATAGCACACCAAAAGACTAGCCAGATTAAGGTGTCGTTGACGACACCTTTATCTGGCACATTCGGGGAAAAATAAAATAATAAAATAATAAATATACATATTTTTATTTTTTTTGGAAAACTTGCAAATGAACCCAACCCCTGCTTTGCAAGCAAAAGACCTAACGTTTACCCAGCATGGATTTTTGGTCACATGGAAGAAAGACATGACTATGAATCATAAATTATGTGGTTTGAGCAATTTGTAGATGCCATTCACCCCAAATAACACACCAAAAAACCAGTCAGATTAAGGTGTCGTCAACGACACCTTAATCTGGCACATTTGGGGAAAAATAAAATAAAAATAAAAATAAAAATAAAAATTGGAAAACTTGCAAATGAACCCAACTCCTGCTTTGCAAGCAAAAGACCTAGCGTTTACCCATCATGGATTTCTGGTCACATGGAAGAAGGACATGACAACAAATCATAAGTTATGTGGTCCGAACAATTTGTAGATGCCATTCACCCCAAATAGCACACCAGAAGACGTTTCAGATGTCATGTTATGCGGAGGCTGCAGCTTGCAAATTTAGTCTCTTCGCTTCTCTTCTCTCCCTCATGTGCTTTACGACACAGAGGATTTTGTGCAGAGCAAGGCTAGTGTCTTCATAGACAGTTCTGCCTTCGTTTTGGATTCCGACTCCAGTAGCAGTGGATATTCTTCGTCGGAATGAATCGGCTGTTTTCAAACAATTTCTATTAAAGCACCAAACGGCCTCTCCACCTTCTTTGCAATTGGGTGTCAGCATCTCTCTCGACTTAGGATACCTGGTGAAAAGACAACCACAACCCTCTGCAGTTGGCAGATATTCACTCTGGAGCTCGGGGGATTTGACAACCACTACTCTAAAATGCTTTTTAATTTTGCATTCAACCTCAAACTACATTCATCCATGTGCCATTCGTCCAACATACATTCATCGTCCATTCATCCATCATTCATCCGTCATTCATCCATAACGATGAATTGATATGCATGTTATACTGGACACTACCCGCAGTAATAGGTCCTCTAAGCCGAATAGGTGTCCGCGGTTATAGGTGAGCACATCCAGAAGCGTGAGCAGAATTCTGCTCATGGTTTAGCAATCCCCCTCCTACAGAAAGGAATTTGTCAAAATATTGATGTTGTCGAATTTTGGGCACAAAGGTCTACTGTAGAGCATGGAGCAGAGCTGGCACGAGTTTTATAAAGATCTTCATCAATGGTGGGACAAAAGCAATTGCAAGGTGGTCGGTTGAATCCTCCATGGTTGAAAGAAAAGCTAGCTGCCATCACACGAGGTCAAGGACAAAGTGGTAACGGCTCATTCTTCAACACATTTCAGCCTGTTTTGCCCTCTTATCAGAGTCGACCCTGATTTCCATGTTGAATTCTACAAGTTAGCTTGTTGGGTTGATCTATGGTGGTCTAAATTTTTTTGGCATGTGACTGCCAATGTGGCAACAGGAAAGTATCCAAGAACACATAGGGATGAGGAGAAGCTGTGGAAGGAATATTTTTCCGACCCCAGTCAATGGTGGGACGATCGAGGGAAAAAGGTGAATGCCTGTTACAATACAGAGAGAAGCAGATGCCATTCAGCATAGGAACTAGTGTGTTATAAGTAGGGTTGGGGTGTTTGCTAGAACAAATCTAGGCCGTCATTGTCAGCCGTTCGAAGCAAGGCGAGGATGTATGCGTGATGTGTGCAGAGGCTGGGATAGCTGAAGGAGCAGGGATAGAGTGTGGGTCCAAATTCATCCAATAGGGCAGGATATCAAGCACAAGATTACCTATGATTCCTAGTGGATCAGAGCTACAAGAAACCTGGGCACCTTCTTCTTCAACCTATTTCAGCTTGTTTTGCCCTCTCACCAGACTTGGCCCTGAGATGCATATTGAATGTTGTAAGTTAGCTTGTTGCTCGTTGATAAGTAGGGTTGGGGGTGTTTGCTGGAACAATTCTAGGCTGTCATTGTCAGCTGCTAGCAGAAAGGCAAAGATGTATGCATGATTTTGTGTAGAGGCATAGATAATTGAAGGAGCAGTGATAGAGTGTGTGTCCAGATTCATCCAAGAGGGCCGGATTTCAAGCTCCACATTACCTATGATTCCCTTTGGAAGGATAGATACAAGAAACCTGCATGGATAGATGGTCAACTAGAAGCCACAGCAGCAACGGCACAATTGATAAAATCAGACACTGCTAATGAAGGCACCTTCTTCAACACATTTCACCCTATTTTCCCCTCTTATCAGAATCGGCCCTCAATTTTCATGTTGAATTCTGCAAGTTAGCTGTTGAGTGAATGTAGTTGGGAGTGACTTTGACATGATACTGCCAATGTGACAAGGATATGCATTGGACTCATTGGTAGCGGGACATTGGGATAACTCTTGGCCATGTGCCATCGTCAAAGCTGAAATTGTTCTAGTTGTCATTCTGAACACTGCCCTGGTGGACATGTATGCTAAATGTGGGTGCAGCAAGCCGATGCGAAGGGAGAGTTCGACAACATGGCTAAATGAGATGTGGTGTTGTGGAGTGCCATGATTGCAAGGTATGTGCAGCATGGATGTGGGATTAAGGCTTTGGAAACCTAAGAGCAAATGATGTGGGAAAGGACGAAGCCATGTTCATTTGTGTTTGTAATATGCATTTGCGAGCCTAGAAGCCCTGGGAAGGGGCCAAGAGGTTCATGGTGACATCATCAAAGCTGGAATTGTACCTGATGTCATTCTGAACATTCCCTTGGTGTACATGTATGTCAAATGCGAGCCTGGTAGGCCTGGAAAGGACGCAAAGGTCCATGGTGATATTGTCAAAGCTGGAATTGTACCACTAGATGTCTCTAAACACTGCCTTGGTGGATATGTATGTCAAATGCAAGCCTGGCAGCCCTGAAAAATGGTGCAGAGGTCCATGGTAATATCATCAAACCTGGTATTGTATCTGATGTGATTCTGAATGTTGCCGTAGTGGACATGTATGCCAAGTTTGGGTACAACTACAATGATACAAATGGCATGCAGTTTGATAATATGGCTGAATGAGATGTGGTATCAGCCTAACCCATAATTGCACTTAACTAGAGTAGGCAATGAGTGAAGACGGGGTTCGTGGTGACATCGTCCAAGCTAGAATTGAACTGATGTCGTTCTGAAATATGCCCTTGTGGTGAGGGCGTGCAGAGCAAGAGCGCGGGATGAGGCTTTGGAGACCTGAAAAGCAAATGATGGGGGAAGGGGTGAAGCTCGACCACATCATGTTTGTGTGCGTTTGCAGTGCGTGTGCAAGCCTGGCAGCCCTGGAAAGCACATGCAAAGAGGTACATGGTTGCATCACCAAAGCTGGAATTGTACCAGATGTGATTCTGAACAATACCCTCGTGGGCATGGATAGCTGAAGGAGCAGGGATAGAGTGTGGGTGCAGATTCATCCAAGAGGGCCAGATTTTCAAGCTCCAGATTACGTATGATTCATTGTGGAAGGATAGCTAGAAGAAACCTGCATGGGTAGATGGTCAACTGAAAGCAGCAGCAGCAGCGGCACAATTGATAAAATCAGGCACTGCTAATGAAGGTAGTGGATTGCTGAAGTTCGAGAGATGTCAGTGTATGCATCTCCTGCTCGGGCATTTGGAAGTCTACATAGACTTTGCAGCTTTGTGCATTTTTGTAGCAGCACCGGATTAGATTATGGAACGGATCTTTGAACATTAAGTCACGTTGTATTTGAATCGATGTTCCAATTTCAAATGTGCTTTCATGTTTCGATGGTGTTTTCGTGTGCTTTCAATGGTGCTTTCATGTTTCAATGCTGCTAGAGTTAGGCCCATGACTACAATCATGTACACGACTACATCCCATCCACAGAGCCTCCGCCATGTGCCACTTTCACCCCTCGTGTTCGCCCATACTCATGTCACATGCAGTATCTAGAGCGCCATGGAAGTCATATGCTCCAGTCATAATGACCACCCCCATCCTGCATAATTTGATTCCACGTGTCATGTCCAGTCTTCTCCACGTGTTGTCCTGGGGTTAATCTGTGGAAGTCATATATGCCAGTCGTAAAGACCCTGTCGCCTTCCCTTTGACGTGATACGTGGCATGTCCCTTCCGTTCCACCTGAAGCTGACATGGATTCGCAATCATTTACTACGGTCTTATCAATGACTATGATTAGGCGTCCCCATTGCCACATCAACAGTGAGCTCCACAACTGGCAGATACGACTCTATGGCGCTTACAACTCATTTGTCACAACTGACTGGGTTTATCTGACTGGGCAGTCATGCAGTCATAAAAGGCTGATACGACTGGAAAATAGCAGACGTAAAAGCCGGGATTTGTTGTAGTGATAGATAATCTGACAGGCTATCAATTTTTCCTTGGTCTATTTTGTGTTCCTGAAAGAAAATGATGGAGTGATTTGCCAGGAAGGAGGCCAGCCAAGTTTTGATTTTCAATCTCTTTAGAGAAGTCGGGTCAGAACCCAACCCTCTGATGTTCCACGAGTGGAGGTCAAAGATCATTGATTGGCAGTGGTAGGCTTAGACTGATAGTCTCATATGATGGCCTAGTTACTTGGTAAATGAATTTGACCCTACGGTCTCTTGGTCGCAAAGAGTTGACCCAGACGAAGTTGTCTGGGGGTTTTCGGGTCTTCTTTTGAATGAGTATGAAAACTGCTCTTGGTTTGCCCAGACGGGGTTCTCTGGGGAGGATATGAACTGTTCTGTAGACACCGTATAATTGGTAACTGATAGAATGGATACTCCAATAGGGAAGAAGTCAGCTGAGTACAGGGTAAGAAATCCAGGATATCTCTGCAAGAGTGAGCCATTAGAGGGCAGAGTCCCTGAGGGTATGCTATCTGGCAAGTCAAAAACTGGCAGCCTGTACCTTTCCTGCTTCCCCCTAGAATGTTTCCCTCTACCGCACAACATCCAGCATCTATTGGAGCTTCCTGGTAATACTTGATAAATGAAACAGGGAGAGGGAGAGGATGGCACCTTGATAGGAGAAGGTTGGGAAGAGGGTGTTAAAGCCCTGGGTGGAGAAGTCACTTGGGAAGCAGCCTACGAGTTGGCGTGGGTTGTGTCCAGGATAGTTGATGTGTGCAGAGTTCTGACCTCCTGGTCGAAGTGATTGATATTGCCTTCTTGTGTGGAGGAGTCCACTTGGGATTCCGAGGATTCAGTGGCGAGTGTACTATCTGTTTGTTACCATTAATGTATTCCCTGGTCCTTTGGACCTCCATTCTGTAGTTGTTCCCATCCACCTCTGAGTCCAAGTGGGCTCCCAGTAACTCCATTCACTAAAGTGTCCTGGTAACGAATTTGTAGTTTGTGACTTCCTCTTGGTGCAGATAACAGGCTCCTCGTAAGTCCAGATGGCTTGTATTAGTGGAGGGGATGCGTAGATTTATGCATCCTCCACAAGGGCCGGAAGGTGGGTTGAGGGTTTGGGGTGATCTTCCAGGTATGCTCCCCACGATATTTTTGTGAGTGGTGAAAGAGAGTAGTGCTTCTGGTGTTTCTGTAAGAGTTGTTGAATCTTATCCCTAAATAAAACCTCTGGGCTACTGTTGGGAGGGTTGGATTGCACATAATGCTTGACATCTGCAGAAGTTATCCATAAAGAGTCAACACATTCGAAGTCATCTGATGTGATCAGAATGGCCGGAGGTTTTCTCTTCCTGAATATCAATGGGGTAACACAAGCAGCCTTTGTGGTTTCCATAATCTCCAAAGCCAAACACCCCCTAAGATTCAGGTGTTACCTGACTCTTACAAACGGGGCAGAGGCCTCTACAAAATCAATAACCTCCTCCTTAAGGCTGCACAAAAGGTATTTAAGGTATTTCGCCAGAGGGTTGTTCTATAAGTTCCGATATAATCTGGGAGGCGCGTCGCAACCTTGTCTTTTCAAAGAAGTATTTATTCATTTTTTTCCCCTTTTGTAGACGAGTAAACACCTACCTGCAATTTCCATTTTCTCTCTTGAATCTTATGGTGGATATCCAAATTGTTCCTGGCTTGAACATAAGTACGGTAGGTGTCTTCATCACAGCGGGTGGATTCTAGTTTTGACTTGTAAATTTTGAGGCACTTGTTTAATGCCACTACCTTTTTCTTTCTATTTTTTGCTAGCTCATGGCTCATCCTTTGGCTTTCAATGTTAACAGCCTTCAGTTTGGCTAGGAAGAGTTGTGTTGGGTCGAGGTGATCGTTTCCAGCTTGAGTCCAAGCTTGCAGGAGACCCTGTTTAAAGCTTGGTAAAATCAACTGGAATAAAACTTCGGGGCTGCTGGTAGGTGACCTGACAGCGTCCACCATGGGAACACCTCCCTCTTGGGGAGTGGATCAAGGGCTGAAATGGCTCAAACCTGGTGAGACAACCACCTTACTGGGTTACACATACGGAATCAACCTTACGGATCAGCAAATATTTGCCTCTACACTGGCCAAACTAAAGAGGAAACTGACATATTGGGGATCAAAACACCTTTCTATTGTAGGTAGAGCCCTTCAAACTCATTCTTCTGGATTGTGGTACTATGCTTCCTCTTGGCGATCGAACTCCAAACAGATGCAGGAGATAAAACGTCTTCTCATAAACTTTGTTTGGGGAGCAGAGGCCAGCACCCAAAACAAAAGGCCCTTGGTAGCTTGGGCGCAAATCTGCTTGCCCAAAAAAAAGGGGGGTTGGGGGTTCTCGATCCCGAGACCCAGATTGTTGCACTCCTAGGCAAATGGATTCCCTGATTTCTTGGTCTTGAAGGGGGTTGGTGGAAGTTCTTGGTTTACGACCACATTGTCAATTCATCCCCCCTTAAAACAGCCCAGTGAAGCCCTTCTCTTCGATGGCTCACGCAAGGTTTCAACCTTAAGTCAGTAGGTTCCGCTCTTTGGACAAGTATTTGGCAGGCTTGGGGGCAGCTAAGGAAGCTGCTCATCAAAGTCCAGCCAAACAACTTCTATGAAATCAAAAGACAACATATGTTCTTAAACAATACCCCTCTGTCCCCTTACCAGAAAAACCAGGCTAAGAGATGGTCCAAGTGGGACTGTCTGGGCATCAGACAGATACATAACTTATGGACAGGAAACACTCTCTGAACTTAGGAATCTGTAGCTCAAGATGTTGGAGTTGCACGAGCATCCAAAGGCCATCAACAGATCATTCAATCTATCTCGGCACAATGGCTCTCTACCCTTTCCTCTGGCCCTCCGGAACCAACCCCAAAGTCTTGGGCCCTCGTTGTACTTCAAAACCAACTTACTATTTTGTTTGTAGATGACATCACCACGAACGATATCTCGGCTTACACCTTCACCATCAATACCACTTCACTTAGACTCTCACTTACCTCTCCAGAACCCGTAAGCTTACCAACTATGGCTCTTACTCCAGTCAGAGTTTGCTGCTGGACAGCCCCAGACAAAGCCATGAATCCCCAGCCTCCACCCACTTTTACCACTAGGGCTTGGTTGGCAACCAACTCATTTGTATGGATTCTCGGCAGGCCCCTGGCAGAAATGGAGATTGACCCCCTGGAATGGTCCTGGAAATTCAAAAACTCAGCAGAACCCTTCTTTGCATACACTACAAAAAAAGGCTATAGAGCCCTGTCAGTAACCCAACCTATGTGCAAAAAATGGGAATCTAGATGGGGCTTGTACAACTTCCGAGACAAGAACTAGAAAACGATCTGGGGTTCTGTCTGGATTAAAACTCGTCCATCAAAGATTGCAGCCTTCCTATGGCAAATAGTCAATAGGGTTCTCAAAGTGGGTGAATGGCTTCAGTTCCAGGGAGCAGTGATGTGTGCTTGTTGCTCAACGGCGGTCCTGGAAACCTTAGAACATTGTCTACTGACATGTCAAGCTCCAGCTAAGATCTAGCCCTATGTTAAATTGTTTTACAGATGCTGGAATTACAGAGATCTCTCTCACACACATCTATTGCTAAACTATGACCCTATCTCTAAGAATACAGCCCTCAAGTGCCCGATATTCGAAACACTTAGAGCTTTTTCAATTTGGTACCTGTGGAAAATACGTTGTAAAAACACGTTTAGTGGTCAAACTACAACAATTTCCTGCCTCCCCTACCTCGATCTTCATTGATTTGCAAACTGAGGGGAGGAAAGCCTCGGCAAACTCTGTACAGACATTCAACAAGTCGCCATTAATGCAGCAGCGATCCATAGGAACTTTCAACACACATGGGGCAGATAGAGCCTCATATGCAACAGCCCTAACGCAAGACCAGTGCAACTGGAACGAGCTCCCCCCACAGGCTTGGCGAGATCTCCGTGCACCACTCGGCCACTCTTTCCCCGGAATTTGAAAAGGAGGTCAACTGGAAGCATCAAAAGCCCTCCACGACAGCTTCCAAACTACACTATAGATAGGGAGTTCTCTTTGATCCACACTGGTCAATGACTTCAATCACCTCTCTCCTCTGTGTCATCCTCGATGGTCTTCAAAACACCAACAACAAATAGGTTAAGTGTCTCTTTTGTCTCAGGTCTTGGGCAGTGTGCCCGGTTCTTTGGCGGAGTTGTTTTGGCTCGTGGAACACTGGTCACAGTGTAAGTGTCTTTAGTAGGGACATGGGTTTTTTTGTCTTGTGGACTTAATCTCCAACAGGAGATGGTTGGATCGTGATACACTGAATACGGTGTGTGTGCCTTATAGTTCCCCTTCCAATAATTTATAATAAAATTAATCAGGGTTACAATCCCTGTTCCGGTATTAAAAAAATAAAAAAAATAAAAAAATGTAATCCGTATTTTTTGCGTGTAAAGGAGCTTTGGCCAAGAGTTTGACTCCTATGATCTGGAAAGAAATGCCATGTTTCTTCGGCATTGAATTTTTTGTGTGTATAGATTCTGTAACCCGGCCACCAATAATATAATGACATTTTATCCCCAGCTCTAATAAATTTGCTGCTTTCTTTTTTTCTTTCTTTGCCTGAAAAAGTTATCACTATGCCACACCCTTTGTATTGTCAACTATCAAGTTTCACTATAAGCTCGACATGATATTCAGTAGCTCTCTCAGCACATGGGTACCCGCGCCCTTTCTAGGTGACAATGTGTATCAGCATAGGTCCAGTTGTGTGTGTTGCCTTCTGAACCTCCCGCAGTATAGTCACCAGATCATCGATGTTGTGGCCATCCACATGGTGGCTGGTGTAGTTGTTTTGTCCCTCTAAATGAAGACAACAGCAGCATGGTTCAGTATTGGTCTATTTGGAAGATTCAATATTGCAGATGAGATGGTGATGGCAACTGTTCACTGACAAGAGCTATAGATGCAGACACCAGGTACGTATGCAAATGCAGACAGAGGTACATATGTACCCCTCTTTACACTTCTTAAAAGCCAAATGTAAACTTGACTAATGCAGACACAGATTCTCTTGCATCTGAGGGTCATATGTGCTAGACCTACATATATACTATGGAATGGGCCAGCAGATGACATTCAGCCTAGTGAGCTGCCTGCCGAGGAAAATGGCGGAAGAGAGATTTCTTTTCGAGGAGGGCCCGGCCCATTCCATTGCATAATAGTCAGTAGGTAGTCAGTTATGATCAGTGTGGAGGAAGGGTGGAAAGCAAGGTATGGGGCAAGGAATAAGAACTACATTTTAGTGACCATCAACCTCCAATTCATACACAGAAACAGATTTCAGTCCATAGAGCACAATATGTTCATATTTTCAATGGCATTTCTTTTGAGCATGAGCATGCAAAGCTTACAACTACATTTTTCTGTGTTGGCTGTACTCCGACTTTAATTTATAAATATCACTAGAAGCACAGCCAAGGACACACCAAGACATAGCCAACCAACTTGTTCAAGAACTGCTGGCACAATATGCACATCTAAAGCACACCAGGTGTATTTCTAACCTTAATATCAAGAGTAATTCAATGAAGAAACGTGCACTCTCTTACCTTGTGCACTGTCGATCAATTTTTCGGATCATAATTTAAAATAACGTATTTTCTGTACATTAGTATATATTTTACTGGGTGCAATACAAAATCATAGTAGAAAATCATAAAGAAAATGGAATTCTAGCAATGGCGGAGCCGGAGTAGCTATCGAGCAAGCTAGATGGGATGACGGCTTCTTCAAGAAGACTTTGGGGAGTGGCTACAACGACAAGTTCCAGGAGTTACAGGAACGCAACTTTTGGTTCGTGGACAGTGCTCTAGAGGCTACGATCTAGAATCCAACGAATAATCTTCAGCGCCAAAGATGATTCAGGATCGATGTCTTTTTGGATCAGCAAATGCAGGAAAATATGCCTATATTGATGGAGGATCTCACCAACAGACGACTCTCAAGACAACACTACAACTCACTGCTTCAAGCATGGGAGCCTCTCCCCGACATCAACGTAGCATGGAAGTGGAATTGAATGGGAGCGCAAGGGTTAATATGGACCGTTGGATGCTAGTCAATCGAGGGTGGCGATCTCACCGGTTGAATATCGATGGATGAAGTATCATCCACTTGAATTTCAAGTGTATCATGTACCAACTTAAGTTGGTCATGTACCAAACTTAAATTGGTCATGTATTCCCTGGATGAAATCAGCGGATGGATGAAGAATACAAGCTGGATGAAATCCATGGAAGGATGAAATTATAGGCTGTAATTATAGATGGATGAAATTACACTTTGGATGACCAACCCAATGGATGGATGGAAAACAAGTGACTCGATCTGGTCCCTTCAGATGGAAGGGGCAGATTTGAAGCATTAAAATAATGTATCTTTTATAGTAAAATATTAGACACTCTAGAACAATGAATTAAATATTATCTGGATATGGATGCGTACATGCATCTTAACTAAGTCAGTGGTGTGTAACTATTGTGTTACTATTTTTAAGAAGATACTACTAGAATACATCTCGTCCATCTGTTGAATCAACAGTGAGGACGACATGAGAAAGACGTAGAGGGAAGCCGCGAGGCTGCTATAAAGCAGCCCCGCTATAGACGAGAGATCATAATCTAGTTGGGGAATGGCTACAGTTTCAAGGAGCTGTGATGTGTGTTTGTTGTTCCACTGCTGTCTTGGAATCTTTAGAACATTGTCTCCTTAGAACTATGTCAAGCTCCAGCCAAGATCTGGCCATATGTGAGATCCTTCTACAGATGTTGGGATCAACGGGTTCTCTCGGACACAGACATTTTACTAAACTATGATGCAGTAACCAAAGGTAGAAGCCTTGTCGTGCGCATACATATCGCTACACAACTACATCGCTGTCCAAACCACACCACACATATATGCACAATAAAGTAGTCTGCCACAATAAGAAAGCTTGAAAGGACACACACTCTCAACACAAGAAATATGAAATCCCTCAACATCACTCGTTAAAACAGAAGTCGAGCCAGGGGCACCCCAAGCTATGGGGACTCCACCCCACAACAATCTACACTCCCATCATAAGCACACTCAAATCTAAACGCATGAAGGAGCTCGGTCGCGCAGGCTCAACTCGAGAGAGATGAGCCACGCGACTGCCGTTCTCGTGAAGATAAGGCGGTTCAGGTGTCAAACTAAACCTGACACCTGATTTAACACTTGACCTAAATCCAAGTGTTAAATACAAATAACTAGCTTTATTCTAGTTGTTTTCACACTGTGCTTATTAACTTGACAGCTGTCGTGCGCATACATATCGCTACACAACTACATCGCTGTCCAAACCACACCACACATATATGCACAATAAAGTAGTCTACCACAATCGCCCCCCTAGCTGGTGGATAGGTCCCTCTAACTCCAGATAGCTACAAGATGTAATAGCCACAGCCGTACTAAGTCCTCTATTACTGTCCCTGTTGTACTCAAACTCTATAGACCAAGAGGCCGGGTACAAGAGTAGCCCCATCGTTAGTCGCCGTCTTGCAATCTATGAACTTGAGTCAAGACCTCGTGTGTTCAAGGTCCCCTAGTAGCTTGGCCTTGCATTTCTTGTTAGCCTTCCATGGTTGTATCCACTCCCACTATCCAATGCAATGTGGACATAACCAATCCCCATCCGGAACCAACTCAAGAGGTGGAGTCAAGCATCCCATATGCCAACCTCTAGAGCATCGATCACACACCAGCATGGTGGCTGCCCCTCTAGCAGACCCACACAACATGCACCTCAAACCTGCAGATACCACTGCCAAGTTTGGGTCTATCCTGCCATCGACATTCGGAAGGTGACATGGCGCACAATTACGCACATGGTCCTTCCAAGTTATGCCATCCCGACCCTCCAAGACCAAGACGCCTGAAGGCAAGACCTCTCGAACCCTCAAAATAACACGTCCTGCAGTCACATCCAGGGTCGTAGGAGCAGTCTGCTGCAGATAGACATAGTCACCAGGGTTGAATCTCCGAACCCCAGGACGATAGCCCCCACCACGTATGGTAGCATACCTCAACGTATCACGGTGTTGTGCAATGGCAAGGTTCTCGAAAGCCATGGGCATGACTCTCTTGAACAACTCTGCACGTTGCTCACATGCACGTGCCCACACGTCCAGATCGTCAAGGTTAAGAACTGTAGCAGCTTCTCTGTGAATGGATGTAGGCAAATCCGGCTCTCGGCCAAAGAGAAGAAAGTATGGTGAGAAGAAGGCAAGTGATGCTTGCTTGCTGAACCTGTAGCCCATGGCTAACCAGGATAACTGAAGGTCCCAATCTCCTAGGTGTCCCTTCTGCAAGTCATACTTGCGCAAACCCCTCTTTACTGTCTGAACAGCTCTCTCTGCCAAGCCATCGGCCTCAGGATGATCCCGAGAAGTGGTGCGGTGGTCTATCAAGGCCTTGTGACACAAAGCCTGAAACTCCCCCAAGAACTCTCTCCCTTGGTCCGTGAGTACCTCAGCTGGAGCACCGAATCGGCTAAGCACACAATCCAAGAATGCATACGCAGCTCCCTCACTAGCCTTATCAGGCAATGGAACCAATTCAATCCACTTTGGAGAAGTGCTCCACCATCACCAACATGTACTTGTTGTGGCGCATGGTCAGTGACAATGGCCCTGCGAAGTCAAGACTCCACCTGTAGCCCAATCCCATGATCGGAAGAGGGTGCAATTGTGGAGTAGGGGCGTTGAATGAAGCACGCACCCTGTCACACACCATGCACCTAGCCACAAATTGTTGCACGTCTGTGTGCATACCACGCCACCAATACTGCCCCTGCAGTAGACTATGAGTGCATCGCACCCCAAAATGCCCCAACTCCTCATGGGCATGCCGCAGTAACCGTGCCCACTGTGTTGGGTGAGGCACAATCCTCACTCGACCATCCTCCCACACTCGGAGCAGGTGTGTCCCCTCCCACTTGAACCTCTTGGCTCATTGTAGGATCCGATCCCTCTCCTTGGCAGTCATAGTGGCTGCAGTGTCTCCAGTGCGGAGGTAGTCCAACACAACTGAATCCTCATGTATATCTTTGGCGCCACCTTGCTCATTGCTGGCCTCAGGGTCCTCAGACACTTGATCTACAGTCATCCCTATTGCAGGTCCAACCTGGCCTTCCGCTGCCAAGATACACAGAAATGCAGATGCATGCCATCCGGGCACCATCTCCTCGTCCGTCTCACCATGCCACCGAGCTCCAGTGTCATCCTGCTGGCTTGTGCATGGATTGCGACTCAACCCATCTGCATTGCGATTGACCAAACCCGGTCGATGCACCACCTGAAAGTCATACTCTTGAAGGATGAGTGCCCACCGTGCAAGCTTCCCCGTAAGCTTGTCTGACTCCATCAACCACTTGAGTGGTTGGTGATCCGTGACAAGGGTGAAGAGATTGCCATATAGATAGCACCTGAAGTGTGCCACGGCCCACACTGCAGCTAAGCATTCTCCCTCATATGAGCTATACTTAGACTCTGCAGCATTGTTCGAGCGGCTAGCATAAGCCACTACGAACTCTCTTCCCTCATCATCCACATGTGTGAGCACCGCTCCAAGCCCCAGCATGCTCCAATCTGTATGCAGCTGAAAAGGACGCCCCCTGATAGGTCGTCTCAAGATGGGTGCCGAGGTCAACCTCGCCTTGAGCTCTTGAAAAGCTTGTTCTTGCTCATCTTCCCACTGCCACTCCTGGTCCACCTTGGTCAGCTTGGTTAGAGCCTTTGCAATGGCACTAAATCCCTTAACAAACCGTCTGTAATAGTTTGCTAACCCCATGAAAGCTCGAACTCGGCTCACATCCATGGGGCGTGGAACCTGGGCAATGGACTCTATCTTAGTCTGCTGTACCCCCAATCCTCCAGGATATATCATGTGACCCAGATACTCAATCTGGTTGTGGAAAAACTTGCACTTGCCCGGATGTAACTTCAATCCGTGCATCCTCAAGCGCTCAAATACCCCCTGAAGGTGTCTCTCATGCTCCTCCACCGTAGCACTAAAGATGATGATATCATCTATGTAGCACCGAGCAAACTCCACCCCTGCTAGAATCCTGTCCATGACTCTTTGAAACTCAGCGGGAGCGTTTTTAAGCCCAAATGGTAAGAACCGCCACTGGTATAGGCAATCCTTCCCGTGCTCATTGATCCCCCAGAATGTCGTCTTTTGCTTATCCGCCTCCTTGATCGGCAACTGGTGATATCCGGATCGTAAATCCAACGTGCTAAAGACCTTGGAATGCCCAATGGCATCAAAGATCTCCTCTGGTGTCGGCATGGCATACCTATCGGACTTGGTCTGACGATTTACAGGCCGGTAATCACCGCACATACGTCTCTCCGTCCAATTGCCATAGACATCCTTCTTGGCTGGCATCACTGTGGCTGAAGCATACTCTCCACCAGAGAGCTCCACCAAACCTGCCTCCCAAAGATCCTGAGTTCTCATCTGAATCAAGGACCTCTCCATGTCACTGTATCTATAGGGTCTCCGAAATATTGGCGTGTCAGTGGCCAATTCAATGCGAATCTCTTGACCCTTCAATGCTCCCAAGTCTTTCAAACTGAAGGCAAAGCAATTCCTATAAGCCCTCAGGAACCGCCATATACGTTGTCTCTCTCCTCCGGTGACAATGGGTCCAATGTCAGGCTCCCAATTGTCCTCCGTAACTGCAACCTTAAGTCCAGTGGGCTTAGAGGTAGAGGACGCGTCCCGTGGTTGCTATGCTGCAACCTCTTGAGCAGTACTCCCTTCCTGCTCAGTCAATGACAAGGCCTCATCCTGCCCCATCATCTCATCATTGAGAACCTCCTCATCCCGAGAAGAATCCCCAACCTCATCCATCACAACTGCCTTGGCTGCCAACTCCCTCTGAACCTCGAGTACCTCCCACGTGTGCCATGGATGTCTACACCCCGTGGTCCTCACCGGCTCGCCCCCACTCGCTGCCTGTACCGTCTTGGTAGGCAGAGAGACCGTCAAGGGAAGTGCACTCCGTACTCTACGTTGCTCAGCCATAGCCAAGCTGATAATCCAGGTCAAGCAATTGAGATCCATTGCTTGCCCCAACACCTGACGACGTGATGCCTCAGAAAGAGAAGGCACCGCCGTGGTCCCAGTGGAAAACCCCATAGCCCGCTCTCGCTCGTCGGCATTAGGCTCCACTAACTGTTGCATCTGAGCATCCTACAGGAGGCCAGGTCCACCATCCCGAAAAGCATGGGATCCTGGGAAGCTGAGCAGTGTAGGTAATGCTGCTCGTGGTTGACCCACCCTGTTGACCACTGCCAAAGGCGAACGGTCATCGTGTCTCACACGTTGAGACTGCCTCCCTGTGTCCAAAATGCTGTCCACTATGAGGTGTGTTGGCCGCGGCACCCCATCAAATGCACGCTTGAGCAGTGCGGGTGGCATCAAGTTAATCCACCATAGCCGTGGACGATGAGCCCGTGATCCCACTGCAGCTGCATCCAGCAGCACTGCTGACCCAAGCCACGACTGGACTTGATGCACACTGGCCATCACCCTGGCCCGAGAATCGCCCATCAGTGGCACATTCTCCAAGATGTATGTTGGTGATACAGCTTGATGAAGCTGCAAGTGGCGCAAAATCCGCACCATCTCCCAAAACAGACCTGTCCTCGAGTCTCGCAATCCATTGTCATGCCCGGCTGATGAATGCCTTGGCAGGGCCAACCTGCCACTACCAGATCAATGGAGCCAACCTGCTCCAAATCCGGCGCCCCCAGCATCGAAATGTCTGCTGGCAAGGCTTGTTGGTATCCACGAACTGCAGACACTGGCAACAAAGCAGGGTACTGCTGTACCAACTGAGCAACATGGCGCAGTGAGACGCGTCGTGTAGTCTCATCCCTCTCCACATACAGGTAACGCCTTACCCGCACACCTGCCTGTAGCACAGCAGCCAATCTGGTGCTGATCCCGCCAAACAAGTCCAGAAGGCAAATGCCTTCATCCGGATACTGCCACACAATAGGTGTGGTATCCAATGGTGACAACTGAGTTGGTCCTGGTGCAATACCCGCACTCTCCTCCTCTCTTGACGGTACAAAAGCCTCTACCCAGGCTTGTTGCACCCGTCGATCAGCAACCTGCTGCAAATCCTTGCTCGTACCCCACAATGGAGTGTGAGCAACCATGGCAGGCAACTCCGCCATACCATGCATGTCATCCTGCTCTGCTGGAGGTGGCACATCTTCTGCATGGGCATTGCCTTCTAGCAACTCTCCAGGCCAACTAACTGCAGCTGTAAAGGCGCGGCTAGTGTTGGCATCTTGCCCCGTTGGGCAGCCGCAATACCCCCAATGAATGTCACAGGGAGCTGTGCACGACAACCATCCCCTGACTGCCATCCAGGCCTGTAGAATGCTGACTCCTCCCAAAAGTCCAGGGTGAAGCCCATGGGGTATAACACTGCCCCACCAACGAGGACATCGTAAGAGACCGCGTCTGTCACAATGGCCTTGGCTCGCATGATTGAGCCATCGATAGGATGATCCGGCTGCAGTCTAATGGCCAACTGATGCCGCGTCATGCCCCGAGCCTGCTCTGATCCTCCCAGAGATGTCTGTATCTGGAAAGGACAAGGCTCCATATCCCCCTCCATGAGGCCCAAACCTGCAATAGCAGCTCTGCCCAACATCAGTGGCTGAGCTCCCGAGTCCAACAAGACCCGCAGTGGCCGGTACTTCTTGCCTGCCGGTCCACTCAAAGAGAAAATGTCATCCTGGTTGTCTAACAAGACAACTCCAGTTGTCACCATGGCGCGCTCAAAGGCTGGCCTAGCTAGCAGCTCCGTCAACCTGGCAGCTGCAGCTTGCCATGGCGCAGCCGTGGCAGTCTTGACCCTCAAATCCGAGGATCCCTCTGCCACTACACCTTCCAGTAACTCCGCAGAAGATGAAGTGACCTCCCCACTCTCACAGAGTGTTGCTGCTAGTCTGAACACTGCAGCTGGTCTTACCCCCGGCGTCGCAATCATGGTTGCCGAGAACAGTGGGGCTTGACACACAGAGGTGGCTGCCCCCAACAACACACCGGCTGCACTAGCCTTGGCAGCAGGTGTCAGTGCTGCACGTGTAGCTCTCCCCAATGGCATAGAAACCTCCGCCTCGGTAACAGTCGGGCGAGGACTAGGTGCCATGGATGGCGTTGATACTGTCTCCGCCAAGGTGAATGACTGAGGCAGCCTCGCCTGACGGCTTGCCTCCCCACGTTGTGGATCCAACTCCACCTCTGCACCTCGTGGCTCAGGAACTCGTGCTGCTCCTCGAGTCACGGCTGCAGCAGACTCCACCTGCTCTAGTGGTAGTGCTGCTCCGCACATGAATCCCATGCCTCCCATATCTCCTCCCTCGGGAGCAGGAGGTGGACCATCCCGCCTGGGAGCCGGTACCGCCTGAGCTATAGCCATTGCAGCGAGCCTCTGCTGTAGCTGCTGAAGCCGGTTGGCCATGCCTTGGTCAACACCCTGACCTCCGCGTCCGTGGCCATGTTGAGCTTGCCCTTGGCCTGCACCTCGTGCCCGACCACCTCGTCCTCTCTGTGCTGGTCCACCTCGCCCCCGGCCACCATTGTTCCCTTGGAACTGGCCTGGGCGCAACTCAGGATGCAAGTCATAACACTGGGCATCTCCATGCCCATACTTGCCACAATGCCCACACTGCAACTGTGCAGGCTGTGTTTGTGCCGACCTTTTGCCACTCTCTGGGCAATCTCTCTTGACATGGGGTCCTCCACATGTCCAACATATCACCCCTGGTTGCTGTTGGCCTGCAAAAGATGCCACGGGCCTCTGCACCTGAGGTCCCCTGTAAGCTCCATGGAACTTGGGTTGGGAAACCTTGCCCCCCTGACCACGCTGTTGGACAGTCCCTTGTGCCTGTGGGCTGGCAGCTGCACCTCGTGCAGGCATGTCCTTCCCAAACCCAATGGTAACAACTCGCTCCTCCACCATGTTGAGCTCAATCCACTCAGCCAGCAGAAACACATCTGCTAATGTGGGTTGGGCTGCTTGCAACAGGGTTGCATCCCGCACCCTTCTCCTGAGCTCCTTGTCCAAAATTCCATACCAGAACTGGATTGCCTGAGCTTCAGTAACCCCTTGGGTCACACTTATCAAGCGCCTCATACGAGTGTAGGCCTCTTGCAAGCTCTCACTGGGTTTGCGCTGGAAGTCTTGCAAACTTTGCAGCTTCTCTGTCCGTACACCTTGGTAGTTCCTCCGCAACTCCTGGAAGAACTCCACCACCGGGTTGAATCTAGGCACATGTGTTGTAGTCGTGGCAGGAGGAGTAGTAGCACCTTTTGAACTGGTACCACCTGCAGAAGTACCGGCACTACTTGTTCCACTACTAGTGCTGGTAGTGGGAGATATCGGTACTGATGCAGCTACTGGTCACGTCGTGCCTCGAGTAATGGAGACGTAGTCAGGTGACCAATACATCCTCCACTCAATCTTTGCTTCATGTCCTTGCCTGAACTCGTGGTAATCGTCCATAGGCGGGCCTTCCAAATGCTGGAACAGTCCCTTCCACGCCATGAATGGGGTGAATAGCTGTGGATTGCGCATCTGCTGCAAATCACACCAGCTGTCGAACTCCTGGATAAAGTCATCCAACTCGATTGTGCCCACACAGCTCCAGAGTACCTACGAGGCCCCTTGGTAGCTCCATACATCTCCTCCATGTCGTCCCACAACAATGGCGAATGAAACTGCACACCTGTTGATGAAGCCTCCGAGTCTGTGTCTGACTCTGCACTAGTTGAGGGTGGCGGTGAAGGTGGTCTGAACCGAATACCTCGTCTTGTGAACCCACTCTCACTGTTACTGCCTGTAGCCGTACTCCCCTCAAAACCCTTGGGTAACTCCGTGGTGACACTCACAATGTGCACCTCCCCCACGTGACACTATAGGGCTCTAGTACTAATTCTAATAGTGACACGGGTGGGCACCTGTTGCAGTTTAAGGGTCATATCCCAATGGCTCAGGGCACCTGCACCTACATCCACCGCAAGAACTCCTATGGTTGGCTGGTCATCAACCCAGCCTCACCATAAAAGAAACACTGGTGGTCTTGCTGGTCATCACTCCAGCCTCACCACCGACAGCATACTCTAGGATTGACCGGTGATCAAATCCGGCCTAATCCCTATGAAAGCAAGCGCCCACACAAAACCAACTTGGCGCACAGTCAAGCATGCAGGTGTTGGGGGGGATCCAAACACAAGAAATCAAAACATCAACACCCCCACACCAAAATCCAGCTGCAATGCTGATCCTGCAGAATATCCCAGCCCAAAACCCTGGACTGACTGGCCTCCACCAAGAGAGGCTTTGGCAACTACAAGTACAAGGTAATGAAAATAGTACAGAGATGGAGGGGAAGAATAGAAGCCCGCCCAAGCAAGATCTAATCCTGATCTATGCTATCAACTTCCAGACTTCTCTCAAAGTGCCTCGCTCTGCATGATGGTAAGGTGTAGGAGGTATATCTATGTCCAGAAACGTGCCACTAACCTTGTCCCAAGCTACAGTAGCTCGCTCTAACCAACCCTCCTCCTCTTTCTGCCAGGTAGAGACAAAGCAACACTCTGCTATCTCCCGCTCACTGAACACTAAAGAAAACAAAGGTAGGGTCTGATAGTCTCTCAACTCGAAAGCTTTGAGACGGTTGTGGGTGTCCTCATTGCGAATGACTGCATCTCCTTCAAACAGAACAAACTTGTCCTCGCTAATGAACCCCCGCTCGTGGTTGCCTTGTGCAAAGCGTGTTCGGCTGCAACGCTGTCTGATTGCACAAACTTGTGTAGCTCCTGCTCCTCTGCTCCAGTACACCACAGCCTTGTGGCTGAACACCTTGGTCCCCGGGGCTGTCTTTGGCTGTGTTCCAAGCCTAGCTTTCACCCACTTTGGTATTTCACTTACAGCTGCAGAACTGCTGGCTCCAACAGAGTTCTGACTGTCCAAAGCGATATTGAGGCCCTCAACGCCAACTACATCAGTCTGTTGTCTACTGCTAATGCCTGACTCCCAGTATGCAATCAACTCGTCCAACTGTTATCCACTCAAATCAGTCTGAGTTCCTTGGGAAACATAAATCATGTCCCCTTGTGTGCACAGGCTAAGAGAAGAGACCTGCCCTTCAATTACGTCCTCATTTCCCCTAGCCATACAAAGAGGACATCCACAGATTTGTCTCTCAAATAGACCAGAATTGGTTCTAGAAACAGAATTGTGGATCTTTCACGACACACTCACACTCTAAAAATTCCATAGATTTTTAGCAGAGTCCCAAAAACAGAAACCAGGTCTAGATAGGTAGATTTCCCCTTTCTGCAGCTATCCCCTCAAAAACTGAGTCAAACGGAGCTCATTTGACAAAGATATGACCAACCAGGCTCTTTAAACATTTAAATTAGATCAAAAATGCCCTTTTTTTTTTAAAACACCAAAACGTTTTTGCCATTACAACCTGTTCCCAGGTTATCTACGGGTTCCCGAGGCCGTTCCCCTCCAGGCTTCTCCAGGCACCAAGAGCTCATTAACTCCAAAACTCGACCTCAGTTGGGTGGGGTATCACACCCTGGAGGCGATTTGCTTTTCTCTGCGCGTGGGCCTGCCTCCTCGAGCTTTCAGGACGGCAAGGCAGCAGCCATGTTTACAGCACGCAGGAAGATTCAGAAGGAGAAGGGACTCGAGCCTGATGAGTTCGAAGAGGCTGTAGCCCAGGCCTTATTCGACCTAGAGACTACAAACCAGGAATTGGGGCGATTTCAAGAGCAGATGCACTGCGCAGCACCTTCATGGCTTATGGACAGGCAGCCTGCTGTAATGTGGCCGTCTTTGCATGGAATCCAAGGCCAAGACCAGCTTGAAGTTCCATCAACTTGGTCTAATTTGCATCTCTCGCTAGCGATTATTGTTGGCTTACAATGGTTTCCGCCTTCCTGTTACTGCTCGTGTTTCTTCAGTGTGCAATTTACAGGTCAGGGATCGGCGACAACAGGCACCATATTGCCCCGTCACCACCCCCACAAGGCACAGACAACTTCACTGCCAGGAAAAAGAAAGTGAACCATGCTCAGCATGCAGACCCAAGGCCTGGGTCCATCTGCATCAGCTCCAGTATAAGAGAGACAATCATACAGTTATCAAGTCTCTACAGGAATTTGCGATTGCCTCAGTAAAGTGGAACTCAATCTGCAGCCTCCTTCCGCCGCCTCTCCATCAACCCTTGGAGGCTCTCGTCCGCTGGCCTCATCCGTCAGCATTGCTTCTCCTGCTACGAGTCTTCGCATTTCCTCCCCTGCTCGCCTGTGCAGAAGTAAGTACCCTTGACGCCGAAATGACAGTAGAGGCAAGTGATCAGTTGGAAGTCTTCAATGATGAGACAAGTAGAGCTGGAGCTCCCACCCTTGTTCCTTGGAGCTAGAGCTTTCATGAGAGTTACCAAAAATGATGCGGCATTTGCACTTTATGCGACTCTGATCAAGATCACAACAGACAAAGGTACTTCAACATTATCCACTCAATATCAAGATTTCAAATATGTTTTCGAGAAGAAAAATGCAGACATATTGCCAGAACATCGACCTTATGACTGTGCAATTGAGTTACAAGAAGGAGCCCAACCACCATTCGGCCCAATCTATAATTTATCCCAGACGGAGTTGGCTGCATTACGTGAGTACATTGATGAAAATTTGTCGAAGAACTTCATCCAACATTCAAAATCACCTGCGGGGGCGCCTATCTTGTTTGTGAAAAAAAAAGACGGATCATTACGCATCTGTGTAGACTATCGCGGTCTCAACAAAGTCACAATTAATAATCGTTATCCGTTGTCGCTGATTTCTGGGCTTCTCGACCAGCTGAGACGAGCGGAGATTTTCACCAAAATTGACTTGAGAGGAGCTTATAACCTTGTACGGATAAAAGAAGAAGACAAATGGAAAACAGCTTTTCAAACAAGGTATGGACATTTTGAATACAGTGTTATGTCTTTCGGTCTTACAAATGCTCCAGCAATTTTCCAACATATGATGAATGACATTTTTCGAGAATTTTTAGATGACTTTGTCATCATCTATTTGGACGACATTTTGATATTTTCACAAAATGAAGAAGAACATAGCCGCTATGTACGCCTTGTCCTTGATAAATTAAGAAAAAGATGATTATATGCCAAGTTGGACAAATGTCTTTCCATCAATCTGAGGTCGAATTTTTGGGCTACATTATTTCCGACAAATACGTCTTTATGGATCAGAAGAAAATATAAACCATCATCGAGTGGATTAAACCAACTTCGGTCCGAGATGTACAATGTTTTATGAGATTTACAAATTTTTATAGAATCTTCATCAATGACTACTCCAAAATTGCTACATCATTGATACGACTCATAGGGAATGACAAATTTGTATGGACGATAAGGCTGACCGTGCATTTGAAAGGCTGAAGCAGGCGTTTACAACGGCTCCAATACTGGTATATACAGACCCATCCAAACCATTCTTTTTGGAAGCAGATGCATCGGACTTTGCACTTGGCGCTATACTCAATACGGTACGGATGACCGACTTCACCCTGTTGTTTTTCGTTCTCGCAAATTTTCCGCTACAGAAATTAATTATGAAATCCATGACAAAGAACTTATAGCGATCATCGATGCTTTTGAGGAGTGACGTCATCTATTGGAGGGAGCTAAACATCAGGTCACTGTCTACACCGATCACAAAAACCTCGAATATTTTATGAGTGCTCGTGTTTTGAATCGACGTCAAGCAAGATGGGGTATGTCACTAGCAAGGTTTGATTTTGTTATTACCTATTGCCCCGGACATCTTCAAAGGGAAACCCGATGCTCTTTCTCGACGATCGTATTTTGCGCCGAAAAAAAAGGAGGCAGCTTTCGACCAACAGAAATCCATCATCTTGAAATCAGCAAATCTCCAATTGAATAAGCTATCCATGTCCACCTATGATGATGCATAGATCATAAAGGAGATTCAGGAAGCACTGAGGAGTGACTAATTTGCTACGACACTACGAAGTCAACTAAATCGACATTGAGACAACCCACATGTTACAAACGACTTCGAATTCAAAGATGACTTATTTTATTTCAAGAGACTTCTCTATGTACCTCCAGGACCCACACGACTTCGAATTCTTCAAACATGTCATGATCTTCCGGCTGTAGGACATTTCGGCTTCAACAAAACAATGGAATTGATATCCAGGGACTATTGGTGGCCGCAGATGTGGAAACTCGTGAAAGAATTTATAAAATTTTGCGACATGTGTGCTAGAGCGAAGGGACCACGACATCGACCTTACGGCCTTCTTCAACCATTATCTATTCCCAAGGGTCCATGGTCGTCCGTGTCTATGGACTTTATTACGGACTTTCCAATTTCCAAGACCACCGATTCAATCCTTGTTATTGTAGATCGTTTTACAAAGATGACACATTTCATTCCATGAAATAAGACGGTTACCGGCGAAGAAACTGCAAGACTCTTCTTCAATAATATCTACCGCCACTACAGCAGATTGCGGCTTTTACGACTCTGTGTTATGACTGCAAATGCAGTTACGAAAGCCATTTACGACTTCATGACTCTGCAGTCGTAAAACCCTAGTCAGTTGTGGCATGGCAGATATGACTCGCCAGCCTAGCTGTGACGTGACGCTTGAGCAGCTGTATGGGTAGTCATACACGCTGGCTTTACTGAATGACTGAATGGGTCCATGTCAGCCGCTGTGTAAGAGAGACACGTGCTCTCTACAGAACACGCCATGTGTCAGACTGCGACGCCATCTGACTGCAGAGGAGGGAATCAGACGTCAGCATGTGTCGCATCGTGATTTTGACACGTGGTTCCTCATGTCAATTGACACGCGTCGCTGTGTGGGGGGAGATTTAATTTATTGTTATTATAATTACTATAATATAATATAATATAATATAATAATTATTAGTATTAACCAACATGGGACAGTGGCACATTATTAAATAACGAATTTTTGAAATTATATTCTTAGATAAAATATTATACCAAAACACACCCTTACGGGGAAGGAGAGTTTGCCTTAGTGCCTATGCTGAATTGCGTCTGCTACTGTTACCTGTTTATGGATACTTTTTTATTGTCACTTTGGCAGTATCATGTCAAAGTCACTCCAAACTATCTACCATCTACCCATGACCATCTACCCATGCAGGTTTCTTGTAGCTATCCTTCCACAGGGAATCATCGGTAATCTGGAGCTTGAAATCCGGCTTTCTTGGATGATCTGGACCCACACTCTATCCCTGCTCCTTCAGCTATCCATGCCTCTGCACAGATCATGCATATATCCTTGCATTGCTGTTAGCAGTTGACAATGACAGCCTACATTTGTTCCAGCAAACACCCCAACTCAACTTACCACACTAGTTCATATTCTCAATTGCATCTGCTACTCTCTGTAATCCAACAGGCATTTACCTCTTTGCCTCGGTTGTCCCACCATTGACTGGGGTCAAAAAAGTATTCATTCCACAGCTTCCCCTCATATCCGTTAACTGTTTTTCGATACTTTCCTGTTGTCACATTGACAATATCATGTCAAAGTCACTCCAAACTACATTCACTCAACCAGCTAACTTGCAGACATTGAAATTTAGGGCCGATTCTGATAAGATGGAAAAACAGGGTGAAATGTGTTGAAGAAGGTGCCTTTATTAGCAGTGCTTGATTTTATCAATTGTGCCGCTACTCCTGCCGCTTTCAGTTCACCATCTACCCATGCAGGTTTCTTATAGCTAAATCCACAGGTAATCATAGGTAATCATGTGCTTGAAATCTAGCCCTCTTGGATGAATCTGGACCCATACTCTATCCCTGCTCTTTCAGCTATCACTGCTTCTGCACAAATCATGCATACTTCATTGTCTTGCAGCTGATAATGACAGCCTAGATTTGTTCTAGGAAACACCCAACTCAGCTTATCACACTAGTTCCTAGCTGAATTGCGTCTGCCCTCTATAATCTAACAGGCATTAACCTTTTTCCCTCGGTTGTCCCACCATTCCACAACTTCTCCTCGTCTCTGTGACCTGTTTCTGGATACTTTCCTGTTGTCACATGGGCATCATGTCAAAGTTCAGATCGACATCTAGTACAATTCCAGCTTGGACGATGTTACCACGAACCTCTTTGCTATTTTGCAGGGCTGCCAGGCTTGCACACATGTTGCAAATGTAACAAACGCGATGTGGTTGCGCTGCAGTATCCCTTCCCACACCACTTGCTCATAGACCTCTCCAAAGGGCCTCCATCCCGCGCCGCTGTTGTGCATATCCTGGGATCATCATCCTCCATGCACCCCAATTTGGCATACAAGTCCACAAGGGCATAGTTCAGAACAACATTTGTTTAATTCCAGCTTGGACGATGTCATCACAAACCCCGTCTTCACTCATTGCCTACTCTAGTTAAGTGCAATTATGGGCTAGGCTGGTACCACATCTCATTCAGCCATATTATCAAAACAGCCATGTATCCTTGTAGTTGCACCCTGCAACCTTGGCATACATGTCCACTACGGCAACGTTCAGAATCACATCAGATACAATACCAGCTTTGACAATATCACCGTGGACCTCTGTACCCTTTTTCACCACATCTCATTTAGCCATGTTGTCGAACTCTCCCTTTGCATCAGGCTTGCTGCACCCACATTTGGCATACATGTCCACTAGGGCAGTGGTCAGAATGACAACTAGTACAATTTCAGCTTTGACGATGGCACATGGCCAAGAGATATCCCAATATCCCGCTACCAATGGGTTCAATGCATACTCTTGTCACATTGGCAGTATTATGTCAAAGTCACTCCAACTAGATTCACTCAACCAGCTAACTTGCAGAATTGAACATGAAAATTTAGGGCCGATTCTGATAAGAGGGGAAAATAGGGTGAAATGTGTTTCAGAAGGTGCCTTCATTAGCAGTGCTTGATTGTATCAATTGTGCTGCTGCTGCTGCGGCTTTCAATTGACCATCTACCCATGCAGGTTTCTTGTATCTATCCTTCCACAAGGAATCATAGATAATCTGGAGCTTGAAATCTGGCCCTCTTCCACACTCTATCCCTGCTCCTTCAGCTATCTATGCCTCTGCACAAAATCATGCATACAACAATCATTCCAGCAAACACCCCCAACCCTACTTATCAATGAGCAACAAGCTAACTTACATCATTCAATATGCATCTCAAGGCCGAGTCTGATGAGAGGGCAAAACAGGCTGAAATAGGTCGAAGAAGAACCCATAGAGGATTTGACCGACCATCAACCCAAAAGGACCTCTTGTGTGTGCTGCTTGTGTCTTATAGTCAGGTAATGTCGGATTGGTCTGTGAGAACCAGCACGGTGCAGATGAGCAGGCAGAGATTGAAACACGGCCTGCTAAGACCAAGCTGACTCTCCCAAGAACCTTGAAACATAAGGAAGAATACCAAATCATGGTACTAACAGGAGCCAACAGCCCACATTTGCAGGATGGACAAACTTCTTCACGGCTACCGTGATGGGCAACTTTTTAAGTTTTTAAACCTTCTTGCAAACCCTGCAAGCAATTTTCTTTTTCTTTTTTAAATAAATTTTTAAAGGAAGCCTCAGGCCCTAGAGGAGGGGGAAAAATTAACCCCCTTTCATTTGGGCCATGAGACCTACAGGACGATCAACGCCCAAACATATCGTCACGAACAATCCCACACACGGGGTAGGGCAGTGGGTTTGAACCCCGAACCACCGGGGTGACACACTGTGCACCTCCAGCCGATGTGCTTTTTTCAAATCTTTTGCACTTTGATTTAAAAAAAAAAAATTCATTCTAGTGGTTAGAGTCTCCGACATTTTCTTAAAATATAAATATTGATATATTATATATATAACCAGAAAAGCATGTGTCGACACGTGCAGTCATGTAGTGATTCATCCATGTGATGATATGGCAGAATGCATTAGAGTGAGAGTCATAAAGTCATATGTCCGTCTAGCAACTTGTATACGTCATTCCAGTGTGGGTATGACCGTGATTGGTAGTCATATCTGTCATGCCAATATTCGTGGTCAAATATGTTTGACCTGTGTTGCGCAGAGTCCGGAGTCATGCAATCGCATATACGCCTTCCCCGGACCTGCGTTATGACTTCAAAAGGCATCTACGACTTCAAATGGTATTTCTGCCACAAATCTGTCATGACTGCGCAGCCATGGAAGTCATAAAAGCCGCAATCTGTTGTAGTGCGCATTCATGGACTCCCGAAGGACATCGTATCTGATCGAGGACCACAGTTCATATCAAATTTCTGGAGGGGATTATTTCACATATTAGATACTAAGATCAACCTCTCTACAGCTAATCATCCACAGACTGATGGTCAAACCGAACGCGTAAACCAGGTTTTGGAGCAGTATCTTTACTGTACGATAAATTATCACCAAGATAATTGGACGGACGTTCTGTCATTGGCTGGGTTTGCCTACAACAACACTATACATTCTTCGACCAAACAAACTCCATTTTTCTCCAATTATGGTCATCATCCTCGAGCAAACCCTTTCCACATGAGGACTGTTGGAAGCCCTGCTACAGAAAACCTTGTTACTCATCTTGCTACGATTCACAAGGAGCTTACATTCTACCTCGCAGAAGCTCAAAAACAATACAAGGAGTATGCAGATCAACATCGCCAACTCCAACCCCAGTTCAAGGTCGGAGATCGTGTGTGGCTTCTTCGACGGGACATACAAACCTCACGACCATCAAGGAAGTTGGATTATCAACGTCTAGGTCCATTCAAAATTATTCGACAAATAAATCCGGTCAGTTTTCGGCTTGAACTCCCACGAAGTATGCACATCCATCCAGTCTTTCATGTTTCATTATTGGAGTTGTATCATCCATCGAATATTCCAGGGAGAGTCTCCGTACCACCTCCACCAATCGAAGTCAATCAGGAAATCGAGTATGAAGTCGACGAAGTCCTAGACTCTCGCATCAAGTATAAACGTCTTGAGTATTTCGTACATTGGAAAGGCTACGACATCAGCGAACGAACGTGGGAACCTTCATCCAACCTCGCCAATGCATCTGACAAAGTCCAAGAGTTTCACCAACGATATCCAGCTAAGCCCCGAGTTACACGTCAATAAGACGTCATAACGATGATGTCAGTCAAGTTAGCTTCAAGGTGAAGACTCAGTGTACCTGATACACGCTAAGGAGGGATGAGCACCACACATCAGTATATATAGTTACACTTCCAGCACTCTTGCATCTTGTATTGGCAGCATGGAGTCACAGGAACCAGATACATTGGAGCTGTCGATTACCCAACTACCAGATCAGCCATTCCGACTCTCACGACCTTCAACATCACGCCGACGCTCTCGAGACGATGGGCCACCAATGCGATGCGTACTTCCTCGTCTGGACCCTATACGACGGTGAGTAGAGCCTACTCGAAGTCTGATAATCCTGTTGGAGGTTGAGGCTTCGGACCCAGAAGGCAACGAAATCATGTTTGAATGCAGCTTCGGAAAATCAGAATGCTCAAATCACTGCGTGGTCCAAAGTTCAAGGTGTTGGACACTATCGATGGTTGCAGGGACCTATAAATCATTTGAGTCAAGAACGAAGAGCCGAATACTTGGCAAGTACCATTCGCCGGATTTTGGATTTTTTCCAACTCTAAGCAAGTCCAAGATTTTACCGCTCCTCGAGGAAATCGACGCTAGAGGAGGGGGTGATGTCACGTACATAGCCCAAAGGAACTTACCATGAGTAAATACCAGAAGTTACCAAGTTATCATGTTACCGAAAGTTACCACAATCTATCATGATTTATCATAAGTTACCATTAATTACCAAGTTATCGGGAGTTTACCAAATTACCGAGAGTAACTTGGAAACTGCTCAGGAAGCTTCATTTGGAGGAAACTTCTCAATTAAGATACCTCCTTTGTCCATCAAGAAACATCCATTGGGGAAGCTTCTTAGGGAACTTCCTAGTAGCCAGTATATATAGGAGGTGAGACTGGACACTCTTCAGTTTCGTCAACACAAGTTCAAGCTACTCTTGTTTGTAGTTCCAGTACTCCAGTCCAACTTCCAGTACTCTAGTCCAGTTTCCAGTATCTGGTACTCCAGTCCAGTTTCCAGTATTCCAGTCTTCAAGTTGAGTTCCAGTATCTTATACTCTTGTCCATTGTTATAAAGATCATCTTGATTCATGTTTACCCATCATGCATTCGGCCACGCCGACCTTGACTTCTTGTCTAGTCTTGTACATCTAGTCTGATCTCTTGTTTGTGTTCAGTCGTGTTCTCGTCCTTGACACCCTCATGATATCTGTAATGTGGCATATTTGGAAGCTTCGATACAAAAACAAGTTCAATGGCTAAACCACAACTATATCTGCCCTTCTTACCTTGGTCTTTCTTGATTTGCAAACTGAAGTTAGGAAGGTCTGGGCCAAACTCTGTGCAGACATTCAACGACACTCCACGAATGCAGCAGCGACCCATAGGAGATTTCAACACACCTGGGGCAAGCAGAACATCATATGCAGCAGCCATGTACAGGACCAATGCAGCTGGAACGAGCTCCCCCCTCAACCGTGACGAGACTTACGTGCACCACTCCACACTTTCTCTTGAGTTTGAAAGGGAGGTCAACTGGAAGCATCTAAAACACTCCACGACTGCTTCTAAACTATTATATAGATAGAATGATCTCTTTACCCCTCTCAAGTCAAAGACTCATTTACGTCAATCTCAAAGCATCCCTGCTATACCCTGTCTGTTCTTCAGCAACCCAGTAGTAATTAGGTTCCGCATCTGCTACACTTTGAGTCTTGGGCAGTGTGCCCTGTTTTTTGGTCTCTTCGACTTTTCTCCATTGAGAGTTGTCCGATTCGTGTTTTACTGGTCGTCGCAGAGCAGTGCTTTACTAAGGACATGGTCTTTTGTCCCTTGGACTTAAATCTCCATCAAAGATTGTTGGTTCTCGAAACATTGATCACAGTGTGTGTGCCTTATGGCGTAATTGGGGTTTTAATTTTTTTCCCCTCCAAATAATTATTTCAATAAACTAATCAGGACGGTTATTTATATTTTTTACTAACAGGCGGTTGCGGTTACATTGGAACTCAATATGGAAAGAACCTTGTAGGCCGGTTACTTCAATTTATTGACTTTCTAATAACCTGCCGGTTGCGATTAAGAGTGACATGTTTTTTTGGCCGGGTATCCATAAATCCGGTTATCATTTTCGCTATAACTGAGGGTTATACAACCGGTTATGTATATTTATTTATTTATTTAAAAAGGAATATAAAATTATAGTTGAATCTTCTATCAATCATAAATATGTTTTCAAGCGTGCATCAGTACAATGGAACTGGCCTGCATATATATTTTAGATATATGACACATGCATCTGGAATTACTAAATAAATTGGGCTCATCAATGGGGATTTCAAAAAATGTCCTATCATAATGTTTCAATGAGCTTCAATATATGAAGCCTTGGCAATCTCATTCATGAATCTAGCCAAGGACTCACACCTCATAACCGCCACTCATTGCCTTAGGTTATTAGACCCAATATATATACACATAACCGTCCATTGAAAAAACACCCAACCGGTTGTCTACTTTGCCAGCATCTGGCAAACAGAACTCGCCAAGACCAGATGTGAAAACACCTTGGAAACTTACACAATGGCAGAAGTTGTGGCCTTCGCCAGTTACTATTGGGACCGGTTACTTGTATGCCTACAGTCTGCCGGTTCCTATCGGGACTGATTATTTAAAAATTTCATCTCCTGCGGTTATACATATATATAACCGGATAAATAACCAACTGTTATTAGTGACAAGAATAAATAACCTCCCAACATTGATTCAATCCCCCTATTCTATATTTTTTTAACATTATTTTAATGCTTCTAATCCGCCCCCTCCATCTGAATGGACCAGATCGAGCCACTTGTTTTCCATCCATCCATTGGGTTGGTCATCCAAAGTGTAATTTCATCCATCTATAATTCCAGCCTATAATTTCATCCATCTGCTGATTTCATCCAGGGAATACATGACCAACTTAAGTTTGGTACATGACCAACTTAAGTTGGTACATGATACGCTTGAAATTCAAGTGGATGACACTTCATCCATGGATATTCATCCGGTGAGATCGCCACCCTCGATTGACTAGCATCCAACGGTCCATATTAACCCTTGCGCTCCCATTCAATTCCACTTCCATGCTATGTTGATGTCGGGGAGAGGCTCCCATGCTTGAAGCAATGAGTTGTAGTGTTGTCTTGAGAGTCGTCTGCCGCTGAAGATTATTTGTTATATTCTAGATCATATCTCCATACCATGTAGCCTCTAGAGCACTATCCACAAACCAAAAGCTGCATTCCTGTAACTGCTGGAACATGTCGTTGTAGCCACTCCCCAAAGTCTTCTTGAAGAAGCCGTCATCCCATCTAGCTTGCTCGATAGCTACTCCAGCTCCGCCATTGCTAGAATTCCATTTTCTTTATGATTTTCTACTATGATTTTGTATTGCACCCAATAAAATATATACTAATGTACAAAAAATACGTTATTTTAAATTATGATCCGAAAAATTGATCGACATATATGGCGACCAATGGGGAGCACTCGACCCAAGTGTGAAAGAACCCAGAATCTCTAGTTGCACACTTTGAACTAAAATCTAACAGTGACACTACTTGTTGGCTGTACAAATGTACATTGTTTTGATGTGACTTCTTTATCAAAGAAAGAGAAACAGATCACAAAGTTTCAAAACCATCCACTCGCCCTCTACAGAGAGAGTTTGAGTTCCCTGAGCAGAAATCCAGATAATAAATTTGTAAAACCATCCCATATCCCTCTTCGGAGAGAGTTTGAGTCTCAGATAAAAACATTTCAAAACCATCCATTCTCCCCCACCGGACTGGGTTTGAATCCCCTAGATGATGGAAGAAGATATGATATTTGTCACATTGGTTTCTAATTCTATTACGGTCTTGGAAATACTTTGAGCCTGTGCTCGTATATTAGCGGGAAAAGATTGGATATTTGGTGCACCTCAGAGGACCAACTCTGGCTATTTCTAAAAAGGACATTGGCTCGAATAGCGGTTCTATTTCTAAGAGACACTACAAGAGATGAGCGTTTTTAGGACTACGGCTTTTGCGGAGTCATAAAAACGGCACTAGGTACACGACTACAGAACGCTGAAATGCGTTGCAGTCATAGTTTTATCACTCTATAGTAATGGATATCACTACATGACTCCGGAAAGGTAGGGAGCATTGGTCAAACATTGTTGACCACGATGACAGGGATGGTTTATATGACTCGCGTCATATGGAGGACTACACGTGGATGAATTTTCCTAGAATCGTATGACTTCATGACTGAATATGGTTTCACAGCTCTAATTATACGACTGCATCACTGCACGTGTCATTTTGAAGGCACATACACGAATGTATTCATCCATTGGGTAAGTTCATTCATCCATGATCAAAGTGCAAATGTTAAATTTTTTCAAAAAGTTGCTTATAGGGTTGCTCATTAGGGTAGCCGTGAACAGAGGGCTGGGACTTGGCCTCCTTTTGGGCTTCTTTTTTTTGTCTTCCGCCACACCATATGTTTTCTTAGTATCCACGAGCCTAGAGCATGCATGGAACGCGATAATCGCAGGGGCGTGGGATTGAGGCTTTGCAGACCTATTCTTGAGCAAATGATGCAGGAAGGAGCATAGGCACACCGAGGATATGCACAACGTGAGGTGGTATAGAGGCTTCGGAGACGTATGAGCATGCGGGAAGGGGTGAAGCCGGACCGGGTCACGTTCGTTTGTGTTTGCAATGCTTGTGCGAGCCTGGCACCCTAGGAAATGGTAAAAGGTCCATGGTGCCATTGTCAAATTTGGAATTGTACCCGATGTCATTCTGAACAATACCCTCGTGGACAATGTGGCAGTATTGAGGATACAAAGGGAGTGTTTGAGAATATGGCTGAACGAAATGTCGTGTCCTAGAGTGCGATGATCACGGGATATGCACAGCAGGGATGCGGGATGGAGGCATTGGAGACCTATGAGCAAATGATGCGGGAAGGGGTAAATGCAGACTTGGTCACGTTCGTTTGTAGATGCAATGCGTGTGCGAGCCTGATTCTTCTTCGACCTGTTTCAGTCTGTTTTTCCCTCTCATTAGACTCGGCCCTGGATTGCTCGGCGGAGCAGAGCTGGCATGAGTTTTTTACAGGACATTACGTTATTTCTTGAGTAGAGTTTGGAGTTCGTTGTTCCTCATCGTGTAGAGCCCAATGGAGCCCAAAACAACTTGCATGAATGTTGTTGAAAGCTCACAAGCACCCCTCAGTAAAAGACCATGTCAACATGTTGATGCTGTCGGATTTTTGATCACAAACCTCTACCTTGGAGCACGGAGCAGAGCTGGCATGAGTTTTTTAAAGATCCGTCACGATGTTGGGAGAACCGCAATAGCAAGGTTTGTCTTTTTCTCAATGTACGATGTGAAAAAGTTTGTCCATCCTGCAAATGTGGGCTCTTGGCTCTTGTTAGTACCAGGATTTGGTATTCATTCTGATGTTTACAAGGTTCTTGGGAGAGTTAGCTTGGTCCGCGTTTCAATCTCTGCCCACTCAGCTCCTGGGGGGTGCACTCTAGCCAATATGTACCAGCCACGTGCGTGCACAGGAGGGGGTATTTTAAACCCCTCCATGTACAACATTATACATATAGAGGGGGGTTTAAAACACCTTGAATATAAGGTTACAAGAGGGGATAGTTGAATTTCAGGGTAGTCTAGTGGTAAGGACGTAGATTGTGTCGCGATGCACTGCGGGATCAAATCGCGATGCATCATTCTTTTGCTTTTCTTTTTTCCTTTCCTCCCCACGATCTGTCTCCCGCGGGCTCCTTTTCCCTCCCCTCCTCTCCCCTCCTCTCCCGCGCCCTTCCGCGTCAGCTTGGTCTTAGCAGGCCATGTTTCAATCTTTGCCTGCTCAATCTCGCCCTGCGCGGGTAGATGGTCAACTGGAAATATCAGCGGCAGCAGCAGCACATTGATAGAACAAGGCACTGCTAATGAAGGTACATTCTTCAATGCATTCAGTCTGTTTTCCCTGTTAGCAGAGTCGTCCCTAATTTTTTATGCTGAATTCTGTAAGTTAGCTCGTTGGTGGATCTATGGTGGTTTTAATGGAGTGATTTTGTGCTCCCTGTACCTTCTTTCAACCTATTTCAGTATGTTTTGCCCTCTCATCATTAGGGTTTAGGGTGTTTGCTGGAAGAACTTCATGCCATCAGTGTCAGCTGCTAGCAGCAAGGCTGAGGATGTATTCATGATTTGTACACAGGCAGGGATAGCTGAGGACCAGGGACAGAGGTGCAGATTCATCCAAGAGGGCCGGATTTCAAACAGAAGATTACTTCTGCTTCCCTGTGGATCAATAGCTATAAGCAATCCGCGCGGGTAGATGGTCAACTGGAAACGGCAGCGGCAGCAGTGCAATGATAGAACAATGTGCTGCTAATGAAGGTACCTTCTTCAACACATTTCAGCCTGTTTTTCCCTGTTATCAAAGTTTTTCCCCGTTTTTGCCTGTTTTTGCCTTCTTCTTGTTTCTGCCTGAAGGAGCATGGATAGATTGTGGATCCAGCTTCACCCAAGAGGGCTGGACTTCAAGCTCCAGATTATCTTGATTCCATGTGGGTCAGTAGCTATAAGAAACCTGCATGGGTAGATGGTCAGCTAAAGGCAGCAGCTGCAGCGGCACAGTTAATAAAATCAGGCACCTCAACCATGACCACAGCTTCCGAAAGAGGATCAAGAGGGGAGTCCACAATGTAAACCCTAAACCCTTTTTAGGGAGGAGTCATTTTTTATTTTTTTTGCCTCTTATGGATACTGAATGCCTCTTCTGGCATGAAGATACTTTGTGCGGCAGATAGCCTGACAGAGGCTCTACAGACTCTAAACCAAGGAAGCATTTCAGCAGATTCAGATATGTATGTCTGTCTCTTGCTTAAGTGCATCAAGATGGAAGGTCTGGAAGCTGGAAAGCAGGTGCACACTCACATTATCCAAAGTGGATTCTCGCCAAATGTTTTTCTACTCAACACCCTTGTCAATATGTATGTTAAGTGCCGGAGCGTCAGGGATGCTCACCAAGTGTTCAACAGAATGCCTCAATGATCTTTGATCACGTGGAATATTATGTTGGAAGATTTACCAAGCATAGGTTTGGTAGGAATGTTTTGGAGATATATGAGCAAATGATGTGCGAAGCGGTAAAGCCCAACCACATCACATTTTTTTGTGTTTGCAATGCGTGTGCAAGCCTGGGAGCTCTGGAAAAGAGGAAAGAGGTCCATAGTGACATTGTCAAAGCTGGAATTGCATCAGATGTCATCCTGAACACTGCCCTGGTGGACATGTTTGCCAAATGTGGGTGCATGCCGGGGATTGCATGTGCTTGGCTTTCTTCTTCTTCTTTGCGTGGGCGGGCCCTACTGCATGTGCATCAGCTTCCTCCATTACCGGATCTGCTGTCCTCATCCGACGCCCTTCACCTGCCATGCCGCCTGCACCAACCTCCCGAATGCCTATTCTGGCGTACTCTCGCTGCAGGTCCTCCCGCCTACCAACAAAAGGAGCAAGATTTTGTTTGCCCTCCCGCCCCAAGTTGGGCGATCCAAACATGCGAAGCACCAGCTCCGACGTCTGCTGCCGACGACTCTCCGACTGCGCTTGATGAATAGCGGCTTTTGGAGTGACTGCTCGAGCAGTTGGAGCTGTCAATGATACCACCACTGTGTTGCGCTCGTCTTCACTCTGTCATCCCCAACAATCGTGAGAACCACCAACGCAATGAAAACCACCATCGCAACCACCATCGCAACAATCGTGGAACAACAATGGAAACAAAACCAAGTATGGAGTGGCATGGAACAACAATGAAAACAAACCCAAGCAATGCCTAACAATCACATGCAGAAGCAGCAGAAGGATGCCAAAACAAACAAAACAAAGCGAAGAAGACCGCACATGTTACACAAAGCAAAAGAGGAAGGGGCTTGCCTGAGAGTGCTCGCCTTCAGTTGGCGCGGGCTGTGAGCAAGACAACGGGATCTCCTGCTAGAGCTTCAGTTTGGCCATGCGAGACGTTGGATGCCGCCCGTAGTACAAAGGCTTCAGTTTGCGCCGCGGTCTGGATGTGGGGTTTCTCTCAGGAGAGCCACGCCCTTCTCCACGCGGCATAAGTCCCAGTAAAAGAAAAAATCTCCCACATAATGCGTGCGTACAGGCCTCGAATGGAACTTCATCCACCCGTCACATCAGGTGTCGAAGGCGTATCCGGGAAGCAAGCGCGGAATCCGTGTGGAACATCCGGTTCAAACCGACGGCGGAGGACATTTAATGTGCAACTGCGCCCTTAAATGTCATAGGTATGGAGGTCGGCCACAGGCGCCACTTGGCCCACCCTCCCCCCAAGAATTCATCATTCGCCCGTTGGATGGAAAAAACGGCGTTGAATTTCCATCCAGCGGATAAAGTAGGACGCAACATGGCCCTCCCTCCGCCCGAGACGTTCTCATCCAGAAGCCGCCGGATGGAAAACCGGCGCCGAATTTCCATCCTTCAGGTAAGTAGAACATGAACGTGTTTGTGGAGCTTTGAGGGTGGCCGGCGCTGTTGATGTGCAGGGTATAAACCTCCCGAATCGAAGCCGGAGGGCAGCAGCCTGGATGCCATCTAGGAACGGACCACCAGCGGGGGGAGCTGCTCGCAGTTCGGGGCAACCGTTCGCCATTGAAGCACACATCTCTAGGGATTGATGAGTGGGGGGAGCAGCTTGGTAGAATACATCAGAGGGTAGCAGAATGGGCGACCACAGAAACTGAAGATAGATATCCTGAGGCAGCATGCAAAGGAACTGTTGCTTCCCTGGCCTTAGGTGTTTGCCGTAGTGAGAACTCCAACCCTGTACACATGGTCAGAAAGCGCCGAGTAGAGAGTGCCGGGGGCCATGTTGTTTGTGTGAGTGTCGGCTATAGGTCGGCTTGAGAAGGGAGGGGCATACCAGCTCGTTGGCCTTGTGTAGTGGTAGTGCAGCAGTTTGATGAGATCGCATTCAGTGTGCTCGAAGTGGAAAATACTGTGCAGAAGCTCAAGAAGGATCTCCTGGGCCCAATGCGGGCGGTAAATGGCTCAAAATGTGCACAGAGGGATAGCGGTGCCAGTAATCATGGGGGAGGGAAGAGTACCAATGACTCAGAGAGTACGCATGTAGAATGAAGTGAGGAGGGGAGCTATGGCGGCGGGCCTCGCTAACTTCGGTAGCCTTGACTAGGGTAGAGGTGCCGCTAGAAATAGTCAGGATAGTGAGTATAATGAGAACGGAATTTAGGAAGTGCCTAAAACGGTGGGTAGCAGAGAGGATAGCCAAAAGGCTTTGAGGAGGGCGGCGCTCCGCTCTCCCATCGCGAGTCCCCGCCAAGGTGGGAATGGACGACACAGATGGAAAGAATCTAACGGCTCAACTCATCCTAAAACCGGTTGTGTCAAGTAGCCGGTGGGAGTCGCCAGGTTACCAGTTGTAATTTGGCCATGAATACTCTCACCGCTCCCGCGGTGAGAGTATTCATGGCCAAATTACAACTGGTAACCTGGCTCCTTGCGCCCGTTACCTAATACATAACTCTCAGAGTTATGTAATCACGCTCGAGAAGGGGATTTGGCCATTTGAAAAGCTCTCATTTGGTTTTAGCGGCATATCAGGCGAGTCGAAATTCAGGAAGATAAGTTCCAGTGTTTTTATTTCTGGCGAAATTTTGCACTTTTTCGACCTCAAAAAAAAATCGAATATTCTGTCATAAATTCCCTATTTTCTCATGGATGAAATCGCCAAACTTCTCCCAAAAAAATATAAATCTTGGATGAATTCGCCTAATATGGATGATAGTACAGAGGAGGATGATTCTGTCCAAATTTCAGTGGATGAACAGAAAATATGGCTATTTCCTGCAAAACTCAGGAGCCACTCCTGTTATTTTCCAAATTTGAAAAAGAAAAAAAAGGACACTGATTACGGTGTGTGTGCCTTATGGTGTAATGGGGGTTTTAATTTTTTTCCCCAAAATAATTTATAATAAAACGTATCAGGGCTACTACTACCCCCTGTTCTGTAAAATAAAAACAAAAACAAAAAAAAACTGATAAGTTCGGTTGAAAAAAGGGGTCATGGACTTTAGGGGTCCAATATACACGTGGAAAATTAGTCCAACACGAGTATGAGTCTTGCCAAAGTGGAGAGAGCAATTGGAAGCGGGTTGTGTGAGAGAGATGGTGCCCAGTTTGAGTTTTGGTGGTTTTCAAGAAGGCTGGAAGTGATCCGGTACTCAAGTAGCAGCGCATGGGCATACGAGAGAAGCTTCTCGTACGCGGGGTTCACAGTTCCAGCCTTTACATGTGCTCCATCAGTGCACAATCAGAGCTCCCATGTACAGACCATCTAGCAGCGAGTCGCCGTAAGCTGTTGAGATTGGAAGTATCTCATTTTCCTGCTGTGTCGTTGTCCCTGATACTTTGTGTAGTTTGCGTTGTGATTTGGATTTGAATTGCATAAGGTCAGATTGCTGAATCGTTGGAGGATGGGCCGGGGGTGCCCATATCTTGTTGCTGGGCATGGGGAGCATCTAACTTTTGCAGCCTTCAATGCAGGACCTTTCTAGTTGCCAGGTGATCAGCCATCAGGCACTGCAGGACCCAAAGGGAGGCGCTATTGTAACGAAACTGTGTCTTCAAGCGTATGGGGAAGGAGCTGCTGGCAAGAGGGCCAGCCAATTATGCAGCCTTAACGCCAGTAGGATTCGTGGAAAGAGCCGCCGCTGTCTATGGTAGTAGAACATCTGTGGTGTATGGCGGAATTCGGCACACATGGGCTCTAACGTTCGACCGCTGTCGCCGACTGGCCTCTGCACTCCTCGGCCATGGAATCTGCCCGGGTGACACCGTTGCTGTATTGGCACCCAATGTGCCAGCAATTTATGAAGCGCATTTTGGAGTGCCAATGGCTGGGGCGGTGCTCAATTGCATTAACATTAGGCTCGATTCACGCACAATAGCCTTTTTGTTGGAGCACTCCAAGTCTAAAGCTCTTCTTGTTGATGAAGAGTTTTTCCTACTTGTTGACGAAGCCCTCTCCATGTTGGGCCAGAGACTTGCAGATTTTGAAATGCCCTTATTAGTGGTCATTGAGGATGATTCTCTTGACAATCAGAAGCGTTCTGGACTTGCTGACGCTTTAGCCAAGAGGGTTGTAAAATACGAGGACTTCTTGTCGGAGGGGGATCCGACTTTTTGTTGGACGCCCCCAAAAGATGAATGGGATTCCATATCCCTCTGCTACACATCCGGTACCACGTCCAGTCCCAAGGGGGTGGTTCTGAGTCACAGAGGTGCATATGTGGCAGCACTCAGTAACTGCCTGATATGGGAAGTGCCAATTGGAGCTATCTATCTGTGGACACTTCCTCTCTTCCACTGCAATGGGTGGACCTTTTCCTGGGCTTTGGCAGCCCTTGGAGGCACGAATATCTGCTTGCGCCATGTGACAGCCAAGGCAATTTTCACTGCAATTGGAGAGCATGGAGTAACACATTTCTGTGGTGCTCCTGTGTTGCTCAACACGATTGTTAATGCGCAGGTGGAAGACCGGGTACCCATCCGGGGTGTGTGCCATGTGATGACTGCTGGTGCAGCACCTCCTGCAGCAGTGTTGGAGAATATGGAAAAACAGGGCTTTCGGGTGACACACACATATGGCTTGACAGAGACTTTTGGGCCATGTACTGTTTGCGCTTGGAAGCCTGAGTGGGATGGACTCCCTTTAGAAGAGCAAGCACTCTTAAAGGCACGGCAGGGAGTTCGCTACATAGGGCAGGAGGGCCTGGATGTGGTTGACACAGAGACAATGGCTCCTGTGCCTGCAGATGGATCCACCCTGGGTGAAGTCGTGATTCGAGGGAACATGGTGATGAAGGGCTACTTGAACAATCCTAAAGTCACCCAGGAAAGTTTCAAAGGGGGCTGGTATCACTCAGGCGATATCGCTGTTAAGCATGCAGATGGCTATATGGAGATAAAGGATAGAGCCAAAGATATCATCATATCAGGAGGGGAAAACATTAGTTCCTTGGAAGTGGAGAATGTGTTGTTCAGACATCCCTTGGTGCTTGAGGCAGCTGTGGTAGCTAGGCCTGATGAACGCTGGGGTGAAACACCATGTGCCTTTGTCACACCAAATGGGAAGGTCTCACTGAGTGAACGAGATGTCATTCAATTTTGTTATGACCGGCTGCCACATTTTATGGTGCCACGATCTGTGGTGTTCGGCCCTCTACCCAAGACAGCAACTGGCAAAATCCAAAAGCATGCTCTTCGGTCAAGAGCCATAGCTTTGGGTAGTCTTCACAGAGCTCCCAAGAGTCGGCTGTGAGCTTTCTTGCTCAAGGCTACCTGTCATTGTCCAGACAACTGAGGAAGAATCTTTGGTTGCCAGCCTCGGTGATTAGAAAGAAAAAAATAAATAGAAAAATTCAAATCCAAGGTCTAGTTTGGCATGTGTTGCTTCAAGTGACTGTGCTGCCCCATCAGGCAACATTCACTTGCTCTGAACAGCCAATTGAGAATTGAAGTATTAGTGGGCAACATCCTTCTTTGGCAAAGGCAACTCCGAGCCCTCATGATGGAAGTAGAACCGGTTGACCTCTTCCTAGTACCAGCTTGTGCTATGAGGGGTGCCTTTTGTATTTCAAAAGTGATAGTCTTTCTCTCTTCTCTGAGTTTGATATAATACTTATTTGCCTGCCCCACTGTGAGAAGTTTGACCGTGGAAAGTTTGATAGTTGGTGCCTCTTTCCTAACAAGTGTCTTCTCCCTGGAACACAATGAAGGAGATTGCATAATGTCATAAAACAATAAGTTGATGGGACGACTCTGAACATCAATTGCATTTTGCTTACTGGGATGCTTTGGTGTCTCGTTCATAGCCTGAAGACGGCTGAAACTATCAACAAGATCAAATGCATATATTACTGAGGCCCCTTTTTGTCACAAGAAGAATTGCTTGTCAATTTGGTACTGGAAGCGTCGCCTTTGGCACTGCTCTGGCTTTGAGTGCAGCTTTGGTGGCTTGAGGAGGTGGTCTTTGACAGTGATTCAACACCTGAGATGCAGTGATCAGGCCGCATGGGAGCACCTTTGCTTGTGGGCCGTCCGCTACGAAGTACAAAGGGCTTGGGTATGGTGTACTGTCTTTTGGGCAGCTCATGCACCTGTGGTACCCGTGGCCAGTTTCAGATTTCACTTATATACCATGAATTAGTCATGAGCTAACAATGCTCACTCCCTCTCTTGGTCTGCTGGGGGTATTTTACAGGGTAACTGGCACGTTTCACAAGAGTTAAGCATCAACATGCAATATACCAATGTTCTGCCATCCTTGTCCGTGGGGCTACATTAACATATTTATAGGAACATTGAGACAGCAGTGAAAGTCATGGACGATTGTCACAAGAGGGCCATTGCATCTGTTGTCAGGGCAAAGCTATACAGCTTTGAAGTATCTCTTGGATTCTAGCTCACTTTCATCTACATGGAAAAAGGAGGTTGAAGTCAAATGCCTCAGAAAGAAACCTAATCATTAACAATGATAACCTGATCTGGGCAGTACTAGGTTCTACATAACTGCAGAGTGGTTTAACTATGTCCTGATCACCTTTCTGAATATCATCTCTCTATGTCAAATTGCACAGAATTACAGGTATACCGTGGGGACAAGGTTATTACATGAGAAAAGAAGACCTTCCGCTCCCACTCTTCCTGGTCCTTCTTCATTTGTTTAGCCAGATCCTGGAGCTCCAGGTGCCGCCCAAGGCCTTTAATAGCAACGGGTTCCTTGTCTTTTGGGGGCACAGGGTGCACTGCAGGTTTGAAAGTGCACTCCTTAACCTCCTGCAACTCCCTTACAACACGCTGTGCTTCCCGGATCTTGGCTCTCTCCTGCCAAGGTTAGCATTCCATTTGTCTTTGGGGCTGTTCAATCTCTCTCCCCATCTTTCTCTCAGGACCCCTGTGGATTTTACAAGGTTTCTTTCTGTCTACCTCGTTGTCTGAAGGAGGTTAGCAAATTGCTTACCAAAGACATATGGCGAGCCATTACAGAGAGGGTGGAGTTCACATGAGATTTGAGGTATTCTGAATGCTTCTCCATCATGCAATCATACATTTATTTTTGAGAGATGAGAGGGGGATGGTACCAAAAAAAAAATGCTTAGCAAATACCTGCCGGAACTTGCGGCGGTCCTGAAGAAGTTTTTCCAGTGCGTCAGTTGATTTATGGGTGTTCACCTGCTCAAACAATCAAATGTTGAATTCTGTGATGGTTTCACTCACTCTAAGCCCGCTTAAATAAACAGTTAGTTCAGCACAAAATTTCTCCAACAGAGGGGGATCTTAACCTGCGGTCATTGTCAGGGGCAACAGATCTGAAAGCCTTGATATCACACAATCTGGCTGAGCTGAAGAACCAAAAAACAGACACTTACATCAGGGTGAAAGGTGCACTGCTGTTGAAATTCCTTGTGAGCCACTTGCTGCAGTGCTTCCTTGCATCGCTTTCCTCTTTCATTCTAGGAAACACAAGTTTCTGTTAATATTATCCCTCAGGTTTGTTGCAAAGACAGTCCTTTTTATGTAAAGTCGTAAACAGTGAAACCACTTGCTTTTCTTCCCAAGATGTTGACGCCATATAATACACCCATAGAAGGCCCCCCCTGTTATGACTTTCCTAATAGTAGAATTACAGTTTATAGAAATAAAAATTGCCCATTGCAGGTAGTTGAGGCACCTGTGGGAGGAGAGTTCTGCTGAAGATGAACATGGTTCTCACCCATTCAAATCCATGTCTTAAAGTGGTCTATATCTTACTTTACCCTCCAATGCAATCTACCTCTCCATTAATATGAAGGCTCTTTGTCCTGTGGAGCAGTGCCAAAGACAGAAGTTACTCACTATGTAGAGCTCCTGGATAGTAGGAGCTCGTCCCAAAGTCCGCGAAGTCTGGTCAATTTTGGGTTGGAATCTGAACTGAGAATAGTAGTTATCCTGCGTGAAAGGCCACCAACAATACAGAAAGAATGACAGATGCATCAGCAAGTGAGGAATTGCCCAGTCAGCCCAATGTATGACAACAGGACAAGCTTTGCAACTCTCTTATACTTTTTGCCATCTTGTTCCCATGCTGTATCTAGGTGACAGATGTACGTACAATAATAACTGGAACACAATCTTTGGGTTGCTTCTCTGGCAATTTGAATTTCAAATACTCTCAGATGCTGCCTACAGCAACATATTGCAAATTAGGTGGGGGTAGTGTGAACTTCTTGTGTATGACACATACAGCAATCCGTTGACGGACGTGGCAACGACGCTGACTGTCTCGGCGAGAGAGTCTGTCTAATCGCTCGTCCAGCGTCTCTCCAATGACCTCTGAGAATGGGGAAGACCGCAAAATGAAAGAGGCATTTCCAATATTTGGGTGAAAGGTCAAGTCGGTAGGCCCTATTTGCTCTATCCTCTGCACATGCAATGAATATCAGCCACAAGAATGTTTGGTTGTCAGTTTCATTTTTGTGCAGCTGGTGTATGAACTAGATTCATCCTCCAAACTCCAAACTTTCAACACCCATCTATAGATGATTGCTCTAAACATAAAGGTAGCTGAAGGGTTTGTACTGGTCACACATCAACATTTAAGAAGTTTATCGATGCCCAACTGGTTCTCAATTAAAGAGGTATGAAATGTAACAAAAAATGCTAAAACCTCTCACAATCATGATTGTCTTGTGACGCAAGGAAGACTTGCTTGAATGAGTAATGATAAACGATAGAAGTATGAGAAGATGTGACTTGGCCCAGCGTGTGCCAACCTACTCTACATAGAATTATCTCAAAAGTTAAGGGTTGAGTTTTTACAAATCTACCTTGTGCTGCTCCAATCTGCATAAAAACTGTTGTTGGCGTGATAGAAAATCGCAACCTTCAAACTTAGACCCCGCCAGGATGTCATCTGTGTTGGGATTTATCTCTGGGGAAAACGTGCACTCATCCTTTGGCCTGTATACTTTTGCCTGTTTAACCCAGTTGTCAAGATGAGAGATGTATTCAGTATGCCGTGTTGACCGACCTGCCCATAATTTGGAAGAAAGGGGAGAGAGAGAGGAGGGACTCATTTAAGACATTCTCCCACATAGAGAGAAGAGATTTATCACATCCATGGGACGGGTGATGAGGGGTTGAGGTACAAATGGAAGAGTTAGAGAGAGACAAGGACTGACATAAATGGTGGATGCTAGGTCAATCTGAGAAAGTGGTGAACAATTGCTGAATGAAAGCGAGGGCAATTAGAATACCCGGCACTCTCCATTTCCATCAAAATGAGGTGGACCGCAACTTGTCAGCCTGTCTGCAACATCGATTGTTTCTAATCCTTTCTGTATCCAAGCCAATAAGCATGTGAATGGGAGATAAGAAGAGATGCCTCATGAGTTAGAGTTACCAGTGACCGAGTTGAATATTTGAAACTGCATGTACGGACCAGCAAATGGACAACCTAAACTTTCAAAGTAGAGAGAATGTACGCATTTATTATTCCTCTAAGTGAGAAGTGAAATGTGAGGGGCCCTCCACAAGCAGCCCAAAAGGAACTATTGCTCAACAAATTGTCTAAGAGTCAACACTTCATACATGCAAGCTGCCAATTATGATCCTCGTAAGGGAAGACCTCTGTGAGAGATTGGGAATTCCGGGATAGACAATTGAACCTCCCACGGTCTCATAGCAGAAAAGCCAGTGAAAGAAGAAAAGTTCTTCACTTTCGATTTCCCTGTAGTTTCCAATGCAAGCAAGGCTTCGTCGGATTTTCCCACCAACCTCTCTCTATCCTCCGACTGTGGGGGCCCACCCTGAACCTCCCCATGCCCTTAGAAGAAAGGGAGATAGAGCTGTTGACAGGTAATCGGACAGCAAGATTCTTTTGTCACGGAGGAACTGGTGGAACTGCAGTTTTGTTGATTCGCTGCCCTGTCAGCCTGACGTGAAGTTCCATAAGTTCTTGTCTGACGCATCTATTGCAGTTCTGCTTTGATAGTAGGGAAGCAACAGAGAGTCCATTGTGCTCAAATAGTTGGACATGAAAGAAATAAAAATGCTTTGGTACACGGGAAGCTCTAAGAGCTTATGGGACACAAGAAAACAGGATATAAGAAAGAAAGAAGGGGAAAACCTAGAAAGCCAGGCCTACATAGCTGCACGAAGATGAGCCCCTCATAGAGACAGCCAGGACCAATCAAAGAAATGAACTCCATAGAGAGAGTGTGATGTACTCACTTGTGAGTAGGAAGGACAGGGCTTTCCTGGGCAGAGAAAAAATGATGTGAGAACACTTGATGTGGGGAGGGGAAGTTTGAACATGGCTGCACACAAAGTACCTGCTTGAAAAGTCGAAGGGATTTCTGGTTGATTTCAGGTTTGAAAGTGAGCACCTTTGCCTCCTGGGCTCTTGCTTGGGCAATTCTCTCATCCCGCTTCCTCTGCAATCACCAGAACAATCGCTTAGTTGATGTGAGCCTACATGAAACCACTAGAAGTCTGTTGGTTAGTATGTAAATATGCACTTTAGGTGCTTCTGTACATGGTTCCAAGTGATTCCACCAGGGCTTAGCCAATTCATACTCTGTGGCCAAACTCCATTTATGTCTATAGTGCACACTTACCTCAAATAGGAAAACTTCACTTATCCTACAGCAGTACCGTACTACAACAAAAAAAGCACGAGGACAAGATTCCAACCAGAAGCTCTTGTAGGCGCTCCTGAATGGGTTGATAGGCATCCATATCCAGGTACACTGAGCTCAAGTTGATTTTAGGCCAGAAGGAGCACTGGTCCAACTCCTCTTTCTCAATCACCTTTCGAGCCTAAGCTTGCACAATCACACACAGAGTAGCCAGTCAATCAACATGAAGACTCAAAAGGATTTGGAGGGGGTCATTTCTTTGCTTCCCTCTAGCATCAGGAATGCTAGCATGACAGCATACTCATCACCACCAGCATCTCAAAAAACACGCATGCTGAAACTCATGGACTGCCACTTAATGCAAGAGGCTGGGACTCTTCGACATAAAAGTCAAGATTTACTATGAAGAGAAATTGAAGGCTCCTAATGGCTATACTGCTTACTTACTCCAAAAGAAAACAGGGCGAGGGAAGGAGGACAGCTCAATGAAAGTAGACACATACTCTTTTACGAAATTCAATACGCTGTTTCATTTCACTGAGGCGGTCAACGATAGGAGCAGACAAGGATGAACCAGGGTCTGGTCTCCGTCCCACGACAGGCTGTAGCAGAGTGCAAACAACAAGTACACAATGAACCAACTGAATAGGTGGAAAAGCACTTGTATGAGGAGCATGTAGGGAGGCATTGACAGCTAACTCATCTCAGCTTGCTAGTTCAGATAAAAACCTTGCACTACTAGGCAAATAAACAAGCAATGGCAGAACCGCTGCCCAGACTGGTGGACTCACACGTAAAATCCAGAAATCCCTCTGGACTGTATATTGAAAGAGTGCAAGCTGCTAGCCCTTAAGAAAAGGCCAACTAAAAGATCAATATATTCCTGCAATGTGGATTGACAAAGCTAGAGAACTGAAATGAAATGGTACTTTAGAGAAAGAAAGAAACTCTATAGCAACCCCTCATGAAGCCTGAAGAGCTTATGAGACAAGAACGCAAAATAAACAAAGAATTCAGTTACAAACCAGTGCAAGCACAAGAGTTAGAGTGACACGCAGGGGGCAAACCTTGAATGAGCATTCAGACATCTGTTCCTCTTCCAGCAAGGCTTTTGTTTGGGCATACCGCTGATACAATGCAGTTCTGGGTCTTGCCAGACGCCTTAGGCTGGCCTGTTCTTGCAGAAAATGCACAACAGTTGGAGTGTTGAGGAAGGGGGACAGAAATGAAATGGTCCGTTATAACGTCCGCAGAAAACTCAAAGAGCTTATGGGACAAGAGAAGCAACAAGAAATGAAATGAAATGAAATGAAATGGTGCTTTATAACGTCCGCGGAAAGCTCGTAGAGCTTATGGGACAAAATGGAAGAAAACATGAGAGAGGAACAAATCCAGAAACCACAATTAATGTTCTAGCGATTGTCTAAGGGTGAAGGCCTCGTGTAGGTAGGCTGCCAAGCATTTTTGATCCTCATAGTGAAAGACATCAGTGAGAGTTTGGGTTCCACTGAATAAACAGTGGAATCTCCCACGGATCTCGTAGTATAGAGGGCAGTAGAAGAAGAAGTGTTCTTCAGTTTCAATTTCCTTGCTGCGCCCTATGCAAGCTGGACATAGGCGGTCCTCCCCTTGCAGGTTTTCCCATCTGCCAGTCTCTATCCGTAGGTTGTGGGAACCCACCCTGAACCGCCCCAATGCCCTCAAGAGGGAAGGAGATAAGGGTGCTGAAAGGTAATTTGGTCTCAAGATTCTATCATCGCGGAGCACCAATGTCTCTCGATAGAAGTGGAGCTTTGTTGTGAGATTGGGTAGCATCCAAGTTCTCTTGACATGTAATTCCCTAAGCTCTCTCCGAATGAGTCTGTTGCGGTCATGTCTGGATGTGATGTCCACCTCATCTGGGTTCATTGGTAATAGGAAAGCAGTAGAAAGTCCGTTACATTGAAATAAACTGTTCCCACGAGCATACCAGGAGTTCCTGAAACCTGCAGCTTTGAGCCTCATAGATGTTGTGAGGGCCCTTGCCACTAGCCCTTTGGGTGGAAGGGCCTGTGAAAGAGAGAGGGGCACTCCACAAGCAGCCCAAAAGCACTATTGCCCAAGGGATTGTCTAAGAGTGAACGCCTCAAGGAAAGAAAGAGATGTTTATACCCAACTATTGGATCTGCATTATGGCTTCATAAATGCACTATGTAGCATCAACTGTCAAAAAACTATGCCAGTAAAGAAGAATAGTACCATGTCTGCAACAGTCTTGAACTTTCCTGTGGTCGCACACATTGTCTGTGCCCTGTTTATCATACTCTTTTGTCCATCCTAATGCCACAGTATACAACCCAAACTGAGTCCCTCTCTCTACGATACTGTCCCATTAGCTGTTTGGACCTCCTGTGGACATCTACTCATCTATATGATCTAAAATGATGATAATTTTACCAAGATATCCATAGCGTAGTGGTAAAACCCCTGTTACTGGAATGTTCTCAGCTGTGCCTGGGCACAGTGGTGATTTCATGATGAGCTTTTTACTTTGAAGTTAAGTGCTACATGTCACTCACTAAATTCACCTAGTCCATGATCTCATACCATATTTCATGATCACTTTTCCTTGGAAGCATCAGTTGCATGAGAACAGTATTGTATCAGCGGAGGAGGTTGAAGTATAAGATAAAGAGTTGCACACCTTCTGTCTTTCTTTAATGGAAGCACTTTTGCTTCTCCTGTAGTTCGTTGGTATGCCTTTCTGTAACCACAGAAACCATGGCACACTGTCACTCTGCATACTGGATTTGCATCCAAGCCATCAAACCTCCACTCTCTCCCTCCCTCCTCAAAAATCTCTCTGAAATCCCCCGCACCACCCCACCTTCCAAACCCCCTTTCACACACACACACACCCACACACCCACATTCACAGGGATGTTCAATGAGTTGAGGTGCTTTCTTTCTTTCTCTTCTTCTGTAAGATTCACATTGCAATTGACACCACATAACTTACAGCTGTATAGGTGGAGGGCTACACTTGCAGTAATGTTACTCTCAAGTGTGATTTTGATGCTAGCCCCTAAGATTGACAATCAATAGACCTCGTGACCAGATTATCCTCAGCTGTGAACAACGGCTGTTGCATTTTGGGCCGAGTTTCAGGAAAAGGGGTGTATTTTGTTGCAATTATGCCCTGAAAGGCACATCATAAAAGTTAACCAATGCACTATCAATGAGCACCTTGTCCCATGGACCTTGTGGCCCTATAGACATTGTGCAGCTTCTTTCTTTCTAAAGTACCACTTCAGTTATCCGGTGCCCTGCTTGCGCTGGAAACGACAGGGAAATCGGAAGTGAAGAATATTTCTTCTTTCACTGTCCTCTCTACTATGAGATCCATGGAAGATTCTATTGTCTATTCCAAGAAACCCAATCTCTCAGACGTCTTCCATTACGAGGATCAGAAATGCATATCGGCATGAGGCGTTGACTCTTAGACAATCCCTTGAACAACAGTTGCTATTGAGCTGCTTGTGGAGTGCCTCTCTTTTTCTTGTGCTTTCTCTTGTCCCATAAGCTCTTTGCTTTCTGTGGACATTATAAAGTATCATTTCCTTTCAGTTCTCCCGTCCAAAAACATGTTGGGTTGTATTGCTTGGTTCTTTTGTATTCGGTGTTAGCAGTGAGCTTACAGGCTTTAACTTTCCAGAATTGTCGACAGACTTGCGGGTGAGGTGCATTTGTTCCAGTATATTATCGTCTGGCTTCCACCGAGAGCGGATGAAGTGCTTCAATGGTTTTTCTCTTTGTGGGTGAACCTCATGGATGACATTTCCTGTGTGGCCACCCTCATACCATTGAATTCTTATAGAGCTCACAACCTGGAGAGGAAAAACAGTCTCTTTCTCATGAAGTTCCACCACAGTATTCTTCTTTGCTAATGAGCTATCTAAAGGATGCACACACTCTCTCACTGTCTCACCTTCATACTTGAAATCCGGGCTGGTGTCCACCGAACACTTGTCAAACCATTCCCATGCCTCCTCACAATGCTGTGGGGTTGTGAATGTGAAACACAAGGTCTCAAATGACTGCCGAGACCCCCGGCTGGAATCTGAATGCATGGAGGGTGTACGTTTTCGTGTATCGACTTCCTCCAGATCTCCCTCCATCTGCTCATCATGGTTGCACATTTACAGCATTTAAGTAGCTCTGCAGCACATAGAAGTTGCAGGAAGATATCCATAATCCGAAAATACAACCGATGGTGGACCTGCTAACAGCCTAACTATACCTGATGCAATTGACAGAAAGCTCAGCTTTTGACTTTCAAACACCACTGCAGAGCCATGTGTATGAGAAGCAAAGGAAAGGGAGGGTGTCTAAGGGGTCAACTTACAGTAGGAGTAGAGGAAGGCACAGAAAGGAGACCACTTTCAGCCATAGCTAGGCCGTCCACAGAAAGTGCACATGTACTTTTCTCGTTCTTGTTCTCAAGCCATGATGACTTCAAGATGTGCAACCCCATTTTACCACTCTTTTTGCTGGAACTCAAATTGTCACCACCCTCCTGCTCAGATGTCATATTTGTTTCACTTGTTAGCGCTAACATCCTCTTCTTCGTGAAAATGTCACTTGACCTCTCAACCGAGGTAACATCTCATTATACTTGTCTTCAGCTTATACGTTTAGATATACATTACTGTGGACCCATGAAAATTACGATTTAACTTCCAGTATGAAGTAAGCTGAATACCTTTCAGACCAGATGGAAAAGGAACACTAAAGACAAGAAGCACATGGAGACCAGGTACATGCTACTCACCCTGGGATCTTGGCAGCTATGGCCATCCTGACTGCCACTCACCGACGTTGTCGTAGTGTCGGCCGGAGAAAAATCGATAGTCCAGTCTTCTGAAGCACTAGAGCCCTCACTGCCCCGAGAACAAAGTCTCTTGATATGAACTTTCTTGTGCACTATCTCGTTCTTTGGGGTTCTTGTGCCCACAATAGATATGTAATCCAGGTGTGAGTTGGGGCTTGATGGAACTGGACAAGGGCGCGGCTTTGGAATGTTGGGTACCTCATTCTGCACATTCTTTAGCGAATCTTCTTGGGATGGTATCTCACTGGTGGGGAAGTCCCATTTTCCATCAACCTGGGCCATATTATTTAGCACTTTTAACATATCCTCTCACGAATTGGATTTCAGCTTCACTTGACTACACAGGTCTAAGGAATTATATCAATTATGTCTCACCCTCCCTGTCCCATGGGCCCTGGGTGGGCCCTCTGCAGATGTTATAACTTTCTTTCTCCATCCGCCTTCAGGCCAAATGCAAACAGATACACCTGCGCCATCCACCGACCAAGAAGTGGCTGTTTGATAGCATGGTCATCCCAAATGCCACTTTTGGTTGTGAATTCTGGGCACCTGCAGTCCCAGTTTCCTGGTGGGAGAATCTGGAACCATTGCAGTCATCTTTCCTCCACGCAATGCTTGGCGCCAGAGGCACAACTCCATCTCACATACTGAATGCAGAATTCGCCTGTGTGCCACTTCAAACCGAGGCCCTCTTCCGGCTTACAATTTTCCTGCATAGGTTACAAGCCCTTCCCCCCAAGGGGCTTGTGGCCAGGGCCCTCACAACATCTATGAGACTCAAAAATGCAGGCTTCAAACAATCCTGGTATGCTCGTGTGGATACCTTTTTTGAACGCCATGGACTCTCTATTGCTTCACTATTGCCAGTGAACCCAGAAGGGGTGGACATCACATCCAAGCACGACCGCAACCAACTCATTAGAAAGGAGCTCATGGAGCTACATGTCAGGAGAACTTGGAAGTTACCAAACCTCACGACAAAGCTCCATTTCTATCGAGAAACATTCTTGGTTCTCTGAGATGATAGAATCTTGCGGCCCAATTACCTTTCGGCCTCTTTATCTCCTCTCTCCTGAGGGCTTTGGGGCGGTTCAGGGTGGGCTCCGACAACCTACGGATAGAGACTGGCAGATGGGAAAACCTGCAGCGGGAGGACCCCCTCTGTCCAGCTTGCACAGGGCGCAACCAGGAAATTGAAACTGAAGAACACTTCTTCTTCTATTGCCCTCTATACTATGAGATCCGTGGGAGATTCCATTGTCTATTCCGCGGGACTCTTTCACTAAGAAGATCAGAAATGCTTGGCAGCCTACCTGCAGGAGGCATTCACCCTTAGACAATCACTCGAACAATAGTTCTTATCTCTGACTCTGGTTTCCTGTTTTCTCTCATGTTTTTCTTTCCATTTTGTCCCATAAGCTCTATGAGCTTTCCGCGGACGTTATAAAACACCATTTCGTTTCATTTCATTTCTTTGTTTCAAGCACTGTTGGTATGCTCGGGTGTCAAACTTTGTTCAGCACAACGGACCCCCAATTGGTTCCCTACTGCCACAAAATACAGAGGGGGTAGATATTGCGTCCAAACAGGACCGCAATAGATGCATCAGAAGAGAACTTGTGGATCTACACGTCATATGGAATTGGAAACCAGCCACTCTAACAACAAAATTGCAACTGCATCTGGAGACGTTCTTTGTTCTCCATGACGATAGGATCTTGCAGCCTAATTACCTGTCTGCAGCCCTATCTCCCTTCTAAGGGCCTTGGAGAGGGTCAGGGTGGGCTCCCACAGTCTGAGGATGGAGACTTGTAGGTGGAAAAATCTGCAACATGAAGACTAACTATGCCCGCTTGCTTTGGGAACTCCAGGGAAATTGAAAAACATTCCTTCTTTCACTGGCCTTTATACTATCAGATCCGTGGGAGATTCAACTGTCTATTCCAGGATACCCAATCTCTCATGGACGTCTTCCATTATGAGGATCAGAAATGCTTGGCAGCTTACGTGTATGAAGCATTGACTCTTAGACAATCCCTTGAGCTTTAGTTGCTTTGGGCTGTTTGTGGCCCCTCTATCTCTTCTTGTTTCTTTCTTCCTCTTGTCCCATAAGCTCTTTAAGCTTCTTGCGGACGTTTACTATTTCATTTCATTTCATTTGTTTCTTTCATTCTTCTTTCTTACCCATATGTCTTTAAGCTTCCTATGGGAGTTATAAAGTTCCGTCCTTTCCTTTCTTTCTCCTCTGAGTGGCCTCTTCCCTGGGAGCACAACTACACCAACATCTTTGTTCTGCAGAAGATACCGCTGTACTCAGAAGACCATTTTCGTATGAGACCCTTGATTGTCCAGCTACGGATCATTATTATTTGTGTGTGCTGGCATGACAATTTAGAGCAATTTTGACACCCTCTTCCCCACTATTTTGCTGTCCAGACCGAAAATGCAATTTCGTTTCTCAGTGGCAGTTACAGATTCCATGTATCAAAGCAGAAACACACCGCGGGAGGGGTAGATTTGCGATCATCGGTGATGCTACTGAGCAGCCCCATGTTCTTGGTCCACTCCGGTTCCAACCCAGTCAACTTTTTCTCGAACTCCAGGTCCAGGCATGTCTGAGCTGCATTAGTCCCCATCCAACTTCTCCTCCCCGACCTCAATGCACCTGCAGGTCCCGATTTTATGCAGGTCAAATCAATCAGTTCTCTTTTCCCTCTGGCACGAACCCACGACCAGCTCGGGGAGAGCGAAGTCTGCTATTTTCGCAGGAACGGTCCACAACGGTCTAACCTCTCCTTGGACGGAATAAATTCCTTCCTTCTTGTGAAGATTATGATCTTTCTCTCAATCTTTCTTTCTTGTTTGTTTATCTAATGAAGTAACTGAGGCCGCGATGTCACTGTAACTCTTAATTGCATACTCACAGACAAACATATGAAGACAGAGGGCAGCTGAGAGAAGTTAGAGATACTGCTACGACCTAAGAGCGCGACGAGGTAATACAGATGGCCACTAATGATTTAAGAGGAAAGACAAATCCGAACTGTGTACAAGTGGAGCCTGGAAGACGTCGTTGCATAAACCTGAGGCTTCAATTGAAATCCTTGCCCACCTTGGCGGATGTTCATAGGGCGTGCGAGAGAGACCAGAAAGAGAGAAAAATTTCTCGCAATACAATGATGTATTTTGCAACACAATAGCGGCACCGCCTTGCGGCCATTGATCTCATTACCCAAAGGTAACCCATTCCACTTGGGTGACAATCTGAGGATGGAAAGGCCAAAGTAAGCTACATAAAGCTCTACTCTAGCTGGTCTCAAATATGAATCTGGAAAAGTAACTCGAACTACTATAAAGTCTTGCATGCATACACTGGGAAGGCCAATGAGTGTGGCAGTTATGTAATATTTACTCCTCTGATCAATCCCTGTGCGTGTGGGTGTGAGGAAAAGAGACACACCATCAGCGATGGACGACTGCAGCGACAGAGGAACCATGGCCAGCAGAGCTTCGCAGCGACGAATGCTCCCTTCGATCCCCAAATCCAGCTCACACTTGCCATCTTTGAGAGCCGATTCCCCAATACTTTCCTCTCTCTGCGCCACCATTTTTCTCTCATCCAACACTTGAATGCACAATTACAAGCTCGCCTCCTCATTATCTCATGGTTTGCGTGCATTCATTGAAACGCTGTCTTTCTGATGCTTAAAGTCGTCCTTTCTTGATGAGAGATTTTGTACAGATAATGCTATGGGGGCTTCAAATTACACGTCTTCACCCTCAGGAATGCATGCACTCGCTCTCTCTCCTTCCAAATTGCCAACTGAACACCTCCTTTCTGGCTCTCTCTCCCAATCCACTCATACTATCTGGATCTCCCGTGGACGCAATTTCTTGTTAGACTTCTTACTGTCTCTCCGACACTGATTACTACCAACGCTCACTAACTCGAGCGAGATGCTCAAAATGGGAAGCTACAAAAACCGTTAGTGCGGTGGCGACGCTAACTACTATAAAACTATGGCGTCCCGTTTGCACCTGTGTGAAAAACGTCCATTTTGCACTTTTCACGTGCAAGGATTTCAAACCTTCGCAAGTGAAAACGCTGGAAATGTGAAAAACTAGTCCGGTGGACGGTTTGCACATTCTTCATTTCTCTGCAATTTAAATCTATTTTCACCTGTTGTATTCCCGGGTGATCCCTTGCCAGTTGCCTGTACCGTCTCTGGTGCCGTAATCGTGCGTGTTTGCTGGTAAGTAACCTTGCCACTTGAAAGTCTCAACATTACATCCTCTCTAGTGGCATACATGCACATGCCTTACATGCACTACATGATAAGATGATGCTGCATGTATATGTATGTGTGGACAATGTATACAGAGAGAGATGGTCCATGTTATGACAAGTCCATATCCTCTTATGGCATCATCCCGATCACTGTGATGGTATTGGTGTAGCATGATATATTTTAGTTCTTCTAAACTTGCTATTTATCAATTTGTTGCATTCATGTCGACCACTTTTGAGAAATGGAGGTTTTTTTAAAAAAGGAGCAAAGTCTCTTTAACTAATATCCATATTTTCACAAATAAATTAATTTTCCTCCTACAGATATTCATATATGTATATATATTAGATGGTATCATGCTTACTATTTATTGACATACCCATATCTAGTATTGTAGAAAGGTCCATAAGAAATGTCCTTTAACGACTGACTATTTTTCTAATAAATCAACAGTATTTATGTTTACATTGTTTTGAGCTGCTGAAAATATTGCTTTGAGTGAATACATGAAATAGATATTAACACGGGTTTACTAGGTGTATTGGTATTGAAGGGCAATTATGTTTGTACCAGTGTTGGACTGGTATACCTGGTTTAACCTAGGTATGGAATACAGGTATGAATATATATATTGAAGAACATACCAAGTCGGGTATGAAAGAACCAGTGTACCCATGTGATACACGTACTGGGGGGAGTATGTCTTTAGGATTCCCCGCACACATACCATACCAGTATGGGTATATGGAGGAATAGCATGGTCCCGATACCAGTATTGCGGTGAGTTCATGGCGAATGGAGGTAGGTATGAGTATATGTTAGTGCAGCTAGTTATACCCTGTACTACAATTTGGTTAATTCAAGGCTCCATGTTGCAATTTAGACTTCATTTGCTGTTTCGTGCTACTTTGGGTTATCTTTGCCTAGTGTTTCAGGGCTTGGATTAAAATTAGCTATGTGCTAAATGACATTTATTTCTATGCATGGTGAGCTGTAGAAATACCATACCAGTGCTCATACCCCCCCATTATCACTACAGAGAAAGGGCAATACCAGTACCATACTCATATACAGCCCAAAGTACAACTACTCTTACCAGATTCATACCCAAGTTGCTCATACCTGTATAGATACCTATACCAGCCTGGTATGAAAAAGGGGTGGGACCCTTCATAACAGGACGAGTCTGGTATTAAAAAATGGACATACCAGTCCAACACTGGTTTGTACAAGGGCCGGGTGGATTGGGAATCTAGGACAAGTTTAAAGGTACATGAATAATACAACCAGTATATATATATAAGGAAAGGGATCAACCATTTACTGGAAAGATTATTAGTCCTGAAAGGACCTCTCATATTGTCGTTTAACAATACCATGGGCCTTTCAAATAGTGTATATATGATTGAAATTAAATATTTTTGAATACCAAAATGACCTAAAAATATTTGGGAGGCTTAATTTTCTTTTTAAGAAAACATTTACTGGAAAGATTGGGGGACATCTCTTATTGTCATTTCACAATACCATGGGTCTTTCAAGTACTTAAATACTATATATATGATTCAAATTAAAATATTTTGAAATTCCAAAATGACCTAAGACTTTTTGGGATGCTTAATTTTTTTTTAAACAATTTACTGGAAAGATTGTTAGTGACATCTCTTATTGTCATTCCACAATACCATGGGCCTTTCAAAAATAGTATATATATGATTGAAATTAAAATATTTTTGATATATAATGACCTAAAAATATTTGGGAGGCTTAATAAATTGCCTCTCATTTTAGATTAATGGGGTCTGTAAGGCTCACGTGTGCGGACCCCCACGCACAGACGCGGGATCATTAACTAACCATCTTTTAAGATTTTGCAGAATCTAACAAGGGTATTAGCGAGCCCCCATCCCCCCATCCCCTCTCCCCCTGCCCCCGCCTCGGATTGGCGAGCGCGCAGCGCGGTCACGGCTGCGCAGCCCTTACGGCCTGTAGTCCCCCGCTCGCGGCCACTGGCCCATGCGGTTTGCCCCCGCCCTGCCCGCGCACGGTGCCCTCGTGGCTGCCGCAGGGTCCACCCTTGTCGCAGCCGTTGGGTCCACCCTTGTCGCTGCGGCAAACCACAACTGCATGGTCCCCAGGCCCCTCACCAGACTCACCTCATGGCGCGCATCTGGTTGTCCAACCATAGTCCTATCCAGACCGTCCGGATTTATGGCATTGCATCGCAGCCATTGATCAATCCCTCTTCCCCCTTTGCTCTTTTCTATTTGTTCCTCTTTCCTCTTCCTCGTTTCCTCTTTCTGCCTTTTGCTGTTGTTTGTTGTTTGACTGTTTGGACCCAACAAATTTCTCAGATCGAATGCTATTTTCTATGCGCTGTTGTGAAGAACCGTGGAGCATGACGCAACGTGAAGGAGTCATGGACTTCCTTCACAATGTCAAAGTCGCTCATTTCAGGCCACAGCCTCCTTCGCTCATATGCTTCTACTATTTTTGCTTTGTTGTTCGCCTATATATGCATGGGACTGGATTCTGCGGAAGAGGTCGTTAATTTTATTGAACAGGGACCATTGTCATGTTCAGGGTTATGCATGGTACGGGATTCCCTTTGATGATGTTGTAAATTCGGATGCGCATGGTTGTTTGTGATGTTCAAGCTGTGGTCCATATGCGCTTCACCTGCGTATTTACATTGAGTTTATAATGCACACTTTAATGGAAGTGAACACGGTTGTTAGACCCCTGCATATGTATATCTTTACTAACAATTGAAAATATAGAGCTCGTCATTTCGTTTCCCGCAATTTGTGAATCATTCTTTCCCTTGTCGAGCATTCTCCTCTTTGAGGCGAACCCTCCATATACCATGTGTAGAACAACATTGCAAAAATGGTGGAAGCATATGTGCATGGTTGACTATATAAAATTCAGATTTGTTACCGAGTTACGTTTCTTCAATTTGTTGGCGTAACAGGTGGACCTTGCGTGTGGACCTTTCCGATGGATCTATCTAAAGGAATTGTTACGACCCATCCAATGGACATTCCATATGGATGTATGAGAGGGACCCGACCAAGGGACCCTCAGAATGGACCATTCACATGGACAAATGGATGGACCTTCAATATGGACCCTTTGGACATACCCTTCTATGGAATCTTTGGGAGGACCAGACACTGTGCCCACATGTTCGATTGACCATTACGACAGACCATGGCAATGGACCATCCAAATGGACATTCTGTCGACAGACCATGACGGCAGACTGTGACAACGGACTGTGAGGGCAGACCATGTCGACGGACCATGACAGCGGTAATTATTGCACCGACGTATTAAATTATTGTCACGTGCAACGAATGGGCCGCTGCGCGTGTATTGCCTGCATGAGGCCCTTTGCACGTAGGCTGCGCGGTCCTTTTGCAGTGAGCTATTACATTAAGCTTCTTCCGCACGCCAGCTTGCGAGCCCTGTCTTTCCGAATCGCTTTAGGTCGTTCTGCACGCGACGTGTGCGACCTGCCTCTGTGGATTCTGCATGTCTTCCAATACCACGACGTTTGTTGTGTGCAGGCTTGGCGACTAGGCTTACTGGGAAGTGTAGTTAGCGACCATCGTTCCGCAGGAAAGGTCGCGCCCTTTCATGGAAGGTCGCGTTACCGGTGTTGCTGACATGTACTTGTTCTGCCTCATTCCATAGATGTTCTTTGTCCTCTATGTCCTTCCTACTTCATACTCTTATGTCATTCACCTTTTCTTGCATGCTTCTATTGCTGTTATTCTTTAGTGAAGTAAGTGAAGCACCGAAGTGGAAAAACCCGGTACTCGACCTGAAGGTCTCAACTTCGGCGACAACCAGCATGTAGCCCAGTGGTAAATGGGCACATACCACGTTGGATGTGGTTGTGGGTTCAAACCACGGTCTAGTGTGTCATGAAGGTGTCCACCTTTCAGCTGGAAGGCAGTAGCCCTTGTGGTGAAGTGACACCATAAGTTACGCTCCCTTCGGAAGGCGTCACACTTTTTTTTTCCCAACTTCGGCATCCAGCTTATAATTACACATGTGTTGGGTTGACCAAGTTTGCTTCCACCGTTTGAATGTGACCTACTTCTGTTTGTAAGCTCCCTGACACTATTCCATTTGTTGTTGCAGGCATGGAAGATGCTTGTGCGTTGATCATGTACATGTCACCCGCAACAAAAATGCAGTGAAGGTATTGATATTCACCAAATGAGTACGATGCGAAAATAGTGGAAGCATTTCTCGACCTCCACGTACCTAAGGCTGAAGGTTCTTCATGGCAAAATGATTGTTTTTTTGTGTCCATTTTGCAATGATGTCGTCAAGGACAAAATAACTCTAGAGTTATTTCAACACACATTGAAGGTCAAAGGTTATTTCAAGTCTACCAATTGCTAGATTTTACAAAGCGTATCGATAAACAGAAGATGGAAGACTTGAAGCAAATTCAGAGAAAATTTGGAGAAAGTCTATAGCTAAACACCCATGGACTTGGATTTTGAGCATATGAGGAAGACAACAGAAACAATGATGAAGACAATTCGTTTCGATTTGTATATCATGTTAAGGGTAAGGGGAAACCGCCTCATATAAGGGATTTGCAGTGGGAGGCACTAGTGAAGTACTGGACTACTCTTGCATTTGGGAAAAAGTCCAAAGCCATGTAGATTGCAAATTCCTGTACTCAGATTCCCACGAAGACTGGGCGAGCTAGCAAGGCAGCTGTTGAAGCACGTCTGGTGAGTACATTAATTGGCAACACTTCTACATCCATTTGTCTCATTCTGGGGATAGGGAAGGGGCTAGTGGCAGGGAAGGTACTAACGTCGTGGTTGGTGTCCCTGTGCATGTAGGCTGAGACATGTGGGCGGACTCATTCTCTTCAGGACATTCAAGCTTAATGATCTGTGAGTAAAGCAGGGGCGCACTCGGTATACTGGGTGAGTATCTAGGTCACTCCCTCTCCCGCCCTGCTGTATTTAACATAACATGTACTTTCAAATATTTTATAGACTTTGAACCTTCGGTGTTTATGTTTGCAGTCTGGACTAGAGTATAGATCTCCCACTTTTGTAAGCTAGCATGCATTCTACACACTGGCCAACCATACCATGCATCACCATTCCAAACAAAATAGGAAGCACAACATTTGGAAACATTTTCATTTATAAACAAAATTTGTACAACACAAGTTTTTGCAATCGGATTCCTGAGCTAGCTAAGCTAGACTAAGCACGCATTTCCTCCCCCACGATCCAAGGTTGATGTCCCCATCAACGCTTCTTCCGCTTTTGAGGTCGCTCTTTGAAAGCTGCAACCGCCTCGGATGCGTTTCCCATTTCTGAGGCACGCACCCAAGTTGCCTCCACTTGATGATAGCCCTTCCATTTCAGCACAGGTGGCGGAAGCAACACTTGATGCCGATTCGGATGCGCTTCATCTTTGAAGTAAGGCTTCAAAAGGGAAACGTGGAATACTGGATGCACCTTGCTGTCTGCTGGCAGCTCTAACTCATAAACATCCTCATTCATAACCTTCCGGATGCAAAAAGGCCCCGCATACGGAGGTACAAACTTCGGACTCACTTCCAGAGGTAGTCAAAAATTCTTGATGTTCAACCAGACCTCCATGCCTGCCTCAAACTTAACTTCCCTCCGCTTCCGATTCGTCTGCCGCTCATACCGTTTCCTAGCTTTGGCAATGTTGTACTTTGCGAGCTCCAATAAACGCTCGCGTTCTTCCAACACCGCTGTTGTTGCCGGCTCCTCACCATCTTGGGCGGCCCAACTTGTTGGCACCAGAGGTGCTTTTCCATAGACCAATACAAAAGGGGAAGCTCCCGTTGTGGAGTGTTCTGTGTTATTATAACAGAACTCTGCCGCATCCAAATGCTCCACCTAGTCCGACTGGTCTGCCGATACATAATTTCGCAAGATTTGCTTCACTACAGTGTTCACTCTTTCTGTTTGGCCGTCCGTTATAGGTCGGAAGGCCGTGCTCATCTTGAGCCTCGTCCCCATCTTCTTCCGAAGTGCAATCCAAAATTTACTTGTAAACTTTGGATCACGGTTTAAAACAATGTCCTTCGAGAGTCCATGATGTTTGAAGACGTGGGCGAAGTAAAGTCGCCCTGTCTCCTGTGTCGTTACCGTCTCCTTTGTGGGGATGAAAAGACCCATTTTACTGAACCTATCCACCAACATAATTGCATCGAATCCTTTTGTAGCGGAGCAGTCCTTTATGCAAATGGAACTGCGACTTAACCCCCAGCCTCAAGTCCCGCAATATCGACTTTGCGAACTCATCCTTCCGATAGGCCTTCCGAATTTTCCTCTGCAACTCCGTCTCACCTTCATACACCAACGTGAGCTGCTGCTTTCTACTCAAAGCATCGGCCACCACATTGTCCCGTCCCGGTTTGTACTGGATATCCACGTCGAACATTGCCAAAGTGTCTTGCCACCTAATTTGTTTTGGGGACAACTTAGGCTGTGTGGCAAAATACTTCACCGTGACATTGTTCGTGAACACCTTCACCGGGTTGGAACCAACATAGTGGCGCCAAAGCTCAAGGCAATGCACCACCACCTTCATTTCTTTCTCATGCGTGGGCCACCGTCGCTCCACTTCATTCAGTTTCTTACTTTCGTAAGCCACTGGACATATATCCTGCATCAGCACACCCCCAATGGCGAAGTCTGACGCATCCGTGTGAATCTCGAATGGACAGTCAAACTCCGGGATCTTCAAGACTGGAGCTTCCGCCATCTGCTGCTTCAACTTGGCAAAAGCTTGGCCACAAAAAGTGTTCCATACCCATACCTTGGACTTACACAAAAGGTCTGACAGCGGCCCCGCGGTCTTGGCGAAATTTCTCACATACTATCGGTAGTAGGAGGCGAGTCCCAGAAAGGATCGCACTCCCGGGACCGAAGTCGGAGGTTCCCAGTCCAAGATCGCCCTCACCTTTCTGTCATCCATTTTGATCCTATCTTGTGTAATCACATGCCCTAGGAACTTCACTTTCGTGACCCCGAATTCGCACTTTGAAGCTTTGGCATACAGCTTCCCTTCCCGCAATTTCTGGAACACCCTTTTGAGGTGCTCCAAGTGCTCTTCCTTCGTTTTCGAGTACACCAAGATGTCGTCAATGTACACGATCACAAAGTCATCCAACCACTCCTGAAAGAGGCAGTTCATCAGGGTGCTAAAGATTGCTGGCGCATTTGGTGAGCCCAAAAGGCATCACCAAAAATTCGTACGAACCATATCTTGTCATGCAAGCTATCTTTTCCTCATCTCCTTCCGCTATCCGTGTCTGGTGGTAGCCGGAGCGTAAATTGATCCGGCTGAAATACTTTGCTCCTGCCAACCGATCAAAGAGGTCGTCGATCCTTGGCAAAGGGTACTGGTTTTTTATAGTCACCTTATTCAGAGCCCTGTAATCGACACACATCCGCAGCGTCCTATCCTTCTTATTTGCAAATAGTACCAGGGCTCCGTAAGGTGACTTACTTGGCTGGATGTACCCCTTTGCCATTAGATCCTTGAGTTGGGCCTTCAGCTCGACCAACTCTATGTGGCTCAACCGGTAAGGCGTCTTGGCAGGCGGCTCCGATCCCGGCACCACCTCTATCTTGTGGTCAACTCCTCTTCGTGGTGGCAAGCCGCTTGGTAAATCCTCCGGCATCACATCCTGGTATTTCTCCAGGATCCCATTGATCCAATCTGGGCTCGGCTCCCTATCGACTTCTCCTTCTACTTGTCTCACGTAAAGCAAAAACTGGGGCTCGTGTGGCTCCTCCACGGCCCACTCCTTTGCTGTCAGCAGGTTTATTTGCCCTCCCACTCGGTTGGGCGTTTCCGACACCCGTAAAACTTTGCCACCATCCCCACACGGTAGCATGACTATTCTCTTGCGGCCATCTATGACCGCTCCGGATTTGCTCAAAAAGGTCATCCCCAAAATGAGATCCACTCCTCGATCTCGCAAATGGTAAAGTTCTCACGTCCCTCCCAACTCCCCAGCTGAAGAGGAACATCGAACGCTACCCTCGTCGTCAGTTGTGGTTCTCCTTTGGCAGAACGCACTTCAATAGAGGCCCCCACATCACTTGTTGGGAGCCCCAGCTTCCGTGCCGTTGCCAGTGTCATGAAGGAGTGTGACGCTCCTGTGTCCACCAACAACGACACGTTAGTTCCGGAAATTATCCCGCTCACAAACAACAACTGACTCCCTTTACGCAAAGCTCCCGTCTCCTAATACAACTCACAAGAGTAGTTGTCTACCTTACAAGTTTTGGCGACCACCGCCTCCAACAAGCGGCATAGATTCTTCGGACGGCTCCGTGGTTGCCCGAGTCATGTTCAACTGTCGGGGTTTCAGGCACTTCTTGGCCGTGTGCCCGGGCTCCCCCGCAATTAAAGCACACCCCATCAAAGGTCGCCTTCTGTCCGCATGAGCCGACGCACCTGATTTTCCTTTCGAAGCATCTGCCGCCTTGATGTGCGTAGGACCTCCCTTTGATTTCCATGCGTCATTGTTGCTGCATGGCCTATCCCACTTCTTTTCCGGTCGGAAGGAGTCACCTCTCGCCGGACCTTCTTCTGGTTCAGCTCCGTACGGCCCTGTCTTTTGCCCCTAGAGACATCCGAGAAATATTCAGCCCTTTCAATTGCCTCGTTCAAAGTCTTTGGTGGCCTCTCCTCCAACTTCCGTCTAGCCCATGGGGCCAGTCCCGCCACAAAGTTGAAGACCATTTCTGGTTCCGCCATATCCGCGACTTCGAGCAAAAGCACATTGAAAGCCTGAACATATCCCCGAATGTCATCCGTTTGCTTCAAATTCCTCATCTTGTCCCGGGCGAGCCAGGACGCGTTGATGTGCACAAACTGTCTTTTTATAAGTTTCTTGAACCCACTCCAACTCAAGGTTTCTGGGTTTGGCCCTTGGTCATGAAGGCGCTTCTGCCACCATTGTTGAGCATAGCCCCTCAAATAGGTGGGAGCCACTTCCACCCGATCCTCGTCACTCAACTTGGCCGCCTGGAAGTACTGCTCCAGCTCCAAGAGCCAGGTGTTGAGTGTCTTCCGATTTCGGACGCCCTCGAAGGTGCCGGGTTCCTTAGGCTTCACCTTAAACTTTGCCTTAGTGGAAGTGGCATTAGCCGCCCTCATCACGTCTTTCAGCGTCCCGCCAAACTGCGCCAATAACCCTTCTCAAAAGGCTACTGGCATGGGAGATATCTGTTGGTCTGGCAGAGCCTTTGGGAAGTCCTTGGGCTCTGACTCCCCAGATTCCTCCCACTCTCGAGCGGCCTCGCTTTCAGAAGCAAAAATCGTCTTTTCCATTTGCCGCTTCGGTGACACGTCGCCCCCACCAGGCGCACTGGGATCATCGTCTTTCGGGCCGTTCCGCTTTCGCTTTGTCTTGCCCGACCCCATGGTGAGACCAATCTCAAGGATGATCACGTACTGAACTCTAAGCTCTGATACCAAGTGTCGCGCACCTCACTTCGGTAAACTCCCCTTCAAGTCATATTACTCGCTTTGATGCGCGCGCCTAACTCCCAAACTGGCCGTCGGGCCAACTTGGAGCTTTGGCTGCTCACCGGGGCATAACGGTCCCCCTTGCGCCTCCAAAAGACCCTCCATCACTTTGGGCCTAGTGGAAATTCCCTTTGGTAGATGGTAGTCCGGAATAGCTCCCCACACCTTGGTCGCTTTCCGGCTCGCACGCTTATTCACTAGTTTTTGGTCACCAACGGGCTTGCACCGTTCTCGGGGTTACTACTCCCTATATATACTTTTGTAGGTGTCCGCGGAGGTTCCACAACTAGCCAAGTCCAAATCTGGTGCACCACCACCTAGACCCTCAACCTTCCATGGTGAGTCGCGGTGAGTCTTGGCCCACCCACCACAGCCCTAATGGACCGCGGTGAGTCTCAAGACTCCCCACGACTCCCACCACAAGGCCTCAGCCTCATGGTGAGTCCTATGCCACCCCCACTATGACTCCCTACGCTACCACCACGGAGCCCCCACCACCGCAACCCGGTTTGAGGGGCTCCACCTAGTGAGCGCCTCCGCCTTCTTGAGTGCCTTCGGCACTCAAGGTGCTTCAGCCCCCTTTCCTATTTGTCGTGCGCATACATATCGCTACACAACTACATCGCTGTCCAAACCACACCACACATATATGCACAATAAAGTAGTCTGCCACAATGATAGAAAACCAACGAACACACTGTTTACACAAAACATGAAAACCAAACCATCACTCTTAGAAATAGTAGTCGAGCCAGGGGCACCCCAAGCTATGGGGACTCCACCCCACAACAACCTGTACCCCTACATAAGCACACTCAAATCTAACCGCATGTAGGAGCTTGGTCGCGCAGGCTCAACTCGAGAAAGATGAGCCGCGCGACTGCCGCTCTCGTGAAGATAAGACGGACCAGGTGTCAAACTAAACTTGACATCTGATTTAACACTTGACCTAAATCCAAGTGTTAAATACAAATAACTAGTTTTATTCTAGCTGTTTTCACACTGTGCTTATTTAACTTGACAGCTGTCGTGCGCATACATATCGCTACACAACTACATCGCTGTCCAAACCACACCACACATATATGCACAATAAAGTAGTCTGCCACAATCGCCCCCCTAGCTGGTGGATAGGTCCCTCTACCTCCAGATAGCTACAAGATGTAATAGCCATAGCCGTACTAAGTCCTCTATCACTGTCCCTATTGTACTCAAACTCTATAGACCAAGGGGCCGGGTACAAGAGTAGCCCCATCGTTAGTCGCCGTCTTGCAATATGTGAACTTGAGCCAGGATCTCGGGTGTTCAAGGTCTCCTAGTAGCTGGGCCTTGCGTTGCTTGTTAGCCTTCCATGGTTGTATCCACTCCCACTATCCAATGCAATGTGGACATAACCAATCCCCATCTGGAACCATCTCAAGAGGTGGAGTCAAGCATCCCATATGCCAACCTCTAGAGCATCGATCGCACACCAGCATGGTGGCTGCCCCTTTAGCAGACCCACACAACATGCACCTCAAACCTACAGATACCACTGCCAGGTTTGGGTCAATCCTGCCATCGACATTCGGAAGGTGACATGGCGCACAATTACGCACATGGTCCTTCCAAGTTATGCCATCCCGACCCTCCAAGACCAAGACGCCTGAGGGCAAGACCTCTCGAACCCTCAAAATAACACGTCCTGCAGTCACATCCAGGGTCGTAGGAGCAGTCTGCTGCAGATAGACATAGTCACCAGGGTTGAATCTCCGAACCCCAGGACGATAGCCCCCACCACGTATGGTAGGATACCTCAACGTATCACGGTGTTGTGCAATGGCAAGGTTCTCGAAAGCCATGGGCATGACTCTCTTGAACAACTCTGCACGCTGCTCACATGCACGTGCCCACATGTCCGGATCGTCAAGGTTAAGAACTGTAGCAGCTTCTCTGCAAATGGATTTAGGCAAATCCGGCTCTCGGCCAAAGAGAAGAAAGTATGGTGAGAAGGAGGCAAGTGATGCTTGCTTGCTGAACCTGTAGCCCATGGCTAACCAGGGTAACTGAAGGTCCCAATCTCCTAGGTGTCCCTTCTGCAAGCCATACTTGCGCAAACCCCTCTTTACTGTCTGAACAACTCTCTCTGCCAAGCCATCGGCCTCAGGATGATCCCGAGAAGTGGTGCGGTGGTCTATCAAGGCCTTGTGACACAAAGCCTGAAACTCCCCCAAGAACTCTCTCCCTTGGTCCGTGAGTACCTCAGCTGGAGCACCGAATCGGCTAAGCACACAATCCAGGAATGCATACGCAGCTCCCTTACTAGCCTTATCAGGCAATGGAACCAATTCAATCCACTTGGAGAAGTGCTCCACCATCACCAACACGTACTTGTTGTGGCGCATGGTCAGTGGCAACGGCCCTGCGAAGTCAAGACTCCACCTGTAGCCCAATCCCATGATCGGAAGAGGGTGCAATTGTGGAGTAGGGGCGTTGAATGAAGCACGCACCCTGTCACACACCATGCACCTAGCCACAAATTGTTGCACCTCTGTGTGCATACCACGCCACCAATACTGCCCCTGCAGTAGACTATGAGTGCGTCGCACCCCAAAATGCCCCAACTCCTCATGGGCATGCCGCACTAACCGTGCCCGCTGTGTTGGGTGAGGCACAATCCTCACTCGACCATCCTCCCACACTCGGAGCAGGTGTGTCCCCTCCCACCTGAACCTCTTGGCTCGTTGTAGGATCCGATCCCTCTCCTTGGCAGTCACAGTGGCTGCCGTGTCTCCAGTGCGGAGGTAGTCCAACACAACTGAATCCTCATGTATATCTTTGGCGCCACCTTGCTCATTGCTGGCCTCAGGGTCCTCAGACACTTGATCTACAGTCATCCCTGTTGCAGGTCCAACCTGGCCTTCCGCTGCCAAGATACACAGAAATGCAGATGCATGCCATCCGGGCACCATCTCCTCGTCCGTCTCACCATGCCACCGAGCTCCAGTGTCATCCTGTTGGCTCGTGCATGGATTGCGACTCAACCCATCTGCATTGCGATTGACCAAACCCGGTCGATGCACCACCTGAAAGTCATACTCTTGAAGGATGAGTGCCCACCGTGCAAGCTTCCCCGTAAGCTTGTCTGACTCCATCAACCACTTGAGTGGTTGGTGATCCGTGACAAGGGTGAAGAGATTGCCGTATAGATAGCACCTGAAGTGTGCCACGGCCCACACTGCAGCTAAGCATTCTCCCTCATATGAGCTATACTTAGACTCTGCAGCATTGTTCGAGCGGCTAGCATAAGCCACTACGAACTCTCTTCCCTCATCATCCACCTGTGTGAGCACCGCTCCAAGCCCCAACATGCTCCAATCTGTATGCAGCTGAAAAGGACGCCCCCTGATAGGTCGTCTCAAGATGGGCGCCGAGGTCAACCTCGCCTTGAGCTCTTGAAAAGCTTGTTCTTGCTCATCTTCCCACTGCCACTCCTGGTCCACCTTGGTCAGCTTGGTTAGAGCCTTTGCAATGGCACTAAATCCCTTAACAAACCGTCTGTAATAGTTTGCTAACCCCATGAAAGCTCGAACTCGGCTCACATCCGTGGGGCGTGGAACCTGTGCAATGGACTCTACCTTAGTCTGCTGTACCCCCAATCCTCCAGGATATATCATGTGACCCAGATACTCAATCTGGTTGTGGAAAAACTTGCACTTGCCCGGATGTAACTTCAATCCGTGCGTCCTCAAGCGCTCAAATACCCCCTGAAGGTGTCTCTCATGCTCCTCCACCGTAGCACTAAAGATGATGATGTCATCTATGTAGCACCGAGCAAACTCCACCCCTGCTAGAATCCTGTCCATGACTCTTTGAAACTCAGCGGGAGCGTTTTTAAGCCCAAATGGTAAGAACCGCCACTGGTATAGGCAATCCTTCCCGTGCTCATTGATCCCCCAGAATGCCGTCTTTTGCTTATCCGCCTCCTTGATCGGCAACTGGTGATATCCGGATCGTAAATCCAACGTGCTAAAGACCTTGGAATGCCCAATGGCATCAAAGATCTCCTCTGGTGTTGGCATGGCATACCTATCGGACTTGGTCTGACGATTTACAGGCCGGTAATCACCGCACATACGTCTCTCCGTCCAATTGCCATAGACATCCTTCTTAGCTGGCATCACTGTGGCTGAAGCATACTCTCCACCAGAGAGCTCCACCAAACCTGCCTCCCAGAGATCTTGAGTCCTCATCTGAATCAAAGACCTCTCCATGTCACTGTATCTATAAGGTCTCCGAAAGATTGGCGTGTCAGTGGCCAACTCAATACGGATCTCTTGACCCTTCAGTGCTCCCAAGTCCTTCAAACTGAAGGCAAAGCAATTCCTGTAAGCCCTCAGGAACCGCCGTATACGTCGTCTCTCTCCTCCGGTGACAATGGGTCCAATGTCAGGCTCCCAATTGTCCTCCGTAACTGCAACCTTAAGTCCAGTGGGCTTAGAGGTAGAGGACGCGTCCCGTGGTTGCTATGCTGCAACCTCTTGAGCAGTACCCCCTTCCTGCTCAGTCAATGACAAGGCCTCATCCTGCCCCATCATCTCATCATTGAGAACCTCCTCAACCCGAGAAAAATCCCCAACCTCATCCATCACAGCTGCCTTGGCTGCCAACTCCCTTTGGACCTCGAGCACCTCCCACGTGTGCCATGGATGTCTACACCCCGTGGTCCTCACCGGCTCGCCCCCACTCGCTGCCTGTACCGTCTCGGTAGGCAGAGAGACCATGAAGGGGAGTGCACTCCGCACTCTACGTTGCTCAGCCATAGCCAAGCTGATAATCCAAGTCAAGCAATTGAGATCCATTGCTTGCCCCAACACCTGACGTCGTGATGCCTCAGAAAGCGAAGGCACCGCCGTGGTCCCAGTGGAAAACCCCATAGCCCGCTCTCGCTCGTCGGCATTAGGCTCCACTAACTGCTGCAAACTGAGCATCCCACAGGAGGCCAGGTCCACCATCCCGAAAAGCATGGGATCCTGGGAAGCTGAGCAGTGTAGGTAATGCTGCTCGTGGTTGACCCACCCTGTTGACCACTGCCAAAGGCGAACGGTCATCGTGTCTCACACGTTGAGACTGCCTCCCTGTGTCCAAAATGCCATCCACGGTAAGGTGTGCTGGCCGCTGCACCCCATCAAATGCACGCTTGAGTAGTGCGGGTGGCATCAAGTTAGTCCACCAAAGCCGTGGACGATGAGCCCGTGACCCCACTGCAGCTGCATCCAGCAACACTGCTGACCCAAGCCACGACCGGACTTGATGCACACTGGCCATCACCCTGGCCCGAGAATCACCCATCAGTGGTACATTCTCCAAGATGTATGCTGGAGATACAGCTTGATGAAGCTGCAAGCAGCGCAAAATCCGCACCATCTCCCAAAACAGACCCGTCCTCGAGTCTCGCAATCCATTGCCATGCCCGGCTGATGAATGCCCTTGGTAGGGCCAACCTGCCACTACCAGATCAATGGAGCCAACCTGCTCCAAATCCTGCGCCCCCAGCAAAGAAATGTTTGCTGGCAAGGCTTGTTGGTATCCACGAACTGCAGACATTGGCAACAAGTCAGGGTATTGCTGTACCAACTGAGCAACATGGCGCAGTGAGACGCGTCGTGCAGTCTCATCTCTCACTACATACAGGTAACGTCGAACTCGTACACCTGCCTGTAGCACAGCAGCCAATCCGGTGCTGATCCCGCCAAACAAGTCCAGAAGGCAAATGCCTTCATCCGGATACTGCCACACAATAGGTGTGGTATCCAATGGTGACAACTGAGGTGGTCCTGGTGCAATACCCGCACTCTCCTCCTCTCCTGACGGAACAAAAGCCTCTACCCAGGCTTGTTGCACCCGTCGATCAGCAACATGCTGCAAATCCTTGCTCGTACCCCACAATGGAGTATGAGCAACCATGGCAGACAACTCCGCCATACCATGCATGTCATCCTGCTCTGCTGGAGGTGGCACATCCTCTGCATGGGCATTGCCTTCCAACAACTCTCCAGGCCAACTAACTGCAGCTGTAAAGGCGGCTAGTGTTGGAATCTTGCCCCGCTGGGCAGCCGCTATACCCCCAATGAATGTCACAGGGAGCTGTGCACGGCGACCATCGCCTGACTGCCATCCAGGCCTGTAGGATGCTGACTCCTCCCAAAAATCCAGGGTGAAGCCCATGGGGTATAACGCTGCCCCACCAACGAGGACATCGTAAGAGACTGCGTCTGTCACAATGGCCTTGGCTCGCATTACTGAGCCATCGATAGGATGATCCGGCTGCAGTCTAATGGCCAATTGATGCCGTGTCATGCCCCGAGCCTGCTCTGATCCTCCCAGAGATGTCTGTATCTGGAAAGGACAAGGCTCCATATCCGCCTCCATGAGGCCCAAACCTGCAATAGCAGCTCTACCCAACATCAGTGGCTGAGCTCCCGAGTCCAACAAGACCCGCAGTGGCCGGTACTTCTTGCCTGCCGGTCCACTCAAAGTGAAAATGCCTCCCTGGTTGTCTAACAAGACAACTCCAGGTGTCACCATGGCGCGCTCAAAGGCTGGCCTAGCTGGCAGCTCCGTCAACCTGACAGCTGCAGCTTGCCAGGGCGCAGCCGTGGCAGTCTTGACCCTCAAATCCGAGGATCCCTCTGCCGCTACACCTTCCACTAACTCCGCAGAAGATGAAGTGACCTCCCCACTCTCACAGAGTGTTGCTGCTAGTCGGAACACTGCAGCTGGTCTCACCCCCGGCGTCGCAATCATTGTTGCCGAGAACAGTGGGGCCTGACATACAGAGGTGGCTACCCCCAATAACACACCGGCCGCACTAGCTTTGGTAGCAGGTGTCAGTGCTGCACGTATAGCTCTCCCCAATGGCATAGTAACCTCCGCCTCGGTAGCAGTCGGGCGAGAACTAGGTGCCATGGATGGCGTCGACACAGTCTCCGCCAATGTGAATGACTGAGGAAGCCTCGCCTGACGGCTTGCCTCCCCACACTGTGAATCCAATTCCACCTCTGCACCTCGTGGCTCAGGAACTCGTGATGCTCCTCGAGTCACGGCTGCAGCAAACTCCACCTGCTCTAGTGGTAGTGCTGCTCCGCACATAAAGCCCATGCCTCCCATATCTCCTCCCTCAGGAGCAGGAGGTGGACCATCCCGCCTGGGAGCCGGTACCGCCTGAGCTATAGCCATGGCAGCGAGCCTCTGCTCTAGCTGCTGAAGCCGATTGGCCATGCCTTGGTCAACACCCTGACCTCTGCGTCCTTGGCCATGTGGAGCTTGCCCTTGGCCTGCACCTCGTGCCCGACCACCTCGTCCTCTTTGGGCTGGTCCACCTCGCCCCCGGCCACCATTGTTCCCTTGGAACTGGCCTGGGCGCAACTCAGGTGCAAGTCATAACATTGGGCATCTCCATGCCCATACTTGCCACAATGCCCACACTGCAACTGTGCAGGCTGTGCTTGTGCCGGCCTTTTGCCACTCTCTGGGCAATCTCTCTTGACATAGGGTCCTCCACATGTCCAACATATCACCCCTGGTTGCTGTTGGCCTGCAAAAGATGCCACGGGCCTCTGCACCTGAGGTCCCCTGTAAGCTCCATGGAACTTGGGCTGGGCAACCTTGCCCCCCTGACCACGCTGTCGAGCGGTTCCTTGTGCCTGTGGGCTGGCAGCTACGCCTCGTGTAGGCATGTCTTTGCCAAATCCAATGGTAACAACTCACTCCTCCACCATGTTGAGCTCAATCCGCTCAGCCAGCAGAAACACATCTGCTAATGTGGGTTGGGCTGCTTGTAACAGGGTTGCATCTCGCACCCTTCTCTTGAGCTCCTTATCCAGAATTCCATACCAAAACTGGATTGCCTGAGCTTCAGTAACCCCTTGGGTCACACTTATCAAGCGCCTCATACGAGTGTACGCCTCTCGCAGGCTCTCACTGGGTTTGCGCTGGAAGTCTTGCAAACTTTGCAGCTTCTCTGTCCGTACACCTTGGTAGTTCCTCCGCAACTCCTGGAAGAACTCCACCACCGGGTTGAATCTAGGCACATGTGTTGTAGTCGTGGCAGGAGGAGTAGTAGCACCTTTTGAACTGGTACCACCTACAGAAGTACCAGCACTACTTGCTCCACTACTACTACTGTGAGAGCTATTGGTACTGATGCAGCTACTGGTCGCGTCATGCCTCGAGTAATGGAGACGTAGTCAGGTGACCAATACATCCTCCACTCCTCAATCTCTGCTTCATGTCCTCGCCTGAACTCGTGGTAATCGTCCATAGGCGGGCTCTCCAAATGCTGGAACAGTCCCTTCCACGCCATGAATGGGGTGAATAGCTGTGGATTGCGCATCTGCTGCAAATCACACCAGCTGTCAAACTCCTGGATAAAGTCATCCAACTCAATTGTGCCCATAGCTCCAGAGTACCTACGAGGCCCCTTGGTAGCTCCATACATCTCCTCCATGTCGTCCCACAACAATGGCGAATGAAACTGCACACTTGTTGATGAAGCCTCCGAGTCTGTGTCTGACTCTACAGTAGTTGAGGGTGGCGGTGAAGGTGGTCTGAACCGAATACCTCGTCTTGTGAACCCACTCTCACTGGTACTGCTTGTAGCCGTACTCCCCTCAAAACCCTTGGGTAACTCCGTAATGACACTCACAATGTGCACCTCCTCCACGTGACACTATAAGTCTCTAGTACTAATCTAATAGTGACACGGGTGGGCACCTGTTGCAGTCTAAGGGTCATATCCCAATGGCTCAGGGCACCTGCACCTGCATCCACCGCAAGAACTCCTATGGTTGGCTGGTCATCAACCCAGCCTCACCATAGAAGAAACACTGGTGGTCTTGCTGGTCATCACTCCAGCCTCACCACCGACAGCATACTCTAGGATTGACCGGTGATCAAATCCGGCCTAATCCCTATGAAAGCAAGCGCCCACACAAAACCAACATGGCGCACAGTCAAGCATGCAGGTGTTGGGGGGGATCCAAACACAAGAAATCAAAACATCAACACCCCCACACCAAAATCCAGCAGCAACGCTGATCCTGCAGAATATCCCAGCCCAAAACCCCGGACTGACTGGCCTCCACCAAGAGAGGCTTTGGCAACTACAAGTACAAGGTAATGAAAATAGTACAGATATGGAGGGGAAAAATAGAAGCCCGACCCAGCAAGATCTAATCCTGATCTATGCTATCAACTGCCAGACTTCTCTCAAAGTGCCTCGCTCTGCATGATGGTAAGGTGTAGGAGGTATATCTATGTCCAGAAACCTGCCACTAACCTTGTCCCAAGCTACAGTAGCTCGCTCTAACCAACCCTCCTCCTCTTTTTGCCAAGTAGAGACAAAGCAACACTTTGCTATCTCCCGCTGACTGAACACTAAAGAAAACAAAGGTAGAGTCTGATAGTCTCTCAACTCGAAAGCTTTGAGACGGTTGCGGGTGTCCTCATTGCGAATGACTGCATCTTCTTCAAACAGAACAAACTTGTCCTCGCTAATGAACCCCCGCTCGTGGTTGCCTTGTGCAGAGCGTGTCCGGCTGCAACGCTGTCTGATTGCACAAACTTGTGTAGCTCCTGCTCCTCTGCTCCAGTACACCACAGCCTTGTGGCTGAACACCTTGGTCCCCGGGGCTGTCTTTGGCTGTGTTCCAAGCCTAGCTTTCACCCACTTTGGTATTTCACCTACAGCTGCAGAACTGCTGGCTCCAACAGAGTTCTGACTGTCCAAGGCGATATTGAGGCCCTCAATGCCAACTACAGCAGTCTGTTGCCTACTGCTAATGCCTGACTCCCAGTATGCAATCAACTCGTCCAACTGTTCTCCACTCAAATCAGTCTGAGTTCCTTGGGAAACATAAATCCTGTCCCCTTGTGTGCACAGGCTAAGAGAAGAGACCTGCCCTTCAATTACGTCCTCATTTCCCCCAGCCATGCAAGGAGGACATCCATAGATTTGTCTCTCAAATAGACCAGAATTGGTTCTAGAAACAGAATTGTGGATTTTTCACGGCACACTCACACTCTAAAAATTCCATAGATTTTTAGCAGAGTCCCAAAAACTAAAACTAGGTTAAGATAGGTAGATTTCCCCTTTCTGCAGCTATTCCCCCAAAAACTGAGTCAAACGGAGTCCATCTGACAAAGTTATGACCAATCAGGCTCTAAATCATTTAAATTAGATCAAAAGGTTTTTTTTTTTTTTTTTTTTTTTTAACACCAAAACGTTCTCGCCATTACAACCTGTTCCCAGGTTATCTACGGGTTCCCGAGGCCGTTCATGTAGTTCTCACAGGTTCCCTTACCAATGTCCACAGAGCTTGAGCTGCCAAAAAAAAAAAAAAAACGGGATCTTTGCACCACGGCCAAGGAAGGGGCCGCAGCAAGCCGCGTGCATGCCATTGCTGTCGCCATCTCTTTCCCGCTTCCTCACCTAGCCCAAGCTTGCAAACTCTGAGTGGGCTCTGTTGCGAGATTCTCCTCGCCGAGCAGATGCCAGCACAGCGACGGCAGATCGAACGGACGGCCAATCTTCGAACCTAAATTCAGCTGTGGAGGTGGTGAAGGAGTTTATTGACAAGGGCAACTCTGCTCGCAGCACTGGCTCCAACGGTACCAATGAAGAGTCATCCAGATCTCATGCTATCCTTCAGCTTGTTATCAAGAGAGCCGAAGGCAGTGACTCAAGAGGAAACCGTGTCGTTGGCAAATTTCTTTTATTGACCTTGCCGGCAGTGAGTGTGGGCTGACACTACTGATGCTGCTCGCCAAACCAGGATAGAAGGAGCAGAGATCAACAAGAGCCTGCTGGCTCTGAAAGAGTGCATAGAGTGGTGATTTGGTGTCCGCCAGACTTGTGCTTCCTGGCCCCAGCCGAATAGAGAGAACGCTGCCCAACAATTGTAGACTTCCGCTTCGCTTATTTGAAGACGATGCTTGGCAAAATCTTATCTTAGTAAGTGATATTAAGAAACTTGGCCATGGCTTCCACGGCACCTGGTGGCCACTGCAGCTCTACACCAATCCACCTGATATTGCTGTACTGCGGTTCCCGAGCAGTGGCCTCAGAGAATTGTTCCTCTGCCCGGCTGCGGTCACCTTCTTTCCACAGCACTGCCGCTAGAGCTGCATGAGCCTCAGTGTAATTTGGATACTTCCGGACAAGGCCTTGTATCAGTTTCTTGGCCTCCCCCAATCTGTCGAGCTGAAAGAGAACCAGAGCTTACTTGAGTCGGTATCCTGCAATTCCAAGAGCCAGCACTGAGGCTCTGGAATAAGCAGTCAAAGCAGTGTCATAGTCACTTACTCACGCTTCCACCTTTCCCAAGTTAAACCAAGCTGCAAACTCCTCAGGGTCATTGACAATGGCAGTTTTGCAGTCGGCAATAGCCTCCTGATAGCGTCCAAGTGCCTCGTAAGAAATGACGCGATTAAGAAATGGGACTAGGGCCTCAGGAGCCAGCTCAATAGCCTTACTGAAATCCTGGGCCGCCTCCTCAAACTTCAGAAGGGAGACCCTCACACTCCCCCGGTTGGACCAGACACTGGCATTTGCGGAATCCTCATCTATCAAAGCTGAAAACAATTCTTCAGCAGTTTCCAGGTCTCCAGCAACCGCCACCCTGAGAGCATCCTGCAGCTTGGGATTTTTAATGTCTTTGAGCTTTACTCTCGTTGAAACTGCTGCTTTTGCAGGAAGATCAACATTGCCCAACCTTAGTGCTCCAAGTGCCACAGAAAGGCTGAATAACAGCTGGCGTCGGGCAGTTACTGACGAGTGCCCTGCGATACCGACATTACCATCTCTTCCTTCTCGTTGTAGTCGTCTCTCTGCCTGGCCGCTCCTCAGCTACAGACCGCAGGCTTCGCTGAAACTTGAACTGGGTAATACCCTGATTCTTGGGCTCTCCATAAACGGTACCCTTGCTCACAGGCCTCTTCAATCCAAAAAAACGGGCTGGCTTGGAGTCACCCACGGCAAGCCCTTCATCTCCACTCCACACGGCAGCCCTAAGACGATGACAGGATCGCTGCAGAAGAATCTAGGCACGAAAAAGAGCTAACCTTTAACCCGTCGTTACTTGATGAATCAATCAGGCTGCATTCATCTCCAGTAGCCTGAGCAAGATCTCTACTAAACGCGTGACTCCAGCAAGATCCGCTAGCAGTAACTGCAAGTGAAGTATCCGCCGCAAGCTTAATAGCTTTCTGCCGCTCCAGAATGGTTAAACACTCAGTTGAATCATTCACAGACCTGTGTCACACCAAGGTATATTATAATAGTGCTAAAACAAACATTATATCTAGCTTAGCACTAGAAAACTAGATGGCGCATCTCTCTCGAGTGACGAACACACTGTTTACACAAAACATGAAAACCAAACCATCACTCTTAGAAATAGTAGTCGAGCCAGGGGCACCCCAAGCTATGGGGACTCCACCCCACAACAACCTGTACCCCTACATAAGCACACTCAAATCTAACCGCATGTAGGAGCTTGGTCGCGCAGGCTCAACTCGAGAAAGATGAGCCGCGCGACTGCCGCTCTCGTGAAGATAAGACGGACCAGGTGTCAAACTAAACTTGACATCTGATTTAACACTTGACCTAAATCCAAGTGTTAAATACAAATAACTAGTTTTATTCTAGCTGTTTTCACACTGTGCTTATTTAACTTGACATATTCGCTACCACTGCCCCCACCACAGGGGCAGCCCCTCTTGTGTTCCGACCCCCCGCCCTCAAGGTAAAGGGCCGCGACACTCTCCCAAGGAATACAAGCTGTTTGGACTAGCACTTGTGAGCCCATGTATCCAGAGTGGGTTTCATTCTTCTAGTAAAGATCAGGGTGGACACGGGCCCTGCGGCAGCCACGAGGGGACTGTGCCGTGGGTGGGGCGCCGACGGCCGCGGGCGGGGGATTGCGCGGCCGCGACCGCGTTGGGGCCGTGTTGCACGACTTGCCGGTCGGGGGAGGGGGGAAGCGACCCCACATCCGTGCTTGGGGCTTGCTGCCTAGCTCACACGTAAGGCGTTAAAGACCCAATTAATCTAAAATGAGAGGCAATTTATTAGACCTTCCAAATATTTTAAGGTCATTTTGGAATTTCATTTTTTTTTAATTTCAATCAAATATATACTATTTAAGTACTTGAAAGCATCAATATATGAATCGAGACGTTTGTTTTGTTTTGTAGATTTGGGATGTCCCAAACTGCGGGGCCCCACCCTGAGTGCTTGGTACCGTTGGAAAGCCCTCGATGAAGAGGGGTGCACCGACTTGGTCTCATGATTTTTGGTTGCGGTGTGGGAGATGTGGAATTTCAAGTACTTTGGGTCGCTGGAAATTTGGGAAAAATAGCAAAGTGGGCTCTCCTGGGACAATGGTTGGAGGCTCGACAGGAGAGATATCAAGGAAAAGGTCTCCGTACTTGGATACATGAATAGAAGATTGCACTGGGGCTTAGATCGGCCTCCACATAGGAGACACACTTGGAAATTGCACTTGATCTTAGATTTCAATTCTTCACACGTGGGCCTCGACATAGGAGACGCACTTGGATACATATGGTATTGCACTTGGACTTAGATGACACTGCACACTTGGGCCAACGGCACAGGCTACCCTAGTAGTATTGTGAAATCCAGTAAATATATATTTTTTTAAGAAAATTAAGCCTCCCCAATATTTTTAGGTCATTTTGGAATTTCAAAAACATTTTAGTTTCAATCATATATATAATATTTAAGTCTTGAAAGGCCCATGGTATTGTGAAATGACAATAAGAGATATCCTTTAACCCTTAACTTCCCAAGCCTTTTTTGGAGTTTTTAACAATTTTGGGTACCCAGCTACAGTAAATTGCCCGCAGAAACCTACCAAAAATCATCCATAGATTCTCGCCATATAGAAGTGGACCCAGCTCATTTATGCACAACATATCAAAAAATGAGCCAATTCCACGTTGGGAATTGTGAGATAAACATTGTCCCGAACCTCAAATTTCAGGTCTCAAAGGAGCAGTGGGAAAAAAAAATAGGTTTGACCAAAGCAATACCTGGCTTTATCCAATTTTGCTTGCCCCAAGACCCACCATTTCCAAATCCACAGTGGAATGGCTACAACCCCTCTAAATTGCAGGTCCAACAGATTTTTTTCACCTATGGTTGCTTTGTATGTAATTACGTAGGGATTAAAATCTAAAAATTGACAAGGAAAAATGTGCCTCCAAATGAAGTACTTCTTTTTCTACAAAATTTCTAAAACCTAGCGGTGGGTGTGTGTATGTAATGCTCACACACCACAAGGTGAAGTGGTTTTTATAATTTTTATAATTTTTACTAAATTTATTGATTTTACAATTGGGGCCTGCCGCCACATCAGCAGTCAACAAGCCCTTTACAAGGCCAAAATCTGACATACTTACCTTAGATATTTTCTGTAGGTGGTAGCTTTTATTTTTTCTTAATTTTTCTTTTTGCATCATATTCAAGACAAGTCCTTTGTCATAAAAGCTTCAGGAGTGGGCCACATCAGGGGAGATCTGCTCAAATTAGGTGGAAGTGGAAATTCAGAGCGACCCGATTCAGGTCGCTTGGGAAATTAAGGGTTAAGGACTAACAATCTTTCCAGTAAATGTTTTTTTTTAATAAAAATAAGTCTTCCAAATATTTTTAGGTCATTTTGAAATTTCAGAAATATATCAATTTTCAATCATATATATACCATTTCCATGATATTGTGAAATGACAATAAGAGATGTCCTTTAAGGACTCACAATCTTTCCAGTAAATGTTTTTTAAAAAAAAATTAAGCCTCCCAAATATTTTTAGGTCATTTTGGAATTTCAAAATAATATTTTAATTTCAATCACATATATACAACTTAAGTACCTGAAAGGCCCGTGGTATTGTGAAATGACAATAAGATTTGTCTTTTAAGGACTAACAATCTTTCCAGTAAATGTCTTTTTAAACATTTTAATTTCAATCATATATATATACTATTTAAGTACTTGAAAGGCCCATGGTATTGAGAAATGACAATAAGAGATGTCCTTTGAGGACTAAGAATCTTTCCAGTAAATGTTTTTCTTAAAAAGAAAATTAAGCCTTCCAAATATATTTTGGATATTTTGGAATTTCAAAAAATATTTTAATCTCAATCCTATATATACTATTTTTTAAAGGCCCATGGTATTGTGAAATGACAAGAAGAGATGTCCTTTGAGGACTAACAATCTTTCCAGTAAATGTTTTTTTTTTAAGAAAATTAAGCCTCCCAAATATTTTTAGGTCATTTTGGAATTTACTTTAATTTCAATCATATATGTACTATTTAAGTACTTGAAAGGCCCATGGTATTGTGAAATGACAATAACAGATGTCCTTTGAGGACTAACAATCTTTCCAGTAAATGTTTTTTTTAACTCTTTCCAGTAAATCTATCATATAGTAGTTTTATAACAGTTGCCCATTAAAAAACATTTTTTTTGGTTTTTGGTTTCCGAGGAAGCTGTGGAGGCATAACAGGGGCAGAGCTTAGCCCGAAGGCAGTGAGACTAATAAGGCTTTGAACCGCTGGTCACTACACAATTGGCTTACCAACAGGCCACAGCCCTGTTATGCCTATTTTGAGTAGCTAAAAATTACTAAAACCTCTTGAGAAATACATTTTCTACTTTTTCTAGCAAATTATGCTTCTGAAATATTTTCAAGTTTTTTTGGTATTTAATAATTTACATTATATCCTAGGTATAGAGAATGGTGGCTATATTTGTACAAAGCGGATTGGGAACCTATAAAAGGTGTGAGGAAGATTCATGAGTAGCCGCCCTTCTATACTAATACACAGGCTACTAAAACTACCAATAGTATCTATTTCATGTATTCACCAAAAACAATGTTTTGAGCCACTCAAAACATTGCTCAATAGAGATAGATTTATAGGGAAAACATTCAATCCTTGAAGGACATTTCTTATCATCATTCTCTATTATATTCAATTAAATAGTAAGCATGACCATTTTATTCATCCATATATATATCAAATATTTTTAGGACGACAATTAATGTTTTGAAAGCACTAGAATGATTTTAAGTATCAATAACATTTTTATATTAAATAATTAATACATGGCTAAAATATGATGGAAAGAAGAACTTCAAATTGATAAATAGCGAGAGAAAGAGATATTCACCAAATAGTGTATGGTAGATCAATACCATCATATCATCTCTCATGCAGATGATGCCATAAAAGGAGATAGACCATTGTCATAGTATGGACCATCTCTACATACATTGTCATCACATACATGTGGTAGCATACTATGAATGCAGTGCATGTCGTGCAGTGCATGTCATGCATGCGGGCCATGCATGTGTGCGGCCCTCCAGAAGTGGATGTAAACATAGTCATTTCCCGAGATATTCCTGGAAACAGGCGAAGGAATATCTCACGGTAGGTGGGCCAGAAGGGGGACAACCTGTGAATGGTCGGGTGACTTCATTAATTGAACTAGGTGCAAACGGGCCACCAGCAATTGCTCATGCACCCTTTGAACTCTTTCATTAACTTGGCACGTGTGGGTGGTGCAAAATGGACGTTTTTCACCCAGGTGCAAACGGGCCACTATAATATTAAAACTCTGATTACTTGCAAGAATCACAACTTGGCACCCCACACTTTAACCCGGGTTGAGTGCCGAACCCAAGTGGTTACCAGACTCTCACAACTCACATCTGTGGCCTTTTGACCAGCTCTTGGAGTGGGGCTCTCTTTGCTTGACTTGGTCTTGTTGCAGCAGTCAAAATCTCGACGATCATGCACTCTTATCTTTCTTTAGAAGTTCAAAAGTTTGCATTTCTTCATTCAGCTGGCGTTGCTCTCTAGCAGTCACCTTAAGTTTGGTGAAACTCATTAGGAAAAATCCCCAGATTGCATTTCATAACGTTTCCTGCCCACAACTCTGCATATCAAAGTTCATCGCATGGCTAATTTCGTCCTGGTAGTAACACTCAGGAGACTCCTAGTGGTTGAAGGCAGGTTCATCACAACTTTTGGAGATGATTCGCTGCCTGGAAGATGTAGAAACCCCTTCCAATGAGCACAACTCGGCCTCCACAACCCAAAACAGGAGACTCCTAGTGGTTGAAAGCAGGTTCATCAAAAGTTTTGGAGATGATTCACCGCATGGGAGATGTAGAAACCCCTTCCAATGAAGCACAACTCGGCCTCCACAACCCAAAAACTAACTTCCACCTGATGCTTGATCAAGGTCAAGACTTGCGGGTCCAGATTCAGATCCTTGACTCTTCTACTCTCTTCTGCCAGGACTTAGCCTGTTTGACAGGGCGGTCCTGTTTCCAAGATATAGAGTCGATTAACTTAGGATATCTGGTGTTGGACATGTGTTGCAACTGACCCCACCCACCTTGAATTCATCTCGTCGGGAGCTTAAGGAAGGGAGGCCAAACTCACCCCGAACAGCCACATTGGCTGTTTTGGAGCATGCTGACATGCACTCCTTAAGCACCCCCACTTGAATGGATTCTAGAGACTTAGCCTGGTTGGAGTTATCAACCCATATAGCAGATCCGTACTCCAAGGCAGGTCTAATAACGCGGCAAAGCAAGGTTTTCTTGACCTCAGAGTTAATCCCTCTGCAGTGGAAAAATTTAGTGAGACTCAGCGCTTTGCCCTTGCCAGTTTGAACAACTTTCTGGATATGTGCATCCCAGTTACAGTTGGAGGAAAACTCAACGCCGACTACTAAGGGTGCAGTGGTAACTTCATTGGTTGACATTGTCAAAACCTTTGAAACCTACTACAGTATCCTTGGCAGAACTTCTAGGTCTAAACAGTGAGGGGTCCTCTGATGAATGGAAGGACACAGTTGGTAAAACTGTTCCTATGATTCAAAACAGCCCTGATGAACTGGAGTATATTTCAAAGGCCTACAACGCTCCCATTAGTTCTTCTGAGATTGTGGAAGCAATTGAACATCTAAATGGATATAAAGTAGGTGGTCCTGATGGCATAGTCAACGAGCTTATCAAGCACTGTGGCGATCCCATGATAGAGGCCCTAGTTCTCCTCTTTAACCTTATCTGGAAGACTGAAATGATCCCCTTTCACTGGCGACAGAGGGGAGAGGGTACATCCTTGAGCTACACCTTGGTCTGTGTCAAAGAAGTTAGACTTCTGTCCATTAACAGTGACACAGCTTTTGTTGTGAGCATACAAGTTATGGACAACTCTCCACATTTTTCCCTTGATCCCGCAAGACCAGAGGCGGAGCATAGGCCATCTCTCCACACTGTGGCATAAGCCTTTTTGACATCCAAGAAAAAAACATAAGTGGGTTTCCCTTCTTTTTTCCTTTCCTGGATAATTTGGCTTAGAGTGAAGATATGATCCACACAGCCCCTGTTTCGCCGGAAGCCAGCTTGGCCTCCGTGAAAACAACCTCTAGATTCCAGATCAACCTCGAGACGAGTACTTATAACTCTGCAAAATATCTTGCCAACAGCATTGAGAAGCGGGATGCCCCGATAGTTCCCCGGGTCTTCTCTGTCACCCTTCTTATATAGATTGACAATGTGACAGCTTTTCGGCTTGTACAATCGTTGAAGGGCCAACCAGAATCTCTTGTCATTACCACCATGGTGGTTTGAATTTATTTCACTGTATAACTTGTCCCAGTGTAATTTCTTCTGAGCCCTTACAAGCTGATTGATATCTTTACGGAGCTGGTGGTACCTCGCCCACAATATTTTGTTGGTTTTCAAATTGCAGCACTCTTTATAAAGGACTCGTCCCTCAGCTATCTTGAGTTTAATCTCATTGGTCCACCAATTAACAGCTCTACCGCAGACAATAAGTTCCTCCCAATGATCTTGTCAGCCACAGAGGAGACGAAACTCTCCCAAAAATCCACTGCTCTTTCGACTTCATTTCTTGTTTGCATTGTCAGCGCGAGACTGAAGGTCTTGGAGCGAGTGGACAAAATGAGGGAGAGCCTCTTGCAAGGCCTGGACATACTCAGCCTTGACCTCTTCATTATGGAATTTTTTGATGCGCCACTTCCGAATCGAATGTTTCACAGATCTCTTGGTATTGGGAAAACACCTTTTGATCTCAGTCCAAACCAGGAAGTGGTCAGAGGTACCAATATCAGTTCTGTCGATCAACACATTGGCACTCTGGGGAAACAAATATTTGTCCATTATGATATAATCCACAATGGAACATTCCCCAGCTTGGGTTTTCTCACGAGTCCACTGCACTTGGTCACCTTTTGCCCTATTATTCAAGGTCAAAGGCTGAAGCTCTTCCAGACAGTTCATTAACCGTCTGCCATTAGAGTTCAGCTCGTCCTCACCAAAAGGCCCAATGATATCATCCTGATGGAGACCTTTACCCACCCGGGCATTGAAGTCACCCAATAAAATCACCTGACCTTTGGCAAGGAACGAAGCACAGTCTAGCTTTACATCTTCGAAGGCTTTATCTGCGTCAGCACTGAGGGTCCCTTCTGTGGGCATGTAAACACAGCCCACAAAGAGGTCCTTCGTACTCACGCCGCCCTTCAGTTTCAGTTTTAGCCAGATACTATGCTCATACCTCAAACCCTTGTTGATAATCTCACAATTGTCAAACAAGAAATCACGGACAAAGAATCCAACCCCTTTTTGACCGCGTTTGGCAGAGGCTGCCTTGAGAGTACACATCTTACCTGCCCATTTATAACCATTGACATCTCCAACCAGTTTATCTCATGTCTCTTGCCCAGCACAGATGTGAATATCATTAGCCCGAAGAACTTGTCCCACTTCCAGTTGTTTCCTTTGGTTAGTCAGCCCTGAGAAGTTGAAAGTGCCCAGCTGCAAGCCAGCCCTTTGCATGTGAATTGTTTGTCGTCTAGGTAGCTTAAGATTGCTCCTGGACAGCCAACCGTTCTGCAAAGGGGGGACAGTTACCCCGTGTAGAGATTTTGCTCGTCTTGTGTAAACTTTGAGGATTGGTAAACCATTCAGAGTACCAAATCCTTTAGTTACACGACGTTCAGACTCCGCACACTTAGGGACAGATTGTCCGTCTGACTGCTTAATACACGACGTTCAGGTTCCGTACACTTATGGACAGATTGTCCGTCAGGCTGCTTGGATTCAACCTCGTCCAGAGCATCAATCCATTTAGAAACTCTCAAGTTGAAGTCCCTGCCCTTGGTTGTCTTCCTAGAGCGCCCCATTGAATCACCAATATCTAAAACTGCTCTCCAGCCAGTCAAGGGTCGAACTTCTTTGAGATTGAGTTGATGTGAGACTCTATTAGAAGCATTTTTGGGCATTGCAACCTTCAAAGTACCCCTATGCAAGTCTCTCTGTTACGGGAAAGAGAGGGAGAGAGAGGAAGGACAATGCTTTTCTATAGACTGCTCTCCACAAAACGGCATAGCACAGCCCACTACAACATATTTAGCCTTTTAGGGCTGGCCAACAGTTTTAAAGCCACTATGGAGTCTAGGAAGTGTGACCTGTATTTGGCCCTCTGAGAAAAAGAAGGAAAAGAGAAGACGCTAGAAAAAATAGTGCAAAATGATATCAAAGTAAGACAGTGGTAAGCTGAGCACCATTTTCATGTAATTATCCACAAAGTCTTTTGGATATTTATGAGCAGCTCCAAAGTCAATGAGGTTGATGGCATCTGTGGTTTTATCATACAAAAAATTTCCCCAGTTTGGATCCGTCTGTTCATATTACACAAAATGTTTGTCAGTATGGCAACAAGCCCAAATAATACAACACAAGCTAATAACTTGAAATTTTTTCAAAGGAATCCGTTCTGCAAATGGTCGAAGAACCCTTTTAAAAAGGCACATTTATGTCAAACCAAACTTGCCTGCATGAATCGGAAGGTGAACAGCTCTTTCAGGGTGAGAGCAAGCAGCTGTGTACCCACATGGTTGCAAACTTGCTGATCCAACTGGGCCACTCTGTCTATAGAGACCCCTGTCATCCATTAAACCCAGCAGATATTAGTAAAACTGAGCAGCACATTGGTATGTTGCAGAATCATTTGTCTAATCCTTTGTTAGACCATTTTCCCACCAGGTTTCACATCCTGCTCTCATGGCTAACCCCCTTGTGGATATTGCAGAGTATAACAAACTGCATATACCTTGGATTGCCATGATTCTTGAAGTGGTAAGGGGTAGGAAACAGTGGGTGAGAAACGCACAAAAGCAAGAGAAAACAGTTGCCCAAGGAAAAACAGAGATGGAAGGTTACCGGGAACAAGTTCCGTGGTTAGAACACGTTTGCTACAGAGCTCATCAAACACAATTGGCACATACAGCCCCTTCTCACTGACCGGCAACTCCCGAAACCTTCTCTGGTTGGCTGCCTCCAGCTCATAGTCACACTCCATTGCTAGCTCTTCTTTAGCCTTCTCTCTTTCTCTCTCCCTCTCCCTCAGTTTGTCTCTGTGGTTCCATTGTGTTGTTCTACATGTGTCCCTTGGGCCCGTCTGGCCTCCCAGGGATGTAGCATATTTACTTTATCTAAATTCTTTTCTTTCACATAGATTCAAACAGGCTCTCTCTGGACTGTATCTGAAATGCCAGATCCACTTCATATACAACAGTAGGTGCTATTCCAGGAGCAAGCCTTCCATGATTGTAGCAGCCTCCAGACTCCAGACTATCCTCCTATGTCCCTTCCCCCATCTCCCCACTTTCTTTACAAAGCAGCCATGGGGTCTATTCTATTCAACGCTACAGGAAGAAAAATTTAATGAAGACCTCCATTTTCTCTCTGTTATTCTCAGAGAAATGAACTTCAACATCAAGAAACTACAAGCTTGTCTCTAGGATGCCAGAAGTTGTATAGTGCTGATAACTAGCAGGAACCAACAGAATAAATAGTGAGGGGGATGGGCTGATCCTTGTGTCTAACCCGCATCGCGTGGTCGAGGTAAAGCCCCTCAGGGATTAAGTTGGTGTAGTCCAGCAGGCACTTCACATTCTCAATGTCACTGTCAACACTGTTGGCTACACCTGGATACTGCACCTTCATCGCCACCTCCTTGCCCTCCTTTGTCACAGCCCTGTGTACCTGTATTATACCAGATCGTTTCAAATTTTCTATGAAATATCATACCATAAGGTGTACTTTGTGGAGAGGAATCTTTTCATCCAGCCCTAGCAAGCCCGCATAATAATGAAGGACGAATGATGTCTGTGTGGGCATTAGACAGCAGGGAGACTCAAACCACCAAAGGCTGCTCAAGGCATGCAGATTCCCCTCAGATCCTCAACAGCCGGGGTAATTTGATAACCCCAAAAAAGCTATTTCCCTGACTACTGAAAGGAAATGACAAGTAACATACATACCTGGCCTACGCTGGCTGCTGCCATTGGTGCATCATCAAAAGATTGCAATTGTTCGCGCCAATCAGGGCCTAGCTCTGTTGATATCATTTTCATCAACTGGCGCTTTGGCATTACATCTGCCCCTTGTCTTACCCTCTCCAGAGCTTGAAGCACCTGTGACATGTAAAGACAACCATGAGAATCTCTTTGCCAGTTCACTCTGGAATCATTGTCAAGTCTTTTGTGACAGGTATCTTACAGGGAGCGGCACGAGGGACTCATCCTGAATGCTGAGCATTTGCCCCACCTTGAGGGCAGCTCCCCGCATCCGACAAAGAGAAACGGCCAGACGCTCTGCATTTGCTTCAGTTAGGAAAGGGGACAGTGCAGACTGGCCTGGCTGTGCCAAGCCCTGGCCTTCCCATAGCCTTCTTGCAGATTCTTGGAATGTACCCCATGCAAGCCCAGCTCCCAACCCTGCAAACCTGCCATCATGGAGCACTGTAAGATACCTTTCAAAAAGGACAGTGATAAATCACAGCTCCTACTCTTTTGATCAATCATAGATGTCGTCAGCCCTTTTTCGGCCTTCTAGAGGGATTGAATAGCTCAAAACAATTTGTCGAGACCTTGAGTAAGAAAGGAACAAGAGGACTTCCATGCAGAAGAATGAGTGCTTTCGAAATAGGGAGAGAAAAAAGGATATTGCAAGGGCTCATGGGACAAAGTTGAACTACACAAAAGGAGAGTGAGGCACCCCATGACGCGGCAAAGTGGAGTTGAAGGAATACTTCTTTCTCTGGCCTTGCGCTTCTTCACACCAGTACTGGCCATTCTTGCCAAGTCTCCAGGCACACCGCCAGAGCCTACTCCAACCCATCATCCAATTCTCAAAATCATTGTGACTCAATATGCACATGAAACCCAGCAAGACAACCAGAGGAGGGAATCAAGTTGAACTTCAAACAAATAACAGGTGTTCCAGGAAAGTAGTAGGCACCTGCTCCTTCGATGGGATCCACAGGCTGAGCAGATGGGCTGGAAAAATCCTGCCCTGCCTCCCGGTGCAATCTCTGACCTGCATCCCTGTCTGCATTTCTACGCAGTTGATGAGCATCTGCCGTTGTTTCTGCTTGAGAAACTCTTCCCAACAATGAATCCCTCCCCGACATTGAAGTGGCAACACGAAACCTGTCTCCCGATGCGTCAGTGTTTGCGGGTTCAAACATCTGCAAGGGTTTTGGCACGGGACTTTCCACATCCTGCACCTTCTCTCCAACCCGTGATACGAATCCTCTACTGTCTGAGATTGAAGAATCACGGTTGCCAAATGAAGTCAAACTATCGAGTGATCTATATAGATAGGATCCACTGGTAGAGGCTTCCGGAAATGGGGCACGCGCTAAGTGCTCCCTTGCCCAGGCAGAGACTCCCTCCTTTCACGTGATGAGCCTGCGATACAGGGCTAGGATGGTCTTGTTTGCTTAGCCCGGCTCTGTCTGTCACAATGCCCCCTAAGCTCTTCAGGATCTGCCAAGTAGAAGCTCCTATGTCTTCAACAAGTAGTCTAGGACTCCTTCCCACAGATTCTCTTAGAACAACTCCTACTCCCATTGCTACTCTTGCTGCATCTTCAAAATGCGGCATAATTTAAATTGGTATGTAGAACCAAAACAAGCTTCTCAGATCAGCGCGTTATAGGCACATGTATACTTCTATCACTTCGATTTGGAGGTTTGTCGCTTAAGCGCATCAACCCTTGCTAACTCACTAAAATGGGCTTCAGACACACGGTATCGATTCAGATTGAATCATCTTTAGTCTCTGTAGTCCTTCCTGCCTTTTCCATAGCTTTGATCTACAAAACTGGAAACAAAAAGTTGCAGCAGGACTTGTACAACCATCACTTTAAGTCGGTGTGTTCCACTTCACCAGGATACAAACACAAGTGAATTGTCTTTACGTGGTCTCACATATCCTCCTCTCTCCCACAGCTCCCACTCTAAATCTGTCTGCAGCTCAAGATAGGCTCCAACGGTACAGGAGGATGCGTCCCTCAATCGCACAAGCCCATCTCATAGATTGAAATTACAGCATCTTCTGGCTTTCAGACATAGATGGAAAATCCACGGAGCACGATCAGCCATTGGTACTCTAGTGTTACTTTGAAAATGATAAATGAACTCATTTCAAATACAGTCAACCCTAGTATCAAAACTCATCCGCACCAATCTCTCCACGATCGTTTGCACACTCCACTGTTCCTGCACTTCACTTAGACCATGAAACGTCCTCGGTCCATTCTTCCGTAATTCAATCGCAAACGTGGCCTTCCCTGAAGTCACCATCTGTGCCTACACTGGACTTCCAGCATTCCCCACCCCGCTCACGATGTTTCTCCGGAAGTTCCCCAAAAAGTGGATGCGATCCAACACGCTCACTGCACGGTTTCTCGGCGCCCACGACAGTGGAGAAGCTCCTGTGCGATTCAAGACATTATACTCTAGAGCCAACGTCAGCATTGCTGTGCCTTCCCATAATCGCCCAGGGCATCACTACTGTCTATAACTTAGCTCCAGAGCGTCTAACAGGAAAGTCAGCGATCACTGGATGAGAACGTGGAAATCAATGTGTCAATGTTTGTCGGCAGCTGCAAAGATTTAGTGTCATAACCTTGACTAGTCTCTCTTCTCCCTCCCCGCAATAAGAGGACAACAAACTTGTTTCATTCACCTCTCATTCTGTAACCACACATTTAAATGAGCTGTGGTTTGCATAACGAAGTACGGTGCTAGGAATAAGGTTTTGAAACCATTGTGAAGGAGGTCATATTGAGTAACTTTTGGACAGGACCTTCTTACAGGTGTATATATTGGCTTGTTTCTAGTTTCTATCTACCACCATCCTTGCATGGAGTCTCATTCAAAGTCTCACTCATCATGAGGCACATGCTTGCACACTGGCTTGATAGAAGCCTCTCTTCCTGGAACATGTACATTCTCTCCCAATTCACTGCGATTGGTGCTACTTGCACAGTATGACGGTTAGACCCACAGCCACTGCACAAGCCACACTAGGCTAGCAAAGAAAACAAATAGCACCAGTATGGAGGGGAGAGGGAAGTCACAGTGCACAATATAGGATGCATCTTACGTACTTTTGCAGTGTCAATTCTCCAGCCATGGAGTGGCTATCAGATTTCAAGTTTCCTTGGAGAAGTTATGCACTTGGGCAATCAAACACCTGTAATACATAAGTGAAAGGCACCAGTGTTTGCAACATTGTTGAGCAGGCATGACTTCTGTAAGGGTCATTGGTTGTGCACGATAGTCCTGACCTCTGTAACGACTCCCCACTTGCCTAAATCCTTGGAACCAAAAGCTCTTCTGGGGTAGGTCTAGTATCAATTCAATGCAGTGTCAATCTCTATTACAACATGATCTGGATGGCCAGCAAAAATTTAAAAAAATTGCATTGGCCCATGATTGGAAGTTTCCATCTGATCCTTCCAATGAATTTCCAAATTGCAAAAGTATCCTACAAAGTTGTCCAGTCCAACTCAGAGCAACACAATACAACTAAGAATATGGACATTGCAAAAACCTTACGAATTCACAGCAAAAAATGCCTGATGCGTCGCACAGCCTCCTAAACCACAAGACTGCAACACTGCCTTAAGCCCTTAAATGTAGTGAGCAACTCCCTATTCCAGAGCAGAAATTAAGTATACCCCCAACAAGGAAAGAGTCCCATGACACTGAATGGCTTTGCAACAGCTAACGAGTCTCTGTCTAACTTATTCATCAACCCCGGTCCGAATAATGGCACCTCAGTCTTGAACAATGAAACCTTTGGAGCAGAACATTGCACTGTCTCTGAGAACGTGTATGTTGTGCACTGTCTTTAACATGTATGGAACAGGGCATACAATGACAGCAGCCTTTCAATCTTTTGTAGGCTAGAGTGCAGCTAGCGACCCTTAGACTCAATTCAACATCAGACAGAGCAATCGATAATCTATGTTCAAAGTGCTTGGAGTGAGCAGTGAGGCATCTGGAGTCTGCTAGCCAGCCACAGTCACAGCGGCCCCACCATTGGCTACCACACTCACCAGGTCCTTCTGTTGCTCCAAGACCATCTGTGGGCCTCCCATCCTCGACTCATTCTGCACATTTTCCAACAACATTTAGTTATCCAAACCGATCAGAATGTTAGTCCAATATCACATAACATGATTCCTCCTTATAGGTAAAAACCAGTCACTTCCTCTTAGAGGATCCCTAATCTAATGACTAAACGCAAATACAACCCCAACTCGGAGGTCCCAAAACACCTGTGGAACCAACCAGTCCTAGCTCAAGTATTTAAGATAGCTACTGCTTATCTAACGTTAATATCACAACATATCGCTTGGTGGTAAGTGAATAGAGCCTAACAATTAGTGGGTCCTGAACAGTTGAACAGCACAATGCATTGGGAAGAAGGCAAGAGGAAGCACCGCAGTTTCAGAATATCCATCCAGGCTATGCTGCAACCCCGCTATCTGCTGCTGCTGCCCCAGAATGATCTGTACCCTCCAGTCCCGTCACCCATGTTCCTCCTCAGCAACACATGCACACACGCACCTCTCTTTAGCAAAAGAGGGGTTCATTCTTGCTGTCAGCATTTACGAGCTATGATGGAGACTAAGGTTGTCATTCAACCATGAGAAATGGGATAACCAAAGCTCCACGGCCACAAGTCTGGCCCCATCTACTATGGTGCCAAAACATTCTTTGGAATGATCCAACCTTTGCATTAAACCATACATACAAGATGTAGAAACAGACCATAAACTATATTTATGCATAGTTCACAAGACTAAATTTCACATACAACAACTGGAAACTCGTGATCATCTCACATTGAAACAGCGACTGCTGGATAAAAATGACGGCTGTAAAGCGGCCAAGAGGCACACTGCCTAGAAAGCTTACTTGTTGTGGATTCAGCATACGTGGCTGCTGTGTTGCTCCTGAAATAGGTAGATTTTTGGACAGATCCCTCAGCACTCCCTGCCCTCCCCCATCAACCCAACAGTGACCATCACCCTCTGGCCTGCTAGTTGAAGCATCATCATTGGGGTACTGGCTGCTGTAATACTCGGAAACCTACAAATGACCTAGACACCAGAGAGACATAAAAGGAAGAACAGACCTTGTTGGCCCACATTAATCCACATGCGTTACAAAGTGTTCGAGGTCCAGATGGTCCACGACGCATCATGGGAGTTGTGCGCTCTCCAATGCCACAGTGCACACACCTGCCACCCAGCAAATGAGACCGTAAACCAGAATTCACCCACCCAAAACAGGGAGGACACCAGTATTCCTATCTGAGAGAGTCACTGAAGCCTGTGCCATTAACTTGCATAGGCTTCAAGCTGACTGCAACAACTTTTCATAATTTAACAATACAAATCAGAAAAATCATAGCACTGTCGTCTAACTTGGCACAATTCAAGCATCTAGCACGATTTGGTATTGTTAGTACTGGTATTTGTGCTAGATGCACAGTTTGGCAGCGCAATTTGGTTGGCAAAGGGAAGTACCAATAGACCAAAATTACAAAATGACAACCCTACACCAAGACTTGTTCAGCAGTTGTCCTGTGTCTGACAGTCACAAATAACTTGGGGATTGATAGCATTCACAAGGACGTACGTGACTTCATGCTGCACACCAGCAGGACCCATGGGTTGACCAGGAACTGGAGAGCCGTCCCAGTTGGAAACAGGAGCCCCCTCCTCCGCTGCATGCCTTGATGATGCAAATTGACCCTTCTTCCGATGCATCCTGCACAAATATTCACATACAGCTTCCCATCTGTTACCACCTCCTTTTCTTTCTGACCCCAATCTTCAACAGTGGAAGCTGTTCAATTTCAAACATCAGGGTTTTCACTAGACAATACAGTTGTTATGAATCTAATCAATTGTATTTCAAAAATCCACTGCAGAGAGTTCCAGGTGATGGGCGATGAACAGATGTGCGTACATTGCTGACTATATTTCCTATAGGAGGTAACACTCATGGCCAAAATGGTGCATCAAAGAGAACATTGAAATACCTTTGAGCAACCTCTTTCCGAACAGTATAGCGGATTTTTTTATCATAGCAACGCTCCTTGCGCTTTTCTCGGAATCTTGTCAACGACGCCAACCTTTGAGGCATGTTCATGCGGGCAGGCAGCTCTGATAAACCCTGCTCCAATCAACCCTCGGAATCAATTTTGCATGCCAGAAAGATGGATAACTGAATAATGAGTCCACTTTCTGACAACCCTGCTGGGAATGGCAAAATGGTTCTCTAGAATGATTCGGAGGCTGCTCCAGAGACTAAAAACGCCACAAACAGGAGTACAAGGAGTAATACGAGAAAGGGGCCGGCAACAGCCAAACTTTCGATCGTTATCCCACCTAGGCGGAGATGAATGATCACCAGGGAAACGACCGAAATGTGTTGAACCAGAGTAATTTCAACCCCTTGTCCACCCTCCACCCACGTCAAAGTCCATACAGATTGGTTTGCAACGTATTCAGTTTACCTTGTGATGATGGTGACTCGACACATTCACACCCGGCATGCCTGGCGGAATCTCTCGGCCTCCCAGCAAAAGCAGTACAGCCTGAACCTGCCTCCACATGCGCCAACCAAGTGGATTGAGAAAAAGAACCTATCCACGTTACCTAACAAGACATTCAAATCACTACAATTTGATTCTCAAATACCATCATGACCAACCTCACAATCGACGAGGATAACTTGCAAGATTACAAAAACTAGGGTTTACAAGCTGCAGAATCTCCAAACAGAACACAACAGGAGAGAAACTGGCAATACTTTTGAAAGAAACACAGTGATTACCTTCTCAGGAGGCACTGTATCAAACACATAAACTTCACCCTGATAAGAAAGGGTGAGCTGGGTGGTTCCCTGAGAGCGTACAGTAAGAGCTGTAGGTGGGTCACCCTGCTGGCCGCCATCAGAGTGCATCTCAGCCTCATCCAAGCCTTCTTCATCAGCAGGGTCATCGTCATGCTCCTCCAATCCTACATCATTCTCCTCGGAGTGCTGCATTCCATGTCCATGATGCACATGCCGTCCATCCACCTCCACATATGTCTGGGCTTGGGCTTCCGCCTGTGCATTCGCCTCTGCCTGAACTTGAGTATGGGCGTGCATATCATGTGAATGGGGATGGCCGTGCCCTAAGCCATGGCTGGAGCTGTGTGGATGCAGGCTGTGGTGATGGGCATGCAGAGACTGTTCGTGGTCAAGGTGATGCGTGTCTGACATCTCTCTCACATTACACTGACGCTGCCTCCTCAAGGCAACAATCACTCCACCTTCACTTCCCGCACTTGGCCAACTCTCCTGCTTGCCTCACATGCTTGCCTACCCCACCTCTCTCTCTCTCCAAGACTAGACACAAACAACACAACCTCCAGCCCACCCCTAATCCTGCCTGCCAAAAAGCCACGATGGCCCGCATTCCTCCACCCCCTTCTTTTGGAGGGTCGGCCCCCCCAACCCTCTGCACCCTACCACACCTACACCCCCTACCCTACCGTGCCTACAATCTTGGCTCAATCTTTTACTATTACTATTTTTTATTTATTCATCTTCTACCCTCCCCAGGTAACACCTCCCTGGTTGTAGGCGATGAAGAACAATGGATGAAAAGTGACAATGAAATTTGATAAGGTGGCATAAGTGCATAATTTTATGAGAGTTTCAATTAATTATGGATAAAAATATCTATTCTCTATTGAGTCACACGTGACTAACTGATTGTTATACATATACTTATATCTTATATCTAGGATAGCTGTGCCGTTGGCCCAAGTGTCGTTGGCCCAAGTGTCAAGTGTCATATAAGTCCAAGTGCAATCCTCCTATGTATGCAAGTGACTTGGAGGGTACCCTCTGCCGTTGGCCCAATGGTCCAATGTCATATGCATTTTTTTTCCACAGAGCCTATAACCTTTCCCTTGATATCTCTCCTGTCGAGGCTCCAACCATTGTCCAAGAATGCCCACTTTGTTATTTTTCCTGAATTTCCAGCTACCCAAAGTACTTGAAATTCCACATCTCCCACACCGCAAGTCCCAAAATCACGAGACCAAGCCCCTGCACCCCTCCTCGTCGAGGGCTTTCCAACGGTACCAAGCATCAGGGCTGGGCCCGCGGTTTGGGACATCTCAAATCTACAAAACAAACGTTTCGCTTCATGTATTGATATGTTGATTTTTAAAACATTGATTAAACAAAAAATAAACATATTATATTTATAATAATATATAACACCTCCGGAAGGAAGCGTAAATGGTGTCTCTTGACCCGGAAGGGTTACTGCCTTCAGTAGGAAGGTGGACACCTTTTTGACACACCAATCGGTGGATTGAACCCACAACCACTTCCGAGGTGGTATGTGCCTATTACCATTTGGGCTACAACTTGGTTGTCATTAAGTTTATTCTAGCAACGACTAAAGGTCGGAGACTACCGTAGTCGGCAGGCTGATTCGGCAATAAATAATTAGAACATGCCTAATAAATAAGTGAAAATTTAGAAGAAGAAAAAAACTGTCAAAATTTCATAAATTTCATTAAAAAAATGCCTAAAATCTCAAACAAACTACTCAAAGATGTTTCAAGGCACAAAATATTTTCCTAGAGCTTGTGGTGCTTTAGCTCTAAGAAATCCTAGAATAATTTGTTGAACAATCACTGCATTTAATGATTGACCAGATGCTCTCATGGCTCTTAACAACCCACATAATTCATTGATCACATCTGGTACAGTAAATAGAGCAAGTTCATGCTGGCAGTCACCGCCGAATTACTTAAAATCTCCTCGTGGCGTTGCCGTAAAATCTAGAAATTTCCTTAAGTTATGCCGGAGTGTTTTGTTGTAAAGAAAATAAATATTCGGCACTTCACTACCGGATCAGCCTGCCGACTACGGTAGTGTAGAGCAGGAATAGGGTGTCATAGTAACACGTCATCTCGCCACATCATCAACGTCAATTTTTTTGAACCCTGCCCAAAATGCTCGAAAATAACCGGGAGAGGTGTCTTGCAGTGCGGGGAAGGGATGATGATGTCCTCGCGTGCTTGATCGCGGAAGGCTTTCACACACCGATCGCAGATGGAAACATTTGCAGATTATGAGTACACCGCATGAGCTCTCACAACTGGAATTTGCACGATGGTAGGACAACCGCGATCGCAAGGTGTGGCATTCTCTTAGTGCACGATGTGAAGAAGTTTGTCCATCCTGCAAGTGTGGGCTCTTGGCTCCTGTTAGTACCATCATTTGGTATTCTTCCTGATCGACCTATTTCAGCTTGTTTTGCCTTCTCATCAGACTCGGCCCTAATAAGTTACTGCCAATGTGAAAGTAGAAAAATATCCAAAAACAGATAACAGAGATGAGGAGAAGCTTTGGATTGAACTTTTTTCCGACCCCAGTCAATGGTGGGAGAGTGGAGACCAAAAGGTAAATGATTGTTGGAAGACAGAGAGAAGCAGATGCAATTCAGAATTGGAACTACTGTAATAAGTAGGGTTGGGGTGTTTGCTGGAAGAACTTCACGCCGTCGGTGTCAGCTGCTTCATCTGCTAGCAGGCTGAGGATGTATTCATGATTTGTAAATAGGCAGGGATAGTTGAAAGACCAGGAATAGAGGTCTAGATTCATCCAAGAGGGCCGGATTTCAAACACAAGATTACTTCTGATTCCCTATGGATCAATAGCTACAAGAAATCTGCGTGGGTAGATGGTCAACTGGAAACAGCAGCAACAGCGGCGCAATTGATAGAACAAGACACTACTAATGAAGGCACTTTCTTCAACACATTTCTACCTGTTTTTCCCTGTTATCAGAGTCGTCCCTAAATTTCCATGTTGAATTCTGCAAGTTAGCTCGTTCGTGGATCTATGGTGATATTGGAGTGATTTTGACATGTTACCAATGTGGCAATAGGAAAGTATTGAAAAATAGATAACAGAGACAAGAAGAAGCTCTGGAATGAATACGTTTCCGACCCTAGTCAATGGTGGAACAATCTAGGCAAAAAGGTGAATGCATGTTGGAAGCAGACGCAAATCAGCATAGGAACTAGCGCGATAAGTAGGGTTGGGGTGTTTGCTGGAACAATTCTAGGCTATTATTGTTAGCTGCTAGCAGCAAGGCAAGGATGTATGCATGATTTGTGCAGAGGCGTGGATAGCTGAAAGAGCAGGGATAGAATGTGTGGGTCCAGATTCATCCAAGAGGGGTCAACCACTTCATAAAAAAAACTCACGATGGGAGGGCAGAGCGCCGCCCTCCTTCGCGCCTCTCGGCTAACCTCTCAGCTATCTGCCAATTTAGTGCTCTTGCTAAACCTTCTTCTTATCTCTACTATTTCTCATTCCCCCGTTAGCGGTTTCGCCACCCTAGTCAAGACTACTGAGGTTAGCGAGGTTCGCCGCCATAGCTCTCCTACCTGCTTCTCCCCTTCGTCACACGTTTTGTATCACCACGTCTGGGTTTTGCCTCACCCCCCTCCTCTTCCCCACCCTATTACGCACGTTTCAAGTTATTTCCCGCAGGTTTACCGTCTGCATTGGGCCCAGGAGATCTTGTTCGAGCTTCTTCACCGCAATGGCCATTCTAAGCAGTATGCCGACGGGTTTGACAAGCAGCGGCCCTACCACTTTGAGAAGTATGCAAAGTGACTCGCCTCTTTCTATGTGACGCAACACTCTAACGACACGTACACAAGCAGCAGGGTAGTGCATAGTTGGATCCTCTTCTGGGCTGTTTGCGAGACCGAACAATTACAAGCTAAGCTTCGTTGGATTAATGAGCCATACTGCTTGTTGCTACGAACTAATCGAAAACCAGCGACGACTGACTACCCGCTACAATCCTTGAAGATCATCCCGGACGACTCCTACATTGAAGAAGCTCCATCTCTGCCTCCTTATCCAACAAGGATCTACGATTTGACAGACATACTCAAGTCTACCTGCCACCATCATCGCTATGTTCTGACTACTTCAGGCTTCACTAGAAGAAATCGTGTCATTTACAACTGGGGAAACGACTCATTTTGAGACATAATGGACAAAAAACCCGGGATCGACTAAAGTAGTAAACGACTAGTTACAACAGACATGGAAGTTGGATCGGACATCCAATCATTGGAATGGTTGCGGACGCAGATGCCTCAACGACTCCTCATCGATTATTGCGATTATTGTTGGGTCAGCACGTGGCGTGACCACGCCAGCCGCCTGTGTGTCTGACCTTTTGGGCTGACTTTGACTTTTCCCTCCGCATGAGTGGAATGACTTAGCTGAGCGGGATGACACATGGACGCGGATGTGGATGCGGACGTGGACGACGACGTGGCAAGGCCGCGACGAGCATCACGGTTGCCACGTGGATGTGTTCTCGGAGCGGCACGTGCCAGTCGACCACGACACTTGCAGTGCTACATGCCCAGTGCCAATGGCGACTGCGGAAGTTGACCACATAACACAGCCATTTAGCATGCGGGTGAATAAACGGGGGCCACGTGGGGAACGGTGTGCTGGTGCGTGGTTTGCGCCCTTGTGAACTGCAGCGACAGGTATTACTTGTAGTACAAAGAGTCAGAGTGCTTCTGCCGACACGGTGCTCACTGATTTTGCCAACTCCACTGGCACTGTGGCAATGGATTGCACTACACTAGGAAAGCCTTGCAGAGAAGTACTTGTAGTGGATTGTGTGAGTTGTGCAAAGGACCTGCAGTCTAAACTGAAAGTGTGGTTGTTGTGCAACAGCAGAATCACCCAAGGTCCTTGTACATGCAAGAAAGCAAGAAGAATGAGGATGGGACTCCTAAAGTAGCAACAAGAAGGTGGATGCACACACATGCAAGGGGAATTGATAAGCCCTCATGGTGGGCAAACTTGAAACATACACAAAACTGCATGAACCATGAGACATGAGATTAATCAAATAGCCAAACTTCATGGAGACAGAAGACCATCCAGCATATACATACTCGGGGAAATGATACGACAACAAGTCAGGAAAATGTCAGTTCATATTGAGAAAAGATAGCGTCAGGCACACCTGCATATGAACAAGACAAAAGGCCAACATACAGGGATATGCCGGAGACTACATAAACTGTCATGGCCAGTGGATATGGCCCAAATGTTCAAAAACTGATATGATAATACTTCTATGAGTACTAGGATCGGACAACAGGGTCTACAAACATGAACCTCACTTTACACATTCACCCCTCCTAATACTCTTCTCCGGCCAGAGAGTAACCGTGCCTTTCACATGCAATAGTGTAGTCTGGGGGGGTGTCGCGCATCTCACTTCGGTAAGCTCCCCTTCAAGTCATAGTTACTCGCTTTGATGCGCGCGCCTAACTCCCAAACTGGCCGCCCGGCCAACTTGGAGCTTCGGCTGCTCACCGGGACATAACGGTCCCCCTTTGCTCCTCCACAAGACCCTCTCTCAATTTGGGCCTAGTGGAAATTCCCTTTCCAGTTGTTGGCAGTCCGGAACAGCTCCCTACACCTTGGTCGCTTTCCGGCTCGCACGCTTACTCACTAGTTTTTGGTCACCAACGGGCTTGCACCGTTCTCGGGGTTACTACTCCCTATATATACTTCTGTGACTGTCCGCGGGGGTTTTTCAAACAACCCAGTCATTTTATGGCGAACCACCACGAAGACCCTCCATTCCCGGTGATGAGTCGCGGTGAGTCTTGGCCCACCGACCATGGTCCCATTGGACCGTGATGAGTCCCAAGACTCCCCAAGACTCCCACCACAAGGTCTCCGCCCCATGGTGAGTCCTTTGCCACCCCCACTAAGACCCACTAAGCTACCACCACCCCTCGTGGAACCACCCCCATCGCAACCCGGTGTGCGGGGCTCCACCTAGTGAGCGCCTCTGCCTCCTTGAGTGCCTTGGGTACTTAAGGGTGCTTCAGCCCCCGTACCTATTGTTGCCACTGCCCCCACCACAGGGGCATGAGCCCTTCTTGTGTCCCGACCCCATGCCCTCAAGGCAAAGGGCCGCGACACACACCCCTACCAACAGGGAGTCGATGTCCTCATCGACTTGTCCATTTTGTAGAAACTAACATCCAAGTTGTGGCGTCCCACATCAAGGAGTTTTTTTCCGTACCATGGCGTCCCATGGCAAAGAACCAAACCCCCACTTGACTCTACTCTCCACTAGCTAGTTCGGCCGACTTCCTCCAAGTCTCGGCCAAGGGTGGAGCCTCTCAAGCTCCACCCAGTGCACTCTTCTTGGCCCACTTCAAGGCCAAGGTACGATCCTCCCCGAGGATCGAATCGCCTTACTGCAACAACATTGCTTGCGATCGCTCATGATGTCGCTTTTGGCATCACCTTGAGCAAGGATTCACCTTGAACCCTTTTGGACTAGGAAGATAACCTTGAACCAACCGTGCGCCCCAATCACTACAATTGGGTCCGCCTTGGAATGTTGGCATGAGGTACGGGATCACGCCAAAGCCGCACTATGACTTCGTCCCGAGGTTACACGACTATAGTACGTGAACGGAACACGTAGCTTCCGCGTTAATCCGCACTACAAGACAACCCCCTCGGTAGCGCAGTTATAGTACGCGCACACGCCAAGTGCGCACTAGCACGTGAACTCCCAAAAGAAGGCGCAAGTTTCCTTGCCCCTTGGATGGGTGTCACCCGATTTCGGCACTACACAAACACTTGATTAATCCAATTTACCTCTCCCACTTTTGTAAGCTAGCATGCATTCTACACACTAGCCAACCATACCATGCATCACCATTCCAAACAAAATAGGACGCACAATATTTGGAAACCATTTCATTTATAACAAAATTTGTACAACACAAGTTTTTGCAATCGAATTCCTAAGCTAGCTAAGCCAGGCTAAGCATGCATTTCCTCCCCCATGATCCAAGGTTGATGTCCCCATCAACGCTTCTTCCGCTTTTGAGGTCGCCCTTCGAAAGCTGCAACCGCCTCGGATGCGTTTCCCATTTCTGAGGCACGCACCCAAGTTGTCTCCACTTGATGATAGCCCTTCCATTTCACGAGATACTCCGATTCTCGATTCTTGAACCTCCTCAACTTAAGTATTGCCTCCACCTCGTACTCAGGTTCATTTTCATGATCCAACAGCATAGGTGGCAGACGCAACACTTGATGTCGATTCGGACGCGCTTCATCTTTGAAGCAAGGCTTCAAAAGGGAGACATGGAATACCGGATGCACCTTGTTGTTTGCCGACAGCTCCAATTCGTACACATCCTCATTCATAACCTTCCGGATGCGAAAGGGCCCCGCATACGGAGGTACGAACTTCGGACTCACTTCCGGAGGTAATCGAAAATTCTTGATGTTCAACCAGACCTCCGTGTCTGCCTCAAACTTAACTTCCCTCCGCCTCCGATTCGCCTACCGTTCATACCGTTTCCTAGCTTTGGCTATGTTGTACTTTGTGAGCTTCAACAAACGCTCGCGTTCTTCCAACACCGCTGCTACTGCCGGTTCCTCAACGTCCTGGGCGGCCCAACTTGTCGGCACCAAATGTGCTTTTCCATAGACCAATATGAAAGGGGAAATCCCGTTGCGGAGTATTTTGTGTTATTATAACAGAATTCTGCCGCATCCAAGTGTTCCACCCAGTCTAATTGGTCTGCCGACACATAATTACGCAAGATAGACTTCACCACGGAACAGGGATGCCTCGGCGTGAGCCTGGTCACGTGAGCACGTGAGCGCGTGAGCGCGACTGCGCTCACGCCACGTCACCTTGCGCAAATGCCACATCACGGGTCTCAGTCCACGTCATCACACGTGGAGGCCGAGTCACCACGCACCCAGAAAGAAGTGGAGTGTATTCCCGCGGATTGGCACCCTTTACCGCGGAAACAAGCTGGACGACATAATAAAAGGCATTGAATAAATGATGGATGAATGTACAGTTGGATGATAAACAGATGGATGAGTTTGAAAAATCTATGTAGATGGATGAATGACGGATGGATAAGAGTAAAATGGATGAATGTATAATGGATGTTGAGCAATGACAAAAATTCATGACAGGAAGATGCATGACCAAATCTTTTGACGAATGCACAAAGTATATGAAATGAGTGTGGAAGGTTTGTGGGGTGGATTAAAGAGTACAGAGGATGAATGTACAATGGATGTTGTACAAAGGAAGCTTTCATGAATGGAGCACGCATGAATACAGTGTAGATGAATGCACAATGGATATGAGAAGAGTCAGGAAGGTTTGTGAGATGGATTCATACATATAGCAATTTAAACGAAAGTTGATTCTGTGATTATTATTTGTTCTAAAGGAACAACTACGGTAGAGTAAGGGGATTCAACGTTTCCAGATAATATGAAAATGAATATTAAAAGAATACAGTTCAGTCTGACTCAGAGTCAGTACAATGTATCCCCTCTTCCTCTGCATCTAAGTCTAAGTATTTTAGAACACCGGATCCACGCTGGATACACCTACGGCTGGCCACTAAAAAGTCAGGGGATAGGGACTCGGACGCGTGAAGTGCCATTGCTTCGGCATAAACAGGGAGCAGAAAATTGGAAAGGGGGCTGTCGAAAACAGACTCGCCAGAAATGACTGTATCTCCTGAAGATCCACCGCTGGCTTTCCTGAAAGACAGCCTGAAAAAGTTATTACTGTAACTTTGATGTTATCGAGAAATTGAGTATGACTCCCAAAGAGGGTTTAGCACTTACTCACATGAAAAGTCGTTGTCGACCTGCTTATCTTCGGGATCGTCATCATTTCGAATATGAATCCGATCAGTCTGTGTGCCTGAAGTGGAGCCAGACAAAAGGGGGAGGAGCACTGTGTTGTAGAGGTCAGAATCACCCTCCATACCAAAAAGGCTTCTTCCGCCTGCCTTGCATGCGTGGTAAGTTGCTCCTGCACCAGACAGGAGAACATAACAGTTTGGAGGAGGGGATTTAAGCAGATGAAACTGTTGAAAGGAAACCAATTCGGAAGGGAGAAAACGAACCTGTGGACACAGAAAGATCGACCACCCGTGCAGAGCGGTGGCTGCATGACTCCAGCAGTATTTGCATGAATGCTGGTGACTTTTCCTTTGCACCTCTCCAGGGAGTGCCATCTGGTCTCTTCAGAGTCTGACTGGACTGCATGAAGTTGTACAAAATGTCATCGACATGGGGCTCATAGGGGGGGTTGACGAAACAACCCTGGTCAGAAATCTCAAAGCTGCGGATGGAGGATGGTGTCTTTGATGTGCGAATCCTCCGCAGGCAGATCGCCTCGAACATCCTCGTCTGCCAAAGATAGCAGGTTAGTGTGGTAAACACAATCTAAAGTGGAAGTGTGTACATCGGCTATTCAGAACTCTGACACCAAAAAACCATGAATCGTTGATGATCGGTGTCGATCATAAAACATTCTACTAGAGTGGAGCTGCAGAGAAAATTGAAACTCATGATCAAAGCATAAGCAGAAGGCAGACGGCATACCAGCTGACCAGGGAAACCCCCTTTCACAAGGTAGAGGCTGTTCACACAATTCCATGTGCGCAAAACTTCAAACCCTGAAGACTTGAGGTATGATGCCAATGCCCGACGACTATCATTGTCACATGACTGAAAAAGCAGAAGTGTCCCTGCATCAGAGAGGAAATTGTTACAGAACCCGAATACCCAACTCCAGTAGTTGTCCTCGAATTTGTTCCACCCTGGCGTCTTGCCCTTTGGAAGAACTTCTGGCACAGCCTGGCCATCCGGGATGTCGAGAATGACAATGTCGGCCGCATAAGTTTTCTGCACACCGCACACGAAGGTGGGACCTGTGCTCACCTGCAACAGACATGTTTTTTATAAGAACGATGGCAAGAATGTTTTCAAAGAACGAGACTGAAATACTGCCAACGAAACATTCAGAGAAAAAGGAAAGAAAGTGGAATTCTCACCAGATTGAGGAATGAGATTATATTGTCCCAGGTAGGGGATGGCACCCCAGTGTATCCTCTCTTTCGACTCTGCATCATCGAAAGCCAACCCTCATTAACAATTTTCATCTCTCCTGCTGAATCAGAACGGGAAGGGTGTGGCTTGGCATCGAACACGCACTGAAGAGTGCGGGTATATCTTCCAGCACTAAAGTCCTGCCCACTCTCCATCTCCTTTTCATTCTCCTTCCCCTTGTCCTTTTCCTTCTCTTTGGACTTGTCTTTGTCCTTTGGCTTTGCTGGTGAGATGGCTATGACATCAACAGCCTTGTCTTTTGGTTTGCGGCCCGCCTTCTTTCCCTTCTGCGGCGTTCCCTGAGCATCAGGCTCCTTGGCAGCCAAGGTTGCTATGTTTCGTTGATACTCTTCGTCAGTCAAAGGCGCCAGCATCTCAGCGTTATTGTTCAAGTATTTCATATGCTGTTCTTGAAAGGTCGTGTGCTCAGGTGGGCAGTCAAGGTACCACCCACAGTCTCTGAAGTGAGAAGGACTCCAGTCCTTCAATATCCCTGCAGTATACATGGTTGGATCGTTTGCAGGGTCCGACCACATGTCAAGATAGTCGGGAATTCCGCTCAGGTGATTTCCTTCCATAAGCACATATTTCGTGTACCTGAAAAAAGGAGATGAATCCCAACCCACAAAAGCGCTCAGTGAGAAAGATGCAAGTAGAACAGAAAGAATAAAACATGGATTGAAATGGCTCTGACAACTGCTCCAAGGACCTTTCAAAACCACACTACTGCTCCAGATATGAATGTCGTCAACGCCATTCAGAACATTCCATTCCATGACACTGTAAATACATCCTAATCCAGGTGAATGCAAATATGCGATTAGAAATGACACAGACATAGAAGTGAATGTCGTCAACGACATTCAAGAATGAAGCCAAATTATTACTGAAATGAAGCAAAATCACAGGTGGAAATAAAAAAATTGAGTAAGGAACCATCCAGGAAAACTCAATGCACATTCATAACGAACCTATCACTGAGGACCTCACAACATCACTGTATGTGAATGGCGTCAACGCCATTCACAAAAATACAAAAAAGAAACCAATTACTTAGCTCCCCAATCCATGAAAATTGAATTTGTCGTTTTTTAATAATACAGACACAGCTGTGAATGTCGTCAACGACATTCACTTTGGATTTCTTAAAACAGAGCTTATGAAGCCTCCATATTCATCGCAAGAGAAAAAACAATGCAGAACAACTGAATGTCTGCATTGACATTCAGCAAAATGAAGTGATCAACCCTCATTGTAATCCTCTATGGACATTACAAAAAATTTAAATAACCTTGAGGGACCACACAACAACTCCGTATGTGAATGTCGTCAACGCCATTCAAGGACATTATCAATTCTAATCAGGGACAATATAATTGCACCCTTAGATCCTAACCAGGTGAATTCATATACTCGCTTAAGAATGACTCAGACAAAGAAGTGAATGTCGTCAACGACATTCAATCTGGATCTAAGATTGCAATCCATATGAAGCCACAATTTTTCCCAAAAAAACAGTAGAGTTTCAAGTATGACATTTCACCTGTACACAACTCGCATCATGGCCCACTCTCCTCCAACCTGACTGTCAAAGTCGTTGGACCGTAAAATGTTACCATCTTTGGAGAACTCCCGAAAAAACAGTATCTCCAGGTGAGACCTCTCCACTTCCTTATGTATGCCTCCAATGACATTTGGGAGGGGGAAACAATCGCAATGTTCAGGTCCTTCAAAGTCTGATCCAGCACAATGACGGCGCGCTTTTCGAGCTGCAAATAGTATATTTGTCAGAATTGCAAAAAAGAAAACACATCACATACTTGAAGATAAGAAACAGCATGTTCGAATACACACCTGACTCCAAAATGTAGCCTTGTGGAGCCAGTTATCAAACACCAAATCACTGATTCCTTCCACCTTTGTGCCAGGCTGTATGGTGCTCTTTGGGAACTGATTCAAGTCCTTTACTGTTTGATCTGAGTTCCATATCTCCAGCCACCTTATTTTGTTTGTGGGTCGACCATCGATATGGCCAGCCGGTGCAATTTCTCCTGCTGCATCTCCGGATGCACATGCTTGTCATAGTGTGTTTTGATCTGCTGAAGGAACTCAGGACCAAGTCCAGGATCTACTATTCTAAGCTGCTTTCCGAAGGCTGACATCAATTTGGTTCTTCGCATCTCAAACTCCTTCTTTATGCAGCTTCCACACCCTTTGATGTTTTAGTTCCTCTGGTGTAGTAGTGCGGTAATATTCGGATTTTCCCTTCTCAGCTGCCTCTGCCAGTTCTTGCTGCATTCATTCAAGTAGTGATTAGCTCCGAAGGGACTCTAAACATGTATTCGAAAAGTAAACAGAGTACAGACTCGGGCTTACCGCATACATGTACTCCAGAACGCCTCTCGTGTCAAAGAATACCAAGTGCCTGCAGCTCTTCCTGTTTCGCACTTCTTGATGATATTGGGTGGTAGTACTGTCCGAAAATCATCCAGCTTCATCAGACCAATCCTCTGAATTCGGAATAGTGTGTGAACCAAGCTTGTTGTCACATGCGATTTCTCTGTCGATCTGCAAAACATTGAAAACATTGCATTCCTTAACACTGTTTTTTGAGGATCAACAAGACACTACAGAGGGAATCAAATCTCCTGGATGACTTACTTGTTCACGTCGTGCATAGCTGTAAGAAGCCTAGCGATGTCGTTTCCTGGATCCAAAACCATTGCCTCCACAGCAACATGCTTGTCTTTGTCTTTCGAATGGTGTTTCTGAATGTATCCCATCCATGCAGCAATCGGTGGTTGCCGTCCCAGACGTAGAACATGTGGTTGCAAAATTGCTGGGTGTTCTTTCCCATCATGAGGCCCAGCTCGAACTCCTCATTGGCATCTTTCCAGCACTCATCCCAGTTATCACTGATCTCTGGAGAAACTAATGTGCTTTTCCCATTTATATCCGTCAGTGACACATAAAAAACTTGTGCACCAAGTCTATATCCATGCACAAAATCACTCTCCAATTTTGTTATGTCATGGGAAAGAGGTGGACGCACAACAGGCATTGATATATCATCCGGCACAGAGGTATGTCCAGACGCCCTCCAGATACGAGCATGTCCCTTATAACCTCCTGAGAGTTTACCTTCTGGAATGACATGAGTTCTTTCACCTTGTCAAGGTAGTGCACTTCGGATTCATCTGCTTCATCTGTATTCTCTGAGCTTTTTTGCGGACTCGTCCCCATCTCCAGATCCTTTCCCTCTGATCCTGTAGGCTTCGACCTCACAGTTTTCTGCACGATGCCATTCAGTTCTGAGTAATTTGCAAATAGTGAATGGCGGTAACGACATCACTCTGTATCAAGGAAACTCACCATGAATGGTGTGAAAGAATTCAGCACAATCCACACAAAGCCGAGACTGCCGTATTCAAAACAAAAAGAGAGAGCAATAGCGAACGGCGTTAACGACAATCACAAAAGATAACAACCTGCCGGATCGGTGTTGTGTAATGACATACATGTGCAACTGATTGGCGGCAACGACATTCAGTGTAGTTTAGGGCGAATAGTAAGTGCAGACTCTCTCTTCAAACACATAGGTACATAAATCTCATGAGCAGAATCGAATGGCGTTAACGACGCTCGCGATTCAGTAGTTCCTGCTAAGAATGGAAGAGGAAGGACTCCTTGAAAGGCAATCAACAGACTATATGATAAAACTTACTGGCACCTTCTTAGGTTTTGAACTTTGATCCCCTTCTGCAGCTTTCCTCTTCCCTCTCACATCTGCTGGAGTTTCTGTCTGCGCAAGGGTTTCTTGACCTTCTTCAGGTTCGGCGTTCCGCGTGCTTCCACCTCTTCAGTGTCCCTGCGATTCATCTCTGCCTCCACAGGCTGGCGCACTCTTATCGCCGACTGTGTCGCAGCCGCTGCCTCAGTCTCCGTCTGCTCTTGTGAATCAGTCTCCGCGTTCACCTGCTGCCTTGGCCCTGTGTTCTCCAACAAACGACGCCTCGTCATTTTCTCTCTTGCTCTGCGTCTCTCTCTAAGGGAAGTAAAATAAAGAGACTTTCTTCTCTTTCGTATTCTAGAAGGAACCCTCTCCAGCTTGACTACCACTCTCCCTCTAAGCGCGAAAAGTAGAAAAACGCAGTGACTCCCGATTTCTTGCGGGATTGCCTGTGTTCTTGCGTGTCTCTAGAAGCATCGGATTCCCTCCCGCGTGACCGTTACACATAGTCGTTTCGTTATTAGTGCACATGCCAGCAATTGGTGTACAGCTGTTCGTATTCAGTTATGGATGTCTGACGTGTGCCGCCCAAAACAAAACGGCGTGTTCTAAATTATAACGGGTTCAATATTTAAAAAGAACAGCGAATCCCAGAAATTGATGCGCTTTAAACAAATAAATATAAATGAACGAGAGTTTGATGACAAATTTTGGAATATCATACACGGTCATCCTTGTTATCCAACCCACATTCGTTGCACATTTGGAACTTTCCAGGTGCGCATGATCATTGGTAGTATATAGATACATTTACTTAATCTGCAATCCCATTCTCGGATCCTGTGGCATGCTTCCAGGAAGTCGGCTTTGTTATTGGGTTTATTGATGAGGTTCTGATTAACGGTTTAACAGTTGCCGACACTGCCCCTATGGATTCTCTGACCACTGGGCCCACAAGAAAAGTAATTAAAATGGACGGCTGCTGGAATAACAGAATATGCACAGTCGTTATCTGAGCTTCCTCCGCCATATGCTCTGCTCATTCTTCAACTGTGTTCTGGAGACAGCAGTAAACCGATTTACACTAGATCTGCGATAGCAAGGTACAAACATACTCGAGGAAGGAAGATGGCTTCCTCTGAAGCGGAGTTCTTCTCAGACGACAAACCAGTGCCGTTCTCCCAGGAAGTCCTTGACAATGGATTTGCAATTGTTCTGGAACATGTCTTGGCTACCCGTTTTCAGCTGCAGAATGGCTCCATCTTTTTGGAGAAAGAGGTTTACGATCTGAAAGGGAAGTTGGTGAAATATTCTTTCCAAAACCGTGATGAGACGGCTCATATCAGCCAGTGGAGAGTGCGTCCTGGTCGATACAGAGTACTTGGAGAGCCTCGGCGAAAGTCCCTTGGGTCATATGTGACGCCCGGGACGTCGTTGACAGACGGGTGGTGGTGAAAAAAGAACAGACTTCCTCCACTCCAATCGTTGAGCTTTCGGATTCTTCCGATGATGACATAAGTGAAATTCCAAATCCAGTCCTTCCTACTGTGGTTGCAGAAGCTGATGAAGAAGAGATTTGTAGTGTCATTCCAAAATTGCGGGCGATGGGAGGAATGGCTGGATTCAAAAGTGAGTTGCGGGGAATTGATTGGGAATCTTTGAAGCAGGTGCCTGTGAAGTTCTTGCCGGAGACTTTTGATGGCGATATCCTATTCGAGCTGCCTCCTCCTCCGCGAGTTGGAGGTGTAACAATCATGATGCATGGAATGGACAAGAAACACGACGGGCACCCCGTGGTGCAGAACAAAAACATCCAATATTCAGAATGATGACAAGCTTGTTTTCAGGAGGACAGTTTGCAATGGACACCTTAGGTGTGATAATTTGAATTGCAGACACTTTCTTCAGTCTGGAGTTCATAATCAAAGCGAATGGGAGGGTCTGGCGGAAAATCCATTTCAGCCTGGGACTGCCCCTCCACCGGCAAACACTTTCGTCTGCAAATTCTGCAAACTTGTGCCATCCTGCTTGGCGCTCTGCGGAGCAAGAATGTACTATGTTGTCCACCGTTTGAATACAATGACGAGAGCTTGTGTGCATTTTGGATTCCATAACCATCCTGTCTCGAAGGGGGATTACAGGGAGAGTGTTGAGACAGTATCGAGGTTGATCAAACAGGAGTTCGGGAGAAACCCATCCGCAACAACATCTGCAATTGCTCTTGGCGCAAGCAAGTCCTTCTTGGAAAGCCATATTTTGAGTGAAGGAGATTCTGTGGGGACTAAACTTGACGGTGCAGCATTGGACCTGGTCATGGATCATTTCTCCACTTTAAGTTCACCTAACATTCGGCATCAGATCAATGCATTGAGAATGGGCTCTGGGATCAGAGGCTACATAGACAATATTTTGGAATTGAAACGACTGAGCAAGTACGATTACATCCAGGACAATGTATTCCCAGGTCAAGGTGCCATCAAAGTTTTTCTTTTCAAAATGTCGACTGTTGGGGAGGGCAGTGGGGTTAGCCTCGTGAAGCGGATGCAGAAGACTGGGGACTTGCAGAACTGTTTTCTTATGTTTGATCATGTGAAACGAGTGAAGGATTGGACGACAATGGCTTGTCATGTCTACGATCCAGTGTACCAACGAGTTATGACAATTGCAGTTTGTGACATGCAATCCGAGGATACGGAATCCCAGAAGCTCATGTGGAATTCCCTGATACGTGTCATGGGCTGCCATGGGCTGCCATCTCCAAATTTCGCAGGTTTCATGGCGGATAGTGCTCAAGCAAATTTCAATGCTATTCGTATTGTCTTCGGATCGGGCGACCCAAAAGTGCCTATGCCAGGAAGAGAGCGTACATGTCTATTCCATTGGACACAATCTCTGGAAAAACATACAAAGTCGGACACATCAAACCAGAGATGCAGACTCAGCACCGTAAATTGTGCAAAGAGTACAAAGATGCTAGAACAATGAAGGAGGCGGACACTTTGTTCCAGACAATTCGTGCCTGGTGGTTCTCTTCTGGAGCTGCATCACTTGAGAGTATGAGAGCATTGGAAGATTGGCTGGCGTTTTGGCACTTCCGGTATAGACAGTGGGGAGCAGCCATGACAATGGTACGAGGCTTCTATTTCATGCTTTATTCATACATTTGCTTTCCATATTTTTGACTCATTGCTTTCTTTATGTTGTTTCCTGTGCACTATTCTGAAGTGTGGTTATCCTCTTTGCAGAACATGTCCATTGAGGAAATGGCAGACATGCCATCTTGCAATTTGGCAGAAACTGTGCACAATGCATGGTTGCAGCAGTCTGGGAAACGAGGTCGGGATTTGTATGTGGCAACAACAGATGATTTGATACGTGCCTTGCAACAACAAACCCGATACCGTGATTTCTTACGAGGTGGGGTTGGTGGCAAGGGTCCGGACAAATCGGAGTTGATGTTGCGTGCTGCAAACAGATCTGGGGATCCAATCAAGATAGCACGGGCGGTGAGCATGTATGCCCAGGGAACGCCACTTGTTTCTAGAGTTCCACATCTTGAAGGGGAGGAGAGATTCGGCTCCTGTAAGAGGAAATTGAACACTCCACCTGGTTCGGATTCAGATTCCCACAGGGCAGACCGTGATAACTTCTCGAAGCCTCGTGTTCCCCTGCATGACAGCTCCGTGTCCGGAACCTCCATTGTGGAGGAACCTCCAACACGACGGCAAGCTCCAGCATCAAACCGTGCCACTGAAATGGTGCAGGAGAGAAACAACCCCCTTGATGTGCTTGAGTCCGCATGCCCCGACCACGTTTGGCACATAGAACGCACAAGTGTCGGGTCTCGTGTGAAATGTACAGCGATCAGGGCAACTAATTTCGAGAAGTGCACTTCATCTATATCCAGAGGTGGTGCCCGAACTCCTGCTCCGACTTTCACGGGCTTGATGCGTCCATACGGTCAACCAGAAGCCAAGAACCACAAGTTCTGGTTCTGCGCAGATGATTGTGCCAGATGTGTGCATGGAACTGTGCGTCCTTCCGTAGTGATGAAGCCATCTCCTCCAACCGTTTGGCCCGTGAAGGTGGGAACACATCTCAGCTTTCAGGAGATTGAAATGCTGGAGGAGGCAGGTTTTTCCCTTGCGAGACAACCCCAACTCCATGCATGTGCTACTATTCCTGCGTCCTCCCGGGTCCCCCCGGCAAATCCTGACTTGTGGCCAACCAAACGAGATGGAAAGCTCGTTCGGCGTTTCCCTCCAACCGCTGAACACTTTGGCAAAGTGGAGTCCGCAAGATGCTCCAAGCTCGTGTCGGAAGCACCACGGAAGTACCCGATCCAGGATATGGTCGGGTATTCACAATCATCACTTCCACATCTGCTGTTCATGACAGGACCTACGACATCACGGTTTCCAATTTCCCCAATTGCACATGTCCTGATTTTGTGAATATGCTATCAACCAGTTTGGGCAAGAGAGGTAAATTCATACCCTGCAAACATTTGTATTTCATATTTTTGAGGAGGATGGTTTGCGATCCCAAACGTGACAACTTCATTCACCAGGCCACTATGAGTTTCAACGAGGTCGATACTCTTTTGCAGCGGGATACAACACATGGGTAGCATGAACTATGTAATGTGGTATGTGGATGACCATGATTTGAAATGTGTAATTCACATCAATTCGTCGGCTGTGCAATGATATGGCCTCCAACTATACGGAGTGAGGTCTGAGTGACAACTTTTAGGTAGTGCACATTTGTCATTGCACCGTTCGAAGTCTACATGTCTTGCTGTCGCTATGCACTACAATCATCTTTTGAAGATGATCATAACTCTCATTGTTATTTGAGGAGGGAGAAGTCTTCTCGTGGCAGCCTTTATGGCGCACACTTTGTGAGGATATTTTGTCGTCTTCGTAATTGTAAAAGTGAAACAAACATTTGTAATTGCACAATGTTGGATGCTGCAATTGTAGGCCTCAACGCTCGTCTTGATTCTATTTAGGCAAGATTCCCTGCATTAATTCCACGGTCATAGGACCATCCACGGTTATAGGCGGCGCATGTTAATGCTGACGTGGCAGTTGACGGACAGTGCCACGTCATCATTTACCGCCACATCAGCATGCTGACATGACGCTCACGCCACGTCAGCATGTGTGCAGGCTCACGCCACGTCAGCTGGCGTGAGCGTACGCTCACGCCACGTCACTCCTGCGTGAGCGTACGCTCGCGCGCTCACGTGCAACGCTCACGCCATTGCGTCGTTGACCACGGAATTCACTCTTTCCATTTGACCGTCCGTTGTAGGTCGGAAGGCGGTGCTCATCTTGAGCCTCGTCCCCATTTTCTTCCAAAGTGCCCTCCAAAATTTACTTGTAAACTTTGGATCGCGGTCCGAGACAATATCCTTCGGAAGTCCATGATGCTTGAAGACGTGGGCGAAATAAAGTCGCCTCGTCTCCTGCACTGTTGCCGTCTCCTTGGTGGGAATGAAATGGCCCATTTTACTGAACATATCCACCACCACCATGATTGCATCGAATCCTTTTGACAGCGGCATAGCAGTCATGAAATCCATCGAGACACTTTCCGAAGACCCCTCTGGAATCGTCAAGGGTTGTAACAGCCCCGCTTGCTTTTTGTACTCGCTCCGATTTTGTTGGCATGTGGTACATATCTTGACATACTCCTCGACCCCTCCCTCAATTTGGGCCAGAAGTGCTTTTTCTTCAGAGTGTCGCGGTGCGCTTGGCTCTGCCGTGGCCCGCAAGCGGGCCATCATGGCATTCTCTCAAGAGACTATCTCTGATCCCCCCGGCTTGTAGAGACGTTTTTGCTTGTATCAAACCAGTCCATTTTGCAAGTGGAACTGCAATTTAACCCCCATCCTCAAGTCCCGCTTTACAGACTTCGTCATCTCATCCTTTCGGTAAGTCTTCCGGATCTTCCTTTGGAGCGTCGTCTCGCCCCTGTACACCAACATGAGCTGATGCTTTCTACTTAAAGCATCGGCCACCACATTGTCCCGCCCCGATTTGTACTGGATATCCACGTCAAACACTGCCAAACTGTCTTGTCACCTAAGTTGTTTTGGGGACAACTTAGGCTGCATGGCAAAATACTTCACCGTGACATTGTCCGTGAACACCTTCACCGGGTTGGAACCAACATAGTGGCGCCAAAGCTCAAGGCAATGCACCACCGCCTTCATTTTTTTCTCATGTGTAGGCCACCGTCGCTCCACTTCATTCAGTTTCTTACTTTCGTAAGCCACTGGACGTCCATCCTGCATGAGTACACCCCCAATTGCAAAATCCGACGCATCTGTATGAATCTCAAATGGATGGTCGAACTCCAGGATTTTTAAGACTGGAGCTTCCGCCATACGCTGCTTCAACTCGGCAAAAGCTTGGCCACAAAAGGTGTTCCATACCCATACTTTGGACTTACACAGAAGGTCTGACAGCGGCCCCGCGATCTTGGCGAAATTTCTCGCATACTTTCGGTAATAGGAGGCGAGTCCTAGGAAGGATCATACTCCCGGGACCGAAGTCGGAGGCTCCCAGTCCAAGATCGCCCTCACCTTTCTGTTATCCATTTTGATCCCATCCTGTGTAATCACATGCCCTAGGAACTCCACTTTTGTGACCCCGAATTCGCATTTTGAAGCTTTGGCATACAACTTCCCTTCCCGCAATTTCTGGAACACCCTTTTGAGCTGTTCCAAGTGTTCTTCCTTTGTTTTCGAGTACACCAAGATGTCGTCGATGTACACGATCACAAAGTCATCCAACCACTCCTGGAAAAGGCTGTTCATTAGCGTGCTAAAGATCGCGGGGTGCGTTGGTGAGCCCAAAAGGCATCACCAGGATCTCATATGAACCATATCTTGTGTCGCAGCCCTTTGTCTTGAGGGCAGGGGGTCGGGACACAAGAGGGGCTGCCCCTGTGGTGGGGGCAGTAGCAACAATAGATGCGGGGGCTGAGGTGGAGGCGCTCACTAGGTGGAGCCCCGCACACCGGGTTGCGGTGGGGATGGTGGTAGCTTAGTGGGTCTTAGTGGGGGTGGCATAGGACTCACCATGGGGCGGAAACCTTGTGGTGGGAGTCGTGGGGAGTCTTGGGACTCATCACAGCCCAATGGGGCCGTGGTGGGTGGGCCAAGACTCCTCGCGACTCATCACCGGGAGTCGAGAGTTTTTTGTGGTGGTTCGCCATATAATGGCAGGGTTGTTTGTGAAACCCCCGGCGGACAGTCACAGAAAGTATATATAGGAGTAGTAACCCCGAGAACGGTGCAAGCCCGTTGGTGACCAAAAAAACTAGTGAGTAAGCGTGCGAGCCGGAAAGCGACCAAGGCGTGGGGAGCTGTTCCGGACTGCCATCGACCAAAGGAATTTCCACTTGGCCCAAATTGAGAGAGGGTCTCGTGGGAGTAAAGGGGGACCGTTATGTCCCGGTGAGCAGCCAAAGCTCCGAGTTGGCCCGGCGGCCAGTTTGGGAATTAGGCGTGCGCAACAAAGCGAGTAACTATGACTTGAAGGGAGCTTACGAAGTGAGGGTGCGCGACACTTGGTATCAGAGCTTAGAGTTCAGTACGCGATCGTCCTTGAGATCGGCCTCATCATGGGGTCGGGCAAGCCAAAGCCAAAGCGGAACGGCCCAAAAGATGATGATCCTGGTGAGCCCGATGGGGACGACGTGTCACCGAAGCGGCAATTTGAGGAGGCGATGCATGCTTTTGATTGGCTCTGCCGTGGCCCGCAAGCGGGCCATCATGGCATTCTCTCAAGAGACTATCTCTGATCCCTCCCTTTGGCACGTAGAGACGCTTTTGCTGTACGGACCAAAGCCTGAACATATCCCCGAATGTCATCCGTTTGCTTCAAATTCCTCATCTTGTCCCGGGCGAGCCAAGACGCATTGAGGGGCACAAATTGTCTCTTCATAAGTTCCTTGAACCCACTCCAGCTCAAGGCTTCTGGGTCTGGACCTTGGTCGTGAAGGCGTTTCTGCCACCATTGTTGAGCATAACCCCTCAAATAGGTGGGAGCCACTTCCACCCGATCCTCGTCACTCAACTTGGCCGCCCGGAAGTACTACCAAGAGCCAGGTATTGAGTGCCTTCTGATTTCGGACGCCCTCTAAACTAAGCGAATAAGGACATGTGTTAGATGACCTACTAGAACCAGTACAAACCTATAGTGATGGAGTCGTATTTGTAGTCATGAAATATGCCACATGCTACCCTCACTGATGTAGCGAGTAGTGATATATTCATAAGTGTAGTCATAAGGTACAGTCGTGTAGTCATATACATCTGGGGGGTCACGCGTGTCATGGAGAGACCCGTGTTTGTCACTGCAGAGTGATATAGTCATAATCGCACTTATCACTGCAAATGTAGTGATATTTGCAGTCATAAAAACAATAATTTGTACTCATGAGACTTGAGGCGGGAACGACGACATGCCATGAAGAAGTGGGAAGGGGAGGGAGAGGGAAGGGTGGCTGTAGGGCTAAAGCGCCACAAGGTGGAGATGCACCCAAATGGAGTCATCAATGTTGGCTGTGAAGGCAAGGAACATTGGCAGCGCGATTTGCGTGGCCTTGCACTACGCTACCTGGATTCAAGCATACAGGACATTGACCAGCAGTTGTAGAGTGCCATAAATGAAATGTATGAGTAAACACCTTTCCCTGCTCATTTGCAATAAAATGTTGCATTTCATTGCTATGACGAGTCCACATGACCCTATTTCCGTGCCTCCTAACCCTATTTCCGTGGACACACAATGGCCCGCTAATGCTTTTTTTTTTCCTGCTCATGCTCCTGCCGCTCATGAAATAGCAGCCCCCGGATATACCAAGCATGGTTGTGGTAGGAATGCCTTCGAGACATATGATCAACTGATACAGCAAGGGGTGATGCCCAATCAGGTCACATTTGTTTACATTCTCAAGGCTTGTGCGAGATTGGCAGCCCTGGAAAACGGCAAAGAGATCCATGCTGACATATGAAAGCTGGAGTTGTACCAAATCTGATTTTGAACAATAGCCTTGTTGACATGTATGCGAAATGCGGGAGCATGAAGGTTGCAAAGAGAGTATTTGACAACATGGCTGAAATTACAGGTGATCCAAAGAGTAATGTTGGCAGGATTTACCAAGCATGGGTGTGGTAGGAATGCTTTTGAGACCTATGAGCAGATTCTGTGCAAAGGGGTGAAGCCCAACCACATCAGATTTGTTTGTGTTTGCAATGCATGTGCAAGCCTGGCAGCCTAGAAAGGGCAAAGAGGTGCATGGTTGCATCGCCAAAGCTGGAATTGTACCAAATGTGATTCTGAACAATACCCTCGTAGACATGTATGGCCAAATGTGGGAGCATCGAGGATGTGGAGGGAGTGTTCAACAATATGGCTGAACGAGATTTGGTGTCATGGAACGCCATGCTTGTAGGATATGCATAGCAGGGGTGCGGGATGGAGGCCTGGGGGAAGGGGTGAAGCCCGACCACGTCACGTTTGTGTGCGTTTGCAATGCGTGTGCAAGCCTGGCAGCCCTGGAAAGGGCAAAGAGGTTCATGGTGACATCATCAAAGCTGAAATTGCAAATGTCATTTTGGACACTGCCCTGGTTCACTTGTATGCAAAATAGTGCAATGAGGATGCAAAGGGAGTATTTGACAATATGGCTGAATGAAATGTGGTGTCGTGGAATGCGATGATCACAGATATGCCCAGCATGGTTGTCATAGGGAGGTCCTGCAACTATTTGAAGGAATGCAAAAGAAAGGCTTGAAGCTGGACAATATCACCTTTATATGTGTTCTCGCTGCCTGCAGCCACACTGACCTACTGAATGAAGGAAGATGCTACTTCGATTCCCTGAGTGAAGATCATGGTATCAATCTGACAGTAAAGCACTTTGGCTGCATGGTGACCTTCTTGGACGTGCGGGACAACTGGATGAGGCAGTGGACCTGATTAATAAAATGCCAATCAATCTAGATGTTGTGGTGTGGAAGGCCTTGCTTGATGCTTGCAGAATCCATGGCAATGTGGAGATGGCTGAATGTGTGGCAACATCTATCCTCAAGTGGGATGAACAGGATGCCACGACTTATGTGGTGCTATATCAAACATCCATGCTGCAGCTTGGCAGGTGGGATGATACTGCAAAGGTGAGAGAATGATGAAGGTCAGAGGGGTTAGAAAGGAGCTAGATGACAAGTTGCATCCCAGAATTAAGGAAATCCATGCTGAGTTGAGAAGATTGTCTGGGCAGATGAAGGAGGCGGGTATGTGCCTGACATACGCTTTTTATTGCATGATGTGGAGGAAAGGAATTTTCTCTTAGCCACCACAGTGAGAAGTTGGCGATTGGTTTTGGGCTGATCAGCACAACTCATCAAGAATCTTCAAGTGTGTGGAGACTGCCACACCTCCACCAAATTCAACTCAAAGATTGTTGGCCGAGCAATTGTTGTATGGGACGCTAACTACTTTCCACCACTTTGAAGATGGGATTTGTTCTTGTGTGATTACTGGTGAAAGGATGTTTTCTTGTAAAGATGCTAGTGTCTTGCTTCATTCATTGATCTGTGTAGCTACTCAGACCATCCACCATTTCCTGATAGTGGGGTCTACCCGGCATAGGTAGGAAGTCAGCCCACAATTGCACTTGACTGAAGGGTTGATTTTTGACTGATTCTAGTGACAGTGGATGGAAATCAGAGTGTTGTCCTAATTCTGGGTTTGGGTGGTGGAGTTTCTCCAAAGCTTGAAGATGGAAGTGAATACAAATTTTAATGAGCTTGATGAGAGGGCAGCCCTATGCACAAGTTTTGTTCAGGCATCATAAATTTGGACATGTTTGTTGTTTCTCATGGTGTGGCTTTGGATGGAGCCCTTGATGAACTTACATGAATATTGTTAAAAGCTAGCGTTAACCCACTAAGATCCAATCCCACGGTGGATGCTTGAAAGTCATATAGTGAATGGAAGGGTATTTGGGTATGTTGATATTGATTGATGCGGCTTGTGAAAATTGAACATTGAAATGCAGATCCGCCACTTTCTTCTTCCAGAAAAAAACAAAACACGGGATCTCTGCATATAACACAGTGGGGATGACCCACCCCTTTTTTGTGAAAAATTGAACGTAGTTCTCAGAATTCGTCGCTAGTAGTGCGGAGCAACGCGAACCCTAGTATATCAAAAGAACTACAGCTTGTTGGCACGGTGGAGGTTGTGGTCTGGTGGTAGGTCGATAGCGATGCGGCGGTGCAGGTCTTGGGTTCCATTCCCTGAACGTGGTTCACGTGGTAGGCGCTGACTACAACTACCTCCATGGAGGTAGTGTGTAGCTACTCTCATGCAGGTAGTTCAGCTTGGTTTTGCAACTACTTCATGTAGAAAATCCTAAAACTACCTGCATGGAGGTAGTTGTAAATTTCATATGCCCAAAAAATTCTAAGTCCTTGACGCATGAAGGTAGTTTGCTCCTATATTAATGAGACGGCGGGCCCCATCGTCTGACCAGCCTCATTACGACGAGGCCACACAAAATTCTGAGCCCATCCCTCATAGCACTCCCCTTATCCAGACGCTTCATAGCCGCCGCTTAAACATCAATGCGCAACGGCCTCTAATCACACACTCTACTGCTACAAATGCCTGCAAAGCCTTCGCTCTAATATCGCCCCTACATGCAGATTGCTGCCAGCGTATGCTGCCTCCCAAACTCCCGCCGCCGCTCACACCCTCCTCTGCTGCACACACACTCATGCCACCCGCTCGCTACTCACTGGACCCTCCCGACTCTTGTTAGTATAGTTGTCTGCCAAACTACCTCACCCCCATTGCTCCCCCCTGCAGACTTCCATTTCCACATGTCTAGCTCAAAGGTTGGTGGCATCCAGAAGCGTACTAGTAGCATCCAGAAACAGCCCCACTCTAAAACTAGTATAGAAACCCGCAGTAAGAGGTCCAGTGCTCGCTCACTCTCCACACCTCGCTCTGCTACTACTAGGAAACAACAAATGAAGGCGACAACGACATGGAGTTCCTATAGGACGGCGACATGGACGTCAGCGATATGCATCCCTCCGACGAGCAATTCTTTGCTGCAGACAACGCTTACCATACCCGCTAGATTGCCACGGCAGGCTCAGCTGTTCGCAATGAGGTGTACACCATCACCATTTCAGAATTACCCACCTGCAATTGCACCGACTTCCAGATCATGGCGAACAAGGGGCATCATACTGCCCTTGCAAGCATCTGTACTACGTGTACCTAAAGAGACTCCGGTGTAATTCCACAACTCATCACTTCATACATGCACCAGGGTTGAGCCCCCAAGAGGTGCACACTCTTCTGAATATGGATCCAGGGGACCAGTGACCTTGGCTTGCGGTCCCAACACTATGGTACGCCCATCCTTTTCGGATAGTAGAACTGTACTGCTGCAAGTAGCTCTGACTTTGGCCACAGAAAGGTCCGACTTATGTCTTGCCTACCAGTAACCTGTTTTGCTCGAACTAAGATAATACTATGTCATTCACTCGTGTTTCCACGTGCATGTATTTTTGTGTGTTGGAGGGTTCCTGTTTTTCTGCTCTCCCAAACTTTGCTTTCCTCATTCGACCCCCGGCAAGGAAATGCGGCGCCCGCATTTCCAAGTAACGTCGTAGGTACTGGTAGATGCGGCATTCACCAACATCAAACTGCCCAAAAATTTCGCACGTGCGAACCCTAATGCGGCACCGCATTTCCCAGTTGAGTCTTCCCGCCGAATACTCAAAGATGACATAATTGTGCAGACTCTATTGTTCAATCGCGGCAAAAGGGTCAGCTTCATTCCAATGTTAAGGCATGTAAAACCGCGGAATACTCTATACAGGCCAGTATGCGACGTCCTTTTGCCGTGGTATACTGGATTTCTCGTTGCACGGTCACTCATTTCCATGAGCGGATGTAAAAAACCATGAGCGGAGTTGTTACTGACGACATATCTTCGCCGCATTACAGGATCTGGAACTTCCAAAAACGGCAAGGTCAAATAAAAAACTATTATTTTAATACTTGTTTAATCTGCCGCATTTCCAAATTTGGAGGAGTCCGCTCATGAAATCGCGTGTCTTAGACTTCGGCTCACCGCTCATCATGCGGCTCATGCGGCTCATGGCATGGCTCATGGTTTTCTACTCATGAAATAGTAAACCTCACTTGTATCTTGTACTTCCCATCATGTACAGTCAGTAACTGGGAATTCCAGTCATGGAATACCCTGGCCTATTTCAGCCATGGTCGACCCAGTAATAAGGAATAGGCTTCCATAACATCATCCATTTTCAACACAGTCACTGTGATCTAAAAAATCATCTTTTGGATCTGTATCTTTACTCCTCTTATCAAGCCTAAAGGCAGGGATGCCTCGGCGTGAGCCTGGTCACGTGAGCGCGTGAGCGCGACTGCGCTCACGCCACGTCACCTTGCGCAAATGCCACGTCACGGGGCTCAGTCCACGTCATCACACGTGGAGGCCGAGTCACCACGCACCCAGAAAGAAGTGGAGTGTATTCCCGCGGATTGGCACCCTTTACCGCGGAAACAAGCTGGACGACATAATAAAAGGCATTGAATAAATGATGGATGAATGTACAGTTGGATGATAAACAGATGGATGAGTTTGAAAAATCTATGTAGATGGATGAATGACGGATGGATAAGAGTAAAATGGATGAATGTATAATGGATGTTGAGCAATGACAAAAATTCATGACAGGAAGATGCATGACCAAATCTTTTGACGAATGCACAAAGTATATGAAATGAGTGTGGAAGGTTTGTGGGGTGGATTAAAGAGTACAGAGGATGAATGTACAATGGATGTTGTACAAGGAAGCTTTCATGAATGGAGCACGCATGAATACAGTGTAGATGAATGCACAATGGATATGAGAAGAGTCAGGAAGGTTTGTGAGATGGATTCATACATATAGCAATTTAAACGAAAGTTGATTCTGTGATTATTATTTGTTCTAAAGGAACAACTACGGTAGAGTAAGGGGATTCAACGTTTTCCAGATAATATGAAAATGAATATTAAAAGAATACAGTTCAGTCTGACTCAGAGTCAGTACAATGTATCCCCTCTTCCTCTGCATCTAAGTCTAAGTATTTTAGAACACCGGATCCACGCTGGATACACCTACGGCTGGCCACTAAAAAGTCAGGGGATAGGGACTCGGACGCGTGAAGTGCCATTGCTTCGGCATAAACAGGGAGCAGAAAATTGGAAAGGGGGCTGTCGAAAACAGACTCGCCAGAAATGACTGTATCTCCTGAAGATCCACCGCTGGCTTTCCTGAAAGACAGCCTGAAAAAGTTATTACTGTAACTTTGATGTTATCGAGAAATTGAGTATGACTCCCAAAGAGGGTTTAGCACTTACTCACATGAAAAGTCGTTGTCGACCTGCTTATCTTCGGGATCGTCATCATTTCGAATTGAATCCGATCAGTCTGTGTGCCTGAAGTGGAGCCAGACAAAAGGGGGAGGAGCACTGTGTTGTAGAGGTCAGAATCACCCTCCATACCAAAAAGGCTTCTTCCGCCTGCCTTGCATGCGTGGTAAGTTGCTCCTGCACCAGACAGGAGAACATAACAGTTTGGAGGAGGGGATTTAAGCAGATGAAACTGTTGAAAGGAAACCAATTCGGAAGGGAGAAAACGAACCTGTGGACACAGAAAGATCGACCACCCGTGCAGAGCGGTGCATGACTCCAGCAGTATTTGCATGAATGCTGGTGACTTTTCCTTTGCACCTCTCCAGGGAGTGCCATCTGGTCTCTTCAGAGTCTGACTGGACTGCATGAAGTTGTACAAAATGTCATCGACATGGGGCTCATAGGGGGGGTTGACGAAACAACCCTGGTCAGAAATCTCAAAGCTGCGGATGGAGGATGGTGTCTTTGATGTGCGAATCCTCCGCAGGCAGATCGCCTCGAACATCCTCGTCTGCCAAAGATAGCAGGTTAGTGTGGTAAACACAATCTAAAGTGGAAGTGTGTACATCGGCTATTCAGAACTCTGACACCAAAAACCATGAATCGTTGATGATCGGTGTCGATCATAAAACATTCTACTAGAGTGGAGCTGCAGAGAAAATTGAAACTCATGATCAAAGCATAAGCAGAAGGCAGACGGCATACCAGCTGACCAGGGAAACCCCCTTTCACAAGGTAGAGGCTGTTCACACAATTCCATGTGCGCAAAACTTCAAACCCTGAAGACTTGAGGTATGATGCCAATGCCCGACGACTATCATTGTCACATGACTGAAAAAGCAGAAGTGTCCCTGCATCAGAGAGGAAATTGTTACAGAACCCGAATACCCAACTCCAGTAGTTGTCCTCGAATTTGTTCCACCTGGCGTCTTGCCCTTTGGAAGAACTTCTGGCACAGCCTGGCCATCCGGGATGTCGAGAATGACAATGTCGGCCGCATAAGTTTTCTGCACACCGCACACGAAGGTGGGACCTGTGCTCACCTGCAACAGACATGTTTTTTATAAGAACGATGGCAAGAATGTTTTCAAAGAACGAGACTGAAATACTGCCAACGAAACATTCAGAGAAAAGGAAAGAAACTGGAATTCTCACCAGATTGAGGAATGAGATTATATTGTCCCAGGTAGGGGATGGCACCCCAGTGTATCCTCTCTTTCGACTCTGCATCATCGAAAGCCAACCCTCATTAACAATTTTCATCTCTCCTGCTGAATCAGAACGGGAAGGGTGTGGCTTGGCATCGAACACGCACTGAAGAGCGGGTATATCTTCCAGCACTAAAGTCCTGCCCACTCTCCATCTCCTTTTCATTCTCCTTCCCCTTGTCCTTTTCCTTCTCTTTGGACTTGTCTTTGTCCTTTGGCTTTGCTGGTGAGATGGCTATGACATCAACAGCCTTGTCTTTTGGTTTGCGGCCCGCCTTCTTTCCCTTCTGCGGCGTTCCCTGAGCATCAGGCTCCTTGGCAGCCAAGGTTGCTATGTTTCGTTGATACTCTTCGTCAGTCAAAGGCGCCAGCATCTCAGCGTTATTGTCAAGTATTTCATATGCTGTTTCTTGAAAGGTCGTGTGCTCAGGTGGGCAGTCAAGGTACCACCCACAGTCTCTGAAGTGAGAAGGACTCCAGTCCTTCAATATCCCTGCAGTATACATGGTTGGATCGTTTGCAGGGTCCGACCACATGTCAAGATAGTCGGGAATTCCGCTCAGTGATTTCCTTCCATAAGCACATATTTCGTGTACCTGAAAAAAGGAGATGAATCCCAACCCACAAAAGCGCTCAGTGAGTAAGATGCAAGTAGAACAGAAAGAATAAAACATGGATTGAAATGGCTCTGACAACTGCTCCAAGGACCTTTCAGGACCACACTACTGCTCCAGATATGAATGTCGTCAACGCCATTCAGAACATTCCATTCCATGACACTGTAAATACATCCTAATCCAGGTGAATGCAAATATCGATTAGAAATGACACAGACATAGAAGTGAATGTCGTCAACGACATTCAAGAATGAAGCCAAATTATTACTGAAATGAAGCAAAATCACAGGATGGAAATAAAAAAATTGAGTAAGGAACCATCCAGGAAAACTCAATGCACATTCATAACGAACCTATCACTGAGGACCTCACAACATCACTGTATGTGAATGGCGTCAACGCCATTCACAAAAATACAAAAAAAACCAATTACTTAGCTCCCCAATCCATGAAATTGAATTTGTCGTTTTTAATAATACAGACACAGCTGTGAATGTCGTCAACGACATTCACTTTGGATTTCTTAAAACAGAGCTTATCAAGCCTCCATATTCATCGCAAGAGGAAAAACAATGCAGAACAACTGAATGTCTGCATTGACATTCAGCAAAATGAAGTGATCAACCCTCATTGTAACCTCTATGGACATTACAAAAATTTAAATAACCTTGAGGACCACAACAACTCCGTATGTGAATGTCGTCAACGCCATTCAAGGACATTATCAATTCTAATCAGGGACAATATAATTGCACCCTTAGATCCTAACCAGGTGAATTCATATACTCGCTTAAGAATGACTCAGACAAAGAAGTGAATGTCGTCAACGACATTCAATCTGGATCTAAGATGCAATCCATATGAAGCCACATTTTTCCCAAAAAAACAGTAGAGTTTCAAGTATGACATTTCACCTGTACACAACTCGCATCATGGCCCACTCTCCTCCAACCTGACTGTCAAAGTCGTTGGACCGTAAAATGTTACCATCTTTGGAGAACTCCCGGAAAAAACAGTATCTCCAGGTGAGACCTCTCCACTTCCTTATGTATGCCTCCAATGACATTTGGGGAGGGGAAACAATCGCAATGTTCAGGTCCTTCAAAGTCTGATCCAGCACAATGACGGCGCGCTTTTCGAGCTGCAAATATTTGTCAGAATTGCAAAAAAGAAACACATCACATACTTGAAGAGAAGAAACAGCATGTTCGAATACACACCTGACTCCAAAATGTAGCCTTGTGGAGCCAGTTATCAAACACCAAATCACTGATTCCTTCCACCTTTGTGCCAGGCTGTATGGTGCTCTTTGGGAACTGATTCAAGTCCTTTACTGTTTGATCTGAGTTCCATATCTCCAGCCACCTTATTTTTGTTTGTGGGTCGACCATCGATATGGCCAGCCGGTGCAATTTCTCCTGCTGCATCTCCGGATGCACATGCTTGTCATAGTGTGTTTTGATCTGCTGAAGGAACTCAGGACCAAGTCCAGGATCTACTATTCTAAGCTGCTTTCCGAAGGCTGACATCAATTTGGTTCTTCGCATCTCAAACTCCTTCTTTATTGCAGCTTCCACACCCTTTGATGTCCTTAGTTCCTCTGGTGTAGTGCGGTAATATTCGGATTTTCCCTTCTCAGCTGCCTCTGCCAGTTCTTGCTGCATTCATTCAAGTAGTGATTAGCTCCGAAGGGACTCTAAACATGTATTCGAAAAGTAAACAGATTACAGACTCGGGCTTACCGCATACATGTACTCCAGAAACGCCTCTCGTGTCAAAGAATACCAAGTGCCTGCAGCTCTTCCTGTTTCGCACTTCTTGATGATATTGGGTGGTAGTACTGTCCGAAAATCATCCAGCTTCATCAGACCAATCCTCTGAATTCGGAATAGTGTGTGAACCAAGCTTGTTGTCACATGCGATTTCTCTGTCGATCTGCAAAAACATTGAAAACATTGCATTCCTTAACACTGTTTTTTGAGGATCAACAAGACACTACAGAGGGAATCAAATCTCCTGGATGACTTACTTGTTCACGTCGTGCATAGCTGTAAGAAGCCTAGCGATGTCGTTTCCTGGATCCAAAACCATTGCCTCCACAGCAACATGCTTGTCTTTGTCTTTCGAATGGTGTTTCTGAATGTATCCCATCCATGCCAGCAATCGGTGGTTGCCGTCCCAGACGTAGAACATGTGGTTGCAAATTGCTGGGTGTTCTTTCCCATCATGAGGCCCAGCTCGAACTCCTCATTGGCATCTTTCCAGCACTCATCCCAGTTATCACTGATCTCTGGAGAAACTAATGTGCTTTTCCCATTTATATCCGTCAGTGACACATAAAAAACTTGTGCACCAAGTCTATATCCATGCACAAAATCACTCTCCAATTTTGTTATGTCATGGGAAAGAGGTGGACGCACAACAGGCATTGATATCATCCGGCACAGAGGTATGTCCAGACGCCCTCCAGATACGAGCATGTCCCTTATAACCTCCTGAGAGTTTACCTTCTGGAATGACATGAGTTCTTTCACCTTGTCAAGGTAGTGCACTTCGGATTCATCTGCTTCATCTGTATTCTCTGAGCTTTTTGCGGACTCGTCCCCATCTCCAGATCCTTTCCCCTCTGATCCTGTAGGCTTCGACCTCACAGTTTTCTGCACGATGCCATTCAGTTCTGACTAAGTGATTTGCAAATAGTGAATGGCGGTAACGACATCACTCTGTATCAAGGAAACTCACCATGAATGGTGTGAAAGAATTCAGCACAATCTACACATGCAAAGCCGAGACTGCCGTATTCAAAACAAAAGCGAGAGCGATAGCGAACGGCGTTAACGACAATCACAAAAGATAACACCTGCCGGATCGGTGTTGTGTAATGACATATATGTGCAACTGATTGGCGGCAACGACATTCAGTGTAGTTTAGGGAGAATAGTAAGTGCAGACTCTCTCTTCAAACACATAGGTACATAAATCTCATGAGCAGAATCGAATGGCGTTAACGACGCTCGCGATTCAGTAGTTCCTGCTAAAGAATGGAAGAGGAAGGACTCCTTGAAAGGCAATCACACAGACTATATGATAAAACTTACTGGCACCTTCTTAGGTTTTGAAATTTGATCCCCTTCTGCAGCTTTCCTCTTCCCTCTCACATCTGCTGGAGTTTCTGTCTGCGCAAGGGTTTTTCTTGACCTTCTTCAGGTTCGGCGTTCCGCGTGCTTCCACCTTCTTCAGTGTCCCTGCGATTCATCTCTCTGCCTCCACAGGCTGGCGCACTCTTATCGCCGACTGTGTCGCAGCCGCTGCCTCAGTCCGTCTGCTCTTGTGAATCAGTCTCCGGTTCACCTGCTGCCTTGGCCCTGTGTTCTCCAACAAACGACGCCTCGTCATTTTCTCTCTTGCTCTGCGTCTCTCTCTAAGGGAAGTAAAATAAAGAGACTTTCTTCTCTTTCGTATTCTAGAAGGAACCCTCTCCAGCTTGACTACCACTCTCCCTCTAAGCGCGAAAAGTAGAAAAACGCAGTGACTCCCGATTTCTTGCGGGATTGCCTGTGTTCTTGCGTGTCTCTAGAAGCATCGGATTCCCTCCCGCGTGACCGTTACACATAGTCGTTTCGTTATTAGTGCACATGCCAGCAATTGGTGTACAGCTGTTCGTATTCAGTTATGGATGTCTGACGTGTGCCGCCCAAAACAAAACGGCGTGTTCTAAATTATAACTTTCAATATTTAAAAAGAACAGCGAATCCCAGAAATTGATGCGCAGTCTTAAACAAATAAATATAAATGAACGAGAGTTTGATGACAAATTTTGGAATATCATACACGGTCATCCTTGTTATCCAAACCCACATTCGTTGCACATTTGGAACTTTCCAGGTGCGCATGATCATTGGTAGTAGTATATAGATACATTTACTTAATCTGCAATCCCATTCTCGGATCCTGTGGCATGCTTCCAGGAAGTCGGCTTTGTTATTGGGTTTATTGATGAGGTTCTGATTAACGGTTTAACAGTTGCCGACACTGCCCCTATGGATTCTCTGACCACTGGGCCCACAAGAAAAGTAATTAAAATGGACGGCTGCATATCTGGAATGAATAACAGAATATGCACAGTCGTTATCTGAGCTTCCTCCGCCATATGCTCTGCTCATTCTTCAACTGTGTTCTGGAGACAGCAGTAAACCGATTTACACTAGATCTGCGATAGCAAGGTACAAACATACTCGAGGAAGGAAGATGGCTTCCTCTGAAGCGGAGTTCTTCTCAGACGACAAACCAGTGCCGTTCTCCCAGGAAGTCCTTGACAATGGATTTGCAATTGTTCTGGAACATGTCTTGGCTACCCGTTTTCAGCTGCAGAATGGCTCCATCTTTTTGGAGAAAGAGGTTTACGATCTGAAAGGGAAGTTGGTGAAATATTCTTTCCAAAACCGTGATGAGACGGCTCATATCAGCCAGTGGAGAGTGCGTCCTGGTCGATACAGAGTACTTGGAGAGCCTCGGAAAGTCCCTTGGGTCATATGTGACGCCCGGGACTGCTGCTTCGGTCGTTGAAGACAAGAGGGAGGTGGTGGTGAAAAAAGAACAGACTTCCTCCACTCCAATCGTTGAGCTTTCGGATTCTTCCGATGATGACATAAGTGAAATTCCAAATCCAGTCCTTCCTACTGTGGTTGCAGAAGCTGATGAAGAAGAGATTTGTAGTGTCATTCCAAAATTGCGGGCGATGGGAGGAATGGCTGGATTCAAAAGTGAGTTGCGGGGAATTGATTGGGAATCTTTGAAGCAGGTGCCTGTGAAGTTCTTGCCGGACTTTTGATGGCGATATCCTATTCGAGCTGCCTCCTCCTCCGCGAGTTGGAGGTGTAACAATCATGATGCATGGAATGGACAAGAAACACGACGGGCACCCGTGGTGCAGAACAAAAACATCCAATATTCAGAATGATGACAAGCTTGTTTTCAGGAGGACAGTTTGCAATGGACACCTTAGGTGTGATAATTTGAATTGCAGACACTTTCTTCAGTCTGGAGTTCATAATCAAAGCGAATGGGAGGGTCTGGCGGAAAATCCATTTCAGCCTGGGACTGCCCCTCCACCGGCAAACACTTTCGTCTGCAAATTCTGCAAACTTGTGCCATCCTGCTTGGCGCTCTGCGGAGCAAGAATGTACTATGTTGTCCACCGTTTGAATACAATGACGAGAGCTTGTGTGCATTTTGGATTCCATAACCATCCTGTCTCGAAGGGGGATTACAGGGAGAGTGTTGAGACAGTATCGAGGTTGATCAAACAGGAGTTCGGGAGAAACCCATCCGCAACAACATCTGCAATTGCTCTTGGCGCAAGCAAGTCCTTCTTGGAAAGCCATATTTTGAGTGAAGGAGATTCTGTGGGGACTAAACTTGACGGTGCAGCATTGGACCTGGTCATGGATCATTTCTCCACTTTAAGTTCACCTAACATTCGGCATCAGATCAATGCATTGAGAATGGGCTCTGGGATCAGAGGCTACATAGACAATATTTTGGAATTGAAACGACTGAGCAAGTACGATTACATCCAGGACAATGTATTCCCAGGTCAAGGTGCCATCAAAGTTTTTCTTTTCAAAATGTCGACTGTTGGGGAGGGCAGTGGGGTTAGCCTCGTGAAGCGGATGCAGAAGACTGGGGACTTGCAGAACTGTTTTCTTATGTTTGATCATGTGAAACGAGTGAAGGATTGGACGACAATGGCTTGTCATGTCTACGATCCAGTGTACCAACGAGTTATGACAATTGCAGTTTGTGACATGCAATCCGATACGGAATCCCAGAAGCTCATGTGGAATTCCCTGATACGTGTCATGGGCTGCCATGGGCTGCCATCTCCAAATTTCGCAGGTTTCATGGCGGATAGTGCTCAAGCAAATTTCAATGCTATTCGTATTGTCTTCGGATCGGGCGACCCAAAAGTGCCTATGCCAGGAAGAGAGCGTACATGTCTATTCCATTGGACACAATCTCTGGAAAAACATACAAAGTCGGACATCAAACCAGAGATGCAGACTCAGCACCGTAAATTGTGCAAAGAGTACAAAGATGCTAGAACAATGAAGGGCGGACACTTTGTTCCAGACAATTCGTGCCTGGTGTTCTCTTCTGGAGCTGCATCACTTGAGAGTATGAGAGCATTGGAAGATTGGCTGGCGTTTTGGCACTTCCGGTATAGACAGTGGGGAGCAGCCATGACAATGGTACGAGGCTTCTATTTCATGCTTTATTCATACATTTGCTTTCCATATTTTTGACTCATTGCTTTCTTTATGTTGTTTCCTGTGCACTTTCTGAAGTGTGGTTATCCTCTTTGCAGAACATGTCCATTGAGGAAATGGCAGACATGCCATCTTGCAATTTGGCAGAAACTGTGCACAATGCATGGTTGCAGCAGTCTGGGAAAAGAGGTCGGGATTTGTATGTGGCAACAACAGATGATTTGATACGTGCCTTGCAACAACAAACCCGATACCGTGATTTCTTACGAGGTGGGGTTGGTGGCAAGGGTCCGGACAAATCGAGTTGATGTTGCGTGCTGCAAACAGATCTGGGGATCCAATCAAGATAGCACGGGCGGTGAGCATGTATGCCCAGGGAACGCCACTTGTTTCTAGAGTTCCACATCTTGAAGGGGAGGAGAGATTCGGCTCCTGTAAGAGGAAATTGAACACTCCACCTGGTTCGGATTCAGATTCCCACAGGGCAGACCGTGATAACTTCTCGAAGCCTCGTGTTCCCCTGCATGACAGCTCCGTGTCCGGAACCTCCATTGTGGAGGAACCTCCAACACGACGGCAAGCTCCAGCATCAAACCGTGCCACTGAAATGGTGCAGGAGAGAAACAACCCCCTTGATGTGCTTGAGTCCGCATGCCCGACCACGTTTGGCACATAGAACGCACAAGTGTCGGGTCTCGTGTGAAATGTACAGCGATCAGGGCAACTAATTTCGAGAAGTGCACTTCATCTATATCCAGAGGTGGTGCCCGAACTCCTGCTCCGACTTTCACGGGCTTGATGCGTCCATACGGTCAACCAGAAGCCAGAACCACAAGTTCTGGTTCTGCGCAGATGATTGTGCCAGATGTGTGCATGGAACTGTGCGTCCTTCCGTAGTGATGAAGCCATCTCCTCCAACCGTTTGGCCCGTGAAGGTGGGAACACATCTCAGCTTTCAGGAGATTGAAATGCTGGAGGAGGCAGGTTTTTTTTGCGAGACAACCCCAACTCCATGCATGTGCTACTACTCCTGCGTCCTCCCGGGTCCCCCCGGCAAATCCTGACTTGTGGCCAACCAAACGAGATGGAAAGCTCGTTCGGCGTTTCCCTCCAACCGCTGAACACTTTGGCAAAGTGGAGTCCGCAAGAATGCTCCAAGCTCGTGTCGGAAGCACCACGGAAGTACCCGATCCAGGATATGGTCGGGTATTCACAATCATCACTTCCACATCTGCTGTTCATGACAGGACCTACGACATCACGGTTTTCCAATTTCCCCAATTGCACATGTCCTGATTTTGTGAATATGCTATCAACCAGTTTGGGCAAGAGGTAAATTCATACCCTGCAAACATTTGTATTTCATATTTTTGAGGAGGATGGTTTGCGATCCCAAACGTGACAACTTCATTCACCAGGCCACTATGAGTTTCAACGAGGTCGATACTCTTTTGCAGCGGGATACAACACATGGGTAGCATGAACTATGTAATGTGGTATGTGGATGACCATGATTTGAAATGTGTAATTCACATCAATTCGTCGGCTGTGCAATGATATGGCCTCCAACTATACGGAGTGAGGTCTGAGTGACAACTTTTAGGTAGTGCACATTTGTCATTGCACCGTTTCGAAGTCTACATGTCTTGCTGTCGCTATGCACTACAATCATCTTTTGAAGATGATCATAACTCTCATTGTTATTTGAGGAGGGAGGAAGTCTTCTCGTGGCAGCCTTTATGGCGCACACTTTGTGAGGATATTTTGTCGTCTTCGTAATTGTAAAGTGAAACAAACATTTGTAATTGCACAATGTTGGATGCTGCAATTGTAGGCCTCAACGCTCGTCTTGATTCTATTTAGGCAAGATTCCCTGCATTAATTCCACGGTCATAGGACCATCCACGGTTATAGGCGGCGCATGTTAATGCTGACGTGGCAGTTGACGGACAGTGCCACGTCATCATTTACCGCCACATCAGCATGCTGACATGACGCTCACGCCACGTCAGCGTGTGCAGCCACGTCAGCTGGCGTGAGCGTACGCTCACGCCACGTCACTCCTGCGTGAGCGTACGCTCGCGCGCTCACGTGCAACGCTCACGCCATTGCGTCGTTGGCCTAAAGGCTGTACACTCATTTGATCTGCCATTGTTACTGTAAATGGGGCTGGTTTCATTTTACTCAGACCAAGCTTTTGCCTTAATTGGTCTGTCATAATATTCACTCCTGAGCCTCCATCTATCAATACATCAGTCAAGTCTGTGCTTCCAATTCTCAATTGGATTACTGGCATAGAATCATCAAAGTCCATGACTGTTTCTCGCCCTTCAGGCGTCACATTATAACTTGCCACTTTGCTGCTCAGGTCTGTGTTCTCTGTCACATGAGCAATCTGATTAATTGCTTGATACAGCCTGTGCCTACAATGAGGTGTCACAGCCAATAGCTGTCCAATGGTAATCTCAGCTTGGTCTGGCATATTACTTCAGCCAGAGTCCCTTCATTACCCTGCACTTGTGAAGCTTCTTTCTTCACTTCATCTTCACCCTCTTCATCTTCTCTATCAAAGTCCGAAGAATCTGCCATAGGGATATCAGTATTCTTCTGCATTTCCCTTATGGTATCAGCCACTTCCCTGTGCAGTTCCTTCTCATCTCTCCAAGCCTCATCATCTTCAGGCACATCACTGCCATCTTCATTATCATCTTCTTCCTCATCCACTGGAGGTATTAATTTAGCTTTGCTTCTGGTCACTATCATTGTACTTACTTCTGGTACAAAACATGGCCTAACCATGTGAGCTGCCACCACTGGGCCCTCATTCACAGGAGCTCTCATCTCATTTTGGTGTCTGATCTAGAATGGACAGGCTGCTTTGCATTGTCCTGCCTGATTACAATAGTAACACAGTTCTTCACCATTGGGTTCTCGCCCTTGGTCTGCTCTGGAATTATTTCTATAATCCTGATTACCTGGCTGGTAATTTCCCCTTGGATTACCTTGGTAGTTGCCTCTGAGGTTGCCTTGGTAATTCCCTCTTGGATTACCTCTCCTTGCCATACCATTGTTATAACTACCAGACCTACCATAGTGGTCCAATTGGCTATGTGTACATCAGGATCCCCTTTTCCTGCATATATTGGAAAAGGTGGTTTTGCCCGTGTTGGAGGTACCGCCATCTGTGGCCCTACACCCTGCCCACTAACAGGTGCTGGTCCTCTTGTTGGTGCTGGTCCTTGAGGACCTACTGTTGTGTTGGTGGCACTCCCACCAGGTGTTGGCCCCTGAGCACTCCCTGCTACTGGCCCCACTGTATTCTCAGTATCCCCAGCTCCAGTTGCACTACTTCCCACACTCCCTATCCCCCTAGAGCTAGATCCAAGTTGCCCGCCTGATCCCCCTGAGCCGACACCTTCGTTGGCATGTGATCCAAGTGCTCCACTTGATCCAAGTCCAACAGGTTGGGATGTCCTGGTTGTAGTCTCAACCTCAACTGTTGGGTCTACTTCTTCATACTCTTATCTTCCAAATTCTTCTCTCTGTTTTCATCTTCCAAGTTCTTCTCTTGGTTTTCCTCTTCCTCACTCATATAACTCAACTGGAGTGGAGTTGGAGAGTCTAAACTCTCTGTTGGCTCTGCCACATCCTCCTCTCCTTTTTTTGTCTTGTGATTCAGAAACTGGAGTTCCTGCTTTTGGTGTCCCATGCCAACTCTGATCAAAGATTTCTGTCAAATCTTTAATCCAGGGATGTACCTCAGATCTCTCCCCTCGTGGCTGATCTTCTTCCTGTACCAAATCCCTGAATCTTTCTTGTAAAGAATAAGAAGGAGTGGCATCCAACTCTGGTTCTTCCGGTATGGGTGATGTACTCTCCGGTCTTAATGTCTCTAGATGATTCCCCTATGTCTATTCCTCTCTCCCAAAGATAGGGATAATTAGCTTTCAAATAACTTTCTCTCTATGCTGAATATCTGTGGAGTCTAACTTCTCTTTCATCACTCATGTCCCATGTCTTTCATATCTTTAATGAGGCAATAACCAAAACTCTCTTCTATAGTATCTCTTGTATATGCCTGGGTTTCTTTCAAGCTTCAATGCACCCTTGGCTATACTAGAAGTCTCCGTTACCATATAACCATATGGCAAACACGTCTAAAAAACTGTTCTTGGTGTAAGTTTGATCCATAGGATATCCTTAGGAATCCAATTTTTTACCAGTACCAATTCTTCATGCATATGAGTATAAACATTCACTTTCTGTTCCTCCTAGCCTTCAAACTCCACTCGTTTAATGGATAGCAACGCTATCACATAAACCAATGTTGGTAACCAACTTGCTCTCCCTTTACAGGCCACTTGATAAATCTTTATCACTCCTTTCTCCAGACCCCACTCAGGATCAGCATCATGCACTCTCTTAAGAATGTTTTCTTTGCAGCCGTCTGGCAATTCCAGGAATCTCTAAAAGAATTGCTTGGACAATCTTTCTTTCTCAGTTCCACAGGGAATTTGATTCACATCAAATTCTTTAATTCTCCAACCACCATGATCCCACCAGATGCCTGTCACATCTGGTTGTTCTTGACCCAGTTCCCCAGTATGGTCGCCAAATGTCGAGCAGCTTTTACTCACCTATCTCTTTGCTATCCGAGGTGGGAACTCCAAGATAGAAGAGTTGGATATCTCTAAGCACTCAGCCCGCTCAGAACAATCAGTCATGACCTACAGCTAGTGTATGATGGAAGTGCTTCATGTTTGTATTCTTTCTTGCCTTCATGTCAGCAAATTACCTTACTGTTTATATTTAAGCATCAGATTGCTTCAGCAATCTATCATGTTCCAATCACTCATCCATTCATTCCACATCTTCACTCCGGTCTCTCTACACAGTGTGAGTGCATCAAATCAGGCCGAAGCCATGGTGTCCCAAGTCTGCTCTACAGTATATCTCTACAGCTTGCATGAATCAAGCACCAACAGATCGTGTCTCCTCCTCCACTGCGCTCTTCCTTCCTCAGCTCCAGATCGTTCTTTTTCCCTCAAGGCCAAGTCATGATGCCATAAGTGTCCTCTCCAAAGTGTCCCCTCCATGTCGCTGCTCTGCCTGATCTAACTGCAAGCTGTTCTAACCGCCTAACTAACTAACTGTCACCCAAGAAATAAGCAAGTTCCCTCTGCAGATGTCGTTCCCACACAGTCATTCCCTGCCAATGATAACCGTTCCCTATGTATGCTGTGACGGGCTGTGCCAAGCTGTGTCGGGCTGTGACTGTGCCGAACTGTGACTGGCTGTGTCGGCCTGTGACTGGCTGTGTAAAACTGTATCGGCCTGTGACTGGCTGTGATAGACTGTGATAGGCTGTGTAAGGCTGTGTCCGGCTGTGACTGAGTGTGTAAGCCTGTCTGTCACCCCTAAGGCCTCTGTTGGTCTAAGTCTATCATCCGTAAGTCTGTGCAAAAATTAAAGGTACCCCACAGAACCCGTAAAACTGTCTAAGTCCCAGACAGCCCTCTAACAAAGGTCGAACGTTTTTTCAACCTTTCCCTGCAGTGGTGCCCCAGAGGCCATTGGCATGACGAAGGCACGGTTGCCTTAAAGAAGAGCTAATCCGTCGGTGGCTGGCCTGAGCAATTCGACCTTGAGGACCCCGTTCCAAAATTTGCTCCCATGCTTAGTGACGGCACTGATAGGTGAATATAGGATTTTGCTGAGCGGGATGTCCATCTCCTTGAATTGCTTGCGTGCCCTGAATAGGGCTTGTTCTTTGGGCATCTTGGTGTCCCTATCAAAACGGATCAGGATGTGAGGGGGCGAGGTAGGAAGCCCGGACACAGAGTCAATTTGAGTCCCCTTTGGCAGCTGCGTCAGTGGATAAAGCTGGCCTTCTCTTCCGTCTGGGCGGACAGCTGGGAATAGTAGTTGAGGAGTGCGTGGCTAAGACTTGAGACCATGTCGCATTTCATGGATTTCAGCGGCCTTGAGGCCTAGGTGCTGAAGCTCGAACGAGGAGTGAGTCTCCTCAATGATGGGGAGGCCAGCATCTGTTGCGATTTGTTCTAGAGCTTGGTATCCCATCCATAATTGTGGAGTGGTAGAAGAGTTGGAAGTGTCCGCAAGTTGGAGAAGGCCAAGCGCTATGAGGCCCCTGGATTTTTTGGAGTCGGAGTGACTACTACCAGCCTCACTGTTAAATTCGCTGGAGGTGCGCTTGGTACGTGGGTTGAGGGCCAGCAGCTCCGCAGGAGAGGTGAGTGTGGTGGGTTGAGGTGCATGTCATTGCTCGGGCGTCGGCGAAGTCGGTGGTGGTGTAGATGCTAGGTCTTTGATTATCGTTGCATACCTCTCTGTTGGCAGTGGCCGCCTGTCGGTTTCCGGACTCCTTTGTGGATGGTGTGGGCAGCGACTGATTCGGAAAGGGAATGGGCATTCCCACAGCTCGGTACAGGATGGTGTCTGATGGGGGTACGTGCCATTTGATTCCACAACCTCTGTCGTTACCTAGCACGACAATGGTCTCGTCAACCTGTCCAGGAACATCCTTCCTTTCTTCTTCCAAATAAACTGTGCCCGGTTTGAGCTTGAATTTGGAACAAAAGTAAGTTTCAGTCACTCTGCAAAGTCCTCCCTCGTTTGGGATCCAGGCTCTCCCAAGTTGCGGAGGACAACAAACTATAGTGTAGGAATTCGGAGCCATCGAAGACCGCACGAAGTTGGCAAGTGCGAGGTTCAGTATAGCGACATACCAAGGCTCACAGGCACCATGTAAGTGGATCTGCGGAGTCCATCGACGATTGGAAGTCGCACATTGAAGTGGAAAGTATTGTTTCAAGCTACATGTGTCGCACACCTCAGTTCGGTAAACTCCCCTTCAAGTCATAGTTACTCGCTTTGATGCGCGCGCCTGACTCCCAACCTGGCCGCCGGGCCAACTTGGAGTTTCGGCTGCTCACCGGGACATAACGGTCCCCTTCCGCTTCCCTCTAAACCCTCCACCTATTTGGGACTAGGAGAATTCCCTTTGGTAGATGGCAGTCCGGAACAGCTCCCCACTCTTTGGTCGCTTTCCGGCTCGCTCGCTTACTCACTAGTTTTTGGTCACCAACGGGCTTGCACCGTTCTCGGGTTACTACTACTCCCTATATATACTTCTGTAGCTGTCCGCGGGGTTTCATAACCAGCCATGCCATTTTATGGCGAACCACCACGAAAACCCTCGACTCCCGGTGGTGAGTCGCGGTGAGTCTTGGCCCACTCACCGCGGCCCCAATGGACCGTGATGAGTCCCAAGACTCCCCACGACTCCCACCTCGAGGTCTCCACCCCATGGTGAGTCCTATGCCACCCCCACTAAGTCCCACTAAGCTACCACCACCCCTTGTGGAGCCACCTCCACCGCAACCCGGTGTGCGGGGCTCCACCTAGTGAGCGCCTCCGCCTCCTTGAGTGCCTTGGGCACTCAAGGGTGCTTCAGCCCCCCATACCTATCGCTGCCGCTGCCCCCACCACAGGGGCAGCCCCTCATGTGTCCCGACCCCCTGCCCTCAAGGCAAAGGGCCGCGACACACACCCCTACCAACAGGGAGTCGATGTCCTCATCGACTTGTCCATTTTGTAGAAACGAACATCCAAGTTGTGGCGTCCCACATCAAGGAGTTTGTTTCCGTACCATGGCGTCCCATGGCAAAGAACCAAACCCCACACTTGACTCCACTCTCCACTAGCTAGTTCGGCCGACTTCCTCCAAGTCCCGGCCAAGGGTGGAGCCTCTCCAGCTCCTCCCAGTGCACTCTTCTTGGCCTACTTCAAGGCCAAGGAACGATCCTCCCCGAGGATCGAATCGCCTTACTGCAACAACATTGCTTGCGATCGCTCATGATGCCGCTTTTGGCATCACCTTGAGCAAGGGTTCACCTGGAACCCTCTTTGACTAGGAAGATAACCTTGAACCAACCGTGCGCCCCAATCACTACAATTGGGTCCGCCTTGGAATGCTGGCCTGAGGTACGGGAACACGCCGAAGCCGCACTACGACTTCGTCCCGAGGCTACACGATTATAGTACGTGAACGGAAGCACGTAGCTTCCGCGTTAGCCCGCACTACAAGGCAACCCCCTCGGTAGCGCAGTTATAGTACGCGCACGCGCCAGGTGCGCACTAGCACTTGAACTCCCAAATAAGGCGCAAGTTTTCCTTGCCCCTTGGATGGGAGTCACCCGATTTCGGCACTGCGCAAACACACGATTAACCCAATTTACCTCTCCCACTTTTGTAAGCTAGCATGCATTCTACACACCAGCCAACCACACCATGCATCACCATTCCAAACACAATAGGACGCACAATATTTGGAACCCATTTCCTTTATACAAATTTTTGTACAATACAAGTTTTTGCAATCGGATTCCTGAGCTAGCTAAACCGGGCTAAGCATGCATTTCCTCCCCCACGCTCCAAGGTTGATGTCCCCATCAACGCTTCTTCCGCTTTTGAGGTCGCCCTTCGAACGCTGCAACTGCCTCGGATGCGTTTCCCATTTCTGAGGCACGCACCCAAGATGCCTCCACAAGATGATAGCCCTTCCATTTGACGAGATACTCCGTTTCTCGGTTCTTGAACCTCCTCGACTTAAGTATTGCCTCCACCTCGTACTCGGGTTCATTTTCATGATCCAACAGCATAGGTGGCGGACGCAACACTTGCTGCCGATTCGGACGTGCTTCATCTTTGAAGTAAGGCTTCAAAAGGGAGACATGGAATACTGGGTGCACCTTGCTGTTTGCTGGCAGCTCCAATTCATACACATCCTCATTCATAACCCTCCGAATGCGAAAGGGACCCGCATACGGAGGTACGAACTTCGGACTCATTTCCGGAGGTAGTCGAAAATTCTTGATGTTCAACCAGACCTCTGTGCCTGCCTCAAACTTCACTTCCCTCCGCTTCCGATTCGCCTGCCTTTCATACCGTTTCCTAGCTTTGGCAATGTTGTACTTTGCGAGCTTCAACAAACGCTCGCGTTCTTCCAGTACCGCCGCTACTGCCGGTTCCTCAACGTCCTGGGCGGCCCAACTTGTCGGCACCAGAGGTGCTTTTCCATAGACCAACACAAAAGGGGAAACTCCCGTCGCGGAGTGTTCTGTGTTATTATAACAGAACTCTGCCGCGTCTAAGTGTTCCATCCAGTCTGATTGGTCTGCCGACACGTAATTCCGCAAGAATTGCTTCACTACGGAATTCACTCTTTCCGTTTGGCCGTCCGTCGTAGGTCGGAAGGCGGTGCTCATCTTCAGCCTCGTCCCCATCTTCTTCCAAAGTGCTCTCCAGAATTTACTCGTAAACTTTGGATCGCGGTCCGAGACAATATCCTTCGGGACTCCATGATGCTTTAAGACGTGGGCGAAGTAAAGTCGCCCTGTCTCCTGCGCAGTTGTTGCCGTCTCCTTGGTGGGGATGAAATGGGCCATTTTACTGAACCTATCTACCACCACCATGATTGCATCGAATCCTTTTGACAGCGGCATAGCAGTCATGAAATCCATCGAGACGCTTTCCCAAGTCCCCTCTGGAATCGGCAAGGGTTGTAACAGCCCCGCTTGCTTTTTATACTCGCTCCGGTTTTGTTGGCATGTGGTGCATGTCTTAACATACTCCTCTCCTCTGCCTCCTCCCTCAGTTTGGGCCAGAAATACTCTTTCTTCAAGAGTGCCGCAGTGCGCTTGGCTCCACCGTGGCCCGCAAGCGGGCTATCATGGCATTCTCTCAAGAGACTATCCCTGATCCCTCCCTTTGGCACATAGAGACGTTTTTGCTTATACCGGAGCAGTCCGTTTTGCAAGTGGAACTGCGATTTAACCCCCCATTCTCAAGTTCTGCATCACGCACTTTGCCAGCTCATCCTTCCGGCAAGCCTTCCGGATCTTCCTTTGGAGCGCCGTCTCGCCCTTGTACACCAACAAGAGCTGCTGCTTTCTACTTAAAGCATCGGCCACCACATTGTCCCGTCCCGGTTTGTACTGGATATCCACGTCGAACACTGCCAAAGTATCTTGCCACCTAAGTTGTTTTGGGGACAACTTGGGCTGCGTGGCAAAATACTTCACCGTGACATTGTCCGTGAACACCTTCACTGGGTTGGAACCAACATAGTGGCGCCAGAGTTCAAGGCAATGTACCACCGCCTTCATCTCTTTTTCGTGCGTCGGCCACCGTCGCTCCACTTCATTCAGTTTCTTACTTTCGTAAGCCACTGGACGTCCATCTTGCATAAGTACACCCCCAATTGCGAAGTCCGATGCATCTGTATGAATCTCAAACGGACGATCGAACTCCGGATTTTTAAGACTGGAGCTTCCGTCATCCGCTGCTTCAATTCAGCAAAAGCTTGGCCACAAAATGTGTTCCATACCCAGACTTTGGATTTACACAGAAGGTCCGACAGCGGCCCCGCGATCTTGGCGAAATTTCTCACATACTTCCGGTAATAGGAGGCGAGTCCTAGGAAGGATCGCACTCCCGGGACCGAAGTCGGAGGCTCCCAGTCCAAGATCGCCCTCACCTTTCTGTCATCCATTTTGATCCCATCCTGTGTAATCACGTGCCCCAAGAACTCCACTTTTGTGACCCCGAATTCGCACTTTGAAGCTTTGGCATACAGCTTCCCTTCTCGCAATTTTTGGAACACCCTTTTGAGGTGCTCCAGGTGCTCCTCCTTTGTTTTCGAGTACACCAAGATGTCGTCGATGTACACGATCACAAAGTCATCCAACCACTCCTGGAAAAGGCTGTTCATCAGCGTGCTAAATGTCGCTGGCATTGGTGAGCCCAAAAGGCATCACCAAGAACTCATATGAACCATACCTTGTCCTGCACGCGGTCTTCTCCTCATCTCCTTCCGCCACCCGAATTTGGTGATAGCCGGAGCGCAAGTCGATCCGGCTGAAATACTTCGCTCCTGCCAACCGATCGAAGAGGTCGTCGATCCTTGGCAAAGGGTACCGGTTTTTGATAGTCACCTTATTCAGAGCCCTGTAATCGACACACATCCGCAGCGTCCCATCCTTCTTGTCTGCAATAGCACCGGGGCTCCGTAAGGTGACTTACTCGGCCGGATGTACCCCTTTGACATTAGATCTTGAGCTGAGTCTTCAGCTCGACCAACTCTTTGTGGCTCAACCGGTAGGGCGCCTTGGCAGGCGGTTCCGATCCCGGTATCACCTCAATTTTGTGGTCAACTCCTCTTCGCGGTGGCAAGCCGCTTGGTAAATCCTCCGGCATCACATCCTGGTATTTCTCCAAAATCCCCTTGATCCAATCTGGGCTCGGCTCCCCATCGCCTTCTCCTTTCACTTCTCTAATGTAAAGCAAAAACTGGGACTCGTGTGTCTCCTCCACGGCCCACTCCTTTGCTGAGAAGTTTATTCGCCCTCCCACGGATTTGGGCGTTTCCGACACTCGTAAAACCTCGCCACCATTCCCACATGGCAGCGTGACTACTCTCTTGCGGCCATCTATGACCGCTCCGGATTTGCTCAAAAAGGTCATTCCCAAAATGAGATCCACTCCATCGATCTCGCAGATAGTGAAGTTCTCACGTCCCTCCCAACTCCCCAGTTGAAGAGGAACATCAAACGCCAACCTTGTCGCCAACTGAGGTTCTCCTTTGGCAGAGCGCACCTCAATAGAGGCCCCCACGTCACTTGTCGGGAGTCCCAACTTTCGCGCCGCCGCCGGCGTCATGAAGGAGTGCGACGCTCCTGTGTCCACCAACAACGACACATTAGTTCCGGATATTATCCCATCCACGAACAATAACTGACTCCCTTTTCGTAAGGCGCCAGTTTCCTGATACAACTCACAAGAAATTTGCCTACCTTGCAAGTCCTGGCGACCACCCGCTTCCACCAAGCGACTGATGGTATCTTCCGACAGCTCCGTGGTCGCCCGAGTCATGTTCAATTGCCGGCTTCGTGCACTTCTTGGCCATGTGCCCGGGCTCCCCGCAATTGAAACACACTCCATCAAAGGTCGCCTTCTGTCCGCCATAAGTCCGCTCCACCCGCTTTTCCTTTCGAAGCACCGGGTGCCGCCTTGACGTGTGAAGGCCCTCCCTTCGATTTCCACGTGCCATTTTCGCCGCGTGGCCTATCCCACTTCTTTTCCGGTCGGGAGGAGTCACCTTCCCGCCGGGTCTTCTTGTGGTTCAGCTCCGTACGGCCTTGTCTCTCACCCCTAGGGACATCCGAGAAACATTCAGCTCTCTCAATTGCCTCGTTCAAAGTCTTGGGTGGCTTCTCCTCCAACTTCCGCCTAGCCCATGGGGCCAGTCCCGCCACAAAGTTGAAGACCATTTCTGGTTCTGCCATGTCCGCGACTTCGAGCAACAGCACATTGAAAGCCTGGACATACCCCCGAATGTCATCTGTTTGCTTCAAATTCCTCATCTTGTCCCGGGCAAGCCAGGATGCGTTGAGGGGCACAAACTGTCTCTTCATCAATTCCTTGAACTCACTCCAGTTCAAGGTTTCCGGGCTTGGGCCTCGGTCGTGAAGGCGTTTCTGCCACCATTGTTGAGCATAGCCCCTCAAATAGGTGGGAGCCACTTCCACCCGATCCTCGTCACTCAACTTGGCCGCCCGGAAGTACTGCTCTAGCTCCAGGAGCCAGGTGTTGAGTGCCTTCCGGTTTCGAACGCCCTCGAAGGTGCCGGGTTCCTTAGGCTTCACCTTAAACTTTGCCTTGGTGGAAGTGGCATTAGCCGCCTTCAACACGTCTTTCAACGTCCCGCCAAACTGCGCCAACAACCCTTCCCAAAAGGCTGCCGGCATGGGAGGCATCTCTTGGTTTGTCGGAGCTCTCAAAGATTCCTCGGGCTCCGACTCCTCGGATTCCTCCCGCTCCTGAGCGGCCTCGTTTTCGGAAACATTAATCGCTTCCTCAAACGGCCGCCTCGGTGACACGTCGCCCCCATCGGGCTCACCGGGATCATCATCTTTTGGGCCGTTCCGCTTTCGCTTCGGCTTGCCCGACCCCATGATGAGGCCAATCCCAAGGACGATCGCGTACTGAACTCTAAGCTCTGATACCAAATGTCGCACACCTCAGTTCGGTAAACTCCCCTTCAAGTCATAGTTACTCGCTTTGATGCGCGCGCCTGACTCCCAACCTGGCCGCCGGGCCAACTTGGAGTTTGGCTGCTCACCGGGACATAAACGGTCCCCTTCCGCTTCGTCCCTCTAAACCCTCCACCTATTTGGGACTAGGAGAATTCCCTTTGGTAGATGGCAGTCCGGAACACTCCCCACTCTTTGGTCGCTTTCCGGCTCGCTCGCTTACTCACTAGTTTTTGGTCACCAACGGGCTTGCACCGTTCTCGGGGTTACTACTCCCTATATATACTTCTGTAGCTGTCCGCGGGGGTTTCATAACCAGCCATGCCATTTTATGGCGAACCACCACGAAAACCCTCGACTCCCGGTGGTGAGTCGCGGTGAGTCTTGGCCCACTCACCGCGGCCCCAATGGACCGTGATGAGTCCCAAGACTCCCCACGACTCCCACCTCGAGGTCTCCACCCCATGGTGAGTCCTATGCCACCCCACTAAGTCCCACTAAGCTACCACCACCCCTTGTGGAGCCACCTCCACCGCAACCCGGGTGCGGGGCTCCACCTAGTGAGCGCCTCCGCCTCCTTGAGTGCCTTGGGCACTCAAGGGTGCTTCAGCCCCCCATACCTATCGCTGCCGCTGCCCCCACCACAGGGGCAGCCCCTCATGTGTCCCGACCCCCTGCCCTCAAGGCAAAGGGCCGCGACAACATGCATGAAGGTGGGAGGTGTGATTCGATAGCTTGTAAGTATGACAATGATGGCCGATTCGGCGACGAAATAACATCTCCTGACAGTTTCTCCTGAGGGTGGATCCAGCAGTATTCTCGGTGCAGACATGAACGTTCGCACTGACAAGTGCCAGGACTGTTAGTTAAAACGGCCAGACAACCAAGTTGTGCTCATCAAGACAGGCCGCAATTGTGTTGTTTCGGAACACTGCAACCCATTCAGGTTCCGCATGCGGAAATGAGGTTCCGCATTTCCGTCCGGAGTGATACATTTGATTGCTGTTGGACGGAAATACGGCGCCACATTTCCGTTTTGCATCTTAGTCATGCACCAGTGCGACGGAAAACTGGCATTGAGTTTCCCTCGGGGGAACCTTTATACTCTCCAGAACGGAAATGCGGTAACGCATTTCCATCCAACAAGCACGGTATGTGAAGGTGGAATGGAAATGCGGTACCGCATTTCCGTTCTGATTGAGAATCATGAACCACGGGAACTGAAATGAGGCACCGCATTTCCGTCCGAGTCGCACCTTCCGACATACCAGAACGGAAATGCGGCGCCGCATTTCCGATTTGTATCTGATGCATGGAGCTGAGGAATAGAAATGTTGCACCGCATTTCCGTCCGGATGAGACCTTCATACTCTCCAGAACGGAAATGCGGTACTGCATTTCCGTTCTGACTGAAAATCGTGAACCATCGGAACTAAAATGCAGCACCGCATTTCCGTCCGAGTCGCACCTTCCAACATTCCAGAACGGAAATACGGCGCCGCATTTCCGTTTCGTATCTGAGGCATGGAGCCGAGTGACGGAAATGCTGCAGCGCATTTCCGACCGGTTAAGACATTCATACTCTCCAGAACGGAAATGCGGTACCGCATTTCCGTTCTCATTGAGAATTATGAACAACGGTAACTCAAATGCGGCACCGCATTTCCGTCCGAGTCGCACCTTCCGACATTCCAGAACGGAAATGCGGCGCCGCATTTCCGTTTTGTATCTGAGGCATGGAGCCGAGTGACGGAAATGCTGCAGCACATTTCCAACCGGTTAAGACCTTCATACTGTCCAGAATGAAAATGCGGTATCGCATTTCCGTTCTCATTGAGAATTATGAACAACGGTAACTCAAATGCGGCACCGCATTTCCGTCCGAGTCGCACCTTCCGACATTCCAGAATGGAAATGCGGCGCCGCATTTCCGTTTTGTATCTGAGGCATGGAGCCGAGTGACGGAAATGCTTCAGCGCATTTCCGACCGGTTAAGACCTTCATACTCTCCAGAACGGAAATGCGGTATCGCATTTCCGTTCTGATTGAGAATTATGAACAACGGGAACTGAAATGCGGCACCGCATTTCCGTCCGAGTCGCACCTTCCGACATACCAGATCGGAAATGTTGCGCCGCATTTCCGAAGGGCACAATATTGTGGTGAACATCAACAGGGGCGGTACAACGGCTGCAATCCAGTTTACCTGGCGGAGCCCGATGATTCATGAGCTAGTTCTCAGAGCAGTCGAAGTCCCATTGACAACGTGACTTGTATTCAGAAGGCACAGGGCTAAAGATTTATTTGCACAATCAGCACAGTAGACGTGCTTCAAATGCAATTCATGTGGATCAATAAAAACCCCATTGTGCCCTCTTTTTGTTCTATTTTGTATCCATCGTTCCCAGAATGCATCATTCCTCATTTCCTTTGGGATTGGGAGTGTGGGTGGATTTTGCAAGTGGCTGGTAGGCTGAAATGGGCCCCCATTGTACAGAGCAGTACCACCCTACCATTCGCGAAACATTGTCTTTCAATATGTAATTCTAAAAACCATTGCCGAACCTCCTTCATCGGGAGGTCGTTCTGTCGCGCACCTCACTTCGGTAAGCTCCCCTTCAAGTCATAGTTACTCGCTTTGATGCGCGCGCCTGACTCCCAACCTGGCCGCCCGGGCCAACTTGGAGCTTCAGCTGCTCACCGGGACATAACGGTCCCCCTTCGCTTCCCTCTAAACCCTCCACCTATTTGGGACTAGGGAGAATTCCCTTTGGTAGATGGCAGTCCGGAACAGCTCCCCTCTTTGGTCGCTTTCCGGCTCGTTCGCTCACACACCTAGTTTTTGGTCACCAACGGGCTTGCACCGTTCTCGGGGTTACTACTCCCATATATATACTTTTGTAGCTGTCCCGCGGGGTTCATAACCAGCCATGCCTTTTATGGCGAACCACCACGAAAACCCTCGACTCCCGTGATGAGTCGCGGTGAGTCTTGGCCCACTCATCACGGCCCCTATGGACCGTGATGAGTCCCAAGACTCCAAACAAACTCCTTGATGTGGGACGCCACACCTTGGATGTTCGTTTCTACAAAATGGACAAGTCGATGGAGGACATCGACTCCCTGTGTGGTAGGGGTTGTGTGTCGCGGCCCTTTGCCTTGAGGGGCAGGGGGTCGGGACACATGAGGGGCTGCCCCTGTAGTGGGGGCATCGCAGCGATAGGTATGGGGGGGCTGAAGCACCCTTGAGTGCCAAAGGCACTCAAGGAGGCGGAGGCGCTCACTAGGTGAGACCCGCCACACCGGGTTGCGGTGGGGGTGGCTCCACAAGGGTGGTGGTAGTTTAGCGGGACTTAGTGGGGGTGGCATAGGACTCACCATGGGGGCGGAGACCTCGTGGTGGGAGTCGTGGCACCATGGAGTCCCATGGCAAAGAACCAACCCCCACACTTGACTCTACTCTCCACTAGCTAGTTCGGCCGACTTCCTCCAAGTCCCGGCCAAGGGTGGAGCCTCTCCAGCTCCTCCCAGTGCACTCTTCTTGGCCTACTTCAAGGCCAAGGAACGATCCTCCTCGAGGATCGAATCGTCTTACTGCAACAACATTGCTTGCGATCGCTCATGATGCCGCTTTTGGCATCACCTTGAGCAATGGTTCCCTGGAACCCTCTTTGACTAGGAAGATAACCTTGAACCCAACCGTACGCCCCAATCACTACAATTGGGTCCGCCTTGGAATGTTGGCATGAGGTACGGGAACACGCCGAAGCCGCACTACGACTTCGTCCCGAGGCTACACGATTATAGTACGTGAACGGAAGCACGTAGCTTCCGCGTTAGCCCGCACTACAAGGCAACCCCCTCGGTAGCGCAGTTATAGTACGCGCACGCGCCAGGGTGCGCACTAGCACGTGAACTCCCAAAGAAGTCGCAAGTTTCCTTGCCCCTTGGATGGGGGTCACCCGATTTCGGCACTACGCAAACACACGATTAACCCAATTTACCTCTCCCACTTTTATAAGCTAGCGTGCATTCTACACACTAGCTAACCCATACCATGCATCACCATTCCAAACAAAATAGGACGCACAACATTTGGAACCATTTCCTTTATAACAAATTTTTGTACAATACAAGTTTTTGTAATCGGATTCCTAAGCTAGCTAAGCCAGGCTAAGCATGCATTTCCTCCCCCACGCTCCAAGGTTGATGTCCCCATCAACATTTCTTCCGCTTTTGAGGTCGCCCTTCGAAAGCTGCAACCGCCTCAGATGCGTTTCCCATTTCTGAGGCACGCACCCAAGATGCCTCCACATGATGATAGCCCTTCCATTTGACGAGATACTCCGTTTCTCGGTTCTTGAACCTCCTCGACTTAAGTATTGCCTCCACCTCGTACTCAGGTTCATTTTCATGATCCAACAGCATAGGTGGCGGACGCAACACTTGATGCCGATTCGGACGCGCTTCATCTTTGAAGTAAGGCTTCAAAAGGGAGACATGGAATACTGGGTGCACCTTGCTGTTTGCCAGCAGCTCCAATTCATATACATCCTCATTCATAACCTTCCGAATGCGAAAGGGTCCCGCATACGGAGGTACGAACTTCGGACTCACTTCCAGAGGTAGTCGGAAATTCTTGATGTTCAACCAGACCTCTGTGCCTGCCTCAAACTTCACTTCCCTCCGCTTCCGATTCGCCTGCCTTTTATACCGTTTCCTGACTTTGGCAATGTTGTATTTTGCGAGCTTCAACAAACGCTCGCGTTCTTCCAGTACCGCCGCTACTGCCGGTTCCTCAACGTCCTGGGCGGCCCAACTTGTCGGCACCAGAGGTGCTTTTCCATAGACGAATACGAAAGGGAAAACTCCCGTTGCGGACTATTCTGTGTTATTATAACAGAACTCTGCCGCGTCTAAGTGTTCCACCCAGTCTGTTTGGTCTGCCGACACGTAATTCCGCAAGATCTGCTTCACTACGGAATTCACCCTTTCTGTTTGGCCGGCGGTCGTAGGTCGGAAGGCGGTGCTCATCTTCAGCCTCGTCCCCATCTTCTTCTAAAGTGTCCTCCAAAATTTACTCGTAAACTTTGGATCGCGATCCGAGACAATATCCTTCAGGACTCCATGATGCTTTAAGACGTGGGCGAAGTAAAGTCGCCCTGTCTCCTGCGCCGTTGCCGTCTCCTTGGTGGGGATGAAATGGCCCATTTTACTGAACCTATCCACCACCACCATGATTGCATCGAATCCTCTTGACAGTGGCATAGCAGTCATGAAATCCATCGAGACGCTTTCCCAAGTCCCCTTTGGAATCGGCAAGGGTTGTAACAGCCCCGCTTGCTTTTTGTATTCGCTCCGGTTTTGTTGGCATGTAGTGCATGTCTTGACATACTCCTCTGCCTCCTCCCTCAGTTTGGGCCAGAAATACTCTTTCTTCAAGAGTGCCGCAGTGCGCAATGTTCCTCTTCAACTGGGGAGTTGGGAGGGACGTGAGAACTTCACCATCTGTGAGATCGATGGAGTAGATCTCATTTTGGGGATGACCTTTCTGAGTAAATCCGGAGCGGTCATAGATGGCCGCAAGAGAGTAGTCACGCTGCCATGTGGGAATGGTGGCGAGGTCTTACGAGTGTCGGAAACGCCCAAATCCGTGGGAGGGCGAATAAACCTTCTGTCAGCAAGGGAGTGGGCCGTGGAGGAGGCACACGAACCCCAGTTTTTGCTTTACATTAGAGAAGTGAAGGGAGAAGGCGATGGGGAGCCGAACCCAGATTGGATCAAGGGGATTTTGGAGAAATACCAGGATGTGATGCCGGAGGACTTACCAAGCGGCTTGCCACCGCGAAGAGGAGTTGACCACAAGATTGAGGTGATACCGAGATCGGAACCGCCTGCCATGGCGCCCTACCGGTTCAGCCACAGAGAGTTGGTCGAGCTGAAGACTCAGCTCAAAGATCTCACATCCGGCCGAGTAAGTCACCTTACGCAGCCCCGGTGCTATTCGCAGACAAGAAGGATGGGACGCTGCGGATGTGTGTCGATTACAGGGCTCTGAATAAGGTGACTATCAAAAACCGGTACCCTTTGCCAAGGATCGACGACCTCTTCGATCGGTTGGCAGGAGCTAAGTATTTCAGCCGGATCGACTTGCGCTCCGGCTATCATCAAATTCGGGTGGCGGAAGGAGATGAGGAGAAGACCGCGTGCAGGACAAGGTATGGTTCATATGAGTTCTTGGTGATGCCTTTTGGGCTCACCAATGCACCAGCGACCTTTAGCACGCTGATGAACATCCTTTTTCAGGAGTGGTTGGATGACTTTGTGATCGTGTACATCGACGACATCTTGGTGTACTCGAAAACAAAGGAGGAGCACCTGGAGCACCTCAAAAGGGTGTTCCGAAAGTTGCGGGAAGGGAAGCTGTACGCCAAAGCTTCAAAGTGCGAATTCGGGGTCACGAAAGTGGAGTTCTTGGGCATGTGATTACACAGGATGGGATCAAAATGGATGACAGAAAGGTGAGGGCGATCTTGGACTGGGAGCCTCCAACTTCGGTCCCGGGAGTGCGATCCTTCCTAGGACTCGCCTCCTATTACCAGAAGTATGTGAGAAATTTCGCCAAGATCGCGGGGCCGCTGTCGGACCTTCTGTGTAAATCCAAAGTCTGGGTATGGAACACATTTTGTGGCCAAGCTTTTGCTAAATTGAAGTAGCGGATGGCGGAAGCTCCAGTCTTGAAAATCCCGGAGTTCGATCGTCCATTTGAGATTCATACAGATGCGTCGGACTTCGCGATTGGGGGTGTACTTATGCAAGATGGACGTCCAGTGGCTTACAAAAGTAAGAAACTGAATGAAGTGGAGCGACGGTGGCCTACGCACGAAAAAGAGATGAAGGCGGTGGTGCATTGCCTTGAGCTTTGGCGCCACTATGTTGGTTCCAACCCAGTGAAGGTGTTCACGGACAATGTCACGGTGAAGTATTTTGCCACGCAGCCCAAGTTGTCCCCAAAACAACTTAGGTGGCAAGATACTTTGGCGGTGTTCGACGTGGATATCCAGTACAAACCGGGACGAGACAACGTGGTGGCCGATGCTTTAAGTAGAAAGCAGCAGCTCTTGTTGGTGTACAAGGGCGAGACGGCGCTCCAAAGGAAGATCCGAAAGGCTTGCCGGAAGGATGAGCTGGCGAAGTCCGTGATGCAGGACTTGAGGATGGGGGTTAAATCGCAGTTCCACTTGGAAAATGGACTGCTCCGGTATAAGCAAAAACGTCTCTACGTGCCAAAGGGAGGGATCAGAGATAGCCTCTTGAGAGAATGCCATGATAGCCCGCTTGCGGGCCACGGCGGAGCGCTCATGAAATAGCAGCCCCCGAAACAGGTCACCACTAAGAAATATAGTAGGTTATCTGCTACCAGAAGACCTCGTGGAGTCAGAGAGTATGATTGGAGGGGAGGACTTGATGAGGAGCAGGAAACTACCCTATTTGTTGCACACCCAGAGCGGGAGCAGGTTGCAAAAATGCAACTGGGAGGTCTGAGTTGTTTTAAAGGTATCTACTGTGGTGCAGTAACAGCCACACCAATTGAGGGTGAAACAAGCATGTTTCTTTGCTATGTGTGTACTGCGCCGATCTACTGCGGTGGATGTGTTGGCGACCTGTGTCTGTTGTTTCTGGGCAGGTTGCACAGCCAAATGAACAGAAGCCCCAGTTGGCCCAGCAGTGACAGGAGGGTCTGCCACTGCTTCCCTAGCAGCCCTAGTACCCGCATCAGCCGCTGTAGCCTCCACTGTCTGTTTCCCGTTCTTTTTCTTCTTGCCGTCAGAAGGGGTGGCCGGTTTTGTAGGCTCTTTCTTATTGAGTAGCGCCAAGGCTCTTTGCTGCAACTCCTCATCTGTCCGGGGGGCCAGTGAATCTGCGTTTTTGTTCTGATTCCTCATGACATTCTCCTCCCAGGGAGTCGAAACTCTCGGCTAGTCCACGTACCACCCACAGTCATGGTAATGTGCCCAACCCCAGTCCTTCACAATGCCAGCAGTGTACATTGTGGATTCATCGTTTGGGTTTGCCCATCCACGAATGAAGTCTGGATCCTCACTCAGGGTGTTCTCCGGAATAAGAACAAAGCGAAAGTACCTGCAGAGAAGAAGACCATCCCGCTTAGAGAGTTTCCTTGAACACAACAGAAATGGCCATAGAACTGCTATAAATGGCTGCATTTCACTCTGAGGATTAAGGTGTCGTCAACGACATCTTAATCCAGGCACTAAGAGACAGGACTCCACAACTGATGTTGGCAATTTTCCCACAAATCAGACCATGTAAGATCCCCCTTCATATGCTCACTCATCCCAAGAGAGCATGGATTTAAGGTATCGTCAACGACACCTTAATTCCCATTCTCAAATAGCAATCAAAAAAGACAATGACACAATACAGAACACCACAAGACTGCTTTACAATTGAAAATAGGGACAAAGGTGGAGACATTGAGGCCACCTTAAACCGAACCCCCTTACAGGATGAAAGTCCTAGAAGGTCCGGTATAAGCAGGAATGGGCCTAACAATATTGCGCAAATTAAGGTGTCGTTGACGACACCTTAATTTCCCCCTCACAGAAAAAGAATTGAGTTAGTGCACACACCTATACAACAAACGTTTCATTGCCTCCTCGCCATTGTACTGATGATCGAAATCTTTAGATCGAAGAATCCCTCCCTCCTTCTCGAACTCCCGGAAAAATGCATACTTCCAGAGCTCCCTTCTCCATTTACGAACGTAGGACTCAAACTTGATGCTGGGAGATGTCATGGTGATTTTGTAGTCTAGTAGTGACTTCTCCAATGTTTCAATGGCCCGCTTCTCCAGCTGCAAAAACAACGATGTACCCTCAGTGGTTAAACCCAAAAACCAGTGAAGTCATTGCGAACAATGTGGAACGTTTGAAAATTCTTACCTGGCTCCAGAAGGTAGCTTTATGCAACCATGTCTCAAATGCACGGTCGCTCACAGGTGTCACCACTTCTGCCTCAGGGTCCCTATGCGGTTTTGGGAAATTGTTGGTGTCCCGGACGATTGGATCCGAGTTCCAGATTTCGAGCCACCTCACTTTTTGAGCCGGCTCAACCATGGAAATCGACAGACGATGGATCTTTTCCTGTGTCATCTCAGGCTTGGTGGGCTTGTTCCAGTGTATCCGAATCTGCTCCAGAAACCCCTTTCCCAGCCCAGGGTCAGCAATTCGTATGTGCTTGTCAAACGCACTTTTGAGGTTTTTCCTCGCCGTATCCATCTCATCTTTCATTTTGGTTTCCACCCCGTTCGCTATTCTCTCTTCCTCCGGAGTAGTGGCATAATACTCCAGCTTCGCTCGCTCTCCAGCATCCGCAATTTCTTGCTATGACACAAGAACGTTGGCCTATTATTACATCTTCAATCCAAAAATGAAAGAAAACTCAAGATTGAAAAGGAACTAGTCTTACCACGTATAAGTACTCGAGGAAAGCTTCCCTCGTCAGATTGTACTAAGTTTCAGACTTCTTGATTGTTTGGCATTTCTTCAGTGTCTCCGCAGACAAGACGCTGACGAATGTTTCCAACGGCATGACTCCTATACTTTGCATCCGAAACAGTGTATGCACTATGTTTGTGGTGACGTGTGATGTCTCCGTGCCCCTGCATTGAAAGCAAATGAGTACAATAATCTTGAAGCGAGGGACTTCATGTAGTTCATAAAAGGAAACGAAACAAGACTTACTTGTTGACATCGTGCATGGCAGTCAGAAGCTGTGTTATTCTGCCTTGTGGATCCAAAACCATTGACACTACTCGGTGATGCCAGTCTTTGTTGTCAGCATGATATATTCCATCCAAGCAACCAAACGGTGATTACCATCCCATACGAAGAACATCTTCCCCATGTACTGCCTGTGAGATGGGTTATAGGAAAGCTCTGCCTCAAACTCCGCGTTCACCTCATTCCAAAGCGGATCCCAACCGGCCATAATCTCTTCGTCAACCATTTTCTCCGATCCCTGGATATCTGTCACTGAAACGTAAAAAACTGCGGAGCCCTTCAAGTACCCGTGGATGAAATCACCCTGAAGCTTCTTGATATCATGATGCAGGGCTGGACGAACGGCAGGCATGGAAATCATCCTGCATAGGGGAATCATAAGAGTGTCGTCCCGAACTTCCATGGAATTTATGACCTTCCTGGAGTTTACCTTGGAGGTGTACATCACTTAATGCACTTTATCTTCGTAATTGTCAGATGGGTCTTCATCTTGAGTATCAGGAGCAGATGTCTCCTGTGCAGGCTGGCTTTCCCCCGCATTCTTCCTTTTTTTCTGCATTCATTTGTGTTTTCCCACAACATCAATGTCTACTTGACAGAACAGAATAAGGTGTCGTCAACGATGCCTTAATCTGCCTCCTTATTGCAGATTTAAACACTCATTCAATATGACTACTCTCGACACCCGATCCTCTTCCTCTATGCATCGAAGTCCACTTTGTACACTCCAGATTAAGGTATCGTCAACGATGCCTTAATCTGCCTCCATGCTTGTATTTAAAACAGCCCCCCTACCCACCACCAATCCGGTTTATATCTGCTTTAAAGTATGCCTGAAAAGTGTTTTTACAGGGCAGATTAAGGTGTCATCAACGATGCCTTAATCTGCCTCCTTATTTCTGTTTGAAACAGCCCTTCTATGAGCAGATTTCCCACCCCTGATCGTATTCCTCTCTTTTTCATAGTATCCCTATGAACTGTTTTTACACTCCAGATTAAGGTATCGTCAACGATGCCTTAATCTGTCTCCTTCTTTTATGTACTAGACATCCCTTAAAGTGCAGACTACCCACCACTAATCCTGTTTATATCTGCATCAAAGTATGCCTGGAAAGTGTTTTTGATAGGCCAAATTAAGGTGTCGTCAACGATGCCTTAATCTGCCTCCTTATTTCTGCTTAAAACAACCCTTCTATGTGAATATTCCCCACCCCTGATCGTGTTCCTCTCTGTTTCATTGTATCCCCATGAACTGCTTTTACACTCCAGATTAAGGTATCGTCAACGATGCCTTAATCTTCCTCCTTCTTTTATGTCCTAGACATCCCTCAAAGTGCAGACTACCCACCACTAATCCTGTTTATATCTGCTTCAAAGTATGCCATGAAAGTGTTTTTGACAGGCCTGATTAAGGTGTCGTCAACGATACCTTAATGTGCCTCCTTATTTTTGCTTTAAACAGCCCTTCTATGAGTTGGTTTTTCACCCCTGATCGTGTTCCTCTCTGTTTCATAGTATCCCTAGAAACTGCTTTTACACTCCAGATTAAGGTATCGTCAACGATGCCTTAATCTGCCTCCTTCGTTTATGTCCTAGACATCCCTCAAAGTGCAGACTACCCACCACTAATCCTGTTCATATCTGCTTCAAAGTATGCCATGAAAGTGTTTTTGACAGGTCTGATTAAGGTGTCGTCAACGATGCCTTAATCTGCCTCCATGTCTGTATTTTAAACAGCCCTTCTATGATCATATTCTCCACCCCTGATCGTGTTCCTCTCTGTTTCATAGTATCCCCGGAAACTACATTTCCACTCCAGATTAAGGTATCGTCAACGATGCCTTAATTCGCATCTTCATTTATGTCCAAGACATCCGTCAAGGTGCAGACAACCCACAACTAATCCAGTTCATATCTGCTTCAAGGTATCCCTGGAAAGTGTTTTTGACAGACCAGATTAAGGTGTCGTCAACGATGCCTTAATCTGCCTCCTTGTTTTTGTTTAAATCAGCCACTGAGTTTTGATACTCTCCACCCTGGATACTGTTAATCTCTGCTTGAAAGTCCACTGAAAACTAGGTTTCACTCCAGATTAAGGTATCATCAACGATGCCTTAATACCACTCATATTTATGGTTTCGAACGTCCCCTCACTAGTCAGACTATCCACCCCTAAACCAATTCATCTCTGCCTCAAACTATGCCTCTACATACATTTTACAGGCCAGATTAAGGCATCGTCAACGATGCCTTAATCGTCCTCCATGTTTCGGAGAAAAAAACAGCCAGTGAATGTGTTCCTCTCTGCATCAAAGTATTCGGAAAACGGATGCTAACTCCCAGATTAAGGTATCGTCAACGATGCCTTAATTCCCCTCCTCGTTTCTGTTTCAGATATCCCCTCACTGTGCAGACTACCCGTCACTCAAACACTCAACCCAGGAATGACAGACTATATTAAGGTGTCGTCAACGATGCCTTAATCTGCCTGATTCATTCTGCTTCAGAAACCCCCTCACTTTGCCGACCAGTAAGCCTGTTCGTCTCTGTTTTGAAGAAACCCTAGGAATAGCAGAGCCCTAAACCCTAAACCCTGCATTCTTCATGCTGCTTCAAAGTCCAGTCATACAGCGGAAACTTGTGCTTTAATCGTGATCCTCTATGTTTGAAAGAAAACCCTCAATATCTGAATGGCCGACCAGATTAAGGTATCGTCAACGATGCCTTAATCAGCCTTCTTTTGTCCGTATCAAACTCTCTGAATAACCCACCAGCCTTGTCTTCTTTGCTTCAAAAAGCCATGGCAGACTTCGAACTTTAGCACCTCTTTTCTGCTTCACAACAACCCTCATAAATGAGAATGGGCAAGCTAGAACAAACCTTCGCAGGCTTTGGACGGCCGTTGGAAGACCCCTTCTCCGCAGGTCACATTGTTCCTTGCACTTGTGTCTTCCCCTTCACTCGTGGCTGTGTGTCCACTAGCTGCTCCACTGTTGCCCTAGCCCGCTGCGGAGAGTGAACCCTGGGCACCTCCTCCTCAGTCACCACGTTGACGTCCACTTCAGGGTTCTGTTCTGGTGCGTTCTTCTCGGCTGGTATCTCTCGGAGACTCTCCTAGGCTTTCTTCCGTTTCCTCTTAAAAACATCACACATTGTTTGAAAGACAAATCAGGCCCATTTTAAGCTTGTGTTGACGACACCTTAATTTGGCACTGCATTGGAACATGAGGGAAACAGAGAGGAGGGTAAGGCGGGGAGGATGCGATTGCAGATTAAGCTATCGTCAACGACATCTTAAAATGCAGGGCATACTTCGATGGCTCCACCAATTTTCATCTCTAACAATGCAAAAACAAACTGAACTATGCATGGCAATGGTGGTGCTACCTGAAGGAGACTCTGTTCAGCGCTGTCCGTCTCCAAATCCACTGCTCGCATGCTGCCTCCCACTTGTGCCTTGTCCTTCAACGCCCGCAAAGACAACGATGTGTTGGATTGGCGCTCCCGGGTATTCACGGCCACCTGCTTCGTTACGACCTCCTGCACAGGAGTAACATCACTGCCTGGCACGCCTTCCTCCTCTCTTATAGGTGGCATTCTTTCCATCCCAGCCTCACGCAAAAGGGGAAGTTCCAAAAGCTCCTCCAACTGTTTTTCCACAGACGGCTCTGCAACTCCCCTATTCTGTAACCATTCACCAGCAGATTCCTCCCCTTCACGGTCACTCTCCCCCTCGGAAAGATCAAGCGCCCTCCGAGTCTTCCTCATTCTCTCTCTGGCTTTCAACCTCTGCCTTGCCGACGTGTAGTAAAGAGACTTCCTACGCGTCCTCTTCTTTGCACTAACAATGACGTTCTTGGGAGGCTCCAGTGTGAATAGTTCGAAATGACACTAACGGGACACTCATCCAACACTCCATTAGGGTCCACGAAACGGATGGATGGATGGATGGTGGTTGGGGTTTCATCTCCGAAATCATCCGTTTAAGATTATCCCAAAAAACAGAGACGGCTCTTAATTGACTTGTTCAAATTGCGGCTGGGGGGGTTGTCTGCTGTGCAACTTTGGAATGGCCAACTGGCATGGACCATCATTGCCGGTCTGGGCCCTTTTAGTGGAACCTCTGCATGGACACCATGTACCCGTGGGTGTCAGTTGGTGTTCCACCAACATAGAGGTCGTTGTGGAATGGGCTGCGGGTTTGGGAAATATGTCATTGTCAGAAAATTGAACGCACCCTCGTAATTCTTAATACTGCTGAGCTGTTTTTAGGGCGGCGAAACGCTACAAGATTATCATGAGAATGATGGAAAAGAGAAAGTACACTATGCGAAGATAAACAGTATGAACACAGAATAGGAGTCCCCCACATTGTCCAGTGTGCTTCATCCCAGTCTATGCGTACCATGTCTCCCACCTCAGACGTGGTAACACTGTACTCCCCTCTGCAAGCCGAGTATCTGAGCGCCGTGGCCGACGACAATGGCCTGGCCGTTGTTGAGGAGGATTTGATTTGCATAACATTCCGCTTTGAGCCAGGGACCGTCCATGTGGTCAGAGAGGTGTACGACAGTAGTGGGAAGGTCGAGGGAACGCAGGTTCAGAAGCCGCATAAACGGGATGGTTGAAGAGAGTGGAGAGTTCCACCCGCCAAGTACCGCGTTCATGGAGATCAGAGACGCCTTTCATTGGACACTATACTCACGCCCGGAACAGCAGCTTCGGTGGCGCATGCGCCAAAGTCGGTCCCCATCAAGACAGAAGAAACTACCTCCATGACATTTGTCGAGCTCTCGGACAGTTCGGAAGATGATGTCACGGAGGTCCCTCTTCCTACGAACCCTCCTATACTGGTAGACCCCGATGTCCAGGAGATCATTAGTGTCATTCCCAATTTGCAGTCGTTGAGAGGATTGCCAGGATGCAAGAGCGATGTGAGAGGCATTGTTTGGGAAACACAACGGATCCAAAGAGCGAAATTTCTACCCCCTTACTTTGATGGAGACATCATTTTTGAACTGCCACCTCCAACGTCATGTGGAGGTTTGGCTGGACTCATGGCGGGCATGGACAAGAAACACGATGGACACCCATGGTGTCGGACTAAAACTTCCAATATCTGTAATCCGCATGGCCTGAAGTTTCGGAGATCCATTTGCGCTGGGCACTTGCGTTGTGCAAATTCGGATTGCCAGCATTTCCAGATGGCCGGTGTGGCAAATGAGAGGGAGTGGGAGGGAGTCTGCGACAACCCATTTCAAGTAGGGTGTGCTCCTCCAAAGAGCAGTTCCGTCGTTTGCAAGTTTTGCAAAGTCGTGCCACAATGCATGGCGGAATGCAATGCACGGATGTACTATGTGCTGCACCGTATCAACCACCTCACACGGGCTTGTATCCATTTTGGCACCCATGCCCATCCAGTGTCGCGAGGAGATTGCAGGGAGAGTGTTGAGACAGTGCGTTCGCTGCTTCAGCAAGAATTTCAAAATGCTCCCACTGCATCACCATCAGCCATTGCTATGGCAGCAAGCAAAGGCTTCCTGCACAAACATCTGCTGGGGGAGTCAGACGAGACAACAACTAAGTTTGATAGTGCATCGCTTGACTTTGTGATGGACCATTTCTCAACATTGGCTTCTCCAAATGCTCATTATCAAATCAACGTCCTTAGGACTGGGGCAGGCAACAAAGGATACGTAGATAGCATCCTAGAATTGAAGCGTAGAAGTCGATACGACTTCATCCAGGACAGTGTTTTCCCAGGACAGGGGTCCCAAAAAGTATACTTGTTCAAGATGTCCACTGTTGCGGAGGGTTCTCGAGTTAGCCTGGTGCGTAGAATGCAGGCTGGGGGTGATCTTCATAAGTCCTGGGTAATGTTTGATCACGTGAAGCGAGTGAAGGATTGGATGACCATGGCCTGTCATGTGTATGATCCTACGTACCAGCGAGTTATGACTATTGTTGTTTGTGACATGCAGTCGGAGGACACAGAGTCCCAAATTCTTATGTGGAAGGCTCTAGTTAACGTCATGAGAGTTCATGGTTTGCCAGATGCAAATTTCACAGGGTTCATGGCAGACAGCGCACAAGCTAATTGGAATGCTGTGTGGACTGTGTTTGGCTCTGGTGAACGCACTTGCCTCTTTCATTGGACCCAGTCCCTTCGTCGGCACACAAAAAATTCCATAAAATTGGAGTTGCAAGAGGAGCACCTGCGACTATGCCGTCTATACAAAGATGCCACCACAGAAATAGAAGCAAATGCCATGTTTTAGACTATCAGAGCATTGTGGTACTCCTCTGAGGCGGCGAGTCTGGAGGGGATCAAAGAGCTAGAAGACTGGTTGGGCTTTTGGCACTTCAGATACAGACAGTGGGGTGCCTTCATGACCGCTGTAAGTTAGACTCATACTACCATGATTTTCAATTCTTCTTATATATATGGGGGTGTGCACCAACGGCCTTGTTGTCCAGTCCAGTCCAGTTGAATGCTGCTCCACATAACAGTGGCATGTATGTGGCATTTACCTGCAAAATATGTCACTGGAAGACATTGCGGATATGCCATCCTGCAATCTCGCGGAGACTGTTCATAGTATGTGGATGGCGCAATCCGGTAAGAACGGCCGGAACCTTTACGTTGCAACTGCAGATGACCTTATCTGCGCTCTTTCGCAACAAACAAAGTACCGAGACTTTCTCAGGGGACGGGGTGCTGGTAAGGGGCCGGACAGGGTAGAGTTGCTGCTCAGGGCTGCTAACAGATGCAAGCATCCTGCAAAAATGGCGCGGGCTGTTAACGAGTACACGATTGGAACATCTTTGCAGTCCAGGCTCCCACATCTGGAAGGTGAGGAGAGATTCGGATCATGCAAGCGCAAACTCGACACCCCTCCAGGATCGGCTGGTGACTCCCATCGGCATGATAGAGACAATTTCTCCATACCTCGTGTGCCTGTGCCACCCAATTTCGGATGTACTTCTCCATCTGTGGATGCGGGTTCTTCTGCAGATTTTGATGCAACATATGCGACAGCTCCAGCACGGGGAGAAGGACGGACGCTGCTGCCGGTTGAGGAGACTGATTGTGGTGATGCAATGTGGCACATACAACGGACTCCGAAAGGATCAAAAGTTGGTTGTTCTGCTATCAGGGCACTGTCTTTTGTGAAGTGCACAACTAAAATTTGCAAAGGCGCTGGCAGGACTCCAGTACTGACATTCACAGGTTTGTTCAAATATTACTCAGCGCGGGAGTCTAGACCTCACAAGTTCTGGTGCTGCCCCGATGACATTCAGCATTGTGTGATGGGGACTTCTCGGGATTCAGTCATCAGCAAGCCTACCATCCCTGTCGGCTGGCCAGTCAAGGTCAGAACATCTCTCTCCAAACAAGAGATAGACATGTTGAAGGATGTTGGGTTTCGACTTCCAAGAGGCCCAACAGTCCTAACACCAACATCATGTCGTGGTACGCCATCTGCATTCCGTACACGTCCACCACATGGGAACGACTGGCCAATGAAAAGGAATGGAAAACCGTTTCGTCGTGTTGAGGCAGGTGTAGATAACCAGTGCAAAATTGAGTCTGCGAGAACCCTGCAGTGTCGGGTTACCCAAATTGTTAATGTCCCCCCTCCAGGCTATGGGCGGGTGTACAATATGGTGACTTCGGGATCGGTTCTTCATGATAGGACTTATGCCATTACTATTGGGAATTTTCCTAATTGCACATGCCCGGACTTCGACAACACGATAAACAACTCCATTGGAAAGAGAGGTAAAATTGTCCTATGCAAACATCTAAACTACATCTACATTCACAGGATGTTTTGTGATCCTCAACGAGACACGTGCATTCACCAATGCACGATGGGTCCCAGTGACGTTCAAACACTTCTACAGAGAGATAGGGTAGTTGACATCTGACGTGTTTTGTGGGAGTTCTGTATGTGTCAATGACTCCACTTTGCTGAATTACTTTGATATGCTCCACTATCGCGAGTTCACCAATGTTTCTTAATTTGTCCACTGTTGGAATTGAGACCAGTCACTCTTCATGGATCCACTTTGATCAAGTAAACCCAAACCTTTCCCCATTTTTGGGCTTTTAGGTTTTATTTTTTTATTTTTTTTTGGTCTCTTATCGTATTTGGTGAAATTCCCATGTCTAAACAAGGCATGGGATTAAGATGTCGTTGACGACATCTTAATTCGTGCTTCCCTGAGCAGGATTACAGCTCCCCCCAATGGTTCTCTCCAGCCAATCTAATTTTATATGCTCCACTATCGCGAGTTCACCAATGTTTTAATAGATCCACTAATGCAGTCAGTCTTCATGGATCCACTTTGTTCAAGTAAACCCAGCCCTTTCTCCATTTTGGGGCTTATATATATATATATATATATCCTGATTTTATCTTGTTTGATGAAATTCCCATTTTCAAAGAGGGCAGAGGATTAAGATGTCATTGACGACATCTTAATTCGTCATTCCCTGAGGAGGGTTACAACTCCCCCCTATGGTTTTTTCCAGGCCAGATTTATTTTCTTTTTCATGGGTTCATTTCTCATGCTGAGCATGCGATTTAAGATGTCGTTGACGACACCTTAATGCTTGGTGCATGCGCTTGCTGATCCCTCACGAGACATTCATGGATCCACTTTGTTCAAGTAAACCCAAGTCTTTCTCCATTTTTGGGCTTACATATATATAGGGCAGGGGATTAAGATGTCGTTGACGACATCTTAATTCGTCATTCCCTGAGCAGGGTTTCAACTCCCCCTATGGTTTTTTCCAGGCCACATTTTTCTTCTTGCAACGATTTTCATGGGTTCATTTCTCATGTTGAGCATGCGATTTAAGATGTTGTTGACGACACCTTAATGCTTGGTGCATGCGCTTGCTGATCCCACAGGAGACATGCTCATACAATCCTCCATAGTCCCCTCATCTGGACAACTTCTCATCCGTGCTTCATCCAACGTTCATCCATTACACTTTTACGTCCATCCCAAATCCATTCATCCGTGAATGTATCATCGTGCATTCGTGCCACTTTGTCGTCATGGAGCCTGTCTGTCTTCGGTCCGATGGAGCGGAGACTGCGTCTTTGCAGTGAAGTTGGCGTCCACGGAAATAGGCCCACTTGTCCCCACGGTTTTGGGGTCCGCAAGCGAAATCTGCTCACGCTTCGGGGAATCTGCTCACGAATCCAGGAATCTGCTCACAGGTTCTGCTCACGGCTTTGCTGCCCTCGGCCGCTGTCCAGCTCCAAGTGTGTGTGAAAGTGCACTTACCGCTCTCGCTCCCTCTCTCGTCTGTGCCTGGTCTGCCATTCCATCACGCGCGCCTCGTAGTCAGGGAAGAAGTCGGCACCCAATTGCAGTTCGTGTCCCGCTCCCGCATTCCATTTGCTGTGCGCACAAGTCGGTACCGAATTGCGAGAGAAGGCGGCACCCATGGAGCGCCCTAAAGATGACGACGATTTGGTGATGTTTGCGCCATCACAGAAGGTGCTATGCAACCGAGTTGTGACCTTGCGGATGGGGAGGGGAGGGGCAGGCGAAAGGGTAGAGCCCAGCGCACGATTTTGGACTCTCCGGTCGGTTCCAGGGGCAGATCGGAGAACCTGTGTGTGACATCTCAGTCGCCAATGTCCATCTCCACACACCAATCTGTCGGAGCTGGGAGTAGCCATGGGGGGCCGTCGAATGCAGAGGAGGGCGCGAATGTCGTCGCTGACGTCATCCTTACAGCGGAAAGGAGACAGCGGGCCGTCAACATGTTGAGAGAGAGCGCCCTCAACCACACCTACAGCTCCATAGCGCACTTGTTGTGACGAAGGCAGCCTCCCCGGGTCCCTTTGTGCAGGATGAAACCCATGCCTGCAGTCTGCCGGGCAGAGAGGCCAGGAATCGAGAAGCTCATGTTATTCTTTGAGGCGACGGGTACAACGACGCCCTCGCCTCTTTTTTGTGGTCAGTGAACGATGCTGATGGCCGGGTGGAGGCCATTACGGATGCGGAGAAAGCGCGTTGGGACTCCCATCGGCAGGAAGCAAATCGTACTTTCGAGAGAGAGGGCGATTGCAGGGTCCGAGTGGAGCATTCTGAGCAAGAAGTGGCTCCACATATACGACGGCAACCATCGCCATTTTGCGTGGATGGAGGTCATCGGAGCAGCATGCACAAGACCCAAACTGGCACTACTGCATGAACGCCAAGATACTAGACGTCAAGGCCAAAGACCTGGCCATCGTTCGCAGAGCCATGAATAGGATGAACGTGTAAGCTGCCTTCCTTCCTGTGCATTCAGATTTGTGATGTGGTTTCTGCTCATGTGAGCACACAATTCCTTCATGTTGTTTGTGATTGCAATGTGCTTTGTGCTCATGTGAGCACTCAATGCGGCATTGGAGTTTGAGTTGTAGTCTGTCCTGAGTTGCAAGAGAAGTCGGCACCAACTTCCCCCCGCATGGGTTCATGCCCACTTCTGCAGGGATTTGCAGGGGAAGTCGGCGCCGACTTCCCCTTAGCATTACGTTTTTGCTAAGTTGCCGCGGATTTCCGAAATTGATGGACTCTGGGAAGTCTGTGCCGACTCCCCCCCACAAGGTTTCCTCCTCAGTGCTGGTGTGATTTGGCAGGGAAGTTGGCACCGACTTCCCCACAGCATGAGGTTTAGCAAGGAAGTCCTGCACACGGTCGCTGTGGGTGGGGGAAGTCGGCGCCAAACTTCGAAGGCCATTCTTTCTGTGATTGCTGACGTCTTCTTGTAAATGCAGGGTCACTGAGGATGGCAATGTAAAGACGGACTTGTACCACTGTAAGCTGTATTATTTCCAGGCATGCGCGACGACTGCGCTTTATGCAAAGTGCGAGAACAAGCGGGAGAGTTGGATGACCTTGACACAAGAGGCGGTCGAATACATGCCCCAGGAAGGGTTTTGGAGGGTGACAAACGCCACACTTCAGGGATTCCAGGACATGCCAAACACTGAAGAAAATTGGAAGAGAATGGAAGATGAGTTGGAGGAGCGGCTGTCAGCCTACCGCACGAGATGGTACTTGGAAATAGCAAAGTACAGTTCAATTTGCGACCTGGCGCTTGGAGATGAGTTTTTTTTTGAGATTAGCTCACACTACAACAAGCTGCGAGGAAAAGAGAAGGCGGAGATGACTCTAGACAATGGTGGCGACAAGCTGAGTGTTTGCCGAGGAAAAGTGCGAATGGCTGAAAATGTGGAATGCATCAGATCGGGGCATTTTCCCACGGACCACCTCCGACGTCATCGTTTCCAACTGGACAGACAAAGCAACATGGTGGTATCAGGTACACTGATGCAAGCCCTGCAAGTCTATGCCGACTTCCCATTTCATGTTATTGGTTGTGTGATGGACCTTCTTGCATGTGTGATTCATGTTGCATGTTCTGTGTGTGGGGTGGCAGCAAATGCAAGAGGCGGAGAGGCAATTGGGATTTCTGGTTGGAGCCTCCATCTCGTTCAGCCACAGTGTTGAACACTCCCTTGGCATCCTTGATGCACCCACAATTGGCATACATGTCCACCAGGGCAGGGGCAGTGTTCAGAAGGACATGTGGTAATTTGACAGGCATTCACCTCCTGACTTGGCTGTTCCCAACCCATCCTGCCATTGGCAAGAGATTCCACAGAAACTGATGGTTGTCTGTTTGACTGTATAACTATGTATCTCTTGCTTTCTTACAGCTTGTACTGTGACACGCGTAATGCTCTTGCTGTGCTTGGTGTCGTTGGAAAGCCCTCCATGAGGAAGGGTGCACCGGCTTGGTCTTATGATTTTGAGACTTGTGGTGTGGGATATATGGAATTTCAAGTACTTTTGGTTGCTGGAAATTCACAAAAAATAGCAAAGTGGGCTTTCCTGGAACAATGATTGGCCCTTCATTGTCTTTTTTGCACGTGGACGTAAATATAAATTGGGGTTTTTTTTCAAATATTTGCGTTCACAATATTGTTTGTACTGTCATTGAGATCTCCCCAACCGCAGGGCCTCTGGCCACGATTTTAGTACCGTTGGAAAGGCCTCGATGCGTAGGGTGCACCGACTTGGTTTCACAAAATTTGGACCTACAGGCCGAGACTTATGGATTTATAAACAATTTTGGTCGCTGAAAATTCAATCAAGTGTTGGAAAGACACTCGAGGTTGCACTTAGGCTGAGGCCACGATTTTGATACTGTTGGAAAGCCCTTGATGAGTAGGGGTGACTTGGTTTCACAAAATTTGGACCTATGGGCCGAGAATTATAGAAATATGAACAATTTTGGTCGCTGAAAATTCAACTAAATTACAAAATTAAGTGTTGGAATGGCACTGGAGGTCGCACTTGGGCCTCTACATGGGAGAAGCACTTGGATACATAGGAGATTGCACTTGGGCTTAGATGGGCCTTAAGATAGGAGATACAGGGGATTGCTAAACCATGAGCAGAAAATTCCATGAGCAGAATTATGCTCACGCTTTTGGATGTGCTCACCTATAACCGCGGACACCTATTCGGCTTAGATGACCTATTACTGCGGGTAGTGTCCAGTATAACATGTTTTGCAATTGGGTGTCAGCATCTCTCTCGACTTAGGATATCTAGTGAAAGGACAACCACAACCCTCTGCAGTTGACAGAGGTTCACTCTGGAGCTCGGGGGATTTGGCAACCACTACTCAAAAATGCTTTTTAATTCTGCATTCAATCACAAACTACATTCATCCATGTGCCATTCATCCAACATACATTCATCGCCCATTCATCCATCATTCATCCGTCATTCATCCATAACGATGAATTGACAACGTTCTGGTGTTGCGGTCAAGACCCGAACCAGACGATATGAAGGCAATTGTTGCATGGGCGAGGGAGTACATAAACAAATATTGGGAGCACCTCTTCTGGTACGAAATGCGAGATGGGCCTCGACGAAGATGGGGCATACTAGAACAGCCTAGCGGGATTCTCCCTCACGTCGTGAGATCGTGTACAGGTGTGCAGTGCAATGCCAGAAGTTTTGGCTTGCAGGTGCGGACTTGAAAATCTGTGCACACTTGCAACTCAGTGCAGTCTTGGAAGTCTATGCCGGAACGAATGTCCTTGCAATGGAACTTGTCAACCCCAGCTATTCCCACCACTTTCGCCTTTGCTGCAGTTGCCTTCGCGCGGGACGTAGCTACGGCGTGAGCCTAGCCGCGTGAGCCCAGGAGCTCGGCTCATGCTTTGCCCTCCAAGCGTGAACCTAAAATCACTCTGATCTTGTCGCAAATGGCATGAGACATCTTGCAGGCTCACGCTTGCTAAACGTGAGCCCAGGGTTTAAAAGAGGAAGAAGCAAGTCCTATAACCAAGAACAGGGTTTAGAGGGGTCCTATGACCGTGGAAGTATATATTTTGGAAGAAGAGGTGAACACGGCAAAACTTCCAAACACGGCAAACACGGCAATATATGGAAAACACGGCAATATCGAGTCCCCTTCAGAACACGACGATCCCAATTCTCCCAGCCCTACTTCGTCAACCCCAAGCACTCCCACCCCAAGCACTCCACGCAGCTGGTCCCACCCTCCACCAGCCCCAAGCGCTCTACCTTGAAGACGAGCCCCAAGCCGCGATCCCACCTGGCCCCACTCTCACCAAGCCCCAACCTTCTCTGGTTATTGTTCCTATAAGTATACTCCTGCAGCATCCACACCCACTAGTGAGTTGCTTTTCAACCCACCGACGATAGTAGAACTATCTAGAAAGCCAATTAGTGAACTAGGGAAGATGGCTATAACAATTGGCTATACCAACTCTGGCCCGCGAGTAGCGGGTTTAACGGGTTCTGGACCTACCTGGCGGGTCGGGGTCGGGGTCGGGGTCCGGGATTCATTAAAAAACATGTTTAGAATGAGGAGCGGCTCTCTTGCCCTCCATCGACCATTATCGCGCCCAAGACTGCGATGTCGAACTTTAAGATACACCACTTCTATATTCATAGTACTTGTAAAGAGATACAAATATTGTATGCCAAAAGAAATAGGATCTACCATAGCGTCAAACTGAAGGATATCAATGTAATTAGCCATACTCTCAGGCCCAAATGAGTGAAAAAGAAGGTTTGTAGCTTCTGCTGTGATGGTGGGGTATAAGCAGGGTTGTAAGCCTCCGAAACTCCCCGCGACAACATGTAATGTTGAGCAATGAGATATTACAACGTCCAACTTTGTCTTCAACATTAACAATCCACTGTAGTCCATATGAGGGTCTGACCCGGGTCAGGGTCTGAGTTTTTGGTGATGGCACGGATCCAAATCCGGATAGGTAACCCGGACCCTAACCAAGGTTTTTTTTTAGGGATTTTGAAAAGGGGTAGGAGTGGCTATATATATTGGGTGTAGGGTAATGCAAGTGGCCCACTCTAAGTAATTTTCCTTGAATTGGTAGGCTACATGTATTTCCACCCTTGCCATATTTTGCGAATCAAATGGATGTTGATGAGCAATAAAAGGTGAAATACAAAAATAGTTGAAAGCCGAATGGAAATCTTTCTATGTGAAAACCATAGGCTAATTGGTACAAATGAGGTGTATAGTTCTCGCGAGACAGGCGACGAGCATCTCCTTGGGAAACGGAGGAGGCCCCACAATCCTAAACCCCCTCCTCATCTGGCCCATCAGATCATCCTACATGGGGCCCGTCATGGCTACATCTGTGCTGCCCCCGTGGGTCCACAGAGGACCTTTCTAAGACCCCCCAATTTTTGGCGAAAACTGCTTTATTTGGACCTCTTTTTCCCTTTGTTTCATTTGCCAAGGGGATTTTCAGGCGGCCAAATGGCGAAAAATCGCCAATAAAAAAATGCTGACCCTAACCCGCCGGGTAACCGGGGTCAAAATCCGGACCCGCACAACACTGTCGTCGATGTCGTCGATGATTCATGAAATCATGAAGAAATTGAGTGCGTTGACGCACTCAGTTCTCCGCGGGGAGGGGAACAAATATATATATATATATATATATATATTTCTACGCAAGTGCCGAAAAAAAAAAAAACCTTTTTCTTTAATTAATTAATTAAATTTTGAATTCTCATGTGCCTGACGCCCGCTTAATTCCCAGCCCTGCTTCCCTCCACGAACATGGCAGTTCGCTAAGGGTTAGGGTTAGGGTTTGGGATTACGATTTGCAGTGTTTCCCCGGTTTGCCGTGTTTACAATAGGGCCATAGAGTTCCTAAAAGGTAATCTGAATCAGGCCCCTCACTTGCATTGCCAGTAACAGCAAATGACAGTGGATGAACCATGTTCAAAGGGTAGTTCGCCTGCCCCTTGTATGGTGAATCGTCCACTAAGAGGGTGTTGGATTCGTTAAAGCCAAAAAATTCTTCCCACACCCTTGACAATCTCTTCTGCAAGTTCTGAACAGCAGGCCCTTTTGTGGGGTGTGGCTCTATCGAGGGGTCACAGTCCTCTTGTGACCACACGAACAGGGGAGAACCCTTGACCCCCCTGCATCAGCACTTTGAGTATGTCTGCAACATTCCCCTTAGAAGCACAGGACCATATTCCAACATAGAAATACCGGAAAACAAGGAATGCCCCCCCCCCCCCTCATCCATGTCATCCTCATCCACTGTCAGGCCCTCTCCCCCTTCAATGATTGGACCCTGTCCCCCCATTGCCCCCCACGTCCACCACAGGCTGGACCTGCTCGGCCTCCCCACCCACTACAATTACTTCCTCGCTGCCAAGCACAATGGTCACAGAAGGGGGGTCTTTCATAGTGCCACCCGTCACACCCCCTTTCTGAGCCATCATCAGTTCCACAAGTTTTGCCAACTGGGCTTCCATACCCCTCTCCCGCTCTGCAGATTTCGCCGCAAGCCTCTCCAGGCTTGCAATGCGGGCTGCCATTGAGTTCCCCGCTCCCTGCACATACACACAACAATGACTATTATTACAAACCAAAAGAGGAGGCCCAATGCGAGGGATTGAATGCATAGTAAGATTCTGATTCCAGTTTAACACCCCTCCTGTGCCATATGAGGGGGACCCACTGACCTCCAAATCGAACAAGAAGGGAATCTGTCAGAAAGGGGACTTCGTAACATACCTGGGTCAAACCTGACTCTGATGGGGTCCCCATCCCAGGTGTCTTTTGCTCCGCCCCGAGTTCAGACAGGGACAGGCTGCGAGCTTTCCTTTTTTTCTGAATCGCAACCCACAAACAGTGGAAGTACGTTAAGCCTGGAGAAAAACCAGAAACTAGACCAATTGCAAATGACACAACAATAAATAGAGAACAATGGACAAAAGGGAAGCATACAAGGTACTCTTCATTCCATCATGCCATGAAAAAATATGGACGAAAAGAGGATGTTAATGATTACCAAACGAGCTGCTTGGCCTGCAATTCCTGCCCGGCCCCAACGCAATGGCTTGGTGACACAAGCACGCACGATCTTCATCCCTTCAGCCTTTGCTACTCCACCAGGGGACTCCCAGTACTCGACCAGCTTATCCCAATAGCATGGTTTGGTGTTCATAGGCCTCACACCAGTCTTGGCCCATATATCTTTCAGTTTCACTCTTTCCCCTTTCATTATCTTCCCACATTGCTTCACTATAAAATCACGACGAGCAGGGAAAGGTGTGTACTCGTACATTTCATTTATGTGATCTATGACCGTGGTCATGGCACTCTGGGACTGCTGGTCAATGTCTTGTACGCTTGAATCCAGGTAGCGTAGTGCAAGGCCACGCAAATCGCGCTGCCAATGTTCCTTGCCTTCGCAGCCAGCATTGCTGACTCCATTTGGGTGCACCTCCACCTTGTGGCGCTTTAGCCCTGCAGCCACCCTTCCCTCTCCCTCCCCTTCCCACTTCTTCATGGCATGTCGTCGTTCCCGCCTCAAGTCTGATGACCGTTTCCTGCCCCCATGCTCCGGAGCAGCAGCGTCAGGGCCGTACGGACATGTGGGAGGCCCCCACTGTGACGTGCCAGCATCGGGAGCCACCGCCACGACCCCGAAGCAGGGGGGGCCCCCCATTGTGCACTCTGCTGTGGAGACCATCCGGCAGGGGGAGGGTGCCATGCTGGGTATTGGTTGGCATTGTATGGGGGCTGTGGGTACTTGGGTGCTGCTTCACTCCCCTTCCCCTGCACAAAACAACCCACACACATCTTGCATCTGCTCTGGTCCTACTAAACTCGCAAAACATGTACCCAAAGTGGGTTGACATGGTTACCTTCACCTCAGACTTGATTGCTCTGCAGTGACAAACTGAATTAAGACCCAACGCTTCCTAGTTTGAACAACTTTCTAAATATGTTCATCCAATTGTGGTTTGACCAGGCGAAGTACAAAATGAGAGGGACAGAGTCCCCATGGGTGGGGAAAGGATATAGTATAAAAACCTTTGCCAAACTACATAACCTCCATCCCCAGCCCCTGCCCTCCCTCTCTGCATCTATTTATTGAAGGAAACAAAAAGGGACTGAGAGTTGGAAGTGTGGGGGAGGGAGATAGAACAGGATCATGCTCCCAGCGCCCTGACCTCCATCCCAACCCTCATCCCTCCCTATCTACATCTGTTTATGGAAGGAAAAAAAGAAGAAGAGTGGGAGCAGGAAGGGTGGGGAAGGGAGAAATTATAAAAACAGCGGGCACACCCTTAACCTCCATCCCAACCCTTTGCCCTCCCTCGCTGCATCTGTTTATTGAAGGAAAAAAAAGGATGAGTGAGACATGGAATGGTGGGGAAGGGAGAGAGAGCAGCACCCTGCTCCCAGCCCCCTCACCTCCATCCCAACCCTCATCCCTCACTATCTACATCTGTTCATGAAAGGGGAAAAAAAAAGAGTGGGAGCAGAAGGGTGGGGAAGGGAGAGAGCAGAAAAACAGTGAGCGTGGACAGCTGACCCAGAGCCCAACCCCCTGCCCTCCCTCTCTGCATCTCTTTATTGAAGGGAAAAAAAGAAGAGGGAGAATGTACTCATAAGACGTTGTTTGCCGTAGCCTTCTGGCCATTGACCCCACGCCCAGTTTGATGGCAAACCAAAGGGACAGAACCTACCTTTGTGAGGGGCTGACGTGCGACTTGAAGACTTACCTTGATACATAGAATTGATAACCCGATATTCTCTATCAATCTGTTGGGTGTGATTTGCCCTAAAACTAGGCCTTAGAAGGGCCTGGGGTTTTGGCTCAGCCTTGAAACTTTCAAAGTTTGTAAACAGAGGTACTGGCAGAATTCCCTTTATAGATTTGAAGAGAGCGTCTCTTTGGTGAGAGAACCCCAGACGGTGTATCATAAAATGAATATTGTCTTCAGGTTACCCTCACAACGGGCAATTGCACTATCTCCCTTTCCTCTCTGCTTCTATTTGCTGTTCAAAGGTAGGCTTCCTTCCCTGAGTTTAAATTTAAGTCTAGTGCCGAGAGCGGGTACAACCTTCAGGTCATCCAAGATGTCCTCCCTCATGTCACAGACTGGAAAGAACTTTAGGAAAGTGCTCTGCCTAACTTCATTTTCATCAGACAATTTCATGGCAACAGACATGGCTTTGGACACTACAGCCTCTAAGTCAGATTTAGCCAGCAGGGTCAAGACTTCCAGATCCACATCCACTTGAGAATCTCTTCTACTCTCTTCTGCTAGGTCTTAGCGGTTTGACAAGGCGGTTCTGTTTCCAAGATATAGAGTCCATTAACTTAGGATATCTGGTGTTGGACATATGTTGCAGCTGACCCCACCATGACGTTAGCCTAAGATAAAACTATGTCTTCATGCAATCAATCAACTCCTGGAAATTGGTGGGAGTCTCCCCTATGCTTGCGAAGTCATCCGCAAACATAAGGGCTGCTATGGTGCTATCACCCACCCTTAACCCAAATCCCGCACTTTTGACATCCGAGAGAAGTTCATTCATGACAACATTGAAGAGGAAAGGGTGGAGAGTGCAGCCTTGAGCTACACCTTGGTCTATTGGAAAGAAGTTGGACTTCTGTCCATTAATAGTGACACAGCTTTAGGTGTGAGCATACAAGTTGTGGACAATTCTCCACATCTTTCCCTTGATCCGACAAGACCAGAGGCAGAAGCCATAGGCCATGTCTCCAGACTGTGTCATAAGCCTTTTTGACATCCAAGAAAAAACATAAGTGGGTTTCCCTTCTTTTTCCCTTCCCTGCATAATCTGGCTTAAAGTGAAGATATGATACACACAGCCCTTGTTTCGGCGAAAGCCAGCTTGGTCTTCGTGGAGACAACCTCTACATTCCAGATAAACCTGGAGACGAGTACTTATAACCCTGGAAAATGTCTTGCCAACAACATTGAGGAGCGTGACCCCTCACTATTACACCTAGAAGTTCTGCCAAGAAAAAGGAATGAGAGATGGAGTGGTGGGGAAGGGAGAGAGAGCAGCACCCTGCTCCCAGCCGCCATACCTCCATCCCAACCCTCATCCCTCCCTATCTACATCTGTTCATGGAAGGGAAACAAAAAATGGGAGCAGAAGGGTGGGGAAGGGAGAGAGCAGAAAAACACTGAGCCACCCCCTTGACCCAGAGCCGGCCAACCCCCTGCCCTGCCTCTCTGCATTTGTTTATTGTAGGGAAAAATAAAGGAAGAGTGAGAGATGGAAGGGTGGGGACAGCAGCCCCCTGCTCCCAGCCCCCTGACCTCCATCCCAACCCTCATCCCTCCCTGTCTACATCCGTTTATGGAAGGGGGAAAAAAAAACAAGGGGAAGTGGGAGCAGAAGGGTGGGGAAGGGAGAGAGCAGAAAAACAGCGAGCCACCCCCTTGACCCAGAGCCCAACCCCCTGCCCTCCCTCTCTGCATTTCTTTGTTGTAGGGAAGAATAAAAGAAGAGTGAGAGATGGAAGGGTGGGGAAGGGAGAGAGTAGACAAACAGATATTATCCCCTTAACCTTCATCCCAACCCTCTGCCCTCCCTCTTTGCATCTGTTTATTGAAGGGAAAATGAAAAGAAGAGTGGGAGTAGGAAGGGTGGGGAAGGGAGACAGTAGAAAAACAGCTGGCAGGTCCTTAAGCTTCATCCCAACCCTCTGCCGTCCCTCTCTGCATTACTTTATTGTAGGAAAGAGAAAATGTGAGTGAGAGTTGGAAGGGTGGGGAAGGGAGCAGCTTCGTGCTCCCTGTCCCCTGCCGTCCATCCCAACCCTGTGGCCTCTGTCATGAAGGAGTTAAGTGCCAAATCGTGTTCCCGCACATGATAGCTCCATGGATAATCCGGCTTAGAGTGAAGATATGATCCACAGAAACAGAAGCAGACAGGAAAGGGAGAGTGCAAATTCACATTGTGCGAGTGGCATGAAGCGGCTTCCACATGCCTACCCACACATGTGCGGAAATGCCCAAGACGTGGAGCATAACTCACCCCATGCGCAGCTGCTTTTTGGCGTTTGCGCGTTTTGGGGAGAGACTTGGCAGATGGAGGTCGGGTTTCCACGGAGCTCTCCTCGACGTCCTCATCGTCGCCCATCATGTACTCGCTTGTGTCAGTTACGGAACTCGAAGACCCTCCGCCGTGCCGCTTTCCCTCTCGCACGCTGGCCATGTTCACTGGAGTCACTCTTGCTAGGCGGGGGCTCCTTCGCACCACGACACTGGGATGTGCAGAAGTGGGAGGAGCCGGTGCTGCCTCGTCGGTGGACGGCTGCCCTCTACGCATGGACATAGACCATCCCACACAAGGACTCGCAAGGAGGACGAGGACATACAAAGGAGGGAAACAAGTCCAGTAGAGGGGAGTGTCAACACACATGAAAGTGCATACAAAATCGGGTGAAGATCCGACCGTTCATTTTTTCAAATAGGAGCAGGTGTCGTAGATCCGAGCCTATGACCACTTCGACTTTGAGTCGTTCCAAAATTCCCACTTACAATGCTCCATACAACTACACGTACTAGTTCACACAATTGACAGTGATCCTTTAACTTTATTTCATTCAAAATTCGGCAACAGGAAACACAATGCAACGATGGAGTGTGGACCTGGCCTTTACATGCTTTTTGCGAGAAAATTCGCATGAGGAGATGCTGAAGCGAAGACAGTTCTTTGCCTGATAATTCAACAAAACTACAATCAATTGTACTGGTTCTCCATCGCAGAGAAGGGTCAATTCGGCAGGCATCGCACCATGGGTTGAGATCCTCACACACACACACCTGCGGACACAAAATTTGCAAACCCACATCATCCGGGAGAACATGGAAATTACCCCGTGGATCACATGCAAGCATGGCAGCAAAATGGAAGGAAAATTGCATGGCAGATTTTGCTATACCTGCGTGACATGCAACTCTGTCTAAATACTCCATAAGTCACTGTCCCAAGACCCAAGTGGACAGGGGAGCCCGGTGAGTCTTGTACCACAGGTGATATTCATACAAGAGAGGGTACTGGCGCCCAACTCGCAGAAGCCGCCGACTGCAGGATGCCAGGCAAGCAAACTCAGGCACAGCTTGCCACCTCTGCACCCCACTCCGTCCCAACCAATGCAAGACAATGGTGCATGCATTGACTGCCCTCTGGCTCTCTCACGAAGCATGTGGGGGTCTGCGATCCGCAATACGAAGGTGCCTCTGAAGTCGCCAATCAAACGATCCAGTGACTTGCAGTTGTCGTCTCAAGGGCGGCATTGCTCAAGCAGTCAAGAAGACACCAAATTGGTGCAGTCAAAATGAGGGAAGGGACCATCGCGGGACTCCACTCATATCATGTTCCATTTCCCGCCATGGTAAGGGAGCCACAGGCATTTTCTCCCTTCCCGCCACGGTCCACTTTAATGGCAACGGAACGGAATTCTCCGCCGAAACGCGATTTCAAGACTGCAGTGGAATTGCTATCGGAGTTTGGCTCCCACTCAGGATTTTGCACAAGTGCACGAGCTTTTCCCTTCATGTACCTCGCAATTGACAGCCAAGTTCTCTATCTACTAGCAGAAGCCAGCCAGGATGGAATTGAAGATAGTGAAATGAGAGTGGCGACGCAAAATTGAAGAATCTATACAGAGGGCTCCTTCCCCACGAAGCGCCCCTACAGTCATGACTATCCATCCTCTGAGTAGAGGACTTCCAATTCATCACCCCTCTAGACAGGCGGTTGGAGATGACAGGTTGTGGGAAAAAGAAGTGGCACGCGCCAGAGCCTATGGCCTTTCCAGGATGCCATGCCCATGTACCCGTTGTTTGGGGACTACAAGTAGATCGGAGGACGGTGTGTGCGCACATCTCCTTGAACACTTACGATCCCCTGCATTTCGGGTGTGGATTGGAAGTGGCCTTGCTGACTCCGACGACGAGGAGTTGGCACAATTGGACAATGCAGGCGGCAGTGGGAGCCATACAGGGATGGCAAACCAGGAAATTCTCATGCGCGAATGACATGACACAGAAATTGACGAAGGGGTGGACATAACTCAAATGTTGCTGGAATGCTTTCAAATCATGGACGGTGCTGAAGAGGGGGACGGCGCTGGGATTAATGAAAATAGTGGTGATGCAGACATTGAAGACATTCAGGTGGGGGAGGGCGAGGAAGGAGGTGGAGAGGGAAATCGCACATGACACTAGAAGAGGCATGTGTGCCACTGTACAAGGGACGTGAGCGTGAGCGTGAGAACGTACGCTCACGCGATGGTGACGTGGCGTGAGCGCAAGCTCACATCAGCTAATGTGGCATGAGCGTGGGGTCACGTTGACGTGGCGTGAGCGTGAGGCTGACGTGGCGAGGGCCTGCTGACATGTCGTTATCCTGCTGACATGTCAGTCGACAAAATGACGTGGCATTTGGACAACTTGGCGGATGCCATGTCAACAGAAACATATAGCACCTATAACCGAGGGGCCTATAGCCGTGGCATTCATTCATCCAAAATACCAAAAATGAAAATCCAGGAACGACTTGTGAAAGCATTTGCATCCATTCCATTTATTTTGCAACGACTACCTCGTTGAAACTCATGGTGGCCTGGTGAATGAAGATGTCGCGTCTGGGATCACAAACCATTCTGTTCAGGAAGATAAAATACAAATGCTTGCAGGGTATAAATTTTCTTGTCTTTCCCAAACTTGTTGAAAGCATGCCAACAAAATCAAGACAGGTGCAGTTGGGGAAATCTGAAATTGTGATGTCGTACAATCTATCATGCATAGCAGATGTGGAGGTTAGCAACCATACCTGGGATGTGGAACTTCCGTAGTGCCTGTAACACGACCTTAAAGCATTCGAGCGGATTCTATCTTGCCAAAGTGTTCGGCAGTCGGAGGGAAATGACGAACCAGCTTCCCATTTCGTTTAGTTGGCCATGCATCAGCGTTGGGTGGTGACACTCGAGAATTGGCTGAGTAGAAGCACCTGCATGTACAGAGGGTTCTCACTGAAGGGAGAAGCCTGCCTCCTCCAACATGGCAATCTCCTGAATTGTGAGATGTGTCTCCACCTTCACAGGCTAAACCCTTGGTGGAGGAGGCTTCATGACCACCGATGGTCGCACAGTCCAATGCGCGCACCTACCATAGTCGTCAGGGCAGAACCAGAATTTGTGGTTCTTTGCCTCTGCTTGCCCGTAAGGCTGGAACAAACTAGTGAAGGTCGGAGCCGGAGTGCGGACCTTGCCTCTGGATATGGAGGACTTGCACTTCTCACGATTGGTGGCTCTGATTGCCGTGCACTTCACTCGAGACCCAGCACTGGTGCATTCTATGTGCCAGACTTCGTCAGGGCACATGGACTCCACCACATTGGGGAGGACGTTCGACTCTTGCACCCCATTGCACTGACAGTGGGAGATGCTTGGGTCTGGCTTTGTAAGAAAGGTTCCTCCGCACTGGACATTTTGGAAACGAATCTCTGATGCAATGGAACACGCGGAGTGGAGAAGTTGTCCCTGTCCGGCCTGTGCGAGTCCGCATCCGAACCGGGAGGGGTGTTCAATTTCCGTTTATAAGAGCTGAATCTCTTCTCGCCCTCCAGATGTGGAACTTTGGACACTAGAGGAGTTCCCTCCGCACACATGCTGACAGCCCTGGCTATCTTGTTGGGATCTCCCGATCTTCTTGCAGCTTGCAACATCAACTCAGACTTGTCGGGACCATTGCCACCAACGCCACCCCGCAAGAACTCCTGGTAACTCGTTTGTTGTTGTAGAGCTCGTATTTGATCAACTTCCCGTCGATACCGTAAACCTCTTTTTCGAGGCAGATAGTGCCAATCTAGTACTCGAAACGTGTTGCTAGGAGTTGTTCCTCCGCAATTGCAAAACCATTGTCATCGGCATCCTTCAAGAAATGGACAGGTTTCTCGACAGAGTAAAACTCCGCTTCAAATGAACCCATGCTGGTGCACGAGAAATTATGAGCCACTGGAAGCCTCAAAGTGTATAGTCCCACGACTTGTGTGTGGATTCTTGTTACAAACGATAGTGGGGATTACATTTCTACGCCGTTAGAGTTCGCACCGATACTAACGAGGCCATCCTGTCATCGTCTTCTATGCCCCAAACCGTTAATATGGAAGGTTGAGCCTAAACCCAGATCTTTGAAAAGCTGACATACCGTTAAAGAGTCTTCCAAAAACAGTTGTTAAGCAGTTATGTGTCTGTACCGACCCAAGTGAAAAGACGGCGGAGACGAAAGTATTGGAATCCAAATGTCATCCCAACTTGTTGAGGCACGTGGAACCCGACAATGCAATATTGAGTGCAGGGTTGCAGAAAATTCGGTGGAGAACCAATGATACATGGCATGTTGTGCCACATATGAAGATTTCGAACCGGGAAAAACCGGCAAAAGCTAGCCTAATAACTCATCCATCCAAATCGAATCTATCACCAAGCAATAGTACTACCAATGGCCATACCTAACTAGTTCAAGACGGCGGCAACTGCCGAAAGGACAAATGTGCCTTTGCGAGGTGGACACGTATGCCGTGAACACATGCATAACCACTGAGATCGAGGCCCCGGCTGGTACTAATTGCACGACGTCTCGCAACCCAGTAGTTTGTGATTTTCAAGTTGGAGAGTAGCAGGAGACCGAGTTCCCAGCAAGAGAGTGGAAGGCGTAGAAAATAGTCTTTCTTTTTCACTTCAACGAGAGACAAGAAGAAGGCGAGAGAGAGAATGAGAGGTCCAACATGACGTTGAAGGAGATAGCAGAGGAGAGCGCGGCCCTGGAAACAGAGCACATGGCGGAGGAGGACCAGCCGCGCGGAGAAGTTGGTGAATGAGGGGAGGAGACAGCAACAGAGGGCGACCCTGACGACATGGACACAGAGGAGCCCGACACCCTTGTTGAGGAAGCAGCGCCGAAGGAGAAGAAGGTTGCGCAGATGGGGAGGACGGCTGCGATTGTGGCTCAAGCAGAGGCATCTGGGAGTGCTCATCCCAAAGGACCGAAGGTGATTCTCTCCTTTCTCTTGATTGTGGGCAGTGGAGAAGGCATGAAATTGCGTTCGTTGACCCACACAGTTTTTATGCCCTCTTTACTTTTGTTTTCTATGTCAGCATTCTGTGTTAGCATTGTCGGATCTGTATGAGGGCTCATGGAAGTATAGACGACAGAGAAAACAGGGTGCTCTCAATTCAGACATGTCCTTACGCTGGACCTTTCAATCTGCACATAGCTGGACATTTCCTGAACCGCAGAGACCGAAGGATGAGAGAAGGGCAATGCGAGCATCCCCAAAAATTGCGTGTTCTTACACTGTCTCACCCTGCACTTCTCTCATTGTATTATCAAGGGAGGTGAATGAAGGGGAGAAAGAGAACCCCCTCAAAATTGAGTGCGTTGACGCACGCAATTTCTGAGGGTTCTCCCAATGCCCTTCTCTCTGGATCGGTATTAGGTTGGGCATCATGTATATTTGTAGCAAATCACACATTATACTGTGCATGTATAGTTCGTCGACAAACCAAACCCGAACTATTTCTGACCCTAACCAGAACGTATATCCGAAGCCACCTTATTGGTGCCTAACCTACAAATTTGTTGGACCCATAGGTTTGATTACATTCTTATGTCCGAACCTAAATAATTTTGGCCGCGCACCCGGTCATCCGTTCACCAAAGTTTATTCCGTGAATGGAGTGAGCCTCTCACAAAGGTAGTCATGTCTATTCCCTTTTGTTCCGCCCAAAGTGGGCTTGGTCACAAAGCTATGGCTTCTTATGAGTACATTCTCTTCCCATAAGCTCTTAGCTTTTTCCATGGATGTCATAAGTTCTTTCTTTATCGGCTCTCTTGTAGAGAGAGACTGCGCATCATGTTCAAGTCAACGGAGAAAATGTGGTCACAGGACCTTACACCGTGTCAAGGCTCCGATTGGTGTATTGTGCCGAGTCATGCCCCTTAGTCTTACCTTCCTCTTATGTCTTGCCCAAGCAAGAGAACCCATCGCAGTTTGAGGCTTGTTCTTTTCTTATTCTTCTCTTTCTCTCGCATTAAGCTATTTGCACTTCATGTGAGGTTTCTTTTTTCCTTTATTTCTATGTTGATCTCTAAATAAATATGTTCCACCCAAACTAGGCACCAGGTCTATGACCACAACGCTATGGCAAACAACGTCTCTTCTCTAAACAAATGAGCAACTTGTTGGGTACATTTGGATGTCAGAAAGTATGAGTGCAATGTATGATGATCATACCTCTCTCTTCAACTTGGAATCTGCATGGGTAATGAGGGGGGCAATGAAGGGCACCACGCCTGCATCCACTATGCCCTGGGCAAGCTCTGGTGTATGCTTTCCAATGTCCGAAAGCGATGTTGCCGCCACCCGCCTCAATGTCAACTCGGGCTCCTACATTGCACAAGCTCATTTTATCATCTCCCTCTTGTTTCAAAGGTGGACACCCTCTAACGGTCATGCTAGGTTGGCCATAAGGGGTGACATCCAACATATACCTATGTAGCTTTGAACCCAGGACCCTTTGTAAAGGGGCCTTATGCCCTAACCACTGGGTCATTCGTTGGATATTGATGAAAATAAAAGACCAAGGTATGAATGATTGTGATCTAGTTTTAGAATGTTGCGGCTAGGAACTCCCAGCTATATTGGGACAACAACTTTTGAAGAAAAGTCCGGGAAGTTTGAGCAGTGAGAGACGTCTTTCAAACTTCAAAAATTGAATGCGTTTACGGAGCTCTTTTATGAGTGAAGACATTGGGTGCGTTGACGCACTCAGTTCTAGGCAAGAAAGGAGGGAGAACCCAAACCAATAAAATAAAATAAAATAAAATAAAAATTAAAGTTTTTTTTTTTTTTGGGCCCTCCAAAATTGAGTGCGTTGACGCACACAGTTTCAGAGGGCCACAAACGCAGCTGTGGTTCGTCCCCCTTGAGTCATGCTTCTGGTTTTGGAGGATAGTTCATGTTTGCTGCCTGTCTGGGCACGCTTACTTCCACTTCGTCTTACGGCGACTGCCCCCTTATGGGGGTGGGCCCTATGAAGAAAACCGGTGTCCAAGAGACACCATGTAACCAAGGGAAGGAGGTGCCTTAGGTATCATGGGTACCCGAGGTTTCCTAGGAGGCTGAGGGGAGAGAAGATTCAAGTTGCCGCTTGTTGGTAATAATAGCTGTGAGAGAGCGAAGCACCGTGAGGTGGATAGCTTTAAAGCATTTGTGGATAGGGGAGATGAGAATGTGAAAGTTTGTGTAAAGTGCTTGTGAATGCCTCATTTGGTTCCGGCGGTGATGATAGTTAATGGGTCAGTGGACCATCCTCTTTGGCGGATAGCTAAGATGAGCGGGGAGGGCTGTATTATCTCTTGGTCTCCTATAGCCATTATCTCTTTGTCGTTTGTAAAAAATGGAGGAGCTGGGGTGTATCGATCGTGGCAGTATGTGAACTCGATAAAGTGTATGGTGAGGTTTGGGGGTGGGGCATTTGGAGGTGGGGCGCTTACGGGTAGGCCTTGGACGAGTAGGATATCCGGGCATAGTCTAGCGGGGCATGTACAGGGAGAGTGAGGTTGGCAAGTGCAAGGAAGAAGCCAGGGTGGGACAATGTGGTCCCGGGGTCTGTCTTGGTAGGTACTGGCCCGTTAATGAGTGAGAACCATCTAATTTCAATGCGGTATAGAAAAGTTTATGAATGTGTCAAGCGGCATGATTAGGTCTGGGGTGTGTGAGCAGAGTGGATAATTAATTGGGGATGGGTATAGGCGCGGCCAGAAGATGTGTTTGCATTGATGGCCCATGTATTGAGCATATTTGAATTTTGAGAGAGTGTCGTATTTGTGCATCGGTTGCGAGTTTGGTGTGCCAAAAATGGTTTTACAATTTATCATCCAGAGTACTGAGGATTGTGTCCATTTCTGGATATGTACCTTGGTGTGGCTTATAGAGGCCGCGGCTTGTTTGTTAGCCTCCCGAGTAAGTATTGTGACGAGGTTACGGATTGGTCGGAGGTCCAAGGGGTCCGGTACGAGGTATATGAGCCAGAATGGGTGAGTATGTGGAAATGACGAGATTGACAATGGCATCAATGAGATTTCGGCTTAGGGTGGTTATGGTGGGAAGAGGGTCGGGAAAGGTGGTTGCGAATGAGAATGAGTGAGGTCAGACTATAAGTAAAAATGTAGTATGGAGGGGGAAACGCGGCTAACTGGGAGAGGGCTTCATAGATGGCCATAAGCTCTGCGCGTAAGATAGTGGCAGGGCCAGGGAGTCTAAGGATGCCGTAAGTGAGGGAGTCAGTGAGGGAACCATCGGTATAGTGGGAGTTGGCTGGAGTGTATTTGAGGGGTTTACGTTGTTGGCATAACGGGGGGGCATCGAGAGCTAATGGTAAGTTGGGGGTTGGAGGACGTGGTAGTGCCTTTATCCAGGCTTTGCATGGGCTTATCCTGGGGATTAAGCCAGGAGCAGTAAGGCAGGGGGGTAGGTACATGTAGGTAGTAACTTTCATGCCGTGTGTATTTGATAATAGGCGGTTAAGCGAGGCGGGGAAGTTCTGGGACGTGATTGCCAGCTAGAGTGGACCAAAAGTGGCAAATCATGAGTACATAAAGGAGGATGTGGCAAATCCTCAACCATTGGATTTGCTTCAACTGACAATCTTGATCGTCTATTATTGACTGTTAAAACCAAAAAATTTAAATTGCGATAGTTTCTATTCACAAGTATTTTTATGGAATTTGATCCTACTCAACTGTGCATTTATGGTGAATGAATGTGTCTAATGAAAAAAGTTTTGATATTTCAAAAGAATTTATTCATAAAGGACTTTATGAAAATAGCTATTTTTGAGGCTCAAAATAGTACATAATTATTTTTTAACTTCATATATTTGAATGATAGTTTTCATTCCAGATTACTCATTCTTCAAAGCAAGTTTGAGAGAGTCCTTTTTCTTGACTTTGTTCTAACTTCTATAGTAAAAAAGTCCACAACGTCTTTTTATATGGACTGTGATAATTCCTTATGGACTTTTTAAAAGTCCATAGCATCTACAGATTCTGGTTTTTGATAATGAGATTTAAAAGTGTGAAAGTATATATAGATGAGCCTTTATATTTTAGTCCTTTTTTATTGATAGCATTGTCATGTATGAATATGATAATTTACCACTATTCTATATCTGAAAAAACAGGTGCTGTGACAGCAAAAAAGGACACTGTAGGCTGCAATTACCCTGGGGTATGTCGGTGGGGGAGGTATTTTGAACATGCAATATTAAGGTCAAGGTGGGTTCCAGGTGTTTGAGATATTTGGGAAAGGGTGAGGCGTGCACGTATCAGAGTTGGTTTGGTTCGGGGAATGCCTCCGTGAGTGAGAAGATGCTCATCCGTCAGCGGAAAGATGCTGACGGATGAAGATGAGTGTCACCGCGCGGGCCTACAACCGTGGATGAGAAAACCCCGGGAGACTTGTATCCGCGGGAAATGATGCATACAACCAGGCAGTAGTTTACAATTATGTAGAAGAGACATTGTGCGCATGTGGATGAATGTTGGAACCAAAAGGTTCAAGTGGGAGGGGACACACCTATACCGAGTGTGGAATGATGGACCAGTGAGGATTTGTGCCTCATCCAACACAACGAGTGCGATTGGTATGTCATGAGGAGTTAGGGCATTTTGGGGTGCAGCGCACTCATATAAGTTTGCTGCAAGGGCAATATTGGTGGCGGGTATGCACACGGATGTGTAACAATTAGTGGCTAGGTGCATGGTGTATGATATGGTATGTGTTTCTTTCAATGCATCTACTCCACAATTGCATCATTTACCCATCATGGGTTTGGATTATCGTTGGAGTCTTGACTTCCCAGACCCATTGTCACTAACAATTTGCCACAACAAGTATGTGCTGGTGATGGTGCTTCTCCAAATAGATTGAACTGGTGGTGTTGTCTGACAAAGCTAGTGAGGGGCTGCGTTATATGTTCTTTTGGATCATGTTCTTAGTCGATCTGGTGCTCCAGCCAAAGTACGTATTCACGACCAGGGAAAAGAGTTCTTGGGGGAGTTTTAGGTTGTGTATGAGCAAACCTTGATAGACCACCACACTACTTCTCGGGATCATCCCAAGGCTGATGGCTTGGCAGAGAAAGTTGTTCAGCCAATTAAAATGGATTTCCGCAAGTATGGCTTACAGAAGGGACACCTAAGAAATTGGGACATTCAGCTGCCTTGGCTGGCTACGGGCTATAGATTCAGCAAAACAAGTGTCACTTGCCTCATTCTCACCTTATTTTCTTCTCTTCTGCCGAGAGCCAGATTTGTCTGCATCTATTCGCATGAAGGTTGCAGTAGTCCTCAACCTTGATGATCCGGATGTGTGGACACAAGCGTCTAACCAACAGACATGATTGTTCAAGAGAGTCATGCATATGGCTTTTGAGAACCAGCTTGCTATTGCCCAATACCGAGACACATTGAGGTATGCCATTATACGTGGATAATGGTATTGACCGGGGGTTCGGAGATTCAACCCTGGGAACTATATTGTGTATCTGCAACAGACAACACCTACAATCTTGGATATCACAGCAAGACGTGTGATTCTACAGATACGGAAGGTGTTGCCTTCAAGAGAAGTGTAGTTAGACAACGATGTATGTTGTGGCATGATGCTTAGGTACACGACACAAAATATGGATGCAACTTTCAATCTTGAATCTAAGCTCTTAGATGCAAATGAAGATGAAATATAAGAAGTTGGATACTTTTAACAAATAAATTCAATGAGAAGCATGCTTATTGTACAGGTATTATGAGAAGTGGGCTTTTTAATATGAACATATAGTGGGTTTGTTTGATACCAAAGAATGCCCTGATATAGGCTGTTCAAAACGCTTGATATTGATACCTGTAAAATACCACATCAATACTGCATTATTGATACCACCATGTTATCCAAATCTCAGATTTTTGCCAAAACTAGTGCTTCCCTGGTATCACAATCAGACGCATGCATCTATACAAGTACCAGCCTGGTATGTTCAAAATACAATACCGATCCAACACTGGTCTTGTCTTGGGAAGTGCTGGAATGTTCTGGAATCTCAAAGGTTCTAGAATGTTGTGAATTCTTGCTAGATGCTTATGGGATGGTTCTGGAAGGTCCTGGAATGTCTTGGGAAGTGTTGGAATGTTTTGTCCAATCTCGAAGGTTTTAGAATATTCTGGATTCTTGCTATATGCTTTTGGGCTATTTCTGACCACCTCTGTCGATGATCAGGGAGGGGGAGATGAGAGGAGACGAATGTGCCAGATTAAGGTGGCGTTGATGCCACCTTGACGCCACCTTCATCTGGTTGGTCTTCTAGGCTGGAATTAAGCTCCAACAAGGGTTGGGAATTAAGGTGGCGTTGACACATTAAGTCGGGCTGTGACTGGCTGTGATAGACTTGCTTCCCTCCACCGTCCTGTAATACACAAACTCGATCTGCCTCACTCCTCCTTCCTCCCCGAATGTGCCAGATTAAGGTGTCGTCGACGACACCTTAATTCCCAACCCCTCATGGAACATGACAATTCACCTGCCACCTTAATCTGGTTGGTCTTCTGGGCTGGAATTAAGCTCTAACAGGGGTTGGGAATTAAGGTGGCATTGACGCCACCTTAATGCCGAGCCTGTTTCCCTCCACGAACCTGGCTCCTCGCCAAGGCTTTTATTTCATTTTTATTTTTATTTTTGGTTTTTGGGGTGAATTGTCATGTTCTGCTCACGTGAGCTGCTCACACGGTAGCTACCCTCGGTCCTCCAACACTGCCTTGGTTTCCTGTCATCAATGGAATGGCCCCAAGATAAACTGTCATGACCACAAGCAATGCCCTCGACAGTGATGCTTAGTCTAATAATGAAGTTGAAACAAAAAGAAATACTCGCCAACGTCCATGAATACATAAATACCTTGCGAGTTTCAACTTTCTTGAAGCACGTTTCCAGTCTCTCTGGTGTCAACACTGCCTCCTCAACCTTGAAAGTGTACATATTGCAAATGACCAATCTATCATCACCACCATCTCCGTGGGGAATCCCTGGCACTTGCTTTGTAAAGCAAACATGCGACAACACAGGCCCGTTTTTGGCAACATATAATTGTAGTTCACAAGCTTAACGAACGCCTTCAGCCTTGACCTCTTTGCGATCTTCTTCTTTGGCGCCTTCTTGATAACCTGTGAAATGGAATTGCAACAAGACATGACATTCTTGCTGTTGGCATGATATGATTGCAGTTATGAACCCCAATGAAGGCCTTCAGCCTTGACCTCTTTCCAATCTTCTTTTGTGACGTCTTCTTTATAACCTATATGTAATGTAATTGCAACTACACATGAAATTCAGGCTCAGACCTGTCGCTTGCTTTGTAAAGCCAACATGCGACAACATATGGACCTTTTTGGCATGATATGATTGTAGTTCAGAAGCTTAACGAACGCCTTCAGCCTTGACCTCTTTGCGATCTTCTTCTTTGACACCTTCTTGATAACATGTGAAATGGAATTGCAATGAGACATGGCATTCATGCTGTTTGGCATGATATGATTGCAGTTATGAACCCCAATGAAGGCCTCCAGCCTTGATTTCTTTCCAATCTTCTTTTGTGACGTCTTCTTTATAACGTATGTAATGTAATTGCAGCTACACATGAAATTCTTGCTCAGGCCTGGCGCTTGCTTTGTAAAGCCAACATGCAACAACACAGACACCTTTTTGGCATGATATGATTGTAGTTCACAAGCTTAACGAACGCCTTCAGGTTTGACCTCTTTGCGATCTTCTTCTGTGACGCCTTCTTGATAACCTGTGAAATGGAATTGCAACTAGACATCAAATTCTTGCGATTTGGCATGATATGATTGCAGTTGTAAACCTCAATGAAGGCCTTCATCGTTGACCTCATTCCTATCTTTTTCTGTGACGTCTTCTTTATAACGTATGTAATGTAATTGCAGCTACACATGAAATTCTTGCTCAGGCCTGGCGCTTGCTTTGTAAAGCCAACATGCAACAACACAGACACCTTTTTGGCATGATATTATTGTAGTTCACAAGCTTAACGAACGCCTTCAGTCTTGACCTCTTTGCGATCTTCTTCTGTGACGCCTTCTTGATAACCTGTGACATGGAATTGCAACTAGACATCAAATTCTTGCGATTTGGCATGATATGATTGCAGTTGTAAACCTCAATGAAGGCCTTCATCGTTGACCTCATTCCTATCTTCTTCTGTGACGTCTTCTTTATAACGTATGTAATGTAATTGCAGCTACACATGAAATTCTTGCTCAGGCCTGGCGCTTGCTTTGTAAAGCCAACATGCAACAACACAGACACGTTTTTGGCATGATATGATCGTAGTTCACAAGCTTAACGAACGCCTTCAGTCTTGACCTCTTTGCGATCTTCTTCTGTGACGCCTTCTTGATAACCTGTGAAATAGAATTGCAACCAGACATCAAATTCTTGCGATTTGGCATGATATGATTGCAGTTCTGACCCTCAATGAAGGCATCCAGCCTTGACCTCTTTTCCAATCTTCTTATGTGACGTCTTCTTTGTAACGTATGTAATGTAATTGCAGCTACACATGAAATTCTGGCTCAGGCCTGGCGGTTGCCTAGAGAAGCCAACATGCGACAACACAGGCACCTTTTTGGCATTTCATGATTGTAGTTCACAAGCTTAACAAACGCCTTCAGCCTTGACCTCTTTGCGATCTTCTGCTGTGACGTCTTCTTGACGACCTGTGTAATGGAATTGCAACTACACATAGTGGATTTTTGCGAAGATCTGGCGCTAGCTCTGTAACGCCAACAGGCGAGAATACACACCTGTCTGTGGTGATATGATTGTAGTTCACAACCTTAATGAACGCCTTCAGCCTTGACGTCTTTGCGATCTTTTTCTGTGACGCCTTCTTCATAACCTGCGAGGCGGAAAAGCAGCCACACATCAAAATGTGGCGCGGACGCTCAGTGCCAGAAGCAACATGTGCACACTGCGTGCAAAATATGACCTCGGAGAGAACCCATTTCAACACCCTCACCTTGCAGGGGTACTTGGAAATTCCAGCCACAAGGGCATTGCCGTATGTGCGCTCCTTCTTGCCTTCATCAAAGTAAGCCATTCCTGCAGGACGACCAAATTCTTATTGGGCTTCCAAAACTTCACCATTGCTGCCCTTCGCTTGCGCTTCCCGCTATGGCGTCCCTCATCTGATTCGCGAGACTCCCTTATGTTTGAATGGCCCGGGCGTCACAAATCGCGTCGGTGTCGCAAATCGCGGTTTCGCATATTTGCGACCCCCATTGGTCGCAAATTTGCGACGCCCAGGCGTTGCAAATTTGGTTTTTTTCCCCGCCCGAAAAGGGCTATTTTACGACGCCGCGACGTGGCTGGGGCGTGGCCACGACGTCAAACCCCCTCCCCCTTTTCCTGTAGTGCTAGAACGGAGGTGCAAACGAAAGAAAATACCCCAATCGAGGATCAGGAAGGGGTATTCCTGACTCGGACCAAGGTAATTCCCCTAGCACAAGTAGGAGGGGCGCTGCCCTAGACACAAGAGGAGGGCATCCCGGCGCAAGGTAGGGAGGCACCCACGCTGCAGGGAATCAGATGCCCAACATCGGAGGTACCTTTTCTTTCCCCCACTTTTATTGATCACATTGACACGGCAAGATTTCCTGACAATGCCTACGAAAGGTATTTATCCCCCAACCAATACCTCATAGCCCTGGAGACCTTGCTATGCACGATGCCCGTGCCCAAAGCACCAGAGGAATTTATTCCTGGCCTTGAGAATGGTTATCCTGACCCGCCATCAATTGGCGATACCACCACAGCGAGAGGTATGGACGGCGGAGTTCTTTAACGCATACTGGCGCAACACTCAAGGTACCCTACGAGATCTAATGGCCTTCAGACTGGAAGTAGGGGACATACTACTCGAAAGGCCTGCCAAGTACACAACTTAATCGATGCCAGTACGGGGTGCATACAACATTACGTATTTACGATTCTACTGCTTGATGGAGGTGAAATACGAACAGTTATGGAACCACGCAGCCGCCTGCTCAAAACCATTAAGTATGATTATGATCCCCTCGGGCAAGCACGTCAGCAATATACGGAAGCTACCACGGGAGGAGGTGGCGTGGTCATCCACCCACCACAAGGCCATCATTGAGCTACACGAATCTGTGAAGGACGAGACCTTGTTCCAACAAGAAAAGGACTGCCTGGCTCATAGGCTCAGAAGAACCCAGGCCCTACCCACATACCCTACCCTCTTAAGAGCGACAGAAACATCGTTTAACGGGGCCAGATGCCGAGTCAAACAAAGGGTAAGAAAGGTGCTAATAGGGGAGCTCCACACCTTGCTCCGCCAGAGGATACAAACGGCCTTGCCTCTGAGACTTAAACCCACGGCGGCGTTACGATACGTGCCGACCTGGACAGGGGCACGGACCAGTGGAGGAGCGCAAAGATGAATGCAATGCCCCGGATGATAGCGAAGAAGAATGCCTCCCCCTACCCCATGAAACCACTCGAAGTAGTCTGGAGAGTGGATTTAGCCGTAGAAGGGCCTCACAAAGATGGCAAAGAAGCCGTCCATGAGGACATGAATGTAAGAGGGGGATAATGTTAGACTAGAAATCTGACCCTCCGCACTTGTGCAGGAGGGAAGGAGCGAGACATCAAGGAGCTCGGCAGAACCAGAGCCGAAGGCCTCACCAAAAATGAGCCCAACACATGCAGAAGGGTGAGCAACTACGAGCTGCAATCGGGCAATGAGCTGCGAGGGGCTACGAGCTCAGCAGGCGCTACGAGCAGCACTCCCTACGAGCCCAACTCCAGCTACGACCTTGCTCGGGGCTACTAGGGCCCAAGTCACTACGAAGAGTGGATTGCTGCAGCAGGGGCGAGTACTTTCTTGGGATCAAAGGACGCGCATTGCCATCATCACGGGAAGAGCACGCGAGGGAAAATCCGCCGGCAATCATGAGACAATGAGGGCGGAGGACGCGAGGCTGACGGGGGAGATAGGCAGGCAGCAGCAGCAGGAAGAGACATTATTCGGATAGGCAAGATTGAGAGGGGAGGGTAGCAGAGAGAGCAAGACTGCGGGTGAGAGCTGCTGCGATTTTGGGAGAGGGAGAGAGTATCGCCAGGGAGGCGTGAACGGTGGACTCAATAGATAGGAAGACACGAGAGGTAGTTCGCAGGTTAAGAGGGGATAGACTGCCAGTTCTAGGAAGACGTAGAAGGTAGCTAGGCTGGAGTAGTACTCAGTAGAGAGGCACCATTCTAGGGGATTCCCCGGGCTCAGACCTGTTGTATTGATAGGGTAAAGGATTCACGCACTCTAACTGGAGTTGCCTTGGGGAGTAAAGAGGAGAACGAATGGAGATCTTCATGAAAACAAGTGTGCAGTTAGTCTATGTCTTGTATGATCGTTCTTGCCATCTCGTTAAGTAGTTTGTTGCATGTTGTCTTGAGTTCGCACTGTAAATTGCCCCCAACGCGTTGCGCTGTGATTCCATAGTAAAGCCACCAGAGGGCAAGAACCTGGAGTATGTGCCCGCCAGGCTTACAAACAAGGAGATCATGAGCGAGGAGCAGCTCGACGAGTCCATCATTGCCCTCATGCATTACAGCAGAGACGCGCACGATTGCTGGCTTTGCTACATTGGAGCGTTGGAATATGTCGTAGTCGTGATAGAGAGTAGCAGGAAGCCGAAGGACAACCGTCCCTGTATCACGGAACTAGACGAGCTCATACAGAAAGCTCTGACAAGGTTCTGGCGGGAAGACAACGAGGGGGAGCCACGGGGTGTTCGTAGCGTTAGTAGGAGGCGGTAGCGGTGATCGGGGTAGAAGTTCATCGGGTCTGGCGGGGCAGGCGAGAAATCCGTTATACATTGCACACCTATAGCTTGATTGCCCTAAGGTGCTATATTCTTCTTGTTATAGAAGCAGGTATCTGTATTATGATTAGTCATCTCACAGATGGCACAATATTTTTTTTTAGCATGGCATTCTGCCATGCTATGTCCCTCATTGCTACATTTGCCACACTAGACACATTTCCTCTAGTTGGCTGCTGCCTCGCCAACAAATTTCTTCATTGCTTCTACAATTTTATTCTCGAGTTTGACTGACTCTAGTATTCTTTTTTTCTTTTTCTTCTTTATCTCTTCTTTGTCCTCAGATTCTTCATGTGATTCTTCTTCCCTTCTCTCATTTTTCCGTAACACTCTGTCTAGTTCTACCTTTTTAGCAGAGTTTACTGCTTCATCAAGTGTATCATTAGGTGGTATATCTACCTTTCTCTGTATTTATGGTCTTAGCCCTTTAATAAACTAAGTCTTTATGTAGGTCTCCCTGTGGTCCCAACTACTTGATCAACAAGCCCATCTTCTCGAAGTATTCTTCTATTGATTCATGTTTCTTCTGTTTGAACTGCTGAAGACCACTGTAGACTTCTCATATAGTCTTACTGGTTTTGCATCTTGTGTGGAAGGCTGCTCGTAGATCATTCCCTGTAGGAAAATTATTGTTTGGAAACTGAGCAACCCATTCAATAGCTCTTTTTGTCATTATAGGGCCCACCCCCGAAAGGGGGAAGTAGCCGCAAGGCGAAGTGGCTCTTAGTTACGCCGGTTCCGGCCGGAGTCATCTTTTTTTTTTTTTTTTTTTTTTTTTTTTTGTCAATGAGCAAGGGAACATCCTCAACCTTGCTGCATCATCATTCTCATTGTTGACAATGCATATATGTTCAAACTGATTGATATGCACATCTGGATCCCCCTTTCCACTATACACAGGGAAAGATGGTCGCATCTTGGTAGCTGCTAGTGCTGCCATAACTGGTTACACTGGTTGTACTGGTGGTACTGGTGTCTATCCTGTACCCGTTGGTGGTATTCCTCTTGAACCTCCTGTTCATGTAGTTGTAGTTGTTACTGTTAGATTGCTGCTGGATCCCCTTAATCCTTGGAGAAGAGATCCAAGACTTCCGCTTGTTCCTCCTCCTGTTCCTCCACTGCCAGTCAGTAACCCAAGTATACTACTTGATTCTACTGCAGGAAGGAATGGTCATCCAGTGGCTGATCCTTCAGTTTCTACTGGCTCTATCTCCACTTCTGGTTCTCTCAAGATTCCGACATCTTGAGGTTCGTCATTCTCACTAACTATGCTTAAATGTGTTGCAGGCTGAGAGTCAGTACTCCCACTAACATCCTCTCCTCATCCTCTTCATTGAGAGGTGTTTGAGAACTTGGTGATCCCCCTTTTGGTGTACCATGCCAGCTCTGGTCATAGAATTCTGTCAAATCCCTTGCCCATGGGTTTATTTTTGGTCTATTTTCATGTGGTCTTTCATTCTCTTTTTCTAAATCTCGCAGTCTTTCCGAGTAAGAAGGTTCCAGAGAAAGGATCTTCATATAAAGGTAGTGTTTCCCCTGGTTTAGATGGACTAAGAGGTTCAGATGATTCTCCTACGTCTATTCCCCTTTCCCAAAACCGTGGAAAGTTAGCTTTTAAATAGCTTTATTTTTTTGTTGCATATTTCTCTCTTCTTTCTCCTCTTTCATCACTCATATCCCATATCTTTCATGTCTCTCATGAGGTAATACTTCCAACTCCCTTATGTAGTATCTCTCATATATCCTAGGATTTCTGTCTAATTTTAACTGTTCCCTAGTGATAGACACAGGTCCTGATAACATTAGTTCCCTGGGGAAACAAGTCTGAAACTCAGTGCCCGGTGTTAATTTTATCCATAGTATATTTCTTGCTAATCAACTTTTAATTAGTGCAAGTATTCCTTCCTCATGGGTGTAGACATTTAATTTCTTCTCTTCCCAGCTTCAAGTTCTACTCTCACTACAACAGATCGCGGTAATTATGACTGCCAACCCGCGGTAGTCATGGTTTTCCTGAATTTGACCATGACTGCACCATGTTTTTATATGAAATTGACCTCCCGCAGTCGGTTATATGACTAAAGCAGTCGTTCATATGACTGTAGTCATATGAACGACAGTCAAACTAGTCGTCTGTATGACTACATGGCTCCGAAATGGATGGAAGGCTAGTCAACGACAATTGACCAGATATAGTTCACCACTCGTAGTCATTTCCATGACTACAGTGTACATGGATGAGGTTACATATTCATGATGACTGCTTGGGGGCAGCCCCTCCGCCCAAATTGGGCACTTGGGCTAGGGTTGGTCCTTGTGCTTAAACTTATAGCCTGAGAATTCTACTAATACATTACCTCTTATCAATAACAACGCTCCCCAGGGTGATTCCTGGGAATTGGTTACTTATGCCAAATCTAGGGCTTCATGTGTAGTTTTTGGGGTCAATCCTAGGATGGACGATGTGTCCCTTAAAATTACATGCTCCAGCTTAGGCTTGGATTGTATGGCTAATGGTTCCATCTCGAGACTTGATAACAGAGGTACTTTGAAGGTTGCAATGCCCAAAAATGCTACTATAGAGTCTCACAACAATTCAATCTCAAAGAAGTTCGTCCCTTGATTGGCTGGAGAGCGGTCTTAGACATTGGTGATTCAATGAGGCGCTCTAGGAAGACAACCAAGGGCAGGGACTTCAACTTGAAAGTTTCTAACCGGTTTGATGAACTAGATTGATTTTGTTATTTGGTGTGTATAATATATTATTATATACAATTAAAAGACCGTATGATCACATAAATGAGTAATGGGTATATTGGTTAGCAAGTAGTGAGCTATAAGTCTTATAGCTCCTCCAACTCCTTCAACTAGTACAATCAAATGGATAGGATGGCCCTAGGGTTAGTAGGCGAGCTAGTGATAGCACGTGACACCATAGATGGGTTGCCACGTGGTTTTTATTATTATTATTATAAAAATGCAACGTGTCATGTGGCGCAACGCGCTACGACGCGGCGTCTAGCATATTATTATTATTATTATTATTATCATTAATTAATTAAATAAATATATAAAATCAGCGCCTCGCCACGTGGCGCGGCAGAGTTATGAGCGAAAGATAAATATATGACTGTAGTATGGTATACATGACTGCAGTGAAAGATATTACTTGGTTCACCTGACTGTAGTCATTCTGACTGAACCATCCTGTAGTCGTGGTTTACACGATTTACACTCATGATAGTCATATGTACCATTTATGACTGTGGGATCAAATCCTGCTACTTGACGGGTGTGGTATGCTCTTCTCCTAGAAAGGGACGTTTAAATTTAGAACCGACGGATATTAAAATTTTGTGAATATTCAAATACTTGGAACCGGCTGGTAATGAAAAGTAAAAGTATTTCAATACTAGGACCGAGCTGGTATTAAGAAAAGTAATACCCGCTCAATAGGTGGTATATAAAGAACCGGTTGAAAATTTTGTTTGTATTTTTAGGGCGCTTATTCAAGTGAATGGAACCCGGGCGCCTTACATTTGTGTAAGCGCCCTGTACAACCTGGAGGGGGTGCTTACACAAATGTAACCGCTCTAGGGTGCTTACACAAATATAAACCAAGCTATAGAGAAAGGACACGTGTCAACCCTTAAATCGTGGAGCGCCCTTGGGTAGGGGCCTTACCCTACACATTGATGAGGGAGAACTCACCATCTTGTTTGAGGTTGCTAGATATGAATTTATGGATGTGCCACATTGCTTAATAATGTCGCGTTATATGCATTACCCGGTGCTAACTTTGGCGGTGTACATTAGGGATAAATGGTTTGCAGCAAGATGGAAGGAGTGAACATGCCTGCAGCCGGCTGTGCAACAGAACCCCCTATGAACACCCTACACTCGCATACCATTGGTTCCTCCTACAATCCACATTTTTCTGATCTTTGTAAATCCTCTTCACAGATTTGGGATACTTGACTCCGACCATGCCGCTTCCTGCAAGGCTTTCTTTTTCTATGCCCATGGTGTTTCATGAAGAGGGTTAAGTCCCTGAAGAATTGGAATTGTAATTGAAGGTTTTAAGAATAGAAGAAGCGCGCTTGGTCTCAGAAAAATAGAGGTACACTGAAGTTGTACCCATTATGCCTTCTTATCTTCCGATCTGTGGCATTGTGGTGGTGCATTCTCTCACTCCGATATGCAGCTTTTGTTTGTGAATCATGTCAGAAGAACTGCAGTTTCCGTGTAATCACTTTCTGCTTCTTTTTGATACTGGACTCCCGGTGAACAGATGGGGACACTCTCCTAGATCAGCAGCATTTCCTGCAAAGACACATACCACAATATGGTGGAATCTAAAGACTGTGAAACAAACATCCACATAAACAAGTGCATTTCATTTGTTCAAAGGGTTTCATCGGACTATCATAAATGATGCTAGGTTATGACCTTCACATTTAATACACTAGCTGCTATTGAACTATCGCCTTTTTTTCATGAGAGATGGAACAAATTTCGAAAATTGACCAACTAATGTTTTGTATCAAAATGCAGATATGCAAGTCCCTATCTTAGAAACTATATTTCCTGTCAAACAGAAGTAAAGAGAGTCACACAGTCATGGTGCATGGCCACAGGTTCACTCTCCGAGGTTTATTTTGCACATGTAATGCATGGTGGGTACAAAAAAGATGAGCAGCGAGATGCCATGAGAGAAAATGGAAGTGTCCATTTGAATTGATCTGTGCATCACTCCCCCTAGTTTACCTCTGAAAGCTGACCACAAGAATCAGATTAGAAGAGAAAATTAATAGGGAGGCCAACCAGAGCCTAAACATAATTGGCCTGTATCCAGCCCACTGCGTTTGCTTTTCCTCCATTTGCATCAGTATGAATTGCTATACCAATGAAAAGAGAAATGGATGATATGAAAGAATGGTGGATCAGTGCCGTAAGAGATTGTAGGCAGGAAGATCCTCAACTCGGTAAACGTCTTCCAACATCATCTCTCTCTCTAGCTGTGTACGGGTCGCTTGTAAAACGGCCTGCATGCATGTTTCACTGCAATCAGCGGCAGAACCATACCATAATTGTTGAATGCATAATTTACCTCCCAAAGGGGCAGAAGGAGATAGAATGTAGGCAGTGGTTAAGACAGCCTTCCAAGCCTAGAGCGACATGTGTTACACTATTATTGATAGACAACTGGTCATGTCTCTACAAAAAGTGTTGCGGCACCTCAAACAAGAGTAAGCACCACAGAACATACATTGAACTCCATGTAGGAGGCCTGCATAGCCAGCCATTGAGCATCCATCATTTCAAATGCCACACAATATAGCATGTCAAACGCCATCTCATTCTCTGTGCAGCACATGTGCACGTGTTGGTTAGAGAGTCCTCGCATTGAGAAATAACCTTTCACATCTACAAATCTGATTGCAGAGCCTCTGTCATGCAAGAGAGGCGAAGAAAGAAAGCTTACCACAACACTCGAACCCTAAATGACCTATGTGCCTCAAATTCAAACACAAAGTCATATTTAAAAATCAAGAGGAGATTAAAGATAGTCTGAGAGAGATGTTCTTTGCCACAGCCGTGTGGCCATGGACCCCACATCCAGTTTGGGTGGAACACGAGCCAGCAATTAGACCCCAAAAGGGCCAGGCCTCAAGATTTTTGAAGTTGGTGAATAATGGGGCAGGGACAATGTTCTTGATCGTCCCGAAGAGGGTCACGCCGCGATGAGAATACCCTGGAAAATGGATAGTCTTCATGTCTGTCAAAGAGATTAGATTGACCATAGCACAACTTTTGGTGTCCGCATACAGGTTGTGAACCATCCTCTACATCTTTCCCCAGAAGACCACAGTCAAAACCGCAGCCTTTCGAAGAAGAAGACAAAGGTGGGTTTTCCTTCTTTTCCCCATTCCTGAATAGTCTGGCATAGGGTAGAGATATGGTTGACACAGACCCTATTACTCCGGAAGCCCGTGGAAAGCACTTCTAGACTCCATATCAACCTCGAGACGGGTGCACATTATCCTACAAAACAGCTTGCTAACTGCGCTAAGAAGTGTAATGCCACGCTTGAAGAACTTCCCCCACTCCAAATTGTTTCCTTTGGTTAGTCAGCCCACAGAAGTTCGAGGTGCCCAGTCGCAAGCCAGCCTTTTTAATACAATTGTCTGTTGTCTAGATTGCTTTTGAATGCTCCAAGACATCCTGCAATTCTGCATTAATGGGTCAGCTTCTTTGCGTGCAGGCTTTGCCTTGTGTAATGCCATTGAGCATGCCATATCCTTTGTTCACAGCTTGATCAGTCACTGCACGCAAAGGCAGGTCTGATTGACATGGTCTTCTTGCATAGACCTTTGGGCTTGCCCTACCACTAGCTTTCCATCCCTAGTAGTCCATTATAGGTCAATTTCTTCCAGAGTTCCAAATAAGTTGGAAACTTTCAGTTTAAAGTCCTCATCCTTAGTCGTCTTCTGAGCCCTCATTGACTGACCAATGTCTAAGGAAGCTTTCCAACCAGTCAAGGGTCGAACTTCTCTGGAGTTCACTTTTCTGTGGGACTCTACCTATCAATGTAGAATTCTTAGACATGGTCACCTTCAATGCCCCTCTGTTACCAAGTCTCGAAATGGTCCCATCAGCTAGATAATCCAAGCCTAAACTTGAGCAAGTAGTTTTAAAGGACATGATCCATCCAATTCGCCCCCAAAACTACACCAGAAGCACTAGTTTTGGCATACTAACCAGCTCCCAGGAATCATCACCCTGGGGAAGATGAGATGTATTTATAGCAGGTAAAGGATTTAAGCACAAGACCACACCCTAGCAAGTCAGAGAATGCAGCCGCCCACTTTCAGTGGAGGAGCAGCCCCCAAGCAGGAGGGATCTGCTTGTTACCATTCAGAGATCATCACTCCATAGGAGCTGCAGGGAATGGCCTGTGTAGGTATATTCTAAAGGAGAGACCCGTATCTCCAACTACATCCATTGACTACCTTACTGACGCAAGTCAAACGAACATAGGCAAGGGGTCACAAGGCTTGCTTTTGGTCACAGAGACGTTTATCTTCAAGATCACCCATTTAGTAGGCTACCATGTGGGCAGGGAGAGAGAGAATGTGCTCATGTAGTCTCTGTTCCGCCCAAACTGGGCATGGGGTCTATGGCCACAATGCTACGGCAAACGTCTTATGAGTGGAACACAGAGAGAGAGAGAGAAAACAAAGACACCAACATTCTCCTCCAAAACATTAACACCTGGTGCATAATGTAGGTGATGTCAAGTACAGAATCGCAGGTGCAACCAGCCTATATCTGATGTGGCATGCAGAGAAGGGACCCTGATACATTTTTTTACAAGGAACTTGGAGGTGGCAGTGTGAAACTTGCTTGCACTATGCCTATGTGTTTCAAACACCTTAAACTTGTACCCAGGCAGAGACTGTAGTCTGTGATAACTTCCTAGCAACAATCAGCGGATGAGGTTGAAGAGAGCATACCAGCCAATATTTTTAAAAATGTTAAGCCTGACAATGAACTTGGTTTAGCTGCAAAACGCACGACGACTGTCAGCAGACTTGAATGACATCAGCACAGCTTTCGAAGAAGGGCAATAGCCTACACTAGAGATTGTACTCATAAAACGTTGTTTGCCGTAGCCTTGTGGCCATTGACCCCGCGCCCAGTTTGAGCGGGAACAAAAGGGACAGAACCTACCTCTGTCAGGGGCTGACGTTGGTAGTAAGACTTACCTCCATATAAAGAATTAATCCGGGTTTTCCAGATATCCACTAGAGAGTCAATACAAAAGAAAAGGGCTTTTGGGATGAGATCAATGTGGACCTGCACGGAGATCAAGCATTTGGATGAGCATGAAGGAGATGTTGATGCCTGAGACAGCAAAAGGATACTCCCACGTGGCCCTCTTCCCTTCTTGCTTGTGCAACAACCTCTGAAAGGAGGTCTGCCCCAAAAAACCCACTGTCAGGACATCTGGGACCCAAAAAACCAGTAACAGCCCCTAACAAATCAGAATCCAAGTTAGGCTTTTCCTAGTCTTGATTTGGTTCTCCTAGCAGCCTGTGGGGCATGACCACATGGCTATCCAAAGACACAACATTATTGCTGAAAGATCCATGCATGCTCAAAAAATTAGAGAAAAACTCCCAGGGGAGGTCTACAGCATGCCACAAAGGAAGAGACATAAGCTGACATTGTAAGAGAGATGCCAAAACCAGAACCAAGGGCAGAGCATAAAGTTGCATAGCATACTGGAAAATTGTGGGCAAAGAAAATAAGATTCTCCAATGAAACAAATCCAGCCCCCCTGCACAATTTTCACATCACCATACTCTTTTAGGAATGAAATGAATGTGACTATGAACTCTCTGTACATGTTGAGACCTGTCTTTCAACAACAAAATGGACAATCACCTTAACTCACAAAGATTTTGGACATATGTGCAACAGATGTTCTGACAAATTGTACTCAGTAGCATTTATCGTACAGGGATGCAAACAAACGCATATTGAGAGAGAGAAGTCATCAAAACATCGTTTCCGATAGCCTTGTGACCATAGACCCGCACCAGTTTGCGTGGAACAAGAGGGAATGGACACTGCCTTTGTGAGGCTCAATCCTCTACTGGACTTACCTTGGTATAAACAATTATTCAGGCTTTCCAGATGTCTTCTAGAAAGCCCTTCACAAGCATCAATCTGCTGTGTGTGACCTACCCAGCAATTAGATCCCAACAGGGCCAAGGCCATGAGCATGAAGACCGTGTTCTTGATGGTCCTGAAGAGGGTCGCTCTGTGATGAGAATACCCCAAACATTGTATCAGAACATGGGATTTGGCTTCAGGCCGCCTGCACATCGAGCATTGAGAATCTTCCTTTCCTCTCTGCATCTGTTTTTTGTTCGAAAGTCCCATCCTGAATTTAAACTTCAGTTTGGAACCAAGGGTAGGTAGCCCTTATTGTCATCCTTGAGGGAAGTTCAGGGAAGTTTTATGCCTACCTTCGTTTGGTTTGGACATTCCTCGTGCTTCCAACATGGCCTTAGACACTTCAGCCTCCAAGTCAACATCATCTAGCAGGGTCAGTTCTCCTGCCTAATATTCAGGAACTTGAAAATCTCCTCTACCTTTTTCCACTGCACATTCACTAAGATTACCTCTTCACACAATCAATCAGTGAAGATTCATTCTCTTTGTTCCCGCGGTTTCGTCTTTCTCTCCCTCTTCACACAATCAATCAGTGAAGATTCATTGGGGTATCCCAAGGCCCGCAAAGTCATCCGCAAACATAAGAGCTGGTATGGTGGCATCACCCACCTTGAATCCCTTGCTTTCCAAATCTTCAAGGAGCTGATTAATGAAAACATTGTAGAGGAGAAGATACAACCTTGAGCTGCACCTTGGTCAATGTCAAAGAAATTAGATTTCTTGCCATTGACCATAACACAGCTTTTGGTGTTCGCATACAGGTTGTGAACCATCCTCCATGACTTTCCCAAGCCCAGAAGACCAAAGCTGGAGCCACAGCCTGTCCTGCCATACTGCGTCATAAGCCTTTTTGACATCCATGAAGAAGACCAAAGTGGGCTTTCCTTCTCTTTTCCTTCCCTGGATATTCTGGCTTAGGGTAAAGATATGGTCGACACAGCCCCTATTTCTCCAGAAGCCCGATTGACATTCAATGAAAGCACTTCTAGACTCTACCTTGAGACGGGTGCTTAATGTCCTACAAAACAGCTTGCCAACTACACTAAGAAGTGTAATGCCACGGTAGTTCCCAGGCTCTTCTCTGACAATGACAATGACATCCCCTCTCCAGCAAAAGGATATCATTTCAGTCTTCCAAATAAGGTTAAAGAGGAGGGCAAGGGCCTCTACCATAGGATCGCCACCATGCTTAAAAAGGTCATTCGCAATACCATCACACCCACCAGATTTTATAGCCCTTTGGACTATCAAGAGAGAATGTACTCATAAGACGTCATATATTATCGAGAGAGAAATGTACTCATAAGACTTCGTTTGCCGTCGCCTTCTGACCATATCGAGAGAGAGAGAGAGAGAGAGAGAGAGAGAGAGAGAGAGAGATTGTACTCATAAGACGTTGTTTGCCGTAGCCTTGTGGCCATTGACCCCGCGCCCAGTTTGAGCGGGAACAAAAGGGACAGAACCTACCTCTGTCAGGGGCTGACGTTGGTAGTAAGACTTACCTTCATATATAGAATTAATCCGGGTTTTCCAAATATCCTCTAGAAATCCCTTCACACAAGCATCAATCTGCTGTGTGTGATTTGCCCAAAAACTAGGCCTCAGGAGGGCCTGGGCTTTTGGCTCAGCCTCTAGACTTTCAAAGTTGGTAAACAGGGGTACAGGCACAATTCCCTTGATAGATTTGAAGAGAGCGTCTCTTTGGTGAGAGAACCCCGGACAGTGTATCAGAAAATGAATACTGTCTTCAGGTTGCCCACACAACGGGCAATTGCACTCTCCCTTTCCTCTCTGCTTCTGTTTGCTGTTCAAAGGTAGGCTTCCTGCCCTGAGTTTAAATTTCAGTCTAGTGCCGAGAGTGGGTAGACCCTTGAGGTCATCCAAGATGTCCTCCCCCATGTCACTGACTGGAAACAAGTTCAGGGAAGTTTTCTGCCTAACTTCATTTTCATCAGACAATCTCATGGCAACAGACATGGCTTTGGACACTACAGCCTCTAAGTCAGATTTATCCAGCAGGGTCAAGACTTGCAGATCCAGGTCCAGGTCCTTGAGAATCTCTTCTACTCTCTTCTGCCAGGACTTAGCCTGTTTGACAGGGCAGTCCTGTTTCCAAGATATAGAGTCGATTAACTTAGGATATCTGGTGTTCGACATATGTTGCAGCTGACCCCACCATCTGACCTTGAATTCATCTTGTCGGGAGCTTAAGGACGGAATGCCAAACTCACCCCAAACAGCCACATTGGCTGTTTTGGAGCATGCTGACATACACTCCTTAAGCACCCCCACTTGAATGGATTCTAGAGACTTAGCCTGGTTGGAGTTATCAACCCATATTGCAGATCCGTACTCCAAGGCAGGTCTAATAACGCGACAAAGCATGGTTTTCTTAACCTCAGAGTTGACCCCTCTGCAGTGGAAAAAATTAGTGAGCCCCAGAGCTTTGCCCTTGCCAGTTGAACAACTTTCCGGATATGTGCATCCCAATTACAATTGGAGGAAATCTCAACGCCCAAGTAAGTGTAGGAAGGGAGGACCGGCATCTCTTGGCTACCCCACTGCCACTTAAGATCACTTCCTCCCTCTCCTCTGTCGTTGAATGCTACCACTGCGTTATAAGCCATTGAAATATACTCCAGTTCATCAGGGCTGTTTTGAATCATAGGAACAGTTTTTCCAACTGTGTCCCTCCATTCAACAGAAGACCCCTCACTGTTAGACCTAGAAGTTCTGCCAAGGATACTATAGTGAGTTTCAAAGGTTTTGACAATGTCAACCGATGAAGTCACCACTGCACCTTTCGTAGTCTTCTGCGCTTGTACTTGCTGACCGTTTTTCGGCTTGTACAAACGTTGAAGGGCCAACCAGAATTTCTTGTCATTACCACCATGGTGGTTTGAGTTTATTTCACTGTATAACTTGTCCCAGTATAATTTCTTCTGAGACCTAACAAGCTGATTGATATCTTTACGGAGCTGGTAGTACCTCGCCCACAATTCTCTGTTGGTTTTCAAATTGCAGCACTCTTTATAGAGGGCTCGTCTCTCAGCTATCTTGGAGTTTAATCTCATTGGTCCACCAATTAACAGCTCTAGTTTCCTCCCAATGATCTTGTCAGCCACGGAGGAAACGAAACTCTCCCAAGAGTCCACTGCTCTTTCGACTTCATTTCTTGCGTTGTCAGAGCGAGACTGAAGTTCTTGGAGCGATTGGACAAAATGAGGGAGAGCCTCTTGCAAGGCCTGGACGTACTCAGCCTTGACCTCCTCATTATGGAATTTTTCTATGCACCACTTCCGAATCGAACGTTTCACAGATCTCTTGGTGTTGGGAAAACACCTTTTGATCTCAGTCCAAACCAGGAAGTGGTCAGAGGTACCAATATCAGTTCTGTCGATCAACACATTGGCACACTGGGGGAACAAATTTTTGTCCATCATGATATAGTCCACAATGGAACGTTCCCCAGTTTGTGATTTCTCACGAGTCCACTGCACTTGGTCACCTCTTGTCCTGCAAAAGCTGAAGCTCTTCCAGACAGTTAATTAACCGTCTGCCATTAGAATTCAGCTCGTCCTCACCAAAAGGCCCAATGACATCGTCCTGATGGAGCCCTTTGCCCACCCGGGCATTGAAGTCACCCAATAGCACCACCTGACCTTTGGCAAGGAGAGAGAGAGAGAGAATGTCCTCGTAAGACATTGTTTGCAGTGTCTCTGTGGCCATAGACCCAGTGCCCAGTTTGGGTGGAACACAGAGAGAGAAAAAATGTACTAATAAGAATTTGTCTGCCATAGCCTTGTGGCCATAGACCCTGCGCCCAGTTTGGACATAAACATAGGGAATAGACACTACCTTTGTGAGGGGCTCACTCCAGTAGTGTGACTTACCTTGACATAACCAATCAGTTCGGGCTTTCCAGATATCCGCTAGAAAACCTTCACACAAACATCAATCTGGTGTGTGTAAGCAGCCCAACAGTTACACCGCAACAGTGCCAGGGCTTCAGGCTCATCCTAGAGATTTTGAAAGTTGGTGAACAGAGCTGCAGGAACCATGTTCTTGATGTCCTGAAGAGGGTCACTCTCTGGTGAGAATACCCGGGACAATGTATTAGAAAATGGCTGTCTTCAGGTTGCCACATCGGGCAATTTTAATCTCCTTTTCCTCTCTGCATCTGTTTAGGTTCAAAGGTATGCTCCCCGCCCTGAGTTTAAATTTCAGTCTAGTACCAAGGGTGGGTAAGCCTCGGATCATCCTTAAGGTCCATGTTGAAGACTGGAAACAAGTTCAGGGAAGTTTAATCCCATAATTCATGTTCATCGGACAGTCTGCATACTTGAACAGGGGACAGGTAAATCTCCGATCTCCCACTGCTGTTAAGTTGACGGTGAAGCAGCACTCGAAAGAGTCTGGTACACACCCATGCCCCTCCGCCCACGAATGCATTGGCTGCAACATTCGACTTATACAAGTTGTAAGAAAGTGCCTAAGAATCTATAAAATTCTAAAGAAACTCCGTGTGGGGCTTTTGTGTCCTCAACATGGAAGATCCCACACTGATAGCAGTTACTAGTACTTAAAATGCTGACACACTTCATTTTCTGCTATCTATTGCTGTACCACTAACCAAGCTACAGCAATGTTTTTTGTTTCTCCCTCATGGTGATTGTCCATGGGAGCATGTTAAAGGTACTTACAGCACCACTGAGCCCACTGTGTAATCAACCTCGAGAAGATCTCTGACCAGGCTTGCTCTTCCCTTCTTCTGTCCCTCCAGTCGTCATCATCTTCATCAACCTGAACAGCAGAGGGAACCAGATTTACGAAAAACCAGAGGGTGGACCAAAGCCTTGGTGTACACAGCTGGGCCATCGCCATAGTCCATAGTAGACAACATCGCGCCAGCGCCAAAAAGTGAGCCACCCTGCCTTCTTCCACCTGCCAGCATTTCTTTCTCTTGACTAGCAATCTCCGTATTATTATCATTCCCAAGAGGACAGGGCCAGCTGGGGTGTTCATAGAGATTAGGTTGAGGACTAAATTGTTCAGTGCCAGTAAACATCGAAACCTCCACATAATTGGAAGGAAGAATACTCATTCTGTATCCATCTTCTGAAAAATCATCTCTATCGCTCTGTTCATCTTCACTGAGCAGTTCAAATGAAACCCTAAAATCTCGGCGGTGGGAAACTTCAGAATTTTGCAGCAACTTCAGAAATACAGTTACCCCACCCCCCAACAAGAGAAACTCTGTTTGGTTTGCACCACCACTCGTTCGGCTTTTGGGAGTTCAGAGGAAGTTGTAACAACAATTGACTCACAGATGATTGGCGAGAGTCTTCATAGGCGTCATGTTCGAGAAGCGGCTCGTTTAAAGCGGGCGAGCCTGTTGCATCCACTCTATCGTACTTCTTGCCACCAACATCTCCATGATGAAGTCTTCTTCTCAATGCCCCCGAACTCATTCTTCTTAAACCCACAAATTTGCACACGTGGGAGAGAGCTAGCCACGATCTACACTGGAGCTTCCTCACAAGCCATCGATACAAACACCAACACAAAACTTGATGACCTAGTCACACTCGACCAGATCGATGCATCCAGATCTACTTCACCAGCATCCTTTACACTCCGCTCCACAACCCACTTGACCATAAAATTGCAGGTCACACTCAAACTGGCTAAACAGAGCATCTGGCGATGCTTCTTTCGATAGATCCCGCATCAAAACTTTTCCAGCGACCCAGCGCTAAATGTCTCTCCTGCACTGGACGACCACGACGCTCTCGCCTCCTCCATTCTCCCCCGCAGGCCCGCCAAGATCGTGGCGCGCTTTCATTTTGATAGGGGGGAGTCTGGGAATAGCGGGCCGGGTCACCCTCGCCCGTCGGACCCGTCGCTCTGACCTGATGAAATACGATCTTTTGAAAAAACAAAAATGTATTGGACCTTCGATATTTACAGAATAATTTATACTTTAAGTATATTTTCTTTCTCTCTTTTTCCTTTCGTTCCAAAGGGGGCGGTGGAAGAATTATTGCAGGAAAAGAATTAAAGTCCTCATCTGTTCTTAGTCACCAGGGTACAAAGTACAAAGCGCCACCCAGGTGATCCTGGGTTCAAATCCTGGCTATCGGAGAACTGTGTGCGACAAAAGTAAAAAGCATAAGAAAGCGTGCGCCCAAGTATGAGGCGCCCATCAGTGCGCCGACAATGCGGCCGTTACATACAGCTCAAACTCACCTGTAATTTGATTTATTGATTAAATCTCTCCTTAAAACAAAAATGGGAAACAACTGGGAGCGACAGCTCACAAATCAGGCCCCTTGATAGTGAGAGGTGTTTCCCTTTTTTGAAAAAACAGAAAAAAAAGAGGAAAAAATAACAAATCTCATTTTAGGATAATCAATTTTTTTTTATATTTTTTTTAAAGGAAACCTGGGAGCGACAGCCCTCAATTCAGGCCCTTGAGGAGGGGGAAAAATTAACCCCCTTTCATTTATGGGCCATGAGGCCTACAGGACGATCAACGCCCAGACATACCATCACAAACAATCCCACACACGGCGCAGGGCAGCGGGTTTGAACCCTGAACCACCAGGGCGACACACTGTGCACTTACCAGCTGAGCTACCAGCCGATGTGCGAAATTTATCCGACTCAGATATTATCGTTTAGAAGACAATATACATATACATATTCAGAAAATCTTCAAATATTATTAATTGCAAATAATTTATGCAGACAAATTAATTGGAAGAAACAAATTAGGAAAATGGGCTTCGGCTGGGCCGGAATTAGGGCAGCGAGGGCTGTTGCATTCCCGCCAGGCATGTGCTTCGGCCGGCCCGAGCCGCTGAGACCCTCCGTTTACTCGGCCTGTGTTCAATCCACCGGCTCTTCGCAAGCCTGTGTTTCACGGGTCCTGGGAGTGTTAACGTGTTAACATTAGTTGGGACAGGAGAAACCCGGTGAATAAACGGGTATAGTCAAAAGGCTGTGACTCGACCCGGAGAAGAGGAGGGGTGGAGCGAGGATGGCAAGGAGAGGGCCTTGCCCTATGTAGTGTTGTATGCCGGGCTTGTCCGCTGCGTTGCTTGGAGCCCCGCGGAATCTCTCTGGGCCAGCGCCAAAGCCAGCGCTCCAGGTTGGGTTGTGATCCCTTGCACCGAGGACAGATTGCAACCTGATTGTGCGTCCAGCTTGAGCAATCAAGCGGGTTGCTCAAGCGGGTTGCTTAGGAATATATGTACACATATATATGTCACAATCCCGCTCTTGTATCAAGGTGTGCAGAAGCAGTTTGATCAACCCTAGTTTTTGGGGGTGGAGTGGGGTTGATGAGAATTCTGTTTTCTGCAAAGAAGGACAAGACGCCTGGGTTTTTCATAGGATATGCGATGCAGTGGTATCCCGCTGTCTGCGAATGTAAGACGGATTGAAGTTTATCTCAGGAGTACCACACCATGCTAGATCCTCGGTCGGTTTCAGGTTGAGCGGTCATCGTAGCACTCTAAAGCCTTTTGTTAGCTCCATCAAACTAGTTGAATTCATCAAGCCCGGTGTGGTTTGGGCGGGCTGGAGAAGAGCATCAAAATCGGCCCTCAAGTAGCCTCAAGCTGTCATTTTGCTGCAGGTTTTGCAGAAGCCGTTCAGGCAGTGTGGTTGTAGACAATTTTGATGTTTGTAGGAAACGCGGAAAATTTCTAGTTCGCGGACTGAATCTGTGAGCGGGATCACAAGGTTTGACAAAAGAATTACAGGAACAGTATTGCTCCTCTGCAGTCATTGGTTTGCCACAGAAACAGCCTTACGCACTGGGGAAAGAGTATGATACCACGATCGAGCAATGTAGGCTCCTCGAATCTGGTTCTGTTTGCAGCAATTATGTGGCCATAGCTAAGCTGTAAGGTTTCTCATACTTCGGATCTATTTGTGGATGATCATTGAGTACCCTAAAGAAGGTTTGTTGCTGGAATAGGGTTTACTTAGAGGTCAATTGAATGTCGAAAGAGACAATGTTGTGAAGCGATGCTTTGGTAATGGGATAGATGGTGGAAAGACAGGTAGGAGAGAGAGAGGAGATCAAATTCGAGAAGAGATTTGTCATCTAGGTACGAGTCGCCTACCAAGCCTGAGCTGTCCGACATTGTGAAAGAGGGGGAGTAAAGGGTGAGAGAAATAAGTTGGGAAAAAGACGACACAGAGAAAGGGTGGTTAGCAAGGAAGAGAGAGCCAAGGAGCGGGGTTGAATGCAGTGACATGGTGCAGCGGTGGTGGCGGGGTACGCCTCCCTTCACCGGGTCGTGGCGCTCTGCTTGCTGCCGTGAACCTCTGACATCTTTTCTGCCTGCACACGCACTCACTCGCCAAAGTGTTCAGCGCTATGTCACGCTGCTTTCCATATCCACCTCCGGGATACGAGAAGAAGCCACAACAACTCCCTGATCTTGTGGTGCCCACCAAGGTTTGTCCTCTTCATCTCCCCGTTGGTGTAAAAATCTTAGTTTGGGCTTTCTTCAACGCCTTGTCCAGATGTATGTTTTTGGGACGGGCTAATTGGGCATCCTGCAACTCGCCTGCTATGCCATACCGTTGACATGGTGAAATGTTCATGGGTGAATTGGGGCTCTTTCTGAAACTCCAGTACTTTGCAGCTTCAGTATGGCTTTGAAACTCTCTGAAAACAAGGAGAGCCTTGATTATTCTGTGAAGTGGAACCCCTACTTAGAACTCAGCTCTTTTACCACTCGATTGACAGTCCTCTATCTTCTCTCATTCAGTCGGTAGACATCTCCATGTCAAACTACGCAGTCCTCTTCCGGTCTTTCCATCCCCAACTTTGAATTTCTGGCACCAAAAGGGACAGTGGTCTGAGTTATAGCTCCTCCTGACCAGAGTCGCGTACTATGCAGAGCGTGGTTTTGGTTTCAGCTCACGATGCCTTGGTTAGAAACTGTGGCCTACCTCTTCAATTGCAGTGTGAGGTGTTAATATGAGAGCCTAAAACTGGAATGCGTACATCTCCCACCTGCTTCACAAGGGTGTTTTCTTCAGAAAGAGTTGTAACCTTCATAGAAGGCCATCGTTTGAACATATTCAGTTAGCAATTTGAATAGGTAGAGCATTTTGCTTGGTTTACTAGTTTGAAGCTTCGCAGGGATACGTGATATTTTTTGTGAGTTTTCTTTTTGTGTCCCATACACACACCCGAAATGATGTTGACGATTCTTCTTTTTGAAAAGGTCATCCAGAAAGATCGGCACAAACACAAAGACAAGAAGAAGAAGAAGAAAAAGGAGGGTGATACAAATGGGGATGCCCATGGTAAGTTACTCCTGCTACCCTCCTACCCTTTCTGCTTCCTTCTGTCCTCTCTTTAGGACTTGTCCACTTAGGATCTTGATGGGTTTTAAGGTGGTGTCATTCAAAGGCTGCAACGTGGGCTCTTGCCTGGTGTGTCCAAGCATGTAGCTCCATTGTGGTGAGGAATGGTGCATGTTCTTTTTTGCTTTTGGGGAGGTTTTCTCGAGGGAATAAAAAAGTCTTGTGCCATTTTAGTGGCCAAGTGGGTGAGCCTTGCGCTCTCTTGTCCTGCCTTTCAGCTACAAAGGGAGGGGGAGGGAGAGTTTGCCCTCCAACTGAGTTTTGCCCAATTATAATTGTTGCACAGAAAAGAAATGTGGGGTGTCTCAGTTTGGTCTGTAACAAGGTGGTCCACCTGCCATCTCTGCATCTCCTATCATGCTCACTACATACCCACTGTCGCATCAGGGTCAGCTTTAGCGTTATTTCTAAGGTTTTTCTTCCCAGATTGTGGTGCACTGTCTTCTGCAAAGGAATGTTTGTGCTTTGAGCAAAGCACTCTGTCTTTGGTCTTTCCAGGTCAAATCAATTTTGACAAGCCATGCAGCAGACACTCTCTCTCTCTCTCTTCTTTCTTTCTTTCTCTTCTTCTCCATCTTTGTTTGGAAAACAGTGTTGGCACTTCAGACAAGGAGAGTGTTCTCCCTCTCCCCCTCCCTCCCTCTGCAAGTCCGTAATGACACCTGCCTTCCTGCGCGTTCTTAACAAACTACGGCGTGATTGGGGCTGGGCATGGATCCACGCTTGCCTGTGATTACAGACAAGGACTCCTTGCGGTCCAGTAAGCTCCAGCGGACTGCTCTGGTCAACGACCTGCTCCACCACCACTCCAAAGAAGAGAAACAGAATGGGAGAGTGCGGGGGGAGTTACAGGCATCAGCTGCTGTTGAGCGCCCTCTAGCCAAGGGGGAGGCCAGGGATGGAGGGAAGACCCCAGCCAGGGGCTTGTCTGAGAGGCCCCTCACTGTTTCCGGCCATCAATTGTACAATATTAAACAAGAATCCAATGGCAAGGTTGATCCCAAGCCGCCCATAGTTTTGCAACCCAAGATTAGCAGTAGCCTTCCTGCTCCACCTGCACCGAGTAAACCTAGTAATATCATTCCCCCTTCATTGCCTAGCAATAATGTAGTCTCACAAAGACAGCAAAAGGCACCCAATTTGCCTTCTTCTTCTGCTTGTGAGATGCCCGTGCTTCCGCAGCCTGACACCTGGTCAGCTACAGCAGACGAGGATTGGTTGTTTGCTCGAAAGCCCCTCCAGTCCCACTCGAAGCCAAAGGCGGAGGTGGACGGGGGGCCAGAGGGGCCCAATTTGCAGGTTTGGGCTGAGGCAGTTTATTTGCCATCGGTCGACATATACGCCTTGCCGTATGTGGTTCCTTACTGAGAGATCTATTTGTCTTGCTGAATTTTTGTCTAATTTTTCTGCCCTTCAGTCGCTCTCTTCCATCTTTTTGGGGCATAAAGTTGCTTGGAGAAGCATGATTGGCGCGTGTAAATGAGAGAGATGGCCAGGCTTTCTTGTTCATTGGTTTGCATCCAGATTAAGGTGTCTGGGGTTGGCAATGAATTACATCAAGGTGTTGTGTTTTAAAGTCATCAAGTGGAACATCTGTGGTGAGGGAGCTATGGGTATGGAAATTTCAGAGCTATCAGAGTTAGATAGAAGCTTTGGACAGCTCCCATCACCATGGATCACTAAGACTTTTAACGGGAAAACTTTTATCCATGGATGAGACAACTGACAAAATGCAGCAAAGTTGCTCTATTGAGTAAAAACAGCTTTGTTGATGTGCTTTGTTGATGTGCTTTGAGTGTGGAATGTCATGCTTCTCCAATTCCTGATAATAAAAAAATACTGTCTTTCGATGTATAGAGAGAATTGGATGATGCCGAGTATCAAGTTTCCTGTCAGCACACACATCCTATAATGCATCTGCATCTTCCATCTGCTAATAATCAGAGTCAAAGACTAATTATATTGAGAGACTGGTGTATAAATCTAATGAAGCACTGGTGTTGCAAGTAGTATGGTGGGGAAAAACTCTTCCTTGAACTTAAGGTAAACATGCAGCATTTGAAGAGTTGGTTGAGCATGCCATGGTTGTTGCAAATCTAGTGCACCAAGTTTGATATTTCTAGCTTTCCATTCCATAGGACTAATCCCAATTTTCTGCACCTCACATTAGCTTCTCATCTATAATGCTCGTTGGTGTCTCCCTGGTCAACGCACAAGTGTAATCTCACATACGCAGTGGATGGATGTCATCACACATATGTAATCTTTGTCATGATTGACGATAACTGGATGGTAGTTGATATGTAGAAGCATAGCTGAGCCATTGCCAACTGAAAAGTGACTTAAAACTTTTTTTTGAAAATTTTTATGAGAAAGGGAAACACCTGGGAGCGACGGCTCACAAGGCAGGCCCCTTAATTATACTGAGAGGAGAAAATTATTCACACCACCAATCTTCATGATTGTTTGGAAGTACCGCTGTACTTTTTGACCACAAACCCTGTCCCTGTTCCGCCCCGTCGCTGTCCCTGTCACACCCCTAACAAACCCTCTCACACCCATAACAACATCAACGCGATGTTCTTCACAACGAGTTGTTATGAGTGTGACAGGGTTTGTTATGGGTGTAGATGTGGTAAGAAAGTATTCACTAAGTGTGTACCATTTGACCACATCTACACCCTTCAATACATCAACGCCACGCGCCAAAAGATGCTTCAAACCAAAGCATCTTCCCAAATATGCTTCTCTTTAAAGCATCTTCCAAATATGCTTTCATACTTGTTTAACAACCACTACTGGTTGTTAACACGTTGTTATTCATAACATCCACTAATAAAAATAAAAACCCACTTGTATATACATGTACATTCAGGCATATACATGGAACATAAACATGTACCAGAACATTTTATAATTTTGTTTTATTTTTCCTGAACATTCATTTTGTTTTTTTTATTTTAATTCTTTTTATCTGTTTTTATGAATTATTTAGTTAAAAAATTATTTAACTTATTATTATTATTTCCCAGGCTATCGCCACAGCGGTCGCCTGGGATTTTTTTTGTTTTTATTTTAATCTTACTACTTAATTTTGAATAATATTTTTTATATGCTGTTTTTCTCAGCCGTCCCCCAGCGGTCCACATCGGTCCGACAGCGGTCCCTTATTTTAATTTTAATTTCGTTTTTGTTTTTTTTCTTATTTCCCCATGCGACTCTGCAGCAGCAGACGCACTTTCCGAGGCGACCGCTGTAACAGCGGTCGCCTGGATTTCTTGTTTTTGTTTTTATTTTTATTTTACTATTTAACTTCGAATAATATTTTTTATTTTTTTATTTTGTCAGGCGCAGCAGACGCTTTATCCCAGGTGACAGTTGCCACAACGGTCCCCCAGCGGTCCACAGCAGTCCCGCAGCGGTCCCTTATTTTAAATTTAATTTCGTGTTTTTCTCTTTCTTTCTTTTTTTTTCTTTTTTTGGTTTCCCCATGCGACTTTGCAGCGGCAGACGCACTTTCCGAGGCGACCGCTGTCACAGCGGTCGCCTGGATTTCTTGTTTTTGTTTTTATTTTATTTTTACTATTTAATTTCGAATAATATTTTTTATTTTTTTATTTTGTCAGGCGCAGCAGACGCTTTATCCCAGGTTACAGTTGCCACAACGGTCCCCCAGCGGTCCCTTATTTTAAATTTAATTTCGTGTTTTTCTCTTCTTTTTTTTTTTTTTTTTTTTTTGGTTTCCCCATGCGACTTTGCAGTGGCAGACGCACCTTCCCAGGCGACCGCTGTGGTACAGCGGTCGCTCGGATTTTTTGTTTTTGTTTTTGTTTTAATTTTACTGTTTACTTTTTAATTATTTTTTTAATTTTTGTTTTCTCGTGCGACCGCGGCACAGCAGACGCTCTTTCTCGGGCAGCGGTCGCTCAGATTTAGTACTCTATTTAAATCCTTTTTGTTTTTGTCTCTCTTTTTTTCCAAGCGACCGTAGTAGCCGCCGCTCTTTCCCGGTCGCCCTGATTTGCTTTTTCAGCTTATAATATTTAAATGATTTCTTTCCCGTGGGCTCTTTCCCGGGAGACAGTTGTCACAACGGTCATCCTGGATTTTATTGTTTTACTGAATATTCTGTTTTATTTTTAATTTAACTTCTGTCGTTTTGTTTTCTTTATTTTGTCTTATCTATTTATTCTTGATACATAAAAATAGAAACTAAAAAGATAGAACAGTCAGCCCTGGCGGCTGTTATTGAAGAAATAAAAGCGAACGGTTCAATGACACACTAATATATAATGTGAGAAAAAAAATCGAGACCGCCTATGCTTACCATCCTATTTCTTGACGTTGTCAAATCACTTCTGATGGGGCATGATATGAAACGTTATGTATAATCGAGCAAATTGTATGATATGGTACCTCTATTGGAGTGTTAATGGATATGAGTTTGATATACCTCCAGGAGAGGGGAAACAAACATTGATTCATTTTCAAGATGATACCTCTATAAGAATATTGATTGATAAGAGTGTGACATGCCTTTGGCATACCCACAAACATAGTTTCTACTTCTAGATGATACCTCTGTAAGAGTATTGACTGAAAATTTGTATACTATAATAATTTGGTATGGTTGGATACAAAACTATTTTATGGTGGCATATCCACCCTTGGTATCCTACGTACCTTGGATACGGGCCCACTTTCTTCATAGGGCCCACCCCTACAAGGAGACACTAGCTGCAAGGCGAAGTGGCTCTTACTTACGCTAAAGTGCTCTCTCTTTGCTTATGGTGACCTAAATATAAATGATGACTCTCCATATGCAAAAGAAAATCGCATAATAATTCATAGATTGAATGAAAATACATTGTTTTACCAACAGTGGTTGTCTATGTTGCTTTCTATAACTTGATTAATTACATATAGGTACACATGAAATCTCATTTGTAATTGTTTTTTCTTTGTATACCATTTATTTTGATATATATATATATTATGTGTATCTTGACTGATGTTATATTGAGTATATTGACCTATTTATTGCCTTGGTGATTATGTATGCAAAATATATATGTGTTGAAGAGGGACAGAAAGAAAAGACTTCGGCCATAGCCGACGTAATTAAAAGCCACTTCACGTTGCGGCTTTTGTTTTTTTTCGAATGTGAGAAGAAAAACTTGGAGATGCTTGGAATGATGACTGTTATAATAATGTTTGACGCCCATCATCAACTACTTTAAAGGACGACACATCACGAACCTCACCCAGCTTATACAGCCACTGGGTTACCGTGGCAATATTTTGCACCCGTTGTCTGAGATCCTTCATCTCATCCTGAATCAACTTCCTAGGTGCTTTTCCCTCCACTAGTCCTTGTGTCAACCACACCTGTAAGAGATGGTCGTCAAGACAATTTCTGTGTAGCACTCCGCATATCCTGCTCCTCCTTGAGCTCGTATGCCTCCAACTGTTGTTGTAAACTCTCCATTCTCTTCATATGAGGATCTACTAGGGCTGCATAGGCAGCTGACATGTTGTTGGCTTCCATCCATGCTCTTCCAGTTACAGAGAGTTCGTTGTCCTTCACTGTGACCTTTTGATGCAACTCTAAAAGTTGTTGGTCTTTTCCCTCATTGAGGCGCTTCAACTGCTGGATGGTATCCTCATTGCGACAAAGAGTATTTTTCATGTCAGCAATGAGTCTTCCCTGTTCTTGTGCCTCTGCCTCTACCCATGCACAGAGCCCAATTTTCTTCTTGATTTCCTCATCAGCTAGTTCCAGGTTAGCCGTTAGGGTGGCGAATTGCAGTGGCAAGTTTTTGGTTGGTTGCTGCCAACCCAACATTAACTGTTTTCTCTGTTGCAAGTGCTTCCTCGTGCTGAACTTGCATTTGGTAGAGCTGCTGTTTGTGAGCATCATGTAATTGTTCCTTCTCAAGACCTTAAGAATTCTCATTTTCAAGCAAAAAAAAGCGGGAGAGAACAGTAAGCACAAAATGGGGGGATGTAACTCGAGTAAGTGAACTTCACAATGAGGAGGGCATCACTGGCAGAGGACCGACAGACAGACGCCACGAACGTATGGCATACACGCAACACAACACATCCGTCCCTGACTCTGCTACACCAGTATGCCTATAGCGCTCTCCCTTGTCACCCTTGTATACAGTCTGTCCACCAAAATACCGCCCGCATTCCTTTTCCCGAAAGCCTTTTATTGAGCAGCCACGTCATATCCAAGTCATCACCACCTGGCGAGGCGCTATTGGCCCATCGTCAGGCAGGCACAGCTAGGCATGGGGCCAAGAGTTAACGATATAAAGCATTGAAGGGTATTGTAACGGTATGTCTAGAATATAAGGAGAGAGTAGCTTCCAACATTCTCTACATTATATCCGGCGGCACCATAAAAGGTATGTCAGAACCAAATGGCAGGATCCTGGCATCACAAGGTCCAATACCTTATGTTTAAAAAAGTGGACATATTCTTTGAGCCCACTACCTTATGTTTGAAAAGCGGACATCTTATATGAGCTGTAACTGAGACAATGCAATTGTCCATCCTTCTCCAGGGACTCAAAAGTCCATATGTATCCACAAATTGAAGTAACAAGTTGAACTAGGTACCTCCTTGTTATAGCTAGGTTGGCCATAATAGGTGCCAATATTGAATATACACCTATGTGGCTTTGAATCCAATTGCGAACTTTAAGTAGTGTATGGTATGGTGAGCTGCGTATTTTATGTTGATAGTGGGTTGGTAAGAGAGGCGGATGTATTTTATTTTATTTTTCCAGATATTGGTGTAAGTATGAGTATCATGACCACAATACCAGCTGGTATGAGATATCAACAACCAGACCAAGCCATCTTGAATTACAAGGTTATCAAATAACAAGTATCAAGTGAAAACAAATAAAATATACATAAAGAAGTAAATATATATAAGTACAAGTATGTAGGCACATGTACACATAAATTAATATAGTACACATACCAGAGTAAATGAGGAAGACAGGGGACAGTACTGGTATTGTGATTGGTATGAAAAAACTGATATCAGCCTGGTATATGACCAAGTATTCTCCCAAATGATACCAGACTGGTCTGGTATCTAATACGTATACCAACTTCCTTCATCTATATACCAATCCAACACTGGTATGTACCAATGTTGGTTGGATATTAGTATTAGTATTATTATTAATAATTAATATCTGCCAGTTCTCGGTATGAAGTTTTTTTTGGTTTTAAATATTTGCCAGTTCTCAGAACTACAACAAATGTGGGTCCGGGTATGTATCCAGTTATTAAGTTTGGGGCGGATATTAACCCAGTATTTACGGGTATTCGCCGAGAATAGAATTTTGATATCCCGCTGTTGATATCATGATGGCTCTATACTACCCAACACTAGTACACTGGTATATAGGATCTGTACAAGGATATCAACCAGGGTATCAAAAAATTGATCAGGTCGGTATCTACTTTTGTAATATTAGGGTTAATAACCGGAACACCTGGTATTGAGGGGGTTGATAGAACGTGAGCACACCTGTGAGTATTGTTTTGTTTTGTTTGTTTGTAGCGTCGTTGAGATCTCCCAAACCGCGGGCCCCAGCCCCAGTGCTTGGTGCCGTTGGAGAGCCCTCGATGAGGAGGGGTGCACCGGCTTGGTCTCATGATTTTGGGACCCGCGGTGTGGGAGATATGGAATTTCAAGTACTTTGGGTCGCTGGAAATTCGTGAAAAATAGCAAAATGGGCTTTCCTAAAGCAGTGATTGGCCTTTCACATGGGAGATTTGGAATTTCAAGTACTTTTGGTCGTCAGAAATTTCGCGAAAAACAGCAAAGTGGATATATCAATATATATTAAGCCTCGACAAGGGAGATTGCAAAAATAGCAAAGTGGGCAATGACATAGAGATCTCCCAAACAGTAGGTCTTTGGATACATTGGGGATTGCAGTGGACACTGGAGGTCACACTTGGGCCTCTACATGGGAGATGCACTTGGATACATGAATAGAAGATTGCACTTGGGCTTAGATTTCAATTTTTCACACATGGGCCAATGGCATAGGCTACACTAGAGGTCGCACTTGGGCCTCGACATAGGAGACGCATTGGGATATATAAGAAATTGCACTTGGTCTTAGCCTCTACACGGGAGATGCACTTGGATACATAAAAGATTGCACACGGGGCTTAGATAGGCCTTGATATAGGAGATGTCATTGGATACATATGAGACGCACTTAGATACATAGGAGATTGCACTTGGGCTTAAATGACAGTGGACGCTTGGGCCTCTACACGGGAGATGCACTTGGATACATAAAAGATTGCACTTGGGCTTAGATGGGCCTGGACATAGGAGATGCATTAGGCAGCCATGCTTGAGGTAAGAGAGAGGGAGAGGGTGGAGCGGAATACCTCACGTAATTTGAGCCATGGGTTGGGGTCAGAGGTGGAGGGGGGTGGTGATGCCAGGGAGAGTTCATCATGGCAACATGACGCCACCACCGAGGCTGCGACGGCGGCTATGTTAACTTTATCCCCCCGGTGATGCAGCGCCCTCTCTTCCACATGTTCATGGCAGCACCAGGGGTGTCTCCACCTCGACTAGGCGTCGTTTGGTGGATGCCGGCAACCTCTTGCCAACTTGGAATGCCGCCTCTCCCACCGAGAAGGCGGCGCTCTTGGCGCAATTGGGCATTCCCCTTGCGGCGGCCGTTGCTTTGACTACCAGATAAATATATCTTATTCAAATTTGCTTTTAGTTTTTCTCGTCTTTTTTGAATTTGTAAACTTTACAAGATGAATAGAGGTGGTTGATTCTACTGGCATGTGTTTAATTTGCAGGGTGCGGCCTCCTTTAGCTCAATGCAGAGTCACACGATGGGGGCATAGCCCTTTGAGGTCCCTCTTGTCATTGATGAGAGAGCTAGAGAGAGACGCATGCAGAGAGAGAGAGAGATAGTGAGGCTGTTGTTGGAAAGGAAAAGGCCCATCATTAGAACCCCCAAAGAAGAAAAAGATGCATCGCAAGGATGTCGTAGAGTCCCGAGATGTACGGGTGGGGGAGGGCACTAGTGGTCAGCCCAATGTGTCGAGAGATACAAGTGGGGATTAGTGGGAAGAGCTCTGATGTGGTAGCGCCCAGTAGTGGCAAGGGAGAAGACAAAGAAGCGCAAAAAAAAAGGAGAGAATTTGTACTTCAGATCCCACCTTTAGAGGTGAATCGACTTGGATATCCTGTGGGAGAATTTTGGGAGGTCATGAAGAAATATGTCTTCCCAAAAACAGCTAGGTGGTTCCCTTGGCATGTGGAGTGGACCCAAATTCCATGGGCGCGTCGTAGAGAGTTTGTGGAGACCGATGACGAGAAGAAGCCGAAGTTTGCTCGGGGTCGTGAGGCAGCCACCCTCCGCCTAGAGAAGGGGGATTCCACGCATAAATTTGGCTCAAATCATTCGCCATCCGCTTTGTAAGATCTTCATTCCCTATCAATTTTGTTTACATGTTTTTTTCTTCGTGTATGTCTTCGCTAATCTTTATTTGTTTCTACTCTTGTGTAGGCAAAAAAGTTTGGGAGACATCCCTCCGTTGAGGAGGTGGAGTACGCCAAGCTCCATGGGTACGCTGGCCTCATTACACGCATGAAGGCATGTAAGATGCTCAAGAACAGGAGGAGGAAGAAGAGTGGCGATAGTGAGGGTAGTGAGAGTGATGAAAGTCATGTGAATGAGAGTGAGACCGACGGTGATGGTGACCCTGACCGTGATGACAGTAGTGAAGGATCTAGCCCCGGGAGTTCGGAGGGCTAGGGTGAGTAGTAGGGATGATGTACACGATCTTTGAGGTCAATTTTACATATATATATATAATATACGCATGCGCATGATGTGGTACTCTCTCATTTATATTAAATATGCACAATCCCCATATTCCCCAAACCTAAGCCTAACCCTAAACTCCCAATCCTAATTCGGGCCTGGTGAGACCTCCCAGGCGTCGCAAATCTACAAAACAAAAGAAATCCGGCCCTCTGCGACACCTGGGCGTCGCAGATGGGGCCGCCCTAAAAAGCATTTTGAAAAAAAATCCGTTGCAGATTTAATGCGACGCCCCGGGCATCGCAGATAGAGGCCACCCAAATATATATATATATATAAACACGATGCAGGTCTGGGCGTCGTAGATATGGACCACCGCTCTAGCTCGATTTCAAATAAAAGCGTCGCAGATTAACTGCGACGCCATGGTCGCATGAGGGGACACTTATTTGGGCCCCCCAAAGCGTCGCCGTTTTACTGCGATGCCCATGCCATCGCACCAGGAACACATACTGATCCCCCCAAAAGCATCGCAGGTTTATTGCGACACTGATGCCGTCGCACAGGGGACACATATTGGGGCCCGCAAAAGCATAGCAGGTTTACTGCGACGCCCATGCCGTCGCAGGAGGGGCACCCGAAAGGAAAAAGAAAACAATAACAACAACCCGATTTTTTTTTTAAAATTAAAAAAAAAAAAACAATTACTCGAAAGGCGTCGCAGTTATACTCCGACTATTACGGCGTCGCAGATGCGAGCACCTTGAAAAAAAAAAACCAATTAAAAAAAGGTAAAAAAAGTTGCAGTTTTATTGCGACACAGGAGAAGTCACAATAATGGATTAAACAAAAATAAATTTTAATATACAATATTTATTTAAAAATATAAAATAAAAACAGTCGCATGGAAACGGCGACGGCAGGGACGATGCAGTGCGGGAGCGTCGCTTAGAAGTACGATGCTCCCAGCGTTGCGTTCCGTGCACCTCATGCTCCCGCCCGTTACGACGCCGGGGATATCGTAGGTGCAATCCAGGGAGTCCTGGGGGGCGCTATCTGCGACGCTGAGGCGTCGCCTTAAGCGCGGATTCTGCGACGGCACCGTAACAACGCATCTGAGGCGACACAGATTTGCGATTTCCGCCGGGCCGGAAATCCGCGTTTAGCGACGCGCCTGGCGTCGGTAACCCCCCGAACGGTGTAGTGCATCTAGCAACTTTGAAACAAACTCTTTTGGCAAGAAAATTTCACCTCATGAATTCACACTACAAAAGAAAACTATAGCAAATAATTCGTGGATGTAAAACGATAGGAGAGATATTGGGTTGTTGCAACAGAAGTGTGTGTTGACGCACACTTTATTTTCCATCCTTTGTCAAAACCGATTTTTATTTATTTATTTTCCTCTCCCCTCCCCGTTGGGTTGCTGCAAAGCTAGTGTGTTCACATTGCAGGAGTTGTTGAAATTAAAAAAAGAAACGACCGTCAATTGTGCGGTCACTTTATTTTCTTTTTAAGGAAAAAAAATATTTATCTTACTTTCATTTTATTCTCATTTTTGAAAGGAGCAACGTCCCACCGATTGACGCGCTACGCTCAGACATAGTTGTTTTCCAGCCCCCGTCAATATGTATATATATATATATACCGTTGGACTGCTGCAAAGCAAGTGTGCGTTAACGGACACTTGTTTTTAAGACCCCGTCAAAACCAGATTAAAATAATAATAATAATAAAATCCAGTTGGGCTATTGCAAAGCAAGTATGTGTTAACGCACAGTTGTTTTGCAGCCCCCGTCAAAACTAGGGATAAAAATAATAATTAAACACTGCGAAACAAATGTGCGTTGGCGTTTCGGGGTGGTGCACAATGGCGCACATGTCCAGCGCACAGTTCCACCAAGGAACCAAATGAAGTACAAGCAAAAATATGAAAAGATCTGGTGCAACATGCATGGCTGGACATGGCCACCTCACTCTTTTTGAGTCGATGGTTCTGGAGGTGTGCGCCAATTCACACTTGCAAATGAGACCTCATAAAGTGAACTTAACAAGGAGGAAAAGAGAGAACTCCCGAAAATATGTGAATCCTAAACTTGAACTAATTTGTGAACTCATATTGGTCAAAGAGTAGCAAGAAGACAAAAGGGAAGTATGGATGTCTGCACCAGAGCCGACAGTCCGCGCTGCAAAGTGGTAATGTGATCCCACGAAACATGGAGACATGTGACATGTGTCTAAACTTTGTGTTCATGCAACATGCATCTCATCTTTGTGTGCTCATTTCACTTTGCGATTTAACATTGTGAACAAAATCTGACTCATTTTGCCTCTTATCATTAACTTTATCTATAAGTAGTTAGTCACCTTGAGCATTGATGTTCTAATGAAACATCATATGTGTACATTAATTGTAATGTAAACTATTCAACCGCCTATGGTCGCACGCCTATAGGCCCTTCTTTGCATATGTGTCCGTGGTGATAGGCCCTTGGAATAGCTGACCACTAAACCCTTCTCTATTATCCATATCACTAAACCATAGGCGTGTGAGTATGCTCACGTGAGCATGCTCACATGGTAGCGTCGCTGATACTCGGGCGTCGCAACGCCCCGTGGCGCCACGTGTTTCTACTTTTTATTTTGACAAAAATGGCAGGCTGCGACACCCGGGGTCGCAGCCTGGGTCCCACCCCGTCGGCTGCCGACGCCCGGGCGTCGCAACGGAGCTGCTGCCACGTGTTTCCACCTTGTTTTTGAAAAAAAATCAAGCAACGATGCCAAGCCGTTGCCCCAGACAACGCCGTCGCTTAGAGGGCAGCGACGATCGGGCTTCGCTAGCCAGAGGCCCCGCCGACGCTGGGGATCGCTAAAAAGCGACGTCGGGCGTCCCCCCCCCCACAGCGACCCCCCGACGTCGTTTTTTAGCGACGTTCGAGTGCGGCGGCCCAGCGATGGGCGTGCGACGTCCATTTGGGCTGCTACCCCGCCCCAAAAGGGGGCGCAACCCCGACGCCCCCCACAATTTCCTTTAGTGCATGTCCAAGGGGGATGGCTACATCATTATTGCTACTGACTACCCGGGGATGCCTCCGCGTGAGCCTGGCTGCGTGAGTGTGTGAGCGCGGCCAAGCTCACGCCACGTCACCGGTTCTCGTCACATTGGCTCAAGGGTTTGACGCCATGTCAGCAGTCTTCGCCAGTGTGGTTTATGCCACGTCACGCCTCGCCATATCAGTTCCACGGGCGTACCTATGACCGCGGACAGAACAGGGAGAAATGAGCCTACAGCCGCGGAATTGGTAGCCGGAGACTGTTTTTTTTTTTTTTTTTTTTTTTTTTTTTTTTTTTTTTTTTCGCTTTTGATATTTGGCATTTGGGTGGATGTGATGATCGGTGCCGGTCATCACTTCTGTCGGTGCCGCCGATCTTTTTTTTTTCTTTTTAAAAAATAAAATAAATTAAATTATAAATACTTTTTTTTCATTCGGCATTTGGGTGCCGACCATCACAGCTGTCGGTGCCGCCGATCATCACTCTCCGTTTTTTTTATTTTTTTATTTTTTAGGGGGACATTCGGCATTTGGGTGGATGTGATGGTCAGCACCGACCATCACTTCTGTCGGTGCCGCTGATCATCATTTTTTTTTTCTTATTTAATTTTAAATTTAAATTTAAGTTGGCTTTTTGACATTCGGCATTTGGGCGGATGCGATGGTCAGTGCCGACCATCACTTCTGTCAATATCGCCGATCATCACTTTCTGTTTTTTTTTTTTTTTTTTTTTTGGCTTTTGACATTCGGCATTTGGGTGGATGTGATGGTCGGTGCCGACCATCACTTCTGTCAGTGCCGCCGATCATTTTTTCTGGCTTTTGACATTCGGCATTAGGGCGGATACGATGGTCGATGCCGACCATCATTTTTATATTTTATATTTTATATATTTTTTTGGCTTTTGACATTTGGCATTTGGGTGGATGTGATGGTCGGTGCCGACCATCACTTCTGTCAGTGCCGCCGATCTTTTTTTTTGGTTTTTGATAGGGCGGATGCGATGGTCGGTGCCGACCATCACTTCTGTCAATATCACCGATCATCACTTTCTGGTTTTTTTTTTTTTTTTTTTTTTTTTCGACTTTTGACATTCGACATTTGGGTGGATGGACAATTTGCAACATTATTATGGAAATTCAATTCAAATCAATTCGTTTGCAACATCGTCGGCGGTGCAATGATATGACGTCTCTTATCCCTCCATTATGCTTCCAACTATACTGAGTGACAACTTTTAAAAGCACATGTATCATTGCACCTTTCGAAGTCTATATGTTTTCCTGTCGCTATGCACTGCAATCATCTTTTGAAGATGATCCTAACTCTCATTGTTATTTGGGGAGGGAGCAAGATCTTCCCGTGACAGCCTCTATGGCGCATATTTTTTGAGGATATTTTCTCGTCCTTGTAATTGTAAAAGTGAAACAAACATTTGTAATTGCACAATGTTAGATGCTACAATTGTAGGCCCCATGGTAGTCTTCATTGTATTCAGCCAAGGATTCCCTGCATTAATCCCATGGTCATAGGACCATCCTCGGTTATAGGCGGTGCATGTTCATGCTGACGTGGCAGATGACGGCGCAGTGCCACATCAGCATTTGTTGTCATATCAGCCTGCTGACATCATGCTCACGCCACGTCACTCCTGCGTGAGCGTACGCTCGCGCGCTCACGCCATTCCGTCGTTGCTGACTACCTGACCAACTGGGTAGAGGTCCAGCCATTGGTCTCATAAGAGGGATGCTAGATCGTGAGCGGTGAGCCTATGCTCACATGAGCGGTGCTGCCTCAAGACTTTGCGAAAAGGTACTGTACGCAATTCCGCGGATGACACCCATAACCGCGGACACGATGTCCTTGTAGGCATGTCAGTGACTATTTCATATGAAGAACACAGTTGCCAAGGATCCAACCAATTGGTGCGATATTGAAAGTGGGCACAATGAAGATTAGTAATTAAGGGGAAGGTGATATAGTGGATGGGTAATTAGGGTTTTTTTAGGGTTTTCTAGGGTTTTCTTAGTGAGTTCTTAGGGGGGTTTACTTTCCCTGCAGATGCCACTGAAACTGGTGTGCGGTGCCGCACACCCCTTTTCAGGATTTTTTTTTTTTTTCTTGGGTTTTTTAGGTTTTTAAAGGGTTTTTAGGGTTTTTTTAGGGTTTTTTTTTCTAGTGTGCGGTGCCACTAAAAGAGGTGTGCAGCACCGCACACCCCTTTTCAAGAGTTTTTTTTTTTTGTTTTTTAGGGTTTCTTTAGGGTTTTGTTTTTAGTGTGCAGTGCCACTGAAAGGGGTATGCGGTGCCGCACACCCCTTTTTAGGGTTTTTTTTCTTTTTTTTGGGGGTTTTTAGGGTTTATGGTGTTGGGATTCCTCAGAGCTTCCATCACTCTGATTTGGCAGGTACACAAGTTTGGTTTATTGCATGAGTATGAGCAAGCATAGTGATGGCACGGCACAAAATGAAATACAAGGTGAAAGATGGTATATTTACAAGCAATGAGCTGAAATATTTTGCTCACAAGGGTTAAGTAGGCTGACTCCGTGATCTACACTCTAACTCTTAGTACTTACAGGGGGACTAGGACTAGTCATCCTCGGAGTCATCGGAATCATAGCTATCCGTTGAGCCTGATGACTCTGCGGAGGATGATCTATTGTTATCACCCCGGCCCTATGCTTGCACGTGAACCATATCCCTAAACTCCCACAGAGCTCTGATCCAATCCCTGGCTTGCCTCAGAGCTCATACTCTCTGGTTTGGAAGGCTAGATGTAGTTTCTTATTTGAGGGGAAGCGCCCCAACATCAGATAGATTCTTTATAAATTGTACTCTGATCTGATGACTGAGGGCACAAGGTTTGGGTGTCCATGCTTTCAGCTTCCAACAGGTGCAGTGAAGGAAGGCGTCAACAGCTTCTCTCGAACTTCGACCTCACCTTGGCAAAATGCGACCTCCTCTGCACCAAGATCTGTGAATCTAGAGTCTCTTGGAATAACGACCTCCCCGGGGAATGGCAAATCGCCTGCTGAGACGGATGCTCCAGAGATCAACTGGCGCCATTAGAAAATGCGCATCTCCAAATCCAAAGTCCAAGCTCGATTGCGGTCTCTAGAAATTTCTTCTCCGCTATTCTCTGCTCTAAGCCCTTAGTTGCTTAGTGCCCCTATTTCTCTCGGCTTTACATTGCTCTGTGCCTCTATTTCCGGTTCTCGGCCCTCCGTTGCTTAGTACCCCTTTCCCTTTCTTGGCCTTTCTTTGATTCAATCCCCCCCGCCCCCCCCGGCCCTCCCTTCTTGGTCCTGGGTGTTCCCCGTGCGCCAAGTTTTTACGGCCTTTTAGGAGGTTATTTTTTCCTCCTCTATGTATACTCTGTTTTTTTAACAAGCCACAACGGCGAGAGGCTCTGTCCATTGAAGCAACAATTTTGACAAGCTGCCACGTGGGTAAGAGCTTTTTTAGACCAATCATATTCTTGACACGGTGTAAGGTCTGTTGACCATATTTTCTCCATTGACTTCAACACGATGCAAAGTCTCTGCCCTGAAGGGACAGAGCCAATAAATTTTCCAGGGCCTTTGTCTCCTGTTCTCTAAATTTGTTTAAAAAAAGAAAAGAAAAAAGAAGAAGCTGAAACTTAGTTGGGAGGGGGTCAGGGTCGATGTTACTCGTGTAGTGATGTACTGCACCGGGGTCGGCAATGCGACCGCGGCGAGTGGCTCACCCAGGCAAGGGCCGGGTGGGCCAAGGCTGGGGGCGCTGACGGGGCTGTTAGAGCATTCAACTCCCCGGGCACTCCATCACCATGGAGAATCACCAGCTTTGACAACAAGGTTTACAGTCAGATTCCACAATAACATATGACATGGAACTTTGAGGGCATAAGGCCATTGGGATTGGAGAGAATCACCCAATGTTTGCACAGCCGAGAGATTTACAGCCATAAAATCGGAAGATTTGAAGTACTCCATGCCAGCAGCCAATGCGTAGGATACTAGACAAAGCATTTCTCATAATATGCAACTGTAAGCAGCATAGTTGGTCTAGTTCCAGGAGGACCCCAGAATGTAGCTCAATTCTGGGTCTCATCTACAAAACTTCCCGTCGTCACTGCTTTTTCTTGGAGCCTTTCAACACTGCAGTTCTGTTGTTTAACCAATCATTGAAGTGTGCACTGGTCCTTTTTTTTCCAGATTTCCCGCTCAAAGATTTTCTGCCACTAGGGTGGCCCCTTTGAGAGAGAGAATGTGAATCTAGAGAGCACTTCTCCTTACTTTCACAACTGTGTGGCAAAACTGAGGGTCCATCGCCATCAGCATTGTCTGTAGCCTGTGCAAATTCCATTTCACTAATAATGCCCTTCCTTAGCTTCTTCATTAGCCGATACTCTCTCTCCATCTCCTCCTCATCCTCTATCCTTTGACTTCCTCTTCTTTGCTCCGCAGTCTCTCTCCGTTCCTTCTTGCCACTGGGTGGTCGTTCGCTCCTGACAAGACTGCTTCTCTGAGATAGACCTTGCAATTTGCTGGTCAGGTTCTTTTGACGTTGCTTCTCCCTAGCTTTTTCTCTGTTGAAGAGGCAGGTGAGAGCACTTTCAGATTTCTAAGTGATACAACTGATGAAGGGTTACACCTTGGCAAACAGAAGCAGATGCCTCAAAATGAAGGCAGAAAGACGCAGTTTCTTCTAAGCTGAAGCTCACCCACGTGCACATCAGAGTAGTTGGCTTACGAAACATGAACATCCAGCAAATACTTCTGGCTAGTGTCTGTCAGCATTGCACCTACTCAGAACATGAATGCAGCATCAGACCACAATCCCTGCTCAAATAGATGGCCACCCTTTCGACATTATAAGGATTGAAAATGATCAAAAGATACAAAAGGTGTGGCTTAATCAATGAAGTGGGACAGTACTTGAAAGGTATTGAGGTCACATCCACACCCTCAGCAGGTACAAAATTTTCCACAGACAGCAAACCTCGCCGCAACTCGGGCATGGAGGGCAGCTGCAGCAGTCCATAACCCATAGCAGCTCGGCCCACCTCTAGTTCTTTCCACCTGGCCAAGGGACACAGCGACCAACTCATACAGGTGTCACCACACAGATGGTGTATTCTGTCCCACTGTCAGGATTACAGAGAGGAAGAGGACATGTATATGCTAGGTTTGATATCCAACATTCCGGGCATGAAGTAGATTGAATAAGGTTCAGAGCTACAACCCTTACACCTGGAGTCTTCACCTGGCCGCCATTACCTCTCCACTTGTAAATTTGTTTCATCTATCGTAGGATCATTCTGATGGGTCCCATTCAAAATTTCGCAAAACGAACTAATTCACAACCTCCGATTTAACAGGTCCAGCAGTGCATACATGCTACAACGAGGAGTCTTACCGAAAAATGAAGGTGCATTGGTGCTCCTTGTAGGCACCTATGGACAGAAAAGCCCTCAACCCCTTCTCCATCACATCTCTATCCTTCTGAGCAGCTGCACGTAACTGCACCAACCTTCACTGGATTATCATTTTGGCTCACCATCCCCTCAGAAAGATAGTTCAAATTCCAAACCTTGTACAAACAAAAAATCAGCGCTGTTGTCGAGTCTGACAGAGGTTGATCACACATTGAGCTGTCAGGAATATAGAGACAGGTTCCTGGTATACAAAGTCGTTACATGGGACAAAACTGCCTGCCTACCAAGACCTCCACTGTAAAGGGTTACAAGAGTACAAATCATGCAGGAAAGCAAGGGGGAAATAGTCTAACACCAACCAGTGGCACAATGTCAGGAACAGAGCTAACTTTGGGGCGCTCTTCAATCGGCACTTTTCGGACATGCAGCAATTCAACATATGCATCTTCCTGCAGCAAAACCACCCTGCTCGTCACCATCAACACATGGCGACAACCAGACCCCAGCTCAAGGAACTCTGGCTTTCTTCAATTCCCCAACGTATGCAGTGCTTTATATGAATCCAAGTTAGCTCCAAACAGCAGCAAAATGTACTCCAAAATAATAGATGACGAAACATCTTGATCCTATTCCTTGACAGCACTGACACTTTGAATCTAAAACACTGCAACTTTGTCTCTCTGACCAGTGCCTACACATGTAATCAGCATTGGAGCAAGAACCTGTCTCGACATAGCCTGCAATGTGTACATCATAGCTTGTGTTCATTAGACACTAACCTACAAATATACAATTTACTATGGCTGACAAATACAACCATGTAACTACGAGACCATCACTGCCTAACAACAAAGTCAGTGGAAAAGAAGGAAATTGCACACATCCGTCGAACAAGCATATGTTGCGCATCAGAGTTTGGCCTCAGAAATAGCAGGCAAGAAGCCAAAGAAACACCTTAGGAAGAAGGAATACAAGTGCACTGCCCGACTGTCCCATACGAGCGGTGCGGCCTACACGATGCACAAATACGTTTGGATCCTGAGGTGGGTCATACTGTTAACCCCTCCCCAACAAGTGAATCCAAGCATAAAAGCAGGACGTCAGTTCATCTCTCTCTCTACTCAACCTTACTCCCAGCTGGAGGTTGAACATTATTAAAGATGGTAGCCATGACTGTTCACAGAACAGAGTATAAGACCAAGTGGGAGTGAACAGGTCACAATTGTGGATCCAACCTGTACTATCCAGTCAACTCCAGGAATGTCCAGCCCCCGTGCTGCTACATCAGTACATGCCCGCCTCCATTCCTGCAAATGTTGCAAGTGCCTTTCCTCGTGCTGACTGCACAATGAGGCGCACCTACATTTCAGATTCTCACAATTCCAATATCCAAAAATATATCAGATTCTATCCACACAGACACATAACCTTAAACTCATTGATTTGTTGACTGCAAAAGCAGTCTCGACAAACTACACTTCACAATCCCACTACTGTAGCTCCAGAAACTGCAGTCATTTAGGCTGAGCACTGGCATGCTAAGAAACAACTTAACTGTGATAGCTGCTACTAGAAGTCATACTTGCAGCTGCTACAAGAGTATTCCAAAATCTGCTGAATTATTTCTGCAATATTCACCTCTATCAGTATCAATAAACAGCAGACAAGAAAGTCCAAAAACAGACCTGCTTCATTTTTCCATGGAGTGCAACAGTAGATACACCAGACAGAGTGGTCAATCGAGGAAGCATAGTACCCCAGTAATCGACACACAAGTCATAAAGTATCTGTCCCATCCAACACCACCAATGAATTGTGCTCGAAATATTCAAACACATGCTCACCAATCATTTAACAGCAATTTATTTCACACAAGCAGGACTAATCAGACCTGGCTGTCTCAAACACTACCCATAGCCCAGTAACCTAAAAAATCTACGAGAACATGAATGTCTGAAGTCAAAACCCCGTGGAACATAGTACAATACAACAGTGCTTTTGGTGCAACAAGGAAGTGTGTACATATTTGAAGGTGTAAATCCACTGGACTTGTCAATCAATAGACCTTACCTAATGCTACTCAGTACCTGTTACTGACTCTAAACCGATGTTTACAAGGTTCTTGGGAGAGTCAGCTTGGTGTTAGCAGGCCGTGTTTCAATCTATGTCTGCTCAGCTGCTCTTCAATGTTTTCATCAATCAACTCCTCGAGGATGTGGAACGTGAGGGATTTGGGTTAAGGGTGGGTGATGTCAACATCCCAGTGTCAAAACCTTACATGATGGTCTTGTTTGACGAATGCTCAGAGAGGAAATGTACAAGTTGTGATGGCTTCTCGTCCGCTTCACACTCCAAGTACTGCCAACTTCACATGACTAGTCAATACAGTGCATCGTTTACAGCTCCTATTCACTGTCATTTTACATTGAATCTCTGTCTTTGCCCCAACTCTAGCTTCTTTAAACTCAACTGAGCACATACAACATGAGTATATTGGCAGCAGCTGACCCCCAATTTGAGGCACTACAATACAAGGCGGTTCATATATTATTGTCCACCCATCAAACACTTGCAAGCAAACGTCAGGAGAGGAACCACACTGCTGCTATTCAACGAAAACACACCTGCAGAGTGAGTCCAGCTGGTGTCTTTGAAGAAACAGATGTGTTGGAAGAGGAGGTGAGCCGCTTGGCCTGGGTTTGCACCTCCACATGCATGGGGTTACGTAGCCCTGCTCGGGCCAGGTCCTCTACTGCCTCTGTCTGTGTTGCTGAGAAAAGGCCCGTACGCCGCTGCTTGGGCAGCCGTGCTATGACTGCTGTTAGCTGCCTCTGAAAACCCATATCGAGGAGCTTGTCTGCCTCATCCAGGATCAATACCTGCAACCGTCCACTTTCAGAACACCCCAACACATGCACCACTTCTAAGGCCTATGTTGTAAAATGAGATATTCCTGCGTCCCAATCCAGACAGTCCCTGTAGGATGGGAACTCATGTACCACTAGTCTACCATACCATTGCAGTTCTTACATGCAGTCCAACTTCATAATACTTGTGACATGATGTCATTCACTGCCAGTCACCAAGACACCAGCAGAACAGTACAGAGTAAACCCAGCATCTGTACACTGAATAGCATATTTTTCCTTATGAGAAGGAAGCCACGTTGGAAGTGCATTGCAACACACACACCCTTCTGTACTTTTGTTGCAGCAGGCAATACATCACCACTGATGCATAGGTAAATTGTCTTAGAAGATGTAAATATTCCAATGAATCAACATGGTCCAAGAATTCCATGAGACGCTTATTGATGCAGCCCTGTCACCCAATCTGAACAAGGAAAAAATAAGAGACTTAGAGAAAACCTCAAGATTCCTGAAGTCCAGTAGAGCTACTCGCTCCATGATGTCATGTAAACGACCAGGAGTGCCAATCAGCAAGTTTGCCCCGCTGTCCTTTACCTTTGCTGACTCCGTAGCAACATCAGTTCCACCCACTAGAAGCATTGCTCTGATACCAGACAATGTTTCTAGAAAGGGCTCCAGCACGTGGAATATCTGCGAGGCAAGCTCTCGGGTCGGGGACACGATCACAGCACCAACCTGCATCATGAGTCTCGAATTCCATCACCAGGTCCAGGGTTTAGGGTTTAAGGAAATGCACTGACGCAATCCCTAGGATTGTTTGGGAACTCTGTTGTGAACATAGTCACATCCTGACCAATGCAAGGTGAATAGTTTATTATGGTCAAAAATCGCAAGTGCACAATTGATGATGAAACCGTACGCGAAGAGTTGGGGCACCTGATAAGGCTTCAGAGATTCAGGGAGCGTCGCATTATTTCAACAAGAGGCACAACAAAAGCCAGAGTCTTGCCTGATCCTGTAGCAGCGTCCACGGCCACATCTTCGAAGCTGCAAAGCAACGGGATGGTGGCAGCCTGCACAGGCGTGGCAGTTTCAAAACCAAACGAGTCCAGCACCACCACTGTCGCCTCCGACAGCGCTGGCACCAGCTCCCGGAACGGTATGGTGCCTTTCACCGCCATGTCTTTCTGTCTCCCCATATCCCCGCTTGCAGAATGGGTTGCTTCGTTACTTCTCCGCAACTCACATGATCCTGCCTAGATTTATATCTGAATTCTGTCAACAGTTTAGTGTTTCGGAACGCAATTCTCCTCCTGTTCCCGACGCCTCAAAGAATTTACAATCGATTGGACACTCCCTCGACATGTAACGAGAATCACGGCCATACGTTGCAAACAAACCACCTTTCTACTGATTTCCAAGAGTACCAGACGGGTACTGTGAATGACTCAACCTAACATCAACTCACAGAATTCAATGGAACACGATCCGTCGAACAGCCAGAGGAGAGAGCGTGAAGCTGCTGACAAAAGGCGATGGCCATAACGTGAGGTTCGGACCGAACCAGTTGAAATTTAGCCGTACCACATCACGAACCTAAACTTTCACTTGCGCTTGGTGTACCCATAGTGTGAGAACGTCTTGCGAACAAGGTATTAACCCTACCCGTGATCTGGCCTGGACAAACCTAAAACTGCTGTGCACACTGAACACCCTCTCTCTCTCTCTCTCTCTCTCTCTTTTCAGCGGCCCTTCGCCCGGCCGCCTGCAGCCATGGTACGTTGCCTTCTTTGTATTCACGCTTGGTTTCTGCTTCTGATCGTCGTTGTGTTGGTGTACATACCTGCGCTGCACGTTGGAAACAGCTTTGAGCGATTGTTCGCCTCTTACTGGCTCTCTGGATGTTGTATTGGTGTCTACGTGCGTTGTTCGATGTCCTGTATCTGTGCAGGACTGCTACGTGAAGTGTCGATCTGGTCTTGACGTACAAGGAAATGAACAGCCTCTCTTCTTTGTCGCTGACTTCTTCAATGTGAGAAGGTCTTGATCTAGTGGGAAGTTTTGGTTGAGAATTGACGGTAGTGGTGGCATGGCGCAGGTTAAGTACGCAAGGGAACCTGACAATCCCACCAAGTGTGAGTCTTGTGTACAGTGTAGGGTTAATTTTTTCAAGGCAGGTATGCTTTGTTTGTCACGGCTGCATGTCAAATACATACTCAACGGTCTGGAATCTAATTTCGCCTTTGTTGGTTTCTTGACTGTGCAGCATGTAAAGCCAGAGGGTCGGATCTCCGCGTCCATTTCAAGGTATGATGCTACAAAACTGAAGGTGAAACAGGGCCTCCCGAATAGAAGAGGACGTTACCGGAATCTTTCATTACGCAGTTGGGCAGGCTTTTAAGGGTCCACGTTAGTTACCCATGGTAGTGGAAACTCCTCATTGAAAGGTAGCAGGATTGGAGAGCTGTGTCCTGGTAGCATCTGTGGAGTTCCTCCGGGATACTGTTAGGGCCCTATAACCAGCTTGTTTCCGGGTGGTAAATGTGACATTGACATTCATGCACCTCAGTCTGAATAATATTTTTCCCTGTTGTTGCTGCAGAACACGAGAGAGACAGCGCAGGGAATTAAGAAGCTGGAGCTGTCAACGGCCAAGCACTACCTTGAGGATGTGCTTGCTCGCAAGCAAGCCATTCCTTTCCGCCGATTTTGTGGTGGGGTTGGGCGGACTGCGCAGGCCAAGTCGCGACATTCTAATGGGCAGGGACGGTGGCCTGCGAAGTCTGCTACCTTTCTGCTTGGCTTGTTGAAGAATGCAGAGAGCAATGCTGAGGTGTTACTTCTATCCTCTTTATTCATGTCATTGTTGGAGCCACTGTTTTTCTCTGGGTTTGTTCATCTCAACTTTCACATTTACTCTTTTCTCGCATAAGGACTATTTTGCCTCTTCTCCATACTGGTGTGGTGTGACCTGAAGGGGTTGTGTATGTGGTACTGGTTTCCGGTGGGCAGGTGAAGGGACTGGATGTAGACACCCTCATAGTTTCTCACATTCAGGTCAACAAGGCACAGAAACAACGCCGGCGGACATACCGGGCCCATGGGCGAATCAATCGTGCGAATGCTCTCCCTAGTCTTTTAATCTGGCTGGGTCTTGCTTCAATTTCATGTCTGAATTGGGGAGTGTTCGGATGCTTAAGTTTAAGAGTGGTCTAGGAAAATGATGGTGCAATAGGCATTGAAACTATTCTATGTCCACTCTTTCTCATGAGATAATGTGTATGGTTGTATGCAACTGTATAGACCGTATATGACTTGTGTGTTTGTAATATGGGGTAACAGCTTACATGTCCTCCCCGTGCCACATTGAGCTTACTCTCTCTGAGAAGGAGGTTTCGGTAAAGAAAGAGGTGAGTTTTGACATTTCACTCTAGAGGTGTGGTTTGATATGTGGCCAAACGGGCTCCATTTATTGCCGCAGGGGGGGGGGGGGGGGTGTTTGTGGAAGATATGGCAAGCTTTATTCACAAGGAGTATCTGTCTTTACTTGAAGAGCTGCTCTCTTAGCTTGTTGAGTCAGTCAGTGTTAGTAGGGGAACTAGCAGATAGGGTGGGTGTTTGTGGAAGATATGGCAAGCTTTATTCACAAGGAGTATCTGTCTTTACTTGAAGAGCTGCTCTCTTAGCTTGTTGAGTCAGTCAGTGTTAGTAGGGGAACTAGCAGATAGGGTGGTTGCAGATTGCCAAGAGATGAAGATAGAATTTTCTGTTTGTTTCACGTAGTGTTTTCTTTTGTCATGTATCTTAATGCTTAATCGATTTCTTGGTGTTTCCATTTGGCAGGCTGAGGCTGAGATTGCTCCACGGAGGCCACGGAAACCGCAAGCTCGTCTGCGAAGTGGTGCTTCATCGTCTGCTTAGGCTCGTTGCAGTTGTATGCTGAGATAGCAGTCTATGGACACTAATTCGAAGTTGTCTGCTGCAGGCCAACTGGTATCATGGGTCCCTCCACGTTCCTGGCAGCTGCTGTTCCTTCGGTGTAACTATGCATTGCCTCTTAATCTATGGCACTTAATTCTTTCTGGTGTCAGCAAGTTGTATCTTGAGATATGTGCCGGGATGTGTGTTATTCAGGCTGATTTCTTAAGCCCGTGCTTGCTTTCTGTCACATCTCATGCACTGTGTGAATGAACTTACAAGGAAAGGAAAGGATAACTTCCATAATCATCAAATCAAAATTCTGAAAAACCTTGGGACTTCTTGTGTAGGCAATAATTGCCACTATGTCAGTGCATATGGTTTAACTTCGAGCATAACTTTCAGAAAAGTTGTTGTACTTTTGAAGGTTTGTTTTCTGTAGATCATTTTCACTAGGATGCACATGGGGAGCTACTGTCCCCTTCCTTAGGCAAAGGTTGGGTGGGTTCTGGGATGGTGCCAGTGGTGAATCAGAAACTTACCCACATTGCCTAATTCATGGGATATCTACAGATTTTCCTGGGCCATCACACCCCTAGCTATGTCGTTGTTATCACAGTTAGGCTGAGTCAGTTCTGACAAAGGGTATGTTTTTAGATGGTTGAGTACAGCTCTCATGAGTTTTTTGTTATCACAGTTAGGCTGAGGCAGTTCTGACAAAGTCAAGTCCAATGATGATTTCTCACCAATAAGGAATCAATAATGAGTCTGAATTTTTTTGATGTCATCCTTTTCCCAATGAGGTGCCAGCTGGGTTGATGGTATGCAAGGACTGGCTTTGGCATTTTTCCCCAGCTTTGTCAGCTGTCAGGGTGCTTGTTCCTGTGATTTATTGGTGCCCTTAGGGAAGGCAAAAATTAGTAACTCTTACCTATTTTGTGATGAGGCTGGACCTCAAGGATCACTCTTAACTCTTCCTGAGCCTTCTCTTCAGGAATTTGTAAACTGTAATTTGGAGTGATTGATAGTTGTTCTCCAGACCTTTCCAACCAGTTGACCATGATGCCTGTTTTCTGCATTGCAAGTCCGTTTGGTTCCACCTAGATGTGGTCTTTGAGAGGATGTGGCCAGTGATGCAGTAAAATGTCGCCTAATCTGTTAGAGGGCCAATTTCCAACAATTACACAAACTACCGACTGTTGGCTAGGCTAGTAAAGTGATGACATACCTGATATTAAATTTCATTCTTAGGATCATTGTAAGATGATCCTGGATTACTGGTCATTGTTTGGCCCACTGTTGTCTGTGATTTCTAACCCCTAATTTTCCAAGTGACCACATCATTGTCGCTGGTTAACTTTGTATGGTGGTGTGTACCCATGATCTCTCATGAAAGCAAGCAAAATGAGTGGACACCGGCTGCTCTAAACCTCTATACCGAGCATAGACGCATAAGAGGACTTTCACAGGGCTTGCACTGCATTGGATGGGTCTCTCTCTAACTACTTTCTTTTCAAGAGGGCAGGCACGTGGTTTAACCCTTAACTTCTTACAAGGTAAAAATTTTCACTCTCAAAAAGTACTACCCCTTGGAACTAATGGGAGGCTACCTACCTACCAAGATTCATCCACAAAAATGAACCATACACCTATATACCTACTTGGCCTCTACACCATCTCCCCAAATTTTAAGCAATTCCACCATTGAATTTGAGAGATTATATTGTTTATTTGGGAAAGTTTTTATTTTTATTTTTGCTTTGAAATAAACCTTTATTTGCTTTGACCAAGCTTGTTGAGGGCTTTTTGAGTTTTCCAAAAGGCCTACCCCAAATTTTAATGTATAGCACAAGTATAAAGTGCATGCCAACTTTCACATCAAACCAACATTTTCCTACATATGCTGCTTTGTATGGTTGTCATGTCCATCCATAACAAGCATATACAAACCTGAACATGTCCTCCAAAACATGTCATCCCAAAAACTGTGACTAAACACATCCCTATGGTGAGGGGCTGTCTTAGGACACCTTGAAGCACTAGGCAAATTTTCAAGAGAATCTAATGGAGAAAACCTAAATTCATATAGGTCGAGTAGCATCTGGGGTGGCCCAATGAGGGGGTCACTAGTCCACTCTCCTTCACCCATCCTTCTCTAATTCGTGTCCCTTCAAAAAAATCTGGAGATTGCCTGCCTGCTCCAAATGGCATGCAATAAATTGGAGCCACCGCATCTGCAATAAATGCTTAGAAGAAATGGATGACAAAAGACTTCATCTGCAGATGTTACGATGTTGGGTCCAACAGTGCGACCCTTATTGGGTCGCGTAGGAAGTTAAGGGTTAATTAGTGGAAAACTCCCTCTCCTTCAGACCAGTGTTGGACCGGTATCAGCAACATTTCATACCAGCCAGGGTATGGTAATGTCGGTGAAGAGGCCTCCTTTATACCTGGCAGGTCATGGTATCAAAGTAGGTATACTTTTAATGTACCAGTCTGGTATGTATATTGTTTTTGTTTGGCCTGGTATGGTATGGTATCAGTATTGCAAATTTCAAATCTTACACTGGGGGTATATCAAAATACTGGTATCAATATAGGATTTTTCTTTTTTCTTTTTTTCTTTTTTTAAAAAGCTGAATGCCGCAAAATAAAATAAAAATCTGTCCAAATTATACTGCTGAGGTGATCACTTCAGCCATAATGCATCCTATACCCTACATGAGTAAAGTCAACAACAATGAAAGGGAAGCATAAGGGAAAGAGAGGCATACCCTAGAGTATCTCATCAATATCAGCAACTTCCTCAATATTGATAGCCCCCAAAATCGCCATTCAGATCGCCTCAATCAAAGAGCTGCAACCCTCCATTGCTGTTGCACCCTAAATCCCTAACGCTCCACATATTGCTACCTAGGGTGCAAGCTACGGCGGAAGACAGGGTACTGGTATCGACAAAGCTGCGTTCATTGTGATACCAGGCTGGTCTGATAGGAGCCCAGGTATTACTGTTTTATTATATTTCCCCCAATATATTCTGCCCAGGGTATTGCCAGTTTCTTATACCCGCCTGGTCTGGTACCCTGCCACCCCCTCCAGCCCTAAAACGCTTGGTGAACGGATGGCCCAGGGCGGTTCACGTGGCGAGATCCCCCACGGTTACCACGCCAACAGGCGCTGGCCGTTGGATTGCAGCTGCCACGGGATCCAGTTCCCAGGCGCCAAGGGGTGGTTCCTTTGGTGCTTTATGGTGAAACTCTGCCAGGGAACGCAAGTTTTCTGGCTATTTTTTCGTTTTTCCCCCTGTTTTTTTACAAGGGCGTGTCCCAACCCATAATGTTTGAGTGCTTTCTGGCTTTATTTCGCTTAAAAAATATGGGCTGCTTGAGACGCCTCTCATTTTAAGATAATAGGGTCTTCAATGGGCACGTGGATTCGTCGTTGACGCCAGCACCATTGCCCAAGAGCAAGTTAGGTAATCCTCCATGAATGGTTCCCATCGCCGTCAGTTCATGGAAAGACATCCTCCGGACGACTTCCCCTACGACGAGGCACCTCTGGAGGTCTCAGCCTCAATGGAACAAGAATTCGCGGACATACTTTGCATTGTAGGTGATGACAAATACCTGGAGGCACATGCCCGATCTGCTCTTCGTATGTGCAGAGGGCAGCTCGTTGATATCCTGGCGAAAAGTGCGGCTGGAATGTTGCACCCTGCGGCAGCGAAGGCTTTCCGTCCTCTGAACGACCAACAACAACATGTCTCTGAAAAGGAGACGAGATTTCGTGGAGGCCTGGAAAACCCGGCCTAGGGTTTTGCGGAGAACCAGCAAGAGGGTGTCTGCACCTGCACCTGCAGCACATATATACTCGAAAATTCGCAAGGTTTCAGGTCGTGTAGGTGTCACGAAGAAGACAATATAAGTCTGCAATTCCTCTGGTAGCATTGTCCATTTCTGAAATACAAGTCCGCAATGGACTCATGCACAGTCTCCCAACGAACTCTTCCAGTCTCCCAACGGACTCTTCCAGTCTCCCAACTGACTCCCACACAGTCTCCCAACAGACTCCTGCATAGTCTCCCAACGGACTCACGCACAGTCTCCCAACAGAGTCACAGTCAGCAGACTGCGCACGCCAGTAAGCCAATATGCTGGTCAGTCTGCTGCCTAGTTTGTTGTCCACTCCAAACGTCTGCTCACCACACTCCCACCTCATCCATGCAACTCTCCCAGCAGACTGCTAGACAGACTAAGTCTCAAGTAGACTCATCCACAATAGTAGACTCAAAATGGACAGGGTCCCAGTGGACTACCTCCCTAACGACTCATGCCAATCCAGCGTCCAAGTGGACTCATGGACATGGTGCCTACCAGACCCACGAGTCCCAGCCTCGGCAGCATACTGCTCGCACATTCAAGCTCAGCAGACTCGGGTGCACAGTGCATGGAAAAATTGACACCATTGTGTCCATTGACTTTAGTGACAACATTACAAAACATGCCAGCACCCACAGTACACAAAAGTGCTCATCGCCACTGGAATAGTAAGCGAAAATACTCGCATTTTTTATTTTGGTACATAGACTTCACATGACAAGTACATCATACTCATGAGAGCAGTTTCTCTAGATTGTCCAACCCCCGCACGATATACTGGGCACACTGCATTCGCTGCCCAAGTGCAAACTTGAAAGTAAACCAGTCCTTCGTGAAAGGTGTTCCTCTCTCTGGCTTTGCAGTCTTGGAGACATTTCCTCTGACTTTTGCCCACTCATAAAACACTTGAATGAATGACATGACGTAAAAGCCACACTCCCAGCTGAATGGTTGCTGGGGCACATCAGGCGCGTGGAACTGAAATGCTTGGACAATCTCGTGCCACTCCAGTGAGTCCATCAAGTACCCTAAGCACTCAGCATGAAGCTTCCGAATCCACCCTAGAACAAAGGGACAACTATGTGAGTCCCTGATAGAGGTCAGGTGAGTGTAACAGCCCTTGCGGAGGTCGATGATACAAACACTCCAGTGCCCCCTGCAATGGTATCAAACAACATGACATCATTGCACAATCATGATGGGCAGACTCAGCGGACTGACACTCAGCAGACCGACCACTCAGCAGACTCAGCACTCAGCTGACTCAGCAGACTCAATCTTCAAACCCAGTCCACTAGACAAATATAGAGGTCAACTTAATCGCTCAGAGTCAAGACGACACTGCGAAACCAGACTATGACTCAGGAGACAGTCTCAGCAGACTCGGAAGAGTTCTTACTCGTCCCCAATTGGTACCAAAATGAAATCGCACTCTTTCAAGTCTTTGCCCAGTCGTTCAGTGCTGAGGCAACCTTTGAAGACCTCCAGAAGGCTTTCACGTTGCCCCACCCCCAATGACTTCAACACCGTCCACGTCGACGTTGGAAGAACAACAATAGTGTTGGTGAACGCAGCCTCAACTGACTTCTCATAGAATCGACACCACAGCTCCAGGAGTCTATCTATGCACTCCGACTCAACCTTCTGGAGCGCCTTTATGCCTGGGGGGTGCACTCCTCATTAAATGTACCAGCCACGTGCGTGCACAGGAGGGGGTATTTTAAACCCCCCCATGTACAACATTATACATATAGAGGGGAATTTAAAACACCTTAAATATAATATTACAGGAGGGGGTTGTTGAGTTTTCAGGGGTAGTGTAGTGGTAAGAATGATGATTAGGTTGCGATGCACCGCGGGATCAATTCCTTTTGTTTGGTTTTTTGTTTTTTGTTTTTGTCTCCCCGCGATCTTTCTCCCCTTCCCTCTAGCGGCTTTCTCTTTTCCCTCTCCTCCTCTCATCTCCTCTCCCGCGTTCGCCTTCCCTTCCGCGAAGATGCCTGAACAAGATGTGGCATCGTGCAAGCCTGGCAGTCCTAGAGAAGGGCAAAGAGGTGCATGGGGATATCGTCAAAGCTGGAATTGTACCAAATGTCATTCTAAACACTGCCCTGGCAGCTCTGGAAAAGGGGAAAGAGGTCCATGGCGACATCTTCAGAGCTGGAATTGTACCAGCTGTCATTCTGAACAATACCCTGGTGGACATGTTTGCAAAATGTGGGTGCATCTTGGCGAACAACCGTGCAAGGATCTGTTCTTGATGTAAGTGAAGAGGGTCGCTCTCAGATGGGAGTGTACACCGGAAATGTATCAGAAAATGTTTAGTCTTCAAGCTTCCCGCACGTCGGGCATTGACAGGCTACCTCTCATCTCTGCATCTGTTTGTTTGTTCAAAGGTACACTCCCCGACCTGCATTTCAATTTCAGTCTATTGCCAAGAGTAGAGAGAGCGAAATGTACTCATATGACGTTTGCCATTGCATTGTGGCCATTTACCCAGTCCGTGCCCAGTTTGGGCGGAACGGGGAGAGGTGTGTGTGAGGGAGAAAGTACTCATGATAGCCTTGTGGCCATAGACCCTGCACCCTGATTGGGCAGAACAAAGAGGAGGAGAGAGAGAGTCATGACACTGGTTGCTAAAACCTTGCCAGCCCTAGACCCCGCCCCAAAGCAGAAGATGGACATGGCGAGGAGGAAACAACAAGTAGGACTGCGAAACCACTTCAATCCATGCCCCATCAAAGGGACCTATCTTCATTTACAAAGTCAAAGGGAGTGTTCAACACTATGGCTGAACGAGGTGTGGTGTCGTGGAGTGCGGTGCTTGCAGGGTATGCACAGCAGGGACGTGGGATGGAGGCTTTGGAGACCTATGAGCAAATGATGTGTGACGGGGTGAAGCCCGACCACATCACGTTTGTGTGCGTTTGCAGTGCGTGTGCAAGCCTGGCAGCCCTGGAAAAGGGCGAAGAGGTGCATGTCGACATCGTCAGAGCTGGAATTGTACCAAATGTGATCCTGAACACTGCCCTGGTGGACGTGTATGCCAAATGTGGGTGCATGGAGGATGCAAAGGGAGTGTTTGACAATATTGCTGAATGAGATGTGGTGTCGTGGAATGCAATGATCGCAGGATATGCACAGCATGGTTGTCATAGGGAGGTCCTGCAACTATTGCAAAAGAACGGCTTGAAGCAGTTTGTGTTCTCTCTGCATGCAGCCACACTGGCCTTCTGAATGAAGGAAGACGCTACTTCGATTCCCTGATTCAAGATCATGGTGTCACTCCGACAGTATAGCACTTTGGCTGCATGGTGGACCTTCTTGGACATGCGGGACAACTGGATGAGGCAGTGGACCTGAACGTGCGGCAACATCTATCCTCAAGTGGAATGAACAGGATGCCGCGACTTATGTTGCTATCAAACATCTATGCTGTAGCTGGCAGGTGGGTTGATACTGTAAAGGTGAGAAGAATGATGAAGGTCAGAGGGGTTGTAAAGGAGCCAAGTCGCTGCTGCATTGAGGTTTGCAACAGGGTGCACACCTTCGTTGTAGATGACAAGTTGCATCCCAGAATTAAGGAAATCCATGCTGAGCTGAGAAGATTGTCTGGGAAGATGAAGGTGATTTGCCAGGAGCCATTTTCCAGATTACCTATGATTATCTACAAGAAACCTGCATGGATAGATGGTCAAGTGGAAGCTGTAGCAGCGGCGGCACAATTGATAAAATCAAGCGTTGCTAATGAAAGCACCTTCTTCAACACATTTCACCCTGTTTTTCCCTCTTATCAGAATCGGCCCTAAATATCCATATTGAATTCTGCAAGTTAGCTGGTTGAGTGAATCTTTGATAGTTTGGAGTGACTTTGACATGATACTCCCAACTGACAACATGAAAGTATCCTAAAAGAGGTAACAGAGATGAGGAGAAGCTGTGGAATGAATACTTTTCTGACCCCAGTCAATGGTGGGACAACCGAGGCAAAAAGGTGAATACAAAAAGGTGAATGCCTGTCAGATTACCTGTCATTCTGAACACTATGGCTGAACGAGATGCGATGTCGTGGATTGTGATGTTTGCAGGGTATGCACAGCAGGGGTGCGGGATGGAGGCTTTGGAGACCTATGAGCAAATGATGGGGGAAGGGGTGAAACCGCCCACATAACATTTGTGTGCGTTTGCAATGCGTCTGGCAGCCCTGGAAAAGGGCAGGGCAAAGAGATCCCTGGTGACATCATCAAATCTGTAATTGTACCAGATGACATCCTGAACATTGCTCTGGTGGCCATGTATGCCAAATTTGTGAGCATTGAGGATGTCAAGGGAGTATTCAACACTATGGCTGAATGAGACATGGTGTCGTGGAATGCGATGCTTGCAGGGTGTGCAGAGCAGGAGCGCGAGATGGGGCTTTGGAGACCTGAAAGCAGATGATGGGGGAAGGGGTGAAGCTCGACCACATCATGTTTGTGTGCTTTGCAGTGCGTGTGCAAGCCTGCAGCCATGGAAAAGGGCAAAGAGGTGCATGGTTGCATCACCAAAGCTGGAATTGTACCGGATGTGATTATGAACCATACCCTTGTGGACATGTATGCCATTGTGGGAGCATTGAGGATGCGGAGGGATTGTTCAACACTATGGCTGAACGAGGTGGTGTCGAGGAACACGATTCATCCAAGAGGTCAATTTTAAACACAAGATTACTTCTGATTCCCTGCGGATCAATAGCTACAAGAAAGCTGCGTGGGTAGATGGTCAACTGGAAACAGCAGCGGCAGCAGTGCATTTGATAGAACAAGGCGCTGCTAATGAAGGTACATTCTTCAACACATTTCAGCTTGTTTTTCCCTGTTATCAAAGTTTTTCCCTGTTTTTTCCTGAATGAGCATGGATAGAGTGTGGGTCCAGATTCATCCAAGAGGGCTGGACTTCAAGCTCCAGATTACCTTGATTCCATGTGGGGGTCAGTAGCTACAAGAAACCTGCATGGGTAGATGGTAAACTAAAGGCAGCAACTGCAGCGGCACAGTTGATAAAATCAGGCACCTCAACCATGACCACAGCTTCTGAAAGAGGATCAAGAGAGGGAGTCCACAATGTTTTTCTACTCAACACCCTTGTCAACATGTATGTTATGTGCGGGAGCATCATTGATGCTCACCAAGTGTTCAACAGAATGCCTCAACGATCTTTGATCACGTGGAATATAATGTTGGCAGAATGCAATGCGTGTCCAAGCCTGCGAGATCTGGAAAAGGGGAAAGAGGTCCATGGTGACATTGTCAAAGCTGGAATTGTACCAGATGTCATTTTGAACACTCCCCTGGTGGACATGTATGCCAAATGTGGGTGCATTAAGGATGCGAAGGGAGTTTCCATGGCTGAACGAGGTGTGGTGTCGTGGAGTGCGGTGCTTGCAGGGTATGCACAGCATGGACGTGGTATGGAGGCTTTGGAGACCTATGATCAAATGATGGGGGAAGGGGTGAAGCCCGACCACATCACGTTTGTGTACATTTGCAATGTGTGTGCAAGCCTGTCAGCTCTGGAAAAGGGCAAAGAGGACCATGGCGACATTGTCAGATTTGCAATTGTATCAAATGTCACTCTGAATAATACCCTCGTGGACATGTATGAAGGGAGTGTTCAACGGTATGGCTGAACAAGATGCGCTATCGTGGAGTGCGATGATTGCAGGATATGCACAGCAAGGGCGCGGGATGGAGGCTTTGGAGACCTATGAGCAAATGATGTGCGAAGGGGTGAAGCCCGCTTTGCATTGCATGATGTTGAGGAAGAGCTTAAAGAATCGTCTCTTTGCCACCACAATGAGAAGCTGGCCATGTTTTTGGGCTTATCAACACACCCTCTGGGATGTCTTTGGGGATCATCAGGAATCTTCGGATGTGTGGTGATTGCCACACAGCCACCAAATTCATCTCAAAGATACCTAAGCAAGAGATTGTTGTACGGGATGCAAACCGCTTTCACCACTTCCAAAATGGTGTTTGTTCTTGTGGGGAGTATTGGTGAAATGAAATGCTTGTCACCTAATTGAATGTATTGAACTCTGTCAGCTGCGAGTCAGGTTGGACTCCAACAGTGGCAGCAAAGGCGCACGAAATCTCTTTTTGGAGAGGAATTCTCAACAATAGGTTTTGAACATAATTGGACATTGCGAAGGTTGAAACTGTAGAACAAATTCAGAAACTGTCCTAGTTGATGAACAGAGGTGCAGTGACTAGGTCTTCATGGTCTTCAAGAGGGTCACTCTTTGATGGACTGTATATCAGAAAATGGAAACTTTCTTCAGGCCTCTTGCACATCGGGCATTGACAATGTCCCTTTCCTCTCTGCATCTGATTATTGTTCAAAGTGAGATTCCACAGCAAGTTTTATCGAGGGCAAACAGATTTTTTCTAATTAATTTATTAGATTTTATTCTATTTTTAAATGAATAAACTTGATATAATATAAAAACATACATATACATATTTGAGGGTATTTTTTAATTATTGAAAATGAAAATATACATACACAAGGCTGTACTTTTTAAAAATTAAAAATTTCTATATATTTACAGGAGGGGGTTTTATAATCTTCAAAATGTATGTACAGAGGGGGTATAAATGATCCAAGGACCCGTATACAGGGGGTTTTTTTATTAGGCGGCGAACGCACGTGATACGGACATTTTATAAAGAGTGCACCCCCCAGGCCTTTATGTCATCCGGCGACAGTCCGCATTCAAACTGTGGGTCCCCTTCAAAAAACATCAGCATGGAATTACCCGCCTTGACGTGCAGAGCATGTGCTTTGCCAAACCGAGCACCCATCCTGCACAGAGCAGACCATCCTTCGGGAAGCCTCATGTACTGAACAGACTGACGTCAACATGGTACCAAACACTCTACAGGCTGGTCAGCAGGTTTGTCCACACTTGCTGGACCTGTCTTTGCAGCTTCGTGGGTCGCATGCGTAGAACTGACCCGCGCATCGAGGGGCGTGCTCACCCCCACACCTTTCTTGGTTGTCGATCCCACGTTTGCAGCATGGGCGGAAGATGTTATGTCCTCAGAAGTAGACAGTTTGCCGACGGAGGGACGAACATCCTGTGAGAATACCGAGCAAAATGGTGAATTAGCCCAATTTCACAATGTGCTAAAACATAAACAACAGTGCTGAAAGAGGAAATGGCACAACCTGCCTAAGGGGTGAGGGAGCAGACTCCATGTAATCCAACGCTATAGCAGACGGTGTCTGCGCCGCATGTTCTTCGTCAGTCCTTTCGTCTGTGAATTGTGCAGTCTGCTGGCAACTCTGCGGTTCAGGCTCTTCCTCAATGTGGGCAGTGTGCTCGGTGGCAGGTTGGTCGTCAGTCCTTCCTTCTGTGAAGTATGCAGTGTGCTGGTCAGGTCGTGCAGTCGGAGCTGAGCTATGCAGTCTGCCGCTCCGGGCCATCTTGGTCAGTCCTTCCCTCTGTAACCTGTACAGTCTGCTGGTTAGTCCGCAGTTCAGTCTGCTCATCAATTAAGACAGTCTGCTGCCCCGCCACAGGTTGCTCGGCAGTCCTTCCATGTGTCGACTGTTCAGTGTGTTGGTCAGTCTGGTGGACAGCCAGCTGGGTGTTCGGATCTCCATGGACTTGAGAAACATCAAGAACATGTATGGAAGACCCACCGGTAATTGCTTCCTCAGACTCTTCTGTAAGATCTATGATACGATTTTGCGTTCCCAGATTGAGTTCGGTCATCACGTAAGACTCATCTATGGCTTTCGCCACTGAGCGCACGAAAACGGGACTGAGCTGGAAGGTCATAGAAGGTAGGCCACGGGGAGCTGGATAAGAATGCTTTACCAGTGACTTGATGATGTTGTCAGTGAATGTGTCTGGGGGAAAAGTGGACTTGCTCAAAACACTCATACTGGCAGATCCAAAAACATGTTGTTGGGAACTCAGCAGAAAGGGTCCCGGTGAGGCCAGTGCATCCGAGTCTGTTGCACAATCCAGAGAACAAACTGGCTGTTAGTCTCTTGGACAGTCTGCTCGGCCATCTGCTGAGTGGGTTCGCCAATGTGCTGCACAGTCTGCTGAGGGGCAGTCTGCTGGCCATGTTCGCTGGTCTGCTGCACAGTCGGCTGAGGGGCAGTCTGTTGGCCGGTCTGCTGCAATGTCTGCAAAGTTCGCTGCCCGCTCAGTACTGTTTGCACATACTGAGCAGTCTGCTGGGAGTGGTCCGGCCTATTACCCGGGACGGTCTGGTGCACGTGCTCGGTCTCCAGCACTTGGGCAGTCTACCCACATGTGTCGTGGGGAATATGTTGTTGGACATTTTCGTGGCTAGTCTGCTGGACAGTCTCCCGAACTCTTTGTAAAGCCAGGACAAGGTCCCTTGCACCTCTGGCAAAAGAGTCGAAAGCAGCCTGCACTTGCTTGTCTCCCAGATCAACTCGCCCTGCAACACATGTTTCTGCAAATGTGAACTTCTAAAAAAGTTGGCAAAAGAAATGGAGCTGAAACACGAAAGTTGCCCAGAACATTTTACCTTCCAAGAGATTTCCGACGAGGCCAATGTCCTTGATTTGCCGGCATAGGCATGCTCCATCGAGATGCGCAATGGCGCCGATGCGGTCTTCAGTTGGGGTCCCACACCACAGGACTTTGAAGACATTGAGATTCTGCAAAACAATGTCGAATACTGCTCGCTCCATCACCAATGCAAACCACTGCAATGCATCATCCACCACAAACTTCTGTGAATGGTCTGTTCCATGGAGCCTCAAACTATGCAGATCCTTCATCAACTTGTTGTACAAGCGGAAATTGCCAAATTGCATCTATCTGCCTCAATAGAAAATTCCATGGAATAATGAAAGGGTACAAATGACCACCGACGGTGAGGTCTTCAGCTCCGGGTCCAATTACCGGTGATGACGATCGCCAAACTGCAAAAAGCGTCGTGCTATGTGGGAGAAAGACAGTCTGTTGTTCAGTTTGCTGGCTGTCAGTCTATTGGATGTCAGTCTGCTGGTCCGCAGTCTGTTGGATGACAGGTCTTCCCATTGGCATGGGCTGCATGATGGGCTCCTGGAGAGGAGTCTGCAGGATAACAGGCTGCTCGTTGGGAGTCTGCTCCGTTGGAGTCTGCTGGATGTCAGGCTGCTGAATGGGAGTCTGCTGGATGACGGCTTGCTGAATGGGAGTCTGTTGGATGGCAGACTCGGCTGTCCCAGACGCATTCCCCCCCGACGCGTCTTGAATATGTAATGTCACTATAGCAGCAGATGACCCAGGATACTTCAATAATATGTACTCCCGCACGCGGTCCACTTCCGTACGCACCACAGTCACTTAAAAAGGAGCATCATTGCTATGTATCCGCCAAGCCTGAATGGCCCTACGAATAGAAACATGTTCATCCTGGTACACGGCAGAGAACTTGGACGTGGAGTCTATATTCACCTCATGCAGCGGACTGGACTCACAGACCAGCAGACTGACAGACGTAACGTGCGTACGTAGGGTGGAGCCAACTAGTAGACTGTACCAGTAACCAGCGGACTGACAAACGGACTCAGTAAGTAATGCATCGATATAAAACAGACTAACTAACGAGCGGATTGAGCCAGCGGACTGAGGAGAGAACGCATCGGACTGACCAAACAGAATAGGCAACGTGATCCCCATGATGGACTCAAACAACACAGAGAACAGACTGGGCGGTCAGACTGACCATTACCTCCTCTACTTCTTCGTCGTCATTTTCATCTTCAAAGCTGTTCAACCAGTTCTGTTCTGCCTGTCGGATGAATGTGCGTAGCAGACCTGACTGGGCAACTCTGTAGAAATAACGGAAGAATTCTGGATCCCCAATTGGTGGGCACTCTGGTGGGAAAAGCCCAAAGTCAACGAGGCGCAATGTGCCAGGGCAGACTGGCCCTTCAGTGCTCTGTTGAGTTTCTGGTTTTGACCCTAAACCTCTGGCATGGGTTGTGATATTTGTGTGAGTCTGCTGCCCAGTCTGGTCAGGCAAGTCAATGTCCACTGGACTTGTCACCCCTTCCAGGCCTTTGAAGTCATGATTCCGGATAATGGTTTGCCCGCCCTGAGCAGATTCACTTTCAGTATCAGTACTGATGGTGTGGGTCTGCCGCCCAGGACGGGGTTCAGTCTGCTGCGTGGATTTTGCCCTTGCTTTGCGAGCAGACCTTGCAGCCTCCTCCTTTTTTTGCCTCTCCTTTTTTTGGGCCCCATCACTCAGTTTACGTTTTCTGGCAGCATCTGGCGTTCCCTGCACTTGCAAATCCTCCATTGACGGGCCACCAGAATGGACGCCATACCGTGCGCGCACTTTGTCTAATTCCAAAGTGCGGGGGTCAAGCACTGATCCGCGCATGCGCATTGTGGCCTCTTTGACAATCGACATTTCTTTCAGTATCGGCCAAGGCTTGAAATCCCATGGAATCGTTGCAACAGTCTCCTTGCAACCTGTGTCAACACAATGCCGATTTAGTTGGATTTTGTCCTTGATAAACTCTTCACAGAAGAGACAGAAGAGTTTGTCCTTCTCATTTCCCATCGGGCCGAGAGTCCAGCGGACCGCCAGTCCAGCGGACTGTTCGCTTTGCTGAGGCGAAGCGGCTTCATATTGGAGGCACTTCCCTGCCAGCGGACACACTGCAAAGAGACTGGCAGCAAAACAGACTGACAAAATACCAGACGAACAGACTGATATCCATCGGGGAATGATTGTCGAGCACACCTCCAGTTCAGCAGACTGGTTTGCAAAGAAGCGGGCGGAATGAAGACAAAAGAGAGTAAGGGGAGAACAGAAAAGTCGAACAGACTCGCGGCACAACAGACTGATGCATGCACAGTCCAACAGACTGATATCCATAGAGGAGAACTGTCCAGCAGATGGATGTTTCGTCAGACTGGCGGGAGAACAAGCCAAAAGACTGACCGGAGGGAAAATAAGAAGTCGAATAGACTTACTACAACAGATTTCCGACACAACAGACTGACAAATTCACAAGTGCGCCAGACTGATATCCCAACAGACGGACTTCCAGCAGACCGCCTCCAAACTGACTGTTATGCACGTGATAAGGGGAATATCCGGAGCACTGACGGGCCAGTGGACCCACTGTGAACAGATTCGCAGCACAACGGACCTCAAACATCCACGCGCATTTGCAGATGCAATTGTCTCAGCCTGGTCCGTCTCCTGGCAAATGCGACAATGTACCGATTCTGCACCTATTCCCGTCGTGGCTTGGACATCTGCATTTCAGCAGGTGCGTGTGGATGTTTGAGGACCTTAGGACTGGATGGTGTTCCGTGGCGACTCGAATTGTTTTTTTGTGCTGCCATCCCTTATATAATACCATGTGAATCCATCACAAAGCTGGGTTTCTTCAGATTCTCCACCCTTTTCCACAACTTATACACGAAGGATGCAAGCCGCTATACTTGGTCACATAAACAGTCCCATCGTCCGATACGAAATCTGCAATACACGCCCCCATGTGCATACGCTTCCGCCGTTTTCGCGCCCATGTTACCCATGGGTTCCTTTAACGAACTAAACTTGTGAAGGCTCTCACGAGGGATGCAGTACGAAGGGGCTAAACGTATCATGACGGATCACAAGCAGAGGACGTTATCGAGGACAGATGTCCACATTTTCCATATTTATGACATAGAACCAAACCATAAAACGAAGGTTCCCGAAAGCACAACAAGAAGACAAAAATAGTGGAAGCATATGTACGATGGTGGCTGTAGTGCCGAGACAGTCCTCTCATGTTCAAGCAACGCTTCATCATCATCATGAACATTGCGTGTAAAAGAGGAACAGTCAGGCGTGCATTGAAACGCCTACCATTCCCTATTGTAATTTGCTAACATCCTTCGAGAAGAGAAGTTGGCCGCTTTCTGGACAATTTCCCCAGCCCCTTTGACTCCCTGTCCTTGGTTACTTTCCAACATTTTGTGTACGCCTGTTATGTACGATATCCCTTTCTCCCTGGATCCACGATTCCACTCTGTAGCATGACACGCTTGGCCTCCCCTGGCAGTAATGATTCACTGCTCTAACTACCATCATGAGACAGTTTTGGAAATTCGTAGTCGGACGTCACTCATAAGGTTTCATCCAAATTATACTTGCCTAGACCACGCAAAGACTTCGTCTTGGACCAAAATTAGCGAGTCCCATGAAGTGAGGGAGGTCCATAGAAGGTTCGCGGTTTTCTGAAATTATACATGTATGAAATGCATGCGATGTGGGCCCGACCTTCTGAGCATACAACCCTGACACGATCCCTCCAATCGCTTGGTCGCTTATTACGGACTTGGTTGTTCACGACAAAAACGAGACTTACTGGAAAACCAAATAAAAGTGAGCGATGAGTATAACACACGGCTGGCAAGAATCCGAGTTTGGCAGGGAGATAGGGAACAGCCATGTCGGGGCCCACTGTCGCGTAGATGCCACCTTGCGCGCTGCAGCCGCCATTGCAAGGTAGCCAGGTGGTGATGGCGTGGGGTTGGTGAAGGCACGGTACGCTGTTCCAAACCTCCAATCCCTTGGCATATGCCTGTCGAGAGTTGCTTCCCGTTTGGGCATTGCAAACCCACTGCGTTCGCTCCAATTAAGTAGAGTGGCACCAAAGCTTCTTCTTTGCACAAACATCAACTTTGCTGACGAGTTGAGGACTGGCGTAGTGCTGAGGGATGGTGAATCAGCAATGAGAATCTTTTGGTAACATAAACTATTGCTAAATTTCCTAGTTTTCACGAAACCAATGAGAACATGGCATCTGTGAACACTGTCCAAGGACCCTCTAGCCGCGTGTGCTGATATCTGTAGTTGACTCGTCCATCATGAATGCAAATGCATGGACCGTAGGTGCATGCTGAATGATGGAAGGAGCTGACAACGAGCCAATCGATCTGACACAGGGTTTATTCCAGAATAAAAGGATCTGACATAGACCTCCTTTGGCGTGTCATAATAGGGGTATGCAGTCCGCGGGTTTAAGGGTGAATCCCAGTACGACGCGCGGAGTTAGCAAACCCTTCGTCCTCAGAGTTTGGGAGAAACTGGTTTTTGATGATGGGTGGGAGAGAGCTATGTAGAACGTGTCTCTGCTAGAGCTGCTTGCCGTCTAATTCCTAGTAGGGCCCCCTTTTCTATCTTTATAGCCCTCTCTCGTTTCAGACCGAACCTTTGTTGGAGGACCAATCTTCTCTGCCGATGATTTGATGTAATTGCTTAGGACTTTGGTTGGCTCCAGCTTGCCCTCCTGTGTAGGCATTGCTGCAGATCGGATTATCTTTCTCGTTTCTTTTCTGTATCTCTCTCTATCTCTGTAACTGCAAGGTGAACAATTTGAAAAAGTTCATATTTTGTCTCTGCATAAATTCAGGTTCTTTCTGTCGCCTTGTGCTTCTCGTTCCACTCTCTTGGATCTGATTGCAATATCTGCAGCAGGCCGCGTGCTCCCCAACATCATCAAGTCTAGCGATGGTATGCTTTCTATATGGCCTCCAAATGTGATTCTTCGTCTCTCAGCACATGGCAGTATGAATGAATGTGTTGTTGCCTAATTCACTCTGTCTCTTAGTCACAGTTGTGGTACCGTACACAGACTGCGATCTCGCTTTGTTTTTCCCAACCTTCCTCCGGTGGCTTCAATTTGTCACCGCACTTACTACTCTTCTACCACCTGCGTATCACGTGATCTTCCTCCCAATATCTTCATAAGTGCAGTCGAGTACAGCCTTTGGCTTCGTCTATTTCAAGTCCATGTCTAATGTTTGCATTGATTCCCTACCCCCTTGATGAGTTGCTGCAAGCTGTTTATGGAAAAGCAGTGTTGCAGATGTTGGCAGAGAACTGTAATGTCTGGCCCTCCCTCGCGTTCAATGAGAGAGTAAGATGTAGCAACTGCCACCCCCTGCAAAACAATGCCAACCATTTTCTGATCACGATAGGACCCCCTTGTTCTCACAGGATCATTTGTCGGGAATAGAGGCTAGGACGCTTTGGCAATTTTGAAGCGTGGTCAGTAAGTATATTTGTAGATCTCGTGGGCTCGCTATGGGTGAGTAGGAAGAGTGTGGTCGCTGCAGACAGTCTTCTTGAAGACCCACTTGTCCTGCCCCCCCACCTTTCTCCACATACGCCCCACTTATTTCCCTGTAGATGATGCGCCAGAAAGATGGAATGATTTGCCTCTCTCTCTGCTTTCTATCTCGAATCCCACATTCAGCTTCATTCAAAGATACTGCCACATCTGGAGACTTCGTGATGGTAGCAGCCATATTCGGACTCGGCCTGTGCCCCTCCCCATGGTCAGAGCTCTCCAAACTCTGGGCAGACGGCTATAGCACTCAAAGCTTAAAGAGACGGTTGACTCCATAATACTCTAACATTGTCTTGATCTGGCAGGAATCTCCCTCCAAGAAAGATTGCTGTGGAGAGCTTGCTTATACTGAATGTACAGTTAGTGGAGGCTGTGCTGAAGAAACCTTTCTCTTGGGAGCTTAGGGTTAGTACTTAAAGCTTTGCAAAGTTCTAGAATTCTGAGAGCCCTTGTATGTATGGCATTGTAATTTAGCTTTTTGAGGGATTATGTCTCATGGGACCTCGTCGCGTGTAGTTAAAATCGTATTATGTGGTAAGGAAAGGGAATGAGAGAAATCGAAAAACAGTAGTAGATATATAGATAGATCTTAGTCTATATTCTTCCTAGATATGAATTAGCTCTAGTCCAATTTGGAGGGCAGTTTTTGGGATCCGCATGGCCAGATCCCCTAAAAACCATGGATTTCAAGAAACAAGTGAATCTCCGAGTGTTGGGACTTCCAGAGAGATTGGTCCCTCAAAGTGGAAAATTGCCAAGCGCCATGCACGCCTTTCCATCCTCAGTGCGGTCAGCAAGATCATGGGGACCTCAAGTTTGGAGAGGAAGGACCTACCTGGTATAGAGCCACAGGTTTTGGTTGGACCTGTCATAGGCAAGGTGACAAGCACCACTGCCCGCATTCTCATTGAAATTGACCAGCCTGGTGTTGTCACTGTAATTCTGCAAGAGAGTCTAGTAACAACACCGGGACAAAAGGGTCAGACTTCTAATGGGCCAGCCAAGCAGCAGCGACACCGCCCCCATGTAAAAAGAGCGTTGAAGGAGCTGGAAGCAATGCGACCAGGGGTATTTCAATTTTCAGATCTGAAACCAGCTGTTAAATACAATGTAGAGTTGAAAGGCTGCAAAAGTTCTATTACTAGCAGCTTCTGGACTTTTCCGGGAGTGCCTGCTGACACTGTCAATGTCGGCGTAATTAGCTGCAACAAGATCTTTATCACTCAACAGGCCATTCCTATCCATTCAGATCTGTGGGCACACCTTGCCAAGTCTGTGGAATCTGGAAAGATCGACATGCTTGTGCATCTTGGAGACCAGGTAAGTAGGGGTTTTCTGCAAAAGCTACCCTTTCCCCCCTGGCCGTTGATTTGACTTATAGTCTCTTTACTGCAATTGCAATTGTCCTTCACACTCTCACACCCAGACACACTTTCTCTCTTAGTCACAGTTCCTGTATATGGCTACAGATATATGGAGATGGGGATAAACGCCAGGATGCCGAAGCCGGGGCAGACCAAGATAAGTGGTCAGATCGATTTCGCGTAGGCAAAGCTATGCTGGAGGGCGTGCTTAGAGACCAATGGAAAATGAAGCAAGAGGCTATCTGTGAAAAATACCGGGAAGTTTACAGGGACACATGGCAGCATCCTCCCACTGCTAAGTGTCTTGCCAACTGTCCCAATTTTATGATATACGATGATCATGAAGTGCGTGATAACTGGGGGGATGTACCTGAGGACTGGGATGCAGAGAGCCTTGAGTTTTTTGTGGCCCGTTGTGCCTGGATTGTGAACCTGGAATATCAGCGTCAGCTGCATGTGGACGTCGACTTTTCGAAATTGAATGAAATTAACAAGGTACTGTAGTAGGAAGGTGGACCTTAGAGTGAGACCACTGAATATGCAATTTCCAAAAATAGGAAGTCCTCTTTGTCAGCAAAAGAGCTGTCACTGGTCATATGTGTCCTTCATCCAGCCCAGAGGGATGGTGTCAGGTATGGCACTACATCTGCACACCTGGGACAGCAGTAGACACTAAATTAAAAGTACTCTCTAACCTTTTTAACCTAATGGGACCTGGTTGGGCATGGGCATGATGGGTTTTGCACCTCCCTGTGCAACTTCCAGGGAGAGTCTGCCAAATTCCGTATGGTTGTGCAGGCTCTTCAAACGTGGTTAATCGAACATCACAAATGTCATAGGAGTTCCATTGACCTTGATTTGTGGATGTACCATATCTTAGGGAACAGCTTTTGCATATGGAGTGTCCAATCTTGGTGACGTGTGCTTCTGCTGTTCAGTCTATGAAAGGTGGTTTCTTTGCACCAAAGCAGCATCCTCACAAAGGTATGCAAACATTGGGGCAATGACAGGACTATCATTTGCATGTGGTGGGAGGGGTGGGGCTAATGTTTTTGGACATTCGAGGCTCTCGGACATTCCACCGTATCAAGGGGGATGACAAACCTTATCTGGGAAGCCTCCAATGGGGTGACATCAAAGAATCATTGGGCTCAGGAGGCTTATTTGATGAGGTTCATGCTCTGCTAATTTGCTCACCTGCCCCTCTTGTGTTTTTGGAACCCAATATAACCAACACAGCAGCCAACACCGTCCATCGGTTGGAAGATTTTAAGGGGCATTGGTCGGCCCGCCTGCACATGAAAGAGCAGTTGCAGATGATTCAGTGTTTGCTTAATTGGAAGTCGGCCCGCTCTAGACGCGAAGTCTTGTTTCTTGGAGGTGAGCTATTCCACCCTGCCTTGCCTCGCACTCCCTCTCGTTGGAAAGTATGACCATTTGGATCCTGAGGTTGCCAGGAAAAGCTTCTGGATATAAGTTCATGGCTCTATTGGTGATGCCACCTTGGAATCTGCATGGCTGGAACAGCAACGAGGGGTTGCTAGACTTTCTGTCCCTTATGAGGTCCATATTAAATCCATAATCATCCCACAGGCACTCATGTGCTTTTTCCTAGTCAGAAGCAGAAGCTAAGGAAGAAGATGTGGTCATGTAGGTGATGTGCATTGTGGGGGCCACTCAGACATTTTGAAGAACCACAGGGTCGTGTTCCGACAGCTGACCACAAGTGCAATTGCCAATATGCCGCTTCCCAGATCTGCTTACTATTTTATGAGAGCCGCAGGACGGGTTGGAAGGCTGGACCAGGAGTATGCCTTCAAACACCACCATTGGACACGGGCACGTAACTATGGCCTGGTTCAAGTCAAAAGCCATCACCCTGAGGTATTCTTCTCAACCTAATTACCTTCTCTCACTTCCATATTTCTATCCTGGTGTCGATGCCATCTCCTACATCTAACACTCGAATATGCCTTCTGACTGTGTCTCTCTTTCTCCTCTTACATGAGGGGCTCCCACCAGAACATAACAGCCCCAAGGCTATTGCAAGTTAGAGAGAAAGCTGAGTTAAACTGATTTTGATGGGGTGCCATGATCAGTGGTATTACCAAATGAGTAGCCTTTCTAGCAGTCATTTTGGAGGACCAGCACTTAAGATCTTAATTGTTGTGAGAACTGTGGCAGTTCCTGGTAAGGATTGTCACCCTACTGGGTTGTATCCCAGGCGGTCCATGGCTGCAAGGCCACAGCATCTGTCACACTGGCCAACAGCTTACCTTTCTCTGAGCCCCTCTCTTGCCTCTTCGTTTCCCTCATCTCAGATCTGCACTCTCATCATACTGGTGTCAACAGGACCATCATGACAAGGAAGTGGAACATAAGGATGTGGAAGTATCGGCACAGCTGGTTATCGGCAAGTTCATGAGTGGGGTAAAATATGGTGACATAATCTACAACACAATTCCCACACCCCGCAAATGGTATACTTGCTTTTCAATCTGAGTTGACATACCCATTCTCCTCTAACCTTTCCTCATCCTACACAGGCCTCAGTAACCATGTAGCTTTCTCCAGCAGAGTTCACCATTAGTTACCTTGGTGGTATAATTTATCCTGCAGGTGTGCGTCCCGATATTGTGTTTATCCAGATTGGTGGTGGAGATATTATAAAGCAAAGTTAAGAGGTTTTTTCCATGTCTACGATGTTTAGCTGAACAATTCCTATCTCTTGAAAGACCATTATATTGTATCTGGGAAATTTGTCCTCTCGACTGTAATGAACCATGAAAGCCAAAAATTAAATTGTTTCTGTCGGATAGACTGAGATGGTGGATTACAATGAAGGCATCTGCGAGGAACTTGATGTCAAAGAAAATACTTTAATTGGAAGGTGTACCTTTCAGTTCACAACTGTAAACAGTCCTACATCGTGAGGAGAGGTCGATGTTGTGGGACGCTTCTGTATTCAACAGCCCCCCACCCATTTTTGTGCTTCCTGAGTATGCGGAAGCAATGGCAGTTCAAATGTCCGAGGCTCCATCCCCTGACCCCAGTATGTCTAGGCACGGGTGTAAACATCCCAGATCCGGAGTTCTTAAGTACTTAGACTTAGATGCAGAAGATGTGGGGACATATTATGATGGCTCAGAGTCAGACTTAGCATGGAAGAAACAATGTACTCTTTTCATCCTCATAAATTATTTTTGAGTTCTTTGGTCTCTTCATATGTCCACAGTGACAACGGGACACGTCAATCCTTCAATAAACAACAGACATTGAAGGGTAATTCTGGTATAGGCAGCACTGGTCAATGCAGATTCATCCTCATCCATCAATACACACAACTACATTCTAGGTGCTTCTTAACATGGTCCACAAGAGATTGACAAGGAAAAAATTCCAACCAACTTTGGAATTGCTTGCAGGGAGAAATCTTCAACAACCCTTCATTGACAACCCTTCGTTCACCCAACAACCCTTCATTGACATAAATATTGTTGTGCAGATCGCATTGTTTTCATTCATCCGTCCTTCATTCATCTACCAAATTTCATCCAACATTCATCCAGTACTCATCCACTTGCACACCTTATAATTCGCTATTTGAAACTATACAAATAGAAATGCCCACATTTTGCCTTTTTAGACCCCGCGGTAATAGGTTTTCTGCAGTTTCTGGGCCGCGGTTATAGGCCCCATGACCGACTTTGAATCCGAGGACCGTGAGCAGAATTCTGCTCACGCCAAATTCTGCTCACATGGTAGCGCCGCGTGAGAGAGAAGAAGGAGGCAGAGTATCACAGCAGGACGAGAGCAAAGCAGGTAAGCTCGCCTGTTTCACACAAGATCAACACGAGCGCGGGGGAACGACCAGTCAGGGAAGCGGGCAAGGAACAGTAAGGGAATCACAAGCGCAAGCAGGTAGGGAAGGAGTAATCACAAGCGCAGAAGAAGGAACGGTTGCGGTAATCAGTTGCGACGACACGATGCCGAAGAGAGCAGCTGCTCCCAAGACTAGGGCATTTGACAAAGAGCTCACTTTGTTGGAAAACACGGGACTTCCACCCATTCTCTGCAGAGTCACTGCGGATACTGCAGCATACGCGGAGAGAAGAAATAATACGGCAGAGCAAGGTAGGCCTGGAGGACTTCTTCCTCGAGGTGGACTGGAAGAAAGTGGAACTTGTGGACGTTGTAAGGATGATTTCCTCCTACAAGGATGAGTTGAAGGCAATATTTTGGAAGGGTCAGCCAATAGAGCTAACGGAGGAATACATCGCCAAGGCATTTGCGCTACCAATAGAAGGGTTTCAGGTCCCAAAGCTCGTCGCCAACACGGGGAAGATGGATTGTCAGCCGTACTTCCTCCCGAACGTAGGTTTTAAGGCGGCACAGGGATGCTTTAACTCCGTGGAAGCATCCACAAAGCCCTACAGAACAAGGATTGAGGTATTGTCAGAGATCCTCTAGTGTAAGCAAACCCAGGGCCTCATGATCCAACTGGCACTTGTGCAGTGCGTGGTGAAGGCAGAAACGGAGAAAGTAAATTGGGCAAAGGTGTTGCTTGAAGGACTCCAGCGAGGGATGAGGGAGGCCAACAAGGAGAGACCCCACCCCACCAAGTCCATAACCATTCGCTGGTGCCCCTCTCATACAACACCTTATCACAACAACGGAGGGAGATGACGCCGGCAGAACTAGCAGAGATGGGAGTCTCACTCGGGGCGGGTACAATACAATACCAAGGCATCGGCGAAGGGCTGAAGCCCAACGACAGCGAGGACACCCAGAGCATACGAAGTGGGGCCGACGCAGGAGAAGCCTCACCAGGAGTCATGGTACCTTCCAGCGTGGTGGATCGAATGCAGGGGGTCAAGCTGTCGGCACCAAGTTCGTTGGGAGGAACGCCTCTGTCCGAAACCCTCACAACGGAATCAGGACAGGCGCCCGCGGAACTGACAGTCCACAGTGAGACACACCTTGAGCGTTACTTAAGGGAAGCGAGTGTCAATGCCCCGCCCCGGTCAAGTTCTCAAGACGGAACAGTGAAGGAGAGAAGGTATTGACAGCCACGGAAGTATAGCAGGTGGGGTTACAAGGGAGGAAATCTCCACCCAGTCGACATTGGTATTGACTAAGAATTTCTTTGGAGATTTGAGATTGGATTCCTCCGTCCTTCGTCTTGCGGTAGCCAAACTGAACGTGGCGTCACCATTCGCAGACTCTCTCAAACGCAAGGGCACCCTCTCTTCGTCTATACGTTGTTTAGCGTTCGTCAAAAGGACGTTCGTTCGTCCATACTGCGTGACGGGAAGGCCTGGAAGGAGATCTCCTTACACGGACAACGAAGAGGAAGATACTTTCGAGAACTACCGAGGAGGACGAGGCCGACCATTCATGGAGGGCGGATATGAACCTCCGCACAGGACCTCGCAGATCCCATGGTGTAGGAGGATCAAGGTGTGGTCCTGCATGCATAGAAGGAAGGCAAGATCAACGAGAAGCTGTAAGTGTCTGTGACGTAGACACTTTCGTCTCCCTTATGCCAAGTAATAGAAAAGGCACGGAAGTTGAATGCGGCCTGGGCGTTTGCCTGGTTATCGTCGTCAACCATGAACCCCAAACCCTAGCCTCTTCTCTCCTTCGATTTTCCCTTCGCTCTTGTTGTTCACAGATTTGTTGGTCTTATCTTGCTGGATTTGAAGCCATTCTTTCGTTTTGAAAAGAAATTATCTTTCAGGAAACTTGTTGCAAAGTTTTGTCGGAAATCCGTCTCAATGCGGACAATAAAGTTCTGTCTCGTTCTCTGACTATTGAAATATATATACAGCGGAGGAAGCCGGTGTTGCCATGGTATAGTCCTCCTCCACAGGGATGGGGAACGAGCGGCAGCGATTGGCTCGTAAGCGCTTCCAGAGGTCCACAGGTCGGCTTATCTCAACCCAATACATCCGTTTACACATTCCACGACAAACTAAATTTTAGTCAATGTTATAAGGGGCTGGTGAAGAGTATCATGTGGTTGAGCATGTTGGATAGAGCATCTTGTTTCAAATCAATTGATTTGAATGCAGCATAGGTCGATCGTCAATGGGGCAACGTTTTGACGACCTGACACGGTAGGGTTTGTTGAAAATATAGTTTTGGGTGTGCTACTATGGCAGTGCTTACCGGTTAGAACGATTTGGAAATATTCATTGCACATGATTATGTCCAAAGGGGTAAATTGAATCTGTCCGCAGGGGGAGAGATCGCAGAGTCCTCTGGCCAGGAGGATGCAAATGCTGAGAAATCAACGGAGGCCACAAAATCTAATGGAGCACATGAAACACAGAGAGTTTCGGGCGAGAAAAAACGCAAAAGGGGGGCTCAAACTAGTGTAGAAGGACCAGGAGACAGCAAGATGAAATTGGAAAAGGCAAGCAAGCATCCGCTGCGGGTGGCGGGGATGAAACCTGGAGAGGGCTGTTTTCTCTGTAAATCCAAAGATCATATTGCAAAAAACTGTCCCAAAAAATGTGGCCGAGACTTGAAAAAGGTGAGGGCTCGGGTTTAGTCAAATGCTGGATTTAGAGCCGGATAGGTCACGCAGGTGCTTGCATTGAGATTACAAACTGTTTTGGTTTGCTGCTATGGTGGTATTGATTGGACCCAAGGCTGTATGGTGTGTGTTCAAGAGTGAATTCCATGTCCTTTAGCATTTAATTTAACCCCTGACCTTTACTTTCCCATGTACACTGAAAGACCTGTCATTTGCTTACTTGGAATAGAACATTGGATTATACTGACGTCCAATTTTCTTGTTGGCCCTTTTCGGGATTCAGATGTGTCTGCTCTGTCGGCAGTGGGGCCATACTTTAAAGAACTGTCCCAATGATGCAAAGTCCCAGGAAGCAAAAATCTGTTACAACTGCGGTGAAACGGGTCACAGGCTGGCTGATTGCAGTCAACCTCTCAAGGATGGTAACCATCTGTCTGTTCTTCAAATTTATTTGAATGATCTCATGCAAGTCTCTTGAAAGTTTCCAACAGCCTCATTTCTGCACCATTGCACTGTTGACTTGTTGACAAGAGACGTTGCAGTTATCTTGGCCATTTTTAACTGGGAGTCATGCAAAGTGAAGCTGTTTCGTTGTGTGTGCAGGTGGTACGTCTTTTGCTGAGTGTTTCATTTGTAAAGAGCTTGGTCACATCAGTAAGAATTGCCCGTCGAATAAAGTTGGCATCTACCCCAAGGTAAGGAGATATTGCTTCCATTCTCAAACCTATGTTCATGTGGGAAGTTGTAGTTTGATGCCTTTGGCCAAGGCTTGAAACTCCCTTTTATTATCCAATAGTTTCTGGATGAGAGAGCTTATACATATGTGGCCTGCAGTTTGTAGGGCTCTCAAGATGAAAAGGAAAGTCTGCTGACACTTTTTGAATCTAGTCAAAAGCTTTGTGTGGGGAGGGAGAAGAGATAATAGTGTCGGTCCTCGCCAGGTCAATTTGATGCAAGTATTTGCTCCACACACAGACACCGCAAGTTGGAGGAGGTGGGGGGGTGCACTTTGTACATAAGGGGAACACCCAAATCTCCATGTATTTGATGTATCATGCATTTGCAGGGAGGGTCATGCAAAGTGTGTGGAGGAGTCACGCATTTAGCTAAAGACTGCCCTGCAAAAGCCAGTGTCAAAATTGCTGAAAATGGTCGAGTGAAGCTGAAGATTTGTAAGTGCTTTCTTCGAAATTGTCTTGCTTTAGCCCCTGGTGTGCTATACACTGTTTGTCTTGAGATTCACTTGAAAGAGCATCTTGGGATTTTTTTATGAGTTACTGTGTGTGCATGCACAGCAGATAGATGGAGCCTAAGATCGAAAATTGTTGCCTAGGTCATAGGATGACAGGCAGACAAAGACAGCAGTGAGGCATACAGTGAAAAAGACAGATATCACCAATTATATGTGGTTTTTATGTAGCTCATATCATTAATATTAGTAACCTTACAATTGATGATTGTGAAGGTCTATTTGTCAAATTGATTCACTATTCTCATCTCTTCTTTATTCGAAAACAGCAACAGATGCAACACCGGGCACGCAACCATGTGAGGGAGGGAAGCATATTGTGTTTCAAAGTGGGGATGACCTAGAAGATGACTTTGTGGAAGATGGAGTCGTCGGCCGTGCTGCAAGGCTCAATCTCTCCAGTGATGAGAATGATGAAGAAGGGCAGAGGGTTGATCGGGCAGAAGGTGGGGTGAGGGGTGTGCCAAAGTTCAAATCGATCACCTCTCCAAAAGTTGTAAAATTCTCGAGTTAGTGATGACTTTTGGTGTGGACTATGCATTCTAGACCTCCAAGTCAGCCCATTTCTTAAATTATCTATCTTTATAAAGAGCAAGTTTAGCTTCACTATGGGGGAGATAGTATTTGATGCAGACACATGAGCACTGCTTTTGATGCAAAATTATGTGGGGTAGCAAAAAAATTGTGGACTTTTGCTGGAGCAAGCATAGCTTATGGTGTCACTTGACTCCAAAGGGCCTTCCAATGGGAAGATGGACACCTTTATGACATCCAACACATACGGAGGTTTCCACCCTAATTCATTGGGGGGCTTATTTCAGCTTGCTGTTCTATTAATTAATACTACTATGGTTCATGTTTGCTTCTCCTTTATATACCCTCTTAGGGCCGTGGCCCCCACCCTGTCAAGCGGTGGGGGACCTTTCTAGAAGGCTGCCTCGCACATGTCACCCCTAGAAACCACCACTTGACACTTGTACTGCACTTACCCCAATTTGAAACCTGAACCATCCCCCATTTAATAGTTGACGGCTTTCTACCTATCTTTTTTCTTACCCCCTTACACAACGGTTATTTCTTCAAACCATTAGAAAAAAATAGAGGCCAAAGAAAGGCTGTCCCAACGTTCATGTCCCCTACAGCCGCTCAAGGTGGGCAGCGATTTTGAAAAGGCCATTTTGCCATCGTGGCAAAATTCTTTGTAAAGTGGGCCTGTGCATTCGTTTTTGTCAACACTTACCATAGCACGGCTCTAGGTATGCTGCTAAAGCGTTTGCGTTTAATGTTTTTGTCTGATCCTATGGAAGAGAGGGGCGTCATCCCAGGGTCGCTTATCTTCCATCTGAAGCGAGTTCTTGAAACGATGACATAAATGAGTTATAACTCTAGTTGTCAGTGGCTGACGGCACTGAAGTTTTGTACTCATTCATTCCTTAAGCAAAAGAGGAGAATTCGATTCCTATGACGAAATGAAAGGGGGAGTCACCTGGTGACATGTTTTTCCATCATTGGGTTCATGGATTCTCCCACCACTAGCACAGACTCCAGCCTCATATTCCCACTTTCCAGGTCTGGACGAACCATGTTGTTGCTGCCCAAATGAGTCTTGAAAACTCTCACCAATGGTCGATCTCCATGAGACTCTTGAAACGTTGTCTTCCACTGCTCGTCCCCTTCTTCCGTGCACAAAAGAAAAGGTCGCAGAGTTAATTGTAGTACTTCCAGGCCATTCACATGTGATCAATTGTTTTCGCAGGTTGAAGTATGAAATAGAAGCGTATTGCACCATACGTACCTGTGACACGGCTGCCAAGCGACGGATGATCAGAGGGAGCCGGCAATGCTAAGCCTTTGCATTGGCTAACGGGTCATGACACAAAGTCAAGGACAGTGTGGTAAGGGCTCTTCTTCAATATGTTTCAGCCTGGTTTGCCCTTGAATTGTATAAGTTAGCTCGTTGGGTGGATCTATGGTGGTTTAGAGTGATTTTGACATGTTATCCAAATGGGCATGGTCGCCATTGACAATCAAGTGAGGAAGACCGTCAGTTCCACGCATCAATCCCTGCTGACGAATTAATGGAATAAAGATATTTATTGCATACGTGGAATATTAAGTCAAGGAAACGACTGCATGAACCACTGCGCATTGATTGCACCCGTATTTCCAGGGCACATTTGTTGAGGTGTAAAATGAGTCATTGGGGGACTACATATTTCAATATGTACTGGCTCTACCTGGAAGGCCAGTGCTGCGTCGGACATGGCGGGAAAGAAGAATGCGGCACAAAATAGAGCCACGGATGCGAATCCTGACTGTCGTGTTCGGGGTCTTCGTCATTTTTTATTTTATTTTTTAAAAGAAAAAAGAAAAACCTACTCTGCAATGCACAATTTAAAGGGATACATTTGAATTTAGGCGGGAAAATTTGAATTTCAAAAACTTGTTGACCATTGACTCCGGCGTGGACCATTGACTCCGGTTCTATCTAATGGCGATATGTTCATTGCAACGTATACTTGAACTTAAGACCTCCACGTTATAACATTTCTAAGACACTACAAACTAACCAACACACCTACGCTACATCTATGTATAAAAAAACAATATATATATATATATATATATATAAAGATTTCCTTCAAGTTCCTTCAAGTTCCTTCTAAGGGGGTCTCTCTTGTGACGCCGGGGAGTTGCAACCTCCACAGCCTTAGTGCCCAGCCCCAGCCCCAGCCCCAGCATCATCGCCGTTGTTGTACCCCCCCACCGCCAGGCGCCCCAAGCGACGTCCTTATGTGGACCTAAACTGACCACAACACCATTGCAATCCCCTGTGACGACGCCGTTGCGACCCCCTGACGTCGCAACGTTGGGCGTCCCAGCGTGGGGCGCCCCCAGCGACGCTTTTGTGAAGTTGAGGGCCGCAAAGCCCAAAAAAAAAAAAAAAAAATCCCACTATGGTGATGTTGTTGCGACGTTAGGGCGTCGCAGAGGCGCTGGGGCGCCCTTAGTGACATTTTTGCGACGCCGAGGCGTCGCAACGTCCAATTTTTTTATTTTTTATTTTTTTTCTTGGATTTCCGACGCCGGGGCGTCGCAAGAAAAAAAATCCGTCGCAACGAGGGCCCTATTTCCCCCTTCATGCCACCTTACGACGGCTGGGCATCGTAATGGTGTCGCAGCGGGGGATTGCGACGCCGGGGCGTCGCAAAAAAACGCCGCGGGCTCGGTGCCGCGTAGGGCGTGGGGGCGCGGCTGGCGTCGCAAACCCCCCCCCCCCATTTGCTATAGTGTAGCGTGACCGAGGGGAGCGGTCTCAGGTGACAATTGTTGGTCATCTCCCTCTTGCTGCCGTAACATTACGGTGAATGCCCCCGGCGCCCTGCTGGCGCTCATCCAACCACTTGATAGTGGGAGTGGAACCAATGGCGGTTCGGGGTACAAAGTGAGGGGCCCCCTAGGAAGAGTGGCCATCACCTGCTGCCTAGCTGGCTCCCTAGGATCCCCTGAGCGGCCTTGGGCTTCGTTGCCCTTGCTATCTCCGGCCCAGACTGTTCTCCCTGCTCCCTGACCCCTTCTCCCATTTCCTAATCAACTGCAATCTCCTCCTGCTGATCCCTGACTTCCTCAGCCCCCCGGCTTTCCTCTTTCGTGGCCTCGTTGTCAGTCGAGAGTCTCAGGGAGGTCACTCCTTATCTAGTTTCCCAGGCACGTGAGGCAAACAGGCATTTTCTATGGGGGTATTAATTTTATTTTCTGAATTTTTGGCCACCCTATTATTACATAATGTTGTAATATGGCATATTTTCCTGCAAGCTATATTATTTATATTTTATAGCAGGTAACAAATATTGGGCACCCTATATTAACCTGAAAATAATAATAAAAAAACATTATGGGGTTGCCATCATTCCCCTCTCAATCTACGCTTCTTCACTGTCATGCCCTGTAAGCTTCAAAACATGTGGGCCACAATGCGTGTACCACTGAGCACACCACCATTTCTCTCTGCTTGTCTAGCACAATGCCGCCATGAATTGCAGCCGGCAGGAAAGAGGGAAGCCTAGGGTTGCTGTGCACATGCGTCTACGCCCTCTCCGCTGCATGTCCCGAACTGCTTGTCATTGAACGACACGTGTCCCTTTAATTTCTCTCCACCCTATATTAGTTTTAATATTTTTTGGAAATACGTCTTTATTTTGGACCCTATTTTAATTTAAATGTGGTGCCGCCAATATATTGGTACCCTATAGTATTTCTAAATGTATTCTAAATTTTATTTTCTCAGAATTTTCAGAATCCTATAGTTTTTTTCACGTCAAGTGGTAATATTTGGAAGTGACCTCCCCTTGTCAAGAGTTCAACGGCCTCTCCTTGGTTTGTGCCCGTAAGCCGCCCTGAGTTCGTTCTCCCTGCGTCGGCCAACGGGATTACTTCATCGGACACGAGGGGCTTTTCTTCCGTGGCCATCCCCCTCATTGGCTGTCTTCCAGGGTTGGTGCTATGAGCTTCCATGTCTCTATGTCCATGGCGGTCTCTTCTCCTGGGACAACAACAAAGTCCTCTTCGTCCTCCGTTCCTCCCGTGAGTCGGTTCAGAACGAGGACTGCACTGGTTCCCTCCAAAGTTTCCCCGGTGATTGAGGCCGGTTTAATCCATCTTTTGGTGAACTTCTCCACGTCTTTGGTTAATTCTTGGGTCGTCTCCTTCCGCACTTTTCCTCCTCCATCTGATCTAACACATCCTCCATGCTTACTCCCAGGTCTTCGTAGACCTCTTCCAGCCGGCTCTTGTATTCTTGGGCTTGTGAGGTCGCCCCGTCCAGATAATCTCTGGCCCACTCCTTGAGTTTCTCCTCCCAATCGCGTCGCTTCGTTTGCAGTCCTACCCTCTGGCCGGCCTGTGTCACAATGTCCTTGGCTTGTTGGACCCCTGGGGGGTGCACTCCTCATTAAATGTACCAGCCACGTGCGTGCACAGGAGGGGGTATTTTAAACCCCCCCATGTACAACATTATACATACAGAGGGGGGTTTAAAACACCTTAAATATAATATTACAGGAGGGGGTTGTTGAGTTTTCAGGGGTAGTGTAGTGGTAAGAACGATGATTAGGTTGCGATGCACCGCGGGATCAATTCCTTTTGTTTGGTTTTTTGTTTTTTGTTTTTGTCCCCGCGATCTTTCTCCCCTTCCCTCCAGCGGCTTTCTCTTTTCCCTCTCCTCCTCTCATCTCCTCTCCCGCGTTCGCCTTCCCTTCCGCGAAGATGCCTGAACAAGATGTGGCATCGTGCAAGCCTGGCAGTCCTAGAGAAGGGCAAAGAGGTGCATGGGGATATCGTCAAAGCTGGAATTGTACCAAATGTCATTCTAAACACTGCCCTGGCAGCTCTGGAAAAGGGAAAAGAGGTCCATGGCGACATCTTCAGAGCTGGAATTGTACCAGCTGTCATTCTGAACAATACCCTGGTGGACATGTTTGCAAAATGTGGGTGCATCTTGGCGAACAACCGTGCAAGGATCTGTTCTTGATGTAAGTGAAGAGGGTCGCTCTCAGATGGGAGTGTACACCGGAAATGTATCAGAAAATGTTTAGTCTTTAGGCTTCCCGCACGTCGGGCATTGACAGGCTACCTCTCATCTCTGCATCTGTTTGTTTGTTCAAAGGTACACTCCCCGACCTGCATTTCAATTTCAGTCTATTGCCAAGAGTAGAGAGAGCGAAATGTACTCATATGACGTTTGCCATTGCATTGTGGCCATTTACCCAGTCCGTGCCCAGTTTGGGCGGAACAGGGAGAGGTGTGTGTGAGGGAGAAAGTACTCATGATAGCCTTGTGGCCATAGACCCTGCACCCTGATTGGGCAGAACAAAGAGGAGGAGAGAGAGAGTCATGACACTGGTTGCTAAAACCTTGCCAGCCCTAGACCCCGCCCCAAAGCAGAAGATGGACATGGCGAGGAGAAAACAACAAGTAGGACTGCGAAACCACTGGAAAAGGGCAAAGAGGTGCATGTCGACATCGTCAGAGCTGGAATTGTACCAAATGTGATCCTGAACACTGCCCTGGTGGACGTGTATGCCAAATGTGGGTGCATGGAGGACGCAAAGGGAGTGTTCGACAATATTGCTGAATGAGATGTGGTGTCGTGGAATGCAATGATCGCAGAATATGCACAGCATGGTTGTCATAGGGAGGTCCTGCAACTATTGCAAAAGAACGGCTTGAAGCAGTTTGTGTTCTCTCTGCATGCAGCCACGCTGGCCTTCTGAATGAAGGAAGACGCTACTTCGATTCCCTGATTCAAGATCATGGTATCACTCCGACAGTATAGCACTTTGGCTGCATGGTGGTCCTTCTTGGACATGCGGGACAACTGGATGAGGCAGTGGACCTGAACGTGCGGCAACATCTATCCTCAAGTGGAATGAACAGGATGCCGCGACTTATGTTGCTTTCAAACATCTATGCTGTAGCTGGCAGGTGGGTTGATACTGTGAAGGTGAGAAGAATGATGAAGGTCAGAGGGGTTGAAAAGGAGCCAAGTCGCTACTGCATTGAGGTTTGCAACAGGGTGCACACCTTCGTTGTAGATGACAAGTTGCATCCCAGAATTAAGGAAATCCATGCTGAGCTGAGAAGATTGTCTGGGAAGATGAAGGTGATTTGCCAGGAGCCGTTTTCCAGATTACCTATGATTACCTACAAGAAACCTGCATGGATAGATGGTCAAGTGGAAGCTGCAGCAGCAGCGGCACAATTGATAAAATCAAGCGTTGCTAATGAAAGCACCTTTTTCAACACATTTCACCCTGTTTTTCCCTCTTATCAGAATCGGCCCTAAATATCCATATTGAATTCTGCAAGTTAGCTGGTTGAGTGAATCTTTGATAGTTTGGAGTGATTTTGACATGATACTCCCAACTGACAACAGGAAAGTATCCTAAAAGAGGTAACAGAGATGAGGAGAAGCTGTGGAATGAATACTTTTCTGACCCCAGTCAATGGTGGGACAACCGAGGCAAAAAAAAAACTGGGGCTCGTGTGGCTCCTCCACGGCCCACTCCTTTGCTGATAGCACGTTTATTCGTCCTCCCACTGGGTTGGGCGCTTCCGAAACTCGTAAAACTTCGCCACCATTCCCACACGGTAGCGTGACTGTTCTCTTGCGGCCATCTATGACCGCTTCTGATTTGCTCAAAAAGGTCATCCCCAAAATGAGATCCACTCCATCGATCTTGCAAATGGTGAAGTTCTCACGTCCCTCCCAACTCCCGAGCTGAAGAGGAACATCGAACGCCAACCTCATCGCCAATTGTGGTTCTCCTTTAGCAGAACGCACCTCAATCGAGGCCCCCACATCACTTGTCGGGAGTCCCAACTTCCGTGCCGTTGCCGGTGTCATGAAGGAGTGCAACGCTCCTGTGTCCACCAACAACGACGTCATTAATGGCCCACGTTGGTCTATGCAACTTCGATGGCATCCCTCAGATTTGGTATGTTCTTAAAACTGAATGCAAAAAGGTGAATGCCTGTCAGATTACCTGTCATTCTGAACACTATGGCTGAACGAGATGTGATGTCGTGGATTGTGATGTTTGCAGGGTATGCACAGCAGGGGTGCGGGATGGAGGCTTTGGAGACCTATGAGCAAATGATGGGGGAAGGGGTGAAACCGCCCACATAACGTTTGTGTGCGTTTGCAACGCGTCTGGCAGCCCTGGAAAAGGGCAGGGCAAAGAGATCCCTGGTGACATCATCAAATCTGTAATTGTACCAGATGACATCCTGAACATTGCTCTGGTGGCCATGTATGCCAAATGTGGGAGCATTGAGGATGCCAAGGGAGTATTCAACACTATGGCTGAATGAGATGTGGTGTCGTGGAACGCGATGCTTGCAGGGTGTGCAGAGCAGGAGCGCGAGATGGGGCTTTGGAGACCTGAAAGCAGATGATGGGGGAAGGAGTGAAGCTCGACCACATCATGTTTGTGTGCTTTGCAGTGAGTGTGCAAGCCTGCAGCCATGGAAAAGGGCAAAGAGGTGCATGGTTGCATCACCAAAGCTGGAATTGTACCGGATGTGATTATGAACAATACCCTTGTGGACATGTATGCCATTGTGGGAGCATTGAGGATGCGGAGGGATTGTTCAACACTATGGCTGAACGAGGTGGTGTCGAGGAACACGATTCATCCAAGAGGTCAATTTTAAACACAAGATTACTTCTGATTCCCTGCGGATCAATAGCTACAAGAAAGCTGCGTGGATAGATGGTCAACTGGAAACAGCAGCGGCAGCAGTGCATTTGATAGAACAAGGCGCTGCTAATGAAGGTACCTTGTCAAGTTAAATAAGCACAGTGTGAAAACAGCTAGAATAAAACTAGTTATTTGTATTTAACACTTGGATTTAGGTCAAGTGTTAAATCAGATGTCAAGTTTAGTTTGACACCTGGTCCGTCTTATCTTCACGAGAGCAGCAGTCGCGCGGCTCATCTTTCTCGAGTTGAGCCTGCGCGACCAAGCTCCTACATGCGGTTAGATTTGAGTGTGCTTATGTAGGGGTACAGGTTGTTGTGGGGTGGAGTCCCCATAGCTTGGGGTGCCCCTGGCTCGACTACTATTTCTAAGAGTGATGGTTTGGTTTTCATGTTTTGTGTAAACAGTGTGTTCGTTGGTTTTCTATCACTCGAGAAAGATGATCTCTTACCTGTGAGTGCAAGGTAGGAGTTGAGGGTTAGCACTTGCAAGATTACCTGTGTGTAAGTAGTGCTTAGTTTGAGAAGCATATCATTGAATGTGATCACAAGATTCAGCGTGCCCTGAAACGCCTGGAGGATGACGATGCCGGAGCCGCCACTGTTATTGCAGTCGCTAAAGCTACCAAGTCACCAGAGGCTTTGGAGTACACGAGGAGAGACTTAAAAATGCAGCAGCAAATGCTAGTTGGCACCTATGCGTGATCCTTGAAGCTGGATGATTGTTTCCCCAGTAAGCTTATAGAGAAGCTCTACCGTGCAGCATGGAGCAGCGCTGGCAAGCTGTGAACGCTGATACCTGCACTCTTGCAGTCTTGGAGTCCAAACAAGGACACGGGGAATATGACCGGTCAACAACCAAGGTGCTGCATTTGATCAACAATCCTGAAGTGGAGGGAGCCCAGGCCACGGACTAGCTCGTCTCGTCTTACCCTGGGAGTGCAAAGGATGAATAGGTGAAGATTCTTTGGCAGATCAGAGCAGGGCGGAGCTCGTTGCGTTGACTGGCTAGCCGTTATATGGTCGACAGTCGCTTAAGCTGCAGGGTTACGTTGCCGGGTGATCGATATTGTTTCCAGGTCTTCATTTGGTGGGCATGCCGGGAGCGTGGAGGGGATGACATTGAGACGGCAACAGAGGCTCAACTGTGGAGGCAGTTCACATTAGCAACGTGGCTTTACCGAATACAGCAGCTTTCTGGACAAGATTGTTTGCGAGGTTGTAGGGGTCAGCTGCAAATGCTAAATGCCACTCTGTTCACTTGCAGGTAGCTTCTGCGACAATCTAGTACAAACAACATGCACAATTGTAGCAGAAGGATGGTCAGACGAGTTCTCCGGGAAAGCTCTGAAATGCACAGGACCATTTCTGCTCCGTCTAATGGGTATGCTATGTCTGTTGCAACAAAGCTGTGACAAGCAAATTGTAGGCAGATCACCTTCACCTGCATGTGGTTTCATGTGCTCTTTGGAGACTTGTGTCTCTGTTCCTTATGAAAGGGCTGTTGCTATGGATTGCGACTGGTGATGCTCAGTTGAGTAAAGGAACGAAGTTCACTCCTCCGATGTTTTTGTGTGCAACCTAGTCTGTAATTGGTGCCAACCTGGCTTAGGGGGCAGCTGGCTTGTAGCTGAGGTGAAGAGCCGGTTGAATGCGGCCATTGGGGGCTCTACCCACATTCTCCATACACTCAAAGGTCCCAGCAGTAACGGGCTCCACAATCAATGCGTCCTTGAGCTTTCCATCATCATCTTTTTGAAAGCAGTGAGCCAAGCCTAACACAATATAGTCATCGTCATTCCAGTCCGGGTCTTCTCCCACGGCAAAAGCCTTGGCAATCGCACAGGAAGGTTTTAGACTGTGCCTGGCAGGTTTAGAAAAACAGACGGAGGTTCCCGTCAGTGACGGCTCTACAAAAGGAGAGCGAGAAAGACGACTTCCTGTGGATGATGAAGCTGGCTCTCCCAAGTAAGCCCTCCGTCAAGTGAACTGCATCTACTGGAGCTCGGCTCGACGAAGCCTTTGCTGACGATGCCTCTCTGTTGGAGATGGCGTCTACCGCCAAACCAGTTTTCAAAGCCTTCGAGTAACCTGCTACAAACGCCATCGAAACAGCTACAGCCAGGAAGCGAAGCGAAGAAGACAAAAGACGTTGATGAAAACATGCCGGCACCTGTGCACTGCAGAAAAGCAATGGAGAAGGGAGCAGTTTTTAATGGCGAGAAAGTTTTGGTGTTAAAAAAAATAATTTATTAAAAAAAAAAAAAAAAACCATTTTGATCTAATTTAAATGATTTAGAGCCTGGTTGGTCATATCTTTGTCAAATGAGCTCCGTTTGACTCAGTTTTTTTGGGGATAGCTGCAGAAAGGGGAAATCTACCCATCTAGACCTGGTTTTTGTTTTTGGGACTCTGCTAAAAATCTATGGAATTTTTAGAGTGTGAGTGTGCCATGAAAGATCCACAATCCTGTCTCTAGAACCTGTGCTGGTCTATATGAGAGACAAATTTGTGGATGTACTCCTTGCATGGCTGGGGGAAATGAGGACGTAATTGAAGGGCAGGTCTCTTCTCTTAGCCTGTGCACACAAGGGGACAGGATTTATGTTTCCCAAGGAACTCAGACTAATTTGGGTGGAGAACAGTTGGACGAGTTGATTGCATACTGGGAGTCAGGCATTAGCAGTAGACAACAGACTGCTGTAGTTGGCATTGAGGGCCTCAATATCGCCTTGGACAGTCAGAACTCTGTTGGAGTTAGCAGTTCTGCAGCTGTAGGTGAAATACCAAAGTGGGTGAAAGCTAGGCTTGGAACACAGCCAAAGACAGCCCCGGGGACCAAGGTGTTCAGTCACAAGGCCGTGGTGTACTGGAGCAGAGGAGCAGGAGCTACACAAGTTTGTGCAATCAGACATGGTTGCAGCCGGATACGCTCTGCACAGGGCAACCACGAGCGGGGGTTCATCAGCAATGACATGTTTGTTGTGCGTGAAGGAGATGCAGTCATTCGCAATGAGGACACCCGCAACCGTCTCAAAGCTTTCGAGTTGAGAGACTATCAGACCCTACCTTTGTTTTCTTTAATGTTCAGTGAGCGGGAGATAAGGGAGTATTGCTTTGTCTCTACCTGGCAGAAAGAGGAGGAGGGTTGGTTAGAGCAAGCTATTGTAGCTTGGGACAAGATTAGTGGCAGGTTTCTGGACATAGATATACCTCCTACACCTTATCATCACGCAGAGCGAGGCACTTTGAGAGAAGTCTGGAAGTTGATAGCATAGATCAGGATTAGATCTTGCTTGGACGGGCTTCTATTCTTCCCCTCCATCTCTGTACTATTTTCATTACCTTGTACTCGTAGTTGCTAAAGCCTCTCTTGGTGGAGGCCAGTCAGTCCGGGGTTTTGGGCTGGGATATTCTGCAGGATCAGCATTGCTTTCACTCGCCATTGTTGTGGGACGACATGGAGGAGATGTATGGAGCTACCAAGGGGCCTCGTAGGTACTCTGGAGCTGTGGGCACAATCGAGTTGGATGACTTTATCCAGGAGTTTGACAGCTGGTGTGATTTGCAGCAGATGCGCAATCCACAGCTATTCACCCCATTCATGGCGTGGAAGGGACTGTTCCAGCATTTGGAAGGCCCGCCTATGGACGATTACCACGAGTTCAGGCGATGACATGAAGCAGAGATTGAGGAGTGGAGGATGTATTGGTCACCTGACTACGTCTCCATTACTCGAGGCACGACGCGACCAGTAGCTGCATCAGTACCAATAGCTCTCACGGCCAGCACTAGTAGTGGAGCAAGTAGTGCTGGTACTTCTGTAGGTGGTACCAGTTCAAAAGGTGTTACTACTCCTCCTGCCACGACTACAACACATGTGCCTAGATTCAACCCGGTGGTGGAGTTCTTCCAGAAGTTGCGGAGGAACTACCAAGGTGTACGGACAGAGAAGTTGCAAAGTTTGCAAGACTTCCAGCGCAAACCCAGTGAGAGCCTGCGAAAGGCGTACACTTGTATGAGGCGCTTGATAAGTGTGACCCAAGGGGTTACTGAAGCTCAGGCAATCCAGTTTTGGTATGGAATTCTGGATAAGGAGCTCAAGAGAAGGGTGCGAGATGCAACCCTGTTACAAGCAGCCCAACCCACATTAGCAGATGTGTTTCTGCTGGCTGAGCGGATTGAGCTCAACATGGTGGAGGAGCAAGTTGTTACCATTGGATTTGGCAAGGACATGCCTACACAAGGCGTAGCTGCCAGCCCACAGGCACAAGGAACCGCTCGACAGCGTGGTCAGGGGGGCAAGGTTGCCCAGCCCAAGTTTCATGGAGCTTATAGGGGACCTCAGGTGCAGACGCCCGTGGCATCTTTTGCAGGCCAACAGCAACCAGGGGTCACATGTTGCCTATGTCAAGAGAGATTGCCCAGAGAGTGGCAAAAGGCCGGCACAAGCACAGCCTGCACAGTTGCAGTGTGGGCATTGTGGCAAGTATGGGCATGGAGATGCCCAATGTTATGACTTGCACCCTGAGTTGCGCCCAGGCCAGTTCCAAGGGAACAATGGTGGTCGGGGGCGAGGTGGACCAGCCCAAAGAGGACGAGGTGGTCGGGCACGAGGTGCAGGCCAAGGGCAAGCTCCACATGGCCAAGGACGCAGAGGTCAGGGTGTTGACCAAGGCATGGCCAATCGGCTTCAGCAGCTAGAGCAGAGGCTCGCTGCCATGGCTATAGCTCAGGCGGTACCGGCTCCCAGGCGGGATGGTCCACCTCCTGCTCCTGAGGGAGGAGATATGGGAGGCATGGGCTTTATGTGCAGAGCAGCACTACCACTAGAGCAGGTGGAGTTTGCTGCAGCCGTGACTCGAGGAGCATCACGAGTTCCTGAGCCACGAGGTGCAGAGGTGGAATTGGATTCACAGTGTGGGGAGGCAAGCCGTCAGGCGAGGCTTCCTCAGTCATTCACATTGGCGGAGACTGTGTCGACGCCATCCATGGCACCTAGTTCTCGCCCGACTGCTACCGAGGCGGAGGTTACTATGCCATTGGGGAGAGCTACACGTGCAGCACTGACACCTGCTACCAAAGCTAGTGCGGCCGGTGTGTTATTGGGGGCAGCCACCTCTGTGTGTCAGGCCCCACTGTTCTCGGCAACAATGATTGCGACACCGGGGGTGAGACCAGCTGCAGTGTTTCGACTAGCAGCAACACTCTGTGAGAGTGGGGAGGTCACTTCATCTTCTGCAGAGTTAGTGGAAGGTGTAGTGGTAGAGGGATCCTCGGATTTGAGGGTCAAGACTGCTGTGCGCCATGTTGGTTTTGTGTGGGCGCTTGCTTTCATAGGGATTAGGCCGGATTTGATCACCGGTCAATCCTAGAGTATGCTGTCAGTGGTGAGGCTGGAGTGATGACCAGCAAGACCACCAGTGTTTCTTCTATGGTGAGGCTGGGTTGATGACCAGCCAACCATAGGAGTTCTTGCGGTGGATGCAGGTGCAGGTGCCCTGAGCCATTGGGATATGACCCTTAGACTGCAACAGGTGCCCATCCGTGTCACTATTAGATTAGTACTAGAGCCTTATAGTGTCACGTGGAGGAGGTGCACATTGTGAGTGTCATTACGGAGTTACCCAAGGGTTTTGAGGGGAGTACGGCTACAGGCAGTAACAGTGAGAGTGGGTTCACAAGACGAGGTATTCGGTTCAGACCACATTCACCGCCACCCTCAATTACTGTAGAGTCAGACACAGACTCAGAGGCTTCATCAACAGGTGTGCACTGCGCCCTGGCAAGCTGCAGCTGTCAGGTTGACGGAGCTGCCAGCTAGGCCAGCCTTTGAGCGCGCCATGGCGACACCTGGAGTTGTCTTGTTAGACATCCAGGGAGGCATTTTCACTTTGAGTGGACCGGCAGGCAAGAAGTACCGACCACTGCGGGTCTTGTTGGACTCGGGAGCTCAGCCACTGATGTTGGGCAGAGCTGCTATTGCAGGTTTGGGCCTCATGGAGGCGGATATGGAGCCTTGTCCTTTCCAGATACAGACATCTCTGGGAGGATCAGAGCAGGCTCGGGGCATGACACGGCATCAGTTGGCCATTAGACTGCAGCCGGATCATCCTATCGATGGCTCAGTAATGCGAGCCAAGGCCATTGTGACAGACGCAGTCTCTTACGATGTCCTCGTTGGTGGGGCAGTGTTATACCCCATGGGCTTCACGCTAGACTTTTGGGAGGAGTCAGCATCCTACATGCCTGGATGGCAGTCAGGCGATGGTCGCCGTGCACAGCTCCCTGTGACATTCATTGGGGTATAGCGGCTGCCCAGCGGGGCAAGATTCCAACACTAGCCGCCTTTACAGCTGCAGTTAGTTGGCCTGGAGAGTTGTTGGAAGGCAATGCCCATGCAGAGGATGTGCCACCTCCAGCAGAGCAGGATGACATGCATGGTATGGCGGAGTTGCCTGCCATGGTTGCTCATACTCCATTGTGGGGTACGAGCAAGGATTTGCAGCAGGTTGCTGATCGACGGGTGCAACAAGCCTGGGTAGAGGCTTTTGTTCCGTCAGGAGAGGAGGAGAGTGCGGGTATTGCACCAGGACCACCTCAGTTGTCACCATTGGATACCACACCTATTGTGGTGGCAGTATCCGGATGAAGGCATTTGCCTTCTGGACTTGTTTGGCGTGATCAGCACCGGATTGGCTGCTGTGCTACAGGCAGGTGTTACGAGTTCGACGTTACCTGTATGAGAGAGAGAGATGAGACTGCACGACGCGTCTCACTGCGCCATGTTGCTCAGTTGGTACAGCAATACCCTGACTTGTTGCCAGTGTCTGCAGTTCGTGGATACCAACAAGCCTTGCCAGCAAACATTTCTTTGCTGGGGGCGCAGGATTTGGAGCAGGTTGGCTCCATTGATCTGGTAGTGGCAGGTTGGCCCTGCCAAGGGCATTCATCAGCCGGGCATGGCAATGGATTGCGAGACTCGAGGACGGGTCTGTTTTGGGAGATGGTGGGATTTTTTGCGCTGCTTGCAGCTTCATCAAGCTGTATCTCCAGCATACATCTTGGAGAATGTACCACTGATGGGTGATTCTCGGGCCAGGGTGATGGCCAGTGTGCATCAAGTCCGGTCGTGGCTTGGGTCAGCAGTGTTGCTGGATGCAGTTGCAGTGGGGTCACGGGCTCATCGTCCACGGCTTTGGTGGACTAACTTGATGCACCCGCACTACTCAAGCGTGCATTGATGGGGTGCAGCGGCCAGCACACCTTACCGTGGATGGCATTTTGGACACAGGGAGGCAGTCTCAACGTGTGAGACACGATGACCGTTCGCCTTTGGCAGTGGTCAACAGGGTGGGTCAACCACGAGCAGCATTACCTACACTGCTCAGCTTCCCAGGATCCCATGCTTTTCGGGATGGTGGACCTGGCCTCCTGTGGGATGCTCAGTTGCAGCAGTTAGTGGAGCCTAATGCCGACGAGCGAGGAGCGGGCTATGGGGTTTTCCACTGGGACCACGGCGGTGCCTTCTCTTTCTGAGGCATCACGACGTCAGGTGTTGGGGCAAGCAATGGATCTCAATTGCTTGACTTGGATTATCAGCTTGGCTATGGCTGAGCAACGTAGAGTGCGGAGTGCACTCCCCTTCATGGTCTCTCTGCCTACAGAGATGGTACAGGCAGCAAGTGGGGGCGAGCCGGTGAGGACCACGGGGTGTAGACATCCATGGCACAAGTGGGAGGTGCTCGAGGTCCAAAGGGAGTTGGCAGCCAAGGCAGCTGTGATGGATGAGGTTGGGGATTTTTCTCGGGTGAGGAGGTTCTCAATGATGAGATGATGGGGGCAGGATGAGGCCTTGTCATTGACTGAGCAGGAAGGGGGGTACTGCTCAAGAGGTTGCAGCATAGCAACCACGGGACGCGTCCTCTACCTCTAAGCCCACTGGACTTAAGGTTGCAGTTACGGAGGACAATTGGGAGCCTGACATTGGACCCATTATCACCGGAGGAGAGAGACGACGTATCTGGCAGTTCCTGAGGGCTTACAGGAATTGCTTTGCCTTCAGTTTGAAGGACTTGGGAGCACTGAAGGGTCAAGAGATCCGTATTGAGTTGGCCACTGACACGCCAATCTTTCGGAGACCCTATAGATACAGTGACATGGAGAGGTCTTTGATTCAGATGAGGACTCAAGATCTCTGGGGGAGGAGGTTTGGTGGAGCTCTCTGGTGGAGAGTATGCTTCAGCCACAGTGATGCCAGCTAAGAAGGATGTCTATGGCAATTGGACGGAGAGACGTATGTGCGGTGATTACCGGACTATAAATCGTCAGACCAAGTCCGATAGGTATGCCATGCCAACACCAGAGGAGATCTTTGATGCCATTGGGCATTCCAAGGTCTTTAGCACGTTGGATTTACGATCCGGATATCACCAGTTGCCGATCAAGGAGGCGGATAAGCAAAAGACGGCATTCTGGGGGATCAATGAGCACGAGAAGGATTGCTATACCAGTGGGGGTTCTTACCATTTGGGCTTAAAAACGCTCCCGCTGAGTTTCAAAGAGTCATGGACAGGATTCTAGAGGGGTGGAGTTTGCTCGGTGCTACATAGATGACATCATCATCTTTAGTGCTACGGGGCTGGAGGAGCATGAGAGACCCTTCAGGGGGTATTTGAGCGATTAAGGACGCACGGATTGAAGTTACATCCGGGCAAGTGCAAGTTTTTCCACAACCAGATTGAGTATCTAGGTCACATGATATAACTGGAGGATGGGGGGTACAGCAGACAAAGGTAGAGGCCATGCACAGGTTCCACGGCCCCACGGATGTGAGCCGAGTGGTCGAGCTTTCATGGGGTTTAGCAAACTATTACAGACGGTTTGTTAAGGGATTCAGTGCCATTGCAAAGGCTCTAACCAAGCTGACCAAGGTGGACCAGGAGTGGCGTGGGAATGAGCAAGAAAGAACAAGCTTTTTAAGAGTTCAAGGCGAGGTTGACCTCGGCGCCCATCTTGAGACGACACCTATCAGGGGGCGTCCTTTCAGCTCCATACATATTGGAGCATGTTGGGGCTTGGAGCAGTGCTCACACAGGTGGATGATGAGGGAAGAGAGTTCGTAGTGGCTTATGCTAGCCGCTCGAACAATGCTGCAGAGTCTAAGTATAGCTCATATGAGGGAGAATGCTTAGCTGCAGTGTGGGCCGTGGCACACTTCAGGTGCTATCTATACGGCAATCTCTTCACCCTTGTCACGGATCACCAAACCACTCAAAGGGTTGTGATGGAGTCAGACAAGCTTACGGGAAGCTTGCACGGTGGGCACCTCATCCTTCAAGAGTATGACTTTCAGGTGGTGCATCGACCGGGTTTGGTCAATCGCAATGCAGATGGGTTGAGTCGCAATCCATGCACGAGCCAACAGGATGACACTGGAGCTCGGTGGCATGGGTGGTGAGACGGACGAGGAGATGGTGCCGGATGGCATGCATCTGCATTTCTGTGTATCTTGGCAGCGGAAGGCCAGGTTGGACCTGCAACAGGGAGATGACTGTAGATCAAGTGTGAGGACCCTGAGGCCAGCAATGAGCAAGTAGCGCCAAAGATATACATGAGGATTCAGTTGTGTGTGTGGACTACCTCCGCACTGGAGACACGGCAGCCACTGTGACTGCCAAGGAGAGGGATCGGATTCCTACAACGAGCCAAGAGGTTCAGGTGGGAGGGGACACACCTGCTCCGAGTGTGGGAGGATGGTCGAGTGAGGATTGTGCCTCACCCAAAACAGCGGGCCACGGTTAGTGCGGCATGCCCATGAGGAGTGGGGCATTTTGGGGTGCGAAGCACTCATAGTCTACTGCAGGGGCGTAGTATTGGTGGCGTGGTATGCACAAGAGGGTTGCAACAATTTGTGGCTAGGTGCCTGGTGGTGACAGGGTGGTGTGCTTCATTCAACGCCCCTACTCCACAATTGCCCCTCTTCCGATCATGGGATTGGGCTACAGGTGGAGTCTTGACTCGCGGGCCGTTTGCCACATGACCATGCGCCACAACAAGTACGTGTTGGTGATGGTGGAGCACTTCTGCGTATGCATTCCCGATTGTGTGCTTAGCCGATTCGGGCTCCAACTGACGGGGGTACTCACGGACCAGGGAGAGAGTTCTTGGGGGAGTTTCAGGCTTTGTGTGACAAGGCCTTGATAGACCACCGCACCACTTCTCGGGATCATCCTGAGGCGATGGCTGGCAGAGAGAGTTGTTCAGACAGTAAAGAGGGGTTTGCGCAAGTTATGGCTTGCAGACGGGACACCTAGGAGATTGGGACCTTCAGTTACCCTGGTTAGCCATGGGCTACAGGTTCAGCAAGCAAGCATCACTTGCCTCCTTCTCACCATACTTTTTCTCTTTGGCCGAGAGCCGGATTTGCCTACATCCATTTGCAGAGAAGCTGCTACAGTTCTTAACCTTGACGATCCGGACGTGTGGTGGGCACGTGCATGTGAGCAGCGTTGAGAGTTGTTCAGAGAAGTCATGCCCATGGCTTTTCGAGAAACCTTGCCATTGCACAACACCGTGATACGTTGAGGTATTCCTACATAAGTGGTGGTGGGGGTATCGTCCTGGGGTTCGGAGATTCAACCCTGGTGACTATGTCTATCTGCAGCAGACTGCTCCTACGACCCTGGACTGTGACTGAAGAAGGACGTGTTATTTTGAGGGTTCGAGAGGTATTGCCCTCAGGCGTCTTGGTCTTGGAGGGTCGTGGATGGCATAAATTGGAAGGACAATGTGAGTAATTGTGCACCATGTTCAAATTTCCGAATGTCGATGGCAAGGATTGACCCAAACAGGAAGTGGTATATCCGTAGGTTTGAGGTGCATGTGTGGCGGGTCTGCTCAAGGGGCAGCCACCATGTGGTGTCGCGACGATGTCTGAGGTTGGCATATGGGATGCTTGACTCCACCTCTTGAGATGGTTCCAGATGGGGATTGGTTTATGTCCACATTGAATTGGATGTGGAGTGGATCCAACCATGGAAGCTAACAAAGCAACGTAAGGCCCAGCTACATAGGACCCGACCTTGAACAACCCCCTGAGCTCCTGGATCAAGCTAAGTGCAAATATTGCAAGACGGCGACTAAGCGATGGGGCTACTCTTGTACCCGGCCCCTTGGTCTATAGAGTTGAGTACAATAGGGAGCCAGTGATAGAGGAAACCAGCTAGTTAGTACGGCTTTCTGTTTTTTGTGTCAGCTATATCACATCTCTTCTGGAGGTAGAGGGACCTATCCACCAGCTAGGGGGGCGATTGTGGCAGACTACTTTATTGTGCATATATGTGTGGTGTGGTTTGGACAGCGATGTAGTTGTGTAGCGATATGTATGCGCACGACAGCTGTCAAGTTAAATAAGCACAGTGTGAAAACAGCTAGAATAAAACTAGTTATTTGTATTTAACACTTGGATTTAGGTCAAGTGTTAAATCAGATGTCAAGTTTAGTTTGACACCTGGTCCGTCTTATCTCACGAGAGCGGCAGTCGCGCGGCTCATCTTTCTCGAGTTGAGCCTGCGCGACCAAGCTCCTACATGCGGTTAGATTTGAGTGTGCTTATGTAGGGGTACAGGTTGTTGTGGGGTGGAGTCCCCATAGCTTGGGGTGCCCCTGGTTCGACTACTATTTCTAAGAGTGATGGTTTGGTTTTCATGTTTTGTGTAAACAGTGTGTTCGTTGGTTTTCTATCATTGTGGCAGACTACTTTATTGTGCATATATGTGTGGTGTGGTTTGGACAGCGATATAGTTGTGTAGCGATATGTATGCGCACGACAACCTTCTTCAACACATTTCAGCCTGTTTTTCCCTGTTATCAAAGTTTTTCCCTGTTTTTTCCTGAATGAGCATGGATAGAGTGTGGGTCCAGATTCATCCAAGAGGGCTGGACTTCAAGCTCCAGATTACCTTGATTCCATGTGGGGGTCAGTAGCTACAAGAAACCTGCATGGGTAGATGGTCAACTAAAGGCAGCAACTGCAGCGGCACAGTTGATAAAATCAGGCACCTCAACCATGACCACAGCTTCTGAAAGAGGATCAAGAGAGGGAGTCCACAATGTTTTTCTACTCAACACCTTTGTCAACATGTATGTTATGTGCGGGAGCATCATTGATGCTCACCAAGTGCTCAACATAATGCCTCAACGATCTTTGATCACGTGGAATATAATGTTGGCAGGATGCAATGCGTATCCAAGTATGCGCACGACAACCTTCTTCAACACATTTCAGCCTGTTTTTCCCTGTTATCAAAGTTTTTCCCTGTTTTTTCCTGAATGAGCATGGATAGAGTGTGGGTCCAGATTCATCCAAGAGGGCTGGACTTCAAGCTCCAGATTACCTTGATTCCATGTGGGGGTCAGTAGCTACAAGAAACCTGCATGGGTAGATGGTCAACTAAAGGCAGCAACTGCAGGCGCACAGTTGATAAAATCAGGCACCTCAACCATGCCCACAGCTTCTGAAAGAGGATCAAGAGAGGGAGTCCACAATGTTTTTCTACTCAACACCCTTGTCAACATGTATGTTATGTGCGGGAGCATCATTGATGCTCACCAAGTGTTCAACAGAATGCCTCAACGATCTTTGATCACGTGGAATATAATGTTGGCAGGATGCAATGCGTGTCCAAGCCTGCGAGATCTGGAAAAGGGGAAAGAGGTCCATGGTGACATTGTCAAAGCTGGAATTGTACCAGATGTCATTCTGAACACTCCCCTGGTGGACATGTATGCCAAATGTGGGTGCATTAAGGATGCGAAGGGAGTTTCCATGGCTGAACGAGGTGTGGTGTCGTGGAGTGCCGGTGCTTGCAGGGTATGCACAGCAGGGACGTGGTATGGAGGCTTTGGAGACCTATGATCAAATGATGGGGGAAGGGGTGAAGCCCGACCACATCACGTTTGTGTACATTTGCATGTGTGTGCAAGCCTGTCAGCTCTGGAAAAGGGCAAAGAGGACCATGGCGACATTGTCAGATTTGCAATTGTATCAAATGTCACTCTGACACAATACCCTCGTGGACATGTATGGAAGGGAGTGTTCAACGGTATGGCTGAACAAGATGCGCTATCGTGGAGTGCGATGATTGCAGGATATGCACAGCAAGGGCGCGGGATGGAGGCTTGGAGACCTATGAGCAAATGATGTGCGAAGGGGTGAAGCCCGCTTTGCATTGCATGATGTTGAGGAAGAGCTTAAAGAAATCTCTTTGCTCACCACAAATGAGAAGCTGGCCATGTTTTTGGGCTCCAACACAACCTCTCTGAGGTCTTTGCGGGATCATCATGGGAATCTCTCCAGTTGGTGGGGGTGCTGCAAACATAACCAAATCATCCAAAAGATATGTGCTAAGGTACTGCGCCCGGATATTTTTGTACACGGTGGCTATCAACCATTCCAGGGTTTCTTGTGGGTGGTTGGTGCAATGCTTCTAAGATTTCATTTCTCAAAGAATTTATGGCACTCTGGTTGTATTTGTGGAGTCTGTTTTGTGCTCCAACAGGCGCCCGCAAAGGCTGCAGTGTCGGAGCCCTTTTTGGGAGGGGGTTTCTCAACGAAATCTTTGTTTTTAATTGGACGGAGAAGCTGTTCTCCTTTCATTGTGGGCAATTCTTCAGTTGTCGGTGGATGAAAAATAGTGCCAGCAAACCAGAAACTCATTTTTTCCAGAGGGTGGAAGTTCTGGTTCCACCAGAAACTATACCTCGTAACTACATGCATAGAGTGGAAACCTGTGACTTCAGGGGTGAAAAAGGCAAAACAGGGCTGACAAGGCAGTACTTTCCTTCTTGGATGACTGATTATGTTCAAAGGGAGAATCCACAGCAAGTTTTATCGAGGGCAAAATAGATAGCTCAATTAATTTGCACGACATTGCATTCTCGCATTTTTAAATGAAAAGGGATATAATACAAAAAACTACTGGAATACATACTAGGACAATGTTTTAAATGATTCACTCGAAAAGTAAAATTACAAACAGTAAAAGAGGGGGTTAGGGGTTACAAATATGTTAAATTTAATATAGGAGCAAGTTTTGTTAGCTGTATTTATAAGAAAAGGTACAAAGGTCGGGGGAGTAAATGAAAAAAAAGACCCAAAAGGAAGGTAAGTTACAGGCGGGGAACGAAAAAAGAGAATTGGGGGTATGGGTATATAAAAGAAGGGGAATATTGAAAAAGAGTACTTTGAACTTAGTGGTTAAATTTAAGGCCAATGGCAAAGGGGGTTTTGGTGACTTATTAGTGACTAAAGTTATGTGGCCCTTCAGCCCTCGGGTTTTTGGGTGTAGTCGTCTCTTCGGATGGCCACGTGCGGGGAGGGCCGAGGGCTCAAGAACTGTTCCACTTTGAGCTCCGTACTGGCTCGTTGGCTTTCCCCGCTGAGTACTTCTGCTCGTAAGATGACGAGTGTTGCGGGCCAACGACAGTGCGCCCTTTGTTCGCAACTGACTCCTTACTTCTTGCAAATTCTCTTGCATTCTGTACATCTGTTCTCGGGGGCTTCTTAGTTTCCTCCTCCTTCTTGTGTAGCTGACTCGCCTCACCCATGCCTTCCCCCGTGCCCTCAAGCGTGACTTTGTACTTCTCTATCCTTTCTTCGTACCTGACCGAGGTTTCCTTGGCCTGCTTACTCATTTCGGCCAGTGTCTCCTGTATTCGTTCCACCCGCTATAGGCAATCTTCTCCTTAGCGCCCGTTTTTTTTTTTGTACATTTGTTTGCTTTGATCCAGCTCTTTATTCTCCTTCCCCATTTTTTTGTAATCCTTGTATAGTACTTCCCAGTTCCTTTTTGCCAACTCCAACTGCTCTAACTGAGTCTGATATCCCTTTAGCACTAGCACGTGCTTCTCAAACGGCCACACTATACTTTCAGCTGGGGGCGATCCCGCGGAAGCGTCTATTTCCATCATCTCCTCCTGTCGTTATTTTGATCTTAATTCTCGTGCCCTGTCGCTGCCCTCCGGGTATGTTTCTTGACCTCTTCAACATGTTTTGATCGTCAGTATGTAATCTTGAGTGGTCTTCACTCCCCGTTTAGGTCAGCGAGAAATTTAGTTGCCTCGGATTTGTAACGTTCGAATGTTTTAATCGGAATGTGAATTCTATGGGAACGTGGTCATTTATCATGTACAGCTTTATTTATAGGAAACATGAGGTATTTGAACATATGATAGAAAAACCCCAAACTTGGGAAAGAAGGGAGGAAATGGAAGCAAGCTAAACTAAACTATTCAAACTGTTCAGTCATCCCAACCTACTGCCTGAAGTAGGTCGGAGGGCAACATGGGCATAACGTCCGGGAGAGTTGGGCCGTGGGATGAAGCTGGTCCAGCTACGTCGACCCAATGTAATATGGCCAATGTCTGAGCTCTCTGTAACGCAACGGCATTTTTGTGTCTATGAAAGGTCACAAGAATAAATGCATATGGAATGCTCGTGGTCTTGTTTTGAGCCGCTTGATGGGCACATGAACGGAGTAGGTCGTCAAATTGGCGATGGAGACAGCCGAATACCTCCGCAACTAAGGGGATGAAAGTGTCAGTAGGATGTCTGTCTCGATAGTCGCATTCCTTGACTTGAGCAACAACCAAAGCCGCGGAGCCCTGGGAGGATGTTGAACGTGAAAGTAGGTTGGATAGGGTAGGGTCGGCAATGACAATGTCGGCTAGGGTGCCAAGACCATCTTTAGACAAGATGACAGGGTAGGTGAAAGGGGCAGCCCTGTTTGACTCCAATGTTGATGTGGACCTCGGCTGAGAATTCACCAGCGACGTTGTTTTGGTCATTACTGTTGTGTTTGTGATTTGTTCTAATCCTTCCTGCAGAGGCTGCAGGGCATAGATGTGCTGCTTTTTGCAGTTGGCAATAGTGGTAGTGGCCTTATCTTTTTCCAATCTTAGCTTCGCTGGCAGACTTATTAGGTGTAGCAGGGTACACATCAATGGATGCGATAGGCAAGACTGTCAACATGCTTTCTGTTTGACACCCATGTGGCTGCACTTGTGGACATGAAGTTGCTCACACGACAGTAGTGCTATGTACACCAAGCTTGTTTCAGGAATGGTCTTTACTGCTATTCTTTAAATTTGTCCTAATTCTATTGTGTCCTAGAGATCATTTGCCACATGTGTTGCGTAGGATGAAGGGGGGTGTCAGGGACGACATATGATGAAGAGCCATAAATATTACTATCAGTAACAACAATAAATTTGCGGATCACTGTTCTTTGACCCGTGATATAATGCACGGCTGGACTTCTCCATGTGAGAGCTTCTAGATTTCATTGGCTAGGCGATGTGTCTTTCTAGATTTCAAGAGGCAGAAGAAGAACAGAAAGGATGGTCTCAGATACTAGAAACTTAGAGCGTCCTTCCATGTGGGAGGAGCCCGGCCCGCAAAAGAAGGAGTTTGCCGAGCGTTTGGGGAAAATAGCCGAGTTCTTGAGCGCTTTTCCACAATCATGTGGAGCTCGGCGATCGTGCTCTTTTTGGCCTTTACCGTGAGGTGGTAGAGGATACTACAGGGTAAGCGTGACCTTAGTGTGACGTGGCAGGTAAGTTCAATTTGCGAGACTGGGCTGCGGAGCTCCCTTCCCATTTTATCCGGGTGCGCTCCAAACGCGCTAGCTCGGCGACCGGGCCCTGCCGCCCCATGCATGGAAGCGATATGTGTACCCGGCCAATTTTGTCGTTTCCTCCCTTAAACGGTGGGCCGGGTACATGGAAGGCCGCTCTTACAGCGAACAGATAGAACTTTCGTGAAGAGGCAAACAAAAAGCATGAAGAGATAGGTGGTTATAACAAACTAGTCCAGAAAACTTCAGGTGTTGCAATCTCGACCATTGATTTGAGTGAGAAGGATGAACCATGTAAATTTGTGAATCTTATGATCAGAAGCAATGGCAATAGCCCAACTCCATGCATCATTTCTTTGGGTTGGCACCAAGCTCTCGTATTGTCCAGTAAGAATGGCGTGGCCTTCATGGCCTTCGACTGACATTCTCGTTACTGGGAATTCTTCAAACGGCAGCTTTGGAGGGTGCTTCTCTAAAATTCTTCAAGTTATGTTTCATCAAGTCTTTCCAGGAGAACGCATACTTGGAGGGGATTTCATCTTTTTTGGCAGACATGGTTTTATGAAATTAACGACAAGTTCTAAGAGATTGTGGAAATGCGGAGGGATTGCATACAGTGTCTCTTGTGAAGAATGATGCCCGTTAAGTTTTGTTGGAGCGAGATACACGATGCGTGGGACAGAATAGCGACTATGTAAATTGGTACAGCTACAATCTACTTGTGATTTCCTTCGGCTGAACTTGCAGTTTCTTACGCGCACCCGAGATATCAAGTTCATTTAACGATTACAGAAGAACATCAACAAATTCAGTTACGTAGCAGATCGATGCGTCTCTCATGGCCACCTAAGAGTATGCTGTTAGTGGCCTTCACTTTACTCAAGCTGCGAGGGAGAAGGCTTGACTGACTGAAACATGTGTGTAAATGATTCATTTCAGAACAAGAAGAAGAAGAAGCAAATTCTGTTCTGTTTATTCAACGAAGTAGTGGTGAAAGAGAGACTGTCGACTGAGTGCACCAAATCCTTTGACTTGAGGAGGAGAGTGCGATCACACACACTGGAGGAATGTGTAGGACCAACCTGGACAGCAGTACATATTCTTTCAGGAAAGACAGAAACCACGACATTTTGTAGTATGCAGAACCTTAAAGTACGAGAAGGAATACAAATATGGCGCCTTCAACGTCAAAATTGCCCCAACATGTCACAGTGACATTGAAAGAGGTCTGCGAGTAGCTCCCGTTGTTTTGTCCCTCGATGTCCAAGAGCATGTTTCAGTGACTTTGGAGGAGGGTCCAGGGTCACCTCTAGTTGCAGTATCCCAAATGAAATGAAATGAAATGGAACCTTATGACGTCCGTAGAAAGCTCAAAGAGCTTATGGGACAAAAGTAAACAAGAAACAGGAAAGACAACAAAAGGAAAAAGAGTGAAGCCAGAAGCAGCCCAAAAGCAACTACTGCTCCAGGGATTGCCTAAGGGTCAAAGCTTCGTGCAGATAAGCATTTCCGATCCTCACAATGGAAGACTTCTGCGAAAGAGTAGGTTTCACGAAATAGACAGTTGAGTCTCCCACGGATCTCATAGTAAAGAGTGCAAGAAAAGAAGAAGTGTTCTTCAGTTTCGATACACCGGTTGGGTCCGGTGCATGTAGAAAGAAAACTGTAGTACATGGGAAGAAAGAACTTCAAGATCTGATGCACATGGTAAGTGAATCTGCGAGTACTACAGAAAGAGCAGCTGATTACCGACTCTTCTGTCCCGATAACCCCCCCGATAGGGTAATTCTTCCTCTTCTTCTCGATCAACATATACAGTTAAGAGGGCACGGGCCCCCTCACCCTCCCTCTCCACATTGACCAGCAGAGTGTCAGGGCCCGTAACTTTCCATTTGTTAGATTTCTTGATCGAACAAGATTTCTTTCTTCTCTTCTCGGTCTCATGCTGACCTGCATGGGGCATTTTGTGTTCGGGCGCCCAGTCCCAGAGGCTGTCCGGCCTTCCGTCACTTGTCGACGTGATAGATTTCATCTACGAGGATCAGAGATGCGGCTTATGTATACGAGGCTCTCAGGAGAGGCCACTTATGATTACGCGAGAGACACAGACATCAGAGATGAGGAGCCAGAACAAGCAGACGATGAAGTAGGCCTTCACAGCAGGTGGATGGGAATGGAGTCTCGATTGATGAGAGTTACGATTACTCGAGAATTCCAGGTCCCTACAGGGACTCAGACCAATGGGACGAAGAACGAAGAAGGGCAGCCACTGTTATCCAAAAGTATGCACGTCGGGCACTTGCTGAAAGAACTGCGGATCGTATGCGACAGTATTCAAGAGAGAAGAAGGAGGTTTGTGTTGCAGCCTCTGCCTCCACCATGGACCAAACCTGTACACATTTCTAATGCATGCCATGACTCCAGGTGCATTGGATTTCACCTCCAACCCGTATTTACACATTTGACTTTGAGTTTGCAGCTGAAAACACAGTCTACCGAACATGAGGGTCAGACTGACATTAAGAAGTCTAATGCAGATGGGTTGGTTTACATCTTTGCTGCTAATAACTAGTTGAAAGAAATTGTCCCCCCCTCAGGCATTTACAAGCGTGTATTATAGATAGGTTGTTCATAAATCGTCTGTTCTTTTGCAACATCTCGTAATAGACCTCTGTTCAGACTGGGTACCTATCTGTGTAGACAGTTTTGGGTTGAGCAGGAGAGGAAAAGGAAAGAGGAGCATGATAACAACTTGCATTATGAGATAGCGCTACGCAGGAATCCACGCACGGGAGCCGACTTTGAGATTTTATTTCAGGAGCTTGAGACCTGGTGCTTGCAAGTTTCCCCCTTTCTTTTCTTTGTTCCTCTCCTTGATGTATGCGGGATGTATGCAGGGTGATTCTCTTTGGGGGTAGTATTTGTTTTTGATGGGCTTCTGTGTCAGCCTCTCTCTTCATCTTTGTGCAATGTTTGGAGTATGATTTGTTCTTGGTTTGAATAGTTTTCCTGTGTTGTCTCACTGTGTTCTATGAGCCCTCCTCTGGGTCTGACATGAAGGTAACAATTTGTCATCTCTCTTTCTCTAGGCTGTATATGATAAATTTATTTTCTTCTTTTTTCTCTTTGGTTTCTGTCATCGTGTGTCCCATTGACCCTCTTGCCTACTGTGGTTGTATCAAATTATTTCTTCTTCTCACCCCTCCCCCACCAAACAACACAATTATCACAGGGAAGTTTGTTTCAATCTGATGTCTGGCAGAGCTATTTGTACAGAAAGATATGAAGCGACAAATACATAGTTCGATTGGTGAGCAATAAGAGACATACCAGTAACGATCTGTTTCACCTCTGAACATTTGATTATATCTTCATCTGTGGTGTCTGACATCACCCCCTCAAGTGTGACCATGCCTAACTGACAGGCATGGTGAGATTTTTGTGTTTGTGGTCTAAATTTCATCCAGGAGCTGACAACAATAAACAAGAATGGGATTGTAGGCATGGACCGCAGCAATGCCATTAAAGAGCTTTTATTGAAGGTGGGTGCCACCACATTTGTCTCTACTTTGAAGGACACGGAAAGCAAATGTTGTGTATGTGCACATGCCCACTTTTAGGTGCAGAAGATAAAAATGGCACTATTAGTTTTGTGCAAGTTGGCAAAACTGTGCAGCAGGATTGCTGGTTACTGCACTGCAGGGTTGGGATCCAAGGTTATCTTCACTAGTACGGGTACCCATCTAATTGGACCAGTGGTAGGAAAGGAGCAGTTATCTTCATCATTGATGTTACCCAATGGTGAAGGACCTCTGTCTACTTCCACCCGTTGTCTCAGAAGATAGGCAATGCAACCACAAGGTGAAGGCTACGTTAGTAGTGACCAAAGTGAGTGTGATACCAGCCCTTTAGATCAGCCCTGTAGACAGCCAGATCACTGTCAGCTGAGCAGGTGCCCTGCAACAATGTTGGCAGTGTTTATGGAGAGCTGTTGTAGGGTAAATCTCTCTCTGTCTCTCAACCATTGTGTGGGGTGTCTGTGATGATGGTAAAAAAGCAGGAACTAAAGCTGCTCCAGGCAATTGACAAGCTTCGGACTAAGGCAGCCAAAGTGAACCGCAAGGAACGGATTATGAAGACCATTGTGAGGATGGGGGTACCAAAAATGTGGGAGATGTCAAATGGTAACATTGTGCATGTCCGGACACCTGGCACATCCCGTGCCTCTGATCTCATGCATGTAAGCCACGAATGTTCTAAGACCTTCAAGAAACTCTGGGGTTGTCTGTTCAGTGCCAGGTGGGCCTTGTGTATTATGACAGAACACATCATGGTAGAGAGAAGACTCCGGCCGAGGCCGGCGTAACTAAGAGCCACTTCGCCTTGCGGCTACTGCCCCCTTTCGGGGGTGGGCCCTATATACACATCATGGTATAGATGGGTTCGTGTTAGTGCCACATCTTTTAGTACAGCTGCCCTGACTTCAACCCTGAGGCTGCTTGCTTCCAGTATGTGCCCTCTGATTTTGACTATGCCAAGGGTCATGCACCATTCCAAAGAGACAACCCTGTTGAATATTCTTGAGCACATTCTCGGTGTGTCAAGGTGTGTGTACCATCATTGCAAGCACTAAGATTCCCAGATTGCAGAGTGAGAACTATCAGTAATCGTGGTGAGTATGAGCTAGTTACATAGGAGACTGCATGTGAAAGGTAATGTACTATTAATCAGCTTCAAAATAGTCAGCTATCTGGCAATTTCCAATGACCAGTGACTTGTCATATAAAAGCTTGGTGAAATACAAACAAGTAAATGATACATTGCTTGGCAACCAACCAGAGCAAGTTTTTTCAAACCAATCATTCAGGAGACACGAGCAACTGAGGTTATACCTTCAAATTTACCATCAGTACCTTCCTCTGATAGAGAGTGGGTGGAGAGAAAGTGAGATGGTGCCTGAATAATTATGATCCTGTGGCACTCTCTCAAATAGAGTATCCACATTCACAAAAATTTGAAGCAATCTTTCATGCAAGTGATAATAATACAATACATGTTTCCTTCAAGATTTCTAACAAAAAGACAAACTGATAAAGACAGTTTCAGTGATGAATCCTTGCATCTCCTACAGCCTGGACAATACCTACAGACAGTCAACTCTCTATGGTCTAGTCATGTTACAATTTAAGAATCTACTCAATGGGAAGCATAACTTCATTAGTTCTAAGAAACCAGGGAGTCCATGGAGGGTTGAACTGTGCCAGTAAGTACTGCCCAGTAATCTTGTATCCGTCAGTTTGCAATGCCTTCCTCAGTATCTGCAACTGCTGCTCTGTAAGCTTTTCATCTGCATTCCACTGATATTTATCACTCCAAATTTTTTGGCTGGAAAGTCTTTCACCTTCATCCTTTCATCTGTTGGTGTGGGCACATTCTCCATAGTATACTTGGAGGGCAGCACAAACTGCATGGTTACTAACCTCTTCTCCCCCTCCTTGACCTCCTTTTCTTCAGTAACCACTGGGGCAGTCATTGCAATCTTCTCCCGTCCACCTGAAAGTTTCACAGAGTGAATTGGACCTGCCTCTGGGAACACAGATAATATTATCTAACATTCAGCATTTACCTCCAGAGTGCCACAACAAGTTGGTGACTTAAATGCCCTTTCAATGAATCTAAGCACGCTAAATGAAGAAGGTGTTAGCCATGAAGATACTATGGTCCATGTCTTGGTGCAGCAGTAGTTCTGGTGTAGTGGATTGGCAGAACATTTTCGAAACAAATTGATCCAACGGACCATGAGATTGCTCCCGTGTGATGACGGGTGCAGTCATTGCGATCTTCTCCCCAGGTGTTGTCCCCTTCTTGTTGCAGGGTGTTCCAATTGCCCCTATATAGCCCGAGAGAATCATGAATCCACCATCTCTACCCCTCTTCATCTCCTTGGGATCATATGTAACTTCCGCCACCACAACAGGATCATACTCCCTGATTTCATAATCAGGCTTCTGTGCGACAACCTTGTACTTGGGCGTCTCCATGGTGATTTTTCCCAGCATCATTCCCATGGCTGTTATTGGTTGAAGGGATGAGGGCAGAAGTTGAGCTGTAAAACTCAATCAAAACAGTTCTCATAAGTGAAACCTTACAAGTAACCATAAAACAATCGGTCCAATGTTCATCCGTATGTTTGCAAGGGAGGGGATCCAAGCTATGTACATGACAAAATCTTTCATCAGTGCATTCTTTCATCAGTTGTTTTATGGACCCGTTTATCCATGGACCTTTCACTAGACACTCCATTAGATTTTAATAGTCATATTTGTTTAGGGTGTGATTGTGAAGATTGTGAGAGGCTTCTAAGGCTCAGGAGGTGTAGCAGAAACAGAGACCTACTCTTCAGAAGACCCACTTGGTTATGCTTGTGTAGGGTACCTAGAGCAAATCCCCTTAGAAGACAAATCCCATCTGCGAAAGGTGAACAAGGAGTTCAAGGAGCAGCTCGCAAAGAAACACTCCACGCAAGCATTCTCGGGGAAGATGTTCCGTGCGTCTGGGATGGAAACCATAGACTGCTTGCATGGATGGGCATGATACAAAGGCTGCACTCCGATGAAGAAGACTGGAATTACTCCGTGCAATCCTGAATAACGACTTCTTAATTTTTAGCAGTTGGCTACTTCATGCAGGGCACGGAAGTTATAGTTGTGCACCTATGGAAGTTGCTTTGAGGGTCCGGTGAACTGAGGATTTAACCTTAAGTATCGAAGATATCCAGAGCTGACCAAGGGGAGGCTGTTTGCAGTGTTGGAGTTGCGGAAAGAAGACTCGTCACTCACTGTGGTCGAGATCATATTCCGCAGCAGCTGGATGAACAATAAAATTCCGTGTGGCAAGAAAGACGGAATACTTTAAGATCGACAATACTGAAAGAACCATAGCGAGATTTGAGGAGTATCGTGAGACTGTGAAAAGGCGAGTGAGCAGGGAAGACAAGAAGCATCCGCAGTGCCTGGTGGACGGTAATGAGTTATTGAGGTTTCATGGTACCGCCCTCGTGTGCTCGTTGGGACTAAATGGCTCGTCAAACATTTAGCTACCTGCAACGTATGCTATATCCTCCGCTCAGGATTCACTGTGGAGGAAGACAAGGGGATCTATACCACAGCCAGGTCAACGGAAAAGCTCACAAGACGCCCCTCCCGATTGTGGGAATAGATAATTTGAGGAAGAAACATGCGATCCTTGTGTGTAGAGTTATAGCAGGGCGTACACAAAAATCTTATGGGAATCACGGTGTCTATTTTAATGATACAACCTGTATCACTGTCACCTGGATTTGACTCCGTAGCAGGAGAAGTAGGACCAGCTGCAAACCTGGATGAGCTTCTAGTCTTTGATTCTAGGGCAGTGCTCCCCTGTCTACGGACTAAAGATTCTCAAGTTGGTCTCCCTTAGTACACGGGAAAAATTCAGGTTCCGCTAGTGTATCTCTGCGAGCAGAGTAGTAACACAATCGGTTTTCATGAGCAGAAGTACAAATTTCGAAAATAAAAAACAATAATTTAATGCAATGTAGATTGGGTACCTAGATGCGGCCTTATGTATGCAGATCTGTGCCTATGGACCAACCTCGGATATGGATAGCTCCAGTCCAAGAATACAAGCATGGGTAGCTAGTTTTTCCAGGCTCTCTAGCTCCTCTTCTGCAACTCCTGCAGATCAGCCTAGGGCTTCTCTCTTTGACGGCAAGGCCTAACTGAACAATTTCTCAGCACAAGACACGGTGACACAGTTAGCTCGTTCTTGCCTTTATCTCTCCCACACACACACGAACCCATGTCTTCCGGCTTGGGATCTGAGAGGAAGCTCGCAGTAGATTGACTTAAGCATCCCTCTCCTATAACCCATCATGTACATTTGTGTTGACAGCACGTGGACGTACTCATGTATATATAGAATACTCCTATGTTCATGGATGGGTACATAGCTGTATCGATGAATATATATACTGGATGGGCCTGCCTCGAAGTAGCATTCATCACTACAGGAAAAAGGGGGGGGGGGGGGGTTTTCACGCCGCGGTGTCGTAAAACAGCCCTGTTCGGGCGAAAAAAAAAAACCATATTTGCGACGTCCGGGGGTCGTCAAAAAAACGTCGCAAATTTGCGACCAATGGGGATCGCAAATATGCGCAACCGCGATTTGCGACGCACGGGCGTCGGAAGGGGAAAAAAAAAAAAAAAAAAAAACCTATTCTGCAATGCAGAATTAGCACCGTCTTGGGGTCGCAAAGTGCGACGCCCGGACGTCACAATTTAAGGGGGGTACATATGAATTTAGGCGGGAAAATTTGAATTTCAAAAACTTGTTGACCATTGACTCCGGTTCTGTCTAATGGCGATATGTTCATTGTTCTACATATATCATGCAACGCATACTTGAACCTAAGACCTCCATGTTATAACATTTCTAAGACACTACAAACTAACCAACACACCTACGCTACATCTATGTATCACAAAAGTTATATATATATATATATATAAAGAGTTCCTTCAAGTTCCTTCAAATTCCTGTTAAGGGGGTCTCTCTTGTGACGTCGGGGAGTTGCAACCTCCACAGCCTTAGTGCCCCTGCCCCAGCCCCAGCCCCAGCCCCGGCCCCAGCCCCAACATCGTCGCCGTTGTTGTACCCCCACCGTTAAGCGCCCCAAGCGACGTCATTGTGTGGACCTAAGCTGACCACAACACCATTGCGACCCACTGTGGCGACGTCGTTGCGACCCCCTGACGTCGCAACGTTGGGCGTCCCAGCGCGGGCGCCCCCAGCGACACTTTTGTGAAGTTGAGGGCCGCAAAGCCCAAAAAAAAAAAAAAACTCCCACTGTGGTGATGCTGTTGCAACGGCGTCACAGAGGTGCTAGGCCGCCCTTAGTGACGCTTTTGCGAAGCCGAGGCGTCGCAACGTCTAAAAAATTTATTTATTTTTTAAATATTTTAATATATTTTTTGGATTTCCGACGTCGGGGCGTCGCAAGAAAAAAAAACCGTCGCAGCGAGGGCCCTCTTTCCCCCTTCATGCCACCTTACGACGGCTGGGAGTCGTAATGGTGTCGCAGCGGGGGATTGCGACGCCGGGACGTCGCAAAACAACGCCGCGGGCTCAGCGTCGCACAGGGCGTGGGGGCGTGGCTAGCATCGAAAAACCCCCCCCCCCCCATTTGCTATAGTGCATTGATGGAACGAAGCGACGAATGAAAAAAGGAGGAATCGATGTAAAAGAATATGAATGGATCTCGAAGCGATGATGACGGAGGTCGTTGCTCCGTGTCTGCCTGCCTCCATCTCGGTTTACTACCAACAGCTACGCAAGTACTAAAGAGTCGTCTTCCAGCAGCGATGGATTCCATATAAATGCCAATGTTTGACATCCCATTCTTGAGCTATAGTCTTCCTCCAAACCCAACTTTGAAAGTTGCAGTTTTAAATAAGGGACACAACTCTTAGACAAAGAATTGTGATCTATGTGACTTAGACCTATTGGTTGGATCAATAGTCATGACTATTCACATGTCTTAAAGTGAGCATACACTCACTATTGTAACATCTTCTTCATTATCAATTACAAGTCACTCTCTATTTCCATAAATTTAACATGGTATCAGAGCTAATGCTCAACCTTTCAATAGAGATCTAATGAGAGTCGACTTAAGATTGTCATGTTAGTATTGTAGTACTAGTAGATATGATAGTTAAGCGACTATCAAAGAAGATCTAATTAGGTCTAAAGATCTAAATTTTATTATATATAAAACCAAACTTTGCATCAGTATAGTACACCATAAGCACCTAAATGTGGTGAACATTATTCCTAGGCAAAGAAGCCACGAATGAATATTAATGGTGAAAAACATGTCAAGAAGTCATGGAGACAATTGAGTCTAATGGCCATTTCAATTAAAGTGTCATTTAAGTAACAATTATATTGTTAATAAACTTGTTTCAGAACCTTCATGTAGAGTTATGTCATGCGGCATTAACTTAAAGAAAAGATCTAATGTGTCATTCCAACATCATCACTATTGGTGCATTTGAACTTCAAATGAGTACTTTATCCAACAAGAACTTCTTTTTGAAAATCAAGCTATCTCTGAGTAATTGATAGCAAGTTGGTCACAATAACGACTTTCACTTTGATGTGAACAAAGTCTCAATTCGACCAAGGGAGGACATGCTAGAGGACGTTGGCCAATGCCAACAACTCTATACATCTCATTTAATCAAAGATTAAAATTATGTGAATATGCTTTAATAGCATTGTTGGACAAAATCATGGCCTTCATAATTTAGACTGTTGAATGTTTTCATTGAGGGAGGGTGTTGGAAGTCAATTTAACATTCATCATGTCATATGGTGAATCTTGAAGGGACACAACTCTTAGACAAAGAGTTGTGATCTGTGTAACTTAGACCTATTGGTTGTATCAATAGTCATGACTGTTCACATGTCTTAAAGTGAGCACACACTCACTATTAACATCTTCTTCATTATCAATTACAAGTCACTCTCTCTTTCCACAAATTTAACAATTTGTGCGCGTTCCAGTAGATTTTGATGTGTGAGACACACTCGATTTTTAATTGACGAAGTGTCGTACTTGACATACTCATCAAGCCCATTATGCATCTGTTCGGAACTGACCAAATTTGAAACCAGGTTTGTTGATATTCTTCAAATAGTAACCAACCATCCCAATAACAGTGTGCAAACCTTTTCCACGAAGCGCTTTACAATGAACCACATGTCCTGGAGGTGCAACTTTGGGATCATCCCATCTAAGTTCTTTTTTATGAGCATGTTTAACATCAACAAGCCGGAAACATATATTGTACAAATCATTTGCAAGTGAAGGTGAAATAGAGTGTCACCCCTCTCCAACGTACACAATCCGGAGATGCACACACGGTTAATGAAATTCTCCATCTTCTATAAACACGTGACATCTATATCCGCTGCACCGACACCGAAGGTAACACTGACTTCTAGATATTTTTCACTGGTCTTGCATTTTTCTTTTGCCCTCTGCCTGGCCACAACTTTCATCCTCAGCATTTTTTCACGCTAGCTCCCTGCAAACTGTCGCTGCGAAAAATGGGTATTCCACTGACCTCCGCCTTCAGCAGCCGTTCCACGATCCCACTTAACCCCGCCTGTGCAGTCGTTCCTAGGCCCCACCGCAACACTCTATGCTTCCTCGAGTAGCCTCGTCGTATCTGGCAATCCTTATGCACTCATCTCTAGGCTCCACCGCAACACTCTACGCTTTCTGCAACAGCCGCAAGTCCATGTGTCGTGCACCTAAGCATCGTGCCACAAGATACATCGTTGTCCATCATACATTCTAAGCATACAATCCTAGAAAGCTATGCCACAATGAGAGAAGTGGAAGACAATGAAAGCTCTCTAAGCATGAGCAATCACACCAAGAACACTACAACAGATGAGCGTTTTTATGACTTCACATATGACTATTTTTTCAGTCTTATATGCGTTCATAACTACATCACTCTGTAGTGAAAAAAAACCCTGTCATAGCGACTAGTCTTTAGGACTGCGTTTTGCAAGTCATATCCGTGACTGCTTGCGTGGTACCTGGAGTCCTGCTGCAGAGAGGGTTGCAGTCACAACTATATGACTAATATATGACTACATTGTCTGTTGAGCGCTGTCTACATGGAGAGGCTTCAGCGGGACACGTGCGCCACTGCGCAAGCGACACGTCATGCATTCGTCAGGGGATCATATGACTACATGTCTGCAAAGTGATGCCTACATGGAGAGGCGATGGATGGACATGTGCGCCACTGGGAATTTGACATGTCACGACTTCTTGCCATGATCATAGGACTGCATGTCTGCACAATGATGCCTACATGGAGAGGCGCTAGCGGGACACGTGTGCTATGGCAGATTTCACACGTGGTGACTACATGACTCGCTCATATGACTACAGGGATGTCTACATGGAGAGTTGTTAGCGGGACACCTGTTGCACTTGAGATGTGACATGTGGCACACAGACAAAATATATGACTAGCATATATGACTATGGATCTTTACACGTGGTGAAAATATAGATAAAGAATGTCGTGTCATATACTGCCACGTGTTCTGGTTTGAGCAGGAGTGATGCCACGTGTCATCAAGATTGTTTTCCGAAATAGTTTATATTTTTAATGTTTATATTTTAATTTTTAGTTTTCATTTAATATTTAAAAGAACGGGGAGATTGCAGCCTTGGAAAATTTTATTAAATGGTATTATTTTTAATATTATTATTTAAAATGAAAGTGAATTAAATGATTTAAATTCTTTATTACATGGTGAAATTCCAACATGAAAACAGAATCGATCCCTCCTGCATACTATCAACCAAGGAGAATGAAAATAGTCAACTACAGGGCAATACAAGCCCTATAAATCACATTACAAAAATCCAAATGAGACCAATGTCCCAATGGACACCTCAAAAGCCACAAGGTCAAAAAATCCATGACTTAAAAGGCCCAGCAAAAAACAAGCAAGCCCACACATGGGCTGAATTGTTGTAGCTAGTATGTTCTGGTGCTATTAGAATCAAGAACTCTGTTAAACAGTGCAATACTGACTATCCCTTCCGCAGCTCCATAAGTTTCAGTAACTTTAGACTCCAAAGTGTTGTATGGCCAACCACCTGCCCCAACTCGGTATGTTTCCTAACGCCATTCACATATGGTAGAGGGGTGTTACTGACACATGCCTCTTTGATGTACACACAGGCATAATCAAGGGGCACAACAGGGTACCCGTAACCCACCACAGCACCTTGAAGAGCAACAATTAGCCCTACTCCACATTTCTTGCGTTTGGAGTTCACATCCAACAGCCGAACCCCGTCACCCACCCTGAACTGTGATCCCAACTCCACACAAAAAAGAACACGATGTGAAAACCCATGACATACACACGACTAGGACACTCAACATTTGCGAATTAAAGAGAGCCCCAAGGTTGGAAAAAATAAAACAAACAAGACAAGGGCCTGGACTTACTCCATTTGCAGTCTCGAGTGGTTGTAAGGCCTCTTTTGGGGGGCTACTCGCCGGGTCGACACTCTTGCCCCTGGTCTGTACCGGCTTGTCGACAATATCACCTTTGTTTGTCACAAGTTCCTGTGTCACAGACCAGAGAACAACCAAGAAAGCAATGAGCAAACAGGAATAGTGAATAGAAACAAAATCCATGTATGAATCAAACAAAAAAAGCCAACATGAAAACCTGCAAAGAAAACCTAGCATTAATCAAGCAACCGAGGAGAAGCATCCAGGAAAGCAATGCAATGAATGAACCCACAAAATTGTAGCCTCTGGAGCACTGTCAAAATGTTTGTAACTTCACAGTAGTAGTGTTGTATGGTTGTTGTCCGAAAACAGGCTGAGACTCCAAAAACTTGGGAATACTGGCAGCTTTCAATGCCTTCCACAAGAAAGGCCACAACATCTCTGTTAGATACTCATCAGTTGGTGAATCTGGTTGCACTTTCCATGGCTCTGGAAAAATCCCACTGAAGGGAGGATTGTTTGCCGCCTTTCTTGGTGTGTCGTCAACAAGAACAGTGTCCTCATAAGTCCATTCTGGCCAGTCTGCCCACACTCTAGACAATTTCTTGAAATATAATGGCTTTGAATCAGACCCCTTACGGCATGGGAGGACTGGATCCTCGTCACAGTGAAGGGCATCCCACTGGAAAACCAGCTTAGTGTGGGCTGCAAAAATATAGTCCACCATTGGGAAGAAGTTGCGAGCTTGGCAACAAGACCACACCGCCACCTCAAAGTGTTCAAAACACTTTTGCAAAAAGTCATAACAGCGTGGTCTCAAAACTACCATCTTCTTGCCACACATCTTCCCCACAAAACCTTTGGGAAGGGATGCAGGCCCATTAGCAGAATGAAAAGATTCACATAACAAACCATTTAAGTCCAGAATTAGTAAATGCTTCCTCGCTGGTCCAGGAAGTAAACTGTCATTTGGCTTCAACATGTGAGCAGGAGAAATTAAAGCAACATGTTTGTTTGTTTTGTCCCCATCTGCATCTTCCTCCCCATTTAAACTCCCAAATACCTGCATACCAAAATCCGGTGTGCCTGACGGCTCTGTCACCATTGCCCCCTGGACTGCTACTGCCTTTGTACGTGACAAGGGCTGAATTTCCACGTGTACCTCACAGCTGGCCTTCCCTGTATCCTGCTGCTGCTCGGTCAAATTCAAAAGATCGTCAGTGACAGGAAGACATAAGGGCTTAGAGTGAGCACCAGTTATTGGGATTCCAAACATTTTGATACTGTCACAGCAAACGCATCCATCGTAGATGTCACTGGTCCTGCACCTGGTAGATTAATCCCCAATCTGGCCACAATGGCTTCCTGGTACTCAATCATGCTCTGCATCTGTAATTTTAAGTCTGCCATGTCACGTCCTTGTGATTCCACCAGTTTGTCCAAGCCATCCATCCTACCAACTACTGTAGAATATGCAAGACTTCTCTCCTGCCAATCCATGAAAACTTGCCCAAGTATGAATCAAACAAAAAAAACCTAGCATGAACAACCATTGGAAAGAAAACCCAGGCCAAAAGCCTTGAAAAAAACCCTAGCAACCTATGATGCAGCAACCACTCTAGCAAACGTGGAAAACACACTTACCCGCCTGTCACTCCCAGCTGACAACCGTGACACTGAACCCTCTTGAATTTCATATAATGTAGGAGGGCACCCTGATGGTGTTTCCTGCAAATTAATTGATCCATGCCACAAACAAACCCATGCCACAAGTTAGTAAGCAATGTGAGGGCTGACTATATACACATAGCAATTCAATGAGGAACAAAATACAGAGTCGTGATGATGCCACTTACCAAGCGTGCTTCCACCATTGCCTTCCCACCACGGCCAGTCTTGGTAGGATTCTAAATTGCACCATTTGTCTTCTTCATGTTACCCGACTCTTTGTGGAACACCTCTGTCTGCCAGTAACTTACAAGCTTGTTCCATACCTCGTCAGATACAGTAATGGGTTTCCCCTTACCACCCAACCACGCAGTGTGTGCTTCATAACGTTGGCATTTTCATTATTCTGCCAATTGTTTGTTTTAGGTGGAAGTCTTTTAACTTGTGTGGCGTATATGAAAATAGCTTAGTCAGGTGATCTCTGATTTCGTATACAACTTCATCAGGTTGGTTGTTGATGGCAAGGGAACAATCTAGCTTGCGATAAGCTTGTCCTTTAAGGGCAGCGTGCCATACATTCCGGGTCTGACCATACGGGGCTCCTTTGAGGTTCGTCACAATCATCGTGGGAGGGAGACCTGCAGCTATTCTCTCTTCCTTCACCTGGGCAGCTTCAATTTTGGCTGAGCTATTAGCCCTCCTTAAAGCATTGGTTCTATCATTCTTTGAAACGGCACCCTCCCCTTCTTCAGAGACCTCCGTGCGCTCAGGAGAATTCAAATCAGGATCCTGCCAAGTAGGGACTGGTGGCCATGGCTGTTGGCCAGAAGGCCGAGGACCATACTGGCCATACTATCCATAAGCAGGAGGATATTCCGGTGGCCTGCCACCCCCATAGCTATTAGGGGGTGGCAAATATGGTGGAGGAGGATACTGGCCATACTGCCCATATGGAGGAGCACCATATTGACCCTGACCATACTGAGTGCCAGACTGTGGGTACTGAGGCATACCATAATAAGGTGGGGGTGCTGGTGGCACAGAACCCACAACGATGGGAGAGTTAGGGCCACCTCCTGCGTTCTTGTGGGCGCCATCTCCATTGCTAGCAGCAGGGATCGTGGATCCAGTGCGCTTGTGCTTGCCCTGAAAAGAAATTCCCCCAGTACAATGTGGGTGATTACACATACATATAGGCAGCAAGCAGCAAATCCTTGAATTCAAGATAACAAACTGGAAGCACATATCATTTGTAAAGACAAGATTACCCAAAACTCAGTATGATCTTGGGCAGTAAATCTCCCAAATTTGATTGGCCCCAATGATGTCCTCCCAGTACATTTTTGAACCCTCTTAGGTATGGGGTGTTCCTGAAATCCATAGCAAGAATTCAAATGGACAAACCTGATGGGTCCATGAGAAGTATCCCTCCAAGTTTTACTGATATTCTGGGTGCATAAGTAACCCAAGTATCTCTATAAGTAGCCATTGTAGCTTAGTACCAAGACGTTGGTTTCATGGGGCAAAGAATTTGAACACATCTGAAGTCTACATTGGCCTGTCATCATGCCTTTGGCACTTCAACTTGTCTAGTGGAAATCATTTGTGATTGTGCCTTGGCTGACCCCTGCATTGTCCAACTTCCCTGTCTTGACAGACATACCATATCTCTTCATGATCTTACCATACCCTATCTCTTCGTGATTTTACCAAAAACATACATAATTTGAATCATGGTCATTGTGAAGAACTATAAGTCACAGACGGAGAAGGTGTTCGTAGTGTAGATGATGGGCATTTTTGTCCTGCGACATGAGCATGGGCATGTTCTCCTCGGCTTGCCGTGGCATCCGCCGACGACGCACTCGCCTCGCACTGGCGTGGGAGGAGTGGATCGTCCTCATCGTCCTCAGAAGAGCCCTCATGCAGAATCGTAGTCTTCATCATCTTCAGTCTGGCACTTTGCCTTGCAGGACCTTGATCCCTAGCTTTTTCCTTCGGAGCGTGTGGCTTGCGAGGGCGATTCGCTCCCGCAAGCTTGCACAAACACCTCCATGACCTCCCTCTCAAACAATCACAAACAAATGCAAGCATACATACCCTAAATACTCTTAAGCCTACGCTGAACCACAGCCGCACCCTACCAGGACGTAATGGCTGCCCACGAATGATGGCGGACATCTCCTGCCTAATGACACACCCTCCTCAAACCTAATCATCACTCACTGCATGTTGTTTGCCTCTCTGTTTGTACAAGTCGCAGCTACTCGCCCCCATTTGTGCTATGAAGCTTATGATCGCTATAAAAAGGTTAGAGGATAAGGCAAATCGCAAGTTTAGTGGGTGGGTAACCAAAGTCAGGAACTAAACTCACCCATCTATCGACTGCTTGAACGTTGCTTCCACCTCCTTTATGGCAGCAATCTGGCACTCTCGGAACTTCTCGTACTCAGTGAGAGGGACTGTCACTTCGAAGACCTTCCGCTTCACCATGGACACTCAAAAACGATACTTATAGTATACTATAGATATAGAAATAGCACATTGGCAGCTGGTGCAAAACAAGAGACAATGCACTGTGCGTAGCATGCAAAGAGGGAAGGGGTGACGTTCAAAGCATGTACAGTGCAGGTGGCGACCGGATGCGTAGGTGTAGAATAGATGACCGTCTATGGCGAATGGAAGAAGCTTATGCCACAAGGAATGGGCATACAAAAATGCTATGCAACTGCGATGAGTGTCATGGAGGAAAAGTACTGTTGTTGGAAACAGTGAGGAATCATTACATGATACACGGGAGGGATCCTCTTCTCCGACGCTGTTCTCTCCCGGTACGATCGCCACTTTCCCTTCAGCACTTTAGTTTGAATTTTGAATGCAACGATCCTCTTCTCCACATGTCGACATTTCGTTGGGTGATTGTAGTCAAGAAGTCATAAGATACAGACGTGACTATCACTACGCCACTTCCGTTATCACTTTAATTAATGCACATGTCGTGTTTTCATTGGTCATGTGTAGTCATGTAGTCATATATGACTAACTAAGTGACTGCAAGTATGACTTCAATGGCTACAAATGTCGTGTTTTGATTGGGTGTATATTCATAAGATACATACGTAAATATGACTGCATCACTGCAACGTCACCGTGCCTCCTATGTCATAATATGAACAAGTGTCACATCGTTGTTGGTCCACTCACAAGATGACTATTGGGATGCAGGGATGTGAATAATCAGATGATGAAGACGAAGGCCCTGCGGCACAGCGGGAGCCCAATGTCACAGAGAACGCAGATGAGAGTGGTGGATTGGAGGTAGAAATCCAGCGTGCATTGCAGGAAGCGTTTCTCTTTGCAGATGCAAACAGAGAGGACCCCATTCATGGTGGAACCGATCACACATTTGCCGATCATGACGATGACCTCGACGATTTCGGAGACAATGAATTTGATGAGAATGCTCACCTGCACGTTGATCCCGAGTATGATAAACTCTTCCGACAGTCGCAATGTCCACTTTTTGAAGGGTGCTCGATCAGCCGGCTGCAAACAACTTTGACGTTGCTGAACGCATGCACTACCCACAAGTGCACCAATGCATTTGTGGATGAGCTTCTGGGATTGTTGCGTAAGAGTTTTTTGCCTAAAGAGAATTCATTGCCGAAAACTCACTATGAAGCAAAAACCATGATTGCCAAGATGGGATTGCAGTACACCATGATGTGCACACAAGACTGCCAGGATGGCGTGCGGGGAAGCTCCCTGGTAGAAGGGGGTGCAGCGATGGGAATGAATGCGATGCCGATTTGTCCGAGCGACGAAGCCTGATCCAAATCCAGGGAGCCAACTATCTCAAAAATCCACAGTCAGAGTGTTAATGAACCTTGTCTCCGGAATGCGGCCCCTGGTCTTTGCGCAATAACTGCCAACGGTATGCAGTCAGAAAGTGGGGGGCCGTCCGGATGATGACGGCTGAAGGGGAGAAGCCGGCACCGTGCCCTCACATTACTACCCCCGAATGGAAATTCGGCACCCAATATCCAACAGAAGAAGCCCGGATGAAGTCGCCTCGGGCGCAGAGGCCGGAGTGTGTGCGACAGAGAATATCCCCTGGATGGAGATTCGGCGCCGAATTTCCATCCGGGCCCCCCAAAGGGAGTCGTGTCGGGGGGTCAGGCCGAAAACTGGACGGCATAAAAACATCCCCAGATGGAAAAACGGCGCCGAATTTCCATCCGGGGCGGTTCGGATGCAGTCGGGGAGGGGGGAGTGGCCTGCAGTTGGCCGTCACATTTCAACCCCCGGACGGAAATTCGGCACCGAATATCGAACAGGGGATGCCCGGATGAAGTCGCCTCGGGCGCAGAGGCCGGCGAGTGTGCGAAAGAGAACATCCCATGGACGGAGATTCGGCGCCGAATTTCCATCCGGGCCCCCCCCAAAGGAAGTCTTGTCGGGGGGTCAGACCGAAAACTGGCCGACATAAAAACTTCCACAGATGGGAAAACGGCGCCGAATTTGCATCCTGCAGGTAAGTGGAATCCCGGATGGATGGAAATTCGGCGCCGAATTTCCATCCAGCAGGTAAGTGGAATCCCGGATGGATGGAGATTCGGCGCCGAATTTCCGTCCAGCAGGTAAGTGGAATCTCGGGTGGATGGAGATTCGGCGCCGAATTTCCATCCTGCAGGTAATTCGAATACCGGATGAATGGAAATTCGGCGCCGAATTTCCATCAAGCACGTAAGCCGAATCCCGCATAAATGGAAATTCGGCGCCGAATTTCCATCCAGCAGGTAAGTCGGATGGGTGCCGTATGGATATTCGGCGCCGAATTTCCATTCGACATGTATTTCTGAGCGTGGAATTACCTTCGTGCAGGTAATTCCCAGATGAGAATTACCTTTGTGCAGGTAATTTCCAGATGAGAATTACCTTCGTGCAGCTAATTTCCAGATGAGAATTACCTTCCTCCAGGTAATTCCAATCGATGTGAATTCTTCGTCCACAATTACCTGCACGAAGGTAATTCTCATCTGGAAATTACCTGCACAAAGGTAATTCTCATCTGGGAATTACCTGCACGAAGGTAATTCCACGCTCAGAAATACATGGCGAATGGAAATTCGGCGCCGAATATCCATTTGGCACCGATTCGAATTACCTGCAGGATGGAAATTCGGCGCCGAATTTCCATTTATGCGGGATTCGACTTACCTGCTGGATAGAAATTCGGCGCCGAATTTTCATTCATCCGGTATTGGAATTACCTGCTGGATGGAAATTCGGCGCCGAATTTCCATTTATGCGGGATTCGACTTACCTGTTGGATGGAAATTCGGCGCCGAATTTCCATTCATCCGGGATCCGAATTACCTGCAGGAGGGAAATTCGGCGCACCGCCCTACCTGCGCGGATGGAAATTCGGCGCCGGATTTCCATCCGCGCGCTTCCGAATTACCTGCATGAGGGAAATTTCCACCGCCGCCCTACCTCCGCGGATGGAAATTCGGCGCCGGATTTCCATCCGCGCGCTTCCGAATTACCTGCATGAGGGAAATTTCCACCGCCGCCCTACCTCCGCGGATGGAAATTCGGCGCCGGATTTCCACCCGCGCGCTTCCGAATTACCTGCATGAGGGAAATTTCCACCGCCGCCCTACCTCCGCGGATGGAAATTCGGCGCCGGATTTCCACCCGCGCGCTTCCGAATTACCTGCATGAGGGAAATTTCCACCGCCGCCCTACCTCCGCGGATGGAAATTCGGCGCCGGATTTCCATCCGCGCGCTTCCGAATTACCTGCATGAGGGAAATTTCCACCGCCGCCCTACCTCCGCGGATGGAAATTCGGCGCCGGATTTCCATCCGCGCGCTTCCGAATTACCTGCATGAGGGAAATTTCCACCGCCGCCCTTCCTCCGCGGATGGAAATTCGGCGCCGGATATCCATCCTGCTGCGCTCCGAATTACCTGCAGGATGGAAATCCGGCGCCGGAATTCCATCGTGCAGCGCTCCGAATTACCTCTACGTTGGAAATTCCGGGACTGTTTACGTCGATTTTCATCCGACATGGAGGGCTTCATCCGACATTTAATTGCGGAGTTGGGCAATAAATGTCGACGGCCGTCGGTTATTATTTGGGCTGGCGACGCATGGCTTCCTGGACACGTACCCTAAATCTCATTCTAAACTTGGCTTAACATGGTATTCCAGGCATGTACCCCAAAAAAGGAGATCTTTTTGGCTGGGACTTATGCCGCCTGAAGGGCGTGGCTCTCCTGAGAGAGACCTCACATCCAGACCGCGGCGGAAGTTGAAAGCTCTGTACTACGGACGACGGCCAATCTCTCGCATGGCCAAACTGAAGCTCCAGCAGGAGATTCCAGTGTCTTGCTCACAACCTGCGCCAACTGAAGCCGAGTACTCTCAGGCAAGCCACTTCTGCTTTCGGTTTGTTCGATTTATTTTTTGCTTTCGCTTTGTTTTTGCATCTTCATCCTGGCTTTGCTGTATGAGTGAACTTTAGATAGTTGAGTGAACCTTAGATTGTTTGCAATGCGTGTGCAAATCCGGCAGCTCTGGAGAAGGCTGCTTGTGCATGTCATTCTTAGGCAATGGTTGCATTTGTTTTCATTGTTGTTGCATGGCTCTCCATACTTCCTAAACTTGTTATGTTTTCATTTTTGCTACATGATTGTTGCTATGGTGGTTGCGCTGCTCGTTGCGATACTGCTTTTTGCACCGATGTTGGTTTTCACGATTTTGTCAATGACAGAGTGACGACGAGCCCGGCACGCTGGTGGTATCATCGACAGCTCCAACTCATCGCATGTTTGAATCGCCCAACTTGGGGCGAGAGGGCAAACTTAAACCTTTTGTTGGTGGACGGGAGGACTTGCAACGAGATTACGACAGAGTAGGCATTGGGGAGGTTGGTGCAGGCGGCATGGCAGGTGAAGGGCGTGATGACATGAGGACAGCAGATCCGGCAATGGAGGTTGTTCATGCACATGCAGTAGGGCCCGCCCACGCAAAGAAAAAGAAGAAAGCTAAGCACATGCAATCCCCAGCGAGAGAGCAGTCACGGGCTGCGGAGGGGGGAGTGAGCAGTGCGCGCGAGGGTTTCAGTTCGCCTCAATCAAAGGTGGTCGTCTTGGAGGGCTCCCCTGCTGCTAGCCCTAGTAAGAAACAGAAAGCCCGTGAGAGGGCAAAAGAGAGGGCAAAAGAACAGACGAGACAGAATGCTAGCCAGGAGGAAAGACAAAAGGCAGCTGAAGAGGCCAGGGGTGCCCAAATGACAGATGCCAATGTAAGCGAGGGACCCACAGAGACGGTGGATCCCTACAAGACACCACAGAGAGGCAGTAGCACACCGGTTAGACCATCGCGGGCAAGAGCAGCCCCCGCAATTACCCATACGGTGGAGAGTGGAGGAGAGGAAAGAACACCTGAAAGAGCACGGATTGTGCAAGTTCGAGGTGAAGCCAGGGAGAGGGCAGTAGAGACGACAAGAGTGCTGGAGGTTGTTTCGCAGGTGGCTGACCCTGTTGAGGAGGACGACATGGAGGTTTCTGACCAGGATGACATCCTCCCGGACATCCCCAGGCCCCAAACCCGGAGCATACAGGCTGGATTTGGCGGTCCTGGTGGGCTGCCGGAAAACCCCTCTGCAGCAGACGTCATGTCTGAGGCGGATATGAAGTTGGCCGCTGCCAAGATGTTGGAGGCAACCCACAGCAACATTGGCAGGGTGCTGGGGGGCATGGTGTACCCGGCCAAGCTTCGAATTCCCCTTTGCCGCTTGGTGTCATTGCAGGTGGTGAGACCTGCCCTGCCAGGCGATATCGACAAGCTGAAATTCTCTTTCCGGGATGGATATCGAATGGGGTCTGCCGCCTTTTACGTTTCCATTGAGAACGACCACGGAGCTTCCCGTGCCCACACTTCCGATGAGGTGGACAAATGGGGTCCCCATTGGCAAACGCGAAATGAGGAGTTTGAGAGATCGATTGCTAGTGATCCTCTTTTCCAGCACATGTCCGGTAAGATGTTCTACGTGTGGGACGGCAATCATCGCCTCTTGGCATGGATGGAGCACATTGCCCAAGCCCACCCCAACGATCTCGATTGGCATTTCGCCGTCGATTGTGTTGTGCTGAAGGTTGCGGGGCCAAAGATCGCAGTCTTCTCAAAGCTGCAATGGCCGACATCAACTCGTAAGCTACAACCCCTCTCGCTTTTGGACTTTGAATTTGGAAGTCATTTCATTGCGAATCCTCATATATGATGAAAATTCCCATTTCAGTATTGTTTGATGGAAATGTGGCACTGCAGGGTGACTGAGAATGCCTTCATTGCCACGAACTTGTCCCATATGCTCTTCCGAGTGAAGGATGTCGGGAAGCAGGGGGTGCAAGAGTTTGCCAATTCCCTCAGTGCCGACCTCCTGCGCAAGTCGGAGGCAAAGGCAGACAGAACCTGGTATAGGCTGAGCGTCGACGCCATGGTGGACTACATATTTCGGGTAAAGCTCCTCACAGTTTTGTTGAGCTAATTTGTCTCTCCTCCCCCAATAGAAGAAATTGTGTTGAGCAGGATCTCTAATCTTATGTGCGCCTTTTCGACAGACGAAAATACAGCAGGATTTGGCACATGCGCGGAGGTTCTACATGGAGTCAGAGGAGAAGAATCCAACCCTCCCGGAACTCGAATCGTATGTCAAAGCTGCGGAGGTGAGGGCCCGCATAAAGTACAAGTCGCGGATGGTAAAGTACGTGGCCATAGCTGATCCCGCCCTTGGTGCCGACTTTCTGGTGGAGGTGGGGAAGCACTACTCTCGCGCTCTGAAGCCCACGATGACATTGGAGAAGCTCCATCGTCTAGCCACATCCTGTGTGGATGCAACAGAAAAGGTGATACATTCTTAACCAAATTGTGGTGGCAACAACTCCTTTTGTGGTGTTTGGCGCTTACGAATATGCTGGGTGGTTGGACAGACCCGGTGGCTCCAAATCTGGAATGGTTCCCAAAGTACCAGGGACATGTGGAGCTTCCCCAAACCGGACAAACTCTCTGACCCCACATTCGACATGTGGATGAACCGCATGACATGGTGGTTTCAGGTACTTCCCCACGCTTCGTTTGGGGCTTGTACTCTAGTAGGGGGTGGATTCATTGTATTTTTTGAGGAAAGCGATCTGATGGACAATCTCCACAGGTGACGACAAATGCGCAAGAGCAGCTGGACACACAAGCACATCAGTTCAAGATGGAGATATCTCCTGCAGCAGAGAGCCTACGTGACTATGTGACGAGGTACTTTCTGCTCTACAAAACCAACCTATTCTTTCGGGAGATAGCAGATGCTCGCCGGAGCCACGAGTTCACCGACCAGCCGAACGCGGACAAAGCAGCAATGCGCCTTCTGTACAGGTACATACGCGCTGCCTTTCTTTCAAGTCCTGGCATTGCAGGATGTTAGAGGCCTCAAGTGGTGTTAGGGAAAATGGAGCCGAATTTCCAGTCAGGGCTCCGAAAATGGCTAAGTCCCTAGACTGGCTGGCCCGGAACTGGAAATTCGGCGCCATTTTCCAGTTCCAGGCCCTATTGCCGTTCAGGGACTTACCCATTTTCGGCCCAAGTCCCTAGACTGGCTGGCCCTGAAGTGGAAATTCGGCGCCATATTCCAGTTTTAGGCCCTATTGCCGTTCAGGGAGTTAGCCATTTTCGGCCTAAGTCCCTAGTGTGGCTGGCCCGGAACTGGAAATTCGGCGCCGTTTTCCAGTTCTAGGCCCTATTGCCGTCCAGGGACTTAGCCATTTTTGGGCTAAGTCCCTAGACTGGCTGGCCCGGAACTGGAAATTCGGCGCCGTTTTCCAGTTCTAGGCCCTATTGCCGTCGAGGGACTTAGCCATTTTCGGGCTAAGTCCCTAGACTGGGTGGCCCTGAAGTGGAAATTCGGCGCCATATTCCAGTTGTAGGCCCTATTGCCGTTCAGAGACTTAGCCATTTTCGGACCTCATTGTGTTTTCATGAATGCAGGTACTGTAAGTTCTCGCTTTTGGAGAAAGGTCATCTGTCTTTCGAGCCACCATTCTTCCTGGCATGGAGGAACCCTGGGGCTGACTCCATGTACACTGACGATATTGTGAAGGAGTGGCATCTGGAACATTTGCGTGATTGCCCTTGGTATGTGGACCTTCCGCCCGGCTCGCTCGACCCATCCGAGTTTCAATTGAAGCTGGATGCTGAATTCCGACGAAACCGGGCTCCGCTGCCTCCGTTGGGTGCAAAAGAGGCAAAAGCGCTTGCGAACTCCAGGAAAGCGGCAGAGCTTGCTCAGGCAGGAATTCAGGAGAAATTGCATGAGAAGAGTAAAGGTCAAAGGAAAAGGACAAGGAAACAGGTGACTGCAGTAACACCCAAAAAGAAGAAAACCATCGGGGCATCGGAGGAGGCGCAGGAGGGGACCCAAGAGAGTGACTCCGACGCCGATTTTGTTCAAGGTCCTGCGACTGCTGTTGCTCCTACCCAGTCACCGGTCGTCCGGGTTCCCAAGTCAGTTCGGAGTGGGACTGGCTCTGCCAAGAAGTTGGCATTTGAGGGCGAGCCTACACGGCGGTATTCGGCGGTGACGTTTACGCACAGGCCAAAGCTAGAACCTCCAACCATCATCCAATGCGTCAATGAGAGCTTCCTTGACGCTCTCGCTGCCAGGGCGAAGAAGGTGGCACACAACAAGTCTCTGGCGGAGCAGAAGGGGAAAGCCAAGAAGAGGGCTGCCGGTACAGAGCCTAAAGACACCCCTGGTTTTGAAGCCATGATGGAATTCTTCACGGCTGTGAGCACGAATTGCAAGAGCACTCGGGGGGGGGTTGAGGTGGAGAGAGCTTGCAACATGATTCTCCTCGACATTCCAGATGGGGAACTGCTGGAGGGCCTGGATGGTGTGCCCACCTGGAACAGGTTTACTGAGGACTACTGGAAAGCCGGGTTTGGGCTGGCGGGGATGCTTCTGGATGACGGTGGATGTGTGGTTGTCCTTGCCACGAGAGGGAAGACCACAGAGAATGCGGTGGCAAGGTGGACACCGAAAAGTGTCACCCCGGTCCTCCTCAGAAAATGGTTCTGCATCAGTACGCAGGGGTTGCGAACAGAGGGCCAAAGTGTAAGTTATCAATCTATTGCATTCACTTCATATTGTGGTGTATGTTAAGTAGACCCTGGAATTGATCCCTTCTTTGTTGGATGTGCAGACATTGGTGTTTGAGGCATATTGCTTTGTGAAGAGAGGGTCTACGTTCAAATTCCGCAACGACGGTCGTCTTGTTGATGCCGCTGTGGACCCTGTAACCTACGATGTCCTCTACAACTATGTGCCCCACTCTAGTATGCCGAAGGACACAAAGACAGGCAAACCGTGGCGGTACAGCCGGACCCGGAGCCCTGCTTTCATCCAAACCCTCATGGAGACGTGCTCGGATGTCCAAGGGCGGATTCTGGACCTCACATGCGGCACGGGTAAGCCTTCACGTGCTCAGTTTGTCCCCTGGCCCCATTGCAATTGCATGCCGCAAGCTATTAACCGCCCGCTTTGTTCCTCAGGTGCTTCAATGTGGGCAGGGACGTTGTCCGACAGGCATGTGTTCGCCTTCGAGCCAGATACTGCCCTCCACAACTCGGAACTTGCAGCGGCTGAACGTCTGCCGAAAGAGGAAGAGGCATCCTCGGAGGATGAGGAAAAATCCGAGAAGGAGCAGGGGGAGGAAGTTGGGATCGAGGCCGAGGAGCCCCCGGTTTACGAGTGAGTGGTGGCATTGTAAGTTGCCTCCAGATTTTGTGAGGCACCTCCCTCCGCTCTCTTATTTCATTGAAAACCCTTTCTGGTTGTGCTGGTATTGACATTCTTCAAGTGGATTTGTTCTTACTGTAGGATGCCAAGTACTGCCGGAGGGACGTCTACACCGGAGTTCATGGGCAGGAGGAACGTGCCTTTTTTTGCCAGGGGGGATTTCATGCCTAGTCCAGAAAGGGAGTACATCCTTCCTACTTATGCTGCCCGGCTTGCTTCGGTGTCCATTAGGAGGTGTTCCGAACGTAGTCGTGTACAGCAGATTTTAGACGAGGCAAGCCTCAAGAAAATGAAGATGAGGGAGGAGGCAGCAGCTATTAGAGCCTGTCGAGCTCGTAGATTTGTGTTGGATTCTGCTGAGGAAAGTGGGGGAGAAGACGCAGAAGATTCCCAGGAGGTGAGGTGGACAGTCCCCCAAGGAGAGGACGGGATTTTTGAGAGGCATAGTGGAACTGATGCATCACAGAGCTCGGAGGATGAGGGGGATGAGGGGGATGAGGAAGAAGGTGGGGCAAGTTCCTCGGAGGGTGTAGGAGAGTAGTGCCCATTCCGGCTATGACAGTTAGAACACACTTGTATAGACGTGGCTTGCCACAAAATTTGCAATAAAATGTTGCATTTCAAGTCCACTGGTGCCACATTCCAACTTCACATGACCCTATTTCCGTGCCTCCTAACCCTATTTCCGTGGACTCACAATGGTCTGCTCATGCTTTTTTTTTTTCCGCTCATGCTCATGCCGCTCATGAAATAGCAGCCCCCCTGATTTAGGGGTCTGTAGTCACCGCAAAATCGCTTACTCCCATCTTTTTTTGGTGGTAAAGTGATTGGACAACTGTACTTCGAGGCACTTTGTCTCATTTTTCCTTGTTTGATCAACGCTTCTATTTGTGATTGCACCTCCTTCTCTTCCCACTCTGATAGCCTGTTTGCTCGACTTCTACATGGTGGAAAGCCCTGAGTGTCTATGTGATGCTCCACGCTGTACATTGCACCAGCATGGCAAGCCACCATGTAGATCTGCCCATATGTATAACTCCGGGGGCCAGACACGACGTGAGTTTGCTCATTCGAGCTAGAACATCGAAATTCAGGGTTGTGATGCTCACCTTCAAGAGCTCTAGCAAAGTACCTTTCCATTGGAGCGTTAACCTTATTGGGCTTGTTGTGCTACTGAAGTAGTGGCGAAGTGGGGGCAGGGTCAGGCCCATCGCGGTGCAATTGGCAAGGGAGAGATACTTGCAGGCTGGAGCAGATTCGGGCGAGCCATCCACTGGTCGTACCGCAGTCTTCAGCAGCAGTCTGGCGGAGGTCAACGTTGGCCATCTCGACTTCGCTATCCCGTTGGCCTCCAGTCGCCCGCTCGAGCTTAAGCAGGCCAAGATCTTGGGTGGGAGTGCTGGAGTTCGTATTAACAAAAGTAGAGTGGGCCAGCATGGCTGGCGGTTGCTCGTGGTGCGCGGTGAGTGCATTGACATGTGAAGTAAGAGAAATCACGATGAGAATAATGCAGTGCTTGGTGTAGCCAACTCGCACAACAGATCGGGCATCCAGAGACCAGCGCCCTCCAGATAGCGCAGTGGCTTTGACATTATGCAAGAGGGTAAAGCAAGTAGTAGTGCTGAGTCCACACATGGCCCAACTCGCGTACGTGAGACTCGGAAGTAGAAGACCATAAAACAACCCACAGATGAGCATTGAGAACTTACAAAAGCACAGAAAGACAGGCTGGTTGTGAGCGAGTCTGGTGACCAACATGAAGCATCTGAAGTGGAATGCCATAGGATTGTACTACAGACCTTGGAGGGAGAGCACAGCTGGCGGAGAGGGGAGAGCGTAGTCGGTCGCGATAGCGATGGTGGTAGGAGAACTCGTCGTCGGCAAGCTAGCCATGGGAAGAATGTCGTGCTTGGAGTAGGACCGCCAGGGCTTGTAGAAAACAGCTGGGGTATCCGCAAAGCCAACGGAGTAAAATATGGGTCGCAAGAGCGACCCGAACCAGCATTGAGTAGCTCCATCCCTCGAAATGATCCAATGAAGATGAAGGGCAGATTCTTGGGTGCGCTTCGCATCATAGGTACTTTCCTGATACAGAGGGGGGGGGGGGATGGAAGAGTTTCCGTTCACGAGATGGGCCCTCATCGCAGGGAGAGAGCTTTCGCGCCGAGCACCAGTTGATGGCGATTTTGGTCCCGAACTCCTTGATAGAGGATTTGGAAACTAAAGACCACTCTAAGAGCATCAAAAGCTAAAAGGAGCACATTGATACCCTTGTAAGGCAAGGTGGCCGACCGTGAGAGAGAACGAGGAGAACTCCTCGCAGCAGCAAGAGAGATGAGGGCAGGAGCCATGGCGGCGACCCTGGCTTAAAGTAGAGGTCCTGGCAGAGTAGCGGAGTCACTAAAGTGATGAAGAATTAACACGTAAAGGCTAAAAGAATAGCGGTACTCTAAAGAATGGTCATGGTTACAAAGTTTGGCGACGATAATGGCAAGAGGGCGGAGCTCCGCCCTCACGGTGTTCGTATCGCCTGCAGCAGATTCAGATACGTATAGCTAGATTGCAAGACATGCCTCCAAACAATGAAGGCACTGTTGTCCACAATGAGGATCGAACAAACGTCGTGGACATGGACGCGGAGTTTGCGATGCCCGATCGCAGTATTGACCTCATCATTCACAAAATTACGGACGTCCTTGACCCTGTGGCCGATTGAGGAAAGACGGGTTGAGGAAGGGGGCTGCTATTTCATGAGCCATGAGCCATGAGCGGCATGAGCCATGAGCAGACTCGTAACTGCCGAAAAAATCATGAGCAATAATTTTTTTCAGAAATGATTGTCCACAGGAATAGGGTACTTATCCGCGGTCATAGGATCCGCGAAAGCAATTGCGGTACCTTATTTCCACCGGGTACGTATAGTCCGATGAGAAAAGCGGCGCATGGTTTCCATGGCACAGATGGAAATTGAAAACGGCTCCATTCATAGAGCCGCCAATCTTCATCCATGCAAGTCCCTGTAAGGGGGGAAATCAAATATCTTGTGGAGTATAAGCAATGAAGGGCAGCGTCTGCAAACTCATTCTCATCTCCATACACAGTCTCCTAAGTGCTGAAATACTGTTCCTGCAGCATCGTCCGCGATTCCTTTGCAAGGATGCCGTGCCGCCGAAATCCAATGGACCCCATTCATAAGCAAAATTTGGCACCGCATTCCAATCCACAGTTACAAATGCCAACCGGTTTCTGTTTGGCAGTACGGTAATTATCTGGTTTCCCTTGGAGCGAAGGCCCATTGAGTTGATGCAGGTCCACATCTTCTTCAGAACTGGGACGCCACTCTTACGGGTCCACTTGGCAATTCCCGCCTCTGTGTTTTTGCCTTTGCTGGCAAGGACCACCACACAACCTTTGTCATCCAATACCATGCGGGCTAGCCCAAACCCTTTCTTCCAAAAGTCCTCAGAAATACTTGCTCCAAGAGGGCACAATATCCAGTCCTTCCAGAGGCTCTCCATCTGGAATATCCAAAGATGATCAAATCACATGACCAGTCGGTCCGTTTTCCACGCCTCATGCAATTCTTCCCTTCACTTGTCATTGCAAAGAAATCCATCATGGCTACAAATCCTGGAGTGTCTACAGGCTCTTCTGCAGTCGCCTTCCTTAGAGCTTTGGCTTTCAGGCCTTCCATTTGCTTGATGTGTGCTAACTTGGCGGCCGGCCGCCATCCAATGCCCTCAAAAAACTCTCATTCGCACACTGAATCACTATTTCTGGCTCCAACTTCGGCCTGCCCTTCATTTCCACTAGCTCGCACGGGTGCCCCCCCGGGAGGTTGAAGAGTGTCTTCTTTGCTGAGCCAGTTTTCACACTTTCATAGTAAGAGGGGTTAGAGGGGATTTTGGCTGGCCACCGAACACCGCATCATCCTTCAGCATGTTTTTGAATTCCGTGTTGCGAGTGTGGCAGTGGGGACCCTAGGCTGCTAACTCTTCTGCTGTCGGGCATGCGATCCACCTTCCTCATTCTCAATGGAAACATAGAAGGCGGCAGACCCCAGCCAATAGCCTTCTTGGAATGCGAACTTCATCTTATCCACATCCCTTGCGAGAGCAAGCCTCACTATCAGGAGGGAGACCATTCGATAGAGTGGAATTCGCAGTGTGCAAGGGAAGACCTTGGTCCTAAGAACTCTGCCAATGCTGCTGTGAGTCTCCTCCAACATTTGATTCTCTGCACTCTGAAAATCCTCCTGCGACATTTTTGGGGGTGGGGGAAGGGGCTGTTCAGATGGACCACCCAGAGCTGTGCCTATATTCTTGGGAATGTAGCCGTGCAGATCATGTGGGAGAATGTAGTCGTCCATACCTACCCTATTGTCACGAAAGTCCTATTCCAGGTAGGAGAAGTCGAGCTCCCCATGTTAAGAAACAACACCTTCATCCGCTGAAAGATCGACCAGGACAGGAGTGCTAGAGATCTTCGTCGGAGCAGCTGCCTGAGCTTCTGCAGAGTTGCCCCCGGTTTCCTTCTGAAACTCCTGCAAGAACTGAGCTTCAACTCGTGGAGGGGTTTTGCTGGAGACTGCTCTGCCCTTGCTTTCGCCCCCTTCTGCTTCTTACTCTTTGCAAGGGAAGGGGACTCCTCCGTTCTCGTCCGATTCTCCACCGCCCCCGTCTACTTCTTGCTCTTCGTAGGGGAAGGGGACTGATCCGATGGGGTAGTATATTCCTCAACAACCGCCTGATGCTTCCTGCTCTTTAATTTTCTGGAGAAGGGGACGACCCATGTTGGTGACTCTCCATCATCTTCATCGTCAATTGCCTCTGTCTTTGCTGCTTTCGACTTGAAACCTTTACCTTTCCAAAGCACGTCCTTGAAGCGCACAAGGTTAGGCCCAACAAGAGGACCCGTGCTAGAAGGTCGAGGGTGTGTGCGGGCTGTAGTAGCTTCCTCCTTTCGTCCTGCGGGTCTTCAGAGCCCTGCGATCCCTCCACCACCTCACTATGAGGCTGTGCAACATAAGAGAAACTAAAGAGAAGAAATGAGGCAAAGAATGGTGTTGGAAGGGGTGTTAGAGCAGTGAAAGAGTCACCATCGAAAGATGACATCAAACAGCGGAGATGCACCGTATGGATTCGAAAGGTCGGGGCCTACGTGTCTCCTCGTGAGGTAGGTGGCCCCTGCGTCGCTGGAAAATTGAATTCGAAGAAATAGAGGTCTAGTGTCTGTTGGACAGTCAGTGATGATGCAACGGTCCGGCATTACCGCCTCCGAATATGTGTTGGCAATGACCCCTTCAACTGCCATTTCAGCCTCTATGAGTCAACAGACCGAATGCGGTACGGCATTAGTGGCCGTTCGATCAGGATACCTCCCTACCGCATCACGAAAGAGGATAAAGATGCCAGGGAGGATGGCAGTCAGTGGTAAATGCGGTACCGCATTTCCGTCCCCTTCGTGAACCCTCTTTACTGAAGGCAAGCATGGAGGGCAGCTGGGACGGAAATACGGCACCGCATTTCCGTCCCCATTTTGGATGGCTGGATTTGCGGCCATCCTATCATGAAGAAAAGGTTGTTTGGCAACTTTGACGGGAATGCGGTGCCGCACTTCCGTTTCGCTGTCCTGTCTGCCAGAGTAAGTGGTAGCGGGCCTAGAATGCGGCACCGCAATTCCGTCGAAGTTGTCATTAAGAAAAGGTACAATGATAGTCCGGACAGAAATGCGGCGCCGCATTTCCCTTCAACTGCCAAGTATGCAAACTGAAGTGGTCTTCTGGACGGAAACGCGGCACCGCATTTCCGTCCCACCAGAAATGAAGGGATGGTCCACTATCAGTCCGAACGGAAATACGGTGGCGCGTTTCCGTTCAGACTCTCGGGAAAGCAATGTCTGGATGGGAATGCGGCACCGCATTTCCATCCGACCACCTGTTTAGGGATCGTACAGTTGGAGCCCAGACGGAAATGCGGCACCGCATTTCCGTCCAGACTGTTAAAAATGCATGGTGAAATGGGAGCCTGGACGGAAATGCGGCACCGCATTTCCATCCACAATGGTAGAAAGGCATGGTCCAGTGGGACCCCAGACGGAAATGCGGCGCCGCATTTCCGTCCCACCAGGTGTTAAGGGATGCTTAGGTGTCAGTCCGGACGAAAATGCGGCAACGCATTTCCGTCCAGACTGTTAAAAATGCATGGTGGAATGGGAGCCCGGACGGAAATGCGGCACCGGATTATCATCCCACCATGTATCAAGGATGCTTAGGTGTCAATTAGGACGGAAATGCGGCACCACATTTCCATCCACAATGGTAGGAAGGCAGGGTCCAGTGGGAACCCGGATGGAAATGCAGTGCCGCATTTCCGTCCCACTAGGTATAAAGTGATCGGTAGGTGTCAGTCCGGACAAATATGCGGCAGCACATTTCCGTCGCCAGGTTCATCCTGCCCACCTCTTTTCCCCACATGATGATCATCGTGCAAAGGGGGATGCGAGTCGGGACGGAAATGTGGTGCCGCATTTCCGTCTCGACTGCCATCCACCCGTGCTATTTGAAAGTCGTTTGACGGGGTTTTTTTTCTTTTTTCCCCTCTAGTCCCGCTGGATGGGAATTGCGGCGCCGCAATTTCAACCACAGGGGGGGAGGGGGGAAATAACCCCTGATTGTTTTTCCTCTAGTCATCGCCGCTGGATTGAAATGAGGTGCCGCATTTCCATCCAAAGGGGGTGAAAACAAGAAATAATTCTCAGTTTTAGTTTTTTTTTTTTTTTTTTTTTTTTTTTTCCCCTCTTGTCATCCCTACTAGATGGAAATGCGGCGCCACATTCCAACAACAGAGGGTAGAGGGGGGGGGGGGGGGGGGGAACCACCCTAACTTTATTTTTTCTTCTCATCGCCATTGAATTGAAATGCGGCGCCGCATTTCCGTCCATAGGGGTGGGGACAAAAAAAGTTTTTGTTTTTTTTTTGTTTGTTTTTCCCCCCTCCCCCGCCCCCTCTTGTCATCCCCGCTGGATGGAAATGCGGCGCCGCATTTCCAACAACAGGGGATAGAAGGGGAAAAAAAAAAACCCCTAACCGTTTTTTTTCCTCTTGTCATCGCCGCTGTATTGAAATGCGGCGCCGCATTTCCGCCCATAGGGGTGGGACAATTTTTATTTTATTTATTTATTTATTTCCCCACCCCCCCCCCCCCCCCCCCCCCCCCCCTTCTCATCCCCACTGGATGGAAATGCGGCGCCGCATTTCCAACAACAGGGGATAGAAGGGGGAAAAAAAAAAAAATCCTAACCGTTTTTTTTCCTCTTGTCATCACCGCTGGGGTGCCGCATTTCTGTCCATAGGGGTGGGGACAAAAAAAGTTTTTTTTTTTCCCCCCTCCGCTTTTTTAGTCATCCCCGCTGGATGGAAATGCGGCGCTACATTTCCAACAACAAGGGTAGAAGGGGGAAAAAAATAACCCTCGCTTATTTTTATTTGTATTCTTAAATAAAGCGACCGCCGTTTGGCGGTCGTTTCTTCAGTTAATTTTTGAAAAATGCAGCGACCGCCATTTGGCGGCCGTCGCTATTTTTGTTAATAAAGAATACAGCGACCGCCATTTGGAGGTGGTCGCTCGATTTGATTTTGATTCTTAATTAAGCGACCGCTTACTTAATATATTTTTTTTAAATGAAGCGACCGCCATTTAGCGGCGGTCGCTTATTTATATTTTGAATCTTGAATTAAGCGACCGCCAGTAGGCGGTCGCTTATTTAATATTTTTTTTAATAAAAACAGCGACCGCGATGTGGCGGTCGCTCTTCTTGTTTTTGTAAATATAGCGACCGCCATGCAGCGGTCGCGTGTTTTTTTTTTTCTTAGAAATCCAGGGACCCGCCGTGTGGCGTTTTGTTTTTAAATTTTTAATCATGAAGCGGCGCCTGGCCAGCCACGTGGCGAGGTGCCACGGGTCAGGAAAAACAAAACAAATGGGATGGGGAGAGGTGGTTTTGAACCCTTGACCTCTCCCATATGGGTGCGCGTGGCGAGGTGCGACTGGCCAGTCGCGCCGCGCTGACACGTGGCGAGGCGCCACTGGCCTGTCGCGCCTTTTCAAGCATAATGCCATTTTTTTAGGGGGGGGGGTGCTGGTGGGCGCCTATATAAACCATTCCCCCCTCCTTTTCTGATCAGTTTTGCCCCTCTCGTGGTGCGGTTCCTTTGCATCCTGTAGTCCTTTCGGACTTCGTTGCTTGGCATTGCCAACGGGAGGTGCAAAGGTGATTATTTAGGGGGGGAGGTTTTGTCGGTTTTCTATTGGTCAGTCCAACACATTTGTTCACGGTTCAATCATTGTATCACCATTTTGCCGTTTTCGGATCTCTGGCGGCCTGTTTTTTTTGCAGAAAACTACGAAGACACCATCCACACACGTTCATTGCCGTTTTCTGAGGTTTTGGACCTTGTAGTGAGCAAAGGTTTAGACAATGTCGGGGGTTGTGAATTCAAGTTCTGGGGCGGGGTTTTCTGGGGGGCGGAGGAAGAGAAAACGTGCCCACGAGCGGGATAGCCAGGTCAACAAGCCAGACTACCCGGGACCGGATGCCTTGGATAGGGTGAAAGAAATGGTAGTGGATTATTTCAAGGGTAGGGACATGATGAGATTTGAGAGTGCTTATGTCAGGCATGGATGGGAGGGAATCGGTGGATCCAAAGCAGGGCGAAAGACGCCACGTGGAATTTGAGGCAGCTAATGAAGACATGGAAGAGTAGAGCAACCGAGGGTCGAGTGCCAAGCTGAGTTAATGCAGCATGTTGAATATTGGGCTTATTCGGCAAGTCATAATTCACATCGCCGGACTAGGGTTGTCCATTGGAAGGCAGGGTCATCGGGTGGGGGAGGCACAACTGGTCTTTATTACCTGAACTCTACTGCGAAGGTGGTAGAGATTGGCCCTTACAAAGAAGGAGGGTATGCTAAGGTCTGTCAGTGTAGGCACCCTCTCACAGGTCTCGGACTAATATCAGATCAATCGAAATTCATTCGATGGTTCAACGGATGGTTGGCCATGGAAATTATTTTGGTTTGCTTTGAGACTTGGCCACTATGTTCAATGTGTTATGTAAGAGGCCCCAGAGTAATATGAGATCAATCGAAATTTGTTCAATGGGCCAATAGATGGTTGCCTATCCAAATGATTTTCATTCGTTTTGAAACTTGGCCAGTGTGTTCAATGTACCCTCTGATACGTCCCAGTGTAATACGAGATCAATCAAAATTCGTTCAATTCTCCAATGAGGCGTTCACTTGTCATCTGGTTTTTGTTCAATGCGAAAAAAAAATCCTACAATGCGTGCACGGCTATTGCACCCATTGAACGGATGTGGTTGAAGCCCCTCTTTTGCCCGCATGTGCTTGAACATGTGTGCGACACATGTGCAGAGACACAACAGACGAATAAATCATTTGCCTCCCCATCGACGCGCTCCCCCTTCAAGCCATTCCACAATTTAATTGAATTTAAATTTATTTTAAGCCAATAAATAGGTGTGCACTGCCTTTCATTGGGGGTTTCTGGCACGTATCGATTTTGTTTTTGGCTCAATTTTGTTCTGCGGCTTCCAGTATCCCACCGCTACTTCCCCGCCAAAATTTGGACCAATAAAAAATGCCCCAAAAAAAAAGTGTTCTCTTGGCTCACTATTGCAAAACTTTCTATGAAGAGTGCATGAAGTAGAACACAAATCAAGTTTGGAGTGCAAAACAGGGAAGAAACTGTGGTTTTGGGTCCAAATGAATTTTGATCGCTCCCAAATTTGGCATGCACGTTGTATATGGCTACATTACACACCCCATTAAAAAACGGAATGAAAAAAAAATCGTGAGCACGCGAAACACAGTCCAACAGGTTCCAAAGCAATAGCAGATCCAACAGAATACATTCAACGGGTGAACAGATGGTTGCCCATCCAAATCATTTTTGTTTGCTTCCAAATTTTTCCTGTACATTCGAAACACCCTCTCACAAGTCTCGGACTAATATGAGATCAATCGAAATTCATTCGATGGCTCAACGGATGGTTGGACATCAAAATGATTTTGGTTCGTTTTGAGACTTGGCCACTATGTTCAATGTGCCATGTAAGAGGCTCCAGAGTAATATGAGATCAAATCGAAATTCGTTCAATGGGCCAACGGATGGTTGCCCATCCAAATGATTTTCGTTCGCTTTGAAACTTGGTCAGTGTGTTCAATGTACCCTCTGATACGTGCCAGTGTAATATGAGATCAATCGAAATTATTTTGTGCTTTGAGAACTTTGTGGGTATGTTCGTAGAAAGATCATAGATTTTGCGAAATGATTATGAAATACGCAGGGACCAGGCGAAATTTGTTTGGAAGACGACCGTTCGTAACTAGTTATAACTTATTGATTAACATCAATTTTCCTTGTTCTCCAGCTTTCGGAGTTCATTGCAAATACCCACATACACGTCATGACCAAATATAACACCATTATAAATTTGTTTACAGGGTGAACTACTTCTTCCCCATCACACGAGTGTAAATGTGAAGAAAACGCTGCTCATGCAATTGAAATTGGCAGGTGCCGCACATGGGCATTGTGTATTAACAAAATTGGTGATATACAAAATTGGCGGAATGCCATCACTGTGTTTTCCAACAATATTCAAGGTACAACAAAAATGCATATTGTATATGTACTACCCTGCCAGTCATTAAAAGCCTAGTCGTCATTGTCTGAGGACAACGAATTTGATGTTGTGGCCTGATTTGCACTGCCAATTGCCAGAGCTTGCGACCGTGATCTCGTGGTCAATGAGGGGCCCAATGGCATGTGATCAATTATGGCCTGCATCCGCCTACTTCGTAGCGAAAGTTGACTTCCTTCTTCACTCTCACGACGTGGCGGAGGTGGATCGAGAACAAGTGCTCAGGCTGCATGCAAATCGGCAACGAGGCCGTCCACATCCGGCAATAGAGCCCCCGAAACACGATGATAACGGTCTGTCCATAGTCGCCTCCATTTCTCTATAACTACCTTGATGGTACTTTTGAAACTTTCCAACTGCCTCTCGCGGGCCCTGTCCCTAATCATTGTGTCGTTTCGACGATAAGCCGCCTCGTACGCCTCATTCATTCGGCGTTGACATATTATAGCATCTTCCAGTTCAGACAGCAACAAATGTCTCCCAATCGGTTGTCGGTCATACAATTCGTTCTCCTCCGGCACCCATGGAACCTGTGGGAGCCGGATAAACTTGGACCTTCTTTGACTCCAATGCCCTCCCAGATTGCGGCAAAATTGCTCTCTCTCCCACCAATCTCGAATGCCTCCTGCACGTATGGTTATCTCCCAGTCAGATGAAACCCAGAAATACTGGGGATCTTTGATGTATGCCGGGTTTCCGGCATGTATGCCATGCATCTCTCTGTCTGCATCCCATACCAAGTTCTTGCCCCAATGCACACAATTCAGAAATGTGTATGGTAGCCCATCCAATGGGAGGTTGTGTCGATTGTATTCAAAACGTATGGGCATCCGATCCTCCAAGCCCACCAGCTCATAGAAACGGCGATGGATTGGTGTACGACATTCTGGGCAAGCGCTCGTCCGCAAAGGCTTGCGGGATAAGACATGTGAGATGGAACATATGTCCACATGATCCAAGCACATGACATCCCTCTGGGCCGTATGGATTCCTACACATCGAACAAACCGTGCCATCTGATATCCATGACGACAAAACGCCTTGTGGTATCTCCTCCCTCTGGGCCGGTTTGATGTGGCTGGTCATCCTTGTTGTGGTGTCTCACTTTTCCTCTATCTCCAATTCCCAGTTTATGCTTCTGTTCGACCCCGAAATTCTGTGCTCACATCGATCGAACATAGAATCCACATCTGCCCAATTGGTATATCCGGCGAACACGCTTGATGCGATGCGGAGATCGTTATACCTTTGCATGTTGGCATAAATGTTATCCACGTTACGGTTTGACATGCGTGCGACACGTTGCAAGCCTGACAGTGCCCGCTCTACCCGTGCTTCTCTGGAGGCCAAATGGATCGTCCATTATACCCAATTCTCCCAATCGCCATTCAGTGGGACCCATGCCCGAATCTCCAACGTTTTGGACAAGCGCCATGCAGTTGCCATGGCAATGTCCCGCTCTTTTGGAACGCGGTCGACATCTAATATCGGGTTCATCTCCGATTGAATGGCGACCCTCGAGCATTCCCCGGTTTACAGTACTGGTTCTTTTCCTTTCCTCCTTCTCTCATCCGCAATTCGTTGTTCCTTAAGAGGTTTACTATTTCATGAGCAGAAACCATGAGCCATGAGCCATGAGCCGCATGAGCGGTGAGCCGAAGTCTAAGACACGCGGTTTTCATGAGCGGACTTCTCCAAATTTGGCAATGCGGCAGATTAAAAAAGTATTAAAATAATAGTTTTTAATTTGACATTGTCGTTTTTGGAAGTTCCAGATCCTATAATGCGGCGAAGATATGTCGTGAGTAACAATTTCGCTCATGGTTTTGTAAATTTGCTCATGGAAAAAACTGACCGTGCAATGAGAAATTCAGTATACCACAGCAAAAGGACGCTGCATACTGGCGTGTATAGAGTATTCCGCGGTTTTATATGCCCTAACATTGGAATGAAGCTGACCCTTCTGTCACGATTGTATGATCCCAATGCAACAACACATTCTGCAGTGCTTGAAAATTCTTGCTTCTTCCTGCATTCTGCGGGAAAGGTTTGTCACTCCACTAGGAAATGCGGTGCCGCATTACGGTTCGCACGTGCAAGAATTTTGAGGGGTTCAGTGTTCTCGACGGTCGGTGCCCTGAAGACTCGGTGCGATTATCTTACTATGACCAAGGCTGCAACTACCAGTACCTACTACGTTACTTGGAAATGCGGCGCCGCATTTTCTTGCCGGGGGTCGAATGAGGTAAGCAAAGTTTGGGAAAGCAGAAAAACAAGAATTCCAAAAAAAAAACAAAAATCCAGGCACGTGGAAACAGAAGGTAATGGCATAGTATTATCTTAGTTTGACCAAAAAAGATTACTGGTAGACAAGACATAAGTCAAACCTTTCTGTAGCCAAAGTTAGAGGTACTTGCAGTAGTACAGTTCTACTATAACTGAAACTCCAAAAAAGATGGGCGTGACATTGTCTTGTGCCCCGCAAGCCAAGCTCAGTCCCCTGGATCCATATTCAGAAGAGTGTACATCTCGTCGGGGCTCAACGCTAGTGCATGTATGAAGTGACGAGTTGTGGAATTACACTGGAGTCTCTTTAGGTACACGTAGTACAGATGCTTGCAAGGGCAGTATGATGCCCCCTTCTTCGCCATGATCTGGAAGTCGGTGCAATTGCAGGTGGATAATTCTGAAATGGTGATGGTGCACACCTCATTGCGGACAACTGAGCCTGCCGTGGCCATCTGATACACACGCCCGAAGCCTGGTGGGGGCACTTCTGTTGAGCTCTGGATTGTATAGTTCATCCCAAGTGCATTCCCCATCCTTGTCTCGTTCACTTTTGAGGGAGGTCGCCGTCTCTTCGGTTTTCCCCAACGGTGTGTAGGATGCTTAGAGTTGTCACGTACGTTTGTTCTTGCTCTCATAGGGGTCGGTGGTGGAGGCTGTGGAACTGGAAATGGTTGTCTGGGGACGTCAGTGGGCTGCACCATCCAAAATCCTGCTGCAGTAAGGGCGTCGGCCTCAACCTGACTCAAATTGTATCCCGGTTCCACTGGCCACACCGGGGGAGCCTCTGGCATTGCTTGTATGCTGTACTTAGGCTTTCCATAGACACAAGTCATAATGTCATGCCTACAGAACCAGAACTGGGTCGTCGTCGCCTCCGCAAACTTTGCATGGACAAATCTTCCCGTGAAAGTAGGAGTAGGGACAGCCCCAACTGGGTTCCTTCTTATCATCTATCCACAATGTTTGTCGTGTATCACTCGAATTGCAGAACTCTTGCCTCATATGGGGTGCCGCAGACTGACACCGAATTTGATCCACCGAGGAGCGAGTACGGGTGGATGTCAAGGGGACGGAACTCTGACAATGCATTTTCGTCCAGGCTGCCATCAACATGTACCCCTTCAGTGGATTTTGGGGAAGTGAGGTGGGCGGACTGCCATTCGAGCTTGTGGTGGGGACGGTCGTTCCCACTACCACTTACCGTTGCCTTCATGACAATGGGACAGAAATGCCGCACCGCATATCCGTTCGGACAGCCATACACCCTTGCCTTCATGACAGAGGGGACGGAAATGCGGTGCCGCATTTCCATCCGGACTGCCATTAGACCTTGCCTTCATGACAGTGGGGCGATATGCGGTGCCGCATTTCAGTCCTACTATTACCCTTGCCTCATAATAGTAGGACGGAAATGCGGCACCGCATTTCCATCCCACCTACTATACACCCTTGCCTTCATGACAGTGGGGACGGAAAATCGGTTTCGCATTTCCGTCCAGACTGCCCTGAGATCCCTGAGACCCCTGAGACCCTTCCTTCATGACATTGGCGACGGAAATGCGGTGCCGTCCGGACTGCCATTGGACCTTGCCTTCATGACAGTGGGGACGGACGGAAATGCTGCATTTCCGTCCGAACTGCCATTGGACACTTGCCTTCACTACAGTGGGGACGCAAATGCAGTGCCGTTTTTCTGTCCGGACTGCCAGAAGACCTTGCATTCATAACAGTGGGGACGCAAATGCGGTGCCGCATTTTGGCCGTCCCCACTACCAGTTACCCTTGCCTCCATAACAGTGGGACGGAAATGCGGTGCCGCATTTCAATCGCCACTACCAGTTACCCTTGCCTCCATGACAGTGGGACGGAAATGCGGCACCGCATTTCCATCCCACCTGCCATACACCCATTGCCTTCTGGAAATGCGGCGCCGCATTTCTATCCAACGACGATGACTATAGAAAAAAATAAAAATTTAGGGTTCTGGTTTTTTTTTCCCACCACCCCCTGTGGTCGGAAATGCGGCACCGCATTTCCATCTAACAGGGTAGAGCTAGAAAAAACAAGGAAAAAAACTTTTTTGGATTTTTTTTTCTCTACCCCCTATAGGCCGAAATGCGACGCCGCATTTCAATCCAACGGCGATGAGAAGAGAAAAGAAAAAAATTTACGGTTTTTTTTTTTTCCCCCTCTACCCCCCGTTGTTGGAAATGCGGCATCGCATTTCGATCATGCCGGGATGACTAGAGAGGGCAAAAAATAAAACAAAAAAACAAACTCCATTTTTGTTTTTTTTTATGACTTTTACCCCTATGGATGCAAATGCGGCGCCGCATTTCAATCCAGCGGCAATGACAAGAGGAAAAAAAAGGTTAGGGTTGTTGTTTTTCCTCTCTATTCCCCCTGTTGTTGGAAATGCGGCGCCGCATTCCATCCAGCGGGGATGACTAGAGAAAAACCAAAAAATAATAAAATAAATAAATAAATTTTTCTCCCCCACAGCCCCCCCCACCGTATGGACGGAAATGCGGCGCCGCATTTCAATCCAGCGGCGTTGACAAGAGGAAGAAAAACGGTAAATGGCGGTAGCTAAATTTAAAAAATATATATAGCGACCGCCACATGTGGTCGCTGTATTTTTACAGAATATATCAAAGATATAATAATAATAATATAATAAAGTGCGAGCAACCGCCAATCTGGGCGGTCGCTTCACTTAAAACATAATAAACTTCAACCGACCGCCAATGTAGGCCGTCTCTTATTTTAAAATATAATAAAATACAAGTGACCGCCAATATGGGCGGTCGCTTCATTTAAAAATAAATAAATTACCGACGACTGCCAATATGGGCGGTCGCTTCATTTAAAAATAAATAAATTACCGGCGACCGCCAATATAGGCAGTCTCTTAATTTAACAAAATATTAAATTACAAGCGACCGCCAATATGGGCGGTTGCTTTTATTTTAAAAATAATAAATTATATGCGACCGCCAATATAGGTGGATACATTTTTCTTAAAGAATTAGTAAATATTAATTATTGGCCACGTCTGTTTTATACCGTGGCTGCCATGTCATTACAAAGGGTAGAAATAAATCGTAAAAGTCAAATGTAAAAAAAATTACATGGATAAACGTCCGGATTCAACGTGACAGCCGACGTGTCAGTGCCACGTCACGTCAGGAATGATAACTAGGGTTTGAAGGGCCAGGAGATTCGTATTGATTTGACAAGTGACACGCCAATTTTTCGAAGGCCCTACAGGTATATAGTGACATGGAGAGGTCTTTGATCCAGTCACGGACTATGGAGTTGTTCGAAGCTGGAAGCGAATGCCCCAACCCAGTCATTCACGGGCTTCGTATTGCACGACACAACCACGCTGTATGGCAAATCCACAAACTCCTACAACGACGTAATGAAACTCGATGGTTCTCACTCATCAATGCGGGCACCTTACCAAGGCCGGCCCCCAGACCATACGGTACCTCCGTGGCTTCTCCCCTGTATATGCCGCCCCCACACATCATGTGTATATGCCCTTCCCGCCTCTGTCTGGATATCCTCGTAGTCCAGGGGCTCCCCATCAATGCCCCACCACCCTCTGCCCCGTCCCCCGCCATTACCATACACTTCTTAGAATTCACATTCTGCCATGACCGCTACCCCAGCTCCTCCATCCTCAAGAAACGCCAAAAATATGCACCACTTATTCTTGCTATCCGCCGGAGAGGTTGGGCCACAGGCCCCCTCAGTGTCATCACTGCCGGTACCAGAGGAGGCATCCACAATGCCAACATCTTTGAACTTCACAATAACTTTAAACTCCCCATCATTTCCATCCACAAATGCTTCAAAGCCATACACCTCACGGCCCTCCGTTCTCTCACTGCTATCATCACCAACAAACGACAGCTTGAATCAAACCCCGCTCTTGCCTCATAGATACATATAGTTGGTTACCTGGTGGGCACCCATGGGGTGCCCCCCTGGGCCCCCCCCTGGGTGCCAGGCGGTACCGTCCCTACCGGAGGCCTCCCCCCCAGACTGGTTACTTGGTGTCCCCTGGACACCGGTTATTTTTACATAGGGCCCACCCCTGAAAATGGGCAGTAGCCGCAAGACCAAGTGGCTCTTAGTTACGCTGGCCACGGCCAGTGTCTTCTCTCTCTCTCTCTCTCTCTCTCTCTCTCTCTCTCTCTCTCTCTCTCTCTCTCTCTCTTTCTGGGCATGAGGAGGCCCATTGTTATGACTTGAATCCTGAGCTACGGCCAGGCCAGTTCCAAGGGAACAATGGTGGCCGAGGACGAGGCAATGTGGTCCAGGGAGGTAGAGGAGGCAGAGGTCATGGTGGAGGTCGTAACCAAAACCAATGAGCGCAAGGTCAGGGTCAAGGTCATGACCAAGGCATGGTGGATAGGCTTGCCCAGCTAGAGCAACATCTTGCTGCCATGGCCACCACTCATGTTGCGCCAGCTCCAACGCCCGAGGTTCAAGTCCCACCTGCACAACCTCATATGCCCACTATAGGAAAAGGGGGGGTTTTGCGATGCCCCAGCCATGCCGTGGCGTCGCAAAACAATTTTTTTTGGGCAGGGGGGAGGGGGCAATCCAGGTGTCGTAGGCCCATCGCACGAGCGTCGCCAAAAAATTGTTGCAAATTTGCGACACTCTGCAATGCCGAATTAGCAACGTCCGGGGGTCGCAAAGTGCGACGCCCGGACGTCGCAGTTTAAGGGGGTACATTTGAATTTAGGTGGGAAAATTTGAATTTGAATTTTGAATTTCAAAAACTTGTTGACCATTGACTCCGGCGTTGATCATTGACTCCGGTTCTATCCAATGGCAATATGTTCATTGTTCTATATATATTAGGCAATGCATACTTGAACCTAGGACCTCCACGTTATAACATTTCTAAGACATTACTGACTAACCAACACACCTACGATACATCTATGTATCACAAAAGCAATCTATATATATATATACATACATATCAAGATTTCTTTCAAGTTCCTTCTAAGGGGGTCCCTCTTGTGACGCCCGGGAGTTGCAACCTCCATAGCTTTAGTGCCCAGCCCCAGCCCTAGCCCAGCGTCGTCGCCGTTGTTGCAGCTCCACCGCCAAGCGCCCCAAGCGACATCCTTGTGATGACCTAAGCTGACTACAACACCGTTATGACCCCCTGTGGCGACGCCGTTGCGACCCCCTGGCGTCGCAACGTTGGGCGTCCCAGCACGGGGCACCCCTAGCGACGCTTTTGTGACATTGAAGACCGCAAAGCCCCCCCCCAAAAAAAAACAAACAAATAAACCCTCGTTGTGGCTATGCTGTTGCGACGCCATCGCAGAGGCGCTGGGGAGCCCTCAGTGATGCTTTTACAACAATTTTATTTTATTTTTTGTATTGCGACGTCGGGCGTTGCAAGAAAAAAAAATCCGTCGCAGCGGGGGCCTTCTTTCCCCTTCATGCCATCTTGCGACGGCTGGGGCGTCGCAAGGGCGTCGTAGTGGAGGATTGCGATGCCGGGGCGTCGCAAAAAGGCGTCGCGGGGTTGATGTCGCAGGGTTGACGTCGCAGGCTTAGCGCCGCGGCTGGCGTCGCAAACCCCCCCATTTGCTGTAGAGGCCTAGGGAAGACCAGATTGGTATGGGCTTCATGTGTGGAACCGCACTTGCATGACCATTGCATGTACTAGACTCTATTGCTGTTGTCACTTGAGCAGCAACGCGTACTCCTGAGCCGAGCGGATGTGGATTTTTATCCACAAAGGGGGGAAGCAAGTCGGCAGACAAGGCTTACGCAATCTTTCACATTGACCGAGACAGTGCCAATCACACCATCGATGGTGCCGGCTCGTCCAAGTGTGTCGGAGGTAGAGCTAAGAGTGCCATTGGGGAGAGTTGGTGTGGCTCGGGAAATGCCAATGGGTGATGCTGCAAAGCAAGGTGCAGCCAGCACATTGTTGGGGGCAGCTACGGCAATCTGTCAAGCTTCATTGTTTTCTTTGTCGTGCGCATACATATCGCTACACAACTACATCATTGTCCAAAACCACACAACACATGTGCACACCAAACACTAGTCTATCACTAATCCACCACTAGTGCACCGCTAGTCCTGCCACTAGTGCAACCACTTATAGTGACATACCTCAATGTGTCTCGGTGTGGGGCAATAGCAAGGTTCTCAAAAGCCATGGGCATGACCCTCTTGAACAACTCTGCCCACTGGGCACATGCTTGTGTCCACACATCCGGATCAACAAGGTTGAGGACTACTGCAGCCTCCCTGCAAATAGACGCAGGCAAATCTGGCTCTCGGCTAAAGAGAAGGAAATATGGTGAGAAGGAGGCAAGTGATGCTTGCTTGTTAAATTTGTAGCCCATGGCTAACAAAGGTACCTGAAGATCCCAATCTCCTAGGTGTCCCTTTTGCAAGCCATACTTGCGCAAACCCCTCTTTACCGTCTACACCACTCTCTCTGCCAAGCCATCGGCCTCAAGATGATCCCGAGAAGTGGTACGGTGGTCTATCAAGGCTTTATCACACAAAGCCTGAAACTCCCCCAAGAACTCTCTCCCTTGGTCTGTGAGTACCTCAGCTGGAGCACCGAATCGGCTAAGCACACGATCCAGGAATGCATACGCAGCCCTGTCACTAGTCTTGTCAGGCAATGGAACCAACTCAATCTACTTGGAGAAGTGCTCCACTATCATCAACACATATCTGTGGTGGCGCATCGTCAGTGGCAATGGCCCTGCGAAGTCAAGACTCCACCTGTAGCTCAATCCCATGATGGGTAAATGATGCAACTATGGTGTAGGGGCGTTGAATGAAGCACGCACCCTATCACACACCATGCACCTAGCCACAAACTGTTGCACCTCTGTGTGCATACCACGCCACCAATACTGTCCCTGCAGTAGACTATGAGTGCGCCGCACTCCAAAATACCCCAACTCCTCATGGGCATGCCGCACTAACCGTGCACGTTGTGTTGGGTGAGGCACAATCCTCACCCGACCATCCTCCCACACTCGAAGCAGGTGTATCCCCTCCCACTTGAATCTCTTGGCTCGTTGTAGGATCCGATCCCTCTCCTTGGCAGTCACACTAGCTGCCGTGTCTCCAGTGCGGAGGTAGTCCAGCATAACCGAATCCTCATGTATATCTCTGGCACCACCTAGCTCATCACTAGCCTCAGGGTCCTCAGACACTCCATCTACAGTCATCCTTGTTGTAGGTCCAACCTGACCTCCCAATGCCAAGATACACAAAAAGGCAGATGCATGTCATCCCGACACCATCTCCTCGTCCATCTCAACCTCAAAGTCATACTCCTGGAGTATAAGTGCCCACCGTGCAAGCTTCCCCGTAAGCTTGTCTGACTCCATCAACCACTTGAGTGGCTGGTGATCCGTGACAAAGGTGAAGAGATTGTCATATAGATAGCACCTGAAGTGTGCCACGGTCCACACTGCAGCTATGAGCTATACTTAGACTCTGCAGCGTTGTTTGAGCGGCTAACATGAGCCACTACAAACTCTCTTCCCTCATCATCCACCTGTGTGAGCACCGCTCCAAGCCCCAACATGCTCCAATCTGTATGCAGCTGAAAGGGACGCCCCCTGATAGGTCGTCTCAGGATAGGCGCCGAGGTCAACCTCGCCTTGAGCTCTTGAAAAGCTCGTTCTTGCTCATCTTCCCACTGCCACTCCTGGTCTACCTTGGTTAGCTTGGTTAGAGCCTTTGCAATAGTACTAAATCCCTTGACAAACCGCCTATAGTAGTTTGCCAACCCCATGAAAGCTCGAACTCGGCTCACATCCGTGGGACGTGGAATCTGTGCGATGGCCTCTACCTTAGTCTGTTGTACCCCCAATCCTCCAGGATATATCATGTGGCCCAGATACTCAATCTGGTTGTGGAAGAACTTGCACTTCCCCGGATGTAATTTCAATCCGTGAACTCTCAAGCGCTCAAACACCACCTGAAGGTGTCTCTCGTGCTCCTCCACCGTAGCACTAAAGATGATGATGTCATCTATGTAGCACCAAGCAAAGCCCACCCCTGCTAGAATCCTGTCCATGACTCTCTGGAACTCTGCAGAGCGTTCTTAAGCCCGAATGGTAAGAACCGCCACTGATATAGGCAATCATTCCCATGCTCATTGATCCCCCAGAATGCCGTCTTCTGCTTGTCTGCCTCCTTGATCGGCAACTGGTGATATCCGGACCGCAAGTCCAGAGTGCTAAAGACCTTGGCATGCCCAATGGCATCAAAGATCTCCTCCGGTGTGGGCATGGCATACTTATCGGACTTGGTCTGACGATTTACAGCTCAGTAATCACCGCACAGACGTCTCTCCGTCCAATTGCCATAGACATCCTTCTTGGCTGGCATCACGGTGGTTGAAGCATACTCTCCACCAGAGAGTTCCACCAAACCAGCCTTCCAGAGATCTTGAGTCCTCAGCTGAATCAAAGACCTCTCCATGTCACTGTATCTGTAGGGTCTTCAAAAGATTGGCGTGTCCGTGGCCAACTCAATACAAATCTCCTGACCCTTCAGTGCTCCCAAATCCTTCAAACTGAAGGCAAAGCAATTCCTGTAAGCCCTTAGGAACCGCTGTATACGTTGTCTCTCTCCTCCAGTGACAATGGGTCCAATGTCAGGCTCCCAATTGTCCTCCGTAACTGCAACCTTAAGTCCAGCAGACTTAGAGGTAGGAGACGCGTCCTGTGGTTGCTATGCCGCAACCTCATGAGTAGTACCCCTGCCTGTTCAGTCAATGACAAGGCCTCATCCTGCCCCATCATCTCATCCTTGAGGACCTCCTCAACCCGAGAAGAATCCCCAACCTCATCCATCACAGCCGCCTTGGCTGCCAACTCCCTCTGAACCTCGAGCACCTCCCACATGTGCCATGGATGTCTACACCCCGTGGTCCTCACCGGCTCGCCCCCACTCACTGCCTATACTGTTTCGGTAGGCAGAGAGACCGTAAAAAGAAGTGCACTCCGCACTCTACGTTGCTCAGCCATAGCCAAGCTGATAATCCAGGTCAAGCAATTGAGATCCATCGCTTGCCCCAACACCTGACGACGTGATGCCTCAGAAAGAGAAGGCACCGCCGTGGTCCTAGTGGAAAACCCATAGCCCGCTCTCGCTTGTCGGCATTAGGCTCCACTAACTGCTGCAGCTGAGCATCCCACAGGAGGCCAGGTCCACTATCCCAGAAAGCATGCGATCCTGGGAAGCTGAGCAGTGTAGGTAGTACTGCTTGTGGTTGACCCACCTTGTTGACCACTGCCAAAGGCGAACGGTCATCGTGTCTCACACGCTGAGACTGCCTCCCTATGTCCAAGATGCTATCAACTGTGAGGTGTACTGGCCGCTGCACCCCATCAAATGCACGCTTGAGCAGTGCAGGTGACATCAAGTTAGTCCACCATAACCGTGGACGATGAGCCCGTGACCCCATGCAGCTGCATCCAGCAAACCTGCTGACCCAAGCCACGACCGGACTTGATGCACACTGGCCATCACACTGGCCCGGAGAATCGCCCTCAGTGGCACATTCTCCAAGATGTATGCTGGAGATAAGCTTGATGAAGCTGTAAGTGGCGCAAAACCCGCACACCATCTAAAACAGACCGACCTCGAGTCTCGCAATCCATGCCATGACCAACTGATGAATGCCCTTGGCACGGCCAACCTGCCACTACCAGATCAATGGAGCCAACCCGCTTCAAATCCTGTGCCCCCAGCAACGAAATGTCTGCTGGCAAGGCCTGCTGATATCCACAAACTGCAGACACCGGCAACAACTCAGGGTACTGCTGCACCAACTGAGCAACAAGATGGAGGGAGATGCGTCGTGCAGTCTCATTCCTCTCCACATACAAGTAACGCCGTACCCATACACTTGCCTATAGCACAATAGCCAATCCGGTGCTGATCCCGCCAAACAAGTCCAGAAGGCAAATGCCTTCATCCGGACACGCCACACGATCGGTGTGGTGGTGTCCAATGGTGACAACTGAGGGTGGTCTTGGTGCAATCCCCGCACTGTCCTCCTCTCCTGACGGTACAAAAGCCTTTACCCAGGCTTGTTGCACACGACAATCAGTAACCCGCTGCAAATCCTTGCTCGAGCCCTACGATGGAGTGTGAGCAACCATGGCAGGCAACTCTGCTATACCATACATGTCATCCTGCTCTCCCGGAGGTGACACATCCTCTGAATGAGCGTTGCCCTCAAGCAACTCTCCAGGCCAACTCACTGTAGCTGTGAATGCTGCTAGTGTCGGCATCTTGCCTCGCTGGGCAACCGCAACTCCTCCTATGAAAGTCACAGGGAGTTGCACACGCCGGCCCTCCCCTGACTGCCATCCAGGCCTATAGGAAGCTGACTCCTCCCAAAAATCCAGGGTGAAGCCCATGGGGTACAACACTGCCCCACCAACAAGGACATCGTACGAGACCGCGTCTGTCACAATGGCCTTGGCTCTCATCACTGAGCCATCTGTAGGATGATCCGGCTATAGTCTGATAGCCAACTCACGCCGTGTCATGCCCCGAGTCTGCTCTGATCCTCCCAGAGATGTCTGTATCTGGAAAGGGTACGGCTCCATATCCGCCTCCGTGAGGCCCAAGCCTGCAATAGCAGCTCTGCCCAACATCAATGGCTGAGCTCCCGAGTCCAACAAGACTCGCAGTGGCCGGTACCTCTTGCCTGCCGGTCCACTCAAATAGAAAATGCCATCCTAGTTGTCTAACATGACAACTCCAGGTGTCACCATGGCGCGCTCAATGGCTGGCCTAGCTGGCAGCTCCGCCAACCTAGCAGCTGCAGCTTGCCATGGCATCGCCGTGGCAGTCTTGACCCTCACATCCGAGGATCCCTCCGGCACTACACCTCCCACTATCTCCGCAGAAGATGAAGTAACCTCCCCACTCTCACAGAGTGTGCTGCCAGCCTGAACACCTCAGCTGGTCTTACCCTTGGCGTCGCAATCATGATAGCCGAGAACAATGGAGCCTGACACACAGATGTGGCCGCCCCCAGCAGCACACTAGCTGCCGTAGCCTTGGCAACACTAGGTAGTGGTGCTGCCCGTATAGCTCTCCCCAATGGCATAATAACCTTCGCCTCGGTAACAGTCGGGTAAGAACTAGGTGCCATGGACGGCGTCGACACTGTCTCCGCCAATGTGAATGACTGAGGAAGCCTGGCCTGACGGCTTGCCTCCCCATGTTGTGGATCCAACTCCACCTCCGCACCCCGTGGCTCAAGAACTCGTGCTGCTCCTTGAGTCACTGCCGCAGCTGATTCCACTTGCACTAGTGATAGTCCTGCCCCGCACATAGTGGTAGTGGTAGTGGCCCCCACCATAGTGGTAGTGGTAGTGGCACCCCTCACTAGTGGTAGTGTTGCCCTGCACATGAATCCCATGCCTCCCATGTCTCCTTCCTCAGGAGCAGGAGGTGGACCATCCGGCCTTGGAACCGGTACCACCTGAGCTGTGGCCATGACAGCGAGCCTCTGCTCTAGCTGCTGAAGCCGGTTGGCCATGCTTTGGTCAACACCTTGACCTCCGCGTCCTTGGCCATGTTAAGCTTGCCCTTGGCCTGCACCTCGTGCCTGGCCACCTCGTCCTCTCTGGGCTGCTCCACCTTGCCCCGGCCACCATTGTTCCTTAGAACTGGCCGGGCGCAACTCAGGAGCAAACCCAGCTCGGGGGGAGAGCTCGGGAACGTGGGAACGTCCCGGGGAGCGATCGGAAACGCATAGAAACTCGTGTGGAGTTCTTGGGAACGTAGGGAACAGTGGCCGTGATGGGCCGTGGGGGTGGTATCACGAGATACCACGAGCTCAGGCCGTAACTGTTGACCGTGACCGTTGACCGTGACCGTGGAAAGCCGTGGTGCGGACACCACGGGTGGGCACGGTGACCAGATCGTGGGGATGGCGGGTCGTGAAGGCTCGGGGTGTGGGGTACCATGGGGTATCACGGGGCAGCCCGTGGCCAACGAGCGCCTAGGGCGGGCGTGCGGAGTCGTGGCGGTTGGAGCCACGGAAGGCCGCGAACAGTCAGAGTGAAAAAGAAAAAAATAAAATAAAAATCAAACTCGATTGTCGTGCGCATACATATCGCTACACAACTACATCGCTGTCCAAACCACACCACACATATATGCACAATAAAGTAGTCTGCACAATGATAAAAACTAGAAAGGACACACACTCTCAACACAAGAAATATGAAATCCCTCAACATCACTCTTTAAAAATAGTCGAGCCAGGGGCACCCCAAGCTATGGGGACTCCACCCCACAACAACCTACACTCCCATCATAAGCACACTCAGATCTAAAGATGCAGGAGCTCGGTCGCGCAGGCTCAACTCGAGAGAGATGAGCGCGCGACTGCCGCTCTCGTGAAGATAAGACGGACCAGGTGTCAAACTAAACTTGACACCTGATTTAACACTTGACCTAAATCCAAGTGTTAAATACAAATAACTAGTTTTATTCTAGCTGTTTTCACACTGTGCTTATTTAACTTGACAGCTGTCGTGCGCATACATATCGCTACACAACTACATCGCTGTCCAAACCACACCACACATATATGCACAATAAAGTAGTCTGCCACAATCGCCCCCCTAGCTGGTGGATAGGTCCCTCTACCTCCAGATAGCTACAAGATGTAATAGCCACAGCCGTACTAAGTCCTCTATCACTGTCCCTATGTACTCAAACTCTATAGACCAAGAGGCCGGGTACAAGAGTAGCCCCATCGTTAGTCGCCGTCTTGCAATCTGTGAACTTGAGCCAAGATCTCGTGTGTTCAAGGTCTCCTAGTAGCTGGGCCTTGCGTTTCTTGTTAGCCTTCCATGGTTGTATCCACTCCCACTATCCAATGCAATGTGGACATAACCAATCCCCATCCGGAACCATCTCAAGAGGTGGAGTCAAGCATCCCATATGCCAACCTCTAGAGCATCGATCACACACCAGCATGGTGGCTGCCCCTTTAGCAGACCCACACAACATGCACCTCAAACCTGCAGATACCACTGCCAGGTTTGGGTCAATCCTGCCATCGACATTCGGAAGGTGACATGGCGCACAATTACGCACATGGTCCTTCCAAGTTATGCCATCCCGACCCTCCAAGACCAAGACGCCTGAGGGCAAGACCTCTCGAACCCTCAAAATAACACGTCCTGCAGTCACATCCAGGGTCGTAGGAGCAGTCTGCTGCAGATAGACATAGTCACCAGGGTTGAATCTCCGAACCCCAGGACGATAGCCCCCACCACGTATGGTAGCATACCTCAACGTATCACGGTGTTGTGCAATGGCAAGGTTCTCGAAAGCCATGGGCATGACTCTCTTGAACAACTCTGCACGCTGCTCACATGCACGTGCCCACACGTCCGGATCGTCAAGGTTAAGAACTGTAGCAGCTTCTCTGCGAATGGATGTAGGCAAATCCGGCTCTCGGCCAAAGAGAAGAAAGTATGGTGAGAAGGAGGCAAGTGATGCTTGCTTGCTGAACCTGTAGCCCATGGCTAACCAGGGTAACTGAAGGTCCCAATCTCCTAGGTGTCCCTTCTGCAAGCCATACTTGCGCAAACCCCTCTTTACTGTCTGAACAACTCTCTCTGCCAAGCCATCGGCTCAGGATGATCCCGAGAAGTGGTGCGGTGGTCTATCAAGGCCTTGTCACACAAAGCCTGAAACTCCCCCAAGAACTCTCTCCCTTGGTCCGTGAGTACCTCAGCTGGAGCACCGAATCGGCTAAGCACACAATCCAGAATGCATACGCAGCCTCCCTCACTAGCCTTATCAGGCAATGGAACCAATTCAATCCACTTGGAGAAGTGCTCCACCATCACCAACACGTACTTGTTGTGGCGCATGGTCAGTGGCAACGGCCCTGCGAAGTCAAGACTCCACCTGTAGCCCAATCCCATGATCGGAAGAGGGTGCAATTGTGGAGTAGGGGCGTTGAATGAAGAAGCACGCACCTGTCACACACCATGCACCTAGCCACAAATTGTTGCACCTCTGTGTGCATACCACGCCACCAATACTGCCCCTGCAGTAGACTATGAGTGCGTCGCACCCCAAAATGCCCCAACTCCTCATGGGCATGCCGCACTAACCGTGCCCGCTGTGTTGGGTGAGGCACAATCCTCACTCGACCATCCTCCCACACTCGGAGCAGGTGTGTCCCCTCCCACTGAACCTCTTGGCTCGTTGTAGGATCCGATCCCTCTCCTTGGCAGTCACAGTGGCTGCCGTGTCTCCAGTGCGGAGGTAGTCCAACACAACTGAATCCTCATGTATATCTTTGGCGCCACCTTGCTCATTGCTGGCCTCAGGGTCCTCAGACACTTGATCTACAGTCATCCCTGTTGTAGGTCCAACCTGGCCTTCCGCTGCCAAGATACACAGAAATGCAGATGCATGCCATCCGGGCACCATCTCCTCGTCCGTCTCACCATGCCACCGAGCTCCAGTGTCATCCTGCTGGCTCGTGCATGGATTGCGACTCAACCCATCTGCATTTTCGATTGACCAAACCCGGTCGATGCACCACCTGAAAGTCATACTCTTGAAGGATGAGTGCCCACCGTGCAAGCTTCCCCGTAAGCTTGTCTGACTCCATCAACCACTTGAGTGGTTGGTGATCCGTGACAAGGGTGAAGAGATTGCCGTATAGATAGCACCTGAAGTGTGCCACGGCCCACACTGCAGCTAAGCATTCTCCTCATATGAGCTATACTTAGACTCTGCAGCATTGTTCGAGCGGCTAGCATAAGCCACTACGAACTCTCTTCCCTCATCATCCACCTGTGTGAGCACCGCTCCAAGCCCCAGCATGCTCCAATCTGTATGCAGCTGAAAAGGACGCCCCCTGATAGGTCGTCTCAAGATGGGCGCCGAGGTCAACCTCGCCTTGAGCTCTTGAAAAGCTTGTTCTTGCTCATCTTCCCACTGCCACTCCTGGTCCACCTTGGTCAGCTTGGTTAGAGCCTTTGCAATGGCACTAAATCCCTTAACAAACCGTCTGTAATAGTTTGCTAACCCCATGAAAGCTCGAACTCGGCTCACATCCGTGGGGCGTGGAACCTGTGCAATGGACTCTACCTTAGTCTGCTGTACCCCCAATCCTCCAGGATATATCATGTGACCCAGATACTCAATCTGGTTGTGGAAAAACTTGCACTTTCCCGGATGTAACTTCAATCCGTGCGTCCTCAAGCGCTCAAATACCCCCTGAAGGTGTCTCTCATGCTCCTCCACCGTAGCACTAAAGATGATGATGTCATATGTAGCACCGAGCAAACTCCACCCCTGCTAGAATCCTGTCCATGACTCTTTGAAACTCAGCGGGGCGTTTTTAAGCCCAAATGGTAAGAACCGCCACTGGTATAGGCAATCCTTCCCGTGCTCATTGATCCCCCAGAATGCCGTCTTTTGCTTATCCGCCTCCTTGATCGGCAACTGGTGATATCCGGATCGTAAATCCAACGTGCTAAAGACCTTGGAATGCCCAATGGCATCAAAGATCTCCTCTGGTGTTGGCATGGCATACCTATCGGACTTGGTCTGACGATTTACAGGCCGGTAATCACCGCACATACGTCTCTCCGTCCAATTGCCATAGACATCCTTCTTAGCTGGCATCACTGTGGCTGAAGCATACTCTCCACCAGAGAGCTCCACCAAACCTGCCTCCCAGAGATCTTGAGTCCTCATCTGAATCAAAGACCTCTCCATGTCACTGTATCTATAGGGTCTCCGAAAGATTGGCGTGTCAGTGGCCAACTCAATACGGATCTCTTGACCCTTCAGTGCTCCCAAGTCCTTCAAACTGAAGGCAAAGCAATTCCTGTAAGCCCTCAGGAACCGCCGTATACGTCGTCTCTCTCCTCCGGTGACAATGGGTCCAATGTCAGGCTCCCAATTGTCCTCCGTAACTGCAACCTTAAGTCCAGTGGGCTTAGAGGTAGAGGACGCGTCCCGTGGTTGCTATGCTGCAACCTCTTGAGCAGTACCCCCTTCCTGCTCAGTCAATGACAAGGCCTCATCCTGCCCCATCATCTCATCATTGAGAACCTCCTCATCCATCACAGCTGCCTTCGCTGCCAACTCCCTCTGAACCTCGAGCACCTCCCACGTGTGCCATGGATGTCTACACCTCGTGGTCCTCACCGGCTCGCCCCCACTCGCTGCCTGTACCGTCTCGGTAGGCAGAGAGACCGTCAAGGGAAGTGCACTCCGCACTCTACGTTGCTCAGCCATAGCCAAGCTGACAATCCAGGTCAAGCAATTGAGATCCATTGCTTGCCCCAACACCTGACGACGTGATGCCTCAGAAAGAGAAGGCACCGCCGTGGTCCCAGTGGAAAACCCCATAGCCCGCTCTCGCTCGTCGGCATTAGGCTCCACTAACTGCTGCAACTGAGCATCCCACAGGAGGCCAGGTCCACCATCCCGAAAAGCATGGGATCCTGGGAAGCTGAGCAGTGTAGGTAATGCTGCTCGTGGTTGACCCACCCTGTTGACCACTGCCAAAGGCGAACGGTCATCGTGTCTCACACGTTGAGACTGCCTTCCTGTGTCCAAAATGCCATCCACGGTGAGGTGTGCTGGCCGCTGCACCCCATCAAATGCACGCTTGAGCAGTGCGGGTGGCATCAAGTTAGTCCACCATAGTCGTGGACGATGAGCCCGTGACCCCACTGCAGCTGCATCCAGCAACACTGCTGACCCAAGCCACGACCGGACTTGATGCACACTGGCCATCACCCTGGCCCCGAGAATCACCCATCAGTGGCACATTCTCCAAGATGTATGCTGGAGATACAGCTTGATGAAGCTGCAAGTGGCGCAAAATCCGCACCATCTCCCAAAACAGACCCGTCCTCGAGTCTCGCAATCCATTGCCATGCCCGGCTGATGAATGCCCTTGGCAGGGCCAACCTGCCACTACCAGATCAATGGAGCCAACCCGCTCCAAATCCTGCGCCCCCAGCAACGAAATGTCTGCTGGCAAGGCTTGTTGTATCCACGAACTGCAGACACGGCAACAACTCAGGGTACTGCTGTACCAACTGAGCAACATGGCGCAGTGAGACGCGTCGTGCAGTCTCATCCCTCTCCACATACAGGTAACGTCGAACCGTACACCTGCCTGTAGCACAGCAGCCAATCCGGTGCTGATCCCGCCAAACAGTCCAGAAGGCAATGCCTTCATCCGGGCCTGCCACACAAGAGGTGTGGTGTCCAATGGCGACAACTGAGGTGGCCCTGGTGCAATCACCGCACTCTCCTCCTCTCCTGACGGTACAAAAGCTTCTACCCAAGCTTGTTGCACCCGTCATCAGCAGCTGCTGCAAATCCTTGCTCGTACCCCACAATGGAGTGTGAGCAACCATGGCAGGCAACTCCGCCATACCATGCATGTCATCCTGCTCTGCTGGAGGTGGCACATCCTCTGCATGGGCATTGCCTTCCAGCAACTCTCCAGGCCAACTAACTGCAGCTGTGAAGGCGGCTAGTGTTGGCATCTTGCCCCGCTGGGCAGCGCAATACCCCCAATGAATGTCACAGGGAGCTGTGCACGGCGACCATCCCCTGACTGCCATCCAGGCTGTAGGATGCTGACTCCTCCCAAAATCCAGGGTGAAGCCCATGGGGTATAACACTGCCCCACCAACGAGGACATCGTAAGAGACCGCGTCTGTCACAATGGCCTTGGCTCGCATCACTGAGCCATCTACAGGATGATCCGGCTGCAGTCTAATAGCCAACTGATGCCGTGTCATGCCCGAGCCTGCTCTGATCCTCCCAGAGATGTCTGTATCTGGAAAGGACAAGGCTCCATATCCGCCTCCATGAGGCCCAAACCTGCAATAGCAGCTCTGCCCAACATCAGTGGCTGAGCTCCTGAGTCCAACAAGACCCGCAGTGGCCGGTACTTCTTGCCTGCCGGTCCACTCAAAGTGAAAATGCCTCCCTGGTTGTCTAACAAGACAACTCCAGGTGTCACCATGGCGCGCTCAAAGGCTGGCCTAGCTGGCAGCTCCGTCAACCTGGCAGCTGCAGCTTGCCAGGGCGCAGCCGTGGCAGTCTTGACCCTCAAATCCGAGGATCCCTCTGCCACTACACCTTCCACTAACTCCGCAGAAGATGAAGTGACCTCCCCACTCTCACAGAGTGTTGCTGCTAGTCTGAACACTGCAGCTGGTCTCACCCCGGCGTCGCAATCATGGTTGCCGAGAACAGTGGGGCTTGACACACAGAGGTGGCTGCCCCCAATAACACACCGGCTGCACTAGCCTTGGGTAGTAGGTGTCAGTGCTGCACGTGTAGCTCTCCCCAATGGCATAGTAACCTCCGCCTCGGTAACAGTCGGGCGAGAACTAGGCATGGATGGCGTTGACACTGTCTCCGCCAAGGTGAATGACTGAGGCAGCCTTGCCTGACGGCTTGCCTCCCCACGTTGTGGATCCAACTCCACCTCTGCACCTCGTGGCTCAGGAACTCGCTGCTCCTCGAGTCACGGCTGCAGCAGACTCCACCTGCTCTAGTGGTAGTGCTGCTCCGCACATGAATCCCATGCCTCCCATATCTCCTCCCTCAGGAGCAGGAGGTGGACCATCCCGCCTGGGAGCCGGTACCGCCTGAGCTATAGCCATGGCAGCGAGCCTCTGCTCTAGCTGCTGAAGCCGATTGGCCATGCCTTGGTCAACACCCTGACCTCCGCGTCCTTGGCCATGTGGAGCTTGCCCTTGGCCTGCACCTCGTGCCCGACCACCTCGTCCTCTTTGGGCTGGTCCACCTCGCCCCGGCCACCATTGTTCCCTTGGAACTGGCCTGGGCGCAACTCAGGATGCAAGTCATAACACTGGGCATCTCCATGCCCATACTTGCCACAATGCCCACACTGCAACTGTGCAGGCTGTGCTTGCCGGCCTTCTGCCACTCTCTGGGCAATCTCTTGACATGGGGTCCTCCACATGTCCAACATATCACCCCTGGTTGCTGTTGGCCTGCAAAAGATGCCACGGGCCTCTGCACCTGAGGTCCCCTGTAAGCTCCATGGAACTTGGGCTGGGCAACCTTGCCCCCCTGACCACGCTGTTGGGCAGTCCCTTGTGCCTGTGGGCTGACAGCTGTGCCCCGTACAGGCATGTCCTTGCCAAATCCAATTGTAACAACTCGCTCCTCCACCATGTTGAGCTCAATCCGCTCAGCCAGCAGAAAAACACATCTGCTAATGTGGGTTGGGCTGCTTGTAACAGGGTTGCATCTCGCACCCTTCTCTTGAGCTCCTTGTCCAGAATTCCATACCAAAACTGGATTGCCTGAGCTTCAGTAACCCCTTGGGTCACACTTATCAAGCGCCTCATACGAGTGTACGCCTCTCGCAGGCTCACTGGGTTTGCGCTGGAAGTCTTGCAAACTTCGCAGCTTCTCTGTCCGTACACCTTGGTAGTTCCTCCGCAACTCCTGGAAGAACTCCACCACCGGGTTGAATCTAGGCACATGTGTTGTCGTGGCAGGAGGAGTAGTAGCACCTTTTGAACTGGTACCACCTGCAGAAGTACCAGCACTACTTGCTCCACTACTAGTGCCTGGCAGTGGAAGCTATTGGGTACTGATGCGCTACTGGTCGCGTCGTGCCTCGAGTAATGGAGACGTAGTCAGGTGACCAATACATCCTCCACTCCTCAATCTCTGCTTCATGTCCTCGCCTGAACTCGTGGTAATCGTCCATAGGCGGGCCTTCCAAATGCTGGAACAGTCCCTTCCACGCCATGAATGGGGTGAATAGCTGTGGATTGCGCATCTGCTGCAAATCACACCAGCTGTCGAACTCCTGGATAAAGTCATCCAACTCGATTGTGCCCACAGCTCCAGAGTACCTACGAGGCCCCTTGGTAGCTCCATACATCACCTCCATGTCGTCCCACAACAATGGCGAATGAAAGTGCACACCTGTTGATGAAGCCTCCGAGTCTGTGTCTGACGCTACAGTAGTTGAGGGTGGCGGTGAAGGTGGTCTGAACCGAATACCTCGTCTTGTGACCCCACTCTCACTGTCACTGCTTGTAGCCGTACTCCCCTCAAAACCCTTGGGTAACTCCGTAATGACACTCACAATGTGCACCTCCTCCACGTGACACTATAGGCTCTAGTACTAATCTAATAGTGACACGGGTGGGCACCTGTTGCAGTCTAAGGGTCATATCCCAATGGCTCAGGGCACCTGCACCTGCATCCACCGCAAGAACTCCTATGGTTGACTGGTCATCAACCCAGCCTCACCATAGAAGAAACACTGGTGGTCTTGCTGGTCATCACTCCAGCCTCACCACCACAGCATACTCTAGGATTGACCGGTGATCAAATCCGGCCTAATCCCTATGAAAGCAAGCGCCCACACAAAACCAACATGGCGCACAGTCAAGCATGCAGGTGTTGGGGGGATCCAAACACAAGAAATCAAAACATCAACACCCCCACACCAAAATCCAGCTGCAATGTTGATCCTGCAGAATATCCCCAGCCCAAAACCCCGGACTGACTGGCCTCCACCAAGAGAGGCTTTGGCAACTACAAGTACAAGGTAATGAAAATAGTACAGAGATGGAGGGGAAGAATAGAAGCCCGCCCAAGCAAGATCTAATCCTGATCTATGCTATCAACTTCCAGACTTCTCTCAAAGTGCCTCGCTCTGCTTGATGGTAAGGTGTAGGAGGTATATCTATGTCCAGAAACCTGCCACTAACCTTGTCCCAAGCTACAGTAGCTCGCTCTAACCAACCCTCCTCCTATTTCTGCCAGGTAGAGACAAAGCAGTACTCCCCTATCTCCCGCTCACTGAACACTAAAGAAAACAAAGGTAGGGTCTGATAGTCTCTCAACTCGAAAGCTTTGAGACGATTGCGGGTGTCTTCATTGCGAATGACTGCATCGCCTTCAAACAGAACAAACTTGTCCTCGCTAATGAACCCCCGCTCGTGGTTGCCTTGTGCAGAGCGTGTCCGACTGCAACACTGTCTAATTGCACAAACTTGTGCAGCTCCTGCTCCTCTGCTCCAGTACACCACGGCCTTGTGGCTGAACACCTTGGTCCCCGGAGCTGTCTTTGGCTGTGTTCCAAGCCTAGCTTTCACCCACTTTGGTATTTCACCTACAGCTGCAGAACTGCTGGCTCCAACAGAGTTCTGACTGTCCAAGGCGATATTGAGGCCCTCAATGCCAACTACAGCAGTCTGTGGTCTACTGCTAATGCCTGACTCCCAGTATGCAATCAACTCGTCCAACTGTTCTCCACTCAAATCAGTCTGAGTTCCTTGGGAAACATAAATCGTGTCCCCTTGTGTGCACAGACTAAGAGAAGAGACCTGCCCTTCAATTACGTCCTCATTTCCCCAGCCATGCATGGAGTACATCCACCAATTTGTCTCTCATATAGACCAGCACAGGTTCTAGAGACAGGATTGTGGATCTTTCATGGCACACTCACACTCTAAAAATTCCATAGATTTTTAGCAGAGTCCCCAAACAGAAACCAGGTTTAGATAGGTAGATTTCCCCTTTCTGCAGCTATCCCCCCAAAAACTGGGTCAAACAGAGTCCATTTGACAAAGATATGATGAATTTGGCTCCAACTCATTCAAATTAGATTAAAAAGGGGTTTTTTTTTTTAAAGGTTTTCAAGTTTTAAAAATTCAAAGTTACACCCAAATGTCTGGTAACTGGTTCCCGGTTCCCTAAGTTCTATATGGCATCCTAGGTTCCCTGGCCACGTGCCCTATATTTCGCACCTTGCTCCAGTCTTCTGCATACCGAGAGAGAGAGAGAGAGAGAATTGTGGCACTCAGTAGTGTCTTGTTGTGAAAGAAGTGGATTCCATGATTGCTTGCAGGCTGCGCACCAAGAGAGGGGAAGGAAAGAAACATGTTTTACGGACGCCATGTACAGGCGAGGGGTCACTCACAGTCTGTTCGAGGCCTTGGTGGCTAACGATAAACTCACTGAGGAGGATTACCAGCGGGAAGCACTGGACTTTGTGCTGGAGCTTGCGGGTCCCGGCCCATTCTAGTTACGGGAGGAAGCCCTTGGCACTGATGCGTTTGTCTATGTCGATGAGCTGCAGGTTCCTGCGTTTGCTGTTGATTGTAACATGCGCTCTGTGTTTGTGGAACAAGCGCGCTGATTTTTCAAGGTGGCGACAACAGAGAAAAGACACCGTAGACGTACACGGGTTCACCTACACTTTCGCCAATCGACCGGCAGTCTCTGACCGCAGAATGCCCCACTGGTTTCAAGTGGCGGCAATGTGTCTTGCAACCCAGTAACTCAATGTGTCTTGACCTCCATGCCACATGGAATTTCCTTAATCCGTATTGACTATTGACTTGCATTGCGGTAATCTGACGGTGAACGTGCGCCGGGACTGTTGTAAGTACCTAGTAGGGCAGACTCCGGTTGAGATAGAAGGCAATCCAAGATCTGCTTCCATCAAGCTGATTGCCATTCAGAAATGATCCAAATCCTGCGTAGAGACCCCGCAAACCTTCCTTGGCCACAATTCCTCGCACTGCTCCAGAGGCTGAGGCAAACTGCCCTTTTGCATCCTTTGCTTCACTACCTCAGTGGGCACCCAAACCAGCGATGCTACTGCACCTCCTGCAGCTCCCGTTGTCAGATATGCAACAGAGCTGAGGTGATCTGGGAAGATCTCCAGCAGCTTGCGCTTTAAGGGTTCGTACACTCCAATGCCGGCAAAACACCAGCAAGATTGCCGGAAAGACCTGAGTATAGGCCCTTGAACACTATCCCCCCACCACACCGCGCTGCCTGAAGGCGGGTCTTTATGGTGTCAATCGGGTACAGGGCTGTCTCCACAACTACACCTGCCGTGGCTCCAGCCACTGCTCCATCAAGTAGAAGCTTCAAAATATTGGTATGCTTTGGTGTTTCTAAAGAGGAGGCTGCCACAAGTTGCACAGCCCGTTCAACACCAGTATTGTAATACCAGTGTTAGACCTTCAAGCTGGCGTCCATGGACTTCTAAAACAGATTAAGCTTCTCTCATCTCCAGCAGGTAACTCCCACTTTCAGTCGTGCACCCAGCTTACTCACCCGTCGTTTCTTCCAGTTCTCTTGCATTCCCATGTCATCATATTTACCACGGATAGTTCCTAAACTTCTGTTGGCTCCAATTCCAGGTCCTCTTCTTTGTCTTCCCTTTCTGATAGTGTCTGAGACCGCATACACAGCCCCATAAGATGCGCCCTGGTCAAGCTGATGGAATGCTCGATCACCGACTGCGTCAGTACTCCTCGAGAAGAGCGCGGGCTGCAAGAAGGGGCCATAGGCGTTGTCAGCGTGGGAAGGGGGCGCGCAGCGTCACAGCCTCAGCAGCGAGACCGCCATCGCTCCCTCGCTCCCTCGCCATCGCTCCTTGGTGTGGAGCCAAGGACAACTTCTTTCAGATTCTCAGCCTGCTGTCGGATAGTCGAGCCAAGATTCTCTGCCTGGTCGGTACCATCCTCCAGATTCCTCTTGCTGGTGCGGGCAGCAGAATCAACTCGATTCTTCAGATCAGCTGACGCCTTCCCTGCCTACGGCGGTGCACGGCTCTCATCCAGCCAAGCAGTCAGCAGCGCAGCCTACACACCCCACTCTTAGATATAACCACAGGTTGACAAAAACCGCAGCAGCATCTCAAGCCTCCTGTTCTGATCCCTGTGGCCAAGCTATATTACAATAGTGCTTAACAAAAACAAAAACATCATATCTAGCTTAGCACTGGAAAACTAGATAGAGTCATCTCTCTCGAGTGATAACCAAACTAGATAAGGACACACACTCTCAACACAAGAAATATGCAATCCCTCAACATCACTCTTTAAGATAATAGTCGAGCCAGGGGCACCCCAAGCTATGGAGACTCCACCCCACAACAACCTACACTCCCATCATAAGCACACTCAGATCTGAAGAATGCAGGAGCTCGGTCGCGCAGGCTCAACTCGAGAGAGATGAGCCGCGCGACTGCCGCTCTCGTGAAGATAAGACAGACCAGGTGTCAAACTAAACTTGACACCTGATTTAACACTTGACCTAAATCCAAGTGTTAAATACAAATAACTAGTTTTATTCTAGCTGTTTTCACACTGTGCTTATTTAACTTGACACGATAGATCAAGAGGCCGGGTACAAGAGTTGCCCCATCGTTAGTCGCCATCTTGCAACTTGTGAACTTGAGCCTGAGATCTCGGGTATTGATTGTAGTAGGGACAGTGGTGGAGGACTTAGTGAGGCTATGGCCACTATCACATCTTGTGGCTACCTGGACTTAGAGGGACCTAACGCCAGCTAGGGGGGCGATTGTGATGGACTAGTGGTTGCACTAGTGGTGGCTAGTGGTAGCCTAGTGGTTGGACTAGTGGCTGCACTAGTGGTGGCTAGTGGCAGCCTAGTGCTAGCTAGTGGTGGAGTGGCAGCCTAGTGGTGGACTAGTGATAGACTAGTGTTTGGTGTGCACATGTGTTGTGTGGTTTTGGACAGCGATGTAGTTGTGTAGCGATATGTATGCGCACAATAGCTGTCAAGTTATTTTACCACTAGTGTGAAGTTAGCTAGGAAATAGCTAGCTTTTATATATTGACATTTGAGATTGACCCAAGTGTCAATCCAGGGGCCAATATATGTTTGGGCACTTGGCATTGTTATCTTCACGGCAGATCATGGTGGGCTCATCTTTCTCGAGTTGAGCCTCACCGCGTCTAGCTATGGCGCCGTAGTGTGGATTCCCCATGGCGTGGGGTGCACTTGGCTCGACTTAATATTTGAGTGATGTTTTCATGTGCAAGTGTGTGAGTTTGAGAAAGCTTGTGTGCTTGTATCATTCTTTTCCTTATCATTGTGATGGACTAGTGGCGGCCTAGTGATGGACTAGTGGCTGCACTAGTGGTGGACTAGTGATAGACTAGTGTTTGGTGTGCACATGTGTTGTGTGGTTTTGGACAGCGATGTAGTTGTGTAGCGATATGTATGCGCACGACAGCACTGTGGAGTGATGTGATGAGAGACGACGGTAAGAATGTGGGTAGAGTTGGCGGGGAGTAGGTATAGTGGGGTAGCATTTGCCGACCCTTTGCCTCTCTCTGGGCAATCCTTCACATATGGTCCTCTACAATCCCAACATGACACACTCGGCTGTTGCTGGCCTGAGAATGAAGGAAGAGACCTCTGCATCTGAGATCCTCTCTGACCTTCCATGGGCTTCGTCTGAGCCCCCTTGTTGCCGCGTTGGGGTAGTGGTTGTTGTTGGCTAAGAGCACCACTTCGTTGTGTCTCCTTGCCAAGTCCCACCATAACCACACGCTCCTCCACCATATTGAGCTCTATCTACTCTGCCAGCAAAAACACATTTGCTAAGGTGGGTTTGGGCCACTTGTACCCTAAGCTCCTTGTCCAAAATCCCATACCAAATTTGGACTGCCTGAGCTTCTGTAACCCCTTGGGTTATACTTATCAAATGCCTCATGCGAGTGTAAGCCTCCCGCAAACTCTCAGTAGGCTTGCGCTGGAACTCTTGCAAGCTCCGCAACTTCTCTGTCCTCACCCCCTGGTTGTTCCTTCTCAACTCTTGGAAGAACTCCACAACCAGGTTGAAGGCAAGCAGTATAGGTGTTGATGCTGCGGCAGGAGCTGGAGTGGATGTCCCAGCTCCTGATCCACTTGTTCCACTGCTACTTGCAGAAGCTGCTGGTGTAGCTGCTGGTGTGGTTATCGTGGATCTTGTCACTGTGCCTCTAGTGATAGAGACATAATTAGGTGACCAATATTGTCGCCACTCCTCAATTTGTACCTCATGTCCCCGCCTAAACTCATGGTAATCATCTATGGGCGAGCCCTCAAGGTGCTGGAATAGCCCCTTCTACGCCATAAAGGGCGTAAACAGTTGTGGATTGCGCATCTGCTGCAAAGCACACCAATTATCAAACTCATGTATGAAGTCATCAAGCTCGATGGTGCCCACAGCTCTAGAGTACCTACGTGGCCCCTTGGTAGCTCTATACATCTCCTCCATCGTGTCCCACAACAATGGCACGGAAATGGCTTGCACACTTGGCGAGAATCCTCGTGATTCCGAGTCTGAATCTTCCTCAGAAGACACTGAAGGTGAACGTGGCCTAAACCGCACACCTCGTCTTGTATACCCACTAGTATTGCTGGTGCTTGTACCGGCACTCCCCTCAGCAACTGGTGACACCTCCGTGATGAAAACTCACAACCCAACCGGCTGTCAACCTGTCTCTAATCCCCCTATCAACACGGTAACCGGGTAGAGAACCTGTTGCGGCTTATGGCTTAGACTGCTAGGTTCGTAACATAAACCTGCACCTATACCTGCATCCACCGCAAACACTCCTATGGTCTGCTGGTCATCAACCCAGCCTCACCATAGAAGAAACACTGGTGGTCTTGCTGGTCATCATTCCCACTAGCAGCACCCTTGGAGCTAGGCGGCGCCTTCGGGACCTAACATGACTCTGTCTAACACGAACTTTAAATTCAGTATGCAATTGTTAATGGGGTGCATTAATGGTTGACAATATCCAACGACGCAATGGCGTGAGCGTTGCGCGTGAGCGCGCGAGTGTACGCTCACGCAGGAGTGACGTGGCGTGAGCGTACGCTCACGCCAGTGACGTGGCGTGAGCCTGCACACACGCTGACGTGGCGTGAGCGTCATGTCAGCATGCTGATGTGGCGGTAAATGATGACATGGCACTGTCCGTCATCTGCCACGTCAGCATTAACATGCGCCGCCTATAACCATGGATGACCGTGGAATTAATGCAGGGAATCTTGCCTAAATAGAATCAAGACGAGCATTGAGGCCTACAATTGCAGCATCCAACATTGTGCAATTACAAATGCTTGTTTCACTTTTACAATTACGAGGACGACAAAATATCCTCACAAAGTGTGCGCCATAAAGGCTGCCACGGGAAGACCTTCCTCCCTCCTCAAATAACAATGAGAGTTAGGATCATCTTCAAAAGATGATTGTAGTGCATAGCGACAGCAAGACATGTAGACTTCGAACGGTGCAATGACAAATGTGCACTACCTAAAAGTTGTCACTCAGAGCTCACTCCGTATAGTTGGAGGCCATATCATTGCACAGCCGACGAATTGATGTGAATTACACATTTCAAATCATGGTCATCCACATACCACATTACATAGTTCATGCTACCCATGTGTTGTATCCCGCTGCAAAGAGTATCGACCTCGTTGAAACTCATAGTGGCCTGGTGAATGAAGTTGTCACGTTTGGGATCGCAAACCATCCTCCTCAAAAATATGAAATACAAATGTTTGCAGGGTATGAATTTACCTCTCTTGCCCAAACTGGTTGATAGCATATTCACAAAATCAGGACATGTGCAAGGGAAATTGGAAACCGTGATGTCGTAGGTCCTGTCATGAACAGCAGATGTGGAAGTGATGATTGTGAATACCCGACCATATCCTGGATCGGGTACTTCCGTGGTGCTTCCAACACGAGCTTGGAGCATTCTTGCGGACTCCACTTTGCCAAAGTGTTCAGCGTTGGAGGGAAACGCCGAACGAGCTTTCCATCTCGTTTGGTTGGCCACAAGTCAGGATTTGCCGGGGGACCGGGAGGACGCAGAAGTAGTAGCACATGCATGGAGTTGGGGTTGTCTCGCAAGGGAAAAACCTGCCTCCTCCAGCATTTCAATCTCCTGAAAGCTGAGATGTGTTCCCACCTTCACGGGCCAAACGGTTGGAGGAGTTGGCTTCATCACTACGGAAGGACGCACAGTTCCATGTACACATCTGGCACAATCATCTGCGCAGAACCAGAACTTGTGGTTCTTGGCTTCTGGTTGACCGTATGGACGCATCAAGCCCGTGAAAGTCGGAGCAGGAGTTCGGGCACCACCTCTGGATATAGATGAAGTGCACTTCTCGAAATTAGTTGCCCTGATCGCTGTACATTTCACACGAGACCCTACACTTGTGCGTTCTATGTGCCAAACGTGGTCGGGGCATGCGGACTCAAGCACATCAAGGGGGTTGTTTCTCTCCTGCACCATTTCAGTGGCACTGTTTGATGCTGGAGCTTGCCGTCGTGTTGGAGGTTCCTCCACAATGGAGGTTCCGGACATGGAGCTGTCATGCAGGGGAACATGAGGCTTCGAGAAGTTATCACGGTCTGCCCTGTGGGAATCTGAATCCGAACCAGGTGGAGTGTTCAATTTCCTCTTACAGGAGCCGAATCTCTCCTCCCCTTCAAGATGTGGAACTCTAGAAACAAGTGGCGTTCCCTGGGCATACATGCTCACCGCCCGTGCTATCTTGATTGGATCCCCAGATCTGTTTGCAGCACGCAACATCAACTCCCATTTGTCCGGACCCTTGCCACCAACCCCACCTCGTAAGAAATCACGGTATCGGGTTGTTGTTGCAAGGCACGTATCAAATCATCTGTTGTTGCCACATACAAATCCCGACCTCGTTTCCCAGACTGCTGCAACCATGCGTTGTGCACAGTTTCTGCCAAATTGCAAGATGGCATGTCCGCCATTTCCTCAATGGACATGTTCTGCAAGAGGATAACCACACTTCAGAATAGTGCACAGGAAAACAACATAAAGAAAGCAATGAGTCAAAAATATGGAAAGCAAATGTATGAATAAAGCATGAAATAGAAGCCTCGTACCATTGTCATGGCTGCTTCCCACTGTCTATACCGGAAGTGCCAAAACGCCAGCCAATCTTCCAATGCTCTCATACTCTCAAGTGATGCAGCTCAGAAGAGAACCACCAGGCACGAATTGTCTGGAACAAAGTGTCCGCCTCCTTCATTGTTCTAGCATCTTGTACTCTTTGCACAATTTACGGTGCTGAGTCTGCATCTCTGGTTTGATGTCCGACTTTGTATGTTTTTCCAGAGATTGTGTCCAATGGAATAGACATGTACGCTCTCTTCCTGGCATAGGCACTTTTGGGTCGCCCGATCCGAAGACAATACGAACAGCATTGAAATTTGCTTGAGCACTATCCGCCATGAAACCTGCGAAATTTGGAGATGGCAGCCCATGGCAGCCCATGACACGTATCAGGGAATTCCACATGAGCTTCTGGGATTCCATATCCTCGGATTGCATGTCACAAACTGCAATTGTCATAACTCGTTGGTACACTGGATCGTAGACATGACAAGCCATTGTCGTCCAATCCTTCACTCGTTTCACATGATCAAACATAAGAAAACAGTTCTGCAAGTCCCCAGTCTTCTGCATCCGCTTCACGAGGCTAACCCCACTGCCCTCCCCAACAGTCGACATTTTGAAAAGAAAAACTTTGATGGCACCTTGACCTGGGATACATTGTCCTGGATGTAATCGTACTTGCTCACTCGTTTCAATTCCAAAATATTGTCTATGTAGCCTCTGATCCCAGAGCCCATTCTCAATGCATTGATCTGATGCCGAATGTTAGGTGAACTTAAAGTGGAGAAATGATCCATGACCAGGTCCAATGCTGCACCGTCAAGTTTAGTCCCCACAGAATCCCTTCACTCAAAATATGGCTTTCCAAGAAGGACTTGCTTGCGCCAAGAGCAATTGCAGATGTTGTTGCGGATGGGTTTCTCCCGAACTCCTGTTTGATCAACCTCGATACTGTCTCAACACTCTCCCTGTAATCCCCCTTCGAGACAGGATGGTTATGGAATCCAAAATGCACACAAGCTCTCGTCATTGTATTCAAACGGTGGACAACATAGTACATTCGCTCCGCAGAGCGCCAAACAGGATGGCACAAGTTTGCAGAATTTGCAGACGAAAGTGTTTGCCGGTGGAGGGGGGCAGTCCCAGGCTGAAATGGATTTTCCGCCAGACCCTCCCATTCGCTTTGATTATGAACCCCAGACTGAAGAAAGTGTCTGCAATTCAAATTATCACACCTAAGGTGTCCATTGCAAACTGTCCTCCTGAAAACAAGCTTGTCATCATTCTGAATATTGGATGTTTTTGTTCTGCACCACGGGTGCCCGTCGTGTTTCTTGTCCATTCCATGCATCATGATTTGTTACACCTCCAACTCGCGGAGGAGGAGGCAGCTCGAATAGGATATCGCCATCAAAAGTCTCCGGCAAGAACTTCACAGGCACCTGCTTCAAAGATTCCCAATCAATTCCCCGCAACTCACTTTTGAATCCAGCCATTCCTCCATCGCCCGCAATTTTGGAATGACACTACAAATCTCTTCTTCATCAGCTTCTCCAACCACAGTAGGAAGGACTGGATTTGGAATTTCACTTATGTCATCATCGGAAGAATCCAAAAGCTCAACGATTGGAGTGGAGGACGTCTGTTCTTTTTCACCACCACCTCCCTCTTGTCTTCAACGACCGAAGCAGCAGTCCCGGGCGTCACATATGACCCAAGGGACTTTCGCCGAGGCTCTCCAAGTACTCTGTATCGACCAGGACGCACTCTCCACTGGCTGATATGAGCCGTCTCATCACGGTTTTGGAAAGAATATTTCAACAACTTCCCTTTAAGATCGTACACCTCTTTCTCCAAAAAGATGGAGCCATTCTGCAGCTGAAAACGGGTAGCCAAGACATGTTCCAGAACAATTGCAAATCCATTGTCAAGGACTTCCTGGGAGAACGGCACTGGTTTGTCGTCAGAGAAGAACTCCGCTTCAGAGGAAGCCATCTTCCTCGCGTACGTTTGTACCTTGCTATCGCAGATCTAGTGTAAATCGGTTTACTGATGTCTCCAGAACACAGTTGAAGAAGAATGAGCAGAGAATATGGCGGAGGAAGCTCAGATAACGACTGTGCATATTATGTTATTCTTTCCAGATATGCAGCCGTCCATTTTAATTACTTTTCTTGTGGGCCCAGTGGTCAGAGTATCCCTAGGGCAGTGTCGGCAGCTGTAAACCGTTAACCAGAACCTCATCAATAAACCCAAAAACAAAACCGACTTCCTGGAAGCATGCCACAGGATCTGAGAATGGGATTGCAGATTAAGTAAATGTATCTTATACTACTACCAATGATCATGCGCACCTGGAAAGTTCCAAATGTGAAACGAACGTGGGGTTTGGCTAACAAGGATGACCGTGTATGATATTCCAAGATTTGTCATCAAACTCTCGTTCATTTACATTTATTTGTGTAAGACTGCGCCAAAATTTCTGGGATTCGCTGTTATTTTTAAATATTGAAACCGTTCTAATAAAGAACACGCCGTTTTTTTTGGGCGACACACGTCAGACATCCATAACTGAATACGAACAGCTGTACACCAATTGCTGGCATGTGCACTAAAGGGAACGACTATGTGTAACGGTCACGCGAGAGGGAATCCGATGCTTCTAGAGACACGCAAGAACGCAGGCAATCCCGCAAGAAATCGGGAGTCACTGCGTTTTTCTACTTTTCGCGCTTAGAGGGAGAGTGGTAGTCAAGCTGGAGAGGGTTCCTTCTAGAATACGAAAGAGAAGAAAGTCTCTTTATTTTACTTCCCTTAGAGAGAGACGCAGAGCAAGAGAGCAAATGACGAGGCGTCGTTTGTTGGAGAACACAGGGCCAAGGCAGCAGGTGAACGCGGAGACTGATTCACAAGAGCAGACGGAGACTGAGGCAGCGGCTGTGACACAGTCGGCGATAAGAGTGCGCCAGCCTGTGGAGGCAGAGATGATTCGCAGGGACACTGAAGGAGGTGGAAGCACGCGGAACGCCGAACCGGAGAAGGTCCAGAAACCCTAGCGCAGACAGAAATTCCAGCAGATGTGAGAGGGAAGAGGAAAGCTGCAGAAGGGGATCAAATTTCAAAACCTAAGAAGGTGCCAGTAAGTTTTATCTAACTTACATTTCATTGTTGAAGATATGCGTAGAGATTGAGTGGAATGTCCCAGACAGGGATTGTCGCTACCGACCATCACAAAGGTGATTTGCTTTCTACTCCTCTGCGAAGGGTTTACGCACAATGAGTTGGTGACTATTGGTACAGTCATTCACTGTGTTCAGATCATACAGTCTGTCTGATTGCCTTTCAAGGAGTCCTTCCTCTTCCATTCTTTAGCAGGAACTACTGAATTGCGAGCGTCGTTAACGCCATTCGATTCTCCTCATGAGATTTATGTACCTATGTGTTTGAAGAGAGAGTGAGGGTTGGCATTTTGTCAATCAGTTCAGACCATACAGTCTGTCTGATTGCCTTGCCATGCTGGCCACACAATTGAATAATCTGCACTTATTGTCCGCCCTAAAATACTGAATGTCGTTGCCGCCAATCAGTTACACATATATGTCATTACACAACACCGATCCGGCAGGTCGTTATCTTTGTGATTGTCGTTAACGCCGTTCGCTATCGCTCTCGCTTTTGTTTTGAATACGGCAATCAGCTTTGGCTTGTGTAGATTGTGCCTGAATTCTTTCACATCATTTCATGGTGAGTTTCTTTGAAAGACAAGGTTGGATGTCGTTACCGTCCATTCACTATTTGCAAAAATCACTCAGTCAGAACTGAATGGCATCGTGCAGAAAAACGTGTGGGTCGAAGCCTACCAGGATCCGAGGGGAAATGTCTGGAGTTGGGACCAGTCCGCAAAAAGCCTTAGAGAATACAGATGAAGCAGATGAATCTGAAGTGCACTAACTTACAAGGTGAAGACTCATGTCAATTCCAGAAGGCTAACTCTCAGGAGGTTTATAAGGGGACATGCTCGTATCTGGAGGGCGTCTGGCCATAACCTCTGTGCCGGATGATATTCAAATGCCTGTTTGTGCGTCCCCTCTTTCCTTCTTCCCATGACATAAGCCCCAACAATTGGAGAGTGATTTTGTTGCATGGATATAGACTTGGTGTACACAAGTTTTTTTTTATGTGTCACGACGGTATAAATGGGAAAGCACATTTAGTGGTGTTGTCGCGGGGCTTTTACTCACCCATCCCTTTCGCTATCCGAGGCGGAAACTCCAAGATAGAAGAGTTGGAAATCTCTAAGTACTCAGCCCGCTCAGAACAATCAGTCATGACCTACAGCTAGTGTATCATGGGGGTGTTTCCTATTTGTTTTCCTTTCCGCATTCATGTTAGCTAGCTACCTTATATTGATAAGTGAAGTATCAGTTTGCTCATCAACTCATCCATTCATTCCACAGCTTCACTCAGATCTCTCTACACAGTGTGATGTATCGTATAAGTATCAGATTATGATTTATCAGGTATCAGGCCGAAGCCATTGTGTCTCTAATCTCCTCTACAATATCACTACAGCTTTGCATATAACAAGCATTTACTAATCATCTCTCCTCCTTCCCGTGCTCTCCATGCTTGCTCGTTCGTTCTGCTCTCTCGCCCGTTCCCCTCCCCTCTCATCCATGACCACAAATTCCCCCCCTCGTGAATGCTTCCAAGATTGATCCCCCCCCCTTCTTCCTCTTTGCTTCTCCCTTTATCTTCCTACCCGTGGCTCTAACCGTTTCCCTCACTAACCGTCGTCCGTGAACTAACATGTTCCATTTGCAGGTGTTGTTCCCACAGTCGTTCCCTGTCCTGCTCTCCCTTTCGCTATGGTCGTGACAGCTGTGTCAAGCTGTGACTGGCTGTGACTCGCTGTGCAACTGTGTTTGGCTGTGTCGGGCTGTGACTGGCTGTGTGGCTGTGTCGGCTGTGATGGGCTGTGTTGGCTGTGATGGCTGTGTCGGCTGTGACGACTGTGACGGCTGTGATGGCTGTGTCGGCTGTGGAACGGCTGTGTTGGCTGTGACGGGACTGTGTAACCCCCCTTTTAAAGTGTGCTGCTGTCACCCCTAAGGCTCTGTTGGTCTCAGTCTGTGCAAAAATTAAGGGTACCCCCTACAGATCCCGTATAAGTGTCTAAGTCCCAGACAGTCCTCTAACATTACCCCTTCCCCTCTCAAAAAGCCGTGTCCTCACGGTTTACTGATTACGTTTGGGATTAGCAAACCTTTGTGAGTGAGCACCCTTCTGACGTTGAGAGTCTCGTGAAGGACTTTGTGTGCGAGCCCGAGGTCTGTCACTGGTTGACGGAGATGATTGAACACTACCTGGATAAGTGAGGCCCTCTGGAGGCTGATATCGAGGTAACTTTCAGGCATGGGACCCCCGTCGCTTCTTTTCTGCCATCTGAATTGCATAGTCTTCTCCCATGTCAAAAGAATCCCTGAAGAAACAGTTGTATCAGAATCCTCATCGCCTCTCAGGTGTTTTTGGTTGTCGAACTTTTTGTGGAATCCCTGGGGCATACAATGTTGTCCTACCATGTCTGGAAGTTTATATTTTAAAACTTTAAAACTTGGTATAAAAACGCTGAACTGCAAAATTGGTGAAGACACTGAGCTTCTGTCTGTCCAGGTGAGTGGGGTACCATGACTTGTGGCTTGTTCAAGTATTTCCATGCCACATGTGCCCTTAGAGAAAATATCATCAATGCCGAATTTCTGTGTTGACAAATTGTTCCAGGCTGCCTGAAACCATGAACGAATTTGAGAATCGTTTTTGCATCATAACTTTTGGCTCATATAGGTACATATGAGGTGGCACTGAAGGTAATAGACCCAATGATCCCCACTGGAATAACTCAGAAAGCGCGCTTGCATCTTTTGCTGCTCAATGTGATAACGTACCAGAAAACAAGCAGCGTAGTATAATCCACATCCAGGACAATAACTACTACTCGCTACCTCCTTGGTCTTGGTATAAATGAATCCATGTACAACTGGAAGGAAATTAATTCCTCAACATTGTACCTGCCTCATGCCAGTATTGTGCAAAGTGATGATCTTCAATTGGTCGATTGTTCGGAAGAACTTTAGTCCTAGTTGCCACTGGCAGCCAAATACGCATGATTTGGTAGTATGGTGGCGAATGTGCGAAATGACTGCGGAGGACTAAATTCTTTCCAAGCCAAATCCAACATGATGGGAATTTGGTTGAAGGGCAGAATCATAGCCCTACTGTACTCCCTTGCAGCTGGAGTTTTAGGTGGGTTAAAAGCAGCATTGCCCCATACCTCAGACTGTGGTGGCTGTGGTGTGGTTGTAGTAACAACAGGGTCAGCTATTGGCACAGTGACTTGTTGGATGTTGGTGGCACTGGCTCTTGTACCATTGGCATCTCCTGCACCTCCTGTGGAAGAAGACTGAAAAGCTAAAGTTCTCGCGCTTTTAAATAAGAAGCCATTAGCTGTTCATCAGGTACACAGACTCTCTTTGTCGATATTTGAAGTGAGGTCCTCCACTTGAGTCTGCAGGCCGTCTATATCCTCCTGTAACTCTGCTATCCTACTATAGACATTGTCTATAGTAGTTGTGGCAATGTTCTGCACTTGCAGCCTGAGCTCATTCATCTCGCTTTGGGTGAGCTTTCGTGGTGCTTTGCCCTCCACTGGCCCTTGTGCTAACCAGACCTGCATAAGGTGGTTATCCACCAAGTTGCTTGTGGTTCCTCTGAGAGTGTGCTCCTCTCTTAGTTTTTACACATCTAACTGCTGTTGTAAAGCCTCCATACGCTTCGCATGAGGTTCAACCAAATTCGCATAGGCAGCAGCCAGATTATTGGCTTCCTTCCAAGCTTTGTTAGCCACAGAGAGTTCATTTCTATTGGCCATGACCGTTTGTTGCAACTCCAGGATGTGCCTCTCTTGGTCAGCTTCAACCTGCCTGTATTGCTTGAAAGTATCCTCATTGCGACAGATTGTATTCTTCATGTCGACAATGAGTTTCATTTGCTCAACATTCTCATGCTTCTCTCTTCCTTCATACTTTTTTCGCTTGACTGTTTATTTCTATTGTAGATTGGTCAAGCATAGTTGTGAGTGTAGCACATGGATGGCCATCCTGTCATGCACTGTCTGCAACTCCGTATGTAGTGCATTTACTTGTTGCAACTTGCTTTCATGCTTCACCTGCATTTGGTATAGCTGTTGCTTATGTGCTTCGTGCAACTGGTCTTGCGCGAGGCCTGCCTCAATCAATTGTTCCTTGGCCAATTGCAAGCCGCTTCTGTATTTCCAAGTCCTGCTGCATCTTGAGAGTGACCTCCTCATCGACCTTGTTTGCACACTCAGTGGCTAGTCGAGCCTCAAACTCCTTCCTGAGTTCCTCTCTCAAGGCTGTCAATTGGGTAGTTGGAACATGGGATTTGACATAAGTCCCCAACAAATTAAGTGTCCTGCCTATGGAACTCATCAGCATTGCCTGTTGAGGGTCATCATGGTGAGGTTGCTGCTGTTCCTCCTGATCCTCAACCGTGTGATGTCTCACGAACCATTCAGGCCATTGTCCCCACCGGATTTTCTTCCTGAACCACATCATCCATCACCGGTGCTGCAGTGTCTTGACATTCTACCTGTGGTACCCCCGCCACAGGTGTGTGTATTATATGCACCTCAGGATTTCCCTTGGGCAACTGTTGCACCTCTGGAATCTCTGTCTCCTTGACCAGACCAGAATATTCATAGAGAAGGTCCCCCTTCTCAATTTCTGCCACTATCTGTTCTGTAGTTGGAATATCTAACCCTTCTTTTTCCAAATCAATTATTTCTGGTTGAGCTGCATGGACAACTTGTAACCTTGTGACAAGCCGATCAGCTGGCTGTGATGGTTGTGATACTGAAGTAACTTCCTCCTCCCTTTTCTGAAGGTCCTGCTTCCAGTAATAGCAGTTCTCTGTGCTGCTGTGCCCCTTCCTGCACACATGAGCTTGGGAAACATTATCATGCGGAATCCGTGAAGCCAGTGGATCCGCAACTACAGTCTTTCCCCGTCTCTGCCTCTTAGTCTCGGGTTGCCCTGCTAGTCCACCCTCACTGTGTGAAGAGCCTTGCTCTTCCATTGCAGTGGTTTCTTGGCTCAAACACTCCCATCTCCTTTCTTTCTTGCGCATCAAGTATGCCAGAATCAAGAATTATTTGAGCAATGATTGGGCCAGACACTATGATAGGAGACTTTGCGGTAGTACCTTGTAATCTTTTCATCTCCTCTACCAGTGCGTTGTACATTATGTCCGCCCATTCTACTCTTCTTGTCCTTTCAGGGCTTTGAGTATTTCCTCCGTGAAGGATCTGCTCAAATACTGTTGGTTCTGTTTCATGGCAATCAGAACGTTCAATACCTGGCCTACCTCCTTTAGCCCTGGGTACACGGCCTTGGTACAAGCATAACCCTGAGTTTTAAAGAAACTCCCTTCTTGGAATAAGTCCCCTATTTGCAGTCTTGCCCTGTGCTCCTCCACATGCACCTGACCTGCTGGCAATCGAAACAATTGCTGGAGGTATAGGGGAGTAATTACTAATTCAACTCCCTTCACCGTTGTTGTTCCTGTCCTTGGCTCAAAGTTCTGCAAGAATTGTAACATGTACTGTCTATGGTGCAATGTCCAATCTATGCTTTGCAATCCTTGCAATCTCAGCTCCTTTAGTATCTGTATGCCTGTGGAGTAGCAATCGTTTGTTTCTGCAGGATTGTGGTGCTCTTCACCCCTGATTTCCTCCATTCCTCTCACTCTCTCATTCTAGACCCACAGAAATGTTTTGGCTGTAACAACTGAAGAAATGCCTGTAGTGCACAAAGCATAAACGTATGGTTGCCACAAAAGCTATGGGTAATTTCTTGTAAGCCTGTGGGGCTTGCAAGCATCGCTCAAGAGAAAAGCTCCGCTCTGTTGTTTCGTCCCTATGCCACTGCGTAAGTAATATTGCAAGCGTATAGTCTGTTAGTTCCTCCATAGCTTCAAAGCTATAGCATTGATGGTTTGTCCCTTCGAGACGCCCGTTACTAGAACGACGCCGTCTCTTGCGCTTAATTTCCCTCCAATTTCTTGATCCTTCTCTGGCTTTTGATTGGCTGTAACCGCTGTGACTGGATTTTAGATTTAATTTTCTTTAGTGGACTTTCCCTATTGGACTGTCCACTAGGATCACACATGTGACAAGAATTTCGCTTTTCTGTACTTGCCGTTTGTTCCGTTCCCCTTTTTTCGTATTCATTAATGGGCCCGCCATTCATCCGAATTGACGCGCTAAGTAGGTACTTTGACGGCCATTCTTGTCTTCTTTCTTGATGACACCTGTTCTTGCACTTCCTTCTCAGCTGTGTGTCGCCCCCTGACTTCCACGTGTCTATTTTTAAACTGGTTTCCGTCCTTTTCTTCCGTCGGCCATTTTCCTGAAGTTAATGTGCGTCCACCTGTCACTGATTCTATGGATTGTGTAACCCTAGTAGGCTGTGTTGAGCTGTGACAGGCTGTGTCATACTGTGTGTACGCTGTGATAGGCTGTGATGCACTGTGGTAAGCTGTGATAGGCTGTGATGCACCGTGCTAGGCTGTGATAGGACTGTTCACGTCGATGTGGGCTGTGATGGCTGTGTCACGTTGTGATGGCTGTGATAGGCGTGTGTTTCGCCTTGATGGGCTGTGATAGGCTGTGTCACGCTTGTTTTGCCCTCCCTGGTCATATATGCTCGGCCTAGCGACAAGTGCTCCATACTCCGTTCGTAACACTGGTGCAGCCCTGTGACTGCTCTTGCGTTTCATCATGCAAATCATGCTGCAATGGTTTGTCATGGATACCACTGTACCCCTTCAACTTATTGGCATTGACTCTTCCCAGCATTTCTTTGTTAATGGTTGTAACATGGCGGTGTTGTTATCATACATCTTTTGTATGACATAAGGTCCTTTCCATGGTGATTTAAGCTTAGAAGCTTTAATCTTTCCTTTTTTCTTGCAACCATAGAACCAAATCTCCCGTCTTAAAAGTTTTTAACTTGCCTTCATCAAACTGTTCCTTCCTCTTCATCTGAATTCTGGTCATATTATCAGCTGCATCAGCACGTACTACTTCTTCCACATGGTATAATTCATGTTTCCTGACCTTAATGGAATCTTGCAATTCCATTCTCTTTCCCCACTCCGTTCTCATGGTAGGTAACAGGAATCCACTGGAAGTAAGGCTTCCATACCATAAACTAATTGGAATGGTGTATACTTAGTGGTGACTTTATATGAAGTCCTGTATGACCACAAAGCTGTCAACAGCTTTGTATCCCAATCCGTTCTGTTTGCATTGACTATCTTAGCCAAGATAGTACATAGTATTTTGTTGGTAGCCTCTGCCTGTCCATTACCCTGTGGGTAATATGTTGTACTCTTCCTATGCACAATCATGAATTCTTTAGTCAATAATTCAATGGTCTCATTAATGAAGTGACTTCCCTGATCACTGATAAATTCTAAGGGACAGCCAAATCGTGTAAGTATGTTCTCATATAGAAACCTTGCTGTGGACTTGGCTGTGTTGTCCCTCAAAGCTTTAGCTTCCACCCATTTCGTAGTATAATCAGTGGCTGTAATTATGTACCTGTTCCGTGTATTCTTGGTGGTGGGTTAATTGGTCCAACAAAATCTAGTCCCCATTTCTGAAATGGTTCCGTAGGCATTGTAGGATGCAAGGCCATCCTTCCAGATCTCTGCAAAGGTCCTAGCCTCTGACATTCATCACAACTCTGACAATACTCGTGTACATCTTTGAACAAAGTAGGCCACCAGTAACCTGCGAGTAGTAGCTTCCTACTGGTAGTCTCTCTCTCCAAAATGACCTCCAGCCACTCCTTTATGAACTTCCTCCAAAACTTTATTTACTTCATGGTGGTACAAACATCGTTTTAGTACTCCATCAGGTCCTAGCTTATACATTCTGCTTCCTACCATAGTATAAGGTAAAGCTTTGATAGCGATTCTCTTCCTCTGCTCCTTACCATAACTAGGTGGGCATTGACCATGAGTAAGGTAGTATCTGATTGGCCACTGCCAATCTAACCATTCATCTGCACTTCCTTGCACCTCCATTACAAATAAACTCGCATCAGGTAACTGATCGTCCACTCCTGTGGCAGCCTCTCCTGTTGTTAGTCGTGACAAATGATCTGCCACAAGATGCAAACGGCCAGGCTTGTAAATAACTTCGAACTCAAACTCATGCAAGATTATCAACCACCTCTCGCTATCCTTCCACTTATCAAGGGTTTGTTCACCAGATATATCAGAGCCTGGTGATCCACATAAACATAAACTTTTCTTCCCAATAGGTAATGCCTGAATTTCTTGACTGCATCATAAATCATTGCCAGTGCTTCTCTTTCAGTTGTGCTATAGTTCCTTTTAGCACTGTTCATCAACCTGCTAGCATAGTACACAGGTGAATCTATATTTCCTGTAACATTCTGGGCTAACACCGCTCCCAACGCTTCTCTCTGATGCATCGCAGTGAACGTGAAATACTACATGCCAGTGAGGGTTAATCAGCACAGGTGTAGTTGTTACTGATAGTGTAAGTTCCTCGAACGCCTGTTGACATTCAGCTGTCCAGGCAAACACTGCATCTTTCTTCTCTAGTCTTGCTCAATGGTGCTGCTATTTGTGCATACCTTTTGACAAATCTTCTGTAATAACTGGTTTGCCCAAGGAATCTCCTTAGACTCTTAACATTCACTGGTGGTGGAGAGGCTTTAATGGCCTCTGTCTTCCTGGGATCCACAAGAAGTCCCCTCTTACACACACAATGTGTCCCAGAAGCACCCCTGAGTTCACACAAAAAGTACACTTCTTTGGATTCAGGCCCAGACCTCTCATCCTGCATCTGGCCAGCATAACTCCAATTTATGCAAGTGTTCATTCTTAGAGCTGTACACACTGAAATCATCCAAGAACACCTGCATGAAATCATCCAGATACTCATGAAAAGATTCACTTATCACTCTCTGAAAGGTCGCTGGTGCATTACAAAGTCCAAAGGGCATGACTTTGTATGCATAAGCACCCCAGTCTGTGATGAAAGCTGTTTTTCCCTTGCTGGTCTTCTGCCACTTGTACTTGATTATAACCACTGAACCCATCCATGAATGAGTACATCTCATGGCCTGCCACAGTGTCCAATACTGCTTCTGTGAATGGCAAAGGAAAAAGATCTTTCTTCGTACAAGCATTAGCTTCTTGTAGTTCACACATACTCTTAGTTTACCATTCTTCTTGGGAACTAACAATGGGTGACAACCAAGTTGTATACTCTATTGGGTATATAAACTTAGCCTCAGCCAACTTCTTGATCTCTTCTCCAACCTTCTGTGCGTAGTTGGGATTCATTCTGTACCTCGCCTGCTTGATTGGTACTGACCCTGGTTCCAGTTCAATCTTATGCTGACAGACTTCAGGTGGTATTCCTTTTAGATCCTCATAGCTCCAAGCAAATACATCTCTGTATTTGATGAACAAGCTCTTAGCTTCTTCAAAGAATTCTGGCTCCAAATCAGCTCCTCCTACTTTCACCATCCTCGGTTCCTCTTTAGTTCCCACATTCACTTCCCTCACCTGCTCATCAGCTGTGATTGTCCAACCAGTCACCACTTCATCCTGTAAGCTCACAGTGGCTGGTTCCTCTAGGATTTCCATTTCTCCTTCTCTTTCTTCATAGAAATGTGATGGGTAACTGTTGGTTTCCTCTTCAGTTGTGTTGCTGTCACTACACCACAGCAGATACATCTTAAACAACTTAGGCTTTCCAGCCGCATCTCTGCAACTTGCTCCCACTCTGGGTGTGCAGCAAACAGGTAGCTTCCTGCTCCTCATCCAGTCCTTCTCTCCAGTCATACTCTCTGACTCCTCGAGGTCTTCTCGTAGCAGATAATCTACTAGATTTCTTTGTGGTAATTTGTATCTCGTGTATCCCATTATGCACGGTTAATAACTGAGAATTCCAGTCATGGAATACCCTGGCCTGCGTCAGCCACGGACGTCCCAATAATAAGGAGTAAGCCTCCATGACTTCATCCATCTTCAACACAGTTACTGTGATCATAAAGATCATCTTCTGTATCTGTATCTAACTCCTCTTATTAATCCCAATGGCTGTACACTTCTTTGATCTGCCATTGTTACTGTAAATGGGGCTGGTTTCATGTTATTACTTAGACCAAGCTTCTTTCTCAATTGGTCTGTCATGATATTTACTCCAGAACCTCCATCTATCAGTACATCAATTACTTTCTGTGCTTCCAATTCTCAATTGGATTACTGGCATAAAATCATCAAAGTCCATGACTGTTTCTTGCCTTTCCGGCTTTCCGAGTTCCATATAACTGGTCACCTTGCTGTTTAGGTCTGTGTTTCCGGTCTCCTGGGCAATTCGATTGATTGCTTGATACAGCCTGTGCCTACAATAGGTGCCACAGCCAATAGCTTGTCCAATGGTAATTTCTGCTTTCTTTGTCTGGCATATTACTTCAGCCAAAGTTTCTTCATTACTTTGCATGTCTGCATCTTCTTTTCTTTTCCTTTCATCCTCACTCCCTTCTTCTTCTCCATCAGAATCAGAGGAATCTGCCACAGGAATATCAGTACTCTTCTGCGCATTTCCCTTATGGTATCTGCAACTTCCTTGTGCAGTTCCTTCTCCTCTCTCCAAGCCCCATCATCTTCAGGTCATATCACTGCCACCTTCATTATCATCATCTTCCTCAACTACCGGAGGTATTAATTTGCTTGGCTTTGCTTCTGGTTACTATCATTGTACTTACTTCTGGTACAACACATGGCCTAACCATGTGAGCTGCCACCACTGGGCCCTCATTCACAGGAGCTCTCATCTCATTCTGATTGTGTCTTATCCAGAATGAACAGGCTGCCTTGCGATGTCCTGGCTGATTACAATAGTAACATAGTTCTTCACCATTGGGTCCTCGCCCTTGGTCTGCTCTTGGATTATTTCTGTAATCCTGATTCCCGGGCTAGTATTCCCCCTTGGATTACCCTGATAGTTGCCTCTGGAATTTCCTTGGTAATTCCCCTTGAATTACCTCTCCCTTCCATGCCATTGTTATAACCACCAGACACCATAGTGGTCCTGATTTGTTCTCTTCTGGCTTGGGGCTTGCACCTGGCTGCACCTTACTTGCCTAGTTTCTCTTTGCATCTGTCCTTCTGTTGTATAACAATTCTCAATAGAAAATGGTTATCACATTTTACAGATAGTACAAGGTTTCTCCTTCATTGTGGCATTCTTTGTGGTATGGGCCTTCATTTTGGCACTTTGCACACCATACACGCACCCTTCCTCCAATGTGTTGCAGCCTCTGTGGCATATTTCTTCAAGATTTCTTCCAATCTTTTTTCATAGTTATCCCTCTTCAACTTCTCCTTTCTCTTACTCTTCCTTTTTAGTTCTTGCTCTTCTTCTTCATCTGACTCCCCTCCCTCAGAGTCTTCATCATCCCTTTTCTCTCTCCTGAGCATTCCCCATTGCTCAATTCTGTTTGCAGTTTCAAATGCCTCCTCCCCTGTATTATGGGGTAACATATCCACTTTCTTTTGCAAAACTCTGGCCTTAGTCCACTCACAAACCAAGTCTTCTGTAAACCGGGTGCTGGTACTGCCCAGCTTTTTCATCATCAATTCCATCTTTTCCATATACTCCTCAACAGTTTCATGCTTCTTTTGCTTTAACTGTTGTAAACTTCCATACACTTCATCCTCAGTTTTACTTGTCCTTGAACCTATTTTGAAATGCTGTATTCAAGCCATTCCAGGTTAGGAAATGATTATCAGGAATCTTGCATACCATTCACGTTGCTTTCTTTATAAGTGAACACGGAAACAGTCTTCATCTTGGCATCATCGCCATTCTCATTGTTCACTATACACATGTGCTCAAATTGCTAATGTGTACATCAGGCCCCTTTTCCTGAATATATTTGGAACATTTGGTTTGCCCGTGTTGGGTTTGTAACGCCATCTGTGGCCCTACCTTCTGCCCCTGACAGGTGCTGGCAACCCTTGCCTGGTGCTGGTCCTTCTGGACTCTTGTTTTGTGGTGGTGGATCTTCTCCACCAAGTTGTGGCCCTTGAGTCACTCCCTGCTTCTGGCCCCACTATATTCAATCACAGTATTCCCAGCTTGAGTTGGCACTACGTCCTCCCCACACTCCCTGTCCCCCCCCGAGCGAGATCCAGGCAGCCCGCCTGATCCCCCTGAGCCGACACCTTCGTTGGCATGTGATCCAAAGTGCTCCACTTGATCCAGGTCGCAACGGGTTGGGATGTCCTGGTTGTAGTCTCAACCTCAGCTGTTGGGTCTACTTCTTCTATTCTTCCTCTTCCAATTTCTTCTCTCTGTTTCATCCTCCAAGTTCTCTGCCCTTGGGTTTCTTCTTCACTCATGTAACTCACTGTAATGGTGTTGGAGAGTCTGAACTCTCCATTGGCTCTAAATCGCCACCTCTCTCCTCCTTCTTCAACCTTTCCGCTCAGAAACTGGAGTTCCTGCTTTTTTTTTGGTGTCCATGCCAACTCTTATCAAAGACTTAATCTTTCTCGCAAAGAAACAGAAGGAGTGTCATTCAACTCTAGTTCTTCTGGTATGGGTGATGTACTCTTTGATCTTAATGGCGTGAGAGGTCCAGATGATTCCCCTATGTCTATTCCTCTCTCCCAAAGATATGGATAATTAGCTTTAAGATAGTTTTCTCTTTTTGCTGAATATCTCTGGCGTCTAGCTTCTCTTTCATCACTCATGTCCCATGTCTTTCATTTCTTTTAATGTGGCAATAACCAAAACTCTCTTCTGTAATATCTCTCGTATATGCCTGGGTTTCTTTCAAGCTTCAATGCACCCTTGGTTATACTTGAAGTCTCCGTTACAAGCTCTTCATGCATATCAGTATAAACATTTACTTTTCTTTCCTCCCAGCCTTCAAACTCTACTCGCTTAATGGATAGCAATGCTATCACATATACCAATGTTGGTAACCAACGTGCTCTTCCTCTACAGGCCACCTGATAAATCTTTATCACTCCTTTCTCCAGACCCCATACTGGGTCAGCATCATGCACTCTCTTAAGAATGTTTTCTTTACAACCGTCCGGCAATTCCAAAAACCTCTGGAAGAATCGTTTGGACAATCTTTCCTTCTCAGTTTCACAAGGAATTTGATTCACATCAAATTCTTTAATTCTCCATCCACCATGATCCCACCAGATGCCTGTTACATCTGGTTGTTCATGACCTAGATCCCCAGTATGGTCGCCAAATGTCGCGGGGCTTTTACTCACCCATCCCTTCGCTATCCGAGGTGGAAACTCCAAGATAGAAGAGTTGGAAATCTCTAAGTACTCAGCCCGCTCAGAACAATCAGTCATGACCTACAGCTAGTGTATCATGGGGGTGTTTCCTATTTGTTTTCCCTTTCCGCATTCATGTTAGCTAGCTACCTTACTATTGATAATTGAGTATCAGTTTGCTCATCAACTCATCCATTCATTCCACAGCTTCACTCAGATCTTTCTACACAGTGTGATTGTATCGTATCAGTATCAGATTATGATTTTTATCAGGTATCAGGCCGAAGCCATTGTGTCTCTAATCTCCTCTACAATATCACTACAGCTTTGCATATAACAAGCATTTACTAATCATCTCTCCTCCTTCCCCGTGCTCTCCATGCTTGCTTTCGTTCTTGCTCTCCGCCCGATCCCCTCTCATCCATGACCAAAAAAGTCCCCCCCTCGAGTGCTTCCAAGATTGATCCCCCCTTCTCCGTCCTTGCTTCTCCTTTATCTTCCTACCCGTGGCTCTAACCGTTTTCCTCACTAACCGTCGCCGTGAACTAACATGTTCCATTTGCAGGTGTTGTTCCCCACAGTCGTTCCCTGTCCTGCTCTCTCGTTCGCTATGATCGTGACAGTTGTGTCAAGCTGTGACTGGCTGTGTGAAACTGTGACTGGCTGTGACTGGCTGTGCGACTGTGTTTGGCTGTGTCGGGCTGTGACTGGCTGTGTGGCTGTGTCGGCTGTGACGGGCTGTGTTGGCTGTGATGGCTGTGTCGGCTATGACGACTGTGACGGCTGTGATGGCTGTGTCGGCTGTGACGACTGTGACGGGTTGTGTTGGCTGTGATGGACTGTGTAACCCCCTTTTACAGTGTGCTGCTGTCACCCCTAAGGCTCCTGTTGATCTCAGTCTGTGCAAAAAATTAAGGGTACCCTACAGATCCCGTAAAATGTCTAAGTCCCTGGCAGTCCTCTAACAAGTGTCTCCAGAGATCAGTGATAACTGGGATGAGTGCTGGAAAGATGCCAATGAGGAGTTCGAGCTGGCCCTCATGATGGGAAAGAACACCCAGCATTCTGCAACCACATGTTCTACGTCTGGGACGGCAACCACCGATTGCTGGCATGGATGGGATACATTCAGAAAACACCATGCGAAAGACAAAGACAAGCATTTGCTGTGGAGGCAATGGTTTTGGATCCTGGAAACGACATCGCTAGGCTTCTTACAGCTATGCACGACGTGAACAAGTAAGTCATCCAGGAGATTTCATTCCCTCTGTAATGTCTTATTAATCCTCAAAAAACAGTGTTAAGGAATGCAATGTTTCCAATGTTTTTGCAGATCGACAGAGAAATCGCATGTGACAACAAGCTTGGTTCACACACTATTCCGAATTCAGAGGATTGGTCTGATGAAGCTGGATGATTTTTGGACAGTACTACCACCCAATATCATCAAGAAGTGCGAAACAGGAAGAGTTGCAGGCACTTGGTATTCTTTGACACGAGAGGCGTTTCTGGAGTACATGGATGCGGTAAGCCCGAGTCTGTACTCTGTTTACTTTTTGAATACATGTTTGTAGTCCCTTCGGAGCTAATCACTACTTGAATTTATGCAGCAAGAACTGGCAGAGGCAGCTGAGAAGGGAAAATCCGAATATTACCGCACTACCCAGAAGAACTAAGGACATCAAAGGGTGTGGAAGCTGCAATAAAGAAGGAGTTTGAAATGCGAAGAACCAAATTGATGTCCGCCTTCGGAAAGCAGCTTAGAATAGTAGATCCTGGACTTGGTCCTGAGTTCCTTCAGCAGATCAAAACACACTATGACAAGCATGTGCATCCGGAGATGCAGCAGGAGAAATTGCACCGGCTGGCCATATCGATGGTCGACCCACAACAAAAATAAGGTGGCTGGAGATATGGAACTCAGATCAAACAGTAAATGACTTGAATCAGTTCCCAAAGAGCACCATACAGCCTGACACAAAGGTGGAAGGAATCAGTGATTTGGTGTTTGATAACTGCTCCACAAGGCTACATTTTGGAGTCAGGTGTGTATTCAAACTTGCTGTTTTCTTTTCTTCAAGTATGTGATGAGTATCTTATTTGCAATTCTGACAAATATACTATTTGCAGCTCGAAAAGCGCGCCGTCATTGTGTTGGATCAGACTTTGAAGGACCTGAACATTTCGATTGTTTCCCCTCCCCAAATGTCATTGGAGGCATACATAAGGAAGTGGAGAGGTCTCACCTGGAGATACTGTTTTTTCCGGGAGTTCTCCAAAGAATGGTAACATTTTACGGTCCAATGACTTTGACAGTCAGGTTGGAGGAGAGTGGGCCATGATGCGAGTTGTGTACAGGTGCAATGTCATACTTGAAACTCTACTGTTTTTTTTGGGAAAAATGTGGCTTCATAAGGATTGCAAATCATAGATCCAGATTGAATGTCGTTGACGACATTCACTTCTTTGTCTGAGTCATTCTTAAGCGAGTATATGAATTCACCTGGTTAGGATCTAAGGGTGTAATTATAGTGTCCCTGATTAGAATTGATAATGTCCTTGAATGGCGTTGACGACATTCACATACGGAGTTGTTGAGAGGTCCTCAGAGTTATGTAAATTTTGTAATGTCCATAGAGTTTACAGTGAGGGTTCCTCACTTCATTTTGCTGAATGTCAATGCAGACATTCAGTTGTTCTGCATTGTTTTTGCCTTTGCGAGGAATCTGGAGGCTTGATAAGCTCTGTTATGAGAAATCCAAAGTGAATGTCGTTGACGACATTCACTTCTGTGTCTGTATTATTCAACAGCGACAATTTGAATTTACATGGATTGGGAGCTAAGTAATTGGTTTCTTTTTGGTATTTTTGTGAATGGCGTTGACGCCATTCACATACAGTGATGTTGTGAGGTCCTCAGTGATATGTTCGTTATGAATGTGCATTGAGTTTTCCTGGAGGGTTCCTTACTCGATTTTATGATTTCCATCCTGTGATTTTGCTTCATTTAAGTAATAATTAGGCTTCATTAGTGAATGTCGTTGACGACATTCACTTCTATGTCTGTGTCATTCCTAAACGATAATTTGCATTCACCTGGATTAGGGTGTATTTATAGTATCATTGAATGGAATGTTTTGAATGGCGTTGACGACATTCATATCTGGAGCAGTAGTGTGGTCCTGAAAGGTCCTTGGAGCAGTTCTCAGAGCCATTTCAATCTATGTTTTTTTTCATTCTGTTCTACTTGCATCTTACTCACTGAGCGCTTTTGTGGGTTGGGATTTATCTCCTTTTTCAGGTATACGAAATATGTGCTTATGGAAGGAAATCACCTGAGCAGAATTCCCGACTATCTTGACATGTGGTCGGACCCTGCAAACGATCCAACCATGTATACTGCAGGGATATTGAAGGACTGGAGTCCTTCTCACTTCAGAGACTGTGGGTGGTACCTTGACTGCCCACCTGAGCACACGACCTTTCAAGAACAACATATGAAATACTTGAACAATAACGCTGAGATGCTGGCGCCTTTGACTGACGAAGAGTATCAACGAAACATAGCAACATTGGCTGCCAAGGAGCCTGATGCTCAGGAACGCCGCAGAAGGGAAAGAAGGCGGGCCGCAAACCAAAAGACAAGGCTGTTGATGTCATAGCCATCTCACCAGCAAAGCCAAAGGACAAAGACAAGTCCAAAGAGAAGGAAAAGGACAAGGGGAAGGAGAATGAAAAGGAGATGGAGAGTGGGCAGGACTTTACTGCTGGAAGATATACCCGCACTCTTCAGTGCGTGTTCGATGCCAAGCCACACCCTTCCCGTTCTGATTCAGCAGGAGAGATAAAAATTGTTAATGAGGGTTGGCTTTCGATGATGAAGAGTCGAAAGAGAGGATACACTGGGGTGCCATCCCCTACCTGGGACAATATAATCTCATTCCTCAATCTGGTGAGAATTCCAGTTTCTTTCCTTTTTCTCTGAAAGTTTCGTTGGCAGTATTTCAGTCTCGTTCTTTGAAAACAATCTTGCCATCGTTCTTATAAAAAACATGTCTGTTGCAGGTGAGCACAGGTCCCCACCTTCGTGTGCGGTGTGCAGAAAACTTATGCGGCCGACATTGTCATTCTCGACATCCCGGATGGCCAGGCTGTGCCAGAAGTTCTTCCAAAGGGCAAGACGCCAGGCTGGAACAAATTCGAGGACAACTACTGGAGTTGGGTGTTCGGGTTCTGTAACAACTTCCTCTCTGATGCAGGGACACTTCTGCTTTTTCAGTCATGTGACAATGATAGTCATCGGGCATTGGCATCATACCTCAAGTCTTCAGGGTTTGAAGTTTTGCGCACATGGAATTGTGTGAACAGCCTCTACCTTGTGAAAGGGGGTTTCCCTAGTCAGCTGGTATGCCGTCTCCCTTCTGCTTGTGCGTTGATCATGAGTTTCAATTTTCTCTGCAGCTCCACTTTAGTAGAATGTGTTATGATCGACACCGATCAACACCGATTCATGATTTTTTTGTGTCTGAGTTCTGAATAGCCGATGTACACACTTCCACTATAGATTGTGTTTACCACACTAACCTGCTATCTTTGGCAGACAAGGATGTTCGAGGCGATCTGCCTGCGGAGGATTCGCACCTCAAAGACACCATCCTCCATCCGCAGCTTTGAGATTTCTGACCAGGGTTGTTTCGTCAACCCCCCTTATGAGCCCCATGTCGATGACATTTTGTACAACTTCATGCAGTTCAGTCAGACTCTGAAGAGACTAGATGGCACTCCCTGGAGAGGTGCAAAGGAAAAGTCCCCAGCGTTCATGCAAATACTGCTGGAGTCATGCAGCCACCGCTGTGCACGGGTGGTCGATCTTTCTGTGTCCACAGGTTTGTTTTTTCCCTTCCGAATTGGTTTTCTTTCAATAGTTTCATCTGCTTAAATCCCCCCCTCCAAACTGTTCATGTTCTCCTGTCTGGTGCAGGAGCAACTTACCATGCATGCAAGGCAGGCGGAAGAAGCCTTTTTGGCATGGAGGGTGATTCTGACCTCTACAACACAGTGCTCCTCCCCCTTTTGTCTGGCTCCACTTCAGGCACACAGACTGATCGGATTCAAATTCGAAATGATGACGATCCCGAAGATAGCAGGTCGACAACGACTTTTCATGTGAGTAAGTGCTAAACCCTCTTTGGGAGTCATACTCAATTTCTCAATAACATCAAAGTTACAGTAATAACTTTTTCAGGCTGTCTTTCAGGAAAGGCAGCGGTGGATCTTTAGGAGATACAGTCATTTCTGGCGAGTCTGTTTTCGACAGCCCCCTTTCCAATTTTCTGCTTCCTGTTTATGCCGAAGCAATGGCACTTCACGCGGCCGAGTCCCTATCCCCTGACTTTTTAGTGGCCAACCGTAGGTGTATCCAGCGTGGATCCGGTGTTCTAAAATACTTAGACTTAGATGCAGAGGAAGCGGGGATACATTGTACTGACTCTGAGTTAGACTGAACTGTATTCTTTTAATATTCATTTTCATATTATCTGGAAAACGTTGAATCCCCTTCCTCCACCGTAGTTGTTCCTTTAGAACAAATAATAATCACAGAATCAACTTTCATTTAAATTGCAATATGTATGAATCCATCTCACAAACCTCCCTGACTCTTCTCATATCCATTGTGCATTCATCTACACTGTATTCATGCGTGCTCCATTCATGAATTTTTTCCTTTGTACAACATCCATTGTACATTCATCCTCTGTACTCTTAATCCACCCCACAAACCTTCCACACTCATTTCATATACGTTGTGCATTCGTCAAAAGATTTGGTCATGCATCTTCCTGTCATGAATTTTTGTCATTGCTCAACATCCATTATACATTCATCCATTTTACTCTTATCCATCCCTCATTCATCCATCTACATTCATTTTTCACACTCATCCATCTGTTTATCATCCAACTGTACATTCATCCATCTTTTATTCAATGCCTTTTATTATGTCGTCCAGCTTGTTTCCGCGGTAAAGGGTGCCAATCCGCGGGAATACACTCCACTTCTTTCTGGGCGCGTGGTGACGCGGCCTTCACGTGTGATGACGTGGAGTGAGCCCCGTGACGTGGCATTTGCGCAAGGTGACGTGGCGTGAGCGCAGTTGCGCTCACGTGACCAGGCTCACGCCGAGGCATCCCTGGACAATATCATCTTGTTCCCAATCTATCCTTTCTAGACTGCGGGTGTCCGAATCGGATCCTGGACTCAATTCTAGATTCTTTCCTAGCAACTGGTCCCTGACTGCCTCCTTGGCTAGCCGACGCTGCAGTCTAGTGTCAAAAGATATACTATCTAAACTTAGGAATGTTTCTCTCGATCTTGAGCTAGACGTACACTCACTATTGAAATGATGACTCTCCTACTTTTGGTTGCACCAAAGGGCATATATTCCCTTGAAGGACCATATCAAGAATGAAGGAGGTTAAATCAGGATACCTACCGTGGAACCTTGGTAATGGTGGTACCTCCGTGTGTAACCGACTATGCATTAACGGCCGTCCTATAGGCCAAGGACCTCTACAATGTTCACAATCTGCCTTCAGGACCAGATGTTGTGCCGCAAAGAATTGACATGAGTCACAATGGGTAAAGAAATCCCGAATAAATCAATCTGCCACCTTAAATGGGCCACTAATGATGACCTGGGGTGTAGAGCACCCAAATAAATTTCTGGGCACGAGCACCCTGGAAACACAAATCTATCTGGGCATCAATAATTTTTTTGAGAGACACCCGTTGGAAGTTGTCGGGTACACCAAACTCGTTCGTCAATCCAACGTTTTTTGGTGTTCCTTCTTTTCAGCCAGATAACGGAGATAGGCCTCAATTCGGATTCGCACTTCTAGTGGAGCATGGAAGAACCGATGTCAGAGGCGTTTGATTTTCGCGTCGAAGGTCATACCAACTTTTTCCCTGATATTGACATTCTCATACTTGTTTGCACAATGCGTTAGTCAATGGAAATAATAAAATGGACGTGATGCAGTCTGGATGGTTTAAATACAACAATGCATAACCGTACTCTGCTACTGCATCCTAGTCCTGCTGAAATCAACTGGATTCTCATGACCCCTCACCCTAGAGGTTCCTGAGATCTCAGTACTAATCACTCGGCTCCCCGAGGGCTACCAGACACTGGATCGTCCTCCTTTGAGGAGGTATACTCTAAAGGTCCACTTGGGGCACTATCCACCGAGGAAGTCGCATATACCACTCGAAATGGTAAGCGAGACGAATAAGCCCGGGGAACTCTCAGGCCAAAAGGAAAAGCCACCGGTCGTGCTGGATCCGGTGGGACAGACCTACGAACCGCAGGAAATGATGCAATGAAAGAACTCTCTGCGGGGTGATCCCTCAATGTACGTACTAAGGAGAGCGAACCGGATGCAATCAACTCACGAATAAGAGCTGCTGGTGTGGAACCGCGATGGTAGTATCAGGGAGGCAAGAACGGCCGACAGGCTCTCCTCGGATGCGGAGACTCTCGCCCTCGAACCCGTCCTATCCTGGGCCGATCCCAATCAGCCAATCTACTAAGGTGGGGCGATGACCACAGATGGTACGCCCCACGCACTCCTCAATGGTGCTGATCACCGCGCGACCCTGCTACGGTATTTGTACAAGTAAAAAAAAATTGTGTTGATAATCACATTGTTCATGAAATATTGCAATAGTTACATTCACTTGTTTCAACACACATGTTATCCGTAGTATTCAATTTGACTTACATAAAATCATTTTCTCACATTCTAGATGGGAAGAGATTTGAGGTGCTAATTCGATTCCATTTTGTTGTGCCTCTCATTTTAAGATAATAGCATTTTCCAAGCGCACGCGCGAGGCCCCACGCACGGACAAGGGGCGCCCCCGCCCGCCCGCCCGCCCGCTGCGCGCGGTCGCCCAAGCGAGTGGGTAGAGACATGAGGGAGAGTGGTGGGATAAGAGCATTCTAGGATTAGGAATTGCTTTAGTCTCTCCTCCCCGTAGTTTTTCACCCTCTCTGTAGGCCAAAACCTTTCCGTAGGTGGAGGCAAGAGTCAGTCCGGGTTTGGGTTGGGGTAGCTTGCAGGAGCGGCACTATGGAGTGTTTTTGGTGTGGGGGAATTACTGTTTTGATTCTCTTGTCTTTGGATCCCCTCCACACCTGTTTGACTGTGCGCCATGTTAGCTTTGTGTATAAATTTTCTATGTTGTAAGTATTTGCGTTTGTAATTTGTAACCAACAGTTAGTGATAGCAGGGCCCGAGAGATGGATAAATGGAGACCAGCCTCGGGGAGGTCACTCCCTATCTAGTTGAGGCAAATAGGCATTTTCTATGGGGGTATTAATTTTATTTTCTGAATTTTTGGCCACCCTATTATTACATAATTTTGTAATATGACATATTTTCTTGTAGGCTATATTATTTATATTTTATAGCAGGTAACAAATATTGGACATCCTATATTAACCTAATTTTTTTTTAAATAATTACGGGGTAATAATTTTTTTATTTGCTGGAAAAAAATTTATCCAAAGTAGATGCATCAGCATCATTTAAAGTATAAAGGTTCCGAGCAAAATCAAATCTCATAGTAACTGAACTAATAATCGAATTTATGTCTATCGGTTACATCATATTTGAATTTCAGATGCCCTCTAGATTTTGAGAAGTAGTTGAGAAGCACCATGATTGTTGTGGCTGGCTTGTTAAGGAGATCAACTGGTTGTCGAGCGACCTCCCACCTGCTCCCTACCTTTCTTCTCATTTTTTGTATTCCGCCTATCCACCATTTCCCTCAAAACCTATGGGCCGCCATGCTTGTGTTGCCATCCTTCCCCCTCAATCTACGCTTCTCCATTGTCACGCCCTGCAAACTTCAAAACCTGTAGGCCACAATGCTTGCACCACTGAGCGCACAACATTTTCTCTCTCTCTGTAGCACAATGTCACCACGAATTGCAACCGACAGGAGAGAGGGAAGCCTAGGGTTGTTGTGCACATGCGCCTACGCCCTCTCCGATGCGTGTCACTGATCGACACGTGTCCCTTTAATTTATCTCCACCATATATTAATTTTAATTTTTTTGAAGAATCCGTCTTCATTTTGGACCCTATTTCAATTTAAATGCGGTGCCGTCAATATATTAGTACCCTACAGTATTTCTAAATATATTCTAAATTTTATTTTCTCAGAATTTTCGGCACCCGATATTTTTTTGCACGTCAAGTTGTAATATTTGGAAATGACCTCCCCTTGAGATCAGCGGCTGGGATGAAGCCGTATACACAGTACATTTTATTTTTATATATTAACTAGGGTAGTCTGTGCCGTTGGCCCAAGTGTCCAGTGTCATTTAAGTGCAATCCTCTATGTATCCAAGTGAATCTCCTCTGTCCAGGCCCATGTGTGAAGAATCCTGTTTGGGAGATCTAGGCCTAGGGTAGCATGTGCCGTTGGCCCAAAGTGTCCAGTGTCATCTAAGTCCAAGTGCAATCCCCTATGTATCAAAGTGTGTCTCCTATGTCCGGGCCCAAATACAATCTCTAGGGTAGCCTTTGCTGTTGGCCCAAGTGTCCAATGTCATCTAAGTAAGTTTTTTTTCCACAGAGCGTACGACCAGATTTGAACCGGAGACCTTTCCCTTGATATCTATCCCGTCAAGGCTCCAACCATTGTCCAGGAATGCCCACTTTGCCATTTTTGCTATTTTTTGTGAATTTCCAGCGACCAAAAGTACTTGGAATTCCACATCTCCCACACCGTAGGTCCAAAACTCGTGAAACAAGCCGGTGCTCCCCTCCTCATCGAGGGCTTTCCAACGGTACCAAGCACCAGCGCCGGGGCCTCGCGGTTTGGGACATCTCAACGCTACAAAACAAAACAAAACAAACAAACAAACAAACAAACGTCTCCCTTCATATATTGATGTTTCAGACCGCTAATTTAACTAATTTAAATGTTTTGACCAATTTCGCCCCAAACAAATATACCTGATCGGGCAGTGGTACGGATTTATTTTTCTGCCCGAGTATCTAGCCAAGGAGGGAAGCTTCCACGTCAGGTACTCGTCTGACATCATCCCCGGGTCTGTTCATCTGTGGATGGTCGGAGATCATCCGTCCATTAGGGCAGCTTTGTAAGGCCTCTAGTAAAGGCGTCCAGCACAGGGCAAACGTGCCAGGTCGACGTCCGACCCGCCAGAGATTAGCGGCCGTGGATGGCACGAGCCTGCCATCGCAACGGTGCATGGGTCACATCAGTACGGGGAGGCGGGCCATTGTCTAATGAGCACGCCATCTGCCCGTGCTTTCCATCTGACGGCCCACAGAGCGCCGCGTCGCCGGTCTCCCGCCCTAGTATTTCTCGTATTCTGTACCCGTCCGTCGCCCTGTCAACGGCTCCGATGCTCCCCCGCGAGCTGTCGCACGCAACGGACACACACGCAAGGATCCCGTCATTGGATGAATGAAGTCATCCGTATCATCCGTCCTTCTGGACGGATGCATCCCCGAGCCCTAAGAGTTTTGATGGCCATCATATAAAGAGACCCTGTAATATCTGGGCCCATGAGGAAGGCCTGCCCTTGATCTTATTATATCTGGGGTGTGTCCCTTTCCTCAGAAAAAGAAAATACCTGCAGGGCCTGCCCGGATGTGCCAACTTCATGGCATATGCTTAAAAATCTGGATGCGGCACATGATCGTTCGGGGTGTTGAGGCCGACAAGAGCAATGTATGTACCATGGGCCTACCCAACTGGCCAATTTTGAAGTACCGGAACATCGCTCGCAACTTTGCAACAATGCATTACTTGAAAATGAGGCAACACGCCCAAGAACACCATTTAAAACTGGGTACACGGAGTCCTGGTTTCGATTCGATATGTCTGTGTACGGTGCTTGTTTACATATAAGCCTATCACACATCCCTCTGGCAAACCTTATAATTCGTAATAATACCGGTTTCCAAAACCCTAATTGTTGTAAGTTACATATATTCACCCCCAAAGACCATCAACAATAGGACCACTGATACTGATGTTAGTCTACCCAATTAGTCAACTAACGATATAGAGTCGTTCGTCCTGTGCACCCAGTTTTATAGCTTCAGACAAATGCTCTACAAAGTTCCATTGTTTCCAAGGACAACTAGTAAGATATCACCCCTTATGTTGGTTGTCTTGTCGGTAAGCAGTGAAGTATTTGTCGGTAGCTATCGTATGTTGAATCGAACATGACTCTGTCAATGACTTCTGAAAAGTCTCGGTTAGACTAACACAAGGGCCAAAAGTCGTATTCCTACAAGGCTGCTGTCCCCGTTATAGCGTCTCCTCCATGGTCGACGTGACCTGTATCCCATTCAACGGGGGGTTGAGTTGATATCTGGGTGATAATGAGAAATCTGGTGGATTGGTCTCACTGTGGCATACGTTGCTGGTCTTTACATGGACGTTTACGATGATGACGCATCAATTGATTTTGGTGTTTCTCGGGGAGCGTCCGGTCACATGTGTATATAAATATATATATATGCTAGCGGTTAGCTAGCGTAAAGAAGAGCGTCTTCTCCTTGCACAGTCACACATTGTTTGTTCACATGTCTTCAACCATACTATATCCAAAAACAATTCCATATACACATCGATGCCTCCTATTTCATCCTGAATTACTCTGTTAAGTGATGAACAAATGAATTTGGGATATAAGAAGATTCGTTCGTCACCGTCCCGCCGATTCAGCGCCAAGAAAATGCACATGAAAAGAATACCACGGTTGTCCATCTAGGAAATGGCGATTTCCGTACTATGTGCATGGCGATTGTGGGCCCGAGGCCAAGACAGCGATCGCCATCACGTCCTCTTGTTTTTCCCAGCTGGCTAAACGCACAAGGTTTATCCTGTCGTCGTCCCTTCGTCGACATTAACGAATACTCATCAAACATACATTTCGTCACCTGGGAGGTGTGGAGTGGACCGCTGGGTCAGAAGTGCAGGCCTCTTTGTCTGACAGAGTATCGCTGTATCCGGAGGATCCAAATTCGCCGTCGCCATCAGTGGGCAACGCGTGTGATCTCCTAAGGCTGCACCCTTAAATGCCGCCCATTTTCGGTTCGCGCGCTACCGTATTCCTCCACCGCCACGTGGAGGTCGCCTCCACTTGTGATGATAGCCTCCTCTTAGTAGTTTAAATGGTCCCGATGGATGGAGTCGGCTGTTAGAGAGCAAATGCAGTGGATCCAGTCAGGGTCTTTATGGGGCAGGCCGGGCATGCAGTAGAAATATCTTTCGACGGGGTTTTCACTTTTAACGAAGGATATAAAACTTTCAGCATTTTGCACTTTGGGCAGAAGTTGGGCTGCCATGGAAGCTGCCCGCAAGAGTAGCCGACAGATGAATGAGATCATTGGTCCGCATACTGCATCCGTTTATGGTCGAGAGCACTCATCCAAACTGCGGCACAAATGGACCCGGCTGCGCAGGCGAGGGTGAAGGTGGACGGGGGACGAAATGAAGTGAATGAAAAGGAAGGAGGAAAGTGGGTACTGGCAAGCTGAGCTGCGGTCAGAGAGCTGGGGCCGGGCCTAAGAGATGGATGCCGCAGGTCCCTCTCGGATCTGGACAGGGACCATTGCAATCGGCTTCGCACTGACGCACGCTTGCAAATGCATTGGCCGTCGGAGGTTTGTGCACTGAGGGTGCTCCGAACTTGGGTGCACGTCGGCAGCGGGGGGAGGAGTATGGGTCAAATCATTACAGCTCTACCTCGCAGCTCTCCCTTCACTCTCGGGACTTTGATACCTCGGGACGGACCCGGACGTTGACAGCTCTTGTGTTGTGATTAGTACCCGGAAGATTTTGTTTGAGGGCTACTTGCATAGCAGAAGAAGAATGAAAGGGAGATGGGCCAGCAGGAGGTGACACTCGATGAGGAATGGCAAGTACGAATCCATCTCATAGAAGCGAAGACTGAAGTTGGCCGCTTCCAACTGAAAGCAGAAATCCAGGCTGCTTTCAGGTATCCGTGCTTCGTGGGACATTAGGTCCATCTTCACTCTTTGCCCTACATCTTGCATAGATGCGATCCAGGGGGGATAAAGATGAGATCTATCATGATCTGTTATGAGATGAATCCCAGAAAGTCTGCTTCTTATGCTCTGCTGGTTGCTCTGATTGCAAAACCAAGTAAAATGTTGGTCATTCAGTAACTGAAAAAGCTGATAGGCTCACCTGTACAGGTGAATGCTGAGGATCTATCAAGCTTTAACAAATTGGTTCTTAAGAGGTTCCTAAGGGAGAAGAGACTACAAAGCTACAACATGGAAAACAGCTGCCTTATCTCTCGAACAAAATGATATCTATGCTTGTGCAGAGACATCAGTTCCAGTTGAGTTCCATGGCTAACCACTCTTCAGGACTTCTCCCTCATCAAGCATATCCTCTGGTAGGGCTCCTTGATTTATTCTTACCTGTGACTTTATTGGATCATGCCGATTATTGCTTTCAGTCAGCAGGCCCCTGAAGACTCTGTTTCGGCCTCCATGGATACGAGGACTCTGTTTCTATTACGCGGCCTTTCTAAGATTCCTTGATATATCATAATCTGCAGTGCTTGTAACACGTGCTTGGAAATCTGTTGCAAGCAGGTGCCAAAGGTCCAGCCAGAATCAGAAAACTTTGAGCCACCATCAGAAGTCTCATCTTTACGAGGATACGGACAGCATCCCAACGACCATGCACTGCACGGCGATGTGCTTCCCGGCTACAATAGTCACCTGATATCGTCAGATTCATACAATTTCCTGACAGGGGCTGAGCTACTCGCAGCGCCTTCAGAGTCCTCGAGCCATTCACCAGGTGCTGATGTTGGAACTGCACAGCGCTCATCTTTGCTTGGAACGCTTGACGATTATTCTAATCCAATCCTTACAAATTCTGGAAAATTTTCAAGTCATTCGACTGCTCTATCAAAGTCCAACAGCTGGGGCAGCTTGAGTGCAGCCGCTGGGCAGCAGGCTGGACATTTGAGCATTTCTTTGCAGAATATTCTCACAAGTGGATCTGGTATACTGGCGACCACTTCGAATACGGCGGAAACTGCTCAAATCGTAGGTGGTCTACACGGAAGCTCCTTTGAGAGGGGTGATCATAAGGATGCCACTGCCATCTACTTCTCATCATCAAATTCCCAACCGGAAGCAATGCAGCTTTATTACGTGAACCCAGGTTTTGCGCACGGATACAGCTCCGATGCGTCAGCTACAGTGCTGTATCCTCCAGAGCCTGGGGAAACAGCCCCATCTTCACAGCAGGATTCCACTGATCAACAGGACCAGCATCAGTTCCGTGTTCCATTTATCCCACCTTCTCTTGCACAGAGTGCGTTGAGTCAGCGGGCTTTGGAAGCCATTGCTCCCAACAATGTACCTCTGACTTACCAGGCCCACATTCGAAATATACAGGGGTCCCGTACTGAAAACCAAAACTATAACAGTTGGCGCAATGGAGGAAACGAGCTCTTATTTCTACCTTCAAATGAAGCATCTCTGAATGCTCAGTCTCAATTTGGCAGTTTGTCTCAGTTCGGAGTCAGCCGTGGTGCTAATGATCTCTCGCATATGCATCACCAGCCAACAACCTCTGTTCACGGTGGAGATGGAAGTGGTTCACACATTGAGCATTCATATGGTTCTGTCAATATTGGCCAGGGCCTCTCTTTGTCTCTCTCTTCACATCAACCACAATCCTCGGCTTTGCAATTCCGATCTCTGCATTCACATCTTCCTGAGTCAGGAATCGGTACTGTTGCTGCTGCTCTCTCTCATGCTGCTGCGGAAGCGAAGGCCGAGGGAGCATCCAGCAGATATGTTACAGGCGCCAATGCAAGCTTGAGTCGCTTTAGAAGATCCGTGAGAGAAGCTGTGGACATTATCGGGGGTAGACAGCATCACGTAGATTTCAGAACAAGTGGGCCAGCAGGATCAGGTGGATCCAACAATTATTTCACAGCCTCTAGGTTCCTGAGATCTGCCCAGGAAATATTGGTTGAAGTTTGTAGGGTGACCCCCTGCAAACGCTCTAAGCCTGCAAGGTCAGAGCACTGGATGGCTGCTGGAAGCTCTGCAAGCATCGAAGGGAATTTAACTCATCACGGCAAAGATGAGTGTACTGTAACGGCGATATCTGAAGTTGAATCTACAAGGAATCACGGATCGTTTCCTGACACGTCAGCATCGGTGACCGCCGTTTCCCATTTATCCGAAGTGAGTCAAAGCGCTGCTGATACCACTCTAAGGACAGATAACAGAGAAGATCTTCATATAAAGAAGGGGAAGCTTGCATTGATGCTGGATGAGGTAAAAACAAAATCTGGAGCTGCTTCTATGCGCTTTCTTCTACATAGGCATGTAATCTAATAGCACTGGTCCAGGCTGCTAACCAAGGCTATCTCTGCTATATAATACTTTTCAGGAATAAGAATCACTGATTTATGAACCCAGCTTCCACCACGTACGAGCCACGTATAACATGAAAATGTACATCTTTGTGGTATCCAAGTGGTTTGAGACCTAAAGTACTTAATCAGATGCACTAGTAGATGCACAGGAGGCCTCTGTACACACATCAAGCCATGAATTTAGTGTCGACAGTGCACATGGAGTATAGAGACCTTTTTCAGGAAGCAAAGTGTGTAAAGCTGTAATTCTGTCGAGTGCGGTGATTACATTATAACCGTCAATTCACCATCTACAGCTCCCAATCCCATGTGGAACTGGAAGAAACCATCATGATCATGATGTTTAGAAGGATCCTCAGATCGGTCAGCATGACAAGAGTTGCGGTTTTGATTTGCAGGATAAGGCAAATCAATTCAACTGGCCAGTTTACAATGTCTCTGTTTCATGATCTTCTCAACAAAAATCTGTACATAATCTTTTAAAGGACGACAAAGGTTATGATGATAGCTATATTTCTGTAGAAGTATGAAATGTCGATGCTCTTTGATCCCTCTGAATTGGGAAATGTCAGGTTTGCCTTTTGGTGGTCTATATATCACTGCTAAAAGTCGATACGAGCCCCAGAGATTGTTTAGATCTGACAAGTTTGCAATCTGACAGGTGGAAAGAAGTTACCGGCAGTACTGCGATCAATTACAAATTGTGATAAGTGGCTTCAATTCTCAAGCAGGACTACACGCAGCCACACCCTATACTGTTTTGGCTCTGCAAGCAATGTCACGTCACTTCAGGTACGTACCATCTTCTATTGAAATATGCCCTGAACGAAGTTCTGATGAGACCTTGTGGTTGACATCATCCTCTAACTTGAATTTTACATTTCAAGCTTCCCTGCATCAGGCTGTCAGTTCCATCATGCATGTACATATACGTATGCTCTCTTACTGGATTCTGAATTTGGCTCTCATTTGGCTGCACGATCTTTCTTTTGGTATTCCATGTTTATTATACATTTCCATCATTGCCATTAGTCACTGAAGACGGATCACATATTCAGATGTATCATGCACACAGAATCTGGAATATCTTATGAGCTGGTTTCAAATGTGAACTCATATGTCCAAGAGTGATTCTAATATGGCATGCACCTTCGACCTCTCATTACAGGTGTTTAAGGGATGCAATAGGTGGTCAATACAGAGTGATGAGAAGAGCATTGGGGGAAGATGATTTTTACAGAACTACTGGAAGAGGGGAGACATCAAGGTTGCGATACGTGGACCAACGTTTACGTCAGCAGCGGGCACTCCAGCAATTAGGGATGCTACAGCAGCATGCATGGCGACCACAGCGAGGGCTTCCAGAGCGTGCTGTCTCCGTACTACGGGCTTGGTTGTTTGAGCACTTCCTTCACCCGTAAGTGGTCCAGCTTGGAAATATAGTTGGACTTGGTCTGAGAGTTTTTGATAGAGGATATCGTTGTGTGTACAGTTCAATATGGAGAGTCTTATTGAGCACGCAGCTAACATCAAGGGGACGTCATGTGGGATTGTTAGTTGGCTTGTTTACATGTTTAGGCTACTTGGCTGGATCTATAGTACTTAGTTGTGACGTTCAAGGATCACGGAGCTTGTGGCTGAGGAGGTCTCTTTTGTGGATATGATCAAATTTGGACCTTATTCTTGGAGTAGAACTTAAAGTGTGTTAGGTACCAAGTCGAAAGAACATCAGGAGTCTCTGTTTCGAGTCTCCTTGGGATGTTGTGGCCAGCTGTGTTTAACTGTAAACAGTAATACGGAGTGCACCTAGTTTTAGTATACATACTGTGGCAGCGTTGCGTGCAATAGGCCTAAGCTGGTGGGTTGAGGAATTATGTATTGCAATACATGGGTCATGATTTAGGGAACAGCGCCACGCAAGAAAATCTGAAATGTTCAGCTCTAAATTGATTCATATTCAACAAGAGTGCTTGTTCAGTAGAGGTCTAGGATGTAACTTTGGTGATTCCAGGTGTTCCCTCGAAATTATCTGACCTCACAAAACTACAGATGATTTTGAATAAGACAGAGCTGCAGTAGCTGACATGAGATGTCAAATGAAAGAGAAGTGTAGTTTCTTATCTGAAAGTCTCCCTTTCATCTGGAAGTTGCTCCAGTTATCTGAGTTCACGATGATTTCAAATTATGTATATACATGATTCTCAAGTTCTATGTGTCTACTTTCAGACAGTAGGGCTCCATGATAGAGTAGGCTTTCATCGTTCTCATTCTTCTCTTAAGAAGATCATTCCATGATGAATCAGGTATCCCAAGGATGCAGACAAACTTCTTTTGGCCAAGCAAACAGCTCTCACAAGAAGTCAGGTAACATTCTGGATCATGATCTTGATGCACTTGGACAAAAAGCTGGAACTGAGGAAAGCAGATCTTCGTTTCTGTGTACTCTGTCTGCTTTTCAGTTTGTTGCAGTTTCCATATACGCATGAGGTGCTGACTCCTACAGAATCGCTTGAGCAAAAGTTGTTTTTTGGCTGCTTGTGCCCCTTTCTCCCTGTCCCATCTTAAGTTCTATGAACTTTCCGGGTCGTTATAAATAAACATTTCATTTAGATCCCTTTTAACATGCTGATTCCATGTGAGTCCCTACACGAAGATATGAGGCTTTCTGTAAATTAATCAGTTGGGTTCAACTGAAAGGGCGCATACATTTAGCTTTTGCACCTGTAGAAGATAGCTGTAGCGCCAACAGCAGCGCATGCTCTTTTTGAGTCTGTGGTGGTTCCAGAGATATATATATATATATAGATCAGAAATAATAATCACAAGTTTAATTTGTGGGTTTTCATTTTTACGCATTGTAAACCCTGTTACTTATCATATATGATTCCTCAATGGAGAAGGGGTAGGGACGATTAATCTAGATACCGGAAAAACAAACTAATAATGTGCCAAGGACTCCAGCCTTGGAAGGTCCAGTGATCCAATCTTAGAGTCTTCAGGAGATGTCATCTACAGAGATGGCAGAATCTGGTTTTAATCCTGTGGTTTCTGTAAATCTATGTTAAAGGGCGTTTTGTGGAAGAGTCAACCTTGGTGGAAATACTCATGTTTGTGGAACTTTGTATCTTTGTATCAGGTTCTTCTCACTAATGGTTCATGTAGGAAATTCGACTACGTACTTGCCCAGGAACAAATCATTTTATAGTATAAACGTGCCTGTGCTGTCATTTCCAATTCTGCTGCCGAAAAGAGTGCCTGAGATTTTCATAATACAAGGTTGGGATAACAGGTCTAGAAAATGATTTGAAGGTAAGGGGTTGGACCGTTTACTCAGCTATGACAAGATTCAAGCAGCTTGAATATTCAAAATCTGCTAATAGATGAATGCTGGGAATATATATTGCTTTGCAGGTTTCCAACTGGTTCATCAATGCACGAGTCCGATTGTGGAAACCCATGGTAGAGGAGATGTATATGGAAGAGGAGAGGGAGGCAGAAGAAGGACGTTCTGCACACGACAGGATATTGCCAAGGGATGAGGATGATAACGTCATGCCTAGCTATGGGAGGTGTAATGATGGGGCCAGATCGGATTCTGCCATGCATGGTGACGACCATGGAAATGGTCTAGTGATTTCCATGTCTCAACATGGAAAAGAGGTCATTGAAGTTACTGAGGAAGCTGGCGGATGTGACGATGACGGACAGGTGACTGATACACACATAGCTGAACAGCAGCAAGATTGTATTGTCCGAAACGATGAGTTAATTCACGACACAAAAAGAGCTAGAAGCGTCTCTAGCACTGAAATTCCAGACTCTTTAGCCTCCCCAGGTCTGAATGCAGACGGAGACAACTGTGGGAAATCTCAAGATTTCACTGACGACATTTGCAAGCGAGAGTCTGACCACACTAATGGTCACGAAGAAAAGAAACGTATAAGGGATCAAGAAATCTACAGAGCTCACAAGGGAGCCAGCATCCAGGCAGCACTTGAGACCACCATTGTAGGAGGAGGAGGCTTTGTATCAGCTTTTGAGGGAAGAAACCTCAATACATATGGTGGCTATTCAGCATACATCAACTCAAGAAGCTCTACAATCGGAAATGGTGATGTGTCTCTCACACTTGGACTCCGCCACTGTGATGCAGGTTTGTCACCAATGGATTCCTCAATGCAACAGAAATACAACAATATGGGCTTGTATGGCAAAACCAGTATGGAAATGAACAGACATGAGTATGACAGCTCCAACAGTATCGATCGATCATCTAACGTTAATAATGGTCATTATCTTCAAATCTCTCAAGACATGTATAACAACTCCAACTTGCAGATTTCACCCAGTCGCAAGCGCTTGGCCAGCCAGCTTCTGCAACATGACTTTGTTGCTTGATTCAGGTGACGTGCCCTTAGTCAATCCTACAGCACTCTATTCTCTTTCATTCAAACCTGAAACTCGCTCAGGATGTAAGGATCAAATTTTCAAAAGTATGTGGATGTATCGCTCGAGAGAGTTCTTGATTGCTGTGCCAGCTTGTCCGTGACCCCTCAAATGGATCACATCTGGACCTTGTAATCTTCAAGTTTTTAAGGTCAATATATCAATGTGGTGCTCCTCAGAAATGACAGTCTTTCAGCTTCCGGAATCTTCGGATACTCTCAGGCAAATGTTACCCAGACCTACCATTGTGGACTGTGGATGCAAGGTTGGTGGATCTGTTGAAGTAGTCAACGTCAACTTCCTAATTCTGTATTAGTTATGCCGGAGGCAGCTAGCGAATACCTTATTGGTCACTATGACATGATATATAAATCTGTACTCAAACGTTAAGCTCTGATCCCCTTCCCCTGTACATATCTTTGGGGTCCAGCTGAAATGCTAATTCAAATTGTTTCCTACATTCTGCAGATGAGCGTGCGGCGAAGTCATCCTGGTGATAGAGTAACTACCTCTGTGTAAGTCGGTGAGGGAAGTTTAAGATAAGAGGAATAATATACAAAGCATATGAGAAACCGGATTATTAACGTACTACTGTAGAAATTCTTATGTTTCAATATCACGTCTACAGAACTCAGGATTCGTTAAATGGAGCTTTATAGGTCTTTAGAATCTCTTCAAATCTGACTCAACCATTAATTTAAAATCTTTCCTAGGTCGGAATTTCGCTAAGTTGCTGGCATGCATTAGCTCTAGATAGTCATAGACCGGTTGATATCGTAATACAGAGCGAATGCGTCGTTTTCTGTGGAAACGCAGGCAGTAATTCCTTGCAAAGTACTCCTTTACGAACGTGTCTCCAGACGCTTGAATATGCTGAGACCAGCTGATTCTTTCATGCCTAGTACAGCTTCATCTGTTAGGAGGTCCTTAATCCAAACCCTACATTTCGTTTTACATTTTCTACCTTCAGGTTCTAAAATTTTCTGAAATAACTAATGTAGTCTGACTTAAATAAAAAAGAAATATATCTCATATTCTTAATCGATTATTAAATGTGTTAAAGATGCCTCAGGTGTCATCTGGATCTCTCATAAGATGAAATTTCTTTGCTTGCGATCGAACCAATCTAATGAAGGTACAGAAAACGGGAACCTAATTGTGCTAATAGCCTTTAGGAGCACCGTTGGAATATAATAAATTAGAATCAGAGATGATTTCTACTTCATATATATAACCTTCAGTTCCACCTTTCCAACGAGAGGCGGTATAGTGTAAAGGGGGCGAGATCCAAGAGTATAAAAACTCTGACATGAGCTCATCGCATTGACTCAATAGACCTTACTAGTAAAGTTCTACCTTAGAATTGTCCCTAAAATTAAAACAAAGGCAAAAACTTGAGTGACACTTGGGAAAGTGTTATGTTTCTGCAAGTATCCAATTGTGTCTCGTCCGGCAGATGAGTAATCACTTTGATTCGATCTACTGTGGTCCACCTCTTTGAAGAATTTGTAAACCGCTAAAGCAAGAGCACTGATGGCAATCCAACATAAATGCAAGCAGCAGAGAACCTGTTTTCCATCCCTCAGTTTGTCTTGGGCATTGCATGATTTGGCATTGCAGCATGAAATCAGACGAGCACTTATGCTACATTTCCATGCTGGTTATTAAACACGCTGAAAAGTTCTTTCATCAGACCCAAAGGGTCTAACATTATTAAAAACTGCAAATCTAACGATCAGAATGTGCTTAGTGTGTAGAATGTGCTTCATCGCTTCACTCTCCCTTTGAAAAGAAGCAAAGAAAATAACAGCAATGGCAGATTGCTTGTCAATTATGAAGCAGCATGTAGGGTGGATGGATGGGCACAAGGCGGGACCAGCAATTGCAAAGCAACCAGTAGATCAGTGGTGCAGAAAGGCCTGGCTGACAGCTAAGTTGGCATTGTGCGAGTGGTGGCCGTAACCAGCCAGATGCAAAATGTTATTCTCATTCCCCTGGCAAGACCCTCCAACGTCATCGAAGGAAATTTTGATCTCTACCTGCATGGACGTACCGATACATTTGGGGGGACATTAGAAAAGACTGGTTTCTGTGCGTGCATAGGCTTTCCAACCAGCCTACCAATATGACTCACAAATCAAGATTGGTTTTTCCATCAGAAGCTGCCAAGATAGCATTGATGGTTTTGTGGTGTGCCAGTAGTATTTGATGGATGTTTTCCGGGTTGCCTTATGTTGTTTCTTTTCAACTTGGTATAGTAATTAACTTTGGGAGGTAATTGTTGCATGGTAACAGCCATGATTATGTTGTGTGGAAGTTCATGTCACTGATTCACTGTTGACGCTAAACAGTTCATTGAAGGGCCCTTCACAGGTGCACACCAGCACCTTCAACATGGCCCATCACCTTGATCACCAATGATGCTTCAGAATGCTCTACAGGTCTGGTTCTTTGTAAGCAGCCTCATTTCACAACCGACAAGTCCCATCTTCAAGGAATAAAATCTTGACATCTTTCAATCAGCATTCAGCGAGTCCCATCCTCTTTGTTCAAAACAGTAACGGTTAGAACCTAGAACAATGTTCCGTTTCTCACATCATGCTAAAGGAGAACACTTTGTAAATCTGCTATAACTATGAACATTATAATGATCACCAACTTTCGGATCACAGAATATTTATGCGTTAAAAGCAGGTGTGGCGTATTATTCTGCCACTTTTGAGACTAATTCTCAGGCCGATTCGTCCACCCAGAGTCTACTACGTAGAATCGGCAGGGATTGGCCGATTATGCTCGGAGGACGGCAGAGCAATTATCTATGCCATCGATCACTAGACTAGCTTTCGATCCACCTGCCTTACTAGGAAGCTCGCCCCGTTTATATCCTCTCCGGGGCTCTCAATCTGGGCAATCGATATGGGATAATTGAACCCCAATCATATTGCACCAGGTGGCGGCGAGAATACGCCACAACCTGCTTTTAACGCCAGTGAACGGGCCGCGTTGGGCCGACTATGCCCTGTGCGCGGCCATAGGGCTTGCCCTGACGCTCGCCCAAAGGCCGCTTACAGAATCGGCCAAACACGGCCCGTTCTCTAGTACGTTGAGCACCTGCAAGATCATTCAGCTATTACATTATGGTAGAATTGAGAAATCAGTGTTGTATTTTTATCAATAGAAACTCCGGTGGAGCAGTTATTCAAAGAGAATATATAGTCTATGTACATTACATGATATCTGTTTCCCATGTCTTCAAGCACACTTTCTAATTTCTAATCTCCTGTGTGCTGGACGACAACCCTGACAACTGCGTATTCAACTACCCAAGTACATGTTATTAGTAATCCCCCCACCCACCATAACCTTGAAGCTCACCCCAGTTTATATCCTCGAAGACTGTGTTTAATATCCAATCAGTACATTCCTATGCAGAGAGAATTGAGTGAAGCAAATCCCAAAGTTGCTAAAGTATGCCATTTGCTGGAGGACAGAAATGTGTGTTTTAAGGGTTGGGATTCAACACTGAATACAGGCTCTATCTGGCATGAATTCGACTCTGCACAACCCCAATCAGATTGCGCCATGTAGCGGCGAGAATACTCCACAACATGCTTTTTACGCAAGTGAACGGCCGGGTAGGGCCTAGACTTTGCCTTGTGCACGGCCACAGGGCTCGGCCGCCTACCGGCCTCGCCTAGTGCCGCTTACAAGGCAGAATCGGCCCTACCGGCCTCTTCTGTAGTACATTAACCCTTAAAAGGACCAGCTAACATGATCGGTTATTGAACGTAATCGGAATGGGGGAGTATTCATGGGGTTTGTAGCCCCAGATGTCGCGGCTATGATAGCCAAAGAAGACTTGCCACATGGTGCAATATGACAAAATCTCTTGACAAGTGAAGGGCCAAACCCTCTGAATGGGTGGAAGCTATAATACGACCCCATGTCCGATTAGGTTTTGGAATCGGCAAGCATGAGCAATACTAACGTGAAAATGATCATGAAGGTATCTCTCTTACTTGAAAATGAAATACAATGAATGTGAGTACTTGTTGGCCAATTCTGCCTGTGTATCGGTAAATCCCAGATATGATGACTGATCCCCAAAGAATCATTCTTTATCATCATTTTCTCTTTTCCTACGAACCAAAGAATCCACCGAATGCAACAATTTAGTAATAGCCGGCGGCATTGCGAATGATCAGGGGATTTGTAATGGAGACTTGATGTGTTTTCAAGAGTATCAGTAGCTGCAGTGTGAATGACATTTCTATTAAATAGTGGATGGTCCTGCGAACAAATATAAACAGTTTAGAAAGTTACAAAAAGTTACAATATAGTACAGTATTTGCAAAAGTAATGCAGAGCAGTGAAGCAGATATCTAAACTACCATACAACAAACTACAATGATTGTAAAATTGCAGTTGAAAAGTGAATCACATATCTAAACTGCGGGTTTCGGATTGTACGTAGAAATTTTTGTGTGTTGAACCTGTATGAAAATGAGTCTCGTTGAGAAGCACGACGATCCCAGTGCCCCCAGCCCTACTTCGCCAGCCCCAAGCGCTCCACCTTGAAGACGAGCCCCAAGGGGCAATCCCACATGGCCCCACTTTCCACCCGTACCTCATCAAGCCCCTCACCAAGCCCCAACCTTCTGTGGACCCTGCCACTGCTCCCGTATACTCCTGCAGCATCCACAACCACAACCACTAGTGAGTTGCTTCTCACCCCCACCAACAGTAGTAGAACTATTAGAAAGTCAACTAGTGAACTTCACATGGCTATACCAAATGGCAGATTGGGCCCACTGACTACACGGATATTCATGGATATTCATGGGTGAGATGGCAAAATTCCCCAGCATCCTAGGTGGGCCCCATCTGGTTCCTTCTTTCTCACTTTCACTACAACAGAAATCGATTTTTTCCACGGTATGGGGGTCTCACACCTGTCACATTCCACGGCTTTTCTCGCGGCTATGTGGATTGAGGCAAGGTGTGAGTCAAAATATGACCTAAGTGTGGGGTGTCCCACATGTTCACCACAACCCGGGCCTTTACGTGTGTGGCCATGAGCGTCATTGGCTGTGTATACCCTCCATGGAATTTCGCACAGATGTGTAAAAGGAACAGGATGCAGTATTTGGCGGGGTTTAAAGTGTGCACTGATACCGGCCATCGGACACGTGCCTGAAATGGAGCGGGCTAATTTTTCAGTCACAACAATTCTCTAAATATTATTATTATTATTATTATTATTATATTAAATATTCAACCCAGAATTGTACACTTGTTGTCGCGCACCTCACTTCGGTAAGCTCCCCTTCAAGTCATAGTTACTCACTTTGATGCGCGCGCCTGACTCCCAACCTGGCCGCCGGGCCAACTCGGAGCTTCGGCTGCTCACCGGGACATAACGGTCCCCCTTCGCTCTCCCGAAAGACCCTCCACCTATTTGGGCCTAGTGGAATTCCCTTTGGTAGATGGCAGTCCGGAACAGCTCCCCACTCTTTGGTCGCTTTCCGGCTCGCTTGCTTACTCACTAGTTTTTGGACACCAACGGGCTTGCACCGTTCTCGGGGTTACTACTCCCTATATATACTTCTGTAGCTGTCCGCGGGGGTTTCACAACCAGCCATGCCATTTTATGGCGAACCACCACGAAGACCCTCGACTCCCGGTGGTGAGTCGCGGTGAGTCTTGGCCCTCTCACCACGACCCCATTGGGCCGTGATGAGTCCCAAGACTCCCCACGACTCCCACCACGAGGTCTCCACCCTATGGTGAGTCCTATGCCACCCCCACTAAGACCCGCTAAGCTACCACCACCCCTTGTGGAGCCACCCCCACCGCAACCCGGTGTGCAGGGCTCCACCTAGTGAGCGCCTCCGCCTCCTTGAGTGCCTTGGACACTCAAGGGTGCTTCAGCCCCCCATACCTATCGTTGCCGCTGCCCCCACCACAGGAGCAGCCCCTCATGTGTCCCGACCCCCCCCCCGCCCTCAAGGCAAAGGGCCGCGACACTTGTGGACAAGGGTCACAATTAGTCACTTAGACGATTGTGAGGAGTGACTGAGTGAAATTATTTCTATTAGTTCAATTTTGACATGTGTTGGGAAGTGTGGTGGGCTGTGAAGAGGGCTGCTATCTTCTCGGATGATCGGCTTCCCGTGTATAGAAGAGCCTACTGGCGATCGTGGCAGTCGTTTCATGCGTTGGGGATGCAAGTGGTGGGACCAAAACATGTCTTTATGCCTTTTTCGCAGTCTCCTGCGCGCGCGTTCCATACGGAAGGCCCTTGAGAGACCGCACATCATGCAACAGATTAGGGTTGGGCTGCAGAGCTGAAAGCTGCGATTCCCCTTAACAATGCGCACTACATAGAGTCCTTTGCATGTGATGGCTATGGCGATTAATTTAGGTTACAACACAAAATTCTAGAGAGGTCCACCGTCCTGGTAGACCGTAGCAAGGATACCCAAGGTCTTTCCTTGGGGTTTGCAAGGTACTTGGGAGGGTGGCGACTGTGGCTGCCGCTTCTAGCCGTTCTCGAAAAACAAACCAGTCCAGAATTTCCAGGCTGCACCTGCACGAAATCCCAACCCCGGTGTCTCTCTCTCTCTCTCTCCTTCTCGGGTGAGTTTGGCATACCTTCATCAAGCTGTCGACGTGATGAATTCAAGGTTAGATGGTGGGGTCAGTTCAATCGCATGCCTAATACCAAATACCCTAAGATAATTGAATATATTTCTTTCTTGGAAGGGAGACCGTATGTTAAACAGGCTGAGTCCCCGGGAAAAGGTAGATGAGATTTTCAAGAATTTGAATATCAAATTGACCCTACTAGATGAAGCTGACTGGGAGGGGGTTGTGTCCAAAGCCTCATCGGATGCCCTCACACTGTCTAATGGAAATGAAATTAGGCATAAAACCTCCCTGAACCTGTTTTCAATCTGTGACATGGGCACCTGATACCTTAAGGACAATCTCTTTGGCCTACCTACCCTTGTCACTAGACTGTAATTTAAACTCGGGGTGGGAAACCTATCTTTGAATAATAAACAGATGCAGAGAGGAAGAAAAGATTCTAATTACCTGATGTGCAGGCAACTAAAGGCAATATCCATTTCTGATACATCGTCCATGATATACTAGCTAACCAGAGAGTGACCCTCTTCAAGAATGCAATCAAGAACATAGTCTCGGCACCTTTGTTCACCAACTTTCAAAATCTTGAGGCTGAGCCTAAGCCCCAACCTTGTTGGGATCTAACTTTTGGGCTGCTCACATTCAGCAGGTTGATGCTTGTGTGAAGGCCTTCCTTGATGATATCTGGAAAGCCCAACTAATTTCTTGTATCAAGGTAAGTCAATACTATTAGAGAGAGCCCCTCTCGAGGTAGTTTTTTGTCCCTTTTGTTCCACTCAAACTGGGCGCATGGCCTGTGGACACAAGGCTATGGTAAGCAAATTCTTATGAGCACGTCTCTCTCTCTCTCTCTCTCTCTCTCTCTCTCTCTCTCTCTCTCTCTCTCCTTATCGCTCCCTGCCCTCTAGGAAGCCTATCGACATTGGGTGGACTTGAAATGGGAGTAGATAAATGTCTTTGTGACTAAATGTCGGCCTTGCGACCTTGTGTCTTGGTTTGTTTTGACCTGAAGCACTCTGCTTTGGGTAAGGTAGTACATTGGATTTAGTTGGAGAGTCTGGGGCCTCTCCCTCTTTAGAACATGTCTACGCGGGCCATTCCCTGCAGCTCTTTTGGAGTGATGATCTCTGAATGGTAACAAGCGGACCCCTACCGCTTGGGGGCAGCCCCTCCGCCCAAAATGGGCAGTTGCATGCTCTGTCTAGCATGCTTGGCACTTGGGCTAGGGTTGGTCCTTGTGCTTAAACTTACAGCCTGCAAATACAGAAAAAATATTTGGCCACTCCAATAATAACACTACTCAGGGTGATTCCTCGGAAATGGTTACTTATGCCAAATCTAGAGCTTCATGTGTAGTTTTTGGGGTGAATCCCAGGATGGACGATGTGTCTTTTAAAACTACCTGCTCCAGCTTAGGCTTGGATTATGTGGCTAGTGGCACCATCTCAAGATTGGATAACAAAGGTACTTTGAAGGTTTCATTGCCTAAATCTGCTACAAATAGAATCCCACATCAAATCAGCTTCAAAGAAATTCGCCCCTTTACTGGTTGGAGGGTGGTCTTAGACAGTGGTGATTCAATGAGGCGCTCTAGGAAGACAGTCAAGTGTGGGGACTTCAACTTGAAAGTTTCTAACCGGTTTGAAGCCATGGAAGAGATTGATACCAAGCAGCCAGACAGGTTAGTTGGCCCTATGTGTGCTGAGGCTGAGCGTCAGGAACCTAAAGGATTTGGCACTCTAAATGGATTGCCAATCCTTAAGGTTTACTCTAGAAGAATTAAATCTTCACCTGAAGGATTTGGCACTCTGAAATGGTTTGCCAATCCTTAAGGTTTACTCTAGAAGAATTAAATCTTCGCCTGAAGGATTTGGCACTTTGAATGGTTTGCCAATCCTTAAGGTTCACTACAACAAATGGGGGGGGGGGGGGGGGTTTGCGACGCCAACCGCGCCCCCACGCCCCGCGCGGCGCCGAACGTGCGACGCCAATCCCGCGGCGCCTTTTTGCGACCCCAGGCCGTCGCAAACAGATCGGAGGGACGATGAGTAGGGTTGAGCCTATCTACATTGACGCACATGAAACCACAATCATCTTGCACTAGTGTTGCGGAGGGCCCCACAAGATGTCGCTGCAACCACCTTCCCTTGAAGAGAAGAGGCCGGTACCTTGTATGCTAAAGTTGGAGTATGCTCTCAAGCTCTCCAATGTTGCTCATAGTAGGTCGTGTATCTCCCTTGCCCCACACGGAGTCTTGCCAATACCTTATGCGTATAGTATTGTGGCAGAGATTATACATACTTAAAGTTTATTGTGTCATTAGTTGCCATTTTGCGCCTCATGTCAAGAGCGCGAATATGGAAATGACGACCGTGAACCCAAACCGCCGTGTATGAGGTCGCGAATTGAGAGGGGCCCCTTGCAATGTCTTGCACCAAATCTAAAACCACCTCTCCTTGAGCAACGACATCATAAACTGAAGTCCGAAGCCACTGTTGGAATGAACTTAGAGGCTGCAATTCCATAGGTAAATTTTGTGAAGGAACATTCCGGCGGCCCGCTCCTCGTCGTGGGCGTCTAGTTTCCAGCCTTGGATGGTTCCGCCTCCATGCAAGCGTCTCCTCCTCTCGTTGCTAAACAAGGTTATTGTATCTTGTCTCTCACTCATGTATGGATGGGGTGTTCTTCAGTATGAAGTCATGCGCTTGCTCAATCACCAAGGCCGACAATTTTACCCTCTTCGATTTTTTGGGCAAAACGATGTCATTGGTTCGTGCATCCTCCTCTTCCTTCCACATCCGAGGGGCTTCCTCATCCACCCTTGTCATGTACTCCGTACAATAGAACGTAGCTTCTTGCAACGTATACCCCTCCGCCATGCTACCCTCCGGGTGCGCCATTTGTCTTACAAATCCTTTCAAAATCTTCATATAACACTCAAGGAAGTATATCCACCGAGAATGAACGGGGCCGACAATCGAAGCCTCTTCCACTAAGTGCACTACCAAGTGCACTTGGATGTCAAAGAAGGAGAGAGGAAGGTGCATCTCCAACATACACATTACCTCCGCCGCCTCCTTCTTGATGCGTGGAAAATCCGCTTCCTCCAACTCTTTGGAGCAAATCCACCGGAACAAGCCTCCCAATCTGTAGATTGTCTCACCAACCTCGGAGATCAATGTCCCACAAACTACAATGGGCAAGATGTCTTGCAATAGATTGTGGTAGTCATGAGACTTCAAACCATGGACCTCGTCTTCTTCGCTGAACTTCGTACGGAGGGATAACCCATAACCAGTTGGTGTTCGGACAACACTTATGGTGGCTATCACTTTCTTGTATTCCTCCTTTGTCCATTGCCAAGGTGCGCGCCTATACTTCCACCGTACAACACCCTTTGGGTCCACACCATTTTGTTCGGCCCATAGATGGCGCATGCGACCCTACTCCTCAAGCTCATTTCTAACACCGAGAGAATCTCCTTTTGCAGCCACTCCCTTCTTTGCCGGCGTGCCATGAAAGAACCCGAAAAAAAGACGAACAGACATTCTTCTCAATATGCATGGGATCTAGAAGATAGCAAATCTTTAGGTCCTACATATATCCCCACCCACAAATACTTATACAAATTTTTTGATGTGTAAGTGACAATGCAACGCATACCAAATGTGCAATATCACATGCATGCATGCATAGGTGTATTGACGGTATTTTTGTGAAATATGTACCGCCCAGTATGGCGACTCGTAGAAGATTGAAAGTCGCTTCATGTCGGGCACATCCACTTCACCATCTGTGCCCGCATGGGCCTCCTTCCATCAGTCCTCCCAAAACTGCCCGGATGGTGTCACCGGGGGGGGGGGGGACGTACTTCCTCTTTGCCATCAAACAAGTGTTTCTCTCTTCTTCTCCATCGATGGCTCATAGGAAGAAACTTGCGGTAGTTGGGATACACCATCTTGTGAAGATGGCGGGAGCTATGTGCATCAAGATCATCGCCACAATGCAAGCATGCATGGTACCCTTTGGTGCTTAGCCCCGAGCAAACAGTTAGTCATGTACTACACATCCCGCCACATTAGCAAAGACAAAAAGTTGTCATGTGCATGACCCATAATGCCATCTACCTCACTACGGTGCACAAGACTGTCGCCGCTACTTCAATCAATCCCAATCCTCATCGATATTATCCGGCATTGACAAGTGAATGTACGCGGGTTGTTCATGGGGAACATAATATACCTAGATAATCATGCATTGTCCAAAGCAAGATGTCTCTCATCTGAAAAGATTGTCCGGCCATAGGGTCAAGTGAAGCATCCAATGGCGGGACCCCCCTCCATAGCTCCTTAAGTTCATCACCAAGAGGTCGCAAGTACGTGTCCATGTTTGTCACTTGTTTTTCCCTTTGAGACATTCACATCATTGTTTCAATGCTCCACCAATATGCAAATTATACTACAAAATGAATTACACGTCTTACATGACTGGACAGAGAATGGGTTGACCCCATCTGAGGAGAAGCCGAGGTGGACATGTCGGTCCTCTAAGAGAAAAGGCCATATCTCTTCAATATGCCTCCATGCTTGTGAATCTTGTGGCCCGCACACCTTTCCCGGGGGGCTCCGATGCGAGGCGTGCCATCTCATGAGTCTGGCCAATTCGGGGCCTCGGTACTGTGCCCTCAATCATGGGATGATCGGAAAGTAATGCATTTTCTAGGATGAAATACCCCACGTCCCCCACATGTAATCATCCCATTAGCACACATAATACAACACCCTTATGTCTTTCCCTTTATGCAGCCTCTCTCTCATTTGGGCGTGAATGGTCAAAACCGAACGTCGCTCCTTCCACTCCTCACTCACTCCTTCCACATAATCAGATCTTGCATGAGTACTACTCTCTAAATCCTAAACTTTGTGGAATACACTTTACATGCATTGAGAAGATTAAAGAAAGTAATTTCCATGCGAGGGGGAATGGCGCTTATACCTTGCGTGGTACTTTTTTCCCTTGGACATCATCCCGATATCGGTCTTTCTTGCACTTTGGGCACTTGGTGAGACGCGAATCCTCTCCGTAGTATAGGGTTTTATCACATGGACATGCATGAAAAATCTTATAGCTCATCCCCACAGAATCCAAGACTTCGCGCGCCTCTTTCCGCGACCGTGATTATTTTGGGTTTCAAGTGTGGAGCAAGGATATAGTCCGCAATAGTTCGCATTATGGCAGACATCCCAACATTACTTATGCCAAATCGAAGATTGAACAAAAGTAAGATTGTTGAAAGTCAACTCACTTTCGCCCCTTCGTACAAGGGAGTTATCGCCTCCCTCTCCATGTCATTTGAGGGGGTCATTTCAGGATCATCGATTGGTCGGGTTCCCTCTCCATGGGATGCATCAGCGCCCACATGTGCATTAAGAGATCCTCCATGGCTTGCACATCTTCCTGGTTAATTCCATGCTCATTGTTGTTGTCACTGTCATCGTCATCATCGTCCGGGACCGTGGGGGCGACGTCTCGCCCACGGCTCTCGCCTGATGTACTTGGGTTGTTTTCGGATGGGGTGCCAAGAGTAAGGATCGGGAAGGGAGGGACACAGTCCTGATATGAACAAATGAACATACGGACATATATTATAATGTGTCACTGCAACCATACAACTTATTATAAACGAAATGCAAACAACAACCTTCAATGTGTGCATGCATCAAATATGTCATTCAATAATTACATGTATGTGCGCAACGTCACGCATGCAAAGTTTCAAACCCAAACAAAATCATTTGCCCCCCCAAGGACGCGTTCACCCTATCAACCAATTTTTGTTTATTAATGTGAAAGAAAATCATCTCATGCCATTGTACCCATCAAACGGATGTGGCTCAAGCTTCATTTTTTCTTACATGTGCTTAAATATGTGTACAACACCTATGCAAAGCTCCAGCTAAAAAAATAAAAAAAATAAAAAAACATTTGTCTCCCCAACGACGCACTCACCCTTGCACCAATTTTGAATTAAATGGAATTTAAATGAATTTAAAACAAATATTTGCATTTAGAAAATATATGATTGCGGTTTTGAGGGGCGCATTGATTTTATTTTTGGCTCTATTTTCGGCTTTAGGGGTCACTTTTGCATAACTCTCTATGAAGAATGCATAAAGTTGAAGATAACTCAACTTTGAGAGAACAAAATATGGTTCTGGGTCCAAATGACTTTTGTTTACTCCCAAATTTTGCACGCACATTGAATATGCTATCATTAAGCATATGGCCTTAAAATGGAATTAAAAAAAAATCATGTGCAGGCGAAATGCAATTTTTCGTCTCTACAACACGTAGCTGCGTTCAACACTAGAATGACCCATTGAATCAACTTGGTTCAAGCTCATATTTGGTCCACATGTGCATAAGTATGTTCATCAATCGATTAATCGAATGTATACAAAGTACATCATGAGAATATCTACAATGCCCCTCTACGCGATCCCTGTCTCAAATGAACCCTATTTCTATCATACACATCACACTCACGCTGTAATCGGAGGTCCCAATCATCCCGGGAGAACTCGTATGATGCAAATAGCTCGCTGTCAGCCCTAATAGTCCTACTAGTACATGTCATCACAAACATGTGCATCCCCTCACAGTATACCGACGTATGACCACAAAAGCTCTCATGCCCATCGCTTCGCTCGTCCCATACTACATTGGTTCGGGGGCTGCTATTTCATGAGCGGCATGAGCATGAGCGGCATGAGCATGAGCGGAAAAAAAAAAAACATGAGCAGACCATTGTGAGTCCACGGAAATAGGGTTAGGAGGCACGGAAATAGGGTCATGTGAAGTTGGAATGTGGCACCAGTGGACTTGAAATGCAACATTTTATTGCAAATTTTGTGGCAAGCCACGTCTATACAAGTGTGTTCTAACTGTCATAGCCGGAATGGGCACTACTCTCCTACACCCTCCGAGGAACTTGCCCCACCTTCTTCCTCATCCCCCTCATCCCCCTCATCCTCCGAGCTCTGTGATGCATCAGTTCCACTATGCCTCTCAAAAATCCCGTCCTCTCCTTGGGGGACTGTCCACCTCACCTCCTGGGAATCTTCTGCGTCTTCTCCCCCACTTTCCTCAGCAGAATCCAACACAAATCTACGAGCTCGACGGGCTCTAATAGCTGCTGCCTCCTCCCTCATCTTCATTTTCTTGAGGCTTGCCTCGTCTAAAATCTGCTGTACACGACTACGTTCGGAACACCTCCTAATGGACACCGAAGCAAGCCGGGCAGCATAAGTAGGAAGGATGTACTCCCTTTCTGGACTAGGCATGAAATCCCCCTGGCAAAAAAAGGCACGTTCCTCCTGCCCATGAACTCCGGTGTAGACGTCCCTCCGGCAGTACTTGGCATCCTACAGTAAGAACAAATCCACTTGAAGAATGTCAATACCAGCACAACCAAAAGGGTTTTCAATGAAATAAGAGAGCGGAGGGAGGTGCCTCACAAAATCTGGAGGCAACTTACAATGCCACCACTCACTCGTAAACCGGGGGCTCCTCGGCCTCGATCCCAACTTCCTCCCCCTGCTCCTTCTCGGATTTTTCCTCATCCTCCGAGGATGCCTCTTCCTCTTTCGGCAGACGTTCAGCCGCTGCAAGTTCCGAGTTGTGGAGGGCAGTATCTGGCTCGAAGGCGAACACATGCCTGTCGGACAACGTCCCTGCCCACATTGAAGCACCTGAGGAACAAAGCGGGCGGTTAATAGCTTGCGGCATGCAATTGCAATGGGGCCAGGGGACAAACTGAGCACGTGAAGGCTTACCCGTGCCGCATGTGAGGTCCAGAATCCGCCCTTGGACATCCGAGCACGTCTCCATGAGGGTTTGGATGAAAGCAGGGCTCTGGGTCCGGCTGTACCGCCACGGTTTGCCTGTCTTTGTGTCCTTCGGCATACTAGAGTGGGGCACATAGTTGTAGAGGACATCGTAGGTTACAGGGTCCACAGCGGCATCAACAAGACGACCGTCGTTGCGGAATTTGAACGTAGACCCTCTCTTCACAAAGCAATATGCCTCAAACACCAATGTCTGCACATCCAACAAAGAAGGGATCAATTCCAGGGTCTACTTAACATACACCACAATATGAAGTGAATGCAATAGATTGATAACTTACACTTTGGCCCTCTGTTCGCAACCCCTGCGTACTGATGCAGAACCATTTTCTGAGGAGGACCGGGGTGACACTTTTCGGTGTCCACCTTGCCACCGCATTCTCTGTGGTCTTCCCTCTCGTGGCAAGGACAACCACACATCCACCGTCATCCAGAAGCATCCCCGCCAGCCCAAACCCGGCTTTCCAGTAGTCCTCAGTAAACCTGTTCCAGGTGGGCACACCATCCAGGCCCTCCAGCAGCTCCCCATCTGGAATGTCGAGGAGAATCATGTCGCAAGCTCTCTCCACCTCAACCCCCCCCCCCGAGTGCTCTTGCAATTCGTGCTCACAGCCGTGAAGAATTCCATCATGGCTTCAAAACCAGGGGTGTCTTTAGGCTCTGTACCGGCAGCCCTCTTCTTGGCTTTCCCCTTCTACTCCGCCAGAGACTTGTTGTGTGCCACCTTCTTCGCCCTGGCAGCGAGAGCGTCAAGGAAGCTCTCATTGACGCATTGGATGATGGTTGGAGGTTCTAGCTTTGGCCTGTGCGTAAACGTCACCGCCGAATACCGCCGTGTAGGCTCGCCCTCAAATGCCAACTTCTTGGCAGAGCCAGTCCCACTCCGAACTGACTTGGGAACCCGGACGACCGGTGACTGGGTAGGAGCAACAGCAGTCGCAGGACCTTGAACAAAATCGGCGTCGGAGTCACTCTCTTGGGTCCCCTCCTGCACCTCCTCCGATGCCCCGATGGTTTTCTTCTTTTTGGGTGTTACTGCAGTCACCTGTTTCCTTGTCCTTTTCCTTTGACCTTTACTCTTCTCATGCAATTTCTCCTGAATTCCTGCCTGAGCAAGCTCTGCCGCTTTCCTGGAGTTCGCAAGCGCTTTTGCCTCTTTTGCACCCAACGGAGGCAGCGGAGCCCGGTTTCGTCGGAATTCAGCATCCAGCTTCAATTGAAACTCGGATGGGTCGAGCGAGCCGGGCGGAAGGTCCACATACCAAGGGCAATCACGCAAATGTTCCAGATGCCACTCCTTCACAATATCGTCAGTGTACATGGAGTCACCTCCAGGGTTCCTCCATGCCAGGAAGAATGGTGGCTCGAAAGACAGATGACCTTTCTCCAAAAGCGAGAACTTACAGTACCTGCATTCATGAAAAACACAATGAGGTCCGAAAATGGCTAAGTCTCTGAACGGCAATAGGGCCTACAACTGGAATATGGCGCCGAATTTCCACTTCAGGGCCACCCAGTCTAGGGACTTAGCCCGAAAATGGCTAAGTCCCTCGACGGCAATAGGGCCTAGAACTGGAATATGGCGCCGAATTTCCACTTCAGGGCCAGCCAGTCTAGGGACTTGGGCCGAAAATGGGTAAGTCCCTGAACGGCAATAGGGCCTGGAACTGGAAAATGGCGCCGAATTTCCAGTTCCGGGCCAGCCAGTCTAGGGACTTAGCCATTTTCGGAGCCCTGACTGGAAATTCGGCGCCATTTTCCCTAACACCACTTGAGGCCTCTAACATCCTGCAATGCCAGGACTTGAAAGAAAGGCAGCGCGTATGTACCTGTACAGAAGGCGCATTGCTGCTTTGTCCGCGTTCGGCTGGTCGGTGAACTCGTGGCTCCGGCGAGCATCTGCTATCTCCCGAAAGAATAGGTTGATTTTGTAGAGCAGAAAGTACCTCGTCACATAGTCACGTAGGCTCTCTGCTGCAGGAGATATCTCCATCTTGAACTGATGTGCTTGTGTGTCCAGCTGCTCTTGCGCATTCGTCGTCACCTGTGGAGATTGTCCATCAGATCGCTTTCCTCAAAAAATACAATGAATCCACCCCCTACTAGAGTACAAGCCCCAAACGAAGCGTGGGGAAGTACCTGAAACCACCATGTCATGCGGTTCATCCACATGTCGAATGTGGGGTCAGAGAGTTTGTCCGGTTTGGGGAAGCTCCACATGTCCCTGGTACTTTGGGAACCATTCCAGATTTGGAGCCACCGGGTCTGTCCAACCACCCAGCATATTCGTAAGCGCCAAACACCACAAAAAGGAGTTGTTGCCACCACAATTTGGTTAAGAATGTATCACCTTTTCTGTTGCATCCACACAGGATGTGGCTAGACGATGGAGCTTCTCCAATGTCATCGTGGGCTTCAGAGCGCGAGAGTAGTGCTTCCCCACCTCCACCAGAAAGTCGGCACCAAGGGCGGGATCAGCTATGGCCATGTACTTTACCATCCGCGACTTGTACTTTATGCGGGCCCTCACCTCCGCAGCTTTGACATACGATTCGAGTTCCGGGAGGGTTGGATTCTTCTCCTCTGACTCCATGTAGAACCTCCGCGCATGTGCCAAATCCTGCTGTATTTTCGTCTGTCGAAAAGGCGCACATAAGATTAGAGATCCTGCTCAACACAATTTCTTCTATTGGGGGAGGAGAGACAAATTAGCTCAACAAAACTGTGAGGAGCTTTACCCGAAATATGTAGTCCACCATGGCGTCGACGCTCAGCCTATACCAGGTTCTGTCTGCCTTTGCCTCCGACTTGCGCAGGAGGTCGGCACTGAGGGAATTGGCAAACTCTTGCATCCCCTGCTTCCCGACATCCTTCACTCGGAAGAGCATATGGGACAAGTTCGTGGCAATGAAGGCATTCTCAGTCACCCTGCAGTGCCACATTTCCATCAAACAATACTGAAATGGGAATTTTCATCATATATGAGGATTCGCAATGAAATGACTTCCAAATTCAAAGTCCAAAAGCGAGAGGGGTTGTAGCTTACGAGTTGATGTCGGCCATTGCAGCTTTGAGAAGACTGCGATCTTTGGGCCCCGCAACCTTCAGCACAACACAATCGACGGCGAAATGCCAATCGAGATCGTTGGGGTGGGCTTGGGCAATGTGCTCCATCCATGCCAGGAGGCGATGATTGCCGTCCCACACGTAGAACATCTTACCGGACATGTGCTGGAAAAGAGGATCACTAGCAATCGATCTCTCGAACTCCTCATTTCGCGTTTGCCAATGGGGACCCCATTTGTCCACCTCATCGGAAGTGTGGGCACGGGAAGCTCCGTGGTCGTTCTCAATGGAAACGTAAAAGGCGGCAGACCCCATTCGATATCCATCCCGGAAAGAGAATTTCAGCTTGTCGATATCGCCTGGCAGGGCAGGTCTCACCACCTGCAATGACACCAAGCGGCAAAGGGGAATTCGAAGCTTGGCCGGGTACACCATGCCCCCCAGCACCCTGCCAATGTTGCTGTGGGTTGCCTCCAACATCTTGGCAGCGGCCAACTTCATATCCGCCTCAGACATGACGTCTGCTGCAGAGGGGTTTTCCGGCAGCCCACCAGGACCGCCAAATCCAGCCTGTATGCTCCGGGTTTGGGGCCTGGGGATGTCCGGGAGGATGTCATCCTGGTCAGAAACCTCCATGTCGTCCTCCTCAACAGGGTCAGCCACCTGCGAAACAACCTCCAGCACTCTGGTCGTCTCTACTGCCCTCTCCCTGGCTTCACCTCGAACTTGCACAATCCGTGCTCTTTCAGGTGTTCTTTCCTCTCCTCCACTCTCCACCGTATGGGTAATTGCGGGGGCTGCTCTTGCCCGCGATGGTCTAACCGGTGTGCTACTGCCTCTCTGTGGTGTCTTGTAGGGATCCACCGTCTCTGTGGGTCCCTCGCTTACATTGGCATCTGTCATTTGGGCACCCCTGGCCTCTTCAGCTGCCTTTTGTCTTTCCTCCTAGCTAGCATTCTGTCTCGTCTGTTCTTTTGCCCTCTCTTTTGCCCTCTCACGGGCTTTCTGTTTCTTACTAGGGCTAGCAGCAGGGGAGCCCTCCAGGACGACCACCTTTGATTGAGGCGAACTGAAACCCTCGCGCGCACTGCTCACTCCCCCCTCCGCAGCCCGTGACTGCTCTCTCGCCGGGGATTGCATGTGCTTAGCTTTCTTCTTTTTCTTTGCGTGGGCGGGCCCTACTGCATGTGCATGAACAACCTCCATTGCCGGATCTGCTGTCCTCATGTCCTCACGCCCTTCACCTGCCATGCCGCCTGCACCAACCTCCCCAATGCCTACTCTGTCGTAATCTCGTTGCAAGTCCTCCCGTCCACCAACAAAAGGTTTAAGTTTGCCCTCTCGCCCCAAGTTGGGCGATTCAAACATGCGATGAGTTGGAGCTGTCGATGATACCACCAGCGTGCCGGGCTCGTCGTCACTCTGTCATTGACAAAAATCGTGAAAACCAACATCGGTGCAAAAAGCAGCATCGCAACGAGCAGCGCAACCACCATAGCAACAATCATGTAGCAAAAATGAAAACATAACAAGTTTAGGAAGTATGGAGAGCCATGCAACAACAATGAAAACAAATGCAACCATTGCCTAAGAATGACATGCACAAGCAGCCTTCTCCAGAGCTGTCGGATTTGCACACGCATTGCAAACAATCTAAGGTTCACTCAACTATCTAAAGTTCACTCATACAGCAAAGCCAGGATGAAGATGCAAAAACAAAGCGAAAGCAAAAAATAAATCGAACAAACCGAAAGCAGAAGTGGCTTGCCTGAGAGTACTCGGCTTCAGTTGGCGCAGGTTGTGAGCAAGACATTGGAATCTCCTGCTGGAGCTTCAGTTTGGCCATGCGAGAGATTGGCCGTTGTCCGTAGTACAGAGCTTTCAACTTCCGCCGCGGTCTGGATGTGAGGTCTCTCTCAGGAGAGCCACGCCCTTCAGGCGGCATAAGTCCCAGCCAAAAAGATCTCCTTTTTTGGGGTACATGCCTGGAATACCATGTTAAGCCAAGTTTAGAATGAGATTTAGGGTACGTGTCCAGGAAGCCATGTGTCGCCAGCCCAAATAATAACCGACGGCCGTCGACATTTATTGCCCAACTGCGCAATTAAATGTCGGATGAAGCCCTCCATGTCGGATGAAAATCGACGTAAACAGTCCCGGAATTTCCAACGTAGAGGTAATTCGGAGCGCTGCACGATGGAATTCCGGCGCCGGATTTCCATCCTGCAGGTAATTCGGAGCGCAGCAGGATGGATATCCTGCGCCGAATTTCCATCCGCGGAGGTAGGGCGGCGGTGGAAATTTCCCTCATGCAGGTAATTCGGAAGCGCGCGGATGGAAATCCGGCGCCGAAATTTCCATCGATTCACATCGATTGGAATTACCTGGAGGAAGGTAATTCTCATCTGGAAATTACCTGCACGAAGGTAATTCTCATCTGGAAATTACCTGCACAAAGGTAATTCTCATCTGGGAATTACATGCACGAAGGTAATTCCACGCTCAGAAATACATGTCGAATGGAAATTCGGCGCCGAATATCCATACGGCACCCATCCGACTTACCTGCTGGATGGAAATTCGGCGCCGAATTTCCATTTATGCGGGATTCGGCTTACGTGCTTGATGGAAATTCGGCGCCGAATTTCCATTCATCCGGTATTCGAATTACCTGCAGGATGGAAATTCGGCGCCGAATCTCCATCCACCCGAGATTCCACTTACCTGCTGGATGGAAATTCGGCGCCGAATCTCCATCCATCCGGGATTCCACCTACCTGCTGGATGGAAATTCGGCGCCGAATTTCCATCCATCCGGGATTCCACTTACCTGCAGGATGCAAATTCGGCGCCGTTTTCCCATCTGTGGAAGTTTTTATGTCGGCCAGTTTTCGGTCTGACCCCCCGACAAGACTTCCTTTGGGGGGGCCCGGATGGAAATTCGGCGCCGAATCTCCGTCCATGGGATGTTCTCTGTCGCACACTCGCCGGCCTCTGCGCCCGAGGCGACTTCATCCGGGCGTCCCCTGTTCGATATTCGGTGCCGAATTTCCGTCCGGGGGTTGAAATGTGACGGCCAACTGCAGGCCACCCCCCCCTCCCCGACTGCATCCGAACCGCCCCGGATGGAAATTCGGCGCCGTTTTTCCATCTGGGGATGTTTTTATGCCGTCCAGTTTTCGGCCTGACCCCCCGACGCGACTCCCTTTGGGGGGCCCGGATGGAAATTCGGCGCCGAATCTCCATCCAGGGGATGTTCTCTGTCGCACACACTCCGGCCTCTGCGCCCGAGGCGACTTCATCCGGGCTTCCTCTGTTGGATATTGGGTGCCGAATTTCCATTCGGGGGTAGTAATGTGAGGGCACGGTGCCGGCTTCTCCCCTTCAGCCGTCATCATCCGGACGGCCCCCCACTTTCTGACTGCATACCGTTGGCAGTTATTGCGCAAAGACCAGGGGCCGCATTCCGGAGACAAGGTTCATTAACACTCTGACTGTGGATTTTTGAGATAGTTGGCTCCCTGGATTTGGATCAGGCTTCGTCGCTCGGACAAATCGGCATCACATTCATTCCCATCGCTGCACCCCCTTCTACCAGGGAGCTTCCCCGCACGCCATCCTGGCAGTCTTGTGTGCACATCTCCCATGGCGGAAAACCCGAGCGCTACAGTGTACTGCCCTCCTCACGAGCATAGAGCTTCATTTCCGTGCAGAGGGGACACCTGCCGGGTGATGGAGAAATATCTGTGCGTTCGATACCACCTGAAACCGGGGTCGGTTTTTTTGGAGGAGGAAAGGAAGGACTCAAACGGCCTTGTTGTCGAGAGTATTGTTGTGCTCCACGATGATTTCGGCGATGGCAGGGAATGGCGAGTTCCACCATCGGACAGCGTCATATACAGGGCTGTTGGGGACTTCATTTGCCCGCCAAATGCACCGTCTATCCTGGCGCCTTCCACGAAACAATCCGCGAATCAGAGAGTGGGTACCTCAAAGAGAGAAGTCCGCAACGAAGTAAATCCAGAGCCGAACCCATCCATGAAGACGACCGAGAACCGGGTTGTTCACAACCTGTCCGACTCAGACGAGGTCATGGAAGTTCCGAGGTCGTCCAGGAGATCAGGCAAGTCCTCAATGGACGTCAGTGGAGGAGGGAGTCATATTCCTAGCACGAGCACCGCAGTTCGATCTATTCTAGAAATTCTGCGAGGGCTTCACCTGGAGGGACACCGGTCGGAGCTGGCCGGGCTGGACTACAGCAAGTTCGCAATTAAATCGGTTACATGCCTTCCCGCCGACGTCGACGGTAATATCTTCTTTGAGTTCCCTCCTCGGGCGGACTACTCGAGGGCGTCCGGAATGTTGACAGATATGGATAGAAAACATGACGGTCATCCTTGGTGCGTTACCAAAACCACCAGCATGAAGATGCTTGATGGTGTGCGGGTGCGCTACGTTGTTTGTGCGGGCGCGTTGCGGTGTTTCTCCCCAACTTGCTTCCACTTTAAATCCAGAGGTCACAGGAACGAGACCGATTGGACAGGCACAGCTCACCAACCATTTCGAGCTCAGGAGAAGGTTCCGAACTCCACATTTAAGTGTGCGCATTGCAAAGAACCACCACACTGCATGTCTGTTTGTAATGCCAAGCAGTTCTATGTGTTGCACCGTTTCCCTGACCTCACCCGAGCTTGCATACACGTTGGTTCCCATTGTCACAAATTGGCGAGGGGGAACTCGCGGGAGGCTGCCCACGAAGCAGAGCAGCTCGTTCAGGAGGAGGTTAAGTTGAGACCGGGTGCCAAACCCAAACAGATACAGCTCCAAGCCGCCCATAAGATGGCATTGGCCAGAATTATGTCGGAAGACGGCTCCGATAGAGTTCCTCTCGACGAGAAGGAAATGGAGGCATTGCTGGAGTCGGTGTCCCACGTATGTTCACCGAATGTCCGAAACCACATTGTCTCATGCAAACAGAAAATTGGGCGTGGCTCGGATATGCACTCCATTCTGGAGGTGAAGCGACGATGTGGATATGACTACATTCATGGAAGTAGGTTTCCAGGACAAAGGACTGAGGCAGATCGTTGTTTCGTATTCAAAATGTCCACGTGTGGACCTGGCAGTGGCGTCGAACTGGTCGACAGGATGACGAGTGGGAACTTTTCAAACAGTTGGGTCATGTTCGACCATATCAAGCGAATTACAAATCACCAGTGGGTGACAATGGGTGCACATGTCTACGACACCCACTGCAGGATGCTAATGACAATTGCTATTTGTGAGATGAAAGGAGAGGACACACAATCGGAGATGCTTCTTTGGCAGGGAATAAACGAACAGATGGCCAAGGCGGGATTGCCCCCTCCCAATTTCCGTGGTTTCATGGCGGACAACGCACAAGCAAATTGGGCTGCCATCCGAAGGGTGTACGGGCAAGACCCCAATGTTCCCATGGAAGGCAAGGAGAGATCTTGTGGGTTCCATTTTCTGCAGAGCCTTTCGCAGTACACAACCAGGCTCGTGGCGCCAGATTTCAGAGAGGAGCACCGTTCCATGTGCCTTGCGTGGAAGCGCGCTCCCACCTTGGATGATGCAGAGACACAGTTTGCATGCATACGGGCTTGGTGGACATCGTCAGGTGCTGTAAGGAAATCAGACGAAGGAGCAATGGTCAGTTGGCTAGCATGGTGGCATTATCGTTTCCTCCAGTTCGGCGACTATATGCGGGAGGTGAGTTGCACGAATTCGCATCCCGTTGGATATTATTCTTGGCCATATTTGTAACTTGCTTGTAACCTCAACATGTGCTTGTGCAGGAAATGTGTCTCGACTCCGACACCGACATGCCCACGACAAACATGGCCGAATCAGTGCACTCTTCCTGGCGTGCCTCCTCTGCGGCGCATCTGGTGGACATCCTCACTGCCACAACGGAGGACATTGTGAGGTCAATTATGCAGCAATGCAGGTACAACGAGTTCTTGAAAGGGAAACAGTGGGGCTTGGGGCCGGACAGGCAGGAAATGCTGATGCGGACTGCCTCCAGATCGAAGAATCCTCGGAAGTGGGCGGCGGCCTTGCGAGAGGGCCTTCGGGACACGCCATTGCTGCGAAGAGGCCAACATTTGGAAGGAGATGTTCATACCCGTCCAGTGAGACGAAGACTTGACGAGGCACCTGGCGGAGAAGAGGATTCATGGCGAGCTGACAAGAATATTCGCACGCTCCCTCGTGGTCCGGTGATGTTGTCCGAGGAGGTCTCGTCGAGCACCGGAAGTCCTGCACGTTCAAGATCGCCATCTCCTTTGAGCACAGGGCGCGTGCCCCGGCAACATAACGAGCCATCTGTAGTAAAGCAATACAACATTCCCATTGTGGAGACAAGAGTGTCGGAGTCACAGTGGAGAATTGCGAGGACATTGCCGGCATTTCGAGGGAAGTGTTGCGCCATCCGGGTGGATACGAGAGCACGCTGTGGTGAGATGATTCGGAGGAACCCACACGGTGCTGTACCTGCACCTTGTTTCAGCGGCAGATTTTTGACTCCCACATTTGCTCACGCCACAACGCAGACATTTTGGTTCTGTAGGCACGACATAATGACCTGTGTATTTGGCAAGCCCAAGTACGGGATTCAGGGAATGCTGGAGCCTCCGGGCGTCTGGCCTGTTGCACCGGGTTGCAGCCTCTCTCAGAATGAGGCGGATGCTCTATCTGCAGCAGGATTTCGAATGGTGCAACGCACAGACATCCCGGCCCACGCATTTCCGGTTCCTCAGACCCAGCCATTGCAGACTGCTCGGTCCAGTAGAGACGGATTGGACAATTCTGCACATCCCACAATGCGATTCGGAAGAGTGAAGAGACGACACCCTCCCAACAAGTTGAATGAGACTCGGATTGCCAATGCTCTTGGGATGGCTTGCACTATTCAGAGCTCCGTGGACGTACCCCCACCCGGCCTTGGGCGTGTGTATCGGATGGCAACGGTCGGCTCGGCTGTACGCGACGATGTATACACAATTACGATTGGAGTGGAGCCGACTTGCAACTGTACGGACTTCTCGTTGATGGAAGCAAAGAAGGGTTCGAAGTATTATCCGTGCAAGCATCTGTATTACATTTACCTGAAGAGGTTGAGGATGAACGTGACTATTGATGACTTTATTCATGCACCGGCGTTGAGCGTGAACGAGCTGCACAAACTCCTCCTTAGGGATTCCAGAAATCATTGATGGGGCAAACGGAATCCTCCATATGGATATTTTCAAATGCATTTTGCTGTATCAGACTTTTTTTTTGCAGTGTAATGAAATGCACCCCAAAACTCCTGGAATGAGGCAATATTCCATTCAAACTGAGATCCAACAGAAGCAGTTGTGGGGCCATTTCTGGAAAAATGGCGCCGAATTTCTCTTTTTGGGGCCGAAAACTCGCTAAGTCCCAACATGCACTGGTACCTGTGTTTGGGAAAATGGCGCCGAATTTCTCTTTTTGGGGCCGAAAACTGGCTAAGTCCCAACATGCACTGGTACCGTGTCTGGAAAAATGGCGCCGAATTTCTCTTTTTTGGGCCGAAAACTGGCTAAGTCCGAACATGCACTGGAAAAATGGCGCCGAATTACCTGTCATGAGGGGACCTATAGCCGTGGAATTCGGCACCATTTTTCGCCAGAGAGACCTATTGCCGCGAAATACGTCGCCGTTTTTTCAGGTTACGGACCCTATTACCGCGAAATTCGGCGCCATATTTGCACATGTCGCTGGGAATTGGCATGAGCGGAAGACGAAATTTCATGAGCACAACTGTCAAAAGTGCAATTTTTCCTTCAAGGGGCCGAATAATATATTTGTTTTTCCTGACACATTGCATTAAATTATTGTTTTTTATTGTTTTTTATTTTCGAAATTTGTACTTCTGCTCATGAAAACCGATTGTGTTACTACTCTGCTCATGCCGCTCATGCCGCTCATGCTCATGAAATAGCAAACCTCCATTGGTTCTCCTAGGATGACCAAAAGAACTGTTGACCAGCCCAGCAACATTGCCGAAGATATCGGGGTCACCATCACAAAATCTGATTTCAATGGGAGATAAACCCTTGTCTACGTATATCCTGTCCGTTGACACACAAAATGTAGGGTAGGATGTATGGGGCTTCGAGGCGTAATGTACGGAACTCCCCGGAGGTGTAGTATGGACCGTAGTAGGGAAACAAGTCCACCATGCTGTTTCTCCGAGGAGGAACCACAATATCATTGACCGTGAATAAACCTCGACCCATAGCAGGGTCTGTAGCGGCTCTCAAAACATACTGTCTCCCCCAATACTCGAACTCCACATTCTCTCGGATGGGGATGGGAGGGTTGAGATGATTCCTCCAACAGCGAGGCTGGACGGTCCTCAGTAACATAGTCCTATGCGCTTCCCATCGGGGGCGAGGATCCGGCTCAGGCCGCCCAAGCCGAAGGGGAGGAAACCTAGGGCGAAGCCGACCCCTCCTAGGGGTTCGGGGGGCACATGCACGTGGAGGTGGAGGTGGAGGTGGAGGTGGTACTGCTGGCGGAGGAGATGAAAGTGGAGGTGGTTGAGGATGTAATGCCGGAGGTGCAGCCGGGGGTATAATGTCCAGATCAGGTACTACCGGAGGTGGATCAAGCAAGAAACAGACGGAGGGGGGGGGGGGGGGGGCACAATTGGCGTGCAAACTGCTACTGCATGTATGGTGCGGAGAATCATCAGATGAAAACACTGGATCAGGGGGACCGCCTGAGGAAACTGGAGGGGGGGGGTGGGCCTGCTCGTCGCCGGCCATAACACCTACGACACCTACGATACCCCTCGACCCTACGCATCTCATCTATGTGGTGCTGGGGGAACCAACTGGTCACATCGGGCATATGCTCTGGCACAAATTCTGCAAGTAGACCGACGCAAAATGCCTCCTGTGTAATGTGATTGCGAGCTTGGGCATCAAGTCGTGGCTGCAATATGCGTAGTGTACGACGCATCAATACTTATGTCGTAATTTGGATTCATGTATGCTTACCAATCATACTATATTATTAGACCAAATGTATTATAAATGAATGTTAATGAGAGGGGTGGGAAAAACACTCACCTTTGCCGCATCCGCAATCATGTTCTTTTTATAATGTTTTTCGATAACATGCGGTCGTCGCCTCGGTGGTCTGGTGCCGCCCGGCGGTATCCGTTCCCAACACTTAGTGCACCAACACTCAATCCTGTCGGGGGGGTCAAAGGTGGACGTGGGTGGACGGGGTGGCTCGCGAGGGGGCAACCCGCGGCACGCCCGACTCGATCCCGGAGTGTCAACATCCGCATCACCTAAAATTTGGCCCCAGACCCTTCTACGATTGTGCCCAGTAGCATGTATTGGATCAGGTGCAATGGGTAGCTCCTCGTCACGAAAAACAGTCGCTCTAGCAGACAGTGCATGACAGGATGGCCATACAATGTGCTATACTCACAACTACGCTTGAGCAAACTACATTAGACGTTAACAACCAAGCGGAAAGATGTATGAAGGCACAGGCTGATAATCTCGAGCAGACGAAATTCATTATTGATATGAAGAATACAATCTGTCGCAACGAGAATACTTTCAAGCAATACAGGCAGGTTGAAGCTGACCAAGAGAGGTACATCCTGGAATTGCAACAAACGCTCATGTCCAATAGAAATGAACTCTCTGTGACTAACAAGGCTTGGAAGGAAGCCAATAATCTGGCTACTGCATATGCGAGTTTGGTTGAACCTCATGCGAAGCGCATGGAGGCTTTACAGCAGCAGATAGATGTGTACAGGCTCACAGAGGAGCAGACTCTCAGGGGTGCCACAAGCAACTTGGTGGATAACCACCTTATGCAGGTCTGGTTAGAACAAGGGCCGGTGGAAGGCAAAGCACCACGGAAGCTCACCCAAGGCGAGATGAATGAGCTCAGACTGCAGGTGCAGAACATTACCACAACTACTATAGACAATGTCTATAGTAGGATAGCGGAGTTACAAGAGGATGTAGACGGCCTGCAGACTCAGGTGGAGGACCTCACTTCAAATATCGACAAGAGAGTCTTTGTACCTGAGGAGCAGCTGGTGGCTTCTTATTTACATGCCAGAACTTTGGCTTTTCAATCTTCTTCGCAGGGGGTACAGGAGATGCCAGTGGTACAAGAGCCACAGACAAGTCACCAACACCACAACAAGTCACTGTGACAGTAGTTGACCCTGTTGTTACTACAGCCACACCACAGCCACCACAGCCTGAGGTATGGGGGGATGTTGCTTTTAACCCACCTAAAACTCATGCTGCACGGGAGTACAGTCGGGCTATGATTATGCCCTTCAACCAAATTCCCATTGTGTTGGATTTGGCTTGGAAGGAATTTAGTCCTCCACAGTCGTTGGCACATTACTACAGATCATGCGCATTTGGCTGCCAGTGGCAACTAGGACTAAGGTTCTTCCAAAACAATCGACCCATTGAGGATCATCACTTTGCGAGGTACTGGCATGAGGCAAGTACCATGTTGAAGGAGTTAATTGCCTTCCAAGTTGTACATGGGTACATTTATACCAAGACCAAGGAGGTACCAAGTATTGTCATGGGCTGCGGGTTATATTATGTTGCTTGTTTTCTGGCACGTTATCACATTGAGCAGCAGAAGATGCAATCGCGCTTTCTGAGTTATTCCAGTGGGGATCATTGGGTCTTACCTTCAGTGCCACCTCATATGTACCTCTATGATGCAAAGGTGATGATGCAAAAGGATTCCCAACTTTGTTCATGGTTTCATGCGGCCTGGAACAATTTGTCAACACAGAAATTCGGGCCTGACGATATTTTCTTTAAGGGCCATGAGGCATGGAAAAACTTGCACAATTCACAAGTCATTCGTACACCACTCACCTGGACAGACAAGGAGTTCAGGGTCTTCACCAATTTTGCAATTCAGCGCTTAGAACAAGTTTTACAGTTTAAACTTCCAGACATGGTGGGACCACATTGTATGCCCCAGAGGATTCCACAAAAAGTTCGGCCGTTAAAACACATGAGAGGCGATGAGGATTCTGATACTACTGATTCTTCAGCGAACTCTTTTGACATGGCAGAGGACTATGCAATTCAGATGGCAGAGAAGAAGCGACGGGGGTCTCTTATGCCTGAAAGATTACCTCGATATCAGCCAAAGAAAGGACTGACATTTCCAGGTAGTGTTCAATCATCTCCGTCAACCAGTGACAGACCTCGGGCTCGCACACAGAGTCCTTCACGAGACTCTAACCGTCAGAAGGGTGCTCGCTCACAAAGGTTTCCAAATCCCAAATAGTAAACCGTGAGGACATGGCTTTTTGAGAGGGGGAGGGGTAAATGTTAGAGGGCTGCTTGGGACTTAGACGCTTTTACGGGATCTGTGGGGTACCCTTAATTTTTACACAGACTGAGACCAACAGGAGCCTTAGCGGTGACAGCAACAGGCTTTAGGGGGGGGAGATACACAGCCCAACACAGTCCATCACAGCCCGACACAGCCGTCACAGCCAACATAGCTTCGCACAGCCAACACAGCCCGTCACAGTCCGACACAGCCCAACACAGCCAGTCACAGCCCGACACAGCCGCCACAGCTTCGCACAGCCCTACACAGCCCGACACAGCCAGTCACAGCCCGCCACAGCCTGATACAGCCAGTCACAGCTCGGCACAGCTGGGGAACAGTTATCATTGGCAGGGAACGACGGTGGGGAAACGACATTTGAAAAAGGAACGTGTACTACAGGGATGACGGTTAGTTAGGAAAGCGGTTAGAACAGCTTGTAGGTAGAAAAAGCGAAGAGCGGGGAGGTCTAGGGGGCACTACTTCTTGGAGGACTTCTGGCATCACTGGGGGGAAATGAAGCGGAGAGCGCATCTCTGAGTAGAAAGGAGGGAGAGCACGGAGTAGGAGGAGAACGATCTGTTGATGATCAATGCAAGCAATAGAGTTGTAATGTAGAGCAGATTAGAGACTCCATGGCTTCAGCCTGATACTGATAGATATTAATCTGATACATACTTCATACTCACCCTGTGTAGAGAGATCTGAGTGAAGCTGTGGAATGAATGGATGAGTTGATGGAATCCGATAGATTGCTGAAGCAATCTGATACTTAAATACCAACAGTAAGGTAACTAGCTAACATGAATACGGGAAGGAATACAAATAGGAAACACCCCCATGATACACTAGCTGTAGGTCATGACTGATTATTCTGAGCGGGCTGAGTGCTTAGAGATTTCCAACTCTTCTATCTTGGAGTTCCCACCTCGGATAGCGAAGGGATGGGTGAGTAAAAGCCGCTCGACACAAAGCAGTTCCTGTAAGCCCTCAAGAACCGCCGTATACGTCGTCTCTCTCCTCCGGTGACTATGGGTCCAACATCAGGCTCCCAATTGTCCTCCGTGACTGCAACCTTGAGCCCAATACATATATGTGGTGAGCTTCTTTCTCCTCCCCTTTTTGATGAAGCATATTTTCAGCTTTCGGATGTTGAGTCGGATATTGATGGTGGATTGGAGACAACACACGAATCCGAATTTGACGAGCACGAAAAGGCATATGGAACTTTCCATATTGACAATGATGTGGAACCACAATCGATATGTGGTACTACCTCCCCATCCTCGAGGGAGACGGGTTGATGTTTCCTCACCATCGCATCCTAATTAATACACACCACCAGCACTTTCATTTCTCAAAAACCGTTGGCAAAAAAACCCTATGCCTCAGCCTCGGGGCTTTCAAAATTGGTAAACATTTAGGCGGAGCAACCCTATGGTGCTAGAGAGCCCAAGACAATAAATCCTTCCTCACGTTCTATCTTCAGGATGCCCACACCATGGAAAAATTTACTGAGACCCAACACTTTGCGCTTATCAGATTGAACCACATTTTGGGTACGTGAATCCTAATTACACCGTTTATCCTTTCAACCCCAAGACCCACAACCAAAACCGCCAATCCAAAACCCAGCACCATAAAGAAAAACAAACACCCTAACCCAGTACCATATGAAAAAAACAAAAACAAAATAAAAACTAAGAACCCCAAAAGGCCCTAAACCCTAAACCCAAAAAGGCCGGTCGTCGCCGCCTGCGACGCCCTCACGTCGTATTTTGCGACACATTTTTTCAATTTTTACGAAGGGGGTTACACGCCGCGACGGAAAGCCGTCGCGGGCGGCGACGTGTTTTTTTTTTAATTTGTGGGGCCGGGGATCGCAAGCAGCGACGGCCCGCCGTCGCAAATACCATTTCAAAAAAAGGGCGGGGCGCAGGCGTGCGACGGTCGGGCGTCGCACGTAGGCGCCGCGCCCATTTTTTTCCTAAGTGCTTGAAGCACCTCCTTCCTCTCCCGTTTTCGTTTGATCTTTGGGAGAGAGGGAGTTCAGAGAGTGGGGTTTAGGGTGGAGGAGAAACGCACCTGCTGTTGAGCCCGAGGTGGTCGCAAGATCCCAAGGAGTTTGCCCCAACGCCCAGGTAAGCACCGCCTCCTCCCTCACTTTCTGTCTTGCTCTCTTGCCCTAAGCACGGGCTGATCTCTCTCTCCTCTGTGTGGTAGAAATGCCGCGCACATGCGGGATCTAAACGAGCTGAAGAGAGAGAGAGAGAGCCGTGGTGAGCAGGGGAGAGAGGCCCTGCAGCAGCGGCGGGGACCCGCGCCGTTGGCAGCCACGACAGCAGCGCGCTTGAAGCACCAGCAGCAGCGGCGGCCGCAGCAGCAGAGGTAGGTCAGGGTGGATCGATGGTATGTTTTGTCATGTGGGATCAAGGGAAAGATGTCGAGAGTTGTCCATAACTTGTATGTCACATCAAAAGTGAGAGAGAGAAAGGGAGAGAGAGGAACAGATGACGGAAAAAAAATTAAAATAAAAAAATTGGGGGGGGGGGGGTGACTGAGCAGAAGGGGCTGGGCTTTTGGCTCAGCCTCAAGACTTTCAAAGTTGGTAAACAGAGGTACAAGCACAATTCCCTTGATAGATTTGAAGAAAGCGTCTCTTTGGTGAGAGAACCCCGGACATCAGAAAATGAATATTGTCTTCAGGTTGCCCGCACAACGGGAAATTGCACTCTCGCTTTCCTCTCTACTTCTGTTTACTGTTCAAAGGTAGGCTACCTACCCTGATTTCAAATTTCAGTCTGGTGCCAAGAGTGGGATAGGCCCTTGAGCACATCCATGATGTCCTCCCCCATGTCACAGACTAGAAACAGGTTCAGGGAAGTTTTCTTCCTAACTTCATTTTCATCGGACAATTTTGTGGTAATAGACATGGCTTTGGACACTCTCTAAGTCAGATTTATCCAGCAAGGTCAAGACTTGTGGGTCTAGATTCAGTTCCCTGAGAATCTCTTCTACTATCTTCTGCCAGGGCTTGGCCTGTTTGATAGGGCAGTCACGTTTCCAAGATATAGAGTCGATTAACTTAGGATATCTGGTGTTGGACATATTAAGTCAGATTTATCCAGCAGGGTGAAGACTTGCGATTCTAGGTCCAGGTCCTTGAGAATCTCTTCTACTGTCTTCTTCCAGGACTTAGCCTGTTTGACAGGGCGGTGGGCGGTCATGTTTCCAAGATATAGAGTCGATTAATTTAGGATATTTGGTGTTGGACATATGCTACAGCTGACCCCACCATCTGACTTTAAACTCGTCTCGTCAGGAGCTTAAAAGAGAGGGAGAGAGAGGGGGAGAGAGGGAGAAAGGGAGAGGGAGGATAGAGAGAGGGAGTGAGAGGGAGAGATCAGGAAACAAAAAACAAAAAAAACAAAAAACAAAAAATGGGGGGGGGAGTGACTGAGCAGCTGTTGCTCAACAGCTGCAGCTGCTCAGTCACTCCCCCCCCCCCCCACCTTTTTTTTCTTTCTTCGTTGCCCCCTCTCTCCCTCTGTCTCCCTCCGTCTCCCTCCCTCCTTGGAATTGGCCGGTTTGATCTGTGTTTTTTTCCTGTTTTTCCATCTATACCGGATGGACTCTAAACAGTTTTTTCACCCACCCTATAACAATTTTTTATCCATACCGGATGAATTATCTGGGTGAACACTAAATTACAGTGGGGAGGTCTAGGGGGCACTACTTCTTGGAGGACTTCTGGCATCACTGGGGGGAAATGAAGCGGAGAGCGCATCTCTGAGTAGAAAGGAGGGAGAGCACGGAGTAGGAGGAGAACGATCTGTTGATGATCAATGCAAACAGTAGAGTTGTAATGTAGAGCAGATTAGAGACTCCATGGCTTCAGCCTGATACTGATAGATATTAATTTGATACATACTTCATACTCACCATGTGTAGAGAGATCTGAGTGAAGCTGTGGAATGAATGGATGAGTTGATGGAATCCGATAGATTGCTGAAGCAATCTGATACTTAAATACCAACAGTAAGGTAACTAGCTAACATGAATACGGGAAGGAATACAAATAGGAAACACCCCCATGATACACTAGCTGTAGGTCATGACTGATTGTTCTGAGCGAGCTGAGTGCTTAGAGATTTCCAACTCTTCTATCTTGGAGTTCCCACCTCGGATAGCGAAGGGATGGGTGAGTAAAAGCCGCTCGACATTTGGCGACCATACTGGGGAACTGGGTCATGAACAACCAGATGTGACAGACATCTGGTGGGATCATGGTGGATGGAGAATTAAAGAATTTGATGTGAATCAAATTCCCTGTGAAACTGAGAAGGAAAGATTGTCCAAACGATTCTTTCAGAGGTTCTTGGAATTGCCAGACGGTTGTAAAGAAAACATTCTTAAAAGAGTGCATGATGTTGACCCTGAATGGGGTCTGGAGAAAGGAGTGATAAAGATTTATCAGGTGGCCTGTAGAGGAAGAGCACGTTGGTTACCAACACTGGTTTATGTGATAGCATTGCTATCCATTAAGCGAGTAGAGTTTGAAGGCTGGGAGGAAAGAAAGGTGAATGTTTATACTCATATGCATGAAGAGCTTGTACTGGTAAAGAATTGGATTCCAAAGGATATTTTGTGGATCAAACTCACACCAAGAACAGCTTTCCAGACTTGTTTGCCATATGGTTATATGGTAACGGAGACTTCTAGTATAGCCAAGGGTGCATTGAAGCTTGAAAGAAACCCAGGCATATACGAGAAATATTACAGAAGAGAGTTTTGGTTATTGCCACATTAAAAGAAATGAAAGACATGGGACATGAGTGATGAAAGAGAAGCTAAACTCCAGAGATATTCAGCAAAAAGAGAAAGCTATATGAAAGCTAATTATCCATATCTTTGGGAGAGATGAATAGACATAGGGGAATCATCTGGACCTCTCACACCATTAAGATCAGAGAGTACATCACCCATACCGGAAGAACTAAAGTTGGATGCCACTCCTTCTTTTTCTTTGCAAGAAAGATTAAGGGAATTGGTACGGGAAGAAGATCAATCACGAGGTGAAAGATCTGAGGTACATCCCTGGATAAAAGATTTGACAGAAATCTTTGATAAAAGTTGGCATGGAACACCAAAAGCAGGAACTCCAGCTTCTGAAGCGGAGGGTGAAGAAGGAGGAGAGAATGTGGCAGAACCAACGGAGAGTTCAGACTCTCCAACACCATTGCAGTTGAGTTACATGAGTGAAGAAGAAACCCAAGGGCAGAACTTGGAGGATGAAAATAGAGAGAAGAAATTGGAAGAGGAAGAGTATGAAGAAGTAGACCCAACAGCTGAGGTACAGGACATCCCAACCCGTTGGACCTGGATCAAGTGGAGCACTTGGAAAGGCCAACGAAGATCTGGCTCTGGGGGGACAGAGAATGTGGGAAGTAGTGCAACTGGAGCTGGAATATCGTGGGGCCAGTAGCAGGGAGTGCTCAGTGGCCACCACTAGGTGGAAGATCCACCAGAACTACAACAGGTCCTCAAGGACCAGCACCAGCAAGGGTGCTAGCACCTGTCAGTGGGCAGAAAGTAGGGCCACAGATGGCGTTACAACCAACACGGGCAAAACCACATTTCCCAATATATTCAGGAAAAGGGGATCCCGATGTACACATTAGCCAATTTGAGCACATGTGTATAGTGAACAATGAGAATGGCGATGATGCCAAGATGAGATTGTTTCCTTGTTCACTTATCAAGAAAGCAAGTGAATGGTATGCAAGATTCCCTGATAATCATTTCCTAACCTGGAATGGCTTGAATACAGCATTCCGAAATAGGTTCAGGACAAGTAAAACTGAGGATGAAGTGTATGGAAGCTTACAACAGTTAAAGCAAAAGAAGCATGAAACTATTGAGGAGTATATGGAAAAGATGGAATTGATGATGAAAAAGCTGGCTGCTGTACCAGCACCAGGTTTACAGAAGACTTGGTTTGTGAGTGGACTAAGACCAGAGTTGCAGAAGAAAGTGGATATGTTACCCCATAATACAGTGGAGGAGGCATTTGAAACTGCAAACAGAATTGAGCAATTGGGAATGCTCAGGAGAGAGAAAAGGGATGATGAGGACTCTGAGGATGAGTCAGATGAAGAAGACAAGCAAGAACTGAAAAGGAAGAGTAAGAGAAAGGAGAAGTTGAAGAGGGATAACTATGAGAAAAGATTAGAAGAAATCTTGAAGAAGTATGCCATCTTGCACGAGTTTGAGTTTGAGGTTGTGTACAAGCCTGGTCGATTCCATCTTGTGGCAGACCACTTGTCACGCTTATCCACAGGAGAGCCAGCCATAGGAGTAGACGACCAATTACCAGATGCGAGTTTATTTGCAGTGGAGGTGCAGAGAAGTGTAGATGACTGGTTAGATTGGCAATGGCCAATCAGATACTACCTTGCTCATGGTCAGTGCCCACCAAGTTTTGGAAAGGAGCAGAGGAAGAGAATTGCTATCAAGGCTCTACCTTATACTATGGTAGGGGGCAGAATGTACAAACTTGGACCTGATGGAGTACTGAAACGATGCTTGTACCACCATGAAGTAAATAAAGTTTTGGAGGAAGTTCATAAAGGAGTGGCGGGAGGTCATTTTGGAGAAGAGACTACCAGTAGGAAGATACTACTTGCCGGTTACCGGTGGCCTACTTTGTTCAGGGATGTACACAAGTATTGTAAAACTTGTGATGAGTGTCAGAGGCTAGGACCATTGCAGAGATCTGGAAAGATGGCTTTGCATCCTACAATGCCTACTGAACCATTTCAGAAATGGGGACTGGACTTTGTTGGACCAATAAACCCACCAGCCAAGAATACACAGAACAAGTATATAATCACAGCCACTGATTATACTACAAAGTGGGTGGAAGCTAAAGCTCTGAGGGACAACACAGCTAAGTCCACAGCCAGGTTCCTGTATGAGAACATACTTAAACATTTTGGTTGTCCCCTGGAATTTATCAGTGACCAGGGAAGTCACTTCATTAATGAGACCATAGAACTTTTGACTAAGGAGTTCATGATTGTGCATAAGAAGAGTACAACCTATTACCCACAGGGTAATGGACAGGCAGAGGCTACCAACAAAATACTATGTACTATCTTGGCTAAGATAGTCAATGCGAACAGAACAGATTGGGATACAAAGCTGCTGACAGCTTTATGGTCATACATGACTTCATATAAAGTCACCACTAAGTATACACCATTCCAATTAGTTTATGGTATGGAAGCTTTACTTCCAGTGGAGTTTTGTTACCTACCATGAGAACTGAATGGGGGGAAGAATGGAATTAGAAGATTCAATTAAGGTCAGGAAACATGAATTATACCATGTGGAAGAAGTACGTGCTGATGTAGCTGACAACATGACCATAATTCAGATGAAGAAGAAGGATCAATTTGATGAAGGGAAGTTAAAGACTTTTAACATATGGTTGCCACAAAATGCTATGGATAATTTCTTGTAAGCCTGCGGGGCTTGCAAGCATCGATTAAGAGAATAGATACTCTCTATTCTTCTATCCCCGTGCCACTGCGTAAGTAGTATCGCGAGTGTATAGTCTGTTAGTTCCTCCATAGCTTCAAAGCTATAGCATTAATGGTCTGTCCCGTCGAGACGCCCGTTACTTGGAACGATGCCGACTCTTGCGCTTAAAATTCCTCCAATTTCTTGATCCTGCTTCTAGCTTATGATTGGCTGTAACTGTTGTGACTGGATTTTAGATTTAATTTCCTTCCATGGATTTTCCACTTTGGACTGTCCACTAGGATAGCACATGTGACATGGATTTCGCTTTTCGGTACTTTTAAAGGGTTCCGTTACCCTTTCCCCGTATTCATTAATGGGCCCATAATAAGTTAATGTGCCGGGTAGGTACTTTGACGGCCAATTTTGTCTTCTTCCTTGATGACACTCGCCTTTGCAATCCATGTCCGGCTGTGTGTTTTGCCCTGGCGTCCACGTGTCCATTTCTAAACGTGCCTCCGTCCACTTTTCCGCCGGCCACTGTCCGGATGTTAACCCACGTCCACCTGTCACGGATTCTATGGACTGTGTAACCCCAGTAAGCTGTGTTGAGCTGTGACAGGCTGTATCATACTGTGGTACGCTGTGATAGGCTGTGTGGCACTGTGGTAAGCTGTGATAGGCTGTGACACGCCGTGGTAGGTTGTGATAGGCTGCGTGACACCGTGATGGGTTGTGATAGGCTGTGCCGTGTCGTGTTCGGCTGTGATAGGCTGTGTCGCGCCTTGATGGGCTGTGATAGGCTGTGTCGCGCCTTGATGGGTTGTGATAGGCTGTGTTGCGTCGTGATGGGCTGTGATGGGCTATGATAGGCTGTGTCATGCTTGTACTGCCCGCCTTGGTCATATATACTCGTCCTAGCGACAAGTGCTCCATACTCCGTTGGTACCACTGGCGCAGCCCGTGACTGCTTCTGCGTTTCAACATGCAAATCATACAGCCTGTGCCTACAATAAGGTGCCACAGTCAATAGCTGTCCAATGGTAATCTCTATTTTGGTCTGGCATATTACTTCAGCCAAAGTCCCTTCATTACTTTGCATGTCTGCAACTTCTTTCTTCCTTTCATCCTCACTCACTTTTTCTTCTCCATCAGAATCAGAGGAATCTGCCACAGGAATATCAGTACTCTTCTGCATTTCCCTTATGGTATCTGCCACTTCCTTGTGCAGTTCCTTCTCATCTCTCCAAGCCTCATCATCTTCAGGCATATCACTGCCACCTTCATTATCATCATCTTCCTCAACTACTGGAGGTATTAGTTTGGCTTTGCTTCTTGTTACTATCATTGTACTTACTTCTGGTACAACACATGGCCTAACCATGTGAGCTGCCACCATTGGGCCCTCATTCACAGGAGCTCTCATCTCATTCTGGTGTCTAATCCAGAATGAACAGGCTGCCTTGCGATGTCCTGGCTGATTATAATAGTAACACAGTTCTTCACCATTGGGTCCTCGCCCTTGGTCTGCTCTTGGATTATTTCTGTAATCCTGATTCCCTAGCTGGTAATTCCCCCTTGGATTACCCTGATAGTTGCCTCTGGAATTTCCTTGGTAATTCCCTCTTGAATTACCTCTCCCTTCCATGCCATTGTTATAACACCAGGCTACCATAGTGGTCCTGATCACTGTTTCTTCTTGGCTGGGGCTGCACTTGATGCACCCTTACTTGCCTAGGTTCTCTGGCTGTTGTCCTTCTGTTGTAGTAACAATTCTCAGTAGAATGGTTATCCATTTTACAGATAGTACAGTGTTTCTCCTTCATGTGGCATTCAGTGGTGGTATGGCCTTCATTCTGGCACTTTGCACACCAAACACCCTTCCTCCAATGTGTTGCCCTGCAGGCATTTCTTCAATCGTTACAGCCAAAACCTTTCTGTGGGTCTAGAATGAAGAGAGTGAGAGGAATGGAAGAAATCAGGGTGAAGAGCACCACAATCCTGCATAAACAAACGATTGCTACTCCACAGGCGGTACAGCTACTGAAGGAGCTGCGATTAGAAGGATTGCAAAGCAAAGATTGGACATTGCACCATAGGCAGTACATGTTACAATTCTTGCAGAACTTTGAGCCTAGGACAGGAGCAACAACGGTGAAGGGAGTTGAATTAGAAGTTACTCCCCTATACCTACAGCAATTGTTTGAATTGCCATCAGGTCAGGTGCATGAGGAGGAGCACAGGGCAAGACTGCAAATAGGGGACTTATTCCAAGAAGGGAGTTTCTTTAAAACTCAGGGTTATGCTTGTACTAAGGCCGTGTACCCAGGGCTAAGAGAGGTAGGCCAGGTATTGAACGTTCTGTTTGCCATGAAATAGAACCAACAGTATTTGAGCAGATCCTTCACAGAGGAAATACTCAAAGCCCTGAAAGGAGAAGAGGTCGCTTGGGCGGACATAATGTACAACGGACTGGTAGAGGAGATGAAGAGATTACAAGGCACTGCCGCAAAGTCTCCTATCATAGTGTCTGGGCCAATCATTGCACAAATTATTCTAGACTCGTGCATACTTGATGCAAGAGAAAAGAAGGAGATGGGAGTGTTTGAGACAGCAACCACTGCCATAGAAGAGCAAGGTTCTTCACAGGGTGAAGGGGGATTGGCAGAGCATCAACAGCCTAAGAGGCAGAGGAAAGCAATCACATTAGAAGCAGAACCATTGGCTAGGAGACAGCCAGAGGAAGAAGTTACTCATACTCTTGAGCAAGAGGGGGCACAGCAGCACAGAGAGATGTGGGTACAAACAACGCAACCTGTTGAGAGAGAACAGGAGGTATTTCAGTATCACAGCCATCACAGCCAGATGATCGGCTTGTCACAGAGTTACCACAAGTTGTCCATGCAGTTCCACCACAAATAATTGATTTGGAGAAAGAAGGGTTAGATATCCCCACTACAGAACAGGTGGTGGCAGAAATTGAGAAGGGGGACCTTCTCTATGAAAATTCTGGTTTGGTCACGGAAACAGTGATTCCGGAGGTACAGCGATTGTCCAGGGGAAACCCTGTTGTTGTTGTAATACCCACACCTCTGACGGAGGTACCACAGGTAGAATGTCTAGACACTGCAGCACCTGTAGCGGATGAGGTGGTTCAGGAAGAAAATCTGGTGGGGCAATGGCCTGAATGGTTCGTGAGGCATCACACTGTTGAGGATCAGGGAGAATAGCAGCAAGCTCACCATGATGACCCTCAACAGGCCATGCTTATGAGTTCCATAAGCAGGACACTTAATTTGTTGGGCACTTATGTCAAATCCCATGTTCCAACTACCCAATTGGCAGCTTTGAGGGAGGAACTCAGGAAGGAGTTTGAGGCTTGACTTGCCACTGAGTGTGCAAACAAGGTCGATGAGGAGGTCACTCTTAAGATACAGCAAGACTTAGAGAGTACAAAAGCTGCTTTGCAATTGGCCAAGGAACAATTGATTGAGGCAGGCCTCGCGCAAGACCAGTTGCACGAAGCACATAAGCAACAACTATACCAAATGCAGGTGAAGCATGAAAGCAAGTTGCAAGAAGTGAATGCACTGCAATGGGTGACGACCCTTCTCTATGCACTTTCGGGAGTATAGAGATAGAACGTTCTCCAAAATTTATTCAATTTACATCTAGAAGTAGGAACCTCATGATTGAATGTCTAGAGGCAAATGTTTTGCCAACATTTGCACGTATTCGTAAAGTTGATCCCAAAGTCATGGACGTCCTATAGATGCAAATGATCCCATAGCTACCCTTGAAAGATGGAAAAATCTTCAATGCAACTACAAGGTGCATTATTTTGAAGGAGGTAAGAGTTTAGTTCTGAGAATTGATGCAAAAAATAGGCAAGTCCCTTGCTTGGAAAATTGGGTGTCCATCATTGCCGAATCTCACATTCAAAATGGTGACAATCACTTACCGTTGTACCAAACGCTTGCTACAGTAAAGAATACTTGGAGCAGTGATAGAAGACAAGGTGGTATTCCACCATCATTTGTCAAACAATGTATTACATCATGTAATGTGTGTAACAAGTCGTTTTGGGACGAGGTTTACAATGTTTCCCAAGAGTCTTTGGAGATGACCCTTGATGAAATTTGCACGAAACATGGTGTGTCGACACGTGTGAAGTATGCAAAGACACGTGAGATGAAACGCATTATGGTATTTCAATGTCATCGAAGTGGAAGAAAACGCAATTGAAAATGGAACAAGAACGCCCCACAAGATACGTCACATGATAGACGGGCAAGAATATCAAAAAAATGCAATTGCGAGTTTCTTCTTAAAGTTGTGATTCGTTTACAAGAAGAAATGGACAGTGAGAAGACCAATCTTGAAGAACCAGTTACTATATATGTTCATAATAAGCATAGTGGACATCGTCCCGGGTCTGAAGGTGACAAGTTTTTTCTACCGGTGCTAATGTAATTGCTTTTGCAATGGAGAAATTGACTCGAATGGTATCAACTTCAACGGTTGCGCTTGCAAGTACGAGGGATGACCAATACATTCAAGCTATGGTTTCCGACTTGGAGCATGCTACATACCGGTTTTTCCTCATTCCTAAAGAAGTGGAGCAATTGGCTTATTCAATGCGGTTGAATGATAAGTTTCTTGCTCGAATGATTTGTTTATACCTACATAATAATTGATATTTCGATCGAGTCTCGCATGTTTATAATGGATGTTTATAATGTGGATTGTGGTAGATGCATTGTGTGCCAACGATTGGGATGCTGCTCAAGTAGAAGTATCTAGACTTCAACAACAAAGGAAGGTTATTTTTTTATCAACCTTATTGTCCCACTCATCGCGACCCTAGGAAAAGGCCATTTGTTGCGGTTATACAAGACGATTTTGTGGCGACTAATGCTAGAAGATTTTCTAGTGGACAATCATGGGCATTTGATTCTACTTTCAAAACAAATCTATATGACCTTCCATTGTATGCCGCCGTTGTCCCAAATCAAATGGGTCGTGGCATGCCAATGTTCCAAAGACAAAGATAGTGGACAAGAAGGGATGACGATAGAGCTTGCCTTAAAAAGTGTGTTTTCCAATATTGGGAACGTGAGACCTTCAGCCATTGTCATAAACAAATGCAAGACAAATGTCAATTCCATTAATGCGGTTGTGGGGGCTGATCCATACTGTTGGAAAGATGGGATTATTTGGCAAAGAACAAGTTGCGGGAAGAGTAGTCTTATGTCGTTTCCATGTCATGAAAGCATGGAGTGAAAACCTATTACCTCGTGTTCCCTCGAAGAAAGGACGACGTTGTGACATCGTTTGCACGAACTAATGTTTTGTGCCAATGAGGCTATGTTTGATGCGAACTTGGAGAAGTTTTACAATGATTTCAAGCATTTGCAAGGGGCGGAAGAATAAATACGAACCGGTTGGGCTAATGAAGGACTTGTTTGGAGAAAGATGTGGCCAACATTTGGAAGACTATTTGCGTATGGAGGGATGGACACGACCAATCATGTGGAACGCCATTGGGAATGGATAAAATATACGTTACTTGGAGGCAAAGTCAATCGATCCATTCGAGACCTCATTGTGGCAATCATTGGGAGTGCCGCTGATGGCACACGCATAGGTGGACCAACATTGAGAGCTTATTTCAAGCAATGTCAAGCTATGGGTAAGAATGATCCGAAATATATGGCAATATGTTTAAGTGTTGTTCAATTTACTAGTGTTGTTTATTTTTATTTTTACTTTCACCATTTTTCATCTAAATGTTTGCATATCATGGATTGTAGATGATTCCGGAAGATTTGCAAGAAGGGCAAATGACAAATTTCATCGTCATCGACTGGCGGGCGGTCAACGGTTATTTGACTCATACAACTCAAATCCAAATGGAGTCATCAAAGTGGTGGATCAAGCTCTATTATTATTTCAAGTGACAAGTGAAAATTCAACAAACCATTGGTACAACGCGTCCTTGAGTTCTCACTATTGTGATTGTCCGTCTATGTACAGCTCATGTAAACATATCATTGGAGTTCAATTGATAGCAAAGACATATTTATCGAATTCCAACACAAATGAATGTTTTCCAACTTCCAAATTGACGAATAAGGCCATGGCGGATGATGAGACGTACCAATGTCACGTGGACGAAGAAATGTCTAATATGGAGACAACAAGTGAGTGTCATATTGCACCCAAAGTCCTTCAACTCATTGATGATTTGGAGTTGGAGCTTGTCAACCTACGAAGTCGAATTGAGGATTATTGTGATGAAGAATTTATATGTAAAATGGAGGTGATAAAAGAGTGTACTACGTCCCTTGCCAAACCTTTCACTTTCGATCGACTTTCTACAATATCGCTCCCCTCCAAGGGTTCTATACATGCTATACAAGAAAATGTGAGGAGGACACGAATGGGCCATGGCAATTCCAAGAAGCGCGCTGCAATACAAAATGATGTAGTTGATCAAGCTCGTCCGGAAGCTAAACGACCATCGCATATGATAATATCACGGTCTAAGCAAAAACGTATGATTATTCCAAAAATTCCCAAAGTGAAATGTACCGTGTGTTTCACAAATACACGAGTTGAAAAGGGCGATGTGACCGTATCATGTCGAAATTGTGACCTTACTTTGCCGGTGAGATAAACATGACTACACTTTCATTTAATGTTTTGGCAAATGTTACATGATCACATATTTGAAGTGACATTATTTTTTGCACTTCATTGTATGTTGATATTCACTATCAACAACTCGCAAGAAATGACCATCTACATATGATTAACGTTTTGCCTTGCACATTTTTGTTTGTACATCTTCTTTCTCCTCATTATATATATATATATGTAGCTCAATAGTTGATCATGTGGGCCATATATCTCTAAAAATGCGATTCATTATGGATGGAAGATGTATGTATCGGTCCATGAAAGTGTCATATCCAAGCTACATAGGGCCATAAATCTGAAGATGACTGCAAGTGTAAGTGTCAATGAACATGAAGAGGAACCATACACTTTTATGAATATGACCCAAACCATGGAAGCTTGAGACAATATTGACTAACTTATACAACACTTCCAAACTAATTTATATACATTTTCTTTTATGTGTATGGTGGGATGTGTAAACATAGCAAGTGTAAGTGTCAATGAATATGAAGAAGAGCCATACACTTTTATAAATATGATCCAAACCATGGAATCTTCAGACAATATTAACTAAACTTATATAACACTTCCAAACTAAGTTATATACATTTTTTATTATGTGTATGGCAGAATGTGTAATCATATTATTATACATATGTAGTTATATTTATGTACAACCACATAAGACCTAAATATATTACATTATACATTCAAACATTTGTGGAATTGATTTGAGTATCACGTGTCTGTTCACAAAGAAATGTCTCATCATCTAAACTTTCTTGGAACTCTTTCCTCTTGAACTTCCTCCCCTTGCTCGTTTTCCTCCCCTTCCTCGTTTTCCTTTTTTTCCTCCTTTATCTCCTCTTGTATTTCTCTCTTCCGGGGAAAACTCCCATTCTACCTCTTCTGTTCCTTCTTCCTCATGCACTCTCTTTCTAGCCCGCTCCTGTGCCTCACGCACTTTGTGAGGGTGCATCCTACTTTTAGTCCTCTCATTTCTTTCATCCACTCTTCTTTGTTTTCCCACAAAAGCTTCGCATATAAGTAATCGTTGGCTTTGAGGAGAAGCCCAAGCGCGCCTGCTCGATCATCCACGCCATCCTCCCAACCGTCCTCTGTAGACACAAAAAGTCAAGATATAACTAACAAACAAATTATGAGCCTAAATAAATGATCAATCAACACCAACACATGAATTGATGATGAGCTCAAAAATAGTTTACATACCATTGAAGGTGTCGATGGTGGCATTCAATGACTCTTGTTCTTCCACGTTTGCAAGAGACTGTTGGTAGTAGGCGAAGCCCGTGCAAATCACTGTGGTCAATCAATGGTCATGCATATTGAGGGGAGACACCAACATATGATGATGTTTGGTACGAACTCCCTTCAAACAATTCACAAAACCCGCGCGCATAGCCATCACCAAAGGGCAAGCTTGTATATCTGCCCTCATGTCACCTAGTTTCCCAACCCTCTCTCTCTCCCTCTCAAAGGGGGCTGCTATTTCATGAGCCATGAGCCATGAGCAGAGTCGTAAGTGTGGAAAAAAACATGAGCAGCACTATTTTCCGGAAATGAGTGTCCGCGGGAATAGGGTTTAGGGTGCCACGGTCATAGGGGGAGAAGGACCTCCCGATGAAGGAGGTTCGGCAATGTTATTTAGAATTATATATTGAAAGGCAATGTTTCGCGAATGGTAGGGTGGTACTGCTCTGTACAATGGGGGCCCATTTCAGCCTACCAGCCACTTGCAAAATCCACCCACACTCCCAATCCCAAACGAAATGAGCAATGACGCATTCTCGGAACGATGGACACAGAATAGAATAAAAAGAGGGCACAATGAGGTTTTTATTGATCCACATGAATTGCATTTGAAGCACGTCTACTGTGCTGATTGTGCAATCAAATCTTTAGCCCTGTGCCTACTGAATACAAGTCACGTTGTCAATGGGACTTCGACTGCTCTCAGAACTAGCTCATGAGTCATGGGGCTCCTCCAGGTAAAGTCGATTGCAGCCGTTGTACCGCCCCTAGTGATGTTCACCACAATGTCCTGCCCTTCAATCATACCACCATCGAATATGGAAATCTTCACGTTTTCGTCGTCCACACCAATGCGAATGTCCCCATACAATGGAGAAGAGGAGCGCACTCCTTCAGGAGAATAGGTCTCTCCGATGGAGTCCACCCATGTCCAGTGGCAGCAGTTCCACCGCAACAGCATAGCAGTGCGCCTTCTTCTGCATGGGTGACCATCGTAGCTGGGAAAATCGGAATCGAGGATGCGCAGGAGCCACGGACTCCTCAGACCAAGATCGTCACCCTGCTCGAAGGCGTAGTGGCCTAGGATATACTCAAAAGCCACCAATGTTTCCACAATCGAACCAGTATCTTCTCTGTAATCTGTGTACCAGATAACAATGTCTCCCGATGTGGCCGAATACATTGCATAATCGATGCCTCCAAATGGGCAGTCGTCCCGGTTCCGGAAGCACGGCATCCTTGCAAAGGAGGACCTGAGGACGACTTGGATGCCGATGACCTTGCGGACAGCTACGAAGCCCTTAGATTTTGGAAATGATGCGAAGCGGAAGAGCAGTCCGGCCTCCAATAATGGAGCATATGGGTCCCACGTACCCACCGACGGAGGTGGAACGTGTTCATCACGCCAGCGGTGGATGAACCCATACATCTTTCTCATCAACAAGTTATAGTTTGAGATCTGCCACCGAAGTCCATCCCCCCGGATGGAAATTCGGCGCCGCATTTACATCGAAGAGGGGATGGACTTCGTCGTGTCCAGTGGCTATCGGCCCACCTGGCAGTGACTGCCCATAGTTTGCATGGCAGGGTAGGAAACTGAAACGGCTACATTCATGCAGCAGCCAATCTTCATCGGTCCAGGATCCTGTAGGGGGGAAATTTAAATGTGCCCTGGAGTGTTTGTGAGGAATTGCAGCGTTAGCTTGAACTTTTTCCAGCCACCGCGCTGCTCCTCCTCCATCCGGGAGCTGCTGTCATTGAGCGTACTCTGCTACTCTTTTTCAAGGATGTCGTGCCGCCGAAATCCAGCCGACTGCCCTTATCATGGCCACGATTATGCTATGTTCAAACCAGAATCAGGAGACATCATTGTCTGGCTCTCTGTTTTCACAGACGCTGCTGGAATCAAGCAAGAGTCTTTGCGCGCAATGGAGTATCTGGAGGGCTATTACCGCTTTGAGCGAGGTGAGGGCGAGGGTCAATGCGGTCCGTGGGTCCTGAAAATTGTTGACCTCAATATACCAAGCTAGAAAGGGATGCCGGACAGATCACGCACGGCCTCGCTTTGGCGCTGGAACTGCTGCCAGTGGACCAGGGAGGACGGCACCGGGGAAAACTATGTACGTGCAGATCACTCCGCTCTTCCAGTGTATGGAGACATTCGGCTGAGTTGCGAAGACGAATCGCATGGGCACATGAGGCCCACAGTGACCTTGTCAATGTATGATGGTGGTATCATTGATGGACATGACATTGTCATCGGCTCCAGCAAGGGCAGCAGAACGACCGAATTGCAGTTTACCTCGAGGTGCCGCAACAGTGATGAGCTTGTTTTGAGGGGTATCGAAGTTCCGTCGACTTGGTGAAGCCCATGTAGAAGGAGGAAGGGCTTAGTTTTGTCTGCAGTTGGTAAATGTGAGACATCGTGTCCGATCAATAAACCCATCGTACCTCACTTCTGTATGATTGTGTTTCATTCTGTTGAATAACTGTCGGAATTGGCCCACTGTTTACAATTTGATGTCTCATTTCTACAATTTGTCTGTCCAGATGAATATACCAGAGTAACCGGTATGAGAGTCATGTGCCAAGAATATACCAGAGTAACGCCATGTCGGCATCGAAATGCGGCACCGCATTTCCATGTCGGACATTGGAATGCGGCGCCGCATTTCCATGCCGACATGGAAATGTATGAACCGCATTTCAGTGTCGGACAATGGAATGCGGTGCATCATTTCCGTCCAGGTACACGAAATACCAACACGGGTCTATAAATTGGACAGACAACGAGGTTGGCATTGCAAATGCGGCGACGCATTTCCAGCTTGGCAATGGAAACTTCTTTTTGGACAAGGGAATGCGGTGCCGCATTTCCGTCCAACACTTCGAAAAGTGCACCCATTTCCGACCAGCTCGATGGAATGCGTTACCGCATTTCCGTGAGAGGGTCTGCAAATGGACAAATTGCGATGTCCGTTCTGGAAATGCGGCGCCGCATTTCCATGTCCGTCATCGACTTTTTTTTGACAATGGAATGCGGTGCCAATTTTTGCTGATGGGCCTGCAGTTCAAACAACGACCATCCCCAATATGGAAATGCGGTACCGCATTTCCAATTCCGCCATCTGGACCTCCTTGTTCGACCTCCTTGTTCGACCTCTGTAAGCGTGGTGGCATCCATGCAATGAGCGGGAGAAGCCAAAACTGGCGTGTGGACAAAAGGAAATTTTGGAAATGCGGCACCGCATTTCCAATCGGCCGATTACTTTTTACTATGCCAACATTGAAATGGAAAATTTAGTCCCTCCCCTGTTTTGGAAATGCGGTGCCGCATTTCCAAAAGAGGTTTTTAGAGTTGCCAAAATTTTGGAAATGCGGTGCCCCATTTCTGATTTTGGGAGCGTCGTGGTTTGGGCGATTGTGTGGCTGGAATGCACACTGGAGAGGGGTCACGAATGTCGGGGAGATTTTCCTTTATATACTCTGGAAGAGAATTTACATTTACAGAGACTTCATTAAAATTCTATTAATCTTGAAAATCATCCGAATCCTCATCCTGTTCTAGACTGTCCTGCTCCGCCTCCACCCCCTCAGTGCCTTTCTCATCTCCAGCGGACTGCTCGTTGGCCAGGCTTTCGAAAATCCCATCTTCCCCTTGCGGAACTGTCCATCTCACCTCCGTTGGGTCGTCTTCCTCCCTGTCTGCGTCGCTCTCATCCGCTGAATCACATATGTACTTTCGTACCCGTCTACCTGTCTGAGGTGCTGCCAACTCTTTCCTTATCCTTCTGTCCCCCTAGCCCTCTCCAAAATCTGCTCTACTTTACTGGGATTCTCACTTCTTCTAATCGCTGTATTTGCGAGTTTAGCTGCATAACTAGGAAGGGAGTAATCCCTCACCGGGCTCGTCATGAAGTCGGCCCTCGCAAAGAACGGGACATTCTTCCTGGCAGGAAGTGTAGGCCCTACATGTTTCGACCCGGACCCTGCAATCCTGCACATGACAATCATCAACGAGACTAATGAGAACCACAATCGAGAAATTCGTTTGACAAAAATGACCCAGAAGGCTTTGCAAACTTACAATGTTTGCACTCACTCGTATTCCGGGTTCTCCGCCGCATCAATGTCCACTGTGTCTTCCTCGGACTCCGATGAATCCGAGGAGACTTCCGCTCTGTTGGGAGCCTTAACATTCCGTTGCAGCCCTTCCAGATGGGATCCCCACACGGATGAATCCTCCTCGTAGGCAAAGAGGTGCCAGTCGGAAAACCGCCCAGCCCACATGAGGCACATGTTACAATGCCATCCACACATTACCACATGGCGCTTCAGATGTTGCGAACTACATCCTAACGAGAATTTGCAGAACAGCATAGATCAAGATTCTGCATACCTGTCCCACAGATGAGGTCGAGCACTATGCCCTCCACGTCTGTGCATGTCTCCATAATTGTCTGAATGAAGGCAGGGCTCCGAATCCGTGAGTACCGCAGGGGTTCCGTTGAAGTGAGGCTATGAGGGAGAAGTTCCTTGGGAACGTTGTTGAACAGAACGTCGTAATCGAGGGGGTCGCAGTTCGGGTCAACCTTTCCTCCCTCCTTCCGGAAAGCAAAGGTGGAGTTCTCCTTCACAAAGCAGTATGCATCGAGCTGCTTCGTCTGCATACACAGGGGGGAACGATTAGAAACCGAATGTGGCACCGCATTTGAAAACACCCAAGCAAATGAATGGACGAGTGCCAGTGTCGTAATCACCTTCTTCCCTTCTGACCGAAGGCCCAGTGTGTTGATGCACGTCCACTTCTTTTTCAGAATCGGGACGGCGCTCTTGCGGGTCCACTTCGCAATTCCTGTCTGAGTGTTTTTTCCTCTGCTCGCCAGGACAACCACACAGCCTCTGTCGTCCAACACCATGCGGGCAAGCCCGAATCCTTTCTTTCAAAAGTCCTCCGAGTACCTGTTCCAAGATGGCAAAGCTTACAGTCCTTCCACAGGCTCTCCGTCCGGAATATCCAAGATGATCATATCGCAAGACCACTCGGTGGCATTTCCGCCCCTCCTACAATCCTTGTCTGCACACACCCTCTCAAAGAACGAGACCATATTCTGAAATCCTGGGGTGTCGGAAGGCTCTTCGACAGTCGCCGTCTTCAGTGCTCTGCCCTTCAGACCCTCCATGGTCTTCATGTATGCCAACTTGGCTGCCCGTCCATCCAAAGCCGCCAAGAAACTCTCATTTACACACTGGACTACTGTTTCGGGAGCCACTTTCGGCCTCTTCATTTCCACCGGCTCGAAAGGGTGCCCCCCTGGGGGGTTGAAGAGTGCCTTCTTTGCCGAGCCAGTTCTCGTGCCTCTCATGACAACGGTGGGCACAGGGGAGGCAGCCTGCGTTTGGGGGGGTGGGCTGGTTGCAAAGTCTCCATCGGAGTCCTCTTCCTCACCCTCTTCCTGAACAGGCTGTTTCTGCTTCTTCGTTTTGGCGGGTGTCACAACAGCTGCTCCTTGCTGGCGAGTCCTCTTCTTCGACCCCTTCTGTTGGGCCTGCACAGCTGCATCCACCGTCTTTTGTGCCATCTCAGCTGCCTTTCTGGATTCTTCCAGAGCAGCAGATTCCTTTGCCGACTTTGGCCCAGCAGGGACACGTCTTTCCTTTCTCTTCTCTTCTGCCAAGGCGTGCAGATCTTTCTCAGACTCGTCAACAATACCGCCAGACATATCCAGGTACCAGGGGCATCCAACAAGATGCGCGGGATGCCATTGTTTCTGCATCTCAGGTGTGTAGACACAGCTTGGGCCCGCCACGGTCCAAGCCATGAAGAACGGGGGCTCTTGAGCCAGGGCCCCTGTCTGAAGGAGCACGTATTTCATATACCTGCAGGGCAGTCAGCATGCGTGAGCATAAGATTGGACGAACCTACTCACAGAGTACCACCGAAAACATAAAATGCGAATGAGCTTGCTACAGTAAAGAATACTTGGAGCAGTGATAGAAGACAAGGTGGTATTCCACCATCATTTGTCAAACAATGTATTACATCATGTAATGTGTGTAACAAGTCGTTTTGGGACGAGGTTTACAATGTTTCCCAAGAGTCTTTGGAGATGACCCTTGATGAAATTTGCACGAAACATGGTGTGTCGACACGTGTGAAGTATGCAAAGACACGTGAGATGAAACGCATTATGGTATTTCAATGTCATCGAAGTGGAAGAAAACGCAATTGAAAATGGAACAAGAACGCCCCACAAGACACGTCACATGATAGACGGGCAAGAATATCAAAAAAATGCAATTGCGAGTTTCTTCTTAAAGTTGTGATTCGTTTACAAGAAGAAATGGACAGTGAGAAGACCAATCTTGAAGAACCAGTTACTATATATGTTCATAATAAGCATAGTGGACATCGTCCCGGGTCTGAAGGTGACAAGTTTTTTCTACCGGTGCTAATGTAATTGCTTTTGCAATGGAGAAATTGACTCGAATGGTATCAACTTCAACGGTTGCGCTTGCAAGTACGAGGGATGACCAATACATTCAAGCTATGGTTTCCGACTTGGAGCATGCTACATACCGGTTTTTCCTCATTCCTAAAGAAGTGGAGCAATTGGCTTATTCAATGCGGTTGAATGATAAGTTTCTTGCTCGAATGATTTGTTTATACCTACATAATAATTGATATTTCGATCGAGTCTCGCATGTTTATAATGGATGTTTATAATGTGGATTGTGGTAGATGCATTGTGTGCCAACGATTGGGATGCTGCTCAAGTAGAAGTATCTAGACTTCAACAACAAAGGAAGGTTATTTTTTTATCAACCTTATTGTCCCACTCATCGCGACCCAAGGAAAAGGCCATTTGTTGCGGTTATACAAGACGATTTTGTGGCGACTAATGCTAGAAGATTTTCTAGTGGACAATCATGGGCATTTGATTCTACTTTCAAAACAAATCTATATGACCTTCCATTGTATGCCGCCGTTGTCCCAAATCAAATGGGTCGTGGCATGCCAATGTTCCAAAGACAAAGATAGTGGACAAGAAGGGATGACGATAGAGCTTGCCTTAAAAAGTGTGTTTTCCAATATTGGGAACGTGAGACCTTCAGCCATTGTCATAAACAAATGCAAGACAAATGTCAATTCCATTAATGCGGTTGTGGGGGCTGATCCATACTGTTGGAAAGATGGGATTATTTGGCAAAGAACAAGTTGCGGGAAGAGTAGTCTTATGTCGTTTCCATGTCATGAAAGCATGGAGTGAAAACCTATTACCTCGTGTTCCCTCGAAGAAAGGACGACGTTGTGACATCGTTTGCACGAACTAATGTTTTGTGCCAATGAGGCTATGTTTGATGCGAACTTGGAGAAGTTTTACAATGATTTCAAGCATTTGCAAGGGGCGGAAGAATAAATACGAACCGGTTGGGCTAATGAAGGACTTGTTTGGAGAAAGATGTGGCCAACATTTGGAAGACTATTTGCGTATGGAGGGATGGACACGACCAATCATGTGGAACGCCATTGGGAATGGATAAAATATACGTTACTTGGAGGCAAAGTCAATCGATCCATTCGAGACCTCATTGTGGCAATCATTGGGAGTGCCGCTGATGGCACACGCATAGGTGGACCAACATTGAGAGCTTATTTCAAGCAATGTCAAGCTATGGGTAAGAATGATCCGAAATATATGGCAATATGTTTAAGTGTTGTTCAATTTACTAGTGTTGTTTATTTTTATTTTTACTTTCACCATTTTTCATCTAAATGTTTGCATATCATGGATTGTAGATGATTCCGGAAGATTTGCAAGAAGGGCAAATGACAAATTTCATCGTCATCGACTGGCGGGCGGTCAACGGTTATTTGACTCATACAACTCAAATCCAAATGGAGTCATCAAAGTGGTGGATCAAGCTCTATTATTATTTCAAGTGACAAGTGAAAATTCAACAAACCATTGGTACAACGCGTCCTTGAGTTCTCACTATTGTGATTGTCCGTCTATGTACAGCTCATGTAAACATATCATTGGAGTTCAATTGATAGCAAAGACATATTTATCGAATTCCAACACAAATGAATGTTTTCCAACTTCCAAATTGACGAATAAGGCCATGGCGGATGATGAGACGTACCAATGTCACGTGGACGAAGAAATGTCTAATATGGAGACAACAAGTGAGTGTCATATTGCACCCAAAGTCCTTCAACTCATTGATGATTTGGAGTTGGAGCTTGTCAACCTACGAAGTCGAATTGAGGATTATTGTGATGAAGAATTGATATGTAAAATGGAGGTGATAAAAGAGTGTACTACGTCCCTTGCCAAACCTTTCACTTTCGATCGACTTTCTACAATATCGCTCCCCTCCAAGGGTTCTATACATGCTATACAAGAAAATGTGAGGAGGACACGAATGGGCCATGGCAATTCCAAGAAGCGCGCTGCAATACAAAATGATGTAGTTGATCAAGCTCGTCCGGAAGCTAAACGACCATCGCATATGATAATATCACGGTCTACGCAAAAACGTATGATTATTCCAAAAATTCCCAAAGTGAAATGTACCGTGTGTTTCACAAATACACGAGTTGAAAAGGGCGATGTGACCGTATCATGTCGAAATTGTGACCTTACTTTGCCGGTGAGATAAACATGACTACACTTTCATTTAATGTTTTGGCAAATGTTACATGATCACATATTTGAAGTGACATTATTTTTTGCACTTCATTGTATGTTGATATTCACTATCAACAACTCGCAAGAAATGACCATCTACATATGATTAACGTTTTGCCTTGCACATTTTTGTTTGTACATCTTCTTTCTCCTCATTATATATATATATATGTAGCTCAATAGTTGATCATGTGGGCCATATATCTCTAAAAATGCGATTCATTATGGATGGAAGATGTATGTATCGGTCCATGAAAGTGTCATATCCAAGCTACATAGGGCCATAAATCTGAAGATGACTGCAAGTGTAAGTGTCAATGAACATGAAGAGGAACCATACACTTTTATGAATATGACCCAAACCATGGAAGCTTGAGACAATATTGACTAACTTATACAACACTTCCAAACTAATTTATATACATTTTCTTTTATGTGTATGGTGGGATGTGTAAACATAGCAAGTGTAAGTGTCAATGAATATGAAGAAGAGCCATACACTTTTATAAATATGATCCAAACCATGGAATCTTCAGACAATATTAACTAAACTTATATAACACTTCCAAACTAAGTTATATACATTTTTTATTATGTGTATGGCAGAATGTGTAATCATATTATTATACATATGTAGTTATATTTATGTACAACCACATAAGACCTAAATATATTACATTATACATTCAAACATTTGTGGAATTGATTTGAGTATCACGTGTCTGTTCACAAAGAAATGTCTCATCATCTAAACTTTCTTGGAACTCTTTCCTCTTGAACTTCCTCCCCTTGCTCGTTTTCCTCCCCTTCCTCGTTTTCCTTTTTTTCCTCCTTTATCTCCTCTTGTATTTCTCTCTTCCGGGGAAAACTCCCATTCTACCTCTTCTGTTCCTTCTTCCTCATGCACTCTCTTTCTAGCCCGCTCCTGTGCCTCACGCACTTTGTGAGGGTGCATCCTACTTTTAGTCCTCTCATTTCTTTCATCCACTCTTCTTTGTTTTCCCACAAAAGCTTCGCATATAAGTAATCGTTGGCTTTGAGGAGAAGCCCAAGCGCGCCTGCTCGATCATCCACGCCATCCTCCCAACCGTCCTCTATAGACACAAAAAGTCAAGATATAACTAACAAACAAATTATGAGCCTAAATAAATGATCAATCAACACCAACACATGAATTGATGATGAGCTCAAAAATAGTTTACATACCATTGAAGGTGTCGATGGTGGCATTCAATGACTCTTGTTCTTCCACGTTTGCAAGAGACTGTTGGTAGTAGGCGAAGCCCGTGCAAATCACTGTGGTCAATCAATGGTCATGCATATTGAGGGGAGACACCAACATATGATGATGTTTGGTACGAACTCCCTTCAAACAATTCACAAAACCCGCGCGCATAGCCATCACCAAAGGGCAAGCTTGTATATCTGCCCTCATGTCACCTAGTTTCCCAACCCTCTCTCTCTCCCTCTCAAAGGGGGCTGCTATTTCATGAGCCATGAGCCATGAGCAGAGTCGTAAGTGTGGAAAAAAACATGAGCAGCACTATTTTCCGGAAATGAGTGTCCGCGGGAATAGGGTTTAGGGTGCCACGGTCATAGGGGGAGAAGGACCTCCCGATGAAGGAGGTTCGGCAATGTTATTTAGAATTATATATTGAAAGGCAATGTTTCGCGAATGGTAGGGTGGTACTGCTCTGTACAATGGGGGCCCATTTCAGCCTACCAGCCACTTGCAAAATCCACCCACACTCCCAATCCCAAACGAAATGAGCAATGACGCATTCTCGGAACGATGGACACAGAATAGAATAAAAAGAGGGCACAATGAGGTTTTTATTGATCCACATGAATTGCATTTGAAGCACGTCTACTGTGCTGATTGTGCAATCAAATCTTTAGCCCTGTGCCTACTGAATACAAGTCACGTTGTCAATGGGACTTCGACTGCTCTCAGAACTAGCTCATGAGTCATGGGGCTCCTCCAGGTAAAGTCGATTGCAGCCGTTGTACCGCCCCTAGTGATGTTCACCACAATGTCCTGCCCTTCAATCATACCACCATCGAATATGGAAATCTTCACGTTTTCGTCGTCCACACCAATGCGAATGTCCCCATACAATGGAGAAGAGGAGCGCACTCCTTCAGGAGAATAGGTCTCTCCGATGGAGTCCACCCATGTCCAGTGGCAGCAGTTCCACCGCAACAGCATAGCAGTGCGCCTTCTTCTGCATGGGTGACCATCGTAGCTGGGAAAATCGGAATCGAGGATGCGCAGGAGCCACGGACTCCTCAGACCAAGATCGTCACCCTGCTCGAAGGCGTAGTGGCCTAGGATATACTCAAAAGCCACCAATGTTTCCACAATCGAACCAGTATCTTCTCTGTAATCTGTGTACCAGATAACAATGTCTCCCGATGTGGCCGAATACATTGCATAATCGATGCCTCCAAATGGGCAGTCGTCCCGGTTCCGGAAGCACGGCATCCTTGCAAAGGAGGACCTGAGGACGACTTGGATGCCGATGACCTTGCGGACAGCTACGAAGCCCTTAGATTTTGGAAATGATGCGAAGCGGAAGAGCAGTCCGGCCTCCAATAATGGAGCATATGGGTCCCACGTACCCACCGACGGAGGTGGAACGTGTTCATCACGCCAGCGGTGGATGAACCCATACATCTTTCTCATCAACAAGTTATAGTTTGAGATCTGCCACCGAAGTCCATCCCCCCGGATGGAAATTCGGCGCCGCATTTACATCGAAGAGGGGATGGACTTCGTCGTGTCCAGTGGCTATCGGCCCACCTGGCAGTGACTGCCCATAGTTTGCATGGCAGGGTAGGAAACTGAAACGGCTACATTCATGCAGCAGCCAATCTTCATCGGTCCAGGATCCTGTAGGGGGGAAATTTAAATGTGCCATGGAGTGTTTGTGAGGAATTGCAGCGTTAGCTTGAACTTTTTCCAGCCACCGCGCTGCTCCTCCTCCATCCGGGAGCTGCTGTCATTGAGCGTACTCCGCTACTCTTTTTCAAGGATGTCGTGCCGCCGAAATCCAGCCGACTGCCCTTATCATGGCCACGATTATGCTATGTTCAAACCAGAATCAGGAGACATCATTGTCTGGCTCTCTGTTTTCACAGACGCTGCTGGAATCAAGCAAGAGTCTTTGCGCGCAATGGAGTATCTGGAGGGCTATTACCGCTTTGAGCGAGGTGAGGGCGAGGGTCAATGCGGTCCGTGGGTCCTGAAAATTGTTGACCTCGATATACCAAGCTAGAAAGGGATGCCGGACAGATCACGCACGGCCTCGCTTTGGCGCTGGAACTGCTGCCAGTGGACCAGGGAGGACGGCACCGGGGAAAACTATATACGTGCAGATCACTCCGCTCTTCCAGTGTATGGAGACATTCGGCTGAGTTGCGAAGACGAATCGCATGGGCACATGAGGCCCACAGTGACCTTGTCAATGTATGATGGTGGTATCATTGATGGACATGACATTGTCATCGGCTCCAGCAAGGGCAGCAGAACGACCGAATTGCAGTTTACCTCGAGGTGCCGCAACAGTGATGAGCTTGTTTTGAGGGGTATCGAAGTTCCGTCGACTTGGTGAAGCCCATGTAGAAGGAGGAAGGGCTTAGTTTTGTCTGCAGTTGGTAAATGTGAGACATCGTGTCCGATCAATAAACCCATCGTACCTCACTTCTGTATGATTGTGTTTCATTCTGTTGAATAACTGTCGGAATTGGCCCACTGTTTACAATTTGATGTCTCATTTCTACAATTTGTCTGTCCGGATGAATATACCAGAGTAACCGGTATGAGAGTCATGTGCCAAGAATATACCAGAGTAACGCCATGTCGGCATCGAAATGCGGCACCGCATTTCCATGTCGGACATTGGAATGCGGCGCCGCATTTCCATGCCGACATGGAAATGTATGAACCGCATTTCAGTGTCGGACAATGGAATGCGGTGCATCATTTCCGTCCAGGTACACGAAATACCAACACGGGTCTATAAATTGGACAGACAACGAGGTTGGCATTGCAAATGCGGCGACGCATTTCCAGCTTGGCAATGGAAACTTCTTTTTGGACAAGGGAATGCGGTGCCGCATTTCCGTCCAACACTTCGAAAAGTGCACCCATTTCCGACCAGCTCGATGGAATGCGTTACCGCATTTCCGTGAGAGGGTCTGCAAATGGACAAATTGCGATGTCCGTTCTGGAAATGCGGCGCCGCATTTCCATGTCCGTCATCGACTTTTTTTTGACAATGGAATGCGGTGCCAATTTTTGCTGATGGGCCTGCAGTTCAAACAACGACCATCCCCAATATGGAAATGCGGTACCGCATTTCCAATTCCGCCATCTGGACCTCCTTGTTCGACCTCCTTGTTCGACCTCTGTAAGCGTGGTGGCATCCATGCAATGAGCGGGAGAAGCCAAAAACTGGCGTGTGGACAAAAGGAAATTTTGGAAATGCGGCACCGCATTTCCAATCGGCCGATTACTTTTTACTATGCCAACATTGAAATGGAAAATTTAGTCCCTCCCCTGTTTTGGAAATGCGGTGCCCATTTCTGATTTTGGGAGCGTCGTGGTTTGGGCGATTGTGTGGCTGGAATGCACACTGGAGAGGGGTCACGAATGTCGGGGAGATTTTCCTTTATATACTCTGGAGAGAATTTAATTTACAGAGACTATAAAATTCTTAATCTTGAAAATCATCCGAATCCTCATCCTGTTCTAGACTGTCCTGCTCCGCCTCCACCCCCTCAGTGCCTTTCTCATCTCCAGCGGACTGCTCGTTGGCCAGGCTTTCGAAAATCCCATCTTCCCTTGCGGAACTGTCCATCTCACCTCCGTTGGGTCGCTCTCCTCCCGTCCTGCCGCTCCTCATCCGCTGAATCACATATGTACTTTCGTACCCGTCTACCTGTCTGAGGTGATTGCCAACTCTTTCCTTATCCTTTGTCCCCTAGCCCTCTCCAAAATCTGCTCTATTTACTGGGATTCTCACTTCTTCTAATCGCTGTATTTGCGAGTTTAGCTGCATAACTAGGAAGGGAGTAGTCCCTCACCGGGCTCGTCATGAAGTCGGCCCTCGCAAAGACGGGACATTCTTCCTGCAGGAAGTGTAGGCCCTACATGTTTCGACCCGGACCCTGCAATCCTGCACATGACAATCATCAACGAGACTAATGAGAACCACAATCGAGAAATTCGTTTGACAAAATGACCCAGAAGGCTTTGCAAACTTACAATGTTTGCACTCACTCGTATTCGGGTTCTCCGCCGCATCAATGTCCACTGTGCTTCCTCGGACTCCGATGAATCCGAGGAGACTTCCGCTCTGTTGGAGCCTTAACATTCCGTTGCAGCCCTTCAGATGGATCCCACACGGATGAATCCTCCTCGTAGGCAAAGAGGTGCCAGTCGGAAAACCGCCCAGCCCACATGAGGCACATGTTACAATGCCATCCACACATTACCACATGCGCTCAGATGTTGCGAACTACATCCTAACGAGAATTTGCAGAACAGCATAGATCAAGATTCTGCATACCTGTCCCACAGATGAGGTCGAGCACTGTGCCCTCCACGTTGTGCATGTCTCCATAATTGTCTGAATGAAGGCAGGGCGTCGAGTCCGTGAGTACCGCAGGGGTTTCCGTGAAGTGAGGCTATGAGGGAGAAGTTCCTTGGGAACGTTGTTGAACGAACGTCGTAATCGAGGGGGTCGCAGTTCGGGTCAACCTTTCCTCCCTCCTTCCGGAAAGCAAAGGTGGAGTTCTCCTTCACAAAGCAGTATGCATCGAGCTGCTTCGTCTGCATACACAGGGGGGGAACGATTAGAAACCGAATGTGGCACCGCATTTGAAAACACCCAAGCAATGAATGGACGAGTGCCAGTGTCGTAATCACCTTCTTCCCTTCTGACCGAAGGCCCAGTGTGTTGATGCACGTCCACTTCTTTTTCAGAATCGGGACGGCGCTCTTGCGGGTCCACTTCGCAATTTCCTGTCTGAGTGTTTTTTCCTCTGCTCGCCAGGACAACCACACAGCCTCTGTCGTCCAACACCATGCGGGCAAGCCCGAATCCTTTCTTTCAAAAGTCCTCCGAGTACCTGTTCCAAGATGGCAAAGCTTACAGTCCTTCCACAGGCTCTCCGTCCGGAATATCCAAGATGATCATATCGCAAGACCACTCGGTGGCATTTCCGCCCCTCCTACAATCTTGTCTGCACACACCCTCTCAAAGAACGAGACCATATTCTGAAATCCTGGGGTGTCGGAAGGCTCTTCGACAGTCGCCTCTTCAGTGCTCTGCCCTTCAGACCCTCCATGGTCTTCAGTATGCCAACTTGGCTGCCCGTCCATCCAAAGCGCCAAGAAACTCTCATTTACACACTGGACTACTGTTTCGGGAGCCACTTTCGGCCTCTTCATTTCCACCGGCTCGAAAGGGTGCCCCCCTGGGGGTTGAAGAGTGCCTTCTTTGCCGAGCCAGTTCTCGTGCCTCTCATGACAACGGTGGGCACAGGGGAGGCAGCCTGCGTTTGGGGGGTGGGGCTGGTTGCAAAGTCTCCATCGGAGTCCTCTTCCTCACCCTCTTCCTGAACAGGCTGTTTCTGCTTCTTCGTTTTGGCGGGTGTCACAACAGCTGCTCCTTGCTGGCGAGTCCTCTTCTTCGACCCCTTCTGTTGGGCCTGCACAGCTGCATCCACCGTCTTTTGTGCCATCTCAGCTGCCTTTCTGGATTCTTCCAGAGCAGCAGATTTCCTTTGCCGACTTTGGCCAGCAGGGACACGTCTTTCCTTTCTCTTCTCTTCTGCCAAGGCGTGCAGATCTTTCTCAGACTCGTCAACAATACCGCCAGACATATCCAGGTACCAGGGGCATCCAACAAGATGCGCGGGATGCCATTGTTTCTGCATCTCAGGTGTGTAGACACAGCTTGGGCCCGCCACGGTCCAAGCCATGAAGAACGGGGCTCTTGAGCCAGGGCCCCTGTCTGAAGGAGCACGTATTTCATATACCTGCAGGGCAGTCAGCATGCGTGAGCATAAGATTGGACGAACCTACTCACAGAGTACCACCGAAAACATAAAATGCGAATGAGGTGCCGCATTTCCGAGACAAACCTCGTAACCAGGCTTCGCATACAAGGGCAGCTGTGCTTCACCTGTAAACAATTCGCATTGCAGCTTTCCCCGCTCCCTCCTGATGTGTAAACTCCACGCTCCTTCTTGCTGTCTGTAGCTCTCTGGCAAAAAGGTTGTCCTTGTACGCACATCTGAAACATGTCACGTAGTCTTCCAATGTCTGTGTTCCATCCCATTTGACATACAAGCCGAACGAATTTGTGTGCATTACGACTTGCTCCTTCGCATTCGACATTACCTGCGATTCCCACATGCATTGTCACGTAGCAGTTCAGGGAATTCATTTCAGAAAAGCAAATCTGGGGAAGTACCTTGAATTACCTGGAACCACCAAGTCATGCGGTTGAGCCACACATCCACTGTAGGGTCGGAAACTTCCAGTGGAAAAGACCACATTGTCCTTATGCTCTCGGATGCATTCCAGATCGACAGCCACCGTGCCTGCCATTTCCGATCCAATGTCAGGAGCTGGAAGAGAGTGGCTATTGCTAGGAAGGAACTTCAGTGCATTGAAACCTCACCTTCTCTTTCGCCTCAACACATGCCGTTGAGAGGTGATGCAGTTTCTCCAATTGCATGGTCGGCTGCATGGCCCGAGAATAGTGTTTTGTAATCTCGGGGATGAAGTCATTTCCAAGTGCCGGATCTGCAATTGCCACCAGCTTCACAAGCTTTGACTTGTATTTGGTTCTGGACTTGACACCGCTTCCTTCAAGTGCTCAGTCAATGACTGCAACGTTTTCACCTGCCCCTCACTTTCCATGAAGAAGCGTTTGGCATGGGCCAAATCCAGCTTGATGTTTGACTGCCAACAAAAACATGCAGAAGCGTTACATTCGATTCATGTGGAAAGATTACTGGAAATTTCAATCTGAAGGATGAGCAGAGGGAAATTGGAGGACGACTTACTTCGTATATCACCTCCACCATTCCATCCATAGTGAGACGATACCATGTCCGGTCAGTTTTTGCCACGGCTTTCTGAATGAGCTCGGGCTCCAGCATTTCCGCGAACATGTGCGGATCAGTGAGACCAGTTTTCCTCACCCTGTACAACATATGTGCCATGTGGGTATGCACGTACGCATTTTCAGTTACCCTGCAAGGCACACTCTCCAGTTCAGTCCACGAAAGCACGGAAACAAAACAGATTGGAAACCGAAATGCGACACCGCATTTCGAACGTGCTTGGGAGGGTATGAGTATCTTACGAGTTGAGGTCCGCCATGGCATTCTTGAGCAAGGAGGAGTCTGCCGCCTTCACCTTGAGGATGACACACGCACCATGTAATGCCAGCCAATGTGCTTGGCATGGTTCTGCTTGATGTACTCCCACCAGGCGAGAAGTCGGTGATTCCCGTCCCACACAAAGAACATTTTACCCGACATATGGCCAAAGTCTGGATCACCCTTCAGCGTCGCCTCGAATTTGTTGTTGCGAGTGTGCCAGTGGGTATCCCACGTTGACAATTCATCGGCAGTGGGTCCACGAGTTTCGCCGTCCTCATTCTCAATGGAAACGTAAAACGCTGCCGATCCCAGACGGTACCTTTCTCGAAATGCGAACTTGAGCTTATCCACATCTGGGAAGGGCCTGCCTGACGATGGGAAGGGAGACCATGCGACAGAGTGGATTCGAAGAGTTCGCTGGAAATACCCTGCTGCCCAGAACTCTGCCAATGCTACTGTGTGTCTCCTCCAACATTTTATCAGCTGCACTTTTGAAATCCTCCGGAGACATGTCTGTAGGTGCCGGTAGTGGCTGAGCAGCTGGAGCATCCTCAACTGGAGCTGCACTCTGGGGCCTGTGTACGGGCAATTCTGCCATTGCAGAGGCCTCCTCCGGGCCTGCTTGCTCATCGGTGGTGAGGTCTTGCTGCGAACGTTGAGCGGCAACACCCTCCTCCGGTACCAAATCGACAGAAACGGTCGATCCCATTGCCTTCGCTGCAGCAGAGTCGGCCCCAACAATGCAGGCGGGAAATCCTCCAGGAACTGAGCTTCAGCTCGTGGAAGCGGTTTTGCGGGAGATTGTTCGGCCGTTGCCCTGATTACCTTCTGCTTCCTCATCCTTGCAGGTGAAGGTGTCTGCTGCAATTGAATCTGTCTTTTACCAGGCTGCTTCATTCGCGTTGGTGGGGGTGAAGCGGCCTGAGCCGGTTCAGAAACCAGTAGAGGGACGGGCTGCTTCTTCTTCGACTTTGTTGGAGAAGGGCGCGACCCTTGCTGGCGATTCTCCATGACCGAAGAACGCGAATTGATCTTTGGGGCTTTGAACTTGCCCTTCGAAGCCGCGTCTTTGAAACGCACAGGGCTAGGCCCGCGCTCGGGGATCGGGTGGGTGTACGTGCTGCAGCTAGCTCCTCGGACTCTTCCTGCGGCTCTTCGGATTCCTGCGATCCCTCCAGCACGTCCACCTTTCCTGTTAGGCATGCAACATGTTCTGCATTCAAGTCTCCTAGCATTCAGTCTAAGAATTACAGAAGCAAAATGGGGGGTTCGGTGCTCGATCAGCTGCGCGCAGCCCGATCGCATGGAGCTCTCACTGGTGGCTGGGTTGCCTGAGTGGCCTGCTGCTCGGAGATGGCAATCTCCTCCTGTAGACGCATCTGCTTCCTCCCTTCGGCGTTGGCCTACGTCCGAAGTATAATTTTCGGAGCTTGCGACGAGGGTCTCCTGTATGGTGCACGAAATCCCCCCTCTCAGGTTCGAGCATAAGAAGAACAGAGACAGGGAAAAGGGGCAAAGAGTGCAGATGGAAAGGGCGCGAGAGGGTGACTGAGGAGACACGACAAAAGTAGATGAAACGGCAGTGATGCACCACTTGGGTTCGAAAGGGTTGGACGAAAGTGTCTCCTCGTGGACTTTGCGTCATTACGAAATTCGAATCGTTCAGGGTACGCCTGCCGTCCAAAAAACAAACATCATTATCCAACGGTCAGGCCGCGCCGCCTCATGCCACTTCAGTCAGATAGAGTGCAGACATGTGCCGCAATTCCGTTGCTCCACGTGTTCACATTTCAAGGCATTTCCGTCCCAGCGTCTGATGAGTTGGAGTGAAAATGCGAATGCGGCGCCGCATTTCCGTTAAGTACCATCACGAAGCTACACATCCGTACTTGTTGGAAGAAAATGCGGCACCGCATTTCAGTTCCACCTTCACATACCTTAGTTGTTGAACGGAAATACGGTGCCGCATTTCCGTCCCACAGCTCCATGTATGAGATACAAAAGGGAAATGCGGCGCCGCATTTCCGTTCAGGAATGTCGAAAGGTGCGATTCAGACGGAAATGCGGCACAACATTTCAGTTCCCGTGGTTCATGATTTTCAATCTGAATCGAGATACGGTACCGCATTTCCGTTCCCCCTTCACATACCGCAGTTGATGAACGGAAATGCCGTTCCACATTTCCGTTCGGGAAAGTATAGAGGTCTCACCTGAACAGAAATGCGGTGCCGCGTTTCCTGTCTGGAAAGTTTGAAGGTCTCACATGGATGGAAATGCGACACCACATTTCCGTCCCACAGCTCCAGGCCTCGGTATACAAAACGGAAATGCGGCGCCGCATTTCCGTTCGAGAATGTCGGAAGGTGCGACTCGGACGGAAATGCGGAGCCGAATTCTGTTCCCGTTGTTCACGATTTTCAGTCAGAACGGAAGTGCGGTACCGCATTTCCGTTCGTAGAGTATTAAGGTCTGACCCTGGCGGAAATGCGGTGCCGTATTTTCGTTCCACAGCTCCATGCCTCACACACAAAACGGTAATGCGGCGCCGCATTTCCATTTTGGAATGTCGGAAGGTGCGACTCCGACGGAAATGCGGTACCGCATTTCAGTTCCGATGTTTCACGATTTTTCATCAGAACGGAAATGCGGTGCCGCATTTGCATTCTGGAATGTTGGGAGGTGCGACTCGGATGGAAATGCGCTGCCGCATTTCAGTTCCGATGGTTCACGATTTTCAGTCAGAACGGAAATGCGGCACCGCATTTCCGTTCTGGATAGTATGAATGTCTCAAGCGGTCGGAATTGCACTCGGCTCCATGCATCAGATACAAAATGGAAATGCGGCGCCGCATTTCCGTTCTGGAATGTCGGAAAGTGCGACTCGGACGGAAATGCGGTGCCGCATTTCTGTTCCCGTTGTTCATAATTCTCAATCAGAACGGAAATGCGGTACCGCATTTCCGTTCCACCTTCACATACCGTGCTTTCTGGATGGAAATATGTTACCGCATTTCCGTTCTGGAGAGTGTTAAGGTCTCACCCGGGCGGATATGCGGTGCCGCATTTCCGTTCTGGAATGTCAGAAAGTGCGACTCGGACGGAAATGCGGGCCGCATTTCTGTTCCCTTTGTTCATAATTCTCAATCAGAACGGAAATGCGGTACCGCATTTCCGTTCCACCTTCACATACCGTGCTTGCTGGATGGAAATGCGTTACCGCATTTCCGTTCTGGAGAGTATAAAGGTTTCCCCCGGACGGAAACTCGGTGCCGCATTTCCGTCGCTCTGGTGCATGACCAAGATGCAATACGGAAATGCGGCGCCGTATTTCCGTCCACCAGCAATCGAAAGAATCACTCGGGACGGGAAATATGGAACCTGAATGGGTTGCATTGTTCCGAAACAACACAATTGCGGCCAGTCTTGATGAGCACAACTTGGTTGTCTGACCGTTTTAACTAACAGTACTGGCACTTGTCAGTGCGAACGTTCCTGTCTGCACCGAGAATACTGCTGGATCCACCCTCAGGAGAAACTGTCAGGAGATGTTATTTCGTCGCCGAATCGGCCATCATTGTCTAACTTACTGGCTATGGAATCACACCTCCCACTTCATGCATGTAGCTTGAAATAATACTTTCCACTTCAATGTGCGACTTCCTATCGTCGATGGACTTCGCATGGTGCCTGTGAGCCTTGGTCTGTCGCTATACTGAACCTCGCACTTGCCAACTTCGTGCGGTCTTCGATGGCTCCGAATTCCTACTCTATAGTTTGCTGTCCTCCGCAACTTGGGAGAGCCTGGATCCCAAACGAGGGAGGACTTTGCAGAGTGACTGAAACTTACCTTTGTTCCAAATTCAAGCTCAAACCGGGCACAGTTTATTTGGAAGAAGAAAGGAAGGATGTTCCTGGACAGGTTGACGAGACCATTGTCGTGCTAGGTAACGACAGAGGTTGCGGAATCGAATGGCACGTACCCCATCAGACACCATCCTGTACCGAGCTGTGGGAATGCCCATTCCCTTTCCGAATCAGTCGCTGCCCACACCATCCACAAAGGAGTCCGGAAACCGACAGGCGGCCACTGCCAACAGAGAGGTGTGCAACGATAATCATTCCCGACTTGGACCGTCAAGACCCTCCATAGCTTCTCGTGTGGACGTATTCGACATTTCCGACGAGGAAGATGATTGCATTGAGGTACCCATGTCCTCCACACGGTCGTTCAAATCTGGCATGGACGTCTCTGTAGGTGCTGCGCATGTGCCCTCGAGCATAACTCCAACCCGGTCCATTGTGCAGCTCCTACGACAACATCACCTCGATGGTTCTCGCTCCGAGCTGGCTGCTCTCGACTATGCCAAATTCCCAGTCAGAAAGGTAACGTTTCTGCCTCCCAAAGTCGATGGCAATGTCATCTTCGAGTTTCCACAAAGATATGACCAGCGGCTCTTTAAACATAACATTTTTTTTTAATTTTAATTTTAATTTTAATTTTAACACCAAAACGTTCTCGCCATTACAACCTGTTCCCAGGTTATCTACGGGTTCCCGAGGCCGTTCCCCCCCACAGGACTTCGCCAGTGAGATTCATAGTCCCTTGGGAGGCATTGAACAGTCTTTAACCAGCCAAGGGATATATCCGGCACGGACTGTCAACTCAGCTCTTCAGTGTAGGTGATTAGGGGATCTGTTGTAGCTATCATGGAGGTGACAGAGGAGACTCAAGGAGCAGATGGAGTAAAAGAACAGATGAGTGTATCACGAGCATCTGCAAATGGCGTGGTTATGGACTCTCACCATCAGTTTGACCATTCTGGAAGTTCTGGGAGTTCTCTAAGGGATGCAGCGCTCCACTCTCAAGTGCCTGTGGCAGACACTGTATCAGAGGTGTATTCGCCTCCCAGCATAAACACACAGGGCTTTCTTGCTAGCGACACAAGGACAAGCACGACACCCACAACATCCGCAAAGCTTGATCTTATAGCTCCTTGAGTGATCTTTCCGCTTTGGCAATGTGCCCAGGATACCACTGGACAAGTCTCGTAGACCTGGTAAGGTAGTCTATGTCATCATCCAAACTTTCCCCTTCTTCTGTACTTCCGCAATAGCTGCCACAGCTCTCACCACCGTTGTGGGCTGAGGCCGGGACGCGATGGAAAGGGGAGCATGAGAATATCGCCACGCTTGCAACCCTGCTGTTGGTTCCTGAGGCCCAAATACCTAAGTATGGATGGCACTACACACAGCCCAGTGACCTGCGCTTCAAGCTGGCCCCCTTAATGAGACCGGACTCCCCAATGGTGCAGCACGGACGACATGCGATTCGGGACGTGTATAACTAGATAACTGTAAGTCTACTTGCGGGCCTGACCCTCAAACCACATGAGCTGCTACTTCTCTTCCTGCAAACCACTACTTTGGAGTGCATCTACCGCTCTGCCGCTCTGCAGCAGCCCCCGACATCGAGTTGCCTAACACTGCAACCCAGCTCGCAATTTACCGCTATGTTCTGGGCAGACAATCTCTTCAGGATGCATTTTGTGGACAATATATCTCCGATGACATTCACCTCTCAGAGAAACACCGTCTCTAGATTGATTCACCTCCCCTGCCTTGCGCTGGCTCCCGCTCCCTCACAAGCGAGCGTTGATCTTGAAGACGTCTCTCCCGAAACAGAGAGGCCCCACATGACTTGTACACCTGATTATTCCCTACTTCCTGCTCAAGCGGCCACAAATTCGGTTATGGCTTGCAGGGTTTGGTTGCTGTCGCAGCATCCTCGTCAACATTTTCCCAGCTTTGCAGCTCTTGCGCAGCTGCTTACGTACGCTGAAAGCTCCCAGAGCAGCACCATTGTCTCAAGCATGTTGCAGCCAGCGTCTGATACAACATATAAGTGTTTGCCGGCAGCAGTACCACCCTTCTCCAGTCTTTTACTGGTGTCATCTCCCAAACCGCCTTGTCTGTCAAAGAGGCTTTCACCTCCAGCAATAGTCTTCCCTTCCTCAGCTGCCTTGATAGCCTGAACAGCTTGAATAGCTGATTTGCGAGCATGATCAACGTGCTCTACTCTGCGCAGGTCACCGAACAGCTTCAAGGGGAGGGTGGCAACATCACCAACGGCATAGACATCTGGAGCACTTGTTTTGCAGAACCCATCAACCTTGAAACCTCTTGGTTTTCAAACTCACGCGCAGAGACGACAACTAAATCTGCGCGCACAGCCCATGGCAACAGCAGGGCCAGATGGACTCCTGCCCCAAAATATATATTATAATAGTGCTAAAAACAAACATTGTATCTAGCTTAGCACCAGCACACTAGATAACGCTCATCTCTCTCGAGTGATAAGAAAACTAGAAAACACACTGCTCACACCAGAAACAACATGAATCCATCGCTATCACTCTTTAAAACAGAAGTCGAGCCAGGGGCACCCCAAGCTATGGGGACTCCACCCCACAACAACCTACACTCCCATCATAAGCACACTCAAATCTAAACGCATGAAGGAGCTCGGTCGCGCAGGCTCAACTCGAGAGAGATGAGCTGCGCGACTGCCGCTCTCGTGAAGATAAGACGGACCAGGTGTCAAACTAAACTTGACACCTGATTTAACACTTAACCTAAATCCAAGTGTTAAATACAAATAACAAGTTTTATTCTAGTTGTTTTCACACTGTGCTTATTTAACTTGACAGGGGCAACTAGGGCTCAAATGGCTCAAAATCTGGGAAAGTACCAGAGTTGGCCGGGTACCATGTTTTGAGCCCTCTTCCGGTCCCGGTTATGGCCTACTCTTTGAAAAAAATGGATCGCCGGGGCAGGGTATACCAATAGGTTTGAAAAACACCGCGGTTATAGGTTCTCATTAAACAAATGAATTTTTTTTTTTCCCGGTTCTCAATCTACCGGTTATGCCATCTTAAAAGATGCCGGTTCCATGGTACTGGTTAGGGGATTCATCCATTTTTATTTTGTTTATTTTTCCTAGCATTTTTGTGTATGTGTGTAAAACTACACAAGAGGGCTCTGGCCTAGTGGTAAGCCGCTCGCGTATTGGCGAGAGGGTCTGGGGTTCAAACGTTCAACCCTTGTCATCTATCTCTCTGCCTTCAAGTTGGGGGCAAGCACCCTTGCAAAACACTAAGGTTACAACTATTGTTTTAGCCAAATGCCAGAAACAAACCAGTGAATGTAGGAGCTGAAGTCCGTTTTTTGCCTTTGGATATTAAAGACGCGCACTTTTCATGATTGGTGGCCCTGATCGCCACGCATTTCATGCGAGATCCCGCACCTGTGCATTCTATATGCCAAACCTCATCCAAGCATATGGACTCCATCACATCCGGCACCATGTTTTGTTCTTCAACCATTGCAGTAACAATGCTTGATGTTGGGGTCTGGCATGGGGCTGAATGGCCCTCCCCTGTGGATGTTCCGCAATTCAATCTCTGATTCAAGGCAACACGTGGCGTGGAGAAGTTGACCCTCTCCGCCCTATGGGAATTTGCATCCGATCCAGGGGGGGTGTCCAATTTTCATTTGCAAAACCCGAATCTCTCTTTGCCTTCCAGATGGGGAACTCTAGACACGAGAGGGGTGCCATACGCACATATGCTCACTGCCCTTGCTATTTTGCTGGGATCCTCCGATCTTCTTGCCGCCCGCAACATCAACTTGTTCTTGTCGGGGCCTTTGCCACCAACGCCACCCCTCAAGAATGACATGTATCTGGTTGTTGCTGGAGAGCACGGGTCAGGTCAGCGGCCGTGGCCGCATACAAATCTCTTCCCCTTTTTCCGGACTGCTGCAACCAGGCATTGTGCACTGTCTCCGCTAGATTGCAAGAAGGCATGTCCGCCATCTCCTCAATGGACAGTGCTGCAAAGTGGAAAAACACATTTCAGATTTGAGGATTGGGAGACTGAAAGACCTCGGAAGCACCGAAAGGAAGAAGAATGTAAATCACATACCGTTGTCATGGCCGCTCCCCACTGTCGGTAACGGAAGTGCCAAAATGCGAACCGGTCTTCCAGTGCCCTCATGCTGTCTTCCAATGCCGCTCCAGATGAATACCACCAAGCACGAATTGTCTGAAACAATGTATTCGCTTCCCCCATAGTTTTGGCATCTTTGTACTGTTTGCACAATTGACGGTGCATACTCTGCATGTCCGGTTTGATGTCTGTCTTTGTGTGTTTGTCCAGGGATTGTGTCCAATCGAAAAGACAAGTACGTTCTCTTCCAGGCATTGGCACTTTTGGATCTCCCGTCCCGAACACGATGCGAACAGCGTTGAAGTTTGCTTGAGCACTGTCGGCCATGAATCCAACAAAATTTGGAGATGCCACACATTGGAGTTCATTACGCGAATCAGAGCTTCCCACATGAGCTGCTGTGATTCGGTGTCCTCTGATTGCATGTCACACATGGCTTTCAGTTTGGGAATGACACCGGAGATCTCCTCTACATCTGCTTCCACAACTAGAGATGGCTGATCCACAGGTGGTATTTCACATGCGTCCTCGGAGGAGGAGTCGGAAAGCTCCATGACTGTGTTAACGCTAGTTGACTCCTTCTTAACAACCACGTGAGTTTTCTCCTGGGCCACTGAAGCTGCAGTTCTAGGAGTAAGAAACGATCCTGCAGATTGTCGACGAGGAGCACTCAACACCCTGTATCGGCCTGGAGGCACTCTCCATTGTGTGGTATGTGCAGTCTCCGAGGTTTTTGGAACGCGTACTAGAGTAGATTTCCGTTGGCATCGTACACTTCCCTCTCGAGGAAAAGAGTGCGATTCTCCAGCCGAAACTGCGTTGCGAGCACATGTTCCTGCACCACAGCAAAACCATCATCATCCACTTCGTACAAAAAAAGGACTGGGTGATCCTCGGTGAAGAACTCTGCATCCAGGGAGCCCATGGCATGGGAGGTCATCTGTCAATGTTGCTTCAGAGTACACAGTCCAGAGTCCGATGTTGCTTCAGAGTGTAGAGTCTATTGGGGTGGTGCTTCCGGGGTGGATGTAAGAAGTATTTGCACACAATTGTAGCAGTTGCTTTGGAAGGAATGGTCTTTAAATGTGAAATTAAATGTTACACAGGTGGATAGACATGAGAACCAATGCATGGTCATTGAGCGCCCAAATGCGGAGTGGTGGCTGATAGCCTAGATGTCGTGTCGAACTCACAGGCCACTCAAATTTCCACACATGTCCCCACGACAACGACCCTCAAAGCCTCAACTAAAAAGTTCAATCCACGCCGCTGCAAGGACCACACGTTGACATTTGAATATGAAACAACGATTTGCCTCACTCCCTTGTCCTAGAAACCGACTTCCATGAATGAAGTCATATCCACATCGTCGCTTGATCTCCAGAATGAACTGCATATCCGAGCCTCGCCCAATTTTCTGTTTGCAGGAGACAATGTGATTTTGGACATTCGGGGAACAAACGTGGGACACCGATTCCAGCAAGTCCATTTCATTCTCATCGTGAGGAACTTTGTCGGAGCCATCTTCTGACATTATACTGCCCAATGTCATCTTATGGGCGGCCGCTGTATCTGTTTCGGTTTGGCACCAGGTCTCAACTTCACCTCCTCTTGAATGAGCTGCTCTGCTTCTTGGGCAGCCTCCCGCGAGTTCCACCTCGCCAATTTGTGACAGTGCACACCAATGTGTATGCAAGCTCGTGTGAGGTCTGACAAAATGCTACATACACAGTACTGCTGGGCATTACAAACAGACATGCAAACGGGTGGTTCTTTGCAATGCGCGCACTTAAATGTGGAGTTTGGAACCTTTTCTGAGCTTGAAATGGTTGAGGAGCTATGCCTGTCCAATCCGTCTCGTTCCTGTGACCTTTGGATTTATAGTGGAAACACGTCGCGGAGAAACACCGCATCGCGTAGGCACATAGATGGTAGCGCACCCGCACACCATCGGGAATCTTCATGCTGGTGGTTCTTGTGACGCACCAAGGGTGACCATCATGTTTCCTATCCATATCTGTCAACATTCCGGACGCTCTGGAATTGTCCGACAGAGGAGGGAACTCAAAATTAAAATTGTCGTCGACGTCTGGGGTAAGATGTATCACGGATTTGATTGTGAACTTGCTGTAGTCCAGCGCAGCCAGCTCGAAGCGGTGTCCCTCCGTGTGCAGCCCTCGCAGAATATCAAAAATGGATCGAGTTGCTGAGCTCGTACAGGGACTATGACTCCTACCTCCGCTGATGTCCATTTCGGACTTGCCTGATCTCCAGGATGATCTTGGAACTTCCATGACCTCAGCTTCGTCCAACAGGTTGTGAACAACCTGGTTCTCGCTCATCTTCATTGATGGCGGAGGCTCTGGATTAAATTCGTTGCAGAACTCTCTCTTTGAGGTTCCAACTCTCAGATTCGCAGATTCTTTTGTGGAAGGCGGTTGGAGAGAAACCGCATTTGGCGGCATGGGTTCCCCAATAGCCCTATATATGACGATGTCCAATGGTGGAACTCGCCATTCCCTGTTGTTGCCAAAATCATCATGGAGCGCAACAATAATTTCGACAACAACTCCACTTGAATCCTTCCTTTCCTCCTCCAGGAATACTCCCGAGGTAGCCTTCAGTTTCGCATCAAAGATAGGTGTCCCCAAGAGCTTGCTTAAAATGCACAAACTAGGATTTGTTGATTTCGTACTTATGTCTGATGGTCCGCCACTCAGTCCTTACATGTATGGATTTTGGTTGTCCTTCGTCGGCTCCTTATATCCAAAGCAATCATGATGTCATCAATTATGTGCCTCACAACTTCTTGTACTTGCAATAATCCTCCATACTCATGACATGACGGATTGACACTTTGTTTCTAAGTATCATGGTGGCAAACTTGCCATCTAGTTGTCGTCCAACCCCTGCAGTCGAGCCAAGCTAGATTTTTTGAGTGTCTGTTGCTCCTTCTTTGGGATGTTTCCTTTGGGGTCAATGAGGTCGCCTTTCTCCCATTTTGAAAACACTCTTGCCCAGTGATTCCAGGTCTGATCAGAGGTGAACACAAGTGGCATTGCCTCCTTGTCGCTTTTCACATCGAAAATAGTTTAAGCTCCGACAATGAAATCCTGCACATATCATCAAGGTCAGTTAACTAGGACGGGAGATCCCCCGTGCTAAAGTTGACCTTCCAGTGTCGTTACGCTATCTGCCGGTCTTGATACCACAGATGGGGTCATACCGTTGGCAGTTATTGAGCAAAGTCCAGGGGCCGCATTTCGGAGACCATGTTCATGAAAACTTTGACATTGGATTTTTGGGAGTGTAGGCTCGCCGAATTCGTGAAAATGCTTCCTCACTTAGAAATATCAGCGCTGCATTGCTTTGCCTCGCTGCATCCCCGTGTCTCCCAGGGCGCTTGCCCCAATGCCGTGCTCGCAATCTTCTGTGCATATCTCCCATGGCTGCAAACTCGAGCGCTTTAGTGTACTACCCTCCTCCTACACAAAGTCATATTTGTTAATTGTGGGGCTTTCAAGCCTTCTGTCCTGCCATTTCGGTGGGTGTACAAATCCATGGGAAATGAAGCTTGTCTTCCTTGCTGTTCGCTCTTTCTTGTCCTTTGCTTCCCAAAACTGGGAGATTGCCTAGTGAGTACTGCTAATTACTATCAGAAATGCATTTATCATACTGTAATCTCCAACAACATAGCTTCACATAGCCACAAACACCCCATGTCGATATTGGGGTCCTACCATTTCCAAACATTTCAACATGCTGTTCAGATTGATGATCATTGACAATGCAATTCAAGGTGCCCAAGGACCAATATCAGGCCCACACCCCCGGCGACAATGCCAAATTCAACAGGGGCCAGCATATGATTAATGTTCCCTTTCGTTTACATCACATGCATTAGCATTCTTTCAAAATTGGAATGTTATGTATGTTACTGCTCACTATGGTATTCTTTTTCAGCTTCCTACATGCATGCAACACATGCCTACATTGCAGGCTTTGCAGGCCACCAACAACATTTCATTCACATTGCAAACACCTGAAAGTGGCATAATTTCCACCCCAATAGTATCCTTCCTTCTCGCAATCACATCACTGAGTGATGAACTGCTGCCAGTGTGCCAATGGGTCTCCCAGCTATGATATTAAATATAACTCGTGCTAAGCACTTGTGCTCCAGATGCCTAGAGGTCATGTGTGTTGCACAATGGAAGATCAACGAAGTGTATGGTTGTCTATGAGTGCACGAGCCGCGCGGGAGCCGGAGGGGGGGGGGGGGGGGCACGCAGGCAGGACCGAAGGGCTCGCATTAAACTCCCTGGCCTTTTCTAGTGTGCGCCATTGGGAATCATTGATACAACACTTAGGAACTTAGACAGAGTCTGCGACGACCATGGAGAGGAGCTCTTGCATCCAAATGACCATTCGACAGTAACCTCACATGTCGTTCCCTGACCCTCCTCCTTTGCTATTTGGCCAACATTTACCTGACATTCTCCCTGCCTATCATGTATTTCATATGTTGATTCACCGTTTGTCATGTATTTCATATGTTGGTTCACCGTCTGTCATGTAATTCATTGATACATACATCTGTTGATTGCACATGTCATGCTTGCAAGCTAATGCCCCAGCCTGGGATGAATCTGCAGCAGTCATGAAGACCATGTCAGCATTCTTCGGGAAACAGATGAGCATGTCCGCTTTGCATGGCGAGGTTTCAAGTCTACTGCAGTACCATTCGTATGTGCTTGACATGGATAATTTGTTGCAGCACAAGAACAATCAAGAGAATTGAGGGAGACCTTTGTGAAAATGAAATTGGAGGCCTGGGAAGAGAGGAGGTACCATGAGAAAGACAAAAAACAATAGGGTTGGTCTCCTCTATGGATGATACTCATCACTGAGCGTATTGATTGTTTGAACATTGCTCGCTGGACTCATTCAAAGGAAGAATGAGACTATCTCATGAACGTGTTGGCGGTGGGTAGGCGAGGTGGGGGAATGCTAGAGTGTGAGCCTAGCCATGCGAGCCCAGCAGCATGTGAGCCCAAGAGCCTGACGTGAGCCCAGTCCACGTGGCACGAGGATGGAGGAAGATGCAGGGTGTATTTCCGCGGATGATCACCCATTACTGCGAAAACACGGCAAACATGGCAAACCCTAAACCTAACCCTTAGCGAACTGCCATGTTTGTGCAGGGAAACAGGCTGGGAATTAAGCTAACGACATTACCGCGGAAACACGGCAAACACGGCAAACCGGGGAAACACTGCAAATCGTAACCCCAAACCAACCCTAACCTTAACCCTTAGCGAACTGCCATGTTCGTGGAGGGAAACAGGGCTGGGAATTAAGCGGACGTCCGGCACATGAGAATTCAAAAAATTATATATATATTCCCCGGCATTTGGGTAGATGTCGTCGATGATCATCGTGAAATCTCCGCAAGGAGGGGGGGGGGGGGCAAAAAAATTCAAAATCCCTAAAAAAAACCCTGGTTAGGGTCCGGATCCGGACCCGTGCCATCACCAAAAACTCGGACCCTGACCCGGGTTCATTTTTAAAATGAACCCGGAACCGGACCCGGACCCGCCAGCTAGGTCCAGAACCCGTTAAACCCGCTACTCGCGGGCCAGAGTTGGTATAGCCATCTTTCCTAGTTCACTAGTTGACATTCTAGAGAGTTTTACTTTCTAGATAGTTCTACTATTGTCGGTGGGTTGAAAAGCAACTCACTAGTGGGTGTGGCTGCTGCAGGAGTATACTTATAGGAACAGTGACCAGAGAAGGTTAAAGCTTGGTGAGAGTGGGGCCAGGTGGGATTGCGGCTTGGGGCTCGTCTTCAAGGTGGAGCGCTTGGGGTTGGTGGAGGGTGGGACCAGCTGCGTGAAGTGCTTGGGGTGGGAGTGCTTGGGGTTGATGAAGTAGGGCTGGGGGAATCGGGATCGTCGTGCTTGGGACTCAATATTGCCGTGTTTCCGTGTTTGGAAGTTTTGCCGTGTTCACCTCTTCTTCCAAAATATTCGCTTCCACGGTAATAGGACCCCCTCTAAACCCTGTCCTCGGTTATAGGACTTGCTTCTCCCTCCTCTAAACCCTGGGCTCACACTTAGAGGGCAAAGCGTGAGCCGAGCTCCTGGGCTCACGCGGCTAGGCTCACGCCGTAGCTACGTCTGGCGAGGTGCAGACACAAACGACCCGCCCGTGCATGCCCAATGATCATGAGATTGATTCGCATCGTGTGGATGACCCAGATCGACGTTCTCTTGCATGTTTCAACCGTGTTCGACAGTTGTTTGCCAACCATGTTTCAAGTTCTCATAGGCAGTGAAGCTCGGCATAGGTATGTTCGAACGTCGGCCCATGCCCTGCTAAGTGTTGGATCTCTCCTATTTGGCAATAGGCCAGACCTCATTCATGCAAAGGCAGAGCTGGACAAAGATGTTGCAACTCTCACTGGAGATTGTGAAATCAAATGGAGCCGTGCATTGCAGAAAATACATTACATTATTTCTGTGATAAGAATACGAGCAGTCGGAGACATGGAAATATCATATCCCCATCAGTTTAGGGCGCTGTGGTGCACTTGCCCATGACCCTATGCCTTTTATGTCTTGCAATTATGACTTTGTGCAATGTCATGGTTAACTAGAATTACCTACTTCTAGTTAATTAGGACATTTTGGATATTTATATTTGTATTTTGTGTGTTGGGACTTCATGGGGTCTCATATGCCAAGTGAGGTGTCAAACCTCACTTGGGACATGGGGATGTGTTTTCCCCTTGTGAGGGTTGAGGAGGGCTCATCTTGTTGTAGTTGAGCCTCCATGAGCCTCTCTCACCACCATAGCTCTAGGTATTGAGAGGGAATGTGTTGAGGGCTTTGTAGGGTGGATTCATTTAGCAAAGGTGCCCTTGGCTTGACTTAGTTTATGTGATAGAGTGGATTTCACTTGGAAGGACTAGGTTCATTTCACTAGCAATCTAGGGTTAAGCAAGTTCAAAGTGTGGATGTTGTGGAAGAGAAGCCAAGGAGCTACATAGGCTTGGAACAAGTACAAGCACTTGGAGAGCACTAAGAAGCTCAAGAGGTTTTGAAAGGGAGCATGTGAAGAAATCTTCCAATCATGGTGGTGTGGAGCCAAGCTCAGGGCATTGGAAGGGCTTGGAGAACATATGGTGGGAAACCCTTGAAGGGAGATCATCATTCAATGTATGCATAGCTTCACCCTAACTATGTAATGTGACAAGAAGGGGAGACAATACTTGGCTATTCATGCTCTTGGTAGTGTGAGTTTTGTGGTGGATAGTTGACCAAGCAAGTGGTGCATATGTGGAGCATGCTCTCTTGAGTTTACAAGTTCAAGTTTGAGAATGGGAGCTCTTGGACTAGCAAGAGGTGAAGGCCTTGATCCATTTTGTGTGTAAAGTGGAGAGGTGTTGATTCATGTTACAATGAAGGAGAACAACACATAGGCCAAGTGGGTCATGGAACATGCATTCAAATGACCAAGGGGAGCACATAGATGATGGATTGGTGCAAGACCCCAAAGGAGGCATATGGCGTGAGAGTGGGATCCAAGGCGGGTTGCTTGGGAGCATTATTGTAAGTGACAAGCATTGCTCCTACACATTGAGATAATTTGTGTTGATTTGGAGCAATTGTCAAGTGATGAGGAGACAAATGCATGATTAATGTTCGGCAATGGAGATATGGTAGTTTGCAATCAAACAAAATTCTGCACCTACATAGAGACAGAGTGGCTTCCAAAAGCCAAAATGTGGATGAAGGGATCCCGGAACATACCTCATGCCTCTCAAGACACTAATGCTGCCATAAAAGCATACCACGGGAACCTGAAAGCGCAATTGAAGAGCACCAAAAGCGTCCTCGGTAGTAGGCGGGTGGATTGGCTCATCTCTGAACTGCTAGGTGATGTGCTAACCCATTACTGGTACATGTCACATGCGAAGGCTTATGGGTTCATCCAAAACAAGCGGCAGGAGGGATTTGTTTGTACTTCTATTTTGTTTGCCAACGACATTCCAGATGCGAATGTGCACCTGTCTGACACACCCGGAGGCATTGCAACAGTTGAATGCCACCGCCATTTGGGTATGACATATACTGTCCACAATCCGGATTCTAAGTGGGGTTGTTGTGATTTTCATTGGGCCCAGAAATGAAATATGTGTGCACACCAGGCAAAGGTTTTGAAGATGCTCCACCCCCATGTGGAGACGGGCTGATTGCAAAGTTGTGCGGATCCCTGTTGGGCACATGTAAAGGTGGCCTCCACAACTTGCTAGCTGCCCATCAGTCCCCCTCTTCCATCCCTTCGTCTTCACAAACTCCCCCAGGTCTGATCTCCCCTTCTATGGCTCACAAAACATCCGCTGGTACAAGTCCATTGCCCAACCTACTTGCCCTTATCTCTACAGAGTGGGAAAGTATTCTTCAACTGACAGATACCAGCAAATTCCTACAACAACATCTTCTTGCATTGGTGAGAGCTACGAAGGGAAAGATTTTGGACTTGACTGCCATGATGGAGGAGGGTCTTTAGTACCCTGGTGAAGACCCAGTTATGACTACTGTGGATGATGGGAATGGAAAGTCACTTGCACGGTACAAAGACTTTCTGGAGAGGCATGGCTACACAGACAATCTCCCATCCGTGCCGTCTCCCCACCAGGAGTAGGAAGAGGTTGTACACCGGCTGAAGGACCTCAGGTAAGGCACCATATTCCTGGAATCCCTATTGTCCATATACTGAACTAGGGCATGTTTGCGTCTGCAAGGAGTGAATGAGACGGTCAGATGGTTGGGCAGCTGCTGGATGTGCCTTCTTTCCATTTTGAACTTCAGGTGGATTGGGCAAAGGAAGCATGTGGCTGACAGCATTACCGGTACTGCAATTTCATTTCCATTTTCAGCTCCACAATTTCAGGCAATGTCTACCGTTTTGCAGGTTCTCACATCAAACTTGCACATGCACAGGCGTACTGACATACACTTCCGTATGAACAACCCATGTACAACTGCTACGCATTGAAAATGTGCAACAGGTGGAGTTCAGAGTGAAGGACGCTTGGATATATTCATCCTCAAAGGAAGATAACAGGAATAATGTAAGAACTTAATGGACGCGTGTGATCTAACAGTACTTTCGCTGGATTCAGGCAACCTGGGCTCCTTCGGCGGGGCCCCTGTCAAATCCTCCCCACCCCAGCGTCCAATATATAAGGTCATAAAGAACTATCATCCATACTTGTGTTCCACATGAAAGGGAGCATGCACAACCTGCAGCAAGACAATGCCCATGGAATGTTATTATTTACACGATTACAAAGCAGAGGTGCAAGGACAGAGCTGCCACTGAGGTTACAAAGAACGACGTGGACAAAAGTTCATTCGGACCCCAAAGAGTCTAAAATGTGAAGACTAAGCTTTATGTCCATCAAAAAATGCAACAATACTACCCCCACTGCAGTCCGTTCATAAAGCAATAAATATAATGCCTCTCCAACCACATATGTGAACAAAACAACCCACCCAGAATGAATATACTGACATATTAGTCTGGCAATGCCAATTCAAAAGGAAGCATCCCTCACAAGCACCTGCCACTTTTTCCCGCCCTACCGTCATATGGGTGGAGGCTGCCAATGAGAGTCATTGCCTCCACTTCATGAATGTTATGTGCATGTTATGTGCATGTCATGTGGACCAATGCGCACCTCACCTGATGATGGAATCAATATTCAAATCGCATCCCTTTAGTCTTGAAGATGCATGTGTCCATCCAAAACCGTGCAGCACATGATTTCCCCCCTCAAAAAGTCATGTTCTCCAGCCTCACTGAACACATACTCTCCACACACCACATTGCCATTCAGCACTCCCAAACTCGTTCAGTTTCCTCAGATCCCCCATTGCCTCGTCCACACTCTCCCTCACCCATCTGCCTCGCCTTGTAGCCTCTTTCATTTCTGCCTCTCTCACTTATCAATGTCAGAGGCTCAAGAAGGAGTAGGCAGCTCCTGGCTGCAAGAGGAAGCTTTAGTTGATGCCGACACTCACAAGGAGTTGGTAGGAGATATTACTGGCATCGTGGGGACTCGCATCTCCGGATTGGAAGCCTTGGTGGATTGGTCAAAACCCACAGTAGGAGACATCATTCTTACAGCACATGTATCCGCAGGTAGAGTGGGTTGGTCTGGCTTTGACATGGAGGAGATGTTCACGATTCTCAATGGACATGCACATACCCCTCTCCAGTGAAATAGTTATTGTGTTCCTGTTCCATCTATGTAATGCTTCAAATACTGAAAACAACCAACTTGAAAAGATGCACCTAGGTTTTATGACTCCTACTTTTTGTAGTATGCAATTCATGTGTAACAACATGTCAGATCTACAGAATGACGCTACCACGGAGCTGGAATGCGACTTCTTCCCCTATTCCTTCCAGACTGGAAGGCTGTTCCAGCTGCAAGCCGTAATGTAAACGCAGGCCATAGTATGAAGAAAATGATATTGCTCCAAGATGCACCTTCCGTTTATTGGCCATAACGTCTTGTGGTCTCACTTAAATCCAGCTTTCAAAGAAGATATTACACACCCCAACAGGAGAAAGAGGCATCATTCTAGAAGCCACAACCTAAATGCAGGGCATAGTATGTAAAAAACAATGTATTCGAAACTGCACTTTGGTTTTCTGCCCATAACGTCTTCTGGTCTTACTCAATGGATGTGTAACAACATCCCGGCGCAACAAAAAAAAAAAAAAAAACTTTCCAACATGATATGACAAAGCTATAATTCAATAATACTCAACATTCCAAAAGCCAAAATATAAGTGCAGGTGAAAGTATGAAGAAAAATAAAGTGGACCAACCTGCACCTTCCTCACCTGCCCATAATGTCTTCCAATCTTACTTGTAGGATGTGTAACAAAGTTTCAGAGGTAGAGAATAAAGCATGCTTTCCAACAACATATCACACATCTATAGTGCAATAATTCTCAACATTCCAGAAGTCATAACGTAAATGCAGGTGGGTCTATGAAGAGAAAAAATAGGACCAAGTCCCACCTTCTTCAGGTGGCCATAACGTCTTCCAATGTGTAACAATATGTCAGACGTAGACAATAAAGCTACCTTTCCAATAAGATATCACAATCGCATAGTGAAACAATACTCAAGATGGAACAAGGCATAATCAGCGATTCCCACTCGTCCGAGTCGTACTCCTCATGGTATGTTTTGCGCGCTTTGCGCATGCTGGATTGTTTCACCATCTCGATGTCTTGAGGCTGCCATGAATCTCAACACTCAAGAATTGACATGGGTGGTGACAGGCGAGGGGCCGCATCGACAGCGACGCCATGTGCGTGCGGACAGGATGCGAAAAGCACACGAGCATGATGATTGGGATCACCTACGGCCTGCAATGGCTATGTGTCACATCATGTTATGGGAGGCCGTCCGTCATCATGGGATGGTTGCAACACATGGATCATGCGACTCATGTGATGCATGGGGTGACGGATGGGGGCGGGTCGGGGCAGGGTGGGGGGGCTGGGGGGGGGGGGGGGGCGGCGATTAGGATTTCCATAGTGATACATACACAGAGGCCACCTGATATCGGGCTCGGAAATGAACTGCACAGCAGTAGGATGGTTCTCAAAAATTTGCACCAACCGCGAAAAACCCAACATTCGTAATTCAGGATGTTGTGGTCCATACATTTCCATGTCTATGGCACAAAGTCTGAAGACATACGCCTCTCCATCCCCCATGTCTCTTTGCCGTTGTCTTTCGTTCAAACACGCAAAAGGATTGAACACTGTGATGTTGCCCGTCCTCGTATACCTCTCCACCATCTTCACCCAAGCCTCTACACTTCTGTACACTTAAACTCCTCAAAAGCTTCTACATGCCTCTACAGCAATGTGCCTCACAAGTCCTCCGACGAAACTGTTCAAGTATCCTTTCATACTTCGATGGACAGTTGTACCCAACTCTATCTCCCAAATGATATGCACTTCACCCACATTTTGCTTTTGCATTCTCCATTATTTCGATGATTTGGACGTTGACGATCCTACCTCAGCCAGCAGCAAAGCCGACAGGGCTGGACTGACTTTGAGGGCACTCAAGTCCTGCACTAGCTTCTCCATGGCACAAGATTCTCCAATGTCAGTTTTGTCAATGAAAAAAACACTCGTGGGAGTGAGGCCCAATGACCAAGCAACACTATTATCCCCTCTCTCTAGACTATACTGCTTCTTCAAACGCACTGTAAAGCTACCCTTCACCAAGGCGTTTGTTTTTATTGCAGCTAGGGTTTTTTTCAGGTCCACAATGGGGACCTTTAATAGGACCCCCCCCCCCCCCCCCTTGTCTGCCTTGACAATGCTAAAGATCCTCTAACTCGTGCGGAGGTTCACCTCCAACCACAAATAGTCCCCTGCAATCCGAACTTTCGATGTAGTGTCCACACGGAATCCCTTCTCCTCTGCTGCACAAGCAATGACATTCCAAATACACAGAGGATCCCCCGTAGTAACAATGCAAAGCATATGACTTTGGGGCATTGTGTACACCATTACAACTCCTTCCAGCGACACGGACTTCTCCATGCCACCGCCAAATAGAATGTTCGCAACCACGGTGCGTGTCCCTTCCAGTCGCGGCTGCACCACCTCGGAGATATCGCGGGGATCTTCAATCCATGCCTTCATAAGACTGGCATTGCTACTTGAATAGTATGCCATGACGACCTCAATACGAGATACAAAGGAACGCAGAAACTCTGGTGAAAAAAAAAAACCCGCAGATCTCTCTACCGCGCCCCTCACATATGTGCACAACTCAGCTGGGAGTTGAACAAATAAACCGCACGAGCACGTGATACCAAAGACGACTGTCATGCCGAGGAGAAGGAAGACGGAACACATGGAGCACATGATTTCTTCGTCAAACAAAGCCTCCGGGATGTTAACAGACATGGATCGAAAGCATGACGGACACCCCTGGTGTGTGACGAAGACCAGTAGCACAAAAATTGCTGATGGTGTTCATGTACGATATGTCCTCTGTGCGGGGAAGCTGAGGTGCCTCAATCACACCTGCTTCCACTTTCTCTCCAAAGGAGGGCGGAGAAACGAGACGGATTGGACTGGCACAACGCATCATCCATTCATTGTCTCCAGCCAAGCTCCTGCGGGTTCTTTCAAGTGTGCACACTGCAAAGAACCACCGACCTGCATGTCCATGTGCAGAGCCAAGCAATATTACGTAATCCATTTGCTCCCGGACTTGACTAGAGCTTGCATACACGTTGGGGTCCACTGCCACCCCTTGGCGAGAGGCAACATGCGGGAGGCTGTGCAGGAAGCACACAACATCATAAAAGAGGAGGTGAAATGAGCCCCGGAGCCAGACCAAAGCAGATTCAGCTGAAGGCAGCCCACAAGATTGCTCTTGGCAAAATCATGTCTGAAAATGGTTCCGACCGAGAGCCCTTGACCGAAGACGAGATGCGTGACCTCTTGGAGTCCGTCTCGCACGTTTGTAGTCCGAATGTGCGGAATCACATCGTATCTTGCAAGCAGGAGTTCGGCAGGGGGTCGGACATGTACTCAATCCTGGAGGTGAAACGAATGACTGGATATGACTACATCCAAGGTAGCAGGTTCCAGGGCAAGGCAGCGAATCCGATCGTTGTTACATTTTCAAAATGTCGACGTGTGGGCCTGGGAGTGGAGTCGACTTGGTCACTCGCATGACAACTGGAAACTTGTCGAATGCTTGGGTGATGTTTGATCACATCAAGCGAATTACAAACCATTAGTGGGTGACTATGGGTGCGCATGTTTATGACTATCACTCCAAGAGGCTCATGACGATTGCAATCTGCGAGATGAAAGGGGAGGACACACAGTCCGAGATGCATCTATGGGAGGGCATAAACGAGCAGATGGCAAGGGCGGATTGCCAGAGCCCAATTTCAGGGGATTCATGGCAGACAACGCTCAAGCCAACTGGGCAGCGGTGCGGCGTGTGTACGGTGAGGACCCTAATGTTCCAATGGAGGGAAAGAGAGATCCTGTGGATTCCATTGGATGCAGAGTCTATCCCACTACACTACCAAATTTGTTGCTAGCTCATTCCAGGCTGAACACCGTGTCCTTTGTACGGCGTGGAAGGATGCACCCACATTTGATGACGCGGAGGTTAAGTTTGCTATCATCGAGGCTTGGTGGAACACGTCAGGTGCAGTGGAGACAACCAATCTAGGAGCATTGCACAGCTGGTTGGGGTGGTGGCATTTTCGGTATCGACAGTTCGGACAGTACATGCGGGAGGTAGGCTGCTGTCATTTTCGTTCATTTGTCTTTCTGTTACGGACATTTCGATTGGTCCCTCACCATTGTTTGTGTCCTTCTAGAAGCGGTGCTTGGATTCCGACACGGACATGCCGAACACGAATATGGCAGAATCGGTCCACTCCTCCCTGGCGAGCGTCTTCTGCCGCACATCTAGTGGACGTAGTGACGGCCACAACGGAGGACATCGACAGAGCATCATGCAGCAAGCCACGTACTACAAGTTCCTGAGCGGCAAAACAATGGGGCTTTGGGCCGGATAGGGAGGATTGTTGTACGAACACTTCGAGGTCCAAGCATCCAGTGAAATGGGCGACAACATTGCGAGAGAAGATCAAAGGGACGCCTTTGCACCGCAGATGTGAACACCTAGAGGGGGACGTCCGGACTCGCCCTGTCAGGCAGAGGATTGAAGAGGAACCCGGGTGCGAAGAGGATTCCTGGAGATCCGACAGGAACATTCGGACAGCACCTCGAGGTCCCGTCATGTTGCCGCACAATGTGTCTTCCAGCAGTGGAAGCCCAAGAAATTCCAGATCGTCGTCGCCTTCAACCGGGGATTTCGTGCGAGAAATTCCCACCGCTCCCTTGCACCCAGATTTCGGCCCGCTGTTATGCAGTATGGCCAAGCCATTGTGGAGACGACTGTGTCTGCATCACAGTGGAGAATTGCTCGCACAAAGCCGTCGTTTCAAGGAAGGTGTTTCCGCATTCGTGTGGATACACGGCAAGTTGTTTAGATGATAAGGAGGAATCCAGATGGGCTGTCCCTGCTCCTACTTTTACAGGAAGATTTGTCCATGCAAAGTTTGCGGAGGCGACAACCACACCCAGTTCTGGTTCTGCAAGCACGACATTATGACTTGCGGGTATGGAAAGCCAAGTACGGCACAAACAATGCCAGAGGCTCCCCCGGTGTTGCCGGTGGAACCAGGCTTCGATCTGATTCAGGTTGAGGCCGCGCCCTTACCGCCGCAGGATTTCGGATGGTGCAGCGCTCACTGTGTCCCAAGATCAACCATTTCCGCTTCCCTCCACAGCCTCCACCACCGACCCCTGTGAGAGCAAGAACAATGTACACACAGTCTAAGCATCCGACACAACCGTTGGGGGAAACCGAAGAGGCGGCGACCTCCCTCAAAAGTAAAAACGGAACAAGGATGGGGAATGCACTTTCGATGAACTGTACAATCAGACTCGACTGAAGTGCCCCCACCGGGATTCGGCCTGTGTATCAGAGGCCATGCGGGCCGCCTTTTGCAATGAGGTGTACACCATCACCATTTCAGAATTACCCACTGCAATTGCAAACCGACTTCCAGATCATGGCGAACAAGGGGCATCATACTGCCCTTGCAAGCATTTTGTACTACGTGTACTAAAGAGACTCCGTTGTAATTCCACAATCATCACTTCATACATGCATCCGGGTTGAGCCCCCAGGAGGTTCACACTCTTCTGAATATGGATCGAGGGAACCAGTGAGCTTGGCTTGCGGTCCAATACAATGGTACGCCCCATCCTTTTTCGGATAGTAGAACTGTACTGTCGCCAGTACCTCAGACTCTGGCCACAGAAAGGTCCGACTAATTTCTTGCCTACAGTAACACTGTTTTGCTCGAACTAATATATAACTAGATCGTTCACTTGTTTCCACGTGCATGTAGTTTTGTATTTGGAGGCTTCATGTTTTTCTGCTTTCCCGAAATTGCTTGCCTCTTCCTCATTCGACCTCCGCAAGAGAAATGCGGGTCGCCCGCATTTTCCAGTATCCGTCGTAGGTACTCTGGTAGAGGCGGCCTCGCCAACAACCAACCGCTTCCGAATTTCGCACGTGCGACCCTAATGTGGCACCTTATTTCCCAGTTCAGTTGTAACCTTTCCGCCGAATACCCGAAGAAGACAAATTGTGGAAGTACTGCAGACTGTATTGGTGCAGACTCCATTGGTTCAAATCGGCGGCAAAGGGTCGCTTCATTCCAATGTTTAAGGCATGTAGCCGCGAATACTCTATACAGGCCGTATGGCGCCGTCCTTTTGCAGTGTGTTCGCGGCCCCTTTCCCTTTGCCTTGAGGGCAGGGGGTCGGGACACATGAGGGGCTGCCCCTGTGGTGGGGGCAGCGGCAGCGATAGTATTGGGGGCTGAAGCACCCTTGAGTGCCCAAGGCACTCAAGGAGGCGGAGGCGCTCACTAGGTGGAGCCCCGCACACCGGGTTGCGGTGGGGGTGGCTCCACAAGGGGTGGTGGTAGCTTAGCGGGACTTAGTGGGGGTGGCATAGGACTCACCATGGGGGCGGAGACCTCGTGGTGGGAGTCGTGGGGAGTCTTGGGACTCATCACGGTCCATAGGGGCCGTGGTGAGCGGGCCAAGACTCACCGCGACTCATCACCGGAGTCGAGGGTTTTCGTGGTGGTTCGCCATAAAATGGCATGGCTGGTTGTGAAACCCCCGCGGACAGCTACAGAAGTATATATAGGGAGTAGTAACCCCGAGAACGGTGCAAGCCCGTTGGTGACCAAAAACTAGTGAGTAAGCGAGCGAGCCGGAAAGCGACCAAAGAGTGGGGAGCTGTTCCGGACTGCCATCTACCAAAGGGAATTCTCCTAGTCCCAATTAGGTGGAGGGTTTTAGAGGGAGCAAGGGGGGGACCGTTATGTCCCGGTGAGCAGCCGAAGCTCCAAGTTGGCCCCGGCCAGGTTGGGAGTCAGGCGCGCGCATCAAAGCGAGTAACTATGACTTGAAGGGGAGTTTACCGAAGTGAGGTGCGCGACACTTGGTATCAGAGCTTAGAGTTCAGTACGCGATCGTCCTTGGGATTGGCCTCATCATGGGGTCGGGCAAGCCGAAGCGAAAGCGGAACGGCCCAAAAGATGATGATCCCGGTGAGCCCGATGGGGCGGCGTGTCACCGAGGCGGCCGTTTGAGGAAGCGATGCATGTTTCCGAAAACGAGGCCGCCCAAGAGCGGGAGGAATCCGAGGAGTCGGAGCCCGAGGAATCCTTGAGAGCTCCGACAACCAAGAGATGCCTCCCATGCCGGCAGCCTTTTGGGAAGGGTTGTTGGCGCAGTTTGGCGGGACGTTGAAAGACGTGTTGAAGGCGGCTAATGCCACTTCCACTAAGGCAAAGTTTAAGGTGAAGCCTAAGGAACCCGGCACCTTCGAGGGCGTCCGAAATCGGAAGGCACTCAACACCTGGCTCTTGGAGCTAGAGCAGTACTTCCGGGCGGCCAAGTTGAGTGACGAGGATCGGGTGGAAGTGGCTCCCACCTATTTGAGGGGCTATGCTCAACAATGGTGGCAGAAACGCTTCACGACCGAGGTCCAAGTCCGGAAACCTTGAACTGGAGTGGGTTCAAGGAATTGATGAAGAGACAGTTTGTGCCCCTCAACGCGTCCTGGCTTGCCCGGGACAAGATGAGGAATTTGAAGCAAACAGATGACATTCGGGGTATGTCCAGGCTTTCAATGTGCTGTTGCTCGAAGTCGCGGACATGGCAGAACCAGAAATGGTCTTCAACTTTGTGGCGGGACTGGCCCCATGGGCCAGGCGGAAGTTGGAGGAGAAGCCACCCAAGACTTTGAACGAGGCAATTGAGAGGGCTGAATGTTTCTCGGATGTCCCTAGGGGTGAAAGACAAGGCCGTACGGAGCTGAACCACAAGAAGATTCGGCGGGAAGGTGACTCCTTCCGACCGGAAAAGAAGTGGGATAGGCCACGCGGCGAAAATGGCACGTGGAAATCGAAGGGAGGGCCTTCACACGTCAAGGCGGCACCCGGTGCTTCGAAAGGAAAAGCGGGTGGAGCGGCTTATGGCGGACAGAAGGCGACCTTTGATGGAGTGTGTTTCAATTGCGGGGAGCCCGGGCACATGGCCAAGAAGTGCACGAAGCCCGACAATTGAACATGACTCGGGCGACCACGGAGCTGTCGGAAGATACCATCAGTCGCTTGGTGGAAGCGGTGGTCGCCAGGACTTGCAAGGTAGGCAAATTTTCTTGTGAGTTGTATCAGGAAACTGGCGCCTTACGAAAAGGAGTCAGTTATTGTTCGTGGATGGGATAATATCCGGAACTAATGTGTCGTTGTTGGTGGACACAGGAGCGTCGCACTCCTTCATGACACCGGCAACGGCACAAAAGCTGGGACTCCCGACAAGTGACGTGGGGGCCTCTATTGAGGTGCGTTCTGCCAAAGGAGAACCACAGTTGGCGACAAGGTTGGCGATTGATGTTCCTCTTCAACTGGGGAGTTGGGAGGGACGTGAGAACTTCACCATCTGCGAGATCGATGGAGTGGATCTCATTTTGGGGATGACCTTTTTGAGCAAATCCGGAGCGGTCATAGATGGCCGCAAGAGAGTAGTCACGCTGCCATGTGGGAATGGTGGCGAGGTTTTACGAGTGTCGGAAACGCCCAAATCCGTGGGAGGGCGAATAAACCTTCTGTCAGCAAAGGAGTGGGCCGTGGAGGAGGCACACGAGCCCCAGTTTTTGCTTTACATTAGAGAAGTGAAGGAGAAGGCGATGGGGAGCCGAGCCCAGATTGGATCAAGGGATTTTGGAGAAATACCAGGATGTGATGCCGGAGGATTTACCAAGCGGCTTGCCACCGCGAAGAGGAGTTGACCACAAGATTGAGGTGATACCGGGATCGGAACCGCCTGCCAAGGCGCCCTACCGGTTGAGCCACAGAGAGTTGGTCGAGCTGAAGACTCAGCTCAAGGATCTAATGTCAAAGGGGTACATCCGGCCGAGTAAGTCACCTTACGGAGCCCCGGTGCTATTCGCAGACAAGAAGGATGGGACGCTGCGGATGTGTGTCGATTACAGGGCTCTGAATAAGGTGACTATCAAAAACCGGTACCCTTTGCCAAGGATCGACGACCTCTTCGATCGGTTGGCAGGAGCGAAGTATTTCAGCCGGATCGACTTGCGCTCCGGCTATCATCAAATTCGGGTGGCGGAAGGAGATGAGGAGAAGACCGCGTGCAGGACAAGGTATGGTTCATATGAGTTCTTGGTGATGCCTTTTGGGCTCACCAATGCACCAGCGACATTTAGCACGCTGATGAACAGCCTTTTCCAGGAGTGGTTGGATGACTTTGTGATCGTGTACATCGACGACATCTTGGTGTACTCGAAAACAAAGGAGGAGCACCTGGAGCACCTCAAAAGGGTGTTCCAAAAATTGCGAGAAGGGAAGCTGTATGCCAAAGCTTCAAAGTGCGAATTCGGGGTCACAAAAGTGGAGTTCTTGGGGCATGTGATTACACAGGATGGGATCAAAATGGATGACAGAAAGGTGAGGGCGATCTTGGACTGGGAGCCTCCGACTTCGGTCCCGGGAGTGCGATCCTTCCTAGGACTCGCCTCCTATTACCGGAAGTATGTGAGAAATTTCGCCAAGATTGCGGGCCGCTGTCAGACCTTCTGTGTAAATCTAAGTCTGGGCATGGAACACCTTTTGTGGCCAAGCTTTTGCTGAATTGAAGCAGCGGATGGCGGAAGCTCCAGTCTTGAAAATCCCGGAGTTCGATCGTCCATTTGAGATTCATACAGATGCGTCGGACTTCGCGATTGGGGGTGTACTTATGCAAGATGGACGTCCAGTGGCTTACGAAAGTAAGAAACTGAATGAAGTGGAGCGACGGTGGCCGACGCACGAAAAAGAGATGAAGGCGGTGGTGCATTGCCTTGAGCTCTGGCGCCACTATGTTGGTTCCAACCCAGTGAAGGTGTTCACGGACAATGTCACGGTGAAGTATTTTGCCACGCAGCCCAAGTTGTCCCCAAAACAACTTAGGTGGCAAGATACTTTGGCAGTGTTCGACGTGGATATCCAGTACAAACCGGGACGGGACATGTGGTGGCCGATGCTTTAAGTAGAGAAGCAGCAGCTCTTGTTGGTGTACAAGAGCAAGACGGCACTCCAAAGGAAGATCCGGAAGGCTTGCCGGAAGGATGAGCTAGCGAAGTCCGTGATGCAGGACTTGAGGATGGGGGTTAAATCGCAGTTCCACTTGCAAAATGGACTGCTCGGTATAAGCAAAAGCGTCTCTACGTGCCGAAGGGAGGGATCAGGATAGTCTCTTGAGAGAATGCCATGATAGCCCGCTTGCGGGCCACGGTGGAGCCAAGCGCACTGCGGCACTCTTGAAGAAAGAGTATTTCTGGCCCAAACTGAGGGAGGAGGCAGAGGAGTATGTCAAGACATGCACCACATGCCAACAAAACCGGAGCGAGTACAAAAAGCAAGCGGGGCTGTTACAACCCTTGCCGATTCCAGAGGGGACTTGGGAAAGCGTCTCGATGGATTTCATGACTGCTATGCCGCTGTCAAAAGGATTCGATGCAATCATGGTGGTGGTAGATAGGTTCAGTAAAATGGGCCATTTCATCCCCACCAAGGAGACGACAACGGCGCAGGAGACAGGGCGACTTTACTTCGCCCACGTCTTAAAGCATCATGGAGTCCCGAAGGATATTGTCTCGGACCGCGATCCAAAGTTTACGAGTAAATTCTGGAGAGCACTTTGGAAGAAGATGGGGACGAGGCTGAAGATGAGCACCGCCTTCCGACCTACGACGGACGGCCAAACGGAAAGAGTGAATTCCGTAGTGAAGCAATTCTTGCGGAATTACGTGTCGGCAGACCAATCAGACTGGATGGAACACTTAGACGCGGCAGAGTTCTGTTATAATAACACAGAACACTCCGCAACGGGAGTTTCCCCTTTCGTGTTGGTCTATGGAAAAGCACCTCTGGTGCCGACAAGTTGGGCCGCCCAGGACGTTGAGGAACCGGCAGTAGCGGCGGTACTGGAAGAACGCGAGCGTTTGTTGAAGCTCGCAAAGTACAATATTGCCAAAGCTAGGAAACGGTATGAAAGCAGGCGAATCGGAAGCGGAGGGAAGTGAAGTTTGAGGCAGGCACAGAGGTCTGGTTGAACATCAAGAATTTCCGACTACCTCCGGAAGTGAGTCCGAAGTTCGTACCTCCGTATGTGGGACCCTTTCGCATTCGGAAGGTTATGAATGAGGATGTGTATGAATTGGAGCTGCCGGCAAACAGCAAGGTGCACCCAGTATTCCATGTCTCCCTTTTGAAGCCTTACTTCAAAGATGAAGCGCGTCCGAATCGGCATCAAGTGTTGCGTCCGCCACCTATGCTGTTGGATCATGAAAATGAACCTGAGTACGAGGTGGAGGCAATACTTAAGTCGAGGAGGTTCAGGAACCGAGAAACGGAGTATCTCGTCAAATGGAAGGGCTATCATCATGTGGAGGCATCTTGGGTGCGTGCCTCAGAAATGGGAAACGCATCCGAGGCGGTTGCAGCTTTCGAAGGGCGACCTCAAAAGCGGAAGAAGCGTTGATGGGGACATCAACCTTGGAGCGTGGGGGAGGAAATGCATGCTTAGCCCGGTTTAGCTAGCTCAGGAATCCAATTGCAAAAACTTGTATTGTACAAAAATTTGTTATAAAGGAAATGGGTTCCAAATATTGTGCGTCCTATTGTGTTTGGAATGGTGATGCATGGTGTGGTTGGCTAGTGTGTAGAATACATGCTAGCTTACAAAAGTGGGAGAGGTAAATTGGGTAATCGTGTGTTTGCGCAGTGCCAAAATCGGGTGACTCCCATCCAAGGGGCAAGGAAACTTGCGCCTTCTTTGGGAGTTCACGTGCTAGTGCGCACCTGGCGCGTGCGTGTACTATAACTGCGCTACCGAGGGGGTTGCCTTGTAGTGCGGGCTAACGCGGAAGCTACGTGCTTCCGTTCACGTACTATAATCGTGTAGCCTCGGGACGAAGTCGTAGTGCGGCTTCGGCGTGTTCCCGTACCTCAGGCCAGCATTCCAAGGCGGACCCAATTGTAGTGATTGGGGCGCACGGTTGGTTCAAGGTTATCGTCCTAGTCAAAGAGGGTTCCAGGTGAACCCTTGCTCAAGGTGATGCCAAAAGCGGCATCATGAGCGATCGCAAGCAATGTTGTTGCAGTAAGGCGATTCGATCCTCGGGGAGGATCGTTCCTTGGCCTTGAAGTAAGCCAAGAAGAGTGCACTGGGAGGAGCTGGAGAGGCTCCACCCTTGGCCGGGACTTGGAGGAAGTCGGCCGAACTAGCTAGTGGAAGTAGAGTCAAGTGTGGGGTTTGGTTCTTTGCCATGGGACGCCATGGTGCGGAAACAAACTCCTTGATGTGGGACGCCACAACTTGGATGTTCGTTTCTACAAAATGGACAAGTCGATGAGGACATCGACTCCCTGTTGGTAGGGGTGTGTGTCGCGGCCCTTTGCCTTGAGGGCAGGGGGTCGGGACACATGAGGGGCTGCCCCTGTGTGGGGGCAGCGGCAGCGATAGGTATGGGGGGCTGAAGCACCCTTGAGTGCCCAAGGCACTCAAGGAGGCGGAGGCGCTCACTAGGTGGAGCCCCGCACACCGGGTTGCGGTGGGGGTGGCTCCACAAGGGGTGGTGGTAGCTTAGCGGGACTTAGTGGGGGTGGCATAGGACTCACCATGGGGGCGGAGACCTCGTGGTGGGAGTCGTGGGAGTCTTGGGACTCATCACGGTCCATAGGGGCCGTGGTGAGCGGGCCAAGACTCACCGCGACTCATCACCGGGAGTCGAGGGTTTTCGTGGTGGTTCGCCATAAAATGGCATGGCTGGTTGTGGAACCCCCGCGGACAGCTACAGAAGTATATATAAGGGGAGTAGTGACCCGGAGAACGGTGCAAGCCCGTTGGTGACCAAAAGCTAGTGAGTAAGCGAGCGAGCCGGAAAGCGACCAAAGAGTGGGGAGCTGTTCCGGACTGCCATCTACCAAATGGAATTCTCCTAGTCCCAATTAGGTGGAGGGTTTTAGAGGGAAGCCAAGGGGGGGACTGTTATGTCCCGGTGAGCAGCCGAAGCTCCAAGTTGGCCCGGCGGCCAGGTTGGGAGTCAGGCGCGCGCATCAAAGCGAGTAACTATGACTTGAAGGGGAGTTTACCGAAGTGAGGTGCGCGACAGGTATACTGGATTTCCCGTTGCACGGTCACTTATTTCCATGAGCGGATCTATAAAACCATGAGCGGACTTGTTACTGACGACATATCTTTGCCGCATTACATGATCTGGAACATCCAAAAACGGCAAGGTCAAATAAAAAAACTATTATTTTAATACTTGTTTAATCTGCCGCATTTCCAAATTTGGAAGAGTCCGCTCATGAAATCCGCGTATCTTAGACTTCGGCTCACTGCTCATGCGGCTCATGCGGCTCATGGCTCATGGCTCATGGCTCATGGTTTCTGCTCATGAAATAGTAAACCTCTTAAGGAGCAATCTCAACTCCTATCCGAACATGGAGTCCTCATCCACTTCCCTGGCACGATCCGAGACCGTGCGTCTGCCAGAAACTGGGCCCTCGAGCACTTCGGGGCGGAGGGGGGTCTCACCTCGTATTTTGTCTAGCCCTAGGAAGAGGGTTCTTCTCCATTATGTTCAGCTCTGCTGCCTTTGCAGCGAAAGCCCTCAGCTTCAATGTGGCTCTCTCCGTGTCGGCTGCATGTGTTTCCTTGGTCGCTCGAATAGGGCCATAGAGGAGGTGTAACCTGCAAGCCTTGAGTTCTTGCGTTACCATTCCTTCCGGGGAACTATTTGCGATCTCTTCCCGAAATAGGTGCCCACTTGGGGCCTACATTGGTTCAATGAATGGCAGTCCGGAACAACTCCCCACACCTTGGTCGCTTTGCGGCTCGCACGTTGACTCACTAGTTTTTGGTCACCAACGGGCTTGCACCATTCTCGGGGTTACTACTATATATACTTTTGTAGGTGTCCACGGGGGTTCCACAAGTAGCCAAGTCCAAATCTGGTGCACCACCACTTAGATCCTCGATCGTCCCAGTGGTGAGCCGCGGTGAGTCTTGGCCCACCCACCACGGCCCCAATGGACCGTGGTGAGTCCCAAGACTCCCCACGACTCCCACCACAAGACCTCAGCCTCATGGTGAGTCCTATGCCACCCCCACTACGACTCCCTACACTACCACCACCCCTCATGGAGCCCCCACCACTGCCACCCGGTTTGCAAGGCTCCACCTAGTGAGCGCTACCACCTCCTTGAGTGCCTTCGGCACTCAAGGGTGCTTTAGCCCCCTTTCCTATTTGCTGCCACTGCCCCCACAGGGGCAGCCCCTCTTGTGTCCCGACTTCCCGCCCTCAAGGCAAAGGGCCGCGACACACATCCTATCCCAAGCAGATTGCTCTTCAGGGGATAGAGAGTGCGCGGAAGCTCCAAATCTATCACCAAGGGCTTCCACCATATTAAAATCACCCGCTAACATCTAGTTGGAGACCTGGGGATTATTGAGAATATTAGAATGCAACATGGACCAGAAGACAATCCTATCAGCCACCGAATTATGAGCATAAATATTAATGAGCGCAGTAGCTCCGAAAATAGAGGTCGCAGAAGCGAATGCGCATTGGGCTCTACCAGGCTTCCAGGACTCTACTTTGAGAAAAAAGGAGCCGAAGCGGGTGAAATTACAATCGCGGTGCCCCCTCTGGACCACCGTAGGATTCCACCAGGCAGTAGGGGAAGGCCAGATGGAATTGCCTAACGAATCAATCTTTCTAGAGTCTAATATTATGTTCTTGCAAAAAAACAATAGCGTTGGAGGAGAGCAGAGATGAAGCCCACAACTTAATTTTGCCTCTCTTAGGAACCGTCGCTTCGGACCCTATCCCTCTATTATTCCATGAGCAAAGGTTTCAGATTCATGATGGAGCAATGACATAGCCGATGAAGCTGTCACGACTTGATGACTGTAAGGGAAGAACTTCGAACAAGAGACCGGGATCCGCAGGCAAGGAGGAGTGAGCCAGAGCTCACTGCAGGCGGAGACGGTAAATCCAGGTTCAGCGGGGCCAAGCAGATAGCAGAGTTCTCAACATCTATCTGGGATAGGGACAATTGCGAGGTCGTCCGACGGCGAAGTCCTTTCAGTGCCACGAGAGTACTTCTGCGACGATCTGAAGGCCTCCACCAGCTTCAGACCCGCTTCCAGGGTTGCTAGAAGGAATGGCCGTCATGCAATTCCACCCACCTCTTCAGGGGTTGAAGAACCCGATATCCAAGAGTGAGAAGGGTCACCTGCTGGCAAGACAGAGACATCAGACAGCTTGATAACTGGAAGAACTTGGACAAAAAGAAGCTTCTTGTTAGAGGAGGATTGATGAACTCGAGACCCAAAGAAGACAGACGATCGGAGGACAAATCAAAGGAAAGAGCAGTGGGCAGAGAGGATCTCCCTGATTTTGCAAAGGATAAGCTCGAGCTCATTTCCTTGTGAGAAGGAGAGATAATCTTTCTTAGTAATCCAAGAGCGATCTTGCTCTTTCCCGTGAGAAGAATAGAGGGGGTGCCTTCAGGGAACCCAAAAATTATGGGTGATATGTTGATTGCCACGGATTGAGAGGCGGAGGCCAAGTGAGAAAAGTTGGGAAGAACCACATCTACAAACGATTTGAGCTGCAGACAAAAGGCTGCGAGGCTTTGAACACCATCCGCCGGCGCTAGAGGGAACACAGCCAAAATCTCTTCCGGTTTGAATTTAGCCCCTAGGGAGGGTGATGACAGCAGATAAACCCTTGGGCTGATCGATACTAGAGAGAGATCAGCCCTGCTTCTCTTAGCTGGGGCCGGAGGGCCGGCGGTGTGGCATCTGCCCTCTTCAGGTTCTGATCTGCATTATGCACAAGATGATCGGTCACACGAACCTCATCAGAGTGGGTCAGAGCCTGTCTCTCCTTAAACAACACTGGGCAATCAGCTTTCACATGACCTTCAGGATGACAGTGGAGACAAATGATCGCCAGAGATACTTCCTGCACTTTTACCGTGACGAAGGATTTGTCCAAAGTGGGAAGCTTCAAAGAGCCCACTATCATTTTAGATTCAGGCATCAAGTACATATTGAAGAGACCAGGTATGCTATTTAATTTCCAGCCACATTCACTCACTACCGATCGGTCATTCTACTCGCAATCTTCTCAAAAACACCTGCCAAACTACCAAGCACTCCAATTAAAGCTCAGCGATCAACTTGTTCTTCAATAATCTTCTTCTCCTCCATTGTCACTTTTCTCTCTTCAGTTGCCAACTTTGTTTCTTCAAGTACCATCATGGATGCTTCCCTCTCCTTGATATACTATGTTTGTTCTTTGAAAATTGAAACATAACTATCCCGAGTCTCCCTAATTGCACATTCTACTGCTGACCCTTGGCTGGATTTTTTTCTTTTCCCTGAGATCCAGGCTCCCTATCCCCAACTAGAGACGCTGTTGGAGGTGGAGTAGCACCTGACATTTCTGCACTTACAAGTGGAGGAGGTTCCCTCTTCTTGAGAACCAACTATAGAGGATGCAGGAGTTGGTCCAGAACTATCAACCGAACCTGGGGGGTTAAATAAAGGATGAGATTCGAACACATTGTCCAATGCATCATAGATCTCTTGCTCAAAATTCCTTGCCAACCCTGCTGCATGTCTCTCATTAGAGGACATGGTCGAATATGGTTCGTTTCCACTGACTTTATCCCAATCCTTCACCCCCTCGAAGTCAGCCAAAATATTCTCCCATTTGGTTCTACATCCATTTCCTTCTCTTTCATAGTTATGGTCAACCATGTAACCTCCAATGATTTCCCATCTCTGATTTGCTGACAATGTGGCTCTCTCTCTACTAGAAGCTTGCTCATATTTCTCCCACTCTATTCTCTTTGCTGCAATCAAACAAAGTGTCTCAAGCAAGTCCCAATTACGTGCTCGTGGACGTTTCTCCTTGTTTCCAGCCCACTTCCCCTTTGGAGCTGGCTTGATTTTTGAACCCTACTAAGTGCGCTGGGAGGTTCATCTTCTAGTACACCGGGTTCATGTTCTATGGCAGGTTCTTCATCATCCATTCCTTCCATCATGAAATCCAGCATATCTCTAGTCGACGCTCTTTGAGCTGATGATCTTTGATGTGGTGTACTTCCACTGGGAGTCATATGAACTGCTGAACTCGCCTCCTCTGTCATGAGAAAATCTGCACGGTTTGATTAGGGCGCACTCTCTTCACTGCGCATTGAGCTCCTTCTTGCAAGTCGATGAAGCTCGATCCAGGCAGAGCCTCCACTCCATCTCCCCCGCGACAGTCCACTCCACGCTCCTCCGCGACAGGCCACTCTCGCGATACTCTCCATGCTCCTTGAAACACTCTCTGTCACGGTCAAGGAGAAAGCAAGGAGATGGCAAGCCACCGTGGCAAGGACGTACGCACCTGTTAGTTTAAAGAACCTATTTCAGACCCGTTAACTTTTACACCAAACTACTCTATCTCAGTTAGTGAGGTGCACTAACTATTAGGAGTGCTAGTTAGTATAACTGTAAGTAGGGCACCTAATATAGTAAATAACAAAGAGAATTTTTATTAGACAGTGGAGCTCTCCTCCCAACCATAGAAGCCTTATGATCAAGAACAAGATGATCGGCTTCTCCCCCGAGCTCAGAGTTTACACAGTGCAAGAGGTTCACCTCTTGAGATCTTAAACACACCTGTTTAGATCTATCTGTTCAAATCTAGAACCAAGAGTCTTAACTGTTCAGACCTCCTAGATGCTACTAACTAATAGTAACACCTAATCTAAGTATAGACTAACTACTTCTTCTACACTCCCACTTAGTTAGGTCTTAATCAGTTTGTAAAGCCTCTGTGTATGTTCTTGAACTACTGTAGACTCGAGCTAAGGCCAAGCTCAGTAGTACACTTCGAATGCTTGAGCTTTGGTAAACTCTTCGTCATGATATCTGCAACCATGTCGTCTGTAGCACAGTAAACTATGTTGACTTCTTCTTTGGCCACTATCTCTCTTATGTAATGATGTTGCACTTCTATGTGCTTAGTCCTAGAATGATACTTAGGGTTTTGACTTAGTGCTATTGCACTCTGATTATCACAATACATAGTTGTTGCTCCTGATTGCTTATGACCCAAGTCTCCTAGTAACTTTCTTAACCACACAGCCTCTTTGGCCGCTTGAGTGGCTGTCATGTATTCCGCTTCCGTTGATGAAAGCGCTGTTGCAGTCTGTCTCTTGCTTGACCACGACACAGCTCCACCTGCAAGAGTGAAATAATGTCCCGATGTCGATCTCTTGCTGTCAAAATCCCCTGCCCAATCAGCATCTGTATAGCCTTCCAGACCTGTTCTCCCCTTTCCTTTGTAGAGTAATCCCATCGTTGATGTTCCTCTGAGGTATCTAAAAATCCTCTTGACTGCTCTCCAATGGGTCTCACCAGGATTCGAAAGAAACTGTGAGACGACTCCGACTGAGTATGCAATATCAGGTCTAGTGCAAGTCATGCAATACATTAAGCTACCCACGGCACTCTGATATGGAACCTTTGTCATATCTTCTGTGTCTTCTTGAGTTTGAGGACACATCTCTTTTGTGAGCTTTAGGCCTGCTTCTAGTGGAGTGGAGACTGCTTTACTCATCTCTGACTTAAATTGCAGTAATTTAGTTGGCTGTTGATGACCAGCAAGAAATACAGAAAACTCCATAGGAAGATCCGCAGCAGGCCATGGTTCTGAGTTCCATAGGTCGAACCCTTAATCTTTTGGGGAACTACTTTAAGACTCATGTTCCCTTGGAACAGCTGGCAACACTGAGGGAGGAACTCAAACAAGAGTTTGAGGTTAGGATTCTGGCTGAACGGACAACCAAGATTGATGTTGAGGCAAGCCTCAAGCTTAAGCAAGAGCTGGAAGAGACCACTGCTGCCCTGCAACTTGCAAGAGAGGATTTGATCAAGGCAGGCCTTTAACAACAGCAGATGCAAGAGGAATGTACTTAGCAACTGTATCAGTTGCAAATCAATCATGAGGCACTTATGGCATCAGAGAAAGTTGTTGCTGTAGGGTTAGCAGCAGCTAACCAAAAACTTACCATACAGTCGGTGAATCATGAAGTTCAACTTCAAGGGATAGAGGCACAACTCAAGGAGAAAGCCAATCTGTATGCAGAGGCTACAGCTGAGGTCATTCATCAGAATGAGCTAATTACTGGCATGAAGGACACCATCAGTCGCCAGGAAGTCTCCCTCAAAGAGTTGAGACTCTACAAAGAAAAGGCAGACCAGAACATGTTACACTTACAACAGGATAATGCTAAATACAAGCACACACCTTTAGTGGCTGAGAAGGGGAGGAATGAAGCCAATAATATGATGGCTGCCTTTGCAGCCTTGCAAGACCCCTATCACCAACGCATACAAAGGTTGGAGCAACAGATGGAGGCATACAAACTAAAGGAGGAGCAAGCTATCAGGGATTCTACAGAGAAATTTGTAGATGACCATCTCCTGCAGGTGTGGTTAGAGGAGGGACCAGTGGAAGGTAAGGCACCTAGAAAATTAACTAAGGATGAGATGCAAGATCTCAGACAATGGGTGCAGATGATTGCCACATGCACCATAAATATTGTTTATGGTCAGATAGCTGAGTTGCAAGAGGAGGTGATGGGTCTTCAGACTCAAGTGGAGGACTTGAGTTCAGCCATTGACAAGAGGGAATTTGTTCCTGAGGAACAATTACTAGCCACATATCTGCAGACCAAGTCTTTTGTTCTTCGATTTCTAGTGGAAGGAGGACATGCCTTACCAGCACAAGGAGGGAGTGCATCAACAGGCAGCCACCATGGATACCATGACACTGCTGCAATCAGTACCTGCTATTTGGGGTGACTCTTCTCTTAACCCACCTACTAAGTCTTTTGTTCTTCAATTTCCAGTGGAAGGAGGACAGGCCTTACCAGCACAAGGAGGGAGTGCATCAACAGGCAGCCACCATGGATACCATGACACTGCTGCAATCAGTACCTGCTATTTGGGGTGACTCTTCTCTTAACCCACCTACTACTCCTGCTGATCTTGAATATAGCAGAGCCATGGTTCTTCCCTTCAACCATATTCCCTTGGTTATGGATTTGGTTTGGAAGTAAATGGGTCCTCCTAAGTCCTTGGCATATTATTACCAACTCATGTGCATTTGGTTGCCCTTGGCAACTCGAAACAAGGTTCTTCCAACTGATAAGCCCATTGAGGATCATCATTTTGCATGTTGTTGGGCTGAGGCAGGAACAATGCTCAAGGAATTACTTGCCTTCCAGATCTACACCACGACCAGAGAAGTACCTAGTCTTGTTATGGGCTATGGAACATATTATGCTACTTGTTTTGTTTTAGGATACCACACAGAGTAGCAGAAAATGCTGATGAGGTACCAGACTTATTCCAATGGGGAGCATTGGACATTACCTCCAGTTCCAGACCACAAGTACCTGTATGATGTGAGGCTCATGCTTCAGCGGGATACCCAGCTCCATGATTGGTTTTCTTCTGCTCTGGAGGACTTACACAAACTGGACTGGGATGATCACATTTTCCCCAAGGGGCATGAGGCCAGGAAGTGGTTGTATTTTTCAAAGGTGATAGGCACGCCACTCAGTTACACAGACAAGGAGCTACGGGCATATACTAATCTTGCCCGACAGAAGGTGGCACAAGTGTTGTTACATGGTGTTCCAGACATGGTAGGCATACATGGTATGCCAGTCAAACTTCCTGAAGTACAGCTGAAGGCCATGAAACTGAAAGGACAAAGAGGGGACAATGACTCTAATACCACTGGTTCCGTGGCCACTAACATCCTTGACATGGCAGATGAATATGAGAAAGCCATGGCGGACAAGAAAAGACGAGGCTCTCCTATTCCTAACAGACAACCTCCACCTGATCCCAAAACAGGCCAATCTGCTCCGGCGAGCAGACAGGCATCCCCACCAGCCAAAGGAAAGGCTTGGGCTCATACACAGAGCCCTAAGAAGGACTCTCAGAAGCATAAGGGTATCCGTTCACAGAGGTTTGCTGATCCTAAACAGTAAACCGTGAGGACACGACTTTTTGAGAGGGGAGGGGATAATGTTACAGGGCTGTCTAGGACTTAAACGATTTACGGATTCTGTGGGGTACCCTTAATTTTGCGCAGACATGGCTCTGCTGCCATGAATAGACACAAGTCAGCACAGGCCTTAAGGTGCGGCAGATACAGGCCCACATAGGCAGCAGTCACAGGCTTACACAGCCTATCACAGGGTATCACAGACAAGGGGGGGGGGGGTATGACAGCTGTGGACTCGTAACTGTGCGGTCACAACCCGACACAGCCCGTCACAATGCCACACAGGTCACAGCCCATCACAGTTGACACAGCCCATCACAGCGCCACACGACACAGCTCGACACAGGTCACAGGACACTGTTACCACTGGCAGGGAACGAGAACGCGGGAATGTCACCATCGTAGGGAGCAAGAGTACAGTACGTACTGTCCTGGATGACAGTTAGTTAGTTAGACGGTTAGAACAGCTTGCGGGTAGATTATGCAGAGTAGCTATGGTGAGGGGATCACTTCTTGGCACATGGACTTGGAGTATACGGAGGCGAATATGCGGAGGATGAGAGAGACGACGGAGAGAGCTTGATACATGCAAGCTGTAGAGATGTTACTATAGGGTAGATTAGAGACACCATGGCTTCGGCCTGACAGATGATAGTTATAAATACGATACCTACTTCATACTCACACTGTGTAGAGAGACCCGAGTGACGCTGTGGAATTTATGCCTAAGTTGTAAAGATGGAACTCGGTAGATTGCAGAAGCAATCTGATACTTAATCCTAGGCAGTAAGGTAACATACTAAACATGAATGCAAGAAGGAATAGATATAGGAAAGCACCCCCGTGATACGGGGGCTGCTATTTCATGAGCCATGAGCCATGAGCGGCATGAGCCATGAGCAGACTCGTAACTGCCGAAAAAATCATGAGCAGTAATTTTTTTCAGAAATGATTGTCCACATGAATAGGGTACTTATCCGCGGTCATAGGATCCGCGAAAGCAATTGCGGCACCTTATTTCCACCGGGTACGTACAGTCCGATGAGAAAAGCGGCGCATGGTTTCCATGGCACAGATGGAAACTGAAAACGGCTCCATTCATAGAGCCGCTAATCTTCATCCGTGCAAGTCCCTGTAAGGGGGGAAATCAAATATCTTGTGGAGTATAAGCAATGAAGGGCAATGTCTGCAAACTCATTCTCATCTCCATACATAGTCTCCTGAGTGCTGAAATACTGTTCCTGTAGCATCGTCCGCAATTCCTTTGCAAGGATGCCGTGCTGCCGAAATCCAATGGACCCCATTCATAAGCAGAATTTGGCACCGCATTCCAATCCACAGTTACAAATGCCAACCGGTTTCTGTTTGGCAGTACGGTAATTATCTGGTTTCCCTTGGAGCGAAGGCCCATTGAGTTGATGCAGGTCCACATCTTCTTCAGAATTGGGACGCCACTCTTACGGGTCCACTTGGCAATTCCCGCCTCTGTGTTTTTGCCTTTGCTGGCAAGGACCACCACACAACCTTTGTCATCCAATACCATGCAGGCTAGCCCAAACCCTTTCTTCCAAAAGTCCTCAGAAATACTTGCTCCAAGAGGGCACAATATCTAGTCCTTCCAGAGGCTCTCCATCCGGAATATCCAAAGATGATCAAATCAATGACCAGTCGGTCCGTTTTCCACGCCTCATGCAATTCTTCCCTTCACTTGTCATTGCAAAGAAATCCATCATGGCTACAAATCCTGGAGTGTCTACAGGCTCTTCTGCAGTCGCCTTCCTTAGAGCTTTGGCTTTCAGGCCTTCCATTTGCTTGATGTGTGCTAACTTGGGCGGCTGGCCGGCCATCCAATGCCCTCAAAAAACTCTCATTCGCACACTGAATCACTGTTTTTGGCTCCAACTTTGGCCTGCCCTTCATTTCCACTAGCTCGCACGGGTGCCCCCCGGGAGGTTGAAGAGTGTCTTCTTTGCTGAGCCAGTTTTCACAGCTTTCATAGTAAGAGGGGTTAGAGGGGATTTTGGCTGGCCACCAAACACCGCCATCATCCTTCAGCATTTTTTTGAATTCCGTGTTGCGAGTGTGGTAGTGGGGACCCTAGGCTGCTAACTCTTCTGTTGTCGGGCATGCGATCCACCTTCCTCATTCTCAGGCGGCAGACCCCAGCCAATAGCCTTCTTGGAATGCGAACTTCATCTTATCCACATCCCTTGCGAGAGCAAGCCTCACTATCAGGAGGGAGACCATTCGACAGAGTGCAATTCGCAGTGTGCAAGGGAAGACCTTGGTCCTAAGAACTCTGCCAATGCTGCTGTGAGTCTCCTCCAACATTTGATTCTCTACACTCTGAAAATCCTCTTGCGACATTTTTGGGGGTGGGGGAAGGGGCTGTTCAGATGGACCACCCAGAGCCGTGCCTGTATTCTTGGGAATGTAGCCGAGCAGATCATGTGGGAGAATGTAGTCGTCCATACCTCCCCTATTGTCACGAAAGTCCTATTCTAGGTAGGAGAAGTCGAGCTCCCCATGTTAAGAAACAACACCTTCATCCGCTGAAAGATCGACCAGGACATGAGTGCTAGAGATCGTCGTCGGAGCAGCTGCCCGAGCTTCTGCAGAGTTGCCCCCGGTTTCCTTCTGAAACTCCTGCAAGAACTGAGCTTCAACATGTGGAGGGGTTTTGCTGGAGACTGCTCTGCCCTTGCTTTCGCCCCCTTCTGCTTCTTACTCTTTGCAAGGGAAGGGGACTCCTCCGTTCTCGTCCGATTCTCCACCGCCCCGTCTACTTCTTGCTCTTCGTAGGGGAAGGGGACTGATCCGATGGGGTAGTATATTCCTCAACAACCGCCTGATGCTTCATGCTCTTTAATTTTTTGGAGAAGGGGACGACCCATGTTGGTGACTCTCCATCATCTTCATCGTCAAATTGCCTCTTTCTCTGCTGCTTTTGACTTGAAACCTTTACCTTTCCAAAGCACGTCCTTGAAGCGCACAAGGTTAGGCCCGACAGGAGGACCCATGCTAGAAGGTCGAGGGTGTGTGCGGGCTGCAATAGCTTCCTCCTTTTCGTCCTGCGGGTCTTCAGAGCCCTATGATCCCTCCACCACCTCACTATGAGGCTGTGCAACATAAGAGAAACTAAAGTGAAGAAATGAGGCAAAGAATGGTGTTGGAAGGGGTGTTAGAGCAGTGAAAGAGTCACCAGCGAAAGATGACATCAAACGGCGGAGATGCACCGTATGGATTCGAAAGGTCAGGGCCTACGTGTCTCCTCGTGAGGCAGGTGGCCCCTACGTCGCTGGAAAATTGAATTCGAAGAAATAGAGGACAGTCAGTGATGATGCAACGGTTCGGCATTACCGCCTCCGAATGTGTTGGCAATGACCCCTTCAATTGCCATTTCAGCCTCTATGAGTCAACAGACCAAATGCGATGCGGCATTAGTGGCCGTTCGATCAGGATACCTCCCTACTGCATCACGAAAGAGGATAAAGATGCCAGGGAGGATGGCAGTCAGTGGTAAATGCGGTACTGCATTTCCGTCCCCTTCGTGAACCCTCTTTACTGAAGGCAAGCGTGGAGGGCAGCTGGGACGGAAATACGGCACCGCATTTCCGTCCCTATTCTCAGGATGGTAAGGCTGGATGGCTGGATTTGCGGCCATCCTATCATGAAGAAAAGGTTGTTTGGCAAGTTCGACGGGAATGCGGTGCCACACTTCCGTTTCGCTGTCCTGTCTGCCAGAGTAAATGGTAGCGGGCCTGGAATGCGGCACCGCAATTCCGTCGAAGCTGTCATTAAGAAAATGTACAGTGACAGTCCGGACGGAAATGCGGCGCCGCATTTCCCTTCAACTGCCAAGTACGCAAACTGAAGTGGTCTTCTAGACGGAAATGCGGCACCGCATTTCCGTCCCACCAAAAATGAAGGGATGGTCCACTATCAGTCCGGACGGAAATACGGTGGCGCGTTTCCGTCTAGACTCTCGGGAAAGCAATGTCTGGACGGGAATGCGGCACCGCATTTCCATCTGACCACCTGTTTAGGGATCGTACAGTTGGAGCCCAGACGGAAATGCTGCACCGCATTTCCGTCCAGACTGTTAAAAATGCATGGTGGAATGGGAGCCCGGACGGAAATGCGGCACCGGATTGTCATCCCACCATGTATCAAGGATACTTAGGTGTGAGTTAGGAAATGCGGCACCGCATTTCCATCCACAATGGTAGAAAGGCATGGTCCAGTGGGACCCCAAACGGAAATGCGGCGCTGTATTTCCGTCCCACCAGGTGTTAAGGGATGCTTAGGTGTCAGTCCGGACGAAAATGCGGCAACGCATTTCCGTCCAGACTGTTAAAAATGCATGGTGGAATGGGAGCCCGGACGGAAATGCGGCACCGGATTATCATCCCACCATGTATCAAGGATGCTTAGGTGTCAGTTAGGACGGAAATGCGGCACCACATATCCATCCACAATGGTAGGAAGGCATGGTCCAGTGGGAACCCGGATGGAAATGCGGTGCCGCATTTCCGTCCCACTAGGTATAAAGTGATTGGTAGGTGTCAGTCCGGACAAAAATGCGGCAGCGCATTTCCGTCGCTAGGTTCATCCCGCCCACCTCTTTTCCCCAAATGATGATCATCGTGCAAAGGGGGATGTGAGTCAGGACGGAAATGCGGTGCCGCATTTCCGTCTCGACTGCCATCCACCCGTGCTCTTTGAAAGTCGTTTGACGCTGTTTTTTTTTTTTCCCCTCTAGTCATTCCCGCTGGATGGTAATTGCGGCGCCGCATTTTCAACCACAGGGGGGAGGGGGGAAATAACCCCTGATTGTTTTTCCTCTAGTCATCGCCGCTGGATTGAAATGCGGTGCCGCATTTCCATCCGAAGGGGGTGAAAACAAGAAATAAAAAATTCTCAGTTTCTCTTTTTTTTCTTTTTTTTCTCTTGTCATCCCCGCTAGATGGAAATGCGGCGCCGCATTTCCAACAACAGAGGGTAGAGGGGGGGGGGGGGGGGGGGGGGGGGAAAGCAACCCTAACTTTATTTTTTCTTGTCATCGCCACTAAATTGAAATGCGGCGCCGCATTTCCGTCCATAGGGGCGGGGACAAAAGAAGTTTTTGTTTTTTCTTTGTTTGTTTTTTCCCCCCTCCCCCGCCCCCCTCTAGTCATCCCCGCTGGATGGAAATGCGGCGCCACATGTCCAACAACAAGGGATGGAAGGGGGAAAAAAAAATAACCCTAACCGTGTCATCGCCGCTGTATTGAAATGCGGCGCCGCATTTCCGCCCATAGGGGTGGGGACAAAAAAGTTTTTTTTTTTTTTTTTTTTTTTTTTTTTTTTTTTTTTTTTTTTTCCCCCCCCCCCCCCCCCCCCCACCTGCCCTTAGTCATCCCCGCTGGATGGAAATGCGGCGCCACATTTCCAACAACAGGGGATAGAAGGGGGAAAAAAAATAATCCTAACCATTTTTTTTCCTCTTGTCATCGTCGCTGGATTGAAATGCGGTGCCGCATTTCCGTCCATACGGGTGGGGACAAATAAAAATCATCCCCCCCCCCCCCCCGCCGCTTTTTTAGTCATCCCCGCTGGATGGAAATGCGGTGCCGCATTTCCAACAACAAGGGGTAGAAGGGGGAAAAAAATAACCCTAACCGTTTTTCTTCCTCTTGTCATTGCCGCTAGATTGAAATGCGGCGCCGCATTTCCGTCCATACGGTGGGGGGGGCAGTGGGGGGAAAAAAAATAAAATAAAATAAAAATTGTGGGTTTTTTTTTTTTTTTCTTGGTTGTTCTCTAGTCATCCCCGCTGGATGGAATGCGGCGCCGCATTTCCAACAACAGGGGGAATAGAGAGGAAAAACAATAACCCTAACCTTTTTTTTCCTCTTGTCATCGCCGCTGGATTGAAATGCGGCGCCGCATTTGCGTCCATAGGGGTGAAAGGCAAAAAATAAATAAATAAATGAAGTTTGTTTTTTTGTTTTTTTTTTGCCCTCTCTAGTCATCCCCGCATGATCGAAATGCGATGTCGCATTTCCAACAACAGGGGGTAGAGGGGGGGGAAAAAATAACCGTAAAAAAATTTCTTTTCTCTTCTCATCGCCGCTGGATTGAAATGCGGCGCCGCATTTCGGCCTATAGGGGGTAGAGAAAAAAAAATCCAAAAAAAAAAAAATTCCTTGTTTTTTCTAGCTCTACCCGTCGGATGGAAATGCGGTGCCGCATTTCCGACCACAGGGGGTGGCGGGTAAGAAAAACCAGAACCCTAATTTTTTTTTCTCTATAGTCATCGTCGTTGGATAGAAATGCGGCGCCGCATTTCCAGAAGGCAATGGGTGTATGGCAGGTGGGACGGAACACTGTCATGGAGGCAAAGATAACTGGTAGTGGCGACTGAAATGCGGCACCGCATTTCCGTCCCATTGTTATGGAGGCAAGGGTAACTGGTACTGGGGACGGCCGAAATGTAGCACCGCATTTGCGTCCCCATTTTATGAATGCAAGGTCTTCCGGCAGTCCGGACGGAAAAGCGGCACTGCGTTTCCGTCCCCACTGTAGTGAAGGCAAGGTCCAATGGCAGTCCGGACAGAAATGTAGCATTACCGTCCGTCCCCACTGTAATGATGGCAAGGTCCAATGGCAGTCAGGACGGAAGCGACACCGCATTTCCATCCGTCCCCACTGTCATGAAGGCAAGGTCCAATGGCAGTCCGGACGGAAATGCAGCACCGCATTTCCGTCCCCAATGTCATGAAGGAAGGGTCTCAGGGCAGTCTGGACAGAAATGCGAAACCGATTTTCCGTCCCCACTGTCATGAAGGCAAGGGTGTATAGTAGGTGGGACGGAAATGTTGTGCCACATTTCCGTCCTACTATTATGGAGGCAAAGGTAACTGGTAGTGGGGACTGAAATGCGGCACTGCATATCCGTCCCCATTGTCATGAAGGCAAGGTCTAATGGCAGTCCGGACGGAAATGCGGCACCGCATTTCTGTCCCCTCTGTCATGAAGGCAAGGGTGTATGGCTGTCCGAACGGATATGCGGTGCGGCATTTCTGTCCCATTGTCATGAAGGCACCGGTAAGTGGTAGTGGGGACGACCGTCCCCACCGCAAGCTCGAATGGCAGTCCGCCCACCTCACTTCCCCAAAATCCACTGAAGGGGTACATGTTGATGGCAGCCTGGACGAAAATGCATCATCGGAGTTCCGTCCCCTTGACATCCACCCATACTCGCTCCTCAATGGATCAAATTCGGTGTCAGTCTGCGGCACCCCATATGCAGCAAGTGTTCTGCAATTCGAGTGATACACGACAACATTGTGGATAGATGATAAGAAGGAACCCAGTTGGGGTTGTCCCTGCTCCTACTTTCACGGGAAGATTTGTCCATGCAAAGTTTGCGGAGGCGACGACGACCCAGTTCTGGTTCTGTAGGCATGACATTATGACTTGTGTCTATGGAAAGCCCAAGTACGGCATACAAGCAGTGCCAGAGGCTCCCCCGGTGTGGCTGGTGGAACCGGGATACAATATGAGTAGGTTGAGGCCGACGCCCTTACTGCAGCAGGATTTTGGATGGTGCAGCGCACTGACGTCCCCAGACAACCATTTCCGGTTCCACAGCCTCCACCACCGACCCCTATGAGAGCAAGAACAAATGTATGTGACAACTCTAAGCATCCTACACACCGTTGGGGAAAACCGAAGAGACGGCGACCTCCCTCAAAAGTGAACGAGACAAGGATGGGGAATGCACTTGGGATGAACTATACAATCCAGAGCTCAACATAAATGCCCCCACCAGGCTTCGGGCGTGTGTATCAGATGGCCACGGCAGGCTCAGTTGTCCGCAATGAGGTGTACACCATCACCATTTCAGAATTACCCACCTACAATTGCACCGACTTCCAGATCATGGCGAAGAAGGGGGCATCATACTGCCCTTGCAAGCATCTGTACTACGTGTACCTAAAGAGCCTCTGGTGTAATTCCACAACTCATCACTTCATACATGCACTAGCGTTGAGCCCCGACGAGATGTACACTCTTCTGAATATGGATCCAGGGGACCAGTGAGCTTGGCTTGCGGGGCACAAGACAATGTTACGCCCATCCTTTTCGGAGTTTCAGTTATAGTAGAACTGTACTACTGCAAGTACCTCTAACTTTGGCTACAGAAAAGTTTGACTTATGTCTTGTCTACCAGTAACCTATTTTGGTCAAACTAAGATAATACTATGTCATTACCTTCTGTTTCCACGTGCCTGGATTTTTATTTTTTTTGGGGGTTCTTGTTTTTCTGCTCTCCCAAACTTTGCTTATCTCATTCGACCCCCGGCAAGAAAATGCGGCGCCGCAGTTCCAAGTAACGTAGTAGGTACTGGTAGTTGCAGCCTTGGTCATAGTAAGATAATTGCACCGAGTCTTCAGGGCGCCGACCGTCGAGAACACTGAACCCCTCAGAATTCTCGCACGTGCGAACCGTAATGCGGCACCGCATTTCCTAGTGGAGTGGCAAACCTTTCCCGCAGAATGCAGGAAGAAGCAAGAATTTTCAAGCACTGCAGACTGTGTTGTTGCATGGGGATCATACAATCGTGACAGAAGGGTCAGCTTCATTCCAATGTTAGGGCATATAAAACCGCGGAATACTCTATACACGCCAGTATGCAACGTCCTTTTGCTGTGGTATACTGGATTTCTCATTGCACGGTCAGTTTTTTCCATGAGCAGATTTACAAAACCATGAGCGGAATTGTTACTCACGACATATCTTTGCCGCATTATAGGATCTGGAACTTCCAAAAACAGCAATGTCAAATTAAAAACTATTATTTTAATACTTTTTTAATCTGCCGCATTTCCAAATTTGGAGAAGTCCGCTCATGAAAACCGCGTATCTTAGACTTCGGCTCACCGCTCATGCGGCTCATGGCTCATGGCTCATGGTTTCTGCTCATGAAATAGTAAACCTCCATGATACACTAGGTGTAGGTCATGATTGATTGTCCTGAGCGGGCTGAGTACTTGCAAGCTATGAGCCATTGAAAAATAAAAAATAAAAAATAAAAAATGAAATGGTCTGTGACAAACAACCGTCGCACGTCGCCAAGCCAGTTATTTGGATTTGGGTCAGCGACGGTTGTCCGTCGCAAACCCAGCTCCAAAATATTTTTGCTAGCAGCCATTGCGACTCCAGAAGGTTGTAGGGGCGACTGTGGGCCGTCGCAGATCAATCTGCAACGGTTTAAGCAGGTCTGCGACCCCTAAGAGATCGCAGATTCTGAGACTGAGATGGGGAGAGGGGGGCCCCTAGCTTGCAGACTTGGGACCTAGACCTAGACCTGGAGGTAGACCTAGATCTAGAACTCGACTTTCGCTGCACAAAAGTGTACACATTCCCTCGGGTGCCTACTTTAATTTCTACTCGTAGATCTCTTCCCACATTGTACATGCAACATTAGTTTAGTTTATGTCATGGTCTTGTAATTTCTCTCCCTCTTTCGAAGTAGGAATATTTATTGATCCTAACACTCAAATTTGCGCGCTCCTGGCTAAATGGGTACCTCGGTTGTTTTGTAACCTAGATGCTCCATGGAGCAGTCTGGTGAGGCACCATATCCTTAATGCTTGTCCTTCATCATCGGCCTTATGGCCGGCATCTGCGTGCGAAGCCACATCCGTTCACACCGGTTGAACAAGAGGCCGCTGGTGTTGAGGCTGAAGGTTATGACCTTGACCCCCGTGCTTTTCCTAATGCTGAAGTTCATTCAGCCAAGATTCATGGTATCAAAAGGCGCAGCTGCCTATGAGATTTACCATACTGGAAGGTACCCCCTGCACTTGTACTTGTTTGAGTTCAATGTTCTTTGTAAATGGAAAAGGTAGTGCCTCTGTAGTGGTTACTTCTTACTTTCCGAGTAGTAAAGTAGCAGTACTGCATGTAATTTGGACTTCACATTAATAACTCGTGGAGTGGTAAAAGGTAGTATCCATGATGCTCAGGAAGTTGTTGACATCACTTGAGAGGCTAATAATACACTAAAGGAGTTGTTTGAACCACTGAGGAGGGACTGTCATGCATCACAGCCACTTTAGACATGAAAGTATATAGTGCTCATAAAGGAATCTGATTTGTATAGGACTGCAATCTGTCTCAAATGGGTGGTACATGGGGGTTCTTCAAATTTTGTATAGAGTACTTGTCTTCTGTTGATGCTACTAGGCGGAGAGTGTGGGATGCCTGCAGGAGAGGAGGAATCAGTGTCCGGCTGGGTGTTGGAAGGAGTTGGTCGACCACGGAGGTTGACTGTCGAATTGTTGCAGCTTGTCCATGACTACGTCATTCACAACCATCCAAGTTTGAGCATTATGTTGGAGTAAGTGGCCACCCCCCGTGGATGTCACAACTTCTGGCACCTGCTATGCATGGGTATGCTTTGTATAGGTGTGGGTGCAGTTGTTCTTCCATTGGCTGCAGGGGTTGCAGTAGAGAAATTGATGTGGTGGTGCGTGTGTTGGCAGGTCATATGAGGTGGAGAAATCCCGGGTGGAGACTGAAAATGCTACTTACCCGAACATGATCCACGCTCTCCCTCACTTTGCAGAATGGCTAGTAACGGCAGTCCGCGTGCATGTGTCGAGTGTTGCCAACCATGCATCTGATTCAGTCTACAAGGAATTGTTGGACATGTCCAAACCCCCATCATTCCTCACAACATCATACAAGAGCATGTCGGCTTATGGAAACCATTTCAGGGTTACTTCATATGGATTGAACAGTCCTTTTGTGACATATGACTCGGGGGTGTCTACTGTTTTCCAACATGAATGTACTGGCATTTCAGGTGAGCAGGTGGTGGAAAGCGTACGTTATGTGGGTGTCATAAAGGAGATTTTAGAATTGGATTATGGCTCCACACACACCACGGTGCTATTGAGTTCATGGGTACGTGCACGACATGTGGGTTCTTAGCCTATGTCAGTGAAGTAGGATGACTATGGCTTCACGTTGGTGAATTTCTCCCACTTGTTGCCTCCACTTGAACAGCCTTTTGTGCTCCCATCACAGGTCGAGCAAGTTTTTTTCTCTGAGTGTGTGAATGAACCGAGATGGAATGTGGTGCTGGAAAAAAGCCCCAGGTCACGCAGGGCTGTTTGTGATGTCAGCATTTGCAATGATGATATTGCAAGTGTATCAGGCCTCTTAGCCCCCAATCAGATTGAAGAGACCAATGTTGCTGGTGACAAGGTGGGCCAGACCATCCAAGTGACACCTGAAGAGGTTGCTTCACTTTACAGAGACATGTGATCTGAGGAAGCACATCCATGTCCCACAGAGGACAGTTGCGATGAAGATACCTCAAATATATGAAGGGTCCTATTGGGCAAAATTTTATATGTAATCTCGGTTCCTTCAATTATAATGTGGGCTTCGTAAGACTGCCACTTGGGGGGGGGGTTCTTTTTGCAGGGTGTTGGATGTGTCTAATTTACATGGCGTGTTTGTCACAAACGTGACGTGGCATTTCTGTCACTATAGACTTTTGAATGGCATGCAGATTTACACATCAATTCTCCTTCTGGGTATATTGTTGACAGAATGAAATTCGAAGTGCATGTGCTTTCCAGTTTACATTACATACTTGCCCCAGTGATTTTGTGGTTCTTTTATTGGCCAAGCACATGTTTATGGACCATTGAATACTAGTGGAGTGCTTTAAGCTTGGTCCCTACTTATCATGTTTGCATTTTTCCCCAAAAGAGGTCATTGGGGATATGTACATTAGAGAGAACACCATTAGGTGTTAACTCAGTTGTTTTGTCATACAAGAAGCTTAATTCATGGGCTCTCCCCTACTTAGAACAGCCCCCCATGGCACTGGCTGAATGTGTAAGTGGTTATCTGAATTCCAGAACCCAATTCACTCAGATGGGTACCACAAATGCTGCAAACTTCATTTTTTTTTTTATCAAGAAACCCCAATGGAATGTATGGTAGATATGATTGCACGACACCTACTGTAGCCTTTGACCAGCGAGTCCTGGTAGACCAGCCCCCACCACCACCCCTGGGATGTGTAAATGGTTATATGTCTATGTTCACTGTGGAAAAAACATGGATACAACAAAATCTGCAAGTTTTTTTTTTTTTTTTCTCTCTAGAGATCTCAAGGGAATGTATGACATATAGGATTGAGAGGAACCCATTGTAGGCTATGAGGCTCACTTTCGCAGGAGTAATTGACAGCAAAACTAGTACTTCCCCGCCTCCCCTCACCTGACCTGGAATTATGATTCCTGTTCAAGGAATTCGCAGTTCATTGATGCGCCATGCAGTCCCCAACCACGCAACGTTGCCCCATTCGTTGCTTGCTTCTGAGGATGGCGGGAGATAGGGGTATATGTGTGCCCTTCCTTGGGTTTGTAGAGAAGAAAGTGAAGGAGGTAGACGTTCTATGGTGTTGGTGTTGCCGCTGAGGAGAAGCTCAAGGCTACTGTCAGCTTCAACTGCGGGTGCCCAAGTGTGTCAACGGTGCCCTCACACTGCATTGGCAGTGCCTCTTGTGAGAAGCCTGTGTGTGTTTGTTCTATTTTGGTTTCATTTGCATTCATCTGCAATCGCATCCGTCAGCCATTGAACCATCAGCCCTTGGGCTGGAATGTAATTTCCTTAAAAAGCAAGGGTGTTAATTGTGAAAATGGCTCCAGGCCCCACTGTACTTCCAAGTAACTGAGCATTGAGCAAGAAAACGACTAGGGGAAGGGAGCTGAGAATTTCTGACGTCATTTCTGGTCAATATTATGTATCCATACGTTCAAGTTTTACAGCTCTCGATAGCAATTGTCCTCTGGAACTAATTGTAGGAGTAAAGATAGCTATGGTTTCTTGAAGGATAACCTCACAGACAGTCGGTGTCACCTTTAAGAGTGTTTCATATGTATTTTGCATGTTGTGGGTGCCTCTCTCTCCTTCATATATATTCCCACAGTTTAAGCACCACTGCACTTTGTTGGGTTTTCTCTAGTGACGATAATAGTCCACATGATCCCTTCCTCTCTCATTCAACCAAACACTTGCATGCCTCAGCTCCTCCTGTTTCAGGATTCAACATCTTGCTCTCTCTATTCTATATCAACAAAATGCACTCACCCGTGGTAGCTTGACTTGTCACCGGCTGTGGCACCCAACTCATATCCCTTGGTCTCATCGGATGCATAGTTCACCCTAATGCTGACCATGCTTCAAGCTGTGGTTGAGTGCACATTGAGAGGGCACGATTGGAAAGGGTCCATTGAAATGTAGAAATCCTGGACTTCTGGGGTCATGCAGTTCCTATCCTGGGTAGCTTGACTGGAAACGCGCTGGAGTATCCATGTGGTAGCATATGTGTCCTCAAAGAACGGAAATAGGCTCTGCAGGCTTCATAGTCAGCAGAGCATCCTGAGCCCAGGTCCATTTACAGCACACACTGAAGACCTTGGCACAGAGATTGGAGAAGTACAGGGAAAGATGACACTGAACAACTCCCTGGACCTAATTTTTACTTAGAGTAGGTGTGTGCAATCTCCAGTAGATGTTTGTGAAGTTTTTCTGGTGCTGAGAAGAAAGGGCCGTGGTCAGAGTTTATGATACGAATCTTTCCGGGTCGACTGTTGGGATTGGACAAGAATGCTTCAACCTGTGCTTCAGGAAGAACTCTCTAATGTCTTTGATGTACACTGCTGGAACCGTTCCGTGCTTCTGAGCTGTATATGAAATAGCAGCTGGAAAGGGGTTTCATCCCGTATCACCTTCTTTCTTCTTCCACTTTCCCACGTTCCCCTAAGTGTGCAGAAGTTGTGAGGGAATCAATGTTGACATATTTGTAGCACGACACATTTGCTGCACTGCTACTCCTCCAAGCACTTGCATCCTTAAAAATTGAAAGCACCCTTCATAAGGAACCAATACCACATTTCCAGCAGAAATGCTGACGTAACAATAGAGACATACGAGGACCCATCCCACAAAGCTGCTCCTCACTTGGTACTGTCTACAGTACACCCTAGACCATATGCAGCAGAGTAACGGGATAGATAGTAACACACCTGACCTGCCCCCACTCGGAAAATGTAAGGCACGTTCTCTGCAAATGAGTGCCACACAGATCGTGTTGCAAGATAAAACTTTGTGACACCCACGCTTTCACATGAGGAAAAATGTCTGAGGTGGCAGTGAAGATTCAGTACTAGGGTGTCACAAGTTTTGTGAAATACAACCACCTCAGGAGGTATCAGTTATGATTGAAGCTATGAATGAGATAGCTGTTGGCACTCCCAGTTCAGATTGACTTGTGTGTTGTCACATCGATCTACGACTCTTGATGACTCTGGTAATCTGAATCATGGGTGCTCTTTTTTTCTATGGGAGTCCCGCACCTTGCCACTCTCGCCTATTATGGCAGGTAATGGCTGCAAGGTTCAAAATGGGGGTCTCAAAAATCTGACAAGGCCATTTGAGACACCCACGACAAAACCATAGGTTTCCATCTCTCTCTGTCTCCATACCACAGGTTCATCTACTCAGAGTTGTACTCAGGCAGGAAGGCAACAACACTTCCTGGATTGCAACTAGCAAATGCTAAAGCACAGTCAATATTTATTTGCAATAATGGCTCACACCCCAAAACTTGCCTTTGTTCATGACAAACTTTGTAGCCCAACATGCAGTCCTTTCAAAATCTTGCCCTGTTTGGCGGCACAATGACCACCTGCTACATTTATCTTGCTTCCGTTGGAAAATCAAAACTGAAGAAGTGGGTCAGGCAGAGAGATGACAAAGTGACAACTTACCTGTCAAATACCTTGCCAGAAGGTACCATGGCTACATAGTTGGCTGCAACCTGTAATCAAGCAGTGAACCCAACCCGGAGACAGCACTATCAGTGCCATTCAATACCTTAAAATTAACCACTATTCCTGCTAAAGATTATGTACACTGCTATCTGAAATACAGTGTACATCTAGCAACATGCGTTTCACTGGGATCAGTGCACTTAGCAAAAAAGATTGTACTCATAAGACGTTGTTAGCCGTAGCCTTGTGGCCATTGACCCCGCGCCCAGTTTGAGCGGGAAACTTAGCAAAAAAAAAAAGAGAGTAAATGTATGCCTCATACTGCCCAACTGAAAACCAACAGGAGGGGTTGGTCCACTACCAACCGCAATGTCTTTGTATTGTAGGCCGGAAGCTGTGGTGGGAGCAGAGATCTCCGAAGGGCATCACTCATCCACTTCCCACTGCACGTCAACCAAAAAACCACAAACATTCCTTGCATCAACCTCAGTCCAGCTATCAAGTACTGGTGCATTGCATTTTGTCATTTGTGTGTATGGTCTTTTGCTTTAATAATTGAAAATCGTAGAGCCAATGACGGAACACAATTTGCAAATGTGGACACCAGTAAGCTCCGGCTTACACTTTCAAGCTCCTTCTCGCAGTCAGAGTCCCCAATTTCGGTGCCTCTACTGCTGGCAAACCAGCTCCTTCACCCACCTCATATTGCAGCCACGACAATGCTGCAGTCAGCCCCAACATAGTTAGGGACAATGCAGGCATTTCCAGAATTTGATGAGGTGGTAAATCTGCACTCAACCAGAATACACAAAGCCTAGACAAACAGACCAGACAGACAAACAGAAGGCCTCTAGATTGCACCATGCCTAACAAGTCTCGCCACTGTATTACCACCAATATAAGCTCTGTGCATTACAGCCAACGTGACTTCCCCAAAATAACTCAAATTCTTGATTGATGAGGTAAGGTCACCATATGATAACCTAATCAATGCAGGAAAGAAGGTGCTGTACTTTGTCAAAGCGGCAATGCTCCAGTGCAGAACTACACTGAGCTTTAAAGGTAGTCAAGGCCGGTCCCCCAATATGTCAACTGCAGCCTTGCGCGTTGCGCAGCCACTGCTTTCCAAAGCCTCTTGAGTAGGAAATGTCACATTTCATAATATTCCTAAATGGTATATTTTCTGAGAAAAATTGACGTGATCAAGAAGGAACCTGAGGCAAGCTTGACTTAAGGCTCGCAATAGTAGCTGATTCTGATAAATCCACACAGATCTCTGGAACGGTAAATGATTTGATGCCGAATGTAGCACAACAAAGAAAATAAATCTGCACAGACCCCTCTCCTTAGTGGGTGTGAGAGAAACTTAAGCCCACAGAAGGAACTTCCCTGTGTAATTCCACAGCATCTCCTACATTATCTGACCTATCTGATATTGCCATTGTCGTGGACATGATGGTGGAGTGCAACGAAAAGCAAAACAAGAGAGAAGGAGCAACGAGCTACGAGCTACAGTTAAAGAATGAAGAAGAAATTACAAAGAGAAGGAACTATGTACAAAGCAGAGAAAAGAAAAAATCAAAGAAAGAGAGAAGGAGCTACAGTTGAAGAAGGAAGGTGGAACTACAAAGACAAGGAACTACAAAGAGCAAAAGCAAAGAGCAAAGCGTGAAACGCGAAGGAGATGGTGAACGCAGGGAGATGGCAAATCCTGAAAATGGCAAAATGGTGCGGGCAGCTGCCCAAAAATTGCACGCCAGTTTAGATTTAGCACTAGGGGGGGTACTGCCGCTGTAAACTAGGAAGGATTATCTTAGGATAGATAGCAGTAGTTAGTGCTAAAATATTTAGAGCAGGTCAGTGTGGCCGAAATTTTCTAGCTAGCAATAGTTAGTAGTAGCCTAAACATGTGTTAGCGGCCCGGTGCGAGCGGGGCCTAAAGACGCATTGAATAAAAGGCAGAGGGGAGGTTGTGGGCGCTGGTAACAGGGAGGCGGTGAAGTGATTTTTGAGTTATGAAAAGGAGTCCCGTTGCCGAAAGCCATCAGAGGATTCAGCAGATTGGTGATGTGAAGGTTATAATCACAATCTGAGGCACATAAGCTGGGAGGTTCCGATGTGCTTGGGTGAGGAAACTTGGAAGCCTGTGCTGGAAGTCGTAAAAAGGATCCACCATCAGCTTGTTGAAGTCAAGATTTTTGGCAAAAGGAGAGGTAAGAAACGCTAAAGGGAGGGGCTGTGGCAATAGTTGAGATAGTATATCGCGTCTCTCTGAGAGAGTAACTGGAAAGAAAGTCTCAAGAGTTGAATCTTCCATCATTCAAATCAATTTCTGGACTCTCTTGAATAGAATTATTCTGCAAACGTTCGTTACCACTGGGGTACAGAAAGGTCAGACATTTTTTGCCAAGGTTTCCCTCTGTCGGGGTTTCAGTGATATGCAAATGGTGAGCAACTTTCCCAGGCTTTTAGATTCACAAAATATCAGTTTCAGCCCTTTGATGCTCCCAGCCCAGATCCAGGGCACTAAATTGACTGCTTTTGGCTTTTCGGTAAGCCTGAATTTGTCAACAGTTGCTATATTTGATGTATCCGAGACCCCCACCCTCAGTGATCCTCGCCGATTCTGGCAGACTTCTAGCTAAGTCGCATCACATCATTCATCATTCTGCAGAGATTGCAGCAGATGGAAAAGCAAATGTTCCACACTGTAGGGTTTAGCTATTGACCGCAACCAAATGCATCTACAGAGGCATGCCATTGTACACAAGCTTTTTTGTGGCCTGCTGCAACCTAACGCTGTGGTACCAGTCAATCTGGGAAGGTCCAGACCTTGTGAGGTCTGATTGATATGAATTGTTGAGAGATCAGAAGCAGCTTCAGATTTCTTTGAGCCATGTTGTGAAATTATGGGTCAGACCTAGTAAACAAACCTAAGGAAGCCTCACTTGGACGGCCTAGTTCATTTTATGAGATTGAAGGATTGAAGGATTTAATGCCTATTAATGTGATGCTTCCATAACTTTCCCAGTTTTGGGGCAGAGTAAATGATTTATGGTTCTGTTATAATTCTCTCAAGACAGGTGTCATGATGTTTGGTTAGCCCATTTCATGGTGAATTCGTGTGTACCTGATTTGCGTGCACTGTGTGGTTGTGAGGTGGTTATCCTGATAACGGAGATTATTGCAGGATGCACAGGAGTATGTGTGGAGAGTCGCCATTTAGCTGGACTTCCAGGATAACCAAGAAAACTAAGAAACAATTCAGTGGGCAAGCTGGTAGCCTCTGGAGATTAGAACAGGCTTTGATGGCTTGTGTATCTTTTGTTCAAGCTACACAGATACTTTAAAATTACTCCTCTTTCTCTGGAGGAGGGTTGCACTTTTAAGAGCAGAATTAGACAAGTAAGAAAGTACAGAGTACGGAATAGCAGGTTGGTTGGGGCAGGGTTGTCAAAGTGTAGATGTACTGATCTTCTCTGAGAATTACCAAGGGGCCATTTAACTACAGACTATACAAAGCAAGACTGACAGAATGGACATACTAGAGAATCTAGGGGAGAAAGTGGGGCTAGGAAACGTGGACCTGGAGAATATCAAGAAGCAGGCTTCCTTCTTCATTAAAGACAAGCTCAAAGTTGCGCGCCTTGCCTTCACGGATGTCACTCCTGCCCAGTTGTAAGTCTGTCTTCTGTCTCTATTTCTGCCTCTGCCAGCAGTAAAAAATTAGTGGTGAAGAAGTAAATTAGAGAAGATGACTGTTGTGGTGAAGTGCACATAGGGTGGATGAATTTATTTAATCAATGTCTTCATTAAGATGCATAGCCATGCTTCGGCTCTAAGTCAATCGGCTATGCCTTGATGTTGCTCTTTTTCATACTTCGGCTGAGATAGAAAGAGGGATAGGGGGTAGTGTGGGCTAGGTGTTCTGATGAAAAGGGTGATGGGGCCTCCATTTCTCCATGGGGGAACAGGATGACAGAAGAGGCCACAAATGATGATGAATGGGGCCCAGCCACAAAAGTTATGGCATCCATATCTGAGGCCTCATTTCATGTGGAGGAGTATACCCGCATCCTGCATGGAAGGTAGTCCTTTTTCATTGCAATGCTTCCTGTCCTATATCTGAAGTAGCTACATGACTATGGACCTTTCCAGGGATGTGAAGTTCATATTGGGTTTTCTGGTCTTCATCAAATTAGCAATAAACCAAGATTAACTTAGGGGTTGGTCGCTTCAGGGCTTCAGCATATGATACGGCTGTACTTAGCAAAGCTGAGTAGCAGGTTGCAGTTGCTCTAAGGGGATAAAAGTTGTGAGTGCACCTTGGTTACATGTCGTACAAAACTAATCAACTATCTATGGTTTGCTTGTTGGGGGTGCGGCAGTGCAGATTGGCACTGATAGGGAAGAAGTACTGGAGGCAGTTCTACAAGACGCTAGTCCTCCTGGAGTATCTCTTAACTCATGGTCCTAAGCAGATGGTCATGGAGTTCCGCTCCGATAGATACAATATTGAGGACCTTACCCGTTTCAACTACATTGATGACCACCTGTAGGCTTCTTCCTTTTCTTGTCATAACCCTGGATGTTGCAGGCCTTGGAAGCTATCTGCACTTTGAAAAACATTCTTGTATTACTTGATTATGCCTTGTCACTTTCACCAGAGAGCACTTTAATTTTGGATTTCCTTGATTCTGGTTTTGTAGGGTGGACCGAGGATCAGTTGTCCAGAAAAAGGCAAAGCAAGTTTTGCAGTTGCTGATGGAAGATGACGTCCTGAAGGAGGAACGCAACCATGCCCAAAAAATCTCCAAAGGCATTCTGGGCTTCGGGGGTTTCTCAACAGGAAGTAGTGCAGCCACTCCCACCCAGTTTTCTGTTGAAGGGTTTGGCAGTACACTACCATCTCATGGCTCCCAGGGCCTCATGTTTGATAGTGTCTCCCCATTCTTCCTGGATACAAAAGGAAACAATCTCGACCAAACATTTACAGTTTATGAGGAAAATAAATTCCCACATGATAATATGCATCAGCAGGAAAAAGTGAACACCAGTAGCGGTCGAAGCTCAAGCACCGACTGGCATGCATTCGAGGACGACATCATAAGGCCCCCTTCTTCGCAGAGCATCAATGATTTTGGTTGGGCAGATTTTTCAGTAAGTGGATGAAATCTACTCTACCTTGTTTTATGATGTCCTTATCAGGTGCCTATTGGTCAGGTTGTGCAGTCTTGAAGTTTACAGACATCCTTTTGTGATTTCTTATCCTTGTCCGTTGAGAGTGTCTGATTGTTAGTCTTAGCTCCAGTTTTCAGGTGTTGCCACCCATTTTCCTCTGGTGTCTAACCATGGCATGGTATGCGACCTGTGTAGTTGAACTCTCTAAGTCATGAGAAGGCTGTAAGACCCTGCAGCATGAAGAGCTGGATTTCCTTGCCTTTCTAATAAACTCAAGTTCTTTTGGCTGAAAGTGGGCTGTCTGTGAAGTGCTCTAATTTGCCCACTCTTGCTGCAGAGTTCTAGCCCCGGCAGGAGTCCTAACACAAATGGTGCGTCGACACCCATAAGTGCTGACTGGTATCCCTTTGATGAACCTGTGGGGCCCTCTTCTTTGCAAAGTTCTACCCAGAACAGAACTCCCAATTCCGGTGGACAGACCCCTCAAAGCACATTGGATTCTCCTATCCACGGGCTCTCAGATAGAGGGCCCAAGTTAATTACTCTTTCAGCACAAAAGAACAACCCTCAAATCAATGCTGGGGCTAACTGGTCAGTTCCATCTTTTGTTAAGTTCACCTTACCACCACCCCCACCTCCACCAGGTGGTTCAAAAGTTTATGTAAAAGTACCAAGGCCCTTGGAATCAGTAGCAGTCCCAGATCTTATTGACATGAGCGATGAGGTCCCAAGTATTTCTTCTGACTTGGCATCACTGGAGGATCAGGAATCTCTGAGTAAGATGGCAATTCGTCCTAGTAAAGTAGATGGCATAGTAAATCTTCTGCTTTGAGTTCCCATCTCCTCCATTCAGAATGCACAAAAGGTGGTGGCATTACCCTTATTTTGGTTTTGTAGTCAGTTGGTGCCTTGTCTTTATGCCTCCTTTTTGCGAAACTTCCGACCACCATGAGTGCTTAGTTTGAAGTGATGTGGAATAAGATACCATAGAAATGGTGCCATGAGGTGTGCTCTCTGCGCATCCAAAGAGGAGATAGAGGAACGGTAGAGAGTTGTGTATGCCCTACATTGTGCCTAGCATAGGCTTGTGTAGCCAGGAAAAGGAGGTGAGGTATTGGACACAAGGAGATGGGAAGTGCATGAGAGATTTAAGGGGAAGAGGCTTGTGTATGCTAACTCCGGTTGGCGTCATCTCTCTCTCTCTTTGCCTAAATGACGAGTTTTGAGCTTGGTGAAGATGCGGTTTAGCTCTTCAACAGAGCGGGAGCTTGCAATGAGGAGGCACCAACATGTGTGGAGGAGGTGCCCACAGAGCGGAGGGAGATTGTTCATCCAAGGTCGCTCACATCCAGGTGTAGAGTACACAAGAACACAGGGTGTATGCCAGGGTGTCCAAGATCCGACTTTCAACCAGAGTTGAGGCTAACTTTTATACCAGAGGTTGCATGCTCGGTCACCTGTCAACAAGAGACCAACACTTAAGGACGTTTTCATGCCTGTAGGATGAATTTTTGAACTGAATTCATCTGTTCAAAGTTCATTACAAAGCCTTCAGTTCAAAAAATTACAAAGCTGACTTAGATAGGCTTTAATATGACTTTAAAAACATGACATTTGGACAAGATTAGTGAATCTTAGGTCTACCTGGAGGAGAGGGGGTCCCAAACAAGTGCTGATGAGATCCATAGTGCATCCAATTATCCACAACCATTGGTACCTTATTATTTATACGTGTAAAACTGGGTTTGATTACAACGGGACTACCTTACCCAGCGAGTTTATTCCGGCGTGCAAAGCTGACAGCACGGCCCAGCGTACACCGGCCGTCCAGCGGAGCCCGCGTCAAATCCCTGCCCTGTGTTGAACCCGCCTCGCTCTTGCCACGCGGCGTCCTAGGACCCGGGCTGCCGCCAGCGGGGACCGGGCCCAGTCCTGGTCCCGCCGCTCCCCATCGTCGCGCCCTCGGGCGGGTTGCGACCTGCCGCCTGGCGCCCGTCTTTCCCCCACGCCACTGTGCATGTCATGTCGTTTTGGCCCCCGGTATCCAAAGCGCTCTCGTAGCTCGGTGGCGTGCTTCCCGTTCCGACGTTGGGGACATCTGGCGTCCGTGCCTTCTTGCCCTAGACTCATCTTCTTCTTCCAAGGTTCCTATGGCAACTGTCGCATTCAACTCACGAAGCGTGTATGTGGTCTGCCTGTCAGTACCCCTAATGCCCTCACCCAACTCCCAACCGACAGCTATGGGGTTGGCTCAAGCCCCTTAATCATCTCATACGCCCGCACCTTAGGCACACAACTAAAAGAGGTCCTCAATGATCCTGGACGCTTAGGCCTAATCTATCAAGGACTCCTTAAATTTCTTGCCTTAAAATACAATGGAGTCTACTCCCTACATCAATGCACCCACAGGCCTGCCTACATTCCCTACCGCACGTACACTACTCATCCTACGTCAAATGAAAATTAGTACACAAACCGACTTACCTCGTCACCATTAGAACTCGTATGGCTCACAAGCCCTTATCTCTCCCAATTCGAAACTTCCCATCATAAACAAAAAAAATACTCATCCTTACCTATTTCAAAGAACGACACATTACCAATCTCACCCAACTCACCACCGCCACGGGAGCCGGCCAAGCGAATTTATACTTAAGCACTCAAGAGCTACGGCCAAAACCAGCCGATACTTACACCACCTCCGCGCCCTTTTCTGCCATCCCTTAGCTTCATGTACCCTCGATTGTGAGCTCCCTTGTTTACACTTTCCCCACATACCCCAAGACCTGTTACCCCAATACAGATCTACCCCAACTCCCTCTATACTCCAAAAACCAGCGAACTGGTCGTTGGCCAGGCTTTCGAAAATCCCATCTTCCCCTTGCGGAACTGACCATCTCACCTCCGTTGGGTTGTCGTCCTCTTTGTCTGCATCGCTCTCTTCCGCGGAATCACATACATACTTCCGCACCCGTCTACCTGTCTTAGCTGCTACCAACTCTTTCCGCTTCCTTCTGTTCTCCCTACCCCTCTCCAAAATCAGCTCTACTTTACTGGGATTCTCACATTGTCTAATCGCTGTCTTTGCAAGTTTAGTTGCATAACTAGGAAGGGAGTAGTCCTTCACTGGGCTCTTCATAAAGTCGGTCCTCGCAAAGAACGGGACATTCTCCCTGGCAAGAAATGTAGGCGCCACTGGTTTCGACCCGGATCTTGGAATCCTGCACATAATAATCACTCACCAGACCAATGAAATCCACAATCCGGAAATGCGTGTGAGAAAAAATCACCCCGAAGGCTTTGCAAACTTACAATGTTTCCACTCACTCATATTCCGGGTTCTCCTCGGCATCAATGTCGACTGTCTCTTCCTCCGAGTTCGACGAATCCTCCGAGGAGTTTGTGGCTGCGATGGGAGCCTTCACATTCCGTTGAAGCCCTTCTAGATGGGATCCCTAGACGGAAGTGTCATCCTCGTAGGCAAACAGGTGTAGGTCGGAAAACCGCCCAGCCCACATTGAGGCACCTGTTAGAATGGCATCCACTCATTAAAACATGGTCCTTGAGAAATGACGAATTTGAACATAATGAAAATTCGCAGAACAGCATAGTACGAAAATCTGCATACCTGTTCCACATATGAGGTCCAGCACTCTGCCCTCCAGGTTAGTGCATGCCTCCATAATTGTCTGGAAGAAGGCAGGGCTCCGAGTCCGTGAATACCGCATGGGATCCATTGAAGTGAGGCTATGAGGGAAGAGTTCTGTGGGAACGTTGTTGAATAGGACGTCGTATTCGATGGGGTCGCAGTTCGGGTCAACCAACAATCCATTCTTCCGGAAAGCAAAGGTCGAGTTCTCATTCACAAAGCAGTATGCATCGAGCTGCTTCGTCTGCATACACAGTGGGGAACGATTAGAATTCGAATGCGGCACCGCATATCAAAACAGCTTACAAAATGCAAGGACGATTGCCAATGTGGTAATTACCTTCTTCCCTTCCGACCGAAGGCCCAATGTGTTGATGCACGTCCACTTCTTCTTCAGAATTGGGACGGCACTTTTGCGGGTCCACTTCGCAATTCCTGCCTCCATATTTTTGCCTCTGCTCGCAAGGACAACAACACAGCCTCTGTCGTCCACCATGCAGGCGAGCCCGAATCTTTTTTTCCAAAAGTCCTCCGAGTACTTGTTCCAAGATGGCAAAGCATGCAGTCCTTCCATAGGCTCTCCATCCGGAATATCCAAGATGATCATATCGCAAGACCACTCGGTGACTTCTCCACCCCTCCTGCAATCCTTCCCTGCACACACCTTCTCAAAGAACGAGACCATCTTCTGAAACCCAAGGGTGTCAGAAGGCTCTTCGGCAACCGCCTTCTTTAGTGCTCTGCCCTTCAAACCCTCCATGGACTTGATGTATGCCAACTTGGTTGCCCATCCATCCAAAGCCGCCAAGAAACTCTCATTCACACACTGCACTACTGTTTCTGGCTCCACTTTCGGCCTCTTCATTTCCACTGGCTCGAAAAAGTGCCCCCCCAGGGGGTTAAAGAGTGTTTTTTTTGCTGAGCCTATTCTCGTCCCTTTCGTGACAACGGTGGCCGCAAGGGATTTCAGCTGCGTTTCGGGGGGTGGGCTGGTTGCAAAGTCTTCATTGGAGTCCTCTTCTTCACCCTCTTCACGCTCTTTTTGTTTCTGCTTCTTCGTCTTCTTGGGTGTCAGGGCAGATTCAATTGCAGCAGACACCTTCACCTGCAAGAATGAGGAAGCACAAGGCAATCATGGGGAGGGCGGAGCAATCTCCCGCAAAACCGATTCCACGAGCTGAAGCCCAGTTCCTGCTTGATTTCCAGCCTGGTGATATTGGGGTCGTCTCTACTGCAACGAAGGCAATGGGATCGACCGATTTCGTCGATCTGTTACCGGAGGTGGGTGCTGCCGCTCAACGTTCGCAGCAAGACCTGACCACCGTTGCGGAATATCTTCATAATACTGCAGGCCCGGAGGAGGCCTCTGCAATGGCCGAATTGCCCGCAAAGATTCCCCAGAGTGCAGCTCCAGTTGGGGATGCTCCAGCTGCTCAGCCCCTTCCGCCACCTACAGAAATGTCTCCGGAGGAATTCCAAAGTGCAGCGGATACAATGTTGGAGGAGACAAACAATAGCATTGGCAGAGTTCTGGGCAGCAGGGTATTCCATCGAACTCTTCGAATCCCACTCTGTCGCATGGTCTCCCTTCCCATCATCAGGCAGGCACTTCCCGGAGATGTGGATAAGCTCAAGTTCGCATTTCGAGAAGGGTACCGTCTAGATTCGTCAGCCTTCTACGTTTCCATTGAGAATGAGGACGGCGAAACTTGTGGACACTTTCGGCCTCTTCATTTCCATCGGCTCGAAAGGGTGCCCCCCCCGGGGGGTTGAAGAGTGTCTTCTTTGCCGAGCATGTTCTCGTCCCTCTCGTGACAACGGTGGACACAGGGGATTTCGGCTGCGTTTCGGGGGGTGGGCTGGTTGCAAAGTCTCAATCGGAGTCCTCTTCGTCACCCTCTTCCTGCTCTATCTGTTTCTGCTTCTTCGTTTTCTTGGGTGTCACAACTGCTGCTCCTTGCTGGCGAGTCCTCTTCTTTGACCCCTTCTGTTGAGCCTGCACAGCTGCATCCACCGTCTTCTATGCCATCTCAGCTGCCTTTCTGGATTGTTCCAGAGCAGCAGCTTCCTTTGCCGACTCTGGCCCAACAGGGACAAGTCTTTCCTTTCTCTTCTCTTCTGCTTTCGCGTGCAGATCTTTCTAAGACTCGTCAACAATTCCGCCAGACATGTCCAGGTACCACGGGCATCCAACGAGTTGCGCGGCATGCCATTGTTTCTGCATCTCGGGTGTGTAGACACAGCTTGGGCCCGCCACGGTCCAAGCCATGAAGAACGGGGGCTCTTGAGCCAGGGCCCCTGTCTGAAGAAGCACGTATTTCATATACCTGCAAGGCAGTCAGCATGCGTGAGCAAAAGTTCAGACCAACGTACTCGCAGAGTGCAACCGAAAACATAAAATGCGAATGCGGTGCCGCATTTCCCAGACAAACCTCATAACCAGGCTTCGCATACAAGGGCAGCTGGGCTTCACCTGTAAATAATTCGCATTGCAGCTTTTCTCGCTCCTTCTTGGCGAAGAGGTTGTCCTTGTACGCACATCTGAAACGTGTCACGTAGTCTTCCAATGTCTGTGTTCCATCCCATTTGACGTACAAGCCGAACGAATTTGTATGCATTACGACTTGTTCCTTCGCATTCGTCATTACCTGCGATTCCCACATGCATTGTCACGTAGCAGTTCAGGGAATTCATTTCAGAAAAAGCAAATCTGGGGAAGTACCTTGAATTACCTGGAACCACCAAGTCATGCGGTTGAGCCACACATCCACTGCAGGGTCGGAAACTTCAAGTGGAAAAGACCACATTGTCCTTATACTCTCCGATGCATTCCAGATCGACGGCCACCGTGTCTGCCATTTCCGATCCAATGTCAGGAGCAGGAAGAAGAGTGGCTATTGCTAGGAAGGAACTTCAGTGCATTGAAACCTCACCTTCTCTTTCGCCTCAACACATGCCGTTGAGAGGTGATGCAGTTTCTCCAACTGCATGGTCGGCTGCATGGCCCGAGAATAGTGTTTTGCAATCTCGGGGATGAAGTCCTTTCCAAGTGCCGAATCTGCAATTGCCACCAGCTTCACAAGCTTTGACTTGTATTTCGTTCTCGACTTGACCCCGGCTTCCTTCAAGTGCTCAGTCAATGACTGCAACGTTTTGACCTGCCCCTCACTTTCCATGAAGAAGCGTTTGGCATGGGCCAAATCCAGCTTGATGTTTGACTGCTAACAAAAACATGCAGAAGCGTTACATTCGATTCATGTGGAAAGATTACTGAAAATTGGGGAATGATGAGTAGAGGGAAATGGGAGGACGACTTACTTCGTATATCACCTCCACCATTCCATCCATAGTGAGATGATACCATGTCCGGTCAGTTTTTGCCACGGCTTTCTGAATGAGCTTGGGCTCCAGCATTTCCGCAAACATGTGCGGATCAGTGAGACCAGTTTTCCTCACCCTGTACAGCATATGTGCCATGTGGGTATGCACGTACGCATTTTCAGTGACCCTGCAAGGCACACTCTCCAGTTCAGTCCACGGAAGCACGGAAACAAAACAGATTGGAAACCGAAATGCGGTACCGCATTTCGAACGTGCTTGGGAGGGTATGAGTATCTTACGAGTTGAGGTCCGCCATGGCATTCTTGAGCAGGGAGGAGTCTGCCGCCTTCACCTTGAGGATGACACACTCCACCATGTAATGCCAGCCAATGTGCTTGGCATGGTTCTGCTTGATGTACTCCCACCAGGCAAGAAGTCGGTGATTCCCGTCCCACACAAAAAACATTTTGCCCGACATATGGTCGAAGTCTGGATCACCCTTCAACGTTGCCTTGAATTCGTCGTTGCGAGTGTGCCAGTGGGTATCCCAGTTAGTGTCCCTGCAGACTGCCAATTCTTTGAGATTAGGGTTTACTGTAAGCTTTCAGGAAACACAAACCCTCTGCCTCCCTTGGAACTGCAACATTATGAGGGGAACTTCTGCTGGTTTCTATCTGCCCCTCTTAAACTGCTTTAGTACTAGGGAGTGGATTTGGATGTCCAAGGGACACGACCCATTTTTCAATTATTCGGTTAAGCTTGGGTACAAGTTCTTGATGCCTAAAAGAGGTTTTGATCGAAAATGGTCTAAAAAGTGGCAACATGTGCCTTGGCCTGCGGTTCCATGGAAGCTGGTTTGGTGTGATATTTGGAAAAAACACAAGTCTTCGAAAGTTACGGCCTTCCTATGGAAGGTGGTCAACAGGATCTTGCCTGTGGCGGCAAATTTTGAAGATTCATCCTTGAACTGTGTCTCTTGTAACCTGGCTGCAGAGGAAAATTTGGAACATGCCTTGGTGCTTTGCCTATTTGCCCGTGCTGTTTGGGAAAAGGCCCTTCATCTGTACTCTTTCTGGTCCTCTAACTTGGACTCCTCTCCTTCAGTCTTGCTTCTCAATGTCAAGAATGGCAGAATTCATTGTTCTTGCCCTGTTTTGGGAATCACTGAGAGATATGATATTGTGGCAGATTTGGAAAATGAGATGTTGTGTGGTGTATCAGAAAGAGAGGCCATATTTGTACAAAGTTCTTTTTCTGGCTCACTCAGACCTTAAGTCTGAGACTCGCAAAGCTTGGTCTGTATTGGTTGCAGCTCTTTCCAAGTGTCACAGTAATCGAAAACCACAACTCTTTGCTGCCTTCGACAAATCCTGGGGAAAAGATTTCGTGTTCTGCAGGAGAATTGAAGACACTAAGTTTGTGTGGGAAGACTCCCCCCTTGCCTGTTGGAAGCTCAACTAGTACTAAATAAACTTCCTTGGAGAACGAAGACGCGGATATAAATTGGAGACAAAAATTTGTGGCTCTAGGAAGGCAAAGTCAAAGACACAGCTTTCGTTTGATGGGCCCAAAAGAAAAAGGGGTAGTATGTAGGTTGTTTATTAAGGCAGCCTGTTTCCTACTCTCTCTTGCCTTCCCATATGGGACAGATGGTCCTGTTTCATAGTTCTTCTTCTTCTTCTTTCTCTTCACCTCCTCTCTTATTTTGCCTTAGTTAGGAATTTACTTCCAGCTGAGGCTAGATTCATCTTCCCCGATATCTGACATGTTGGTTCGGAGTGGTACCTCTGTAATCTGCCTTATGGCTTTTTGTAAGGTTATTTTTTCCTTACCAATCTCTTAATAAATTTATAGGGTTACAATCCCCCTGTTCATAAAAATAAAATAAAAAAATAAAAATAAACCTACACTGTTGCCGCTGTAAATCTGGTAAACAAAAGTTTGCCGGTGACACAAGGTGTAGGTACAGCGCCGTGTGGATTTCTCCTTACCATCTCACCACATCGTTGTTTGGTATCCACCCGGATGGCGCAACACTTGCCTTGAAATGTTGTAATGTTTGGGGCAATTCTCCATAGTGATTGAGACACTGTCGTCTCCACAATGGGTATGTCGTGCTGTGTAACGACAGATGACAAAGAATTGTCGACAGCGATGTGCCATGTGCTCAAAGGAGATGACGATCTTGAAACTACTGGGCTTACCATACTGGATGAGACATTGTCCGGCAACATTATGGGACCTCGAGGTCTTGCAAATATTCATGTCTGCTTGTTTTGTGTCTATTTTTTTTTGTTGCAAGTGGAAAGGATAAGGGCCTAGAGTAACTACCCCCCCCCAAAAAAAAAATATATATATATATATATATAGGAGAGAGAAACAGAGTGGGAGGTTAGTGGGTAGGAAAAAATTTCCAAGTTATTTTTTTCTCTTAAATTTGCCTCTGGAATTTTGCGAAATCTCCAAAGAATTTTAGATTTTGAAATTCCATTGAGATATGGTCCCCATAGCTCCTTTGGAGTATGGGGAACCAACCCCATTGGGGTATGTTTTGTTTATTTTTGCTAACCCATGAGGGGGTAAACCCCATGGAGGGATGGTGGATATGCATGGATGCCATAATTAAATTGCAGGTTTAATGAAGGCTGGACTGCCATTATTAAGGCTTTTTTCATCATGGAATAGCCATACTTTGGCTAAACTAGAGGGGGGGCTGAACCTTAAGCACCGACACCAGGGACGGCCCACCAAAGCGTTGACCAGCTTGAAGCAGTCCGCGAAAGTGTTTTTTTTTTTTTTCTTCATATTTCCAAATTCGCTGGCGGGGCCACCTGTGGATTCCGCCCAGTGCCCATGTGGCGAGAATATCGAGGTGACAAAGTTTGAAAAGTGGCTATATTCCAGGTGTCACGTTTTCATTGGTCCACGTCATCAAGATTAGGCTCATGAAATTTATCTCCTGGTGCTTTTTGGCGAAAATCTCGGATTTTACTCCCCATAATTCCTTTATACAAGTAGCTGACCGAGTTTCCCGGTCGAAATCTGGCGATTTTTTGCCAGAAAGAAAAACACCGGTCCGCAATCTTCTCGGCCGCCGCGCAGTTTTGGATAAATTTAGTTTTTTTTGGGTTTTAACCCGCGGTCCCTTGCTGGGACCGCTGGCTGTTGACCCTTTGACCGCTGACTGGACCCCGCGGTGGACAAATCGCGCCGCGGCAGTGGGGCCACGTCAGGCTGGGCGACCTCCGGTCCGTTGATATAATATTATATCCCAGTGGTCGCTGGTTTAGGTGGGTGGCAACTTTAAATCATTTTGGGTGATTAATATAGCGCCGGGAATCCTCTTCGCCACCAGGTTGGTCATCAATTCATCATCTGATTGGACGAGTACAGACATCTCCTTCAAGGTGCAAACCTCTTCAAAGCAAAGGCATCACAAAGGTTTTCTTGCAAGGCTGCTACCCACTTCCGAGGATTCTACGATCTAGAGGCCGTCCGCATGAGCATTTCTTACCTATCCGGTCCCAAGCCCTATTGTTTCCCATTCAGAAACTCATTGAATCTGGATTGCTGCATGATTGATATTACAATGTCTTCCGTTGTTGCAGTGAGGATGTCCACCAGGTGCGCCGCGGATGACGCACACCATGAAGAATGGACAAATTCGGCCATATTTGTAGTCGACATGTCAGTGTCGGAATCCAGACAGAGATCCTACAATTGCACGTTCATTGGTTAGAATGAAGAGAGAAACCATTTATAACCATAAAATTGTTGCGGAGATACATTAAGATGGGTGAACTCAGGTGCTGCATATACTCGTCGAACTGTCCGAAACGATAATGCCACCAAGCCAACCAACTGACCATTGCACCTATATCTTTTTCCTGAAGAGCTCTCTATGAAGTTTGTAGGTTTATTTTATAAGAACAGATGCATATTCTTATTTCTTAGGGCTCGATTCATGGGCATTTAGTCTTTGACATAGCACCTTACAAATGTGGGAAAGTCTATAATTGTGCATCTAGGCCAACCAATGGTTGGCCAGATTGCCAAAATACCATTGACAGCCTGGAGTGAGCCCCCACAGAGGTAGTGTCTGCTCCCACTTGTTCCGCCCCAAACTAGGGCGTGATTTCCCTTGGGCTGTAGATGGGCAGAGGTGTTTACTTGTGCAGATTTTGACCAGTGTTGTGCGGGTCCGGGTTACCCGGACCCGTGTCATCACCAAAAACCCGAACTCAGACTCCAATTCATTTCTGAAATGAACCCGAACTCGGACTCCAGTTCATTTCTGAAATGAACCCGGACCTGCTAGGTCCAGAACCCGTTAACGTGCGGGCTAATATAGCGGGTCAGGGTCCGGGTTTTAATTTTAATAAATAAATAAATCTAGAAATGGTTTTCTAGAAATTAAAATGTGACATTTATCTGATATTTCTTTATTTAAATGTGAGAGAAAAAAAAATATTTCTAATTATTTTTATTTTTCCAATTTACTTAATCAATTAATTAGGACCCAGATCCGAACCAGTGAACCGGTTAATTTCCGGTTAATGTTTTCCAGCGACGACCCAGATCCGGACCGGGCTCCATGTTCAAAAGCCCGGACCCGAACCCGGACACGGATTTTCCGAATTTCAAAAACCCGGATCCAAACCCAGACGACGCTCCAAAAAAGTATCCGACCCGGCGGGTTCCTTGCACAACACTGGTTTTCACCCCTACTGCTCCAGTGGCCTGTAACTTTCTGACATTTAGGTCAAATCAATTTTGCTTTGTGCAGGGTAGCCAACTATTGCAATGACTGGCATTGCGGTCTACAATACCCACACTGCATACCATTTTGTTTAAATGACAGCTGATACACCTAACTGTCTTATACTCTACAATGTCCATGGAAAGCTCAAAGCTTATGCATAGGGTAAGGCCCCGAGTGGAGGGCGTTCCTGATTTAAGGGCCCCAAGCCGAGGGCGCTACCCCGAGGCGAACCCTCCATGAGGGCCTTCCCCAGTGTAGAGGGCATGCTGCCATGTGTAAAAGTTTTGAAGAGGAGGAACCTTAGGCCCTGCAGAAGGAACCTCACCAGACTGGCCAGGGCCTGACGACGTAAGGAACCTGCAGTAATATTCAGCACCTTGTAAATGGGAAGGAAAAAAACTAGCAGTGCTTACGTCAAAAAGGAAGTTGGGGCCCCCAACAAGCAGCCCAAAATTACAATGGAACTTCAAGAAATTCTTTTGAGGTAGAGAACCTCATGTAGATATGCTGCCAGGCATCTCTGATCCTTGCAATGAAACGCATCTTACGTCAAAAAGGAAGTTGGGGCCCCCAACAAGCAGCCCAAAATCACAATGGAACTTCAAGAAATTCTTTGAGGTAGAGAACCTCATGTAGATATGCTGCCAGGCATCTCTGATCCTTGCAATGAAACGCATCTAGAACTTGTCCTCGCAAAATGAATCATTGGAAACTTAAGGACAAAACCACTCATTCCCCCATTATTGAAAATGCTGATTCTGTCTGCGAATGCGGACAAGAGGCCGGCCGACTCGGCGGCGTCTGTCCACCAAGGTCTCTGAAAGGCACTGTACCGCAGCATCAATGGAATCTGCGGTTTTATCGAGTTCATTTCCTGCCAGGAAAGATCGTTGATGTAGCTTCCGCAACAACTGAGCAGCGGCTGCAGCTGTGCACGTTTTTTCAGTCGAAGGCTGTGGCCTGCCAATCCAAGACAAGGGTAAGATGTGTGTTTTGTAAGGGGTAAGGTAAAGTACAGCTTTGCTTGGTGATTTCATTAAATTGACACACATCATAAGACTTCCAACATCAACAACCTACCCAGTAAAGATGAGACGCATAAACTGTGCACGGCCGACTCTACCAACAATCAATTTCTACAGAATTACTCCTTTTCCGTCTGTTCAGCATTTCCACACAACTTAAATGCTAAAACCCAAACTCACCGCAACCCATGCATTGCCGATAGGGCCTCCGGGGAGAGTGCAACACATGGCATATCTTTTCCTTCCCATAAAAGGCCTGCTCGGTCCTACATCACAAGTCCAACTCACACAATTTGACTACATTATACTTTTAAGTCGCAGTTGATGTTTCAGGTAAGCTCTCTCTGTGCACCCTGTCAACTAAAACACATTTCCATGTCTTCAGTCGTGAGGCTTAAGGCAGGGGGTGTCTCACGACCCATCTCTAACTTGTCTACATGCAAATTCTGCAGACCAGGATCTCCTGAGTCAGACGGAGAAAGTAAGGCGGCATAAAAGAGGAAGTCAGGCATGATAATGAATTAGAGATGTGAACTGTGCTGTGCAGATCTCCATAATTGAAAAAAATGTCAACTGTGAAATGTGTCTTGGTATATTTCACTGGTATATATGCAAGTGACATGTGGAGCTCGATAACCATTCAGTCACTGCCGGGTGGGGACAGAGAGTCAGACCTGAAGGCGACTGACCATGGCTTTAGAGTTACTCCAGGTGCCATCAATCAATACGAAATGCAGTGAGTGCCCTTGTTCATCCTGCAATTTACCCGGGAACTTCTCCACAATTAAAAATGGATGGAAATGTATCTTCGTACTTTTGTGGCAACAGTGTACAAGCACAGCAACTTGTGTCACATGTTGCAGCTATGGTTTCTTATTGGCTGTGCTCACTGGTGATGGGAAGGTCACTCAAGGACACATATACCCTGGTGGGCTGAATGCAATGACCAGCTCCAGGAGGGCTAGTGTTCCTAATGCATGCATCTACCAACAAGCCAAGAAGAGCAAAGCCTGATTTGTTACTGAAACACACCATATCTTTCTTGCTGGCAAGCTCCACGAAGTCCTCAGGTACGGTGATTCCATCCACCTGACAGTCAGATTCACTCCGCGCTGGATATACACACCAGACCAGATTCCTCCCTGCTGAAACACATACAAAGAGCGAGGCAAATAAGAACAATGCCTCAGATTTAATTACAAAAAGAACTTCACCATTTAACTGCCTGATAGGTGAGCTGCTCAAAGAACCCATCTCTCAATCACCCGTTTCTCCTCTTCTTTAGCCAAACAAAGGGTAGTGTTTCTCACAGACAAGCACAAACGTCAAAACTCTGGACACTACGCGAGTCCTTTCCTACATGATGAATAAGGGGGGAGAACTAAACCTGCCTGCTGGAAGGCAGCCCACATGGCATCTTCATGTTGGGGAATGCCACACACACACAGCTTTGCAGCTTGCTCCCCGAGCACTTGCCACAGTAGCTTGCCTGTATTATTTTTCCGTAAAAAATCCTGTTGCCCAATTTGCAACTTGCACAGATGAGAATGTGCTACATAACAAAGATATACATGATCCATGAGCTTGACCACTTTCATACGAGACATCATGGGAAATACGATTCCATCTTCCTGCAATAAAGGAGATAAACTTGCATCCTCATGTTTGCAAATAGTTCCTGAATCTGTCTATTTCGCAAAACAACCAGACGATGTTTTGATGAGAAGTGTGATTAAATCAACTTTTCTACAACATTGATGAAGAAGAGGGGCTTGTGTGAAATGTAATACATTAGGAAGCCCCGAGGATCCGTGGGACACAGTAGGACAGCAACATAAAAGAAGAAGAGACAGAGACAGAGAAAGAGAAAAATTATGAAGTCCATGGAAAGCCCAGAGAGGTTATGGGCCAAGAACACATAACACATAAGGGTCTTCAGCTCTTATACCTTCGGGTGCATGTAAATCCAAAGACGCACACATTGCCATAGTGAGCCCCTGAGTAAGGCCACACACATGCAGTCTCGCAAAGGTAGCCAGCACTGAACCCACCTCACAAAAGACAACATTGTAAAATAATTGTCTGTATTTCAACACAAGCAGTCCAAAACAAAACCAATGACAAACCCAGCAGATGTAAAGCCCACCTTGAGTTTGCCCAAAACCATGTATGATACAATACAACACCCCATATGGAATTTTCTTCTAAGAGGGAATCTTCACTGGAAACAGCTAGAGAACAGGATCGAGCGCAAATTGCTGGCTCCAACACTAAATGTTTGTAAACACCAGATGGATGCATCTACCAAGAGATGCCCGAGAAGATGGACCACCCAATGGTCACAGAAAAGAGAAGGTATTAGCTTATGCCCCCATAAGAATACATTACGTTTTCACAGAGGTATCCATGGCTGCCGAGAATACGGCAGGCGACTTGCCGAGCAGTAAAAAACTGCAACTTTGCCTCTGAATCTGAGAGTGTATGGTAGAACGCCCGGTGCCTTTGGTCTTCTTCCACTCCAGCAAGGCCCTGAATATAAAGTATAGTTCCACTTAACCTTACAGTCACAAGCAATTACTCAACCTGGGACATGAATTTGTTTTGATATAATGTACATCCAACTTCTTGAGTTGAGTGAAGAACAGAAGTAGGAGTTTCTGAATGTGCATCACTGTGAGATCCTAAAACACTCAAGTCACATGTGAGAGGTAACCAGGGATTGAAAGAGAGCGAAATCCAAGGAAAAGAACAGCATTCGAGATGGAAACAAGGGCACAAGGACAAAACCTCAAGGGACACAAAAAACAACAAAACGGAAGGAAACCAGAAAGAATGGTGTCTCGTCACTTTGAGAGTCCATCCAAACGACTGAGACAGTCAACTACATTGCTGCATAACAGTGACCAGCTATGAACTTGCCTCTGACTTCATCAGACCCCGACAGAGGGTGAAGATGCACTGAGTTTCTGCGGCAACACAGGAAGACTCAGCCAAGACAGTTTAGCATTCATCACAGAAGACCCCAGACATAAAAAGCAACACAGAGAGAAAGCCACAGCATGTGAATGCTAGAACACCACGTGTTGTGTCAACCTCTTTTTCATGACATCGTACAGCCTTTAGGCACCATCAAACTGCCTCAACCCAAATCTGTCTCCATACCTCCCTTTGTCATATCCTCACCCAATGTATGTAGGGAAACAACACATCCAGAATAAGTCATCCAAGGCCTGAAAAACAAAAACAAGTTAACTCTTGGCCTAAGTAGCAATCCCAGCAACGAAAGAAGGTGAAGTGTCCTCACCTGATCCATCACCACCAACTAACAAACCAACACTCTAGTGATACCTGTGCAACCCCAAGCTTAAAACCCACTGGTTCTCAATGTCACTCCTGTCACAGATCATACTAATAAAGAGAGAGAGATAAGCGAGGTCCTCGCAGCCATTTCAGCCAGCAGGAAGCACACATTTCCGCCTATACTCAAGAAGAAGGGGGCGGCGGTCCCCCAACAGTAAAAACCAATTTCCAAAGAGAGTGCCAATGTGTAAGGTAGTTTAACATAGATTAGAAAGTGCTCCAGAATAAATTGAGGATACACTGGTGTGGCCACGGCGGTCGGCAAGGAAAGTAAAATGTACACTTGCGTACCCGGATGACTTGCAATGTACTCAAACGCAGTAGGTCCTACGTAGAAGCGCTTAGCTTGCAGATAGTATTCAGGGGTTCAGAGTAGATCTGCTCTAATCCATGCATTCTCTTCGAACTGTCCTCTCTTTGTGTGTATGCATACTAAGAGCATTCTATACTAAGAAGCATTCTATGCACTTCAAAGTGCTCATAGAACTTGGACAAGTACCTTCCTTGCAACATACCACAACACGAAGTTAAGTGTTCCTTCCACTCTTGCCCGCTCGTCTCCCAAAGGAGATGACGTCTAAAGATATGGCGAGGCTGTATTAGGTTAACCATCCTGATGAGTCTCTCCGTTTACCCACTCCGTCCCTAATGGCCTAAGTTGGTCCTCAAAGGTGCTGAGGAACCAGCGAGACATGGCTCTCGTGTCCATGAACAAGATATGTAGACAACATTTGCACATTTACCGACAAGTTCCTGTCTAATATAATCCCCCGAGTAGGTCCATCCGTACATGCTGGATATGAAGCTATAACCACCCACCTTGAGGGATCCGCGGGGCCCTCCAAAGACGAGCTGCTCGCCGAATTCCTTCTCTAAGGCCTTTGTATTCTCCATCAGTTTCTTCACAAGAACTGGGACGGTTTCTGTCCTTCCAAATGCCCGCCATATTTTGATTAAATTTTCTTCGTCGGCCACGGCCACCAATTTGCCTTCGTAATCATCCCCCACTTCTCCACTTTTCTTGTGTCTTCCACCCGCTAGTGAAGAGGGAGTCGACCGTACACAGAACTCTCTTTGCATTGAAAAGGTCGGGCATCTAGAGAGGTTGTGGAACCTGCGGAAGGGCAAGGGGAGAAGCATAAAGAAGATATTTGTTAACCTTCTTATATTGTTATTATGTTCTTACTACCGAAGATCTTACAAAGCAACTGTTAAGTGTTATGAAAAAACGGGATGACCGGGGTATCGCTCCGCAGTTTGCGGTGAGTGAGCCCAGGGACTTGGCCGCTTTCTTCCCCCCTATCTTCTTATGTGTATTCAAGGATGGACTGAGGTACGCCAAGACCCGGCGTTCATCAAACTTACGATCATCTGCACTCATCACTACCTTGCTCTCCCAAGAAACTTCTCACAGAGACGATCATTCATTCATAACCTTCACAAAGCATCCTTCCTTCTCACTCTCCACATCTTCGCTTCACTCCACTTAATGGGCCGCCCTGCTACTGGCGCACTGCCCCCTCTGGTCACTACAACTGACACTGAAGCAGTGATCACAAGAAAGGGCTACGCATTCCTGCCAAAATTCAAGTTTACAGTTGCGATTTATGAATGACGGCACAAAGGTGGAAGGGCAACAAATAAGGCTGGGCCTGCTGCCATCACATGCTCAACACCCTGGTCTGAAGAATTCGACAGGGGAGTTACCATAACCCTTTGGGTGATACAAACTACATGCTCACTTCATATCTACCACACACTAGTATCTATCTGTCTCCTCCACCCACACGCTTTTCATTTGCTTCAAGGTGTTCCCTCAACATCAACTGAAGTATCATTCTTCTCACTACTTCTCAATGCTTCTGTTGCATCCGCAGCATCCAACTACCCCCCCATTCTCTTCTCAATTCTAAAATCTACCCTCTCATTCTCACTGTTCCCAGCAGAACGCCAGTCTGAGTGACCTGCTGACCATCGTCGTTTGGCGGGTTTGTCATGGACTCCAGAGGTGGAAGCTCGAAGCGTGGCAAGCGCGGAGGAATCTCCACTCAAGGAAGAGGCAAAAACCAGGTCTGGACCAAGAAAAATGCTTTTGAGGCCTCTGGCTCCATCCTTGGAAAAGGCCCGTCTCCAAATACCACACTACCATCCCCCAGACCAGCTGAGGCGTTATGGGAAGACACAGAGGTGCAAGTGGAGACAGAGCAACCTGTTATCGCTTTGAACAAAGACAAGTTCATCGCACAAGCGCAAAAACTGACTCAAACAGGAATCCTCATCTACTTCCCTGGCAGACCCCGCCCTAGAGCTGAGATCAGGCGCTCGATAATCCAACATCTTGGACACCAAGGTGGACTCGCGCATCATTTCAGCCTCTCCATGGGCCGAGGCTTCTATGCAGTCCTATTCTCCTCCAAATCAGACGTGGACAAAGCGCTGGCATTCAACACACAACAATCCCCAGTCAAGGTCTTCATTTTCCCTTGGACGCATGACTGGGGGCACAGGAAAGGTGTTCTCTGGAGACCAAGGGTGATAGCGATACCCTTCCTGCCACCCACTTACCTCACATCACTCCCTGAAATCGGAGAAAGCTTTGGCACATTCATAGGTGCGATTAACGTATATGAACCAGTCCAGGCCCAAATTGTCAGTGTGGACACAGAGATGGTGCAAAGCGATTACAATTCAGATAACAGAGTCCCTAAGCTGGTCGTCCTCATGCCAAATAATGCCAAAATTGGCAACTCCATCAAGTTACCAACTCTGGATGACTCATTCATAGTGGTGGCCATAAAGGAAGAAGTGCTTGCTGTTATCTGTTTTCGGTGCAATGTTGAAGGACATGTCAAGGCAGACTGCCCAGGCGCAAAAGTCACAAGGAAAGATGAAGGCTCTTCGCAACCCCTGCAAAGCATCTCAAACCAAGGTAAAATCTGCAAGTGCCGGAGGCTATGGCAATGGACACCAACGAATACATCACAGTCAATGACAAGCTGCACACCTCAAAAAAAAGGAGAAGAAGTGTAGAGCTGCCGGCCCCCACCTCGCAAAAGACCCTCTGGCTCTGGCTTCTTCCCAGTAAGAATCATGGAGGCTTGGGCCTCCTTTCCCTTCACAGAATCCGATCTCCAACAGCTGGACAATGGCAGCCTCGCAATCTCTTTCCTGGAACTTCACTCCTTCAAATCAAAGCCCCTACCTAGATGGGCACCGGGCTCAAACTACGCGAGGGAGAAGGCGGCAATCTGTGTCACCCCACTGCTGTACACCTTCATTGATGGCTACACCAATTTTTTCCTCCCAAGTTTCAAAGAAGGGTTTCAGACAGCATGGGTTACAGAGGCAATTGCCCTTCAATTTGGAGTAGGAAAGGAAAGAGATATCACGCTCGCACTCACCTTAGGGGTGCTCCAGGAGTACTTCCCTAATCTGAACCTCACTTTAAATCACATTCAACACATTGGCATCATGGTGGTTAAGGGGAATGCTTGCGCGTGAGCCTGGCCGCGTGAGCCTGTGAGCCTGTGAGCCTGGCTAGGCTCACGCCACGTCAGCAAGCATCCACGTGTTCAGGCCCTAATTCTGTGCTTACCCCCCCTCCTATTACCGCGGATCAGCTGTCGCCTATGTCCTAATTTTTTATCCCACTTCATGGCCCCCACATGAATATTCTTTGTGGCCGAGAACAATGGCAGGTTTGCGGATGAATTATGATTGAGGTCATGACTTTGGAATGAGGAGATCGTCCACTAGAGAACTGAATATTAAAAGCAAATATTTTTTTTGGGCAAAGCAGTACATTCATTCCAACACACAAACATTTTTCAATTCCGCAATCCGAAGACCTATCCTAGGCAATCCCTAACTGTACTTACGGGAACGCGCAAAGAACTTGAAAAACAGTTTGGAGATGGAAGCAAAACCAAAACACAATTTATTGAGCCTCGGTATTTGAACCTAAAGAAATATTGGAGGTTTCAGAGGAACCACTTCCAGAGTTTACAGCAATATCATCTATGAATACAGCAGCACATCCATGACGTTTTTTTTTCTACGACCTTCATGGAGATGCGAATACAGTGTTTATTCGGATAACACCCGTGCGCAAGCTTCCGCGTAAACCGGCAAGTGGTTGGATCTAGGGGGGCTCGGGGACATGTAGTATCCTTGGAAACCGAAAGGTGTCTGCTGATTCGATGACTGGTGCTGAACTCTGCAAAGCAAGAAGAGGAATGGTGGTAGATGTCAACATCCAGATATAGACAACGAAAGCCACTATTTCTCGAATGGGAACGACACAAGGAAATGCAACATATTTTGCACGACTACACAAGAACTTACTCACACTCAAAATCGGAGTCCACGTCCAGATCCTCGCCAAGCGCTTCGGGCTCCTCCAGAAGTCCCTCTGTGGATGGGGCAGAAGTAGTGCCCGACTCAAGCTGACGCAGCTCGCTTGAGAAGAGCTCCGTATCGGCTTCCATGCCGAAGAAGTGCCTTCCGGCGCTCTTGCAAGCATGAAAACATGCTCCTGCAAATCCAAAAAGAACGAGAAATAAAAACAGGGTTTCCCTAAGGTCACTGCCCATATGTCAAACACAATGTGAAGGGCCCCACCTGTGCCCACAGACAAGTCAACCACTCGTCCACCATGACGGCTGCATGTCTCCACCAAAGTCTGCATGAAAGCTGGAGATTTCTCCCGTGCACCTCTCCAAGGGACACCAATCGACCTTTTCATAGTCCAACCTGAGTCGACGTAATTGAAGATAACATCATCCTCCACAGGCTCGCAGGTGGGGTCAATGTGAGCTGCAAGGTCCCTCAACTGAAACTCAGCAACACCAGCAGAAAGAGTGTCCTTCCGCCTCACCAGGCACAAAGCTTCGAACACCCGTGTCTGTCAATAATCACGAAGAGAGAATGAGACAGAAGACATAACCCACCATTTTGATTCACCGAAAAACCACGAAACATCAATTGAAAGGAACCAACTCACTTTCTGCCCCGGGAACTCGCCCTTCGTAAGAGGCAGAGTATTGATGCATGTCCAAGTTTTGATGACACGAAACCCGGAAGCTTTCATGTAGCTGAAAAGAGTTCTTCGAGCCGACATGTCCTTTGACTGCATGAGAAGAAGAGCCCCCGAGTCCGAAAGGAACTTGTTGTTGAACGAGAAAGCCCACTGCCAGTAACGAGAATCTGATTTGTTCCAAGTCGGGGTCGAATTGGAAGGAAACACATCAGGGACAGGAAAACCGTCAGGAATGTCCAGCACCACAAGGTCAGTCGCGTATGCCTGCTGAACTCCATTCACCCATTCCGGACTTTTTGTGACCTACAGCCAAAAACATGAGACAGTGTAAGAAGCCCAATCCAAATCTAACAGGAGATCAATCCCCTGGACAAGCCACAACAAGCTGCCAAAACACAATTATTCATACAACAGTTTAGACATAAGTGTTCACCTGAGTGAGGAACAAAACAAGCATGTCCCATGATTTCGAGGGCACCCCTTTGAATGTGGACTTCCTGGACTCCATCATTGCAAGAAAACTTTCATTCAGCACCTTACGATTGAACTGGCCCAAAACCCTGGAGGGATGTTCTCTCGCCTCGAAAACTTGCTCCCTCGACTTTGATGCTTTCCTATCCCTCCTTGCGGGAGAAGGCTGTCTTTCAGGAACCTCTGACGGTCCCTATCCTTGCGGAACTGCACTTTTTCCCTTCCCCTTCGGATCCCCGACAATCTTCCCCTTTCGTTTTGGAGTAGCAGTTTTCTCAGGCTCTTTTGCAGCCAGAGCCGAAATGATTCTGTCCTGGATGTCTTTGTCAGCCAATGGGGCAATCGCTGCGGCATTGTCGTTCAGGTTTCTCAAAACAACTTTATCGAATGGAGTGTCCTGTTTTGGCAGGTCGAGGTACCACCCACAGTCTCGGAAGTGCGCCCTGCTCCAGTCTTTGGCAATACCAGCCGTGTACATTGTCTTGTCATTGGAGGGGTCAGCCCATGAATAGATGAAGTCTGGGTCATCGCTAAGGTACTTTCCCGGTATGAGGATATGATACATATACCTGAATCACACACAAAAAACCCAGACAGTCATTCGATCAGAAAACGTAAAAGAACACACATCCGGAAAAAGATATTGAAATGCAGGAAGGCAACACTGAGAATCCTACTTTTGAAATCCCGAATCAACCTTGCGTTGACGCAATGTTCATTCGAGCAGAAATGGGGAACACCAAATGATAATGTTGTATTGATAGAGACAACGGCTGAGAAGCGCAATTCAACATTGCTTCAACGCAAGGTTGTTTTCATTCAGAGAGGAAATGGAAAACACTGCCTGAAAACTACCATCTGACTATGTACTGGTGCGGATATTCAACATTGCGTTGGCGCAATGTTGAAATCCTCTGTTGAAACACATGTCAATGCTATCTGATAATCATAAGTTTCCTACAATTGTATTGAAATCGGGGGATGGCTGCGGGAAATTTCCAGCAATCCATATCGCCAAACAACCTTGCGTCAACGCAAGTCTGTTTGTTAGTACAGTGAAAGTTGTAAATAGCATTTCAAACCGACTCCAAACAGTCTTATGTTCATCTTGGCAGCATTGGAACTGGATTTGAACTGCCCAAAACCACAAGAAAAGCTACATAGCCTGCCACTTCATCAACCTTGCGTTGACGCAAGGCTGATTTTCCTGTCTGTTTATCCCCTTTCACATTCAGAAAAACGGCATTATGGGATACCCAGGTATAGGTAAGTGAAACCAGGACAATGGGAAACAACCTTGTGTTAACGCAATGTTGCTCGACTGCACATGCAGAGCCCTCAGAGATCTCGCAAAGCACTGCAAATTCGCAATTCTTTATGGAAAGAACGACACAAGATTGCAGAAACATACCCTTCAAGCACCAATTTTGATTCAAGGAGGTCACACCTGTACAACACTTGCTTCATTGCTTGCTTGCTGTTGTACTGGTTTTCGAATTCGTAAGACCTGGAGATTCCTTTCTCTTTCTCAAACTCCCTGAAGAAGCAGTTGTTCCAGACAGCGAGCTTCCATCTCCTGATATAGGCCTCCAGTGTGATCCGGGGGCAAGCCATCTGGATTTTGTAGTCTGCCATCGACTCAGCAAGTGCAGCCACTGCACGTTTTTCTAACTACAACAAGAAAGCTCGTAAGAATTTGGGAGAGGTTACGGAGCAACACAAATGTCTGAAAATGGTTTGGTTCAAACCTTACCTGGCTCCAGAATGTGGCTTTGTGTAGCCACTGGTCGAATGTGTGGTCGCTTACAACTCTTATTGCTTATGTCTTCGGGTCCCTCTCTGGAGTTGGGAACATGTTCGTGTCTCTCACAAGAGGATCCGAATTCCATATCTCCAACCACCTGATTTTGGTTGCATTGTCCACCATTGAAATGGAAAGGCGATGTAGTTTCTCTTGAGTCATTTCTGGCTTGGAGCCATACTTGTCATAGTGTGCTTTCACCTGCTCCAGAAATTCCGTGCCAAGACCTAGGTCTGCTATCCGGATCTGTTTGTCGAATGCACTCATGAGGTTCTTCCTTTGATTTTTCATCTCGAACTTCATCATGTCATCAAGCCCAGTTGCAGACCGCTGCTCTTCTGTGTGGGAATCATAGTACTCTGCTTTCGCCTTCAATCCAGTTTCTGCTATTTCTTGCTGCATACATAACAGGTAAAAATAATCAAACACTGGAATTTCTTCACAAAATTTGCAGTAACAACAGGCAAACAGGTGTCAAAAAGCTTACAGTGTACATGTACTCAAGAACAGCCTCCCTTGTCAAGTTGTACCATGTGCTTGTCTTCTTCTCAGCACACCTCTTCATCTGCTGAGGACTGAGCACGTTCGTGAATGACTCCAGTGGCATCAGCCCTACCTTCTGGATGCGGAATAGAGTGTGGCACAGATTGGTCGTCACATGAGATGTTTCATTGGACCTGGAAAAACCTTCAACTCATAAGATGATTTCAAATTGTCGAAACAAGGAACAGACACAAAGTTGGAAACTTACTTGTTTATGTCGTGCATGGCTATCAAGAGCTGTGTGACACGTCCTTTGTGATCGAGAACCATGGAAACCACGCTCCAGTGCCATTCGATGTCGTCCGAGTGCAAGTTTGAGATGTAATCCATCCAGGCAAGCAGTCTGTGGTTCCCATCCCAGACAAAAAACATCTTTCCCATGAATGCTTTTGTGGAGGCCTTTTTGGACAACTTAAACTCGAACTCCCTGTTTACATCCCGCCAGCATGCATCCCAACCTTGCTCAATGTCCTCTGTTACAAGACACTCCTCTCCTTTCGTGTTCATAGTGGATACGTAGAACACTGCTGATCCCTTGACATAGCCGTGAACAAAGTCGTTCTTCAACTTCGTTATATCATTCCTCAATGCCGGTCGAACAACGGGCATGGAGATCATCCTGCACAGCGGAATGACCAGGTTTCCGCCGGGAACCTCCATCGACAGAATCACCTTTGACGAGTTCACTTTTTGCCCACCAATTATCTCCTCGGCCTTGTCTTCATAGTTTCCCTCCAATGAGTCTTCCTCACCTTCACCTTCTGACGCGGCCAAATCTTCCCCCTCGGATTTCCTTTTTCTTTTCCTCTGCACAGAATGAATTATCTGTGAGTGACAGATTGAGCACCCATGGATCAACATTGCTTTGACGCAAGGTTGATTGATGGGGATGTAGTTTAGACTGAAAGGCATACAGGAAAGACTTTTGAAGCAAAAAAAATGCTTTGCGTTGACGCAAGGTTCTTTTGGGAGCTTCAACTAATCAACTTTCCCTACCTTACAGTTCAGGGTATGAGAGATCGGACGCTTCCATTGAACAAAAAAATCATCACAACCAGCCTTGCGTCAACGCAATGTTGATTCATGTGCGGCATCTGTTCGTTTCACTAGAAGTTCTAACATACACCATGGAGGTTGGCATCAACCTTGCGTTGACGCAAGGTTGATTGCGAGCTCTCGGATCGGTGTTGAACAAACACAAAAGCTACAGGAAAAGGAGATTGTTGTCTCTTCTTCTTCTTCAAACTTGATGATGCGTCGCAAGCATCCATGTCTGTCTACCTTGATTGTAGTGCAGCATCTGCACTGTTTTGATGCCCAATATATACACTTAGGAGGTCGACTTCAACCTTGCGTTGATGTCGACCTCAATGCTTAGCAAGAACCAGACAGAATCAGAGAGAGAGAAAGAGAGTTGCAACCCTGGATTCTGCAGAGGTGACCCCATTCCGAGGGAGAAGCAAGCGTCGAAGAACACTTTATTTCACATCAAACAAGCAAAGGGCACGCGCTAAGGAGAGGATGAGGAAGGCGAGACGGGAACTTAGAATGGGAGAAGAAACATCCGGCGTAGAGGAAGACGAAGGGCAAAACAAGATTCTGCAACCGCAGTGTGGAGAGGAAGGTCTTGAAGTGATCCCGGAGGTGACCGATGAGCAACCTCCAATAGAAGGGGGGGAGGACGAGGAAGTGAGCTGGGCTCGGGAGAAAGCACTGCGAGTAGAGAAACAGGTCTTCAAAGAGTAGGGAGAACAAACGGACGCGGAAACGATGCCGTCTGCCCTTGTTTTGCACCATCGGGACCTCCTTGGAAGCATGCTACCTCCAGACCAAATGGAAAGATTGAATGCGTCAGGAGCATCATCAAGTGCAAAGAAGAAACCGGAGGTGGCTATATATGAAGTTGGCCGCTGCCAAGATGTTGGAGGCAACCCACAGCAACATTGGCAGGGTGCTGGGGGGCATGGTGTACCCGGCCAAGCTTCGAATTCCCCTTTGCCGCTTGGTGTCATTGCAGGTGGTGAGACCTGCCCTGCCAGGCGATATCGACAAGCTGAAATTCTCTTTCCGGGATGGATATCGAATGGGGTCTGCCGCCTTTTACGTTTCCATTGAGAACGACCACGGAGCTTCCCGTGCCCACACTTCCGATGAGGTGGACAAATGGGGTCCCCATTGGCAAACGCGAAATGAGGAGTTCGAGAGATCGATTGCTAGTGATCCTCTTTTCCAGCACATGTCCGGTAAGATGTTCTACGTGTGGGACGGCAATCATCGCCTCCTGGCATGGATGGAGCACATTGCCCAAGCCCACCCCAACGATCTCGATTGGCATTTCGCCGTCGATTGTGTTGTGCTGAAGGTTGCGGGGCCCAAAGATCGCAGTCTTCTCAAAGCTGCAATGGCCGACATCAACTCGTAAGCTACAACCCCTCTCGCTTTTGGACTTTGAATTTGGAAGTCATTTCATTGCGAATCCTCATATATGATGAAAATTCCCATTTCAGTATTGTTTGATGGAAATGTGGCACTGCAGGGTGACTGAGAATGCCTTCATTGCCACGAACTTGTCCCATATGCTCTTCCGAGTGAAGGATGTCGGGAAGCAGGGGGTGCAAGAGTTTGCCAATTCCCTCAGTGCCGACCTCCTGCGCAAGTCGGAGGCAAAGGCAGACAGAACCTGGTATAGGCTGAGCGTCGACGCCATGGTGGACTACATATTTCGGGTAAAGCTCCTCACAGTTTTGTTGAGCTAATTTGTCTCTCCTCCCCCAATAGAAGAAATTGTGTTGAGCAGGATCTCTAATCTTATGTGCGCCTTTTCGACAGACGAAAATACAGCAGGATTTGGCACATGCGCGGAGGTTCTACATGGAGTCAGAGGAGAAGAATCCAACCCTCCCGGAACTCGAATCGTATGTCAAAGCTGCGGAGGTGAGGGCCCGCATAAAGTACAAGTCGCGGATGGTAAAGTACGTGGCCATAGCTGATCCCGCCCTTGGTGCCGACTTTCTGGTGGAGGTGGGGAAGCACTACTCTCGCGCTCTGAAGCCCACGATGACATTGGAGAAGCTCCATCGTCTAGCCACATCCTGTGTGGATGCAACAGAAAAGGTGATACATTCTTAACCAAATTGTGGTGGCAACAACTCCTTTTTGTGGTGTTTGGCGCTTACGAATATGCTGGGTGGTTGGACAGACCCGGTGGCTCCAAATCTGGAATGGTTCCCAAAGTACCAGGGACATGTGGAGCTTCCCCAAACCGGACAAACTCTCTGACCCCACATTCGACATGTGGATGAACCGCATGACATGGTGGTTTCAGGTACTTCCCCACGCTTCGTTTGGGGCTTGTACTCTAGTAGGGGGTGGATTCATTGTATTTTTTGAGGAAAGCGATCTGATGGACAATCTCCACAGGTGACGACGAATGCGCAAGAGCAGCTGGACACACAAGCACATCAGTTCAAGATGGAGATATCTCCTGCAGCAGAGAGCCTACGTGACTATGTGACGAGGTACTTTCTGCTCTACAAAACCAACCTATTCTTTCGGGAGATAGCAGACGCTCGCCGGAGCCACGAGTTCACCGACCAGCCGAACGCGGACAAAGCAGCAATGCGCCTTCTGTACAGGTACATACGCGCTGCCTTTCTTTCAAGTCCTGGCATTGCAGGATGTTAGAGGCCTCAAGTGGTGTTAGGGAAATGGCGCCGAATTTCCAGTCAGGGCTCCGAAAATGGCTAAGTCCCTAGACTGGCTGGCCCGGAACTGGAAATTCGGCGCCATTTTCCAGTTCCAGGCCCTATTGCCGTTCAGGGACTTACCCATTTTCGGCCCAAGTCCCTAGACTGGCTGGCCCTGAAGTGGAAATTCGGCGCCATATTCCAGTTTTAGGCCCTATTGCCGTTCAGGGAGTTAGCCATTTTCGGCCTAAGTCCCTAGTGTGGCTGGCCCGGAACTGGAAATTCGGCGCCGTTTTCCAGTTCTAGGCCCTATTGCCGTCCAGGGACTTAGCCATTTTCGGGCTAAGTCCCTAGACTGGCTGGCCCGGAACTGGAAATTCGGCGCCGTTTTCCAGTTCTAGGCCCTATTGCCGTCGAGGGACTTAGCCATTTTCGGGCTAAGTCCCTAGACTGGGTGGCCCTGAAGTGGAAATTCGGCGCCATATTCCAGTTGTAGGCCCTATTGCCGTTCAGAGACTTAGCCATTTTCGGACCTCATTGTGTTTTTCATGAATGCAGGTACTGTAAGTTCTCGCTTTTGGAGAAAGGTCATCTGTCTTTCGAGCCACCATTCTTCCTGGCATGGAGGAACCCTGGGGCTGACTCCATGTACACTGACGATATTGTGAAGGAGTGGCATCTGGAACATTTGCGTGATTGCCCTTGGTATGTGGACCTTCCGCCCGGCTCGCTCGACCCATCCGAGTTTCAATTGAAGCTGGATGCTGAATTCCGACGAAACCGGGCTCCGCTGCCTCCGTTGGGTGCAAAAGAGGCAAAAGCGCTTGCGAACTCCAGGAAAGCGGCAGAGCTTGCTCAGGCAGGAATTCAGGAGAAATTGCATGAGAAGAGTAAAGGTCAAAGGAAAAGGACAAGGAAACAGGTGACTGCAGTAACACCCAAAAAGAAGAAAACCATCGGGGCATCGGAGGAGGCGCAGGAGGGGACCCAAGAGAGTGACTCCGACACCGATTTTGTTCAAGGTCCTGCGACTGCTGTTGCTCCTACCCAGTCACCGGTCGTCCGGGTTCCCAAGTCAGTTCGGAGTGGGACTGGCTCTGCCAAGAAGTTGGCATTTGAGGGCGAGCCTACACGGCGGTATTCGGCGGTGACGTTTACGCACAGGCCAAAGCTAGAACCTCCAACCATCATCCAATGCGTCAATGAGAGCTTCCTTGACGCTCTCGCTGCCAGGGCGAAGAAGGTGGTACACAACAAGTCTCTGGCGGAGCAGAAGGGGAAAGCCAAGAAGAGGGCTGCCGGTACAGAGCCTAAAGACACCCCTGGTTTTGAAGCCATGATGGAATTCTTCACGGCTGTGAGCACGAATTGCAAGAGCACTCGGGGGGGGTTGAGGTGGAGAGAGCTTGCGACATGATTCTCCTCGACATTCCAGATGGGGAGCTGCTGGAGGGCCTGGATGGTGTGCCCACCTGGAACAGGTTTACTGAGGACTACTGGAAAGCCGGGTTTGGGCTGGCGGGGATGCTTCTGGATGACGGTGGATGTGTGGTTGTCCTTGCCACGAGAGGGAAGACCACAGAGAATGCGGTGGCAAGGTGGACACCGAAAAGTGTCACCCCGGTCCTCCTCAGAAAATGGTTCTGCATCAGTACGCAGGGGTTGCGAACAGAGGGCCAAAGTGTAAGTTATCAATCTATTGCATTCACTTCATATTGTGGTGTATGTTAAGTAGACCTTGGAATTGATCCCTTCTTTGTTGGATGTGCAGACATTGGTGTTTGAGGCATATTGCTTTGTGAAGAGAGGGTCTACGTTCAAATTCCGCAACGACGGTCGTCTTGTTGATGCCGCTGTGGACCCTGTAACCTACGATGTCCTCTACAACTATGTGCCCCACTCTAGTATGCCGAAGGACACAAAGACAGGCAAACCGTGGCGGTACAGCCGGACCCGGAGCCCTGCTTTCATCCAAACCCTCATGGAGACGTGCTCGGATGTCCAAGGGCGGATTCTGGACCTCACATGCGGCACGGGTAAGCCTTCACGTGCTCAGTTTGTCCCCTGGCCCCATTGCAATTGCATGCCGCAAGCTATTAACCGCCCGCTTTGTTCCTCAGGTGCTTCAATGTGGGCAGGGACGTTGTCCGACAGGCATGTGTTCGCCTTCGAGCCAGATACTGCCCTCCACAACTCGGAACTTGCAGCGGCTGAACGTCTGCCGAAAGAGGAAGAGGCATCCTCGGAGGATGAGGAAAAATCCGAGAAGGAGCAGGGGGAGGAAGTTGGGATCGAGGCCGAGGAGCCCCCGGTTTACGAGTGAGTGGTGGCATTGTAAGTTGCCTCCAGATTTTGTGAGGCACCTCCCTCCGCTCTCTTATTTCATTGAAAACCCTTTTGGTTGTGCTGGTATTGACATTCTTCAAGTGGATTTGTTCTTACTGTAGGATGCCAAGTACTGCCGGAGGGACGTCTACACCGGAGTTCATGGGCAGGAGGAACGTGCCTTTTTTTGCCAGGGGGGATTTCATGCCTAGTCCAGAAAGGGAGTACATCCTTCCTACTTATGCTGCCCGGCTTGCTTCGGTGTCCATTAGGAGGTGTTCCGAACGTAGTCGTGTACAGCAGATTTTAGACGAGGCAAGCCTCAAGAAAATGAAGATGAGGGAGGAGGCAGCAGCTATTAGAGCCCGTCGAGCTCGTAGATTTGTGTTGGATTCTACTGAGGAAAGTGGGGGAGAAGACGCAGAAGATTCCCAGGAGGTGAGGTGGACAGTCCCCCAAGGAGAGGACGGGATTTTTGAGAGGCATAGTGGAACTGATGCATCACAGAGCTCGGAGGATGAGGGGGATGAGGGGGATGAGGAAGAAGGTGGGGCAAGTTCCTCGGAGGGTGTAGGAGAGTAGTGCCCATTCCGGCTATGACAGTTAGAACACACTTGTATAGACGTGGCTTGCCACAAAATTTGCAATAAAATGTTGCATTTCAAGTCCACTGGTGCCACATTCCAACTTCACATGACCCTATTTCCGTGCCTCCTAACCCTATTTCCGTGGACTCACAATGGTCTGCTCATGCTTTTTTTTTTTCCGCTCATGCTCATGCCGCTCATGAAATAGCAGCCCCCCGGAAAAGCGGTGCCGTATTTCCGTCCCAGCTGCCCTCCACGCTTGCCTTCAGTAAAGAGGGTTCACGAAGGGGACGGAAATGCGGTACCGCATTTACCACTGACTGCCATCCTCCCTGGCATCTTTATCCTCTTTCGTGATGGAGTAGGGAGGTATCCTGATCGAACGGCCACTAATGCCGAATCGCATTTGGTCTGTTGACTCATAGAGGCTGAAATGGCAGTTGAAGGGGTCATTGCCAACACATATTCGGAGGCGGTAATGCCGGACCGTTGCATCATCACTGACTGTCCAACAGACACTAGACCTCTATTTCTTCGAATTCAATTTTCCAGCGACGTAGGGGCCACCTGCCTCACGAGGAGACACGTAGGCCCTGACCTTTCGAATCCATACGGTGCATCTCCGCCGTTTGATGTCATCTTTCGCTGGTGACTCTTTCACTGCTCTAACACCCCTTCCAACACCATTCTTTGCCTCATTTCTTCTCTTTAGTTTCTCTTATGTTGCACAGCCTCATAGTGAGGTGGTGGAGGGATCGTAGGGCTCTAAAGACCCGCAGGACGAAAAGGAGGAAGCTACTGCAGCCCGCACACACCCTCGACCTTCTAGCATGGGTCCTCCTGTCGGGCCTAACCTTGTGCGCTTCAAGGACGTGCTTTGGAAAGGTAAAGGTTTCAAGTCGAAAGCAGCAGAGAAAGAGGCAATTTGACGATGAAGATGATGGAGAGTCGCCAACATGGGTCGTCCCCTTCTCCAAAAACTTAAAGAGCATGAAGCATCAGGCGGTTGTTGAGGAATATACTACCCCATCGGATCAGTCCCCTTCCCCTACGAAGAGCAAGAAGTAGACGGGGCGGTGGAGAATCGGACGAGAACGGAGGAGTCCCCTTCCCTTGCAAAGAGTAAGAAGCAGAAGGGGGCGAAAGCAAGGGCAGAGCAGTCTCCAGCAAAACCCCTCCACATGTTGAAGCTCAGTTCTTGCAGGAGTTTCAGAAGGAAACCGGGGGCAACTCTGCAGAAGCTCGGGCAGCTGCTCCGATGACGATCTCTAGCACTCCTGTCCTGGTCGATCTTTCAGCGGATGAAGGTGTTGTTTCTTAACATGGGGAGCTCGACTTCTCCTACCTAGAATAGGACTTTCGTGACAATAGGGGAGGTATGGATGACTACATTCTCCCACATGATCTGCCCGGCTACATTCCCAAGAATACAGGCACGGCTCTGGGTGGTCCATCTGAACAGCCCCTTCCCCCACCCCAAAAATGTCGCAAGAGGATTTTCAGAGTGCAGAGAATCAAATGTTGGAGGAGACTCACAGCAGCATTGGCAGAGTTCTTAGGACCAAGGTCTTCCCTTGCACACTGCGAATTCCACTCTGTCGAATGGTCTCCCTCCTGATAGTGAGGCTTGCTCTCGCAAGGGATGTGGATAAGATGAAGTTCGCATTCCAAGAAGGCTATTGGCTGGGGTCTGCTGCCTTCTATGTTTCCATTGAGAATGAGGAAGGTGGATCGCATGTCCGACAACAGAAGAGCTAGCAGCCTAGGGTCCCCACTACCATACTCGCAACACGGAATTCAAAAAATTGCTGAAGGATGATGGCGGTGTTTGGTGGCCAGCCAAAATCCCCTCTAACCCCTCTTACTATGAAAGCTGTGAAAACTGGCTCAGCAAAGAAGACACTCTTCAACCTCCCGGGGGGGCACCCGTGCGAGCTAGTGGAAATGAAGGGCAGGCCAAAGTTGGAGCCAAAAACAGTGATTCAGTGTGCGAATGAGAGTTTTTTGAGGGCATTGGATGGCCGGCCGGCCGCCAAGTTAGCACACATCAATCCGAGTCTCATTCAACTTGTTGGGAGGGTGTCGTCTCTTCACTCTTCCGAATCGCATTGTGGGATGACAAATGGAAGGCCTGAAAGCCAAAGCTCTAAGGAAGGCGACTGCAGAAGAGCCTGTAGACACTCCAGGATTTGTAGCCATGATGGATTTCTTTGCAATGACAAGTGAAGGGAAGAATTGCATGAGGCGTGGAAAACGGACTGACTGGTCATTGATTTGATCATCTTTGGATATTCCAGATGGAGAGCCTCTGGAAGGACTGGATATTGTGCCCTCTTGGAGCAAGTATTTCTGAGGACTTTTGGAAGAAAGGGTTTGGGCTAGCCTGCATGGTATTGGATGACAAAGGTTGTGTGGTGGTCCTTGCCAGCAAAGGCAAAAACACAGAGGCGGGAATTGCCAAGTGGACCCGTAAGAGTGGCGTCCCAATTCTGAAGAAGATGTGGACCTGCATCAACTCAATGGGCCTTCGCTCCAAGGGAAACCAGATGATTACCGTACTGCCAAACAGAAACCGGTTGGCATTTGTAACTGTGGATTGGAATGCGGTGCCAAATTCTGCTTATGAATGGGGTCCATTGGATTTCGGCGGCACGGCATCCTTGCAAAGGAATTGCGGACGATGCTACAGGAACAGTATTTCAGCACTCAGGAGACTATGTATGGAGATGAGAATGAGTTTGCAGACATTGCCCTTCATTGCTTATACTCCACAAAATATTTGATTTCCCCCCTTACAGGGACTTGCACGGATGAAGATTGGCGGCTCTATGAATGGAGCCGTTTTCAGTTTCCATCTGTGCCATGGAAACCATGCGCCGCTTTTCTCATCGGACTGTACGTACCCGGTGGAAATAAGGTGCCGCAATTGCTTTCGCGGATCCTATGACCGCGGATAAGTACCCTATTCCTGTGGACAATCATTTCTGAAAAAAATTACTGCTCATGATTTTTTCGGCAGTTACGAGTCTGCTCATGGCTCATGGCTCATGAAATAGCAGCCCCCGGTCTGCTAGAGGGGCAGCCACCATGCTGGTGTGTGATCGATGCTCTAGAGGTTGGCATATGGGATGCTTGACTCCACCTCTTGAGATGGTTCCTGATGGGGATTGGTTATGTCCACATTGCATTGGATAGTGGGAGTAGATACAACCATAGAAGGCTAACAAGAAATGCAAGGCCAAGCTACTAGGAGACCAACACACGAGATCATGGCTCAAGTTCACAGATTGCAAGACGGCGACTAACGATGGGGCTACTCTTGTACCCGGCCTCTTGGTCTATAGAGTTTGAGTACAATAGAGACAGTGATAGATGACTTAGTACGGCTATGGCTATTACATCTTGTAGCTATCTGGAGTTAGAGGGACCTAACCACCAGCTAGGGGGGCGATTGTGGCAGACTACTTTATTGTGCATATATGTGTGGTGTGGTTTGGACATCGATGTAGTTGTGTAGCGATACGTATGCGCACGACAGCTGTCAAGTTAAATAAACACAGTGTGAAACTAACTAGAATAAATATAGTTATTTGTATTTAACACTTGGAATTAGTTCAAGTGTTAAGTCAGGTGTCAAGTTTAGCTTGACACCTGAACCATCTTATCTTCACGAGCTCGTCAATCGTGCGGCTCATCTCTCTCGAGTTGAGCCTGCACGACCAAGCTCCCTCACTGCTTAGCATCTGAGTGTACTTATGGAGGGAGAGTAGGATGTTGTGGGGTGAAGTCCCCATAGCTTGGGGCCCCTGGCTCGACTCTTATTTTAACGAGTGATTGTGTTGTGTTTTGTGTTTCTATGTCATGATCAGACACGTGAGTTTAGTTTTTAAGATCACTATTGTGGTAGACTACTTTATTGTGCATATATGTGTGGTGTGGTTTGGACAGCGATGTAGTTGTATAGCGATACGTATGAGCACGACAATCTGCAGTCCATAGTAATCAACTTTAAAAGTCCATAGCTCTCTGTTATATGATTGTTTTTGCAATCTAACAGTTGATACACATACATATTGTAGTTAAAAACACTATCACACATAAATTTAGATAAAATATTGAGTTGTTGGACAAATATGGGTAAAACCATGGAGGGAGGTCACTACAGAAACTGCATGTTACGCAGTTTTTGGTCCACTTATCTGTGCATTTACCCTCACCACCTCGGTTGTTAAGTTGGTTTGTCCTGTTAAGGATACCGCAAAACTGTCATAGGATTCAGGTAAAGTTGCTAGCAGCACTACTCCTGCTCGTTCATCATATAGTACAGTTTCCACATATTTCAGCTCGTCTCTTAGTGCCCGTCAATCGGCTGAACTTGAAGAATCTGATGTCAACTGGCCCTTCCTTCGTGTAGGATCCACATGGCAGGGCTTGGCAAAGCACACGTGGCTCATGCAACTTGCACAAGGTGTGAAAACAAATGTTGTTCGACTGATTCCGTCTCGGTCATCTTCAGACCATAGAGCTTTTGTGTCGCAATCACTTGCAACGTTACATCCTTCGTCTCAAAAAAAGCTGTTAGTTTATCCCAAACCTCCTTAAAAATTTTAGCCCTAGTGACCAGATTCATCTGATCGTCTCTCAAGCTTATGATGACGTTAGCCCTAGCCTTTTGATCTTTCATATTCCATAAAGCTTGGCCAACCGCATTGTCTGGTCTTACATGTGACCCATCAATCACTCCCCATAGGTCTTTGTCTAGAAGAATCATCTTCATCCTTCCAAGATTGATAATTGGTTCCATTGAACCGATCTATTACTCTTAATATGTTTCCATGAGTAGGATTTGTCATTATGTATCTCTTTTCTTACTATCTAAGACTTGAAACTTGATAGTTAACAAACTTAATAGACTTTCCTGCTCACTGGTGGTGCATCAAATTGCTTTGGCTAAGAACTTGCTTCAATCACATCTCTTGTTGTCACCTTGTAGCTCCTCTTTTGTCTAACATAAAACTGCAACCACCTTGTAGCAACCCAGCTTTGATATCATGTTGAAAGACGTAGATAGAACAATAAATGAGTTGTTGGGTGTGGCCGTAGGTGCCAAAAATCTCCAAGTAGTTTCCTTTGCTGCTTGCGTAGCTGACATGTACTGAGCTTTTGTTGAAAAAAGAGTTGTTGAAGTTTGTCGTTTGCTAGACAAAGACACCGCGCCATCCTCAAGGCTCTCCCCTATTTATACTTAAGGTCCAGTCCACCTTTCTAGCGGAAGGCAATAACCCTTCGGGATGAAGAGACACCATAATTTAGTCTTCCTTCGGGAGGCGTCGAATATTAATTGTTAATTATATTACTTAAGGTCCACGCCAGAAATAGCCGAGATAATTATGACATATTACAATAACTCTGAATAAAAGTAATTTGGTAAGGGTTGATTTTCAACACCCCCACTCAACGAGTTACCAATACACCAAATTGACAACGGATGCCTCAATCTTCTTTTGAGGATTTCAATAGTTTATGTGAGCAAGAAAAGCCATAGTCTTGAAGAGAGCAAAATATCTTTGATGAATTGTCATTATATATGAATATATGTGATATCCCGTAGGTTTTTACGTACTTACCTTTGCTTTTGCAGAATGGAACTTAAAGGTCGTGTAGACACGCTTCCTACCTTCAGCTTGAGAGCAGAGTAGCCAACTTTATAGGGTTAGGGTTTCAATCATGCTCTATGTTGTACATTTTTCGCAGTAAACGAGGATTCTAATCGCAATGTTCATAAATCTCCTTCACTCTTATATATTCCCCCTGAGACGCTGAGTTTACAACACAGCCAATAGGGGCGCATGGTTAATACTACAGTTCGATGCCTTACGTGCCCTTTCTATATCAACCCTTCTTTTTTATTTTTTTTTATTTTTAATGGAACGGGACAGAGGCCCTTTTAGTCAAATTAATTAAAAGAAGATGTCACAGCGGTGGAAAAAAATAACCACCCAGAAGGCCGTGGAGGCTTACTAAGGGGAACATCCCTGTGGCCGTAACGAACATGCTAACAGTAGATAAGGAGGGAGTGAATAAAGGTAAAGCAGAGGTTGCGAGAGAGATAACTTGCTATTCTAGGGCAGGTTGAAAGAGCAGTAAGAAAGATCTTATGCAAGAGAGACTTGTATGCATTGTTCCGAGAATGGTTTAGATTTTAGAGGTAGGTAGCTATTCCGTGAGATAAGAGCATTAAAATGATGCGAAGATGAGGTGTGGAGCTGATCCGGAGTTGACGAGATGAGAAGACAAGGAGCTGGAGCAGATCTGCAGTGGCAATGTGAAGACAGATTCAGCACGTCAGAACTTGAGCAGAGTTCTAAATTTGGGATCTCGACTTTTCTTATGCCGCCAATTGAAGTCTGCTTCGTCTCCATCACCAGGGGACTTCCCATTGAGGGGGGGTTGATTGATTCTAGGTAAAGCGCATGTTGGGTAGACTGGTGCCGAGCAAGTTGCCTTTGCCCCAGGAGTCAGCGAAATCTTGAAACAGCTTCCTCCCTCGTTGCTCCGAAGTTCTGGGAAGAGCTGCACAGACAGTGTCCCACGCCTTTCTCCCCTCAATTAACAGATCAAAATAAATGTGAAAGAGGATTGATCTGCCCCAGGGGGCTTTTCCTTCATAAACCCAATTGCATCTGGCTCTCCATAGATTCTACAGGGTGTGGGCTCTAAGAGTGTTCCATACCGGACAAACACTCATTGAGTTTGGAAATTTAAAAGCAGTAGAGATGGAGGAGAAGGGGCTGGGAAAGAAGCCAATGAGAGTAGAACGAGAGAACCCGCTCCCAGATTCTACTTGCAAGATTGCAGGATAGCAGACAATGGTCTATGGTTTCCGCGTGGGAATGGCATAGAGTACAGGTAGGGTTATCCTCATGCGTTCGCTGCCTGACCGGAATGATTCTGTGAACAAGCTTCCATAGAAAGCCTGATATCTTTGCAGGCCTGTGTTTCCTCCACACATCTTTCCATATCTTGTTCCAAATCCTTTGGGTAAGGCTGGTGCCCCTTTTGCAGACCATTTACCTCTAAAGGATTGTGGCAGGCAGGCCAGGGAGTACCCTTTCTTCACTGTGTATCCAAAGAAAGGGGTTTTCTTCTTGTCCATCCATTTCCACTCCCTTGGGTCAAACTGCAGATCTTCCAAGGGGCACATGAGAAACCAGGTGAGTGTTTCATGGCGGGCCCATTGAGCCTCCATCCCTTGAGGTGGCAAGGGGTTTGCATTTCCTTTGCCATCAAGCACCCGTATGTGGAACAAGTTTGTTTTAGGAACCTCCATCATTCCTGTATAAGAGAGGTCACCCTCACAATCAGTGTGAAACCCCAGTCCAAAAGCGATTGGTCCCCGAGTTTCTATGACCAGAATGGCCGTCTTTTCATTTCCTCGGTTGCAAGCCATCCAGACAGGAGCCATCCAATTCTGAGCTTGCTGCTCCAGCATTGGGGTCATGTATTGCGGGATATTGGCCAGGAGAGCGCCCCAGGCCCTGGATCTCCTCCTGCCAAAGATTGCAGATATGGCTTCTTCTATAAGGAAATTTTCCCCTGAGCGCAATGCTGCAATGTGAGTGAAACCCTGCCTCTCCCAGAAAGCCCAGCGAGGGGTTTGCGTGACAAGACAGCAGAGTCCATGTTGTAGTTTGCGAATAGGGGTTGCCGAAGACATTCCTGTCGGCTGGCTGGCATTCTTTGGGTAAGGTTACCCCTGATACTTTGCCATGCTCTCCAGATAGATTGCCAGGGTCTGGAGTCGAGAGCCACTGCCGCATTTTTGCCTTGAACAATCCATCTAAGCGATTGAGCCCAAAGATTGGATGTTTTTGGCATAGAGCCCAACAGGTAAGGTTGAATTAGCTTACTCCAAGGGGAGTTTCTATGAGTGATGGCTCTGGGAATCCATTTTGCTAGCAAGGCCTTTATTTGAGCTGTAGGATCGATGATTCCCAAACCACCCTTGGTTTTTTTCTGGCATAGTTGATCCCATGAGAGTAGTGCTCGTCTCACTTGTGTGACTTTGGTGGCTCCCCAAATGAAGTTTCGGGTGAGAGCTTTTATCTCCTTGAGCATCGTTGAGTCTGGGTTCCATACTGCCGCGAAGAACCACAATGAAGCCTGCAGAATCTGGTTGGCTACAAGGGCCCTCCCTACAACTGAGAGCATTGCCGAGCACCAGTATGCCAGTTTTCTTTTATATTTTGCCAGCACCTCCTTCATTCTGCTTTGCTGCGTCATATTTAAAACCATCTCATGCCCTAGCAGAGTGTGCGTTTCTCCCTCTTGCAACCACCTCAACCCGATGTCAGCTCCCCAAGGTTGACAATGTGTGACACCTGAGCCGTCTTGCAGCTGGGACAAGATCCCTATTGACTTTTTCCAGTTTATCTTCAGCCCGAAACCCAGGCAAAAGGTGCACAAAGTATGAAGAGCTCTATCAATGTTGCTTATGGTGGAATTATCAAGCAGCAAAACTGTGTCATCTGCGTACATAGATAATTTGAGCATCTCCGGTATGAGTGTTGGCAGGTGTAGCCCAATGATGTCCACTCGGTGGTCAAGCAAGTGACCCAGGGAGTCTGCAGCTATTAAAAATAGAAAAGGGGCCAAGGGGCACCCCTGTCTGACCGATCTAGAGATTGGAAAACTCTTGGAGACCACACCGTTTACCATCACTCTGCTGGAGGCCGAGTGCAGCAAGATCTGAACCCAGGAAAGAAAGGGGCCCCCAAGCCCTGTCTTCTCAAAGGCTCCTATCAGAAATGTCCAGTCTATGGAGTCGAATGCCTTTTCAAAATCTAGCATAAGAAATGCCAAAGGCTGATTGTTCACCTGAGCTCTGTGCAGGGCCTCATGCGCTAGAAGGATGTTGTATTTACTCATGCGATCCTTGAGAAAGCCTGTTTGGTTTTTCCTTATCATCTTTGACAACAGAGGTTGCAGCCTCAATGCAAGGGCCTTTGCTATAATTTTGTAGGTGGAGTTCAACAAAGTAATAGGGCGGTAGTTGGCCATATCCTCCCTATCTCCCTTCTTGAAAATGAGAGTGACAAGTCCTTCAGAAATCTGTGATGGCATAATCTTCTTTCAAGGATATCATTGGCCATGAGCAGGTATTCTTCCCCAAGGGTCTGCCACATTGCTTTGAAGAGCTCTACAGGGAGGCCATCAAGGCCTAGATGCCATGGATTCCACCGCTTTCCCGAGTTCCTCCATGGAGAATGGTTCAGCCAAAATTGCTTTGTCTCTTTGCGAGATTGCGCAGGGAATGTGCTGTAGCAGGGTTGCTGTGGCCTGGTCTTTTAGGAGAGATGGATTTTGTTTTTGAAAGAGGTTTTCGAAGTAACCAGCGGCCACAGAAGTCATTGTCCTGGGATTGTCCACCAGCTGACCTGTGGCTGAATCCCGTAGGGCCGGAACAAGGGTTGCAGATCGCCTTTGAGCTGTTTTGATGAAGAAATATTTATTCATCTTTTCTCCTTTGAGTGACCAGTTGACTCCTGCCTTGATCCTCGTGAACTCTTCTTTGGCATGCAACAGTAGGGACAAATTCTGTTTGGCAGTTTTGTATGAAAACATTGTGTAGGGGCCCTCATGTCCAGTCTGCAGTTGATACTGGCAAACCTCCAGGCACTTCGTGAGGGCTTTCTGCCTCCTGTTGGAATCCTCTGCTTTTTCCTTTGAGATTGCCTGACATTTGTTCCTGAGTATTTCAAGCTTTGTTAGGAAGCGCACAATTGGTGAGGTGAAAGGTGCCTCCGCAGTCGCCCATGTCTGTTGCAAAGATTGAATGACCTCCTGGTCTTTGAGGAATGTGGGGTTGAGTTTGAAGAAGCCCCGACCCTTCACTCTGGAGCCTGGGGTGCTTAGCATCATGTGGACGGAGGCATGATCAAAGCCGGGTTGTATGGGCTGGAGTGGGACTCGCTTAGACCAAGACGCCAGAGTTGTTGTACAGTAGAATCTGTCCAGACGTGCTTGGCAGAGGTTAGGCGGATCCCTGTTGTTTGTCCATGTGAATTTGAGCTCTCTTTGTTTTGGCGTTGTGACATCCAGTAGGCCCACAGTCATGCAAAGTGAGTCCCATGAATTCTTTTCTGCTATCGATATGCCATGAGCAGCTTGTCCCAGCATGTCTGTATCCTCCTCCACCATGTTGAAATCTCCCCCCGCTATCCAGTGTTGGATGTTAGTGTGCTGCAACATCTTGTCCCTGATGTGATCCCACAAAAGCCACCCTTTCTTCTTCCCCGTTTGGTGTTTAAATGTTAATGACACCCACCATACCTAGGGTTTGACCCAGGTTCAAAACTAGAAACTGGACTCTTCCATGTATCCAGATGTCATTGGAAACAAACGTTTGTTGTAGAGAAGGGGAGAGCAAAATTGCGGTGCCTCCTCTCGAGTCTATTATTGTGGGGTTCCAGAAAGCAGTGGTAGAGGGCCAAAATGATGCTCCTAGAGAGGTTATTTTAGCTTGGTCTAGCTTATGGGTCAAAGCACACTAATATGACCCAAAAAGGATGTCACAAACTGTTTTCCAGCACATATGGCGCAATCTATCCAAATTTAGGATATTGAGTTCAGTATGAAACCACAGACACATTATATCATTGGAAAGCCCTTGAAGTTCTTGTCATGCCCATATAAATTGTTTTGTGATTTGACAAGTTTAAGGGGTCTTAAAGGAGTCTTGAATAGCACAAGGTTCAAATGTCCCAAAATGTTGTAGTCCTTTAGGACTCATTTTCACACTCATAACATGTGAAGGTCCTATCAGGGATTTTCATGTGCTTATGTAAGGTATGGAAGAATGCAAAAAGGACAATAGACCTGCAAAACCACAAAAACCCATTATAATAGGAATTTCTTACTGCGTGGTACTCATTACTTAGGGCACCAAACTTTGGTACTACTAAACCTCAAAATTTGAACATAGTTCTTTCACCAAAAGTATTTAGCTACTGAAAAAGAAGAAGGCCATGTCCTTGAAATGGCTACAAGGTCCTCCAATTTTGAATTTGAGGCCAAAATGAGTTCTTACAAATAGTGTATCATTCATTGCAAATTGTTTTAAAATTAAAAATATATCAAATAAACTCCTAAAAATTATACGAGCATCTGCAACACTGAAGTAGGCATCAAACACATCAAACCTGGCTTGGATGCGATGAGGGGAAAGAAAATGGTGGCAAACGGAAGTCGAGTTAGTATCGTAAACTCAAAATTAGCGGTGTACGAGCAAAATTGGAGGTGTACAAGAGGGTGTACGAACATCTGATGGATGGGGTCGAGGTGCCCACTATCATCTGTAAATTTCATCACGTTTTCATCGCAACATGTCATGTCCACGCGACGCGGTGTAACGTTATCAGTGGTACACATTAGCATGCTTTCACCCTTATGTTCTTGCAGAAAGATGAGATTAAAGCCACAGATAAATCCTGAGACCCAAGTTCTTACCCTTGCCCTTTTCGGGGCAGAATGATAAGATCCCAGGCCTCTTATATTCCAAGAAGAAATAGAGATGTTCATGAGTTGGCGAGTGGAAGGCCCATGTTGTTAGCATGATCTGATGGCCATAGAGGATTGAAAAGAAATTTTGTGCGTCTATCTGTTGAAGGTAAAGCTGAGACCCATTTGAATCCTTTGGGGAGGGGAAGCAAGTGCGGAAGTTTCCAAGTGTACACTGTTCTGGACCTCTTCCTTTTGCTATTGTAGTTGATGGGGATGGAGGTGTCAGCCACCGCATTGGAGGAGATGTTAAACTGATTTTCCCCCACCAATACGAGAGTCCTGTTTGTGTTTGGCTGCAGCAGGGGCTGTTTTCCTTTCTCCTTCTGCATTTCGAAATGCTCGTCCACCCATTTGAGACCTTGCTCGAAGATCTGCTTGCTGCGAGCCCATTCATTAGGATCCTTGACCCTGTAGGAGAGAAAGTACTTGCACACCCAAATCCACGAGTTATGGGCACCCGTGGTATCTAGACCTCTACTGTACATGTAGATCACTGGCATGACATGGACAATTGCTAAATCAGGGTGAGAGTCATTGTTAACCACCCAACGACGCTACCGCATGAGCCTGGCGCGTGAGCGTGTGAGCGTACGCTCACACAATGATGATGTGGCGTGAGCCTACGCTCACGCTGCTGACATGGCGCTGATGCTGACGTGGCGTGAGCCTGGTCCAGGTCCAGGTCATGCCACGTCACCACAAAGAAGGTGGGCCTATAACCGTGGAGCCCCCAACTGCTGATTTCACCACATGAAGGTGAAACGGATGAAGGGTTTTGGGCTTTCCTGGAGTTCAACCTTCTGTTAACAGGAGCTTCATTTCGTAGAACTGAAATGAACCTCGTGTCGACACAAGGGGGATTTGGAGAACTTCAACAAAACCTCGTGTTAACACGAGGTTGTTTTCCTGGAACAAAAATGAACTTCGTGTTGACACGATGTTGTTTTCTGAGAACTTAAATCATCCTTGTGTCAACACAAGGAGGATTTGGAGAACTTCAAGTAAACCTCGTGTTGAGACGAGGTTGATTTGATCATCTGTCTATCTGAAGGTAGTTTCTTGTGTTTGCTAATGAAAAGAGAATGACAAACCAATGCGACAAATGTATTGACCCACGCATAGCAAAGATGTTAGTCGACATACATTGAGAGTAACTGGACATGAACAGTCATTCCATTACAAGTTGTAGTCAAGGAAAACACAGATTTTTATGGGCTTGTATCCCGCTGTAGAAGTGTGTTGACTTCGTTGAAACTCATAATGGCTTGGTGAATGAAGAAGTCGCGCTTTGGATCACAAACCATCTTTCTCAAGAAGACGAAGTAAAGGTGTTTGCACGGTATGAACTTCCCTCTCTTTCCCAAACTACTTGAAAGCATACCAACAAAATCAGGACATGTACAATTGGGAAAATTGGAAACAGTGATTTCGTACGTCCTGTCGTGCAGCGCAGATGCGGATGAGATCATGGTGAAGACCCGACCATACCCTGGATCAGGCACTTCCATTGTTCCCGCAACACGAGCGTGAAGCATTCTGGCGGACTCAATTTTGCCGTAGTGTTCTGCGGTTGGAGGGAATCGTCGAACCAGCTTCCCATTCCGTCTGGTTGGCCACAAGTGAGCGTTAGGTGGAGGTACCCGTGAACCGCTTCCACTTGAAGCACCTTCACGTGCAATGGAATGTCTGGCTAGGGAGAAACCCGCCTCTTCCAGCATTGCGATCTCTCGGTGAGTGAGACCTGTGCCCATCTTCACAGGCCACACGGTTGGTGGAGTAGGCTTCATTACCACGGAAGGCCTCACTGTACCATGCACACATCTCCCACAATCGTCAGCGCAGAACCAGAACTTGTGGTTCTTTGCCTCGCCTTGTCCGTAAGGGAGAAACGAACCCGTGAATGTAGGAGCTGCAGTGCGTTCTTTCCCTCTGGAGATTAATGATGTACATTTTTCATGATTGGTGGCCCTGATCGCCGCGCATTTCACACGAGATCCAGCACTTGTGCGTTCTATATGCCAAACCTCGTCCAAGCCCATGGACTCGATTATATGCGGCACCACGTTCTGGTCTTCAACCATTGCAGTGACAATGCTTGATGCAGGGGTCCGGTCTGGGGCAGAGTAGCCCTCACCTGTGGATGTTCCGCAATTCCATCTCTGATCCAAGGGAACACGTGGCATCGAGAAGTTCACCCTGTCCGCCCTATGGGAATCTGCATCCGATCCCGGAGGGGTGTCCAATTTCCGTTTGCAAGACCCGAATCTCTCTTCACCTTCCAGATGAGGAACTCTTCCCACGAGAGGGGTGCCATCTGCACATATGCTCACTGCCCGCGCTATTTTGCTGGGATCCCCTGATCTTCTAGCTGCCCGCAACATCAACTTGCTCCTGTCCGGACCTTTGCCACCAAGGCCACCCCTCAAGAATGACCTATATCTGGTTTGCTGCTGCAGAGCATGAATGAGGTCATCGGCCGTCGCCGCATACAAATCTCTCCCTTTTTTGCCGGATTGCTGCAACCAGGCATTCTGCACTGTCTCCGCAAGATTGCAAGAAGGCATGTCCGCCATCTCCTCAATGGACATATGCTGCAAGGCAAAAAAACAGAAAGCCGATATTAGGATTGGACCCTGAAAGATATATCCGAAGCACCCAAACGAAGGTGAATACAAACCACTCACCGTTGTCACGGCCGCTCCCCACTGTCGGTAACGGAAGTGCCAAAATGCGAACCAGTCTTGCAGTGCCCTCATGCTGTCCTCCGATGCCGCTCCAAATGAGTACCACCAGGCACGAATTGTCTGGAACAATGTATTCGCTTCCCCCATAGTTTTGGCGTCTTTGTACTGGTTGCACAGTTGGCGATGCATAGTCTGCATATCTGGCTTGATGTATGTCTTTGTGTGTTTGTCCAGGGATTGTGTCCAATGGAAAAGACATGTACGTTCTCTTCCAGGCATTGGCACTTTTGGGTCTCCCGTCCCGAACACAATGCGGACAGCGTTGAAGTTAGCTTGAGCACTATCGGCCATGAAACCAACGAAATTGGGAGATGGGAGACCATTGGAGGCCATAACTCGAATGAGAGCTTCCCACATGAGCTGTTGTGAATCTGTGTCCTCTGACTGCATGTCACACACTGCAATTGTCATGACCCGCTGGTACACAGGGTCGTAAACATGACATGCCATTGTGGTCCAGTCTTTAACCCTCTTGACATGATCGAACATAAGGAAGCAGTTGCCAAGATCGCCACCCTTCTGCATACATTTAACCAGGCTGACCCCGCTGCCCTCACCTTTTGTGGACATTTTGAACAAGAACACTTTCCTGGCTCCTTGTCCCGGGAAAACGCTGTCTTGGATGTAGTCATACATGCTTCTTTTCTTCAAATCCATAATATTGTCCATATAACCTCGGCTCCCAGAGCCCATTCTTAAAGCGTTCACCTGATTCCTAATGTTTGGAGAAGTCAAAGTTGAGAAATGGTCCATAACAGTGTCCAAAGCCGATCCCTCCAGTATTCCTCCAACCGAATTTGATGCACACATAATACGGCTTTCCAGAAAGGACTTGCTCGCCCCCATGGCTATTGCAGATGTGGTTCCAATTGGATTGGTATCCAACTCTTGCCTTATCAGATGCGAGACTGTGTCAACGCTCTCCCTATAATCCCCCTTGGACACAGGGTGGTTGTGAAAACCAAAATGGACACAGGCTCTAGTCAGGGTTTTGAATCGATGCACCACATAATACATTCTGGCGCCACACAAAGCAAGGCAGCAAGGTGGTACCCTACAGAACTTGCACACAAAAGTGTTACTGTATGGTGGTTTCACCCCAGGCTTGAATGGATTCTCACTGACACCATCCCATTCGCTTTGGTTTTGCACACCTGACAATGCGAAGTGTCTGCATTTCATGTTCTCGCATTTCAGGTGCCCATTACAGACTGTTCGCCTGAATATGAGGTTGTCGTTGTTGTGAATATTAGAGGTTTTTGTGCGGCACCAAGGGTGCCCATCGTGCTTTTTGTCCATTCCTTCCAAGAGACTAGAAATGCCCCCCAAGCGACCAGGAGGAGGCAGCTCGAAAACAGTATTACCATCAAAAGATTCCGGCAAGAATGCCACCCTCTGAATATTAAAAGTGCTCCAGTCTATCCCCCTCAACTCACTCTTGAATCCTGCCATCCCACCCATGGCTTTCAGTTTAGGAATGACACTGGTGATCTCCTCCACATCTGCTTCTACATGTGGACATGGCTGATCCACGGGCGTATTGCACATGTGTCATCAGAGGATGAGTCCGAAAGCTCAACTACAGTGTTAACGGTACTCGTCTCCTTCTTGACAACCACGGGTGTTTTCTCCTAGGCCACTGATGCTGCCGTGCCGGGAGTTACGAAAGATCCTGCAGACTGTCTCAGAGGAGCACTGAGCACCCTGTATCTGCCTGGAGGCACTCTCCATTGTGTGGCTGATGCAGTATGCGAAGGTTTCTGGAACACGTACTTGAGCAGTTTTCCATTGGCATCGTACACTTCCCTTTGAAGGAATAGAGTTCCATTTTCCAACCGAACTGCGTTGCGAGGACGTGTTCATGCACCAGCGCAAAACCATCATCTTCCACCTCGTAAGAAAATGGCACAGGGTGGTCCTCACTGAAGAAGTCCGCGTCAAGGGAGCCCATGGCCTGGGAGGCCATATGTTGATGTTGCTTCAGAAAGTAGAGTTCACAGTCCGACGGTGCTTGTGAATGCAAATTGTGTGGGAGCGGAGTTTTTGGCGTCCTCACAGAGAATTGCAGGTATCGCTCCAGCTTGCAGATCTCCTAACGCGGGTTTCCACTTCTGTGAAATGTCTCCCCATGCGAACCAAGCGCATGGTCACAGAGTGCCCAAATGCGGAGTCCATAATGTCAGCCCTAATCCTAGAATCCACTGTTTTTTCACAAGTGCCCCACCAGTGCATTCGTTGACAGATTGACTGACAGAGCCGCCGTTTGGTTGTCATGTCAAAGAGGCCAGAAGAGATGCCCATTTCCATTTAATTTTAACGGCACTTGCACCGCTGTACAACTGTACATACTTGACATTCCTCTGGAACATCCCAAAATAAATTGCCCAATAATGAACTTTTTCAGATGAGAGGTGATTAGACCCTAACGATTTTTGGATGGATGAGGATCCAATGATCTCCGCCGATATTTCATAACGATTAGATGGACACGTGTTCGCCATGCATGTGGAATGAGTCAGTGGCGCACTGAACGTTGCGAGCGAACATCTTGGCGTTGAAGGCCTTGCGATGAACCTCCCATAGTCCTCTTTTTTCCCTCTTCTCCTTATTGTCCCGCCTCAGACATGACGTCTGCTGCAGAGGGGTTTTCCGGCAGCCCACCAGGACCGCCAAATCCAGCCTGTATGCTCCGGGTTTGGGCCTGGGATGTCCGGGAGGATGTCATCCTGGTCAGAAACCTCCATGTCGTCCTCCTCAACAGGGTCAGCCACCTGCGAAACACCTCCAGCACTCTTGTCGTCTCTACTGCCCTCTCCTGGCTTCACCTCGAACTTGCACAATCCGTGCTCTTTTCAGGTGTTCTTTTCCTCTCCTCCACTCTCCACCGTATGGGTAATTGCGGGCCTGCTCTTGCCCGCGATGGTCTAACCGGTGTGCTACTACTGCCTCTCTATGGTGTCTTGTAGGGATCCACCGTCTCTGTGGGTCCCTCGCTTACATTGGCATCTGTCATTTGGGCACCCCTGGCCTCTTCAGCTGCCTTTTGTCTTTCCTCCTGGCTAGCATTCTGTCTCGTCTGTTCTTTTTGCCCTCTCTTTTGCCCTCTCACGGGCTTTCTGTTTCTTACTAGGGCTAGCAGCAGGGAGCCCTCCAGGACGACCACCTTTGATTGAGGCAACTGAAACCCTCGCGCGCACTGCTCACTCCCCCCTCCGCAGCCCGTGACTGCTCCTCTCTCGCCGGGGATTGCATGTGCTTAGCTTTCTTCTTTTTCTTTGCGTGGGCGGGCCCTACTGCATGTGCATGAACAACCTCCATTGCCGGATCTGCTGTCCTCATGTCCTCACGCCCTTCACCTGCCATGCCGCCTGCACCACCTCCCCAATGCCTACTCTGTCGTAATCTCGTTTGCAGTCCTCCCGTCCACCAACAAAAGGTTTAAGTTTGGGCCTCTCGCCCCAAGTGGGCGATTCAAACATGCGATGAGTTGGAGCTGTCGATGATACCACCAGCGTGCCGGGCTCGTCGTCACTCTGTCATTGACAAAATCGTGAAAACCAACATCGGTTGCAAAAGCAGCATCGCAACGAGCAGCGCAACCACCATAGCAACAATCATGTAGCAAAATGAAAACATAACAAGTTTAGGAAGTATGGAGAGCCATGCAACAACAATGAAAACAAATGCAACCATTGCCTAAGAATGACATGCACAAGCAGCCTTCTCCAGAGCTGCCGGATTTGCACACGCATTGCAAACAATCTAAGGTTCACTCAACTATCTAAAGTTCACTCATACAGCAAAGCCAGGATGAAGATGCAAAACACAGCGAAAGCAAAAAAATAAATCGAACAAACCGAAAGCAGAAGTGGCTTGCCTGAGAGTACTCGGCTTCAGTTGGCAGGTTGTGAGCAAGACACTGGAATCTCCTGCTGGAGCTTCAGTTTGGCCATGCGAGAGATTGGCCGTCGTCCGTAGTACAGAGCTTTCAAACTTCCGCCGCGGTCTGGATGTGAGGTCTCTCTCAGGAGAGCCACGCCCTTCAGGCGGCATAAGTCCCAGCCAAAAAGATCTCCTTTTTGGGGTACATGCCTGGAATACCATGTTAAGCCAAGTTTTAGAATGAGATTTAGGGTACGTGTCTAGGAAGCCATGCGTCGCCAGCCCAAATAATAACCGACGGCCGTCGACATTTATTGCCCAACTGCGCAATTAAATGTCGGATGAAGCCCTCCATGTCGGATGAAAATCGACGTAAACAGTCCCGGAATTTCAACGTAGAGGTAATTCGGAGCGCTGCACGATGGAATTCCGGCGCCGGATTTCCATCCTGCAGGTAATTCGGAGCGCAGCAGGATGGAAATCCGGCGCCGAATTTCCATCCGCGGAGGAAGGGCGGCGTGGAAATTTCCCTCATGCAGGTAATTCGGAAGCGCGCGGATGGAAATCCGGCGCCGAATTTCCATCCGCGGAGGAAGGGCGGCGGTGGAAAATTTCCCTCATGCAGGTAATTCGGAAGCGCGCGATGGAAATCCGGCGCCGAATTTTCCATCCGCGGAGGTAGGGGGCGGTGGAAATTTCCCTCATGCAGGTAATTCGGAAGCGCGCGGATGGAAATCCGGCGCCGAATTTCCATCCGCGGAGGTAGGGCGGCGGTGGAAATTTCCCTCATGCAGGTAATTCGGAAGCGCGCGGGTGGAAATCCGGCGCCGAATTTCCATCCGCGGAGGTAGGGCGGCGGTGGAAATTTCCCTCATGCAGGTAATTCGGAAGCGCGCGGATGGAAATCCGGCGCCGAATTTCCATCCGCGGAGGTAGGGCGGCGGTGGAATTTCCCTCATGCAGGTAATTCGGAAGCGCGCGGATGGAAATCCGGCGCCGAATTTCCATCCGCGCAGGTAGGGCGGCGGTGGAAAATTTCCCTCATGCAGGTAATTCGGAAGCGCGCGGATTGAAATCCGGCGCCGAATTTCCATCCCGCGCAGGTAGGCGGTGGCGCCAAATTTCCCTCAAGAGGAATTCGGCCCCCGAATTTCCCTCCTGCAGGTAATTCGGATCCCGGATGAATGGAAATTCGGCGCCGAATTCCATCCAACAGGTAAGTCGAATCCCGCATAAATGGAAATTCGGCGCCGAATTTCCATCCAGCAGGTAATTCCAATACCGACCGATGAATGGAATTCGGCGCCGAATTTCCATTCGCCATGTATTTCTGAGCGTGAATTACCTTCGTGCAGGTAATTCCCAATGAGAATTACCTTTGTGCAGGTAATTTCCAGATGAGAATTACCTTCGTGCAGGTAATTTCCAGATGAGAATTACCTTCGTGCAGGTAATTGTGGACGAAGAATTCACATCGATTGGAATTACCTGAGGAAGGTATTCTCATCTGGAAATTACCTGCACGAAGGTAATTCTCATCTGGAAATTACCTGCACAAAGTAATTCTCATCTGGGAATTACCTGCACGAAGGTATTCCATTCCACGCTCAGAAATACATGTCGAATGGAAATTCGCGCCGAATATCCATACGGCACCCATCCGACTTACCTGCTGGATGGAAATTCGGCGCCGAATTTCCATTTATGCGGGATTCGGCTTACGTGCTTGATGGAAATTCGGCGCCGAATTTCCATTCATCCGGTATTCGAATTACCTGCAGGATGGAAATTCGGCGCCGAATCTCCATCCACCCGAGATTCCAACTTACCTGCTGGACGAAATTCGGCGCCGAATCTCCATCCATCCGGGATTCCACCTACCTGCTGGATGAAAATTCGGCGCCGAATTTCCATCCATCCGGGATTCCACTTACCTGCAGGATGCAAATTCGGCGCCGTTTTCCCATCTGTGGAAGTTTTTATGTCGGCCAGTTTTTGGTCTGACCCCCCCGACAAGACTTCCTTTGGGGGGGGCCCGGATGGAAATTCGGCGCCGAATCTCCGTCCATGGATGTTCTCTGTCGCACACTCGCCGGCCTCTGCGCCCGAGGCGACTTCATCCGGGCGTCCCCTGTTCGATATTCGGTGCCGAATTTCCGTCCGGGGTTGAAATGTGACGGCCAACTGCAGGCCACTCCCCCCTCCCCGACTGCATCCATCCGAACCGCCCCGGATGGAAATTCGGCGCCGTTTTTCCATCTGGGGATGTTTTATATGCCGTCCAGTTTTCGGCCTGACCCCCCGACACGACTCCCTTTGGGGGGCCCGGATGGAAATTCGGCGCCGAATCTCCATCCAGGGGATGTTCTCTGTCGCCACACACTCCGGCCTCTGCGCCCGAGGCGACTTCATCCGGGCTTCCTCTGTTGGATATTGGGTGCCGAATTTCCATTCGGGGGTAGTAATGTGAGGGCACGGTGCCGCCGGCTTCTCCCCTTCAGCCGTCATCATCATCCGGACGGCCCCCCACTTTCTGACTGCATACCGTTGGCAGTTATTGCGCAAAGACCAGGGCCGCATTCCGGAGACAAGGTTCATTAACACTCTGACTGTGGATTTTTGAGATAGTTGGCTCCCTGGATTTGGATCAGGCTTCGTCGCTCGGACAAATCGGCATCGCATTCATTCCCATCGCTGCACCCCCTTCTACCAGGGAGCTTCCCCGCACGCCATCCTGGCAGTCTTGTGTGCACATCTCCCATGGCGGAAAACCCGAGCGCTACAGTGTACTGCCCTCCTCACGAGCATAGAGCTTCATTTCCGTGCAGAGGGGACACCTGCCGGGTGATGGAGAAATATCTGTGCGTTCGATACCACCTGAAACCGGGGTCGGTTTTTTTGGAGGAGGAAAGGGAAGGACTCAAACGGCTTGTTGTCGAGAGTATTGTTGTGCTCCACGATGATTTCGGCGATGGCAGGGAATGGCGAGTTCCACCATCGGACAGCGTCATATACAGGGCTGTTGGGGACTTCATTTGCCCGCCAAATGCACCGTCTATCCTGGCGGCGCCTTCCATGAAACAATCCGCGAATCAGAGAGTGGGTACCTCAAAGAGAGAAGTCCGCAACGAAGTAAATCCAGAGCCGAACCCATCCATGAAGACGACCGAGAACCGAGTTGTTCACAACCTGTCCGACTCAGACGAGGTCATGGAAGTTCCGAGGTCGTCCTGGAGATCAGGCAAGTCCTCAATGGACGTCAGTGGAGGAGGGAGTCATATTCCCAGCACGAGCACCGCAGTTCGATCTATTCTAGAAATTCTGCGAGGGCTTCACCTGGAGGGACCCGGTCGGAGCTGGCCGGGCTGGACTACAGCAAGTTCGCAATTAAATCGGTTACATGCCTTCCCCCGACGTCGACGGTAATATCTTCTTTGAGTTCCCTCCTCGGGCGGACTACTCGAGGGCGTCCGGAATGTTGACAGATATGGATAGAAAACATGACGGTCATCCTTGGTGCGTTACCAAAACCACCAGCATGAAGATGCTTGATGGTGTGCGGTGCGCTACGTTGTTTGTGCGGGCGCGTTGCGGTGTTTCTCCCCAACTTGCTTCCACTTTAAATCCAGAGGTCACAGGAACGAGACCGATTGGACAGGCACAGCTCACCAACCATTTCGAGCTCAGGAGAAGGTTCCGAACTCCACATTTAAGTGTGCGCATTGCAAAGAACCACCACACTGCATGTCTGTTTGTAATGCCAAGCAGTTCTATGTGTTGCACCGTTTCCCTGACCTCACCCGAGCTTGCATACACGTTGGTTCCCATTGTCACAAATTGGCGAGGGGGAACTCGCGGGAGGCTGCCCACGAAGCAGAGCAGCTCGTTCAGGAGGAGGTTAAGTTGAGACCGGGTGCCAAACCCAAACAGATACAACTCCAAGCCGCCCATAAGATGGCATTGGCCAGAATTATGTCGGAAGACGGCTCCGATAGAGTTCCTCTCGACGAGAAGGAAATGGAGGCATTGCTAGAGTCGGTGTCCCTCCACGTATGTTCACCGAATGTCCGAAACCACATTGTCTATGCAAACAGAAAATTGGGCGTGGCTCGGATATGCACTCCATTCTGGAGGTGAAGCGACGATGTGGATATGACTACATTCATGGAAGTAGGTTTCCAGGACAAGGGACTGAGGCAGATCGTTGTTTCGTATTCAAAATGTCCACGTGTGGACCTGGCAGTGGCGTCGAACTGGTCGACAGGATGACGAGTGGGAACTTGTCAAACAGTTGGGTCATGTTCGACCATATCAAGCGAATTACAAATCACCAGTGGGTGACAATGGCGCACATGTCTACGACACCCACTGCAGGATGCTAATGACAATTGCTATTTGTGAGATGAAAGGATAGGACACACAATCGGAGATGCTTCTTTGGCAGGGAATAAACGAACAGATGGCCAAGGCGGGATTGCCCCCTCCCAATTTCCGTGGTTTCATGGCGGACAACGCACAAGCAAATTGGGCTGCCATCCGAAGGGTGTACGGGCAAGACCCCAATGTTCCCATGGAAGGCAAGGAGAGATCTTCTTGTGGGTTCCATTTTCTGCAGAGCCTTTCGCAGTACACAACCAGGCTCGTGGCGCCAGATTTCAGAGAGGAGCACCGTTCCATGTGCCTTGCGTGGAAACGCGCTCCCACCTTGGATGATGCAGAGACACAGTTTGCATGCATACGGGCTTGGTGGACATCGTCAGGTGCTGTAAGGAAATCAGACGAAGGAGCAATGGTCAGTTGGCTAGCATGGTGGCATTATCGTTTCCCTCCAGTTCGGCGACTATATGCGGGAGGTGAGTTGCACGAATTCGCGTCCCGTTGGATATTATTCTTGGCCATATTTGTAACTTGCTTGTAACCTCAACATGTGCTTGTGCAGGAAATGTGTCTCGACTCCGACACTGACATGCCCACGACAAACATGGCCGAATCAGTGCACTATTCCTGGCGTGCCTCCTCTGCGGCGCATCTGGTGGACATCCTCACTGCCACAACGGAGGACATTGTGAGGTCAATTATGCAGCAATGCAGGTACAACGAGTTCTTGAAAGGGAAACAGTGGGGCTTGGGGCCGGACAGGCAGGAAATGCTGATGCGGACTGCCTCCAGATCGAAGAATCCTCGGAAGTGGGGGGCGGCGCCTTGCAAGAGGGCCTTCGGGACACGCCATTGCTGCGAAGAGCCAACATTTGGAAGGAGATGTTCATACCCGTCCAGTGAGACGAAGACTTGACGAGGCACCTGGCGGAGAAGAGGATTCATGGCGAGCTGACAAGAATATTCGCACGCTCCCCCTCGTGGTCCGGTGATGTTGTCCGAGGAGGTCTCGTCGAGCACCGAAGTCCTGCACGTTCAAGATCGTCATCTCCTTTGAGCACAGGGCGCGTGCCCGGCAACATAACGAGCCATCTGTAGTAAAGCAATACAACATTCCCATTGTGGAGACAAGAGTGTCGGAGTCACAGTGGAGAATTGCGAGGACATTGCCGGCATTTCGAGGGAAGTGTTGCGCCATCCGGGTGGATACGAGAGCACGCTGTGGTGAGATGATTCGGAGGAACCCACACGTGCTGTACCTGTACCTTGTTTCAGCGGCAGATTTTTACTCCCACATTTGCTCACGCCACAACGCAGACATTTTGGTTCTGTAGGCACGACATAATGACCTGTGTATTTGGCAAGCCCAAGTACGGGATTCAGGGAATGCCGGAGCCTCCGGGCGTCTGGCCTGTTGCACCGGGTTGCAGCCTCTCTCAGAATGAGGCGGATGCTCTATCTGCAGCAGGATTTCGAATGGTGCAACGCACAGACATCCCGGCCCACGCATTTCCGGTTCCTCAGACCCAGCCATTGCAGACTGCTCGGTCCAGTAGAGACGGATTGGACAATTCTGCACATCCCACAATGCGATTCGGAAGAGTGAAGAGACGACACCCTCCCACAAGTTGAATGAGACTCGGATTGCCAATGCTCTTGGGATGGCTTGCACTATTCAGAGCTCCGTGGACGTACCCCCACCCGGCCTTGGGCGTGTGTATCGGATGGCAACGGCCGGCTCGGCTGTACGCGACGATGTATACACAATTACGATTGGAGTGGAGCCGACTTGCAACTGTACGGACTTCTCGTTGATGGAAGCAAAGAGGGTTCGAAGTATTATCCGTGCAAGCATCTGTATTACATTTACCTGAAGAGGTTGAGGATGAACGTGACTATTGATGACTTTATTCATGCACCGGCGTTGAGCGGAACGAGCTGCACAAACTCCTCCTTAGGGATTCCAGAAATCATTGATGGGGCAAACGGAATCCTCCATATGGATATTTTCAAATGCATTTTGCTGTATCAGACTTTTTTTTTGCAGTGTAATGAAATGCACCCCAAAACTCCCTGGAATGAGGCAATATTCCATTCAAACTGAGATCCAACAGAAGCAGTTGTGGGGCCATTTCTGGAAAAATGGCGCCGAATTTCTCTTTTGGGGCCGAAAACTCGCTAAGTCCCACATGCACTGGTACCTGTGTTTGGGAAAATGGCGCCGAATTTCTCTTTTTTGGGCCGAAAACTGGCTAAGTCCCAACATGCACTGGTACCGTGTCTGGAAAAATGGCGCCGAATTTCTCTTTTTTGGCCGAAAACTGGCTAAGTCCGAACATGCACTGAAAAAATGGCGCCGAATTACCTGTCATGAGGGGACCTATAGCCGTGGAATTCGGCACCATTTTTCGCCAGAGAGAACCTATGCCGCGAAATACGTCGCCGTTTTTTCAGGTTACGGACCCTATTACCGCGAAATTCGGCGCCATATTTGCACATGTCGCTGGGAATTGGCATGAGCGGAAGACGAAATTTCATGAGCACAACTGTCAAAAGTGCAATTTTTCCTTCAAGGGGCCGAATAATATATTTGTTTTTCCTGACACATTGCATTAAATTATTTTTTTTATTGTTTTTTTTATTTTCGAAATTTGTACTTCTGCTCATGAAAACCGATTGTGTTACTACTCTGCTCATGCCACTCATGCCGCTCATGCCGCTCATGCTCATGAAATAGCAAACCTCCTTTTCCGTCCCTATTCTCAGGATGGATTTGCGCCATCCTATCATGAAGAAAAGGTTGTTTTGGCAAGTTCGACGGGAATGCGGTGCCACACTTCCGTTTCGCTGTCCTGTCTGCCAGAGTAAGTGGTAGCGGGCCTGGAATGCGGCACCGCAATTCCGTTGAAGCTGTCATTAAGAAAATGTACAATGATAGTCGGACGGAAATGCGGCTGCATTCCCTTCAACTGCCAAGTACGCAAACTGAAGTGGTCTTCTAGACGGAAATGCGGCACCGCATTTCCGTCCCACCAAAAATGAAGGGACTGTTAAAAATGCATGGTGGAATGGGAGCCCGGACAGAAATGCGGCACCGGATTATCATCCCACCATGTGTCAAGGATGCTTAGGTGTCAGTTAGGACGGAAATGCGGCACCACATATTCCACCCATGGTAGGAAGGCATGGTTCAGTGGGAACCCGGATGGAAATGCGGGGCCACATTTCCGTCCCACTAGGTATAAAGTGATCGGTAGGTGTCAGTCCGGACAAAAATGCGGCAGCGCATTTTTCGTCGCCGGTTCATCCCGCCCACCTCTTTTCCCCAAAATGATGATCATCGTGCAAAGGGGGATGTGAGTCAGGACGGAAATGCGGTGCCGCATTTCCGTCTCGACTGCCATCCACCCGTGCTCTTTGAAAGTCGTTTGACGGTGTTTTTTTTTTTTTTCCCTCTAGTCATTCCCGCTGGATGGTAATTGCGGCGCCGCATTTTCAACCACAGGGGGGGGGGGGAAATAACCCCTGATTGTTTTTTCCTCTAGTCATCGCCGCTGGATTGAAATGCGGGTGCCGCATTTCCATCCGAAAGGGGTGAAAACAAGAAATAAAAAATTCTCAATTTATCTTTTTTTTCTTTTTTTTCTCTTGTCATCCCCGCTAGATGGAAATGCGGCGCCGCATCCAACAACAGAGGGTAGGGGGGGGGGGGGGGGTGGAAAAAGCAACCCTAACTTTATTTTTTTTCTTGTCATCGCCACTAAATTGAAATGCGGCGCCGATTTTCCGTCCATAGGGGTGGGGACAAAAAATTTTTGTTCTTTCTTTGTTTTGTTTTTTCCCCCCTCCCCTGCCCCCCCTCTAGTCATCCCCGCTGGATGGAAATGCGGTGCCACATTTCCAACAACAGGGGATGGAAGGGGAAAAAAAAATAACCCTAACCGTTTTTTCCTCTTGTCATCGCCGCTGTATTGAAATGCGGCGCCGCATTTCCGCCCATAGGGGTAGGGACAATTTTTTTTTATTTTTTATTTTTTTTTCCGCCCCCACCCCCGTCTGCCCTTAGTCATCCCCGCTGGATGGAAATGCGGCGCCGCATTTCCAACAACAGGGATAGAAGGGGGGGAAAAAAAATAATCCTAACCATTTTTTTCCTCTTGTCATGTAGCTGGATTGAAATGCGGTGCCGCATTTCCGTCCATAGGGGTGGGGACAAAAAAAAATCCACCCCCCCCCCAGCTTTTTTAGTCATCCCCGCTGGATGGAATGCGGTGCCGCATTTTCCAACCACAGGGGTAGAAGGGGGAAAAAATAACCCTAACCGTTTTTCTTCCTCTTGTCATCGCCGCTGGATTGAAATGCGGCGCCGCATTTCCGTCCATACGGTGGGGGGGGCTGTGGGGGAAAAATAAAAAAAAAAAAAAAAAAAATTTGTGGGTTTTTTTTTTTTTTTTTCTTGGTTGTTCTCTAGTCATCTTCACTGGATGGAATGCGGCGCCGCATTTCCAACAACAAGGGGAATAGAGAGGACAAACAATAACCCTAACCTTTTTTTTCCTCTTGTCATCGCCGCTGGATTGAAATGCGGCGCCGCATTTGCGTCCATAGGGGTGAAAGGCAAAAAATAAATAAATAAATGAAGTTTGTCTTTTTGTTTTTTTTTTTGCCCTCTCTAGTCATCCCCGCAGGATCGAAATGCGATGCCGCATTTCCAACAACAGGGGGTAGAGGGGAAAAAAAATAACCGTAAAAAATTTTCTTTTCTCTTCTCATCGCCGCTGGATTGAAATGCGGCGCCGCATTTCGGCCTATGGGGGGTAGAGAAAAAAAAATCCAAAAAAAAAAAATTCCTTGTTTTTTCTAGCTCTACCCGTTGGATGGAAATGCGGTGCCGCATTTCCGACCACAGGGGGTGGCGGGTAAGAAAAACCAGAACCCTAATTTTTGTTTCTCTATAGTCATCGTCGTTGGATAGAAATGCGGCGCCGCATTTCCAGAAGGCAATGGGGGTATGGCAGGTGGGACGGAACACTGTCATGGAGGACCAATGTAACATGGAAAGAGAATGACAGAAAAAGCGAAAAGAAAGTGACACAGCAAATGACATCATACCTGGCTCCTGTCAGTGGCCTTGTGAAGCCATGTGTCCTGCACATTGTCACTGACAGGAATGACACGCTGGGTCTTCTTCTCTTTCTCCGGCCTGGGGAACATGTGGGTATCCCTAACAGTGGGATCAGAGTTCCATATCTCTAGCCACTTCACCTTCTGTTCTGAAGACACAACGGCGGTAGACAACCAGTGTAACTTCTCCTAGGCCATCTCCGGCTTGCCTGGCTTGTTGTAATGGTTTTTCACCTCTTGAAGAAACTGCGGTCCAAATGATGGGTCGGCAATTCTCAACTGCTTAACAAAAGCACTCATAATAGTCCTTCTTGTGGCGGTCATCTCTTTCTTGATGTGTGACTCTCAACCCCCTTTGCTGTCCTTCTCTCCTTAGGGGTAGAGCTGTAGTATTCCAGTTTGTCACGCTCTCCTGCATCTGCAATGTCTTGCTGCAAGGGAATGCATGAGAGTTGCATCAACCCAAGGGCAAGGGAAACAAACAGAAACAAACATCTAGAAGCAGGAATATCGAAAGGCCAAATGATGGAAGATGTATCTCACCGCGTACATATACTCCATGAAAGCCTCACGGGTCAACGAGTACCACGTTTCTGATGTCTTGGAGCTTTCGCACTTCTTGTACGTCTCTGCTGAAAGGATGGTCTTGAAGTTGGTCAAGGGCATCTGCCCGATCCTTTGTATCTTGTACAGTGTGTGAACCAGACTCGTTTTGACATGCGATGTCTCCGTCCCTCTGCAGAATGATGTGTGAAAGTCAGAATGAAATTCAAAGAACCGTCAAAATAGGACTGGAACAAAAGAACCACGGAACCACAACTGGAACATGTAGAATGAGAAACCAACCTGTTCACATCATTCATTGCCGTCAGAAGACCCCATCATGTCCCGTCACAATCCAGCACCATCGATCGAACAGACTAATGTCACTCTTCCTCTTGTGAGTGCAGCCTCCCAATGACAACCATCCATGCAAGCAACCGGTGGTTGCCATCCCATACGTGAAACATCGTCCCTGAGAATGCCTGGGTCGAAGGTTTCCTGGAGAGAAGAAGTTCGAAGGATTCGTTCACCTGTCTCCAAATGGGATCCCAGGAGACCACGATTGACTCATCCACAAGGAGCTCATTGCCTCTTGAATCCCTAGTAGAAATGTTAAAGACTACGGATCCATCCAAATACCCATGAACAAACTCGGCCTCCAGCTTCAGGATGTCCTTGATGAGGGGTGGACGAACGACGGGCATGGAAACCAACCTACATAGGGGAACCTTCAACCTCCCACCCGGGGCAAGCATACTTTGCACCACAAGCTAAGAGTTTACCTTCTGACCCCCCAGCATCTCAGCGGCTTTGCTTTCATATAACTCATCGTCCACATCAACAATGATCTCCTTCCCCTGCCCCGAAGGGTTCTCATCCGCCACCCTTTGCATCTTCTCCTGCAGGGTTGTTCATTCACATTGATATAAGAGAGAGGCAAGAAACGATGGTGTTTTGAGCATGGTAGACAAGCCCTCGGTGGCCCAATCTCTCATTAGAAAACAAGCAGTGTGGGGGCCGAAAACAGTGTGCTTTGCCGCACACTGTTTCAGCTTCCAAATAGGGGTGTTTTGAACATGACATTTGGCCCTATGTGGCACATTACCACATAAAAAAACAGGCAGAGAGGGGGCCAAGAAAGTGGCACAAACAGTGTGCGTTGCCGCACACTCTTCGTGCTTTCAACTATGGGAGTATTGAGCATGCATACTCGCCCTATTTGGCCCAATTTCACATCAAAAAACAAGCAGAGAGGGAGCTCAAAATAGTGTGTGTTGCCGCACACTGTTTGAGCTTCAAATGAGGGTTTATTTCCACCCTTGGCACAGTAGCCCTCACAAGCCCAATTTTCACATCAAAAAAGCAGCAAAAAGGTCTCAAACAGTGTTCGTTGCCGCCCTGTTTGACTTCCAATAAGGGGTGATTTTAACATTGCATAGTGGAACTGAGTGGCCGATTTTCAAATCAAAAAACAGGCAGTGGAAGGGGCACAAACAGTGCCGCACACTGTTTGAGCTTCCAATTCGGGGTGGATTCAAGGCCCTAAGGGCCCGATTTTCATATCAAAAAATAAGCAGAGAGGGGGCTCAAAACAGTGTGCGTTGCCGCACACTGTTTGAGCTTCCAATAAGGGTTGGATTCAACCTTCCAGAGTGGCCCTATTTGGCCCAATTTCACATCAAAAAACAAGCAAATAAGGGGGCTCAAACAGTGTGCGTTGCCACACACTGTTTGAGCTTCCAATAAGGGTTGGATTCAACCTGCCAGAGTGGCCCAGTTTGGCCCAATTTTCACATCAAAAAACAGCAGAGAGGGGGCTCAAAACAGTGTGCGTTGCCGCACATTGTTTGAGCTTCCAATTCGGGGTGGATTCAACCTGCCAAAGTGGCCCTATGTGCCCTACTTTCACAACAAAAAAGAATCACAAAAGGGGGCTCAAACACTGTGCATTGCCGCACACTATTTGAGCTTTCAATAAGTGGATTCAACCTTCCAGAGTGGCCCTATTTGGCCCAATTTCACATCAAACAACAAGCAGAGAGGGGGCTCAAATAGTGTGTGTTGTCGCACACTCTTTGAGCTTCCAATAAGGGGTGGATTCAACCTTCCAGAGTGGCCCTGTTTGGCCCAATTTCACATCAAAAAACAAGCAGAGAGGGGGCTCAAAACAGTGTGCGTTGCCGCACACTGTTTGAGCTTCCAATAAGGGTTGGATTCAACCTGCCAGAGTGGCCCTAGGTGCCCAAATTTCACATAAAAAAACAAGCCAATAAGGGGGCTCAAACAGTGTGCGTTGCCGTACACTGTTTGAGCTTCAAATAAGAGTTGGATTCAACCTGCCACACTGGCCCTGTTTGGCCGAATTTTTCATTAAAAAACAAGCAGAGAGGGGGCTCAAAATAGTGTGCGTTGCCGCACACTGTTTGAGCTTCCAATTCGGGTTGGATTCAACCTTCCAGAGTGGCCCTGTTTGGCCCAATTTCACTTCAAAAAACAAGCAAAGAGGGGGCTCAAACATTGTGCGTTGCCGCACACTCTTTGAGCTTCCAATAAGGGGTGGATTCAACCTTCCAGAGTGGCCCTGTTTGGCCCAATTTCACATCAAAAAACAAGCAGAGCGGGGGATCAAAACAGTGTGCGTTGCCGCGTACTGTTTGAGCTTCCAATAAGTGTTGGATTCAACATGCCAGAGTGGCTCTAGGTGCCCGATTTTCACATGAAAAAACAAGCAAAGAAGGGGGCTCAAACAGTGTGCGTTGACGTACACTGTTTGAGCTTCAAATTTGGGGTGGATTCAACCTGCCAGAGTGGCCCTATGTGCCCTATTTTCACAACAAAAAACAATCACAAAGGGGGGCTCAAACAGTGTGCGTTGCCGCACACTGTTTGAGCTTCCAATAAGGGGTGGATTCAACCTTCCCAAGTGACCTGGTTGGCCCAATTTCACATCAAAAAACAAGCAGAGAGGGGGCTCAAAACAGTGTGCGTTGCCACACACTGTTTGAGCTTCCAGTAAGTGTTGGATTCAACCTGCCCGAGTGGCCCTAGGTGCCAGATTTTCACATTAAAAAGTAAGCAAAGAAGGGGGCTCAAACAATGTGCGTCGCCGTACACTGTTTGAGCTTACAACTTGGGGTAGATTCAACTGCCAGAGTGGCCCTATGTGCCCGATTTTCACATCAAAAAACAAGCAAAAAAGGGGGCTCAAACATTGTGCGTTGCCGCACACTGTTTCAGCTTCCAATAATGGGTGGATTCAACCTGCCACAGTGGCCCTATGTGGCCTATTGGTGTGAGCATAGTCCGCCAAATGCAACCAGGAGGAGATTTGGCTAAATGTTGGTTAATGTTTGATCACTGCAAATGGGTGAAGGGTTGGACAACCATGGCGTGCCATGTGTACGATCCAGCGTACCAGCGTGTTCTCCATAGCAATTTGTGATATGCAGTCGGAGGACACTGAATCCCAGATGCTCATGTGGAATTCGCTCCTGGCCGTCATGCAGCACAATGGAATGTAGAACACAAATTTTGCGGGCTTCATGGCTGATAGTGCACAGGAAAATTTCAATGCAGTGCGGCGCGTGTTTGGTTCGGGGGATCCTAAGGTCCCAATGGAAAATAGGGAGCGCACATGCCTCTTCCATTGGAGTCAATCTCTGGCACGTCATACAAAGCGTTGCATTCGCCCTGACCTCCAGTTGGAGCACAGAAGGCTCTACCTTAAGTACAAAATGCCACCTCAATGGGAGAAGCTGAGAGCACTTACCAAGCAATCCGGGCTTGGTGGTTCTCCTCTGGTGCTGCTACTGGTATCCACCTGAAGGAGTTGATGGGACGGGGCGGAGGCAAGGGCCCTGATACGACTTTGTTGATGCTAAGGGCTGCGAGTAGGTCCGGAGACCCATTGAAGATGGCCAGAGCTCTGAACAGGTGCACAGAAGGCTCCCCTTTGCAATCCAGGGTCCCCCATTTGGAAGGCGAGGAAAGATTTGGATCATGCAAAAGGAAATTGAACACTCCTCCAGGGTCGGATGGAGATTCCCATCGGCCGGACAGGGTCAATTTCTTTGTACCAAAGGTGTCTCCAGTGCAGACTAAGTTGTGTGCCCGCCCCTTCCCAGGTGGGTCATCTTCCAGTGGAGCAGGTGCAGATCATGCAAGCACAACAACATGAATCCCATTGGAAGAGGTGGTGTCCTTGGTGCATGAATCTGATTGCATTGACAGTGAGTGGCATATAGAACACACCCCACCAGGATCTAGAGTGGCTTGCATGGCAATTCGGACCCCCTCTTTCAAGAAATGCAAATCAAAAATATGCAAAGGGTCCAGGGGGACTCCAGCTCCAACATTCACAGGGTTGTTCCGACCTTATCATAATGGGGAGTCAAAGGACCACAAGTTCTGGTTCTGCCCAGATGATATGGCACGATGCATCAAGGGAATAGTTCGTCCTTCGGTGATAATGAAGCCCCCCCCCCGCAAATTTGGCCTGTGAAACTTGGGACGTCGCTGTCATCAACCGAGATAAGCATGCTGGAGGAGGGAGGGTTCCGTCTTGCACGGTCCCGGGTGGTGCCCTCATGCACTGTGGGCACAGATGTGCCACATGCTCCGGCAATGCCTCCACCCGGTGCCGACTCCCACCCAACAAAAAGAGATGGAAAAACAGTGCGTCGTGTCGCTTCGGGTGCAGATCACGACTGCAAGATGGAATCGGCTAGAATTTTGCAGGCTCGGGTGACTCATATCACCGAAGTCCCTGCCCCAGGGTATGGACGGATTTACACAGTGTTGTCTATTGGCTCAATTCTTCATGGCAAAGAATATTAGGTTACCGTGGGGAATTTCCCTACGTGTACTTGTCCGGATTTTGTAACGATGCGTGAGGGCACTCTCGGCATGAGAGGGAAGTGGGTCCCCTGCAAGCATCAATATTACATATACCTTGTAATTATGTGCTGCGACGGTAAGAGAGACCAATTCATTGACCAAGCCACACTAGGCTACGGAGAAGTCATCACCTTTCTACAGCGGGACACCTCACGTAGGGCTCCGCCAGATTCTCTTTGAACACATACGAGCCATGCCCGCTTCCCATGCTGGTTTCCAGGTTATCGTGTGAAGAGTTTGCATTTAGGACAAACACATACATTTCGTTCACGGAACCAGGGCAAATGCACATGCCATTCATTGTAAGCGTCTATCTGTGAATTGAAATAAAGTGTGTCAATCATTCTGAGCTCAAATCTGCCATATTTTCATATTCCTCTTTTTGTGCAGGCATTGCAGACATGGTGCATGGTGGCCCCCTTTGTTTTGTCCACGGTAATAGGCCCTCTTCCTGCAATCCTCGCCTATAGGACCTGCTTCTCCAGCAGATTTGTGTCGCTCACGCTGTGCAGCTACAACGTGAGCTCAGCTCCCAGACTCACGGGGCTGGGCTCACGCCGTAGCTACGCTGTATAGAGAGAGAGGTACCATGGAATGTAGAGGGGAGAGAGGAGGTAGCCTATACTACATGCGCACACAAATGCATGCATATGGAGGAATGTATGCGTGCATACAAATTTTAGATATGCTTAGGAACAATTTTATATGCACAACACTTAAATAAGGGTACCCAAAAATAAATAAATAAATGTGATTCATCTAATCTTAGGGTCCATAGGCAAAATATCAAAGGATGAAATAAGAATATTCTATATAGAATATTCTATATTCATTGTAGATTATTCCACATGGGTGAGTGTGGAATGGGAGAGGAACATGTGTTTATGGCTTTCCAACATGAGAAAAAAGGTCGAAAAATTAAAAAGTGACGAGGCACGGCTCCTTGTTAGATACAAATGGTGAAGATCTTCCAATGGTGGGAGTCTAGTTTGAAGTTCAGAATGGAGCAATGCTCAGGGGAATGCTAGGGAGCTTGACAATGTGATGGAGATGGTCCGCCTGCGCATTTGGGTAGTAAATGGCGATGGCCCGCAAGGGAATTATATTTTACAAAAAAGACTATTGATTGGTAATCGAACCCGCAATCTCATAACTTAAAAAACATAATCCTTACCAAACCACCACCATTTAATCTTGTTACATAGGTTTTGCAGTATCTATATATCTATCTTCTGAAACATTTTTATTTTACAAAAACATAATGTCCATCAGAGATAGAACCCCACAACCTATCGGGTATCAAGCCTAGTCATACCACTATACTACCAATTCAAACTTGAAACACTAATGAAATGAAACACTATGAGATGATAAAGATAGTCACCTCGTGTGTACATAACAGCCACAATACTCATAAGGGATGATCTTTACTAATGATGAAATTTGATAGTGCTGAAGTGCATGTCGAACTTGCATTCAGGTAAAGGGATCTATGAAAATGCAGTTAGTAGAGATCTATGTACAAACTATTACATAGATAAATCAAATGACAGGAAAATAACATGAATCTGATTCAAAACCATTCATTTGCCCCATTTGTTTTACCTTACACTAGAGAGAAATACATGTATCATAAAAAATAACCTAATTACCTACATAACATCATCAGCTGATACTTCAAAACACATCCATGAAAGCCTCAACTCTACGCAACCTATCCACGGATTGTCCAACAATAGCTCCTCTTTGGTCAAACAACAAATCATTGGAAAGACCTACATCACGTTGTTGATGTATTGAATGCAAAGCTTGGGACTCGGCATACAAAGATAGATAAAATGATGAAAGAAGACTTTGGGGTAGACTATCGTAGATGGTCCACACAATCCCATCACTGCATCACACATACATGTATACTTATGTTAACAAATCAAATGGGAATGGTTTGCTTTGCAAATAATATAGAGATTGCAACAAAGGGAATGGAGGCGAGACATACTCACTAGGAAGTACTGCCGAGATGAAGACCAAGCTTGCACGCCACCTTAGGAGTGGGGGTTCCAACAAACTCACAGGACGTTGAATGGTTGGAGTTACCACAGATGAAACCAAAACAGGTTGAGTATTTTGAAATGCAGAGAGACGTGTTGCATACAACATCTGGTCCCCCTCAAGACCAAATACGTGACGTCCAGACTCGCGGGCAGCAATAAATGTAGAACCTGCAGGAAAAAAACATGCAATGATGATATTATATCGGATAACAGTTAATGATCATGAATCAGCTCAGAAGATTTTAATTACAAAATGGAGACCAATGCAAACCTGTGCCAGCTGTGAGATCCAAAATGCGGGAGCCAAGAGGTGAGCATGTCTCCAACAACACTTGCATGAAGGCGGGACTACGGTCTCGCGCACCCCTCCAGGCTTGTTGAGGAGTTTGCATGGTAGTGCAACATCTGGAATGTGGTTGTAGATGGCATCCAACTCAACAGGGTCTGCAAGGGGGTCCACAACTTTGCCAGAATCACGCAATCTGAATAGTCCTCCTTGCTTGGTGAGGACATGGGCGTGGAAGAACATGGTCTGTTAGACGTGCCATTTCCACAAAAATAATGCACCCGAATGGTTTAATAATATGTATGAGAGTGGGAAGATGAAACATCAAACAATGAGATATTGAAGAGGGATGATTTTT